>CM059015.1:9677326-10978826 GCA_030272315.1 Paspalum vaginatum
GGATACCATGCATGCATGCAGCCCATCCCTGTGGAAATGCGCCCGGCGAAAACGATGGTCGCAACTCGCAAGGAAGGTCCTAGCGCAAATTACCACGGCCACATCCGTGGCGCATGCATGGCCGATCGTGCCTGATCGATCGACACCCATCCACCATCCGACCCCCACCAGGCACCAGGCCACCACCACGCGCCACGCTGCCCTGTTCCTCGCGCTACCGTACGTACCCGGCGGTACCCCTGCCGCTTGGCCTGAGCGCTCCTGTAGGCGATCATCACCACCACGCATCCATGCATGCATGCGTGGTGTGCATAGTGTATGCCGCAGCCAGTTCGTGAACATGACGCGCCGCCGTGCGCATGCGCGTCTTTACGTACACGGACGCAGCATGCAGCTTAGTCCGTGCATGTGACCGAACGATGTAGTTGGCGCTGTCGGGATCAGCCGATCGATCGATCACGGCCGGCCGGGATATTGGCCGTTCGTGAACCACCACCCATGCACATTAGCATGCAGCACATAGTACGGATACACATGGTCGCTGGTACTTTGCATTGCTCTCTGGTTGGCTATTAGCTTGTGGGGCCGAGCAGCGAATCCGACGATCGAGCCCCAGCAAGTACTCCTATACCACACAGACACATCACACATGTACAGCCGCCGTACAGGTACGCAGAACTCATCATGCAGCGCTACTAGAGGACCCCTGGCCCCGTATATATTCGTGGGCAGTATATATCGCTGTCTCGTGTGGATTACTTCCTTTATTCTCCAAAAAGGAAGATCCGGATCATTCTTAATCTGCACTTATCCAAGAACTATATAGAGACATTTTATTATTTTCGAAGGTTAAAATGGTCACAAATCTGAAATCTGCTTTTGAGAGGTGGATTTCGGATTTCCACACTTAGGTCCACGCCAGGCCGTCTATTTATAAACTCCACTCTACTGTATAGTATCTACAGTGTTGTGCACGTTCTTTGACATATTTTGGTGACAATAGATTGAGGCTCACTCCAGCGTGTGGTTGTCTCATTTTGAGAACTCTAGCACTATTTAGCACCGTTCTGACACTGTAGACAGATTGGAGTTTGAATTCGAGGAAATGCGATGAGTATGCTAGGTGGAGATAGCCTTACATCTTGTTTGTTTTAGTTTGAGGCATGCATGAACCCACATGCCGTCCAAGGATCGGTTTGTCCCTTTATGGGCCAGGATCACCAATCTAGGATCAGATCAATTGCCCAGGGGGTCGTGGATTTGTGCCTACGAGACAGACAAGCTTTTGATGGGCATGACCTAAAATCCTGCTCTTAGGGTCAATATTCAGTTAGTTCCTCCTATATATAATCATCGAAATGATGCAAAATAGTCAGAGGCCCAGTGTCATGCTGATGCAAGCTTAAAAAATTCAAACGCTAGCATGATGCATAACATGAAAACAAAATTGGCGGATAAGATTCCTCCAGCATATGTATGAGTCGTGTGAGATCGATTCTTTTGCCGGTCATACCGTCGTGCTTTTGCAGTAGTTGGCCTCTAGAGATTCCCGACCCGATCAGATGGCCCGCATAGGATGGGAATCTTGTGCTCCACTCGGGTGGAACCATTCCCCCATCCTCCATCTCTTCTATTTTCGACTACGTTGTTGGCCTAATTTGGCACATATATTATTTCTCCACTGTATTTTTTACTTGTATTGTTTCCTTTTTCTTATGTTTTTAAAAATACATGTTTTGTTTTTTATTTATTAATGTTCATAATTCTTCAATACTAAGAATATTATTCTAAAGATAGAATATTGTTGTTATGAAAGTGGAATATTTAATTCAACAGATAAAATTTATTAGTTCTTTTTATAAAGTAGAAATATTTTTTTCTCAAGGTATAATATTATTTAATTATTTTTAGTAGAATATTCATCTCGTGAATGCATAATATTTCATTCGCTTAGCTAGAACACTTCTCATTTTTTAAATTAGAATATTATATTTTTTATGTTGAGTTAGAATATTTCAATAAAAATTAGAATATTTTTTGGTTCAGCATAGAACATTGACATTACAAAATTAAAATGTTTTTTGTAAAAATAAATATTACTTTTATAAAATACTATTTAGCTAATTTTAAATTAGATATGAACCAAATCAGAAAATAGATCCATAGTGAATTAAAATCTTAAAATGGAGAGGGATGAGTGGACAGATGTCTGGTCCACCAAATGGAGGTGAAGAGCCCCTCGCACGGCCGCGCCAGCAGGCCGCTGCGGCGCTCGCACGCGTACTTAGGATACGCAACATTATCAGCCGTGCAATATCTCTCCTCATCAGGGAGACGGCTACACACTTCCACAGTACAGTGCTATACTACTCCTGTGTAGCAGTATAGAGGTAGTACACTAGTAGTCTAGTACGTACGTACAAGGCTCTTCCACACACTACACACTTTCTCGCTCCCTCGGTCTCGGCCCCATTTAAGTCCTGGTTCCACCATGCCCGGTAAAATCGAGCCAGACCAGGGCCCGGCCGGCTTTTTGTCTCGCGAAGACGCTCCCGGCCGGCCGGGCCGGTATGCGAAGAGACGCAGCACCCGCCCGTCGCCTCGCCGGCCGCGGAGACCCGTCACGTCCTATCGGTCGTCGCTCGATCAACCGTTCCACAGACACGTACACACGTATATTGATCCCTCGCATGCATATTACTCCGCATACCGGCATACGCGCGCATCGTCGGCCGGCGCCGATGATGATGGATCGCTGGCGTGGCGGAGCGGCGCGGCCCGGCCCGGCGCGGCGGAGGCTGGGGCTGGGAGACCGCGCGCATCGTGGCACAGTCGGGCCGGGGGCCGGGGCGATCCCCACCACTCACCCCGCTTTTTGCAGCGGCGAACAGTCCCGAGATGCCGACCGCGCGCTGCAGGCAGCGCTAGCGCGTGGCGTGGCGTGGCGTGGTTTGCTGCTTTGCGTTGGCCCCCGGCCGGCCGGTCCGTCGTCGTCCGTCCCATATACCAACGGCGCGCCGCGCGGGCCTTGCTTTGCTGCTCGATTGCTATCGCTTTCCCCTTTGTCTCCAGGGGTGGCCTGTGGCCATATATCCACCAAACTCACTGTCCAGTCCAGTCCTCGCGCGCGCGGTCCACACCACCACCACCCATACTCCCTGCCCTGCCCTGCCCTGCCTGCCTTTCCCTCTCCGCTCGCGGCAAGATCCACATGCAGTAGTACGTAGTTTGGCAAAGAGGATCTGTCGTCGATCGGAGCCACGCGGATCGAGTAGTAGTAGTAGTAGTTTGGCTGATGCTGGGTTGCTGGCTGGCTGGCCTTGTTTCATTCCGCTCCATCCATCATCGGCTTTCAAATCAAATCGATCAGCAACAACGACAGATCCGAGGCTTTCTCGAATCGGGCAGGTCCATCAAATCGCAAGATAGTTTAGCAGCCAGCAGCAGCACCTATCCATCAAATCACACTCATCAAATCAAAGCCAGCCCAGCCGGGGGGACCAAAAGGATATCTCTGCCTCCTGCCTCCTCCCCCTCCTCCTCCTCGCCTCTCTCCCTCTCCCTCTAGCGCTAGTCGTATAAAATTCCCCTTTCGACTCCGCCCGGCCGCTACTACCTCAGTCCTCAGCTGCTGCTTCTTCTTCTTCCTCACTCACTACTACACTACCGGCCTCCATCTCCCTCCCCTCCCCCGTCCGATCTCTCCCTCGTCACTGCTTTCCCCAGCTTGGTTCCTCGCTCGCTCGTCGTCGACAGCGCCAGCGCCTCAGGTGGAGAGGAAGGAAGGAAGGAAGCTAGCTGCCACACGCGCGCGGCCCGGTCGTCGAATCATGATGTCGTCCTCGTCCTCGTCGTCGGCCGCCTTCCCGCTGGACCACCTCGCGCCGTCCCCCACCGAGCAGCTCTGCTACGTGCACTGCAACTGCTGCGACACCATCCTCGCCGTACGTGCATGCGCCGCCCCACCCGTCTCCACCTACCGACACCCACCACCACACAACGCTTCCTATCCTGCAAGCTCCTTGTTTCCCACTTCTCCGAGCTAGCTAGCTTATTATAGCCGCGCCTACCTGCTCGTGCGGCGCGGTCTCTTGTTTGTTTGTTTGTTTGATCCGTCGTTCTCGTTCTGACGAATCATGTGCTGCTTCGTCTGACGATTGTCCTGCAGGTCGGCGTGCCCTGCACCAGCCTGTTCAAGACGGTGACGGTGCGCTGTGGCCACTGCGCCAACCTGCTCTCCGTCAACCTCCGCGGCCTCCTGCTCCCGCCCGCCGCGCCGCCGGCCGCCCAGCTCAACTTCGGCGGCCACTCCCTGCTCTCCCCGACCTCCCCGCACGGACTCCTGGTATGTGTGCATCATCATGAATCATGATGGACGGCAAAACGAAAGCCGGTGCTTCTTCGATTAGTTTATGTTTAACCTAGCTACTAGCGTATCTGTATGCGTATATATGTTCCCCAGCTAGTTGAGCTTTGCTTGGTTTCAGCTCAGATGAGGTGATATATACTTGCTTGATGATGCTTTGTTCGCTGGCGCAGGACGAGCTGGCGCTCCAGGCCCCGAGCCTCCTGACGATGACGGACCAGGCGAGTGCCAATCTGAGCAGCACCATCACGGGCCGCACCAACAGCAGCTGCGCCAGCAACCTGCAGCCGGCAGCGCCGATGCCGGCAGCCAAGCCGGCGCAGCAGCAGGAGCCAGATCAGATGCCCAAGAGTACCGCCCCGCCGGCGGTGAACAGGCGTAAGGACGCGCAACCGACTAGCTTGCGTTCTCTTTCCTCCCCCCCCCCCCCCCCCTTTGTTGGATTATATTCTTTCTCACGCCGATCCCGCCCTGGCACTCTAATTTCTTGCCATTGCTGGTACTTCCTTTAATTTCGAAGCCAAGGGTGCTCATCAGTCACTAGTCAAAAAAGAAAACTGCTTACAGGCATACTATTCCCTTGTTGTCTCACACAGTTCTTTGCATTGGGCGTAGGTTATATATGGGACACGGAATTTCGAACTCGAGAGGATGAGTAGGGGCACATCACCTCACCTAGTTCAACACAGTAGTGTTCTTGCAGCCTGCTACGACAGGAAAATTATTAATTGAATTCTTCATTTTTTGCTCAAAATTAAACTTGATGGACACGACAATCCGTTCTTGCTTGTAGTATTAGAGCACACAACACAATAGGTTAAATCACAGCTGGAACACGACGTTCTTCATGGTGTGCCAAGCATAGAGGAAATAAAAATGGGGCCTTATCGGGATCCATGGATGCATAGCGAGACGACGACATACAATCATGTGTCTTGTTATGGCAGAGGGCTGCCCATCCATCGCTGTTCAGTAGCAAACAGTTAGCATGTATAGTGGAGTAGTTGCTATAGGTCTCTCTCTGCTAGATAAGCGTACCCATTCGGCCATGTTCCCTACGGGTGCACGCTGGCTGACTCAAATCTGCCCTACAAATCCAACTTTGCAGCTCCGGAGAAGCGTCAGAGAGTCCCGTCGGCGTACAACCGGTTCATCAAGTGAGATTTCATTTCGCGACAAAACATTCCTGCATTGTTCATATATGTGTGTGCAAAAACTAATCGATTTGCTGCTGGCTGCTGCTGTGCGCACAGGGACGAGATCCAGCGCATCAAGGCCGGCAACCCGGACATCACCCACCGAGAGGCGTTCAGCGCAGCTGCAAAGAATGTAAGTATATGTCTTTCTTCCCCAGAGACGAAGACGACGCACAGCACAGCACAGCACAGCATTGCATGCAGTAACAACGACTGCCCGTGGTCGTCGTGGCTTGCTAGCTGTCTTTGTGTCTTGTGATTTGACCCATCACTTTACAGTGTCAGCATGGACACAGCGACGACAGCTTGTGTCCGGCGCCGGCCGGCCGGCCGGCTGCTTGCATTGCGCGCGAGCGAGCGAGATACATGCCGGGCGCGTCCTGTACTGTGTCTACCTCTGACGCTAGGCGCTGTGCCTCTGCTGTCTGCTGGGAGCCTGTGGGCCGGAGGAGCTTTTAGCCCCACCACACAGCACGGCATGCACCTAGCGTTCGTTTAGCATGCTGCATTTGCTTCTTCGAATAACTGCTTTACTAATGCAAACCCTGACGCCTGACTTTGCTTTGGCTTCCTCTCCTTTGTATGTTGTTTGCAACCAGTGGGCCCATTTCCCGCACATCCATTTCGGCCTCATGCCGGACCAGGGCCTCAAGAAGACCTTCAAGGCTCAGGTACTAATAAAGCCGACAACGAAACCCTAATAACTCGCGGTGTGCCAGTGTATGAGATGATGCCTCGAAATCCTCGCTTGACAGAGAGAATTCAGAGCGCATCCGGCAACGCTGTACATATGCTTCTAATCTAAATCGATGTTCAATACCGTTTATTGTAATAAGCACCCATATTTATTTAGTTGTTTGTTAATTTCCTGTGGGCCGTGATTTTCAGGATGCCTCTGAAGACATGCTTCTCAAGGATGGTCTATATGCGGCGGCGGCGGCAGCAGCAGCCGCCAACATGGGCATCACTCCGTTCTAGCTGGTTAGGCATGATCCAGAGCCTAGCTACATGCATGGTCAGGGCACGCACGCACGCAGCGGCCATCGCGCGCCCCTGTTCCGCGTTCGATTCCAGGGGTTTCGTCTCTCAGATCTTGATCCCTCGATATCGCGTGTCGTACGTTTAATTAGAGTACTTTTCGTTCCAGTGCTGGGGTAGAAATGGAGAATCAAGCAAGTTATCAGAGAGCACATAGGCCTCCTGTGAACCTCTAGGTATAGAGGCTTGTCTTCTCTATTTTGACCCCTTTTTCGTTTCCTGTTTTCCTTCTCGTTTTTGTTCCTGGACCCCTTCTATTCGCCTGTAGAAAAGTCGTTGTGCCTCCTCCGATCCCATGATTGTGTCTGTTCATGAACATGGTTTTTACCATGGACAACTAGCTCAGCATCTAGTGAATCTAGCAACAGTGCCATATATGTTCCTTTGTCCTCTTACCACTGCACGCGTGTGATTTCTTTCGGTGTTTGTGTTTGGGGACTGGGGGAGGGTGGTGTCCTACACACATTTGCGGTTAATGGTTTTTAGATCTATGGATATGGGCTGCCATGGATATGATCCATTCGATAAATGCAATATTCCCAGGGAAAATCAAAATTCAGAAATAAAATTAATTAAATACACAGATGAGCGGTGTATTGTTTAGTTAAGTAGTAAGATGAGTTATCTATCATCCTACAACTTAAATAATTAAAATTTCAGGAAAAATTTTCCACCAATATAAACGGAGGAAACCATTTATATGCATCGCTTCAAGATTAAAAATGTATAATGCAAATTTGAAATAGATTTCACCAATTGGTAATTCATGTAATAATGAATGATAAATATATTTATCACCAAGTTGAAGCATTCAAGTTTAACTTTATTTGTTAAAAAAGGTGGTGGAGGATTAATAATGTGCTTCTATTTGCTGGAAAAACATATATTCACTACATGTTTAGATAGAACAAGACTTGTATTTTGAAGAACTTGTTAATGAGAATATTTTATGTACCCGTGGGAAGAGCACTCGAACCTGAATTTTTTTAGATGATATATATCAAGTTTGGTTTGGTTAAGAAATTACCTAGGTAGGATATTCTTGAACTTCAATACTTCATTGAGTCTAACCCTTTGATTCTTAATGATGTCGTATTAATTAAGCAAAGACTTCTAGCAGTTAATTCTTAATTCTATTTAATTGTGTTATCATGTATAAAAGTAAAAGTTGTCTTTGCTATCTACTCCATCCGTTTTTTACATCGTTGATTTTTTGGCACGCGTTTGACCACCCATCTAGTTCAAATCGTGCAAATATATAGAAAAAACTAATTATACTTGATGTATTATTGATGATAAATAAGCGAAGCCAAAAAATAATAGTTTTACTATTACTAATTGGAGGTTACAAAAGAAGCACGAATTATGATGCGTGCTAGAAAAAAAATATGAATCTTAGAAAATCCCACAAAAGATCAGAAACATCTGGCCGTTTATCAAGTAGTCTCCAATGGATACTAGCCATTAGATCTATTAGATTTTCTATAAAATTACCCACCATGACATCATGAAAGTAACCCCTAAATTTGCATATAAATTGCCCATCATGCCATTATGAACAATCAATTAAAATAGCCCTGACATATAAAAGATAAATTAAAATAAGCCCAAAATTTGACTATAAGTTACCACACTGTCATTGTGAAAGATAAAATTTAAGCAACCCTTGAATTTGTACATAAATTACCATTATAAAAATGAATTAAAAGTATTCCCTAATTTACACATAAATTACTTATTATTTTATTGAGAAAAATATTTTAAAACCACCCGTAAAACTATATATAGATTACCACTATGCCATATACAACATAAATGTTAATTAGAAGTCTGTGTTATGGATAGATAAGATAAAAAAAAACTATGAATATATATAGACGTTCTATTAAAGTATAAACATATGCGAGATATTGATTATATTTACAAATTTGATTAATTGTGTGTCTCAAATTCACATATAAATGTTTAATACTTACTATATTTCATACTAGGCCGTGCTTTGCACGGGGTTGACATACTAGTAATTGCATAGCTATTAATAAGATGATAACGAAACGTCGGCATACATTCCAAAGGCAATGTTGTCGTTTATGAGAATTATTTAAGAACAAAAAGGTTACATTAGAACGTGAAAAATGAGAAAATTAAAATCTTTCTGCATAAGGACTAGCTTCCCTTTTTCAATATTTTGATTTTGTGTGTGGCTTTTCTCCCTGAAACCAGGTAAGCAAGGATATGGGTTGGCAGCAGATATTACTCTTCCTTGCTTGATGGTCACATTGTGGTCTTGTTGGTTATTGCACGATGCATATGGTGTACATGTCCAACCAGCTATGCAAAATGCATGCATCCTATTCGGAAACGTGATAAATCAAGCTCGTCGCTTGAATTCGTTCTCGTGGTACCTCGATCGTGCGGCCGGTGGATCAAAGCCTTGTTGCCCCCGTCCCATCCATGATCCATCCATCCATCCATCGTCCAGAGAGCCTGCTTTCTGCTTTCGTTGTCTCCCTGTACGAACGTACTACGCCGCTGCATGCATCGCTCCGATCCCGCCGGCCCAAACAACGAGAGGCCGCAGCAAAACGGGGAAGCTAGCTAGCTAGGGCGCCAACCGCCGAGCGAGCAGAAGCAGAAGTGCAAACGGCAAAGCAAGCCCTGCGTGCGTGTGCGCGCGCTTTTTTTGCCCCCTTGACGGGACGTGTGGGAGCCGTGATTTCTGTGTACCGCGGCGTGTGATCCAGCGACGCATCATTGCGGCGGAGTATGTCGGAGCGCTTCGCTGCATGGTGGTGGATGCCCATGAATCATGGCATGAGGGCTTCTTCTGCCTGGCCAGCGCTGCCCCACCACGACGTGACCACTGATCCCCGGCCCGAGCAGCGCGTGCCTGATCGGTGGGCCCTTCGCCGGTGTGCGCGTTGTACCATATCGAACGATGCACGTCTGCTTGTTTCGCGCACTTGTTCCACGCACTTGCATTGCATCCCCCTTGACAGTTTGACGCGGGCGCCAGAAAGCATGGTGGAATACCAAGCTGTTGGCCCGGAGAAAAGAAGCCCATGTTTCATGGAACCCACGCTCCTTGAGCCCAGACAAGATGCAAGGCCCATATATAGCGCCTCAGTCTCAAGAGATCGTCCTCGCCGTGCACGGATCGGGGCACCCGCAAACGGGTCCGGCGCGACAGAGTTCAGTTGGGTGCACGTGGCCTCTTATTTTAATCCCGCCACCCGCACCAACGAAGTAGGCAGAAGAACAGCTAGTACCACCGCACGCAAAAAAAAAAAAAAAAAAACTACGGAGTATGACCGGAGCAAATCCCTCGGCGAGAAATGGAAGCGAAGGTTAAAAAAAGGAAATTGGATGTGTCGCACTGTTGGACTCGGACCGTGACTACACCGCTACTTCTTCTCGATCCTCCCTCTCGGCCGTGAAGCGTCTCGCGTATCGTCCCTGGGGATCGGGAAACTTCTAGTAGTGCTGCTACTTCTGACTTTCTGAAACAAGTGTAGCTGCCTGTCGCGGCCAAGCCAGAGGATGCGAGAGCGCCGTGTGCTACTGTGCTGTACTGGTGGAGCCGTGGAGGCGTGGCCGGGGCTTCCTGTCTTCCTTTAGAACGTCCACACGTAGCGTTTGGATGGCAGGAGCGGAACCAGGATTTTGACTTAGAAGGCCAATTCACGAATGTTATAAAGTAACAATATATAACATGATATGTATATACACATATTGTAAAATAATAGTTGTAGGAGTATAAATGATACTGGAAATGCCAACAAATCAGAAGATTATGTAATTAAATCTAATATTTTAACAAAATTGTGAATATGTTAATTTAATTGAATCATATTGCCTGATAAAAAATCAGATCGAAATGATTATTTATTTACATATTTGTCAGCTGTCCTATTATGATTAGTCTGAGAAGTAAAAAAAGCAAGGCTCATGGTCTAGCTTGATTAACAGACAGCCGATTGGCTTAGGCTTAGATCACGTGCATAACTACTAGACCTGTTTGGCTAAAGATATGAGCGCTATGGATCACGGTTGGCTGATATTAACAATATCAGGTTAATTACTTGGTGATTAGCAAACTAATATATAGATTATACAGTGGAGTTATGGAAAGATTGGGAGGGGTCCTTGGCCCCTGCGTGCCCCTCCATGTCTCCGCCCCTTAAGGGGCTACATAAAATTGAGGAGAAACATGGAGGATAATACACAATTGCCACTAGGTACGAGGGAGTCGCCTCGGAATGTAAAGCTAGCATATGGATGCTTCCTATACAGTGGCAAGAGAGCTAAGGTGCACGTGCACACCCGCAAACTAGTTATCACTATTCATAATTTTTCTTGACACTAGATACCACGATTGCCTAAAAATACTTGCATCGAATCTTATGACTTGCTGCTGGTCTTTGTATCCGGTCCGCTTAAATTCCTATTCATGCCGGTTGATGAAGATGCACACCGTCACCGTACCAAGTTTGCTTGGAGTTGCAAACTCGGAACACTCTGGAGACATGCATCTCCATCAGAGTCACAATCGCAGCTCGTTTTATAGGAAAAATAAAGGCCAACCAGTAAGAAGTACAAGTACTTGTCCTACGCTGGCAGTACGTACGTAACAACACGTGGCTGTCAATAAGTACAGACGCAAAACAGCACCGGTTGGCTATAAAAATGGAGTGGTCGTTGGAAGCTGACGCCACGGAACGCAGCTCGACCTCTTGGCCTGGGCGCACACATTACAGCAGGAACGAGCCATGGTCCGCTACGGCGTCTGGAGACACAGTTGACGCCGGCCCGCCGGCCGGTCGCGGAGACGAGACTTGTTGGCCCCAAACGAGCGTGGCGACCGATCGAATCCAACAGTAGAAGAATAGAACTGGCAGGCGCGGGCGCGCGGCACAGGTAGTGATGCGGACGCGAAACGGCCTCGGATGTAAACGCCGCAACCGCCTCCTGACCGCTCCTCCGCCTCCGGAGAAAAACGGGACGGGGGCCGGCCAGCTAGTAGCTGCGGCTGCGGCTGCGGGGGGAGATAAAAAGCGACCGGAGCGGACCTGGCGCAGCGCATCCTCCCCTCCCCCACCTCGCTCGTGTAGACGTGCGTGTTCACACGGAATATTCTCCGTGCGTCGCCACGTCGCCGGTGGCCCCGGTTGGCGGTAGCGGGCGGCAGCAGCCTGGGTGGTGCTCGCCCCTTTCAAATTCCGAATTTCCCCGATTCCGATTTCCCCGTCCTGTCTTCCTCCGCTTCATCCTCTGCTCCAGGAATATAGACAGATAGATAGCGCAGCGGCCGGAGGAGGAAAGAGAACGAGCGAGGGCCGGGGAGGCATCGGCAGTCCCCAATTCCAAATCCCCCACCTCGCCGCGGCGCTCCCACCCGCGCGGCGGACCGCGTCGCGTCCCGTTCGATCCGATCGCCGCCTAGGGATAGCGGGAGGCCGTTCTGTTCCAGGATGACCACCGCCGACTCCGGGGAGCTGCTCGGCATCGACCCCACCGAGCTACGGTTCCCATGTACGTTCCTCGCTCTGTTCTCTAACCGGTCGAGTTCCTCGCCCCTCTCGTTTAATCGCGGTGGTTTCGATGGAGCTCCTCCGTGGGAATTTCGGTGGCGCCGTGTGCGGACCTCGGTGAAAATCTCGCTGCGCGGTGTCCAGCTTCCGTTTCGATGTTTTTCTACGATGAGATTTCTTCTTCTTCTTCTTCTTCTTCTTCTTCTTCTTCTTCTTCTTCTTCTTCTTCTTCTATTTATGGGTTGATTTCGATCGCAGGTTTCTCGTCGTTTTGAGGTAACTTGCGATCGTACTGTACTGTTCCTTCGTCTCCTAATTTCCTCTCTCTGTCCTTTTGTTTCTCTCTCGGAATCGTGCAGTCGAATTGAATAAGCAGATCTCCTGCACGCTGCAGCTGACGAACAAGACAAACAAGCAGGTCGCGTTCAAGGTGAAGGAACCCTTCCTTCCTGTGGAGCGGATCCCTTTAATTACGCCTAAATTGTACCGCAGGGCCTAAAAACTCGTGCAACATTGCGATTGCCACTGCAGGTTAAGACAACGAGCCCGAAGAAGTACTGCGTTCGGCCAAACAATGGCATTGTGGCGTCCAGGTCCAAGGCCGATGTTGTTGGTAATGATTTGGTGGATCGCGAAATTATCCTCGCATGCCTTTTTTTTTTTTATTTAACCGTCTTATATGTGCCGTGGATTATTTGATTCAGTTACAATGCAAGCGCAGCGGGAGGCGCCCCCGGACATGCATTGCAAGGACAAATTCCTTCTGCAGAGCGCCATTGTGGCCAGTGACATCATGCCAAAGGATGTCACCGGGGACATGGTGGGTCACATTTCAGTGTGTTTTGTGGTTCGACGTTTAATATTGGTAGTTCTCCCCCCTGTTCACTCGGAAACAAACTTAATGAAGGATTTCTTGTAGTTTACCAAAGAATCCGGCAATGTGGTGGATGAAGTGAAGTTGAAGGTTGTTTATGTCACGCCATCCTCTCAAAGTGAGGGATTTGAGGATGGTTATCCGGGCAGTTTGAATTATCAAGAGGTTAGACTCTGGTTTTGGATTTAAATTTCAAAGGTCGCAGAAATGTGGAAACTACAACTTTGGGGGCATATTGCATTAATTACCTTGTAAATTTGGCAACGAGGTCTCAAAATAGTTACAGATTTTTTAGGAACCTGTAGCTATAGGTTTCTGCAGCAGGCCTTAAAAGCTGCAGTGTTTTGCAACCTATGTTAAAATACTTTTAGGTTTTTTAAATCCACTCTTCTCTAATTTCAGTCATGTTTTTTGTGATATGCGCCAACTATTAACTGTATGATAGAGCACTTGTAGTTATCTTCTGCTACTGCATCGCTTATAATGTTTGCATCGATAATCGATTCTTGCAACATCCACCTTCTGAAACTGGGAGTGTCTATTTTCATTGCAGGAAACAAAAGAACATAAAGAATCAGAAAAAATAATCTCCGAGGTGAACCTCTTTTATATAAAACTTGTCAAGTGTCTGCTAATGATTCTAGATGTAATACTTGTGCACCACTCCATCTAAGAGCATTCTTCTTGAAGTGTCTCACATGGGATATTTATTTTCTTCTCATTTACTTGTTGCCCAATGACATGTCCTAAGATTAGTCTCTTGAATAATGTTCAGCTTTAAGCCTATAGAATTGCTCCAAACTGCTGATACAATTTATTCTCCTATTGAGCTATTACACATAGACTTAACTGTATTAGATCAATATATTCTCCTCACAGAAACATTTATGGTCTTTTGATTATTTTGGTCTGCTTAAAATGTGTTCATTCAATAATTTTTGGTCCTTTTTCTGCACAAATTTAGATGTAAACAGACCTTAATTGGCTGTGTTATCCTCTAGTTTTAACTAACAGCTTCATGAAGCTCACGTGTATGTGTATTAGCATTCTACCTATAGGAGTTATCCAGTATTTCAGCAACGTTTTATCAACAAAGTAATCCAGGCCTTAGTTGGTGTCACGGTTGCCAGTGTAATGTATTGAGCCTTGACATGGTTTGTTTATGCCCCTGCAGCCATTTGCTTTGATTTCAAAACTGATGGAGGAGAAGAATGCTGCTGTTGAACTGAACAACAAGCTTCGACAAGAATTGGTCAGTGAGTTTTTGCTTATTATGCAAACAGATAATTTCTCGAATCCACTTATTTTTACCTTTGATTGTGAGCACTACATTCAGGTTTATTTTCTAGGGTAGACAAAGTTGTTGTATATCGTATTCGTCTTCCTACAAATAGTCATTCCTTGGTTGCACATTGGTTCCTTCTCACATTTCAGTACATTGGTTTCACATGGGCTAAATTATTTAGATGAGGGAATGGGCTACATGCTTTGCCCTTGTATCTTACCTCCCTCTCTCGTTCACTTTTTTTTTTCTTTTTGCTTTTCATGATTTCAACAAGGGCAGAGTTACTACGTCCATTCTTATAAAGTGTATTTTGATTTTAAGTCAAACTTCATAAGTTTGACCAACAATTATGTCAAATTATGTGCTTATCTAGTTTACAGAAGCGTCTTTATTTTTTTCATACCAAAATATGTCTAAAATAATTAACGTAATGAGCGCTGTTGAATTGCTTACTGCAACACTAAGATCTGAATATCCGGCTTATAATTTCAGTGGCAGTACAAATATATCCTGATTATAATTTTGTTGGAATTTGAACAGGATCTTCTGAGGCGAGACATCAGCAGGCAACGTGGTGGTTTCTCATTAGTTTTAGTACTGATGGTTGCTATTATGGGAATACTACTAGGGTTCTTCATGAAGAGATGAGTGTGCAAAAATGATTTATCTTGTTTGGCTTTTCTGTCAAGAAACTAGACACGATTGTACGTGTTCTCTGTGTGCTTGCTATTGTACAACTCGTGGCCTCTTAATCATAGGATCTGATGCCTATTGTAATTTTCTGATCATGTTATTTACTTTATTACCTGGCCAATAAGCCATAGTTCCCCTAAACACCAGCCAATGTCAGCTTGCCAGCGACTCGATGTTTAGCATATTGGATTTTGAAAGATTTTAGTTAACTGTTGGCATCCTTTTGCGCACATAAACTGAATGGTTTATTTGAAACTGTGGCTTGTGATATACTGTTGGATGCTGTGTGAATTGCGTGCACTGTATTTTTTTCACTGTCGCACTGTCATATCAGGACATCGTTTTATAATACTATTATTACATATCAAAATATCATGATTGTTTTTTTCGAGATACCATGACTGTTAAATTACGGTTTTCGTTATTGTGCTACAGTACAACTCCAGGCTGATTTGTGGCTTACCAAAGTAATTCGTCATGTGCTAATTAAAAGGAACATCCCCCTTTTTAAACAGTAAGAGATCGCAAACAATTCACATTTCGTTTTGGTACTACTACTCGATGAGCTCCTTCCATTACTATTCAACCTTTCAGTTTCCATTAAAATTTGGTCCGAACTTTTGAGAAAAACTTCAGCAAATCTATCAATCCACATATGCGGATATGCCTGAGAAGAGATCGCATCACATGTAGCCTCCAGTCAAGCTCCGCTGCTACTCATCACTACCATATAAAACTACAGGAGTGTCCTGATTAAAAAAAGGTGACAGTATCATCCCTCAACGGTGTTATCCATATTGGACAATGACATATGTTGGGACCATCGGTCTGAAATCTGAATCATATTGTAGACATAAAAAACTGTGTTTCTGGTTTTTTTTCCTGGATTACCTTTTGACAAGATTCTGAGGTATTCTAAAGGCTTAATATTGCTACACCTAAACCACACAAAAACAATCAAAAGTACAACTAAATCCATCTAACTTCTCTAGATGTGACGCATCTGATTCAATCATATAAGAAATGCCTGTGATTATTACGACTACAAAAATGTGTATTTACCATGCATCTTATGTGAATCTCTTAGGGGAGGGAAAAGCATGAAGCTCTCGGGGGTTGCTATCCGCGGCCTTGGAAGCTTTTTGCTCCCATGTTTCGATCTGCTTCATTGACTTCTCTCTCCTACGTTGCAGTGCTTTGAATTCCTCCGGGCTGAAAGGCGGAGGCAGGTCACATGGGCCAGCATCGCTAGCAGATCTCACCATGGAGTCCTCCATGAACTTCTTCTCACGGCCTATAGCTTGGCAAGCCAAAGACTCGGAACAGACCTCAACAGCTTCAGATGGTTTAGTTGGCTTGAATCTTAGGAGCTTGGCATACTCAGTTAAGAGGTGAAACATGTAATCATATACATAACCCATACTGAGCTC
The DNA here is from genome assembly GCA_030272315.1 of Paspalum vaginatum. Taxonomy (NCBI): domain Eukaryota; kingdom Viridiplantae; phylum Streptophyta; class Magnoliopsida; order Poales; family Poaceae; genus Paspalum; species Paspalum vaginatum. The sequence goes on from CM059015.1 coordinate 9,693,740, forward strand.
TTTCTGAATGAAGTTGCCTGCTTGCTTTCCTATTCTCTGTGCCTATATATTTGCAGTGGAGATACATGGACATGGTTATTAGAAAAGATGCAAAACCTTTACAAAAGTACATAGCTCAGAAAATCAAGAACAATTGGATTAGACAAGTAGACAAATAGGTGGGCTTACTCAGTCCCTCGTTGATTGGTAAAAGAAAAGTTATGTCAACAATTCTCCTTTTCTATGCTTCCTTTGATATATGCTTTGGTTAAAACATAGAACTTTCAGCTATAATGTGTGTAATATACAATGAGAAATGCCAACCTCATATACTGCTTATGGTCTTCTATTAAATATGAATTAAGACATCAACATCTCTGCATAATATTATCTAGCTAAAAAATTTCTGGCAAAAAGCTCCCTGGTATTATTTTGAGCATATCATGAAGTATGGTACTTTGATCAATATAGGTCAATGGGTGACACTAGAAATATCTCCTGAGTTCAGAAGGCAAAATGCATCTTATAACCATCATTCATACAAAATTACAAATAAGCAAGAGTATGTTCTGCCAACTAGTGTAGCAAAACTTCTTTTTTTTTTTTTGAAATAAGTAGCAAAACTTCTTTACCGATATAAAAGGTGTGCAAAAAAAGATACCTTCTGTTTGTGAGAGTTGCCCCAATCAACAGCATACTTTATGGAACTACACTTATTGTCATCCCGAATTGGCCAATAATGTTGCATGGGCATCAGCACCCTTGAGTAGAAATCATAGTATTTTGGTGTAACCACTAGTGTCATTGAATCGCAAGCTAGAATATACTTCTCACTGACTGACCATGCTGAACCTTCAATATAAATTTTGTACCTGTCACCCAACGAAAGAATATCAGCACTATAACAGAACAGCGTACATCTCAGTTTGTTTGCAAGAAAAGACAACAAACCTATGAGTGCATTGACTAGCCAAATCTGACTGTTTGTATCCTGCCTTGATCTCCTTTAGCCAATCCTAAATGAGTAAATGCCAAAAAAAATAGCTAATCAATCATGGTTCACCATTACTAGAACTGTTTCATTGAAAAAGTAGTTATAGACTAATTCTGAAGGATTTAAACATATTTATGGGCAATGGAATTCGACAATATGATGGAAGTATGCTTGTGAGAGAGACTAGGCCATCACAAGTATAAGAAACTGCATTGCAAACATAAAAACAAAGTACCTGCTTATAAATCCGTGCATTCCACTCATGCTCACTGGAGACGTTGCACTTAACAAGCTCCTGTCTTATAGCTGCAACATCTGGATTCCCTTTCCAGTAAGCATACGGTTCTCTATCCAACCATTTTACCTTCTTGTTGCCACCACCTAATTCTTTCTGCAAAGCATCCCATGGCTTTATGTTGATCTCAGGCCTATCATCAGTCATCACAGGCAGTTTATTAAGTGTTTATGTTTTTTCTAAACTTAAAATACAATAGAACATATCTACCACACACTTTGGTAGCTCCTAAATTAAGACACATAAGAAATACTATCACCATTTCAAAGGACTGAAATGTCACTGATCTTTTGCATTTGGTTCCCATTGAATTCAGTAATTCACTGTGTTATTGACAATGAATGCAGAGAATACTGATATAACCGTGTCAATGGACACACACACAAAAAAAAAAAACATAACTAATTTGTGACAAGAAAAAAAAAAGAAGCTAGGATCAGTTACTTACCAGCCCCAGAACGACCAGTCCGGGAAGACGATGTCCAGAGTCTCATTGTCACCGCAGTACCTGAAGAGCGGGGGCAATGCGGTGGCGTTCTCCCCCTCGTACTGGTCGGGGCGCACGACGGGCCAGTCGACGCAGTCGAACATGAGGTCGAGGTCAGGGACGCGGCCAGGGTAGCGCCGGAGCAGCTGCAGGATGCCCCAGATGGTGAAGAGGTCGCGCGTCTGGAATGCCGGCGCGATGCGCTCGATGTACGCGCGGCCCCGGATCACGACGAGGCGGAAGTTGGCGGTGGCGCGTGCGCGGTCGACCATGGCGCGGGTGATGCCCCCAGCGGCGCGCCATGGGTGGAGATCCTCGTGGATGAAGCGGAAATAGGCGGGGCAGGTTGAGGAGGCGTTGGCATTGGCGGTGAGCGGCGGCGGGTCGGGGACGGCGGCGCAGGTGGAGGCGAAGGAGGCGTTGGGGGAGAGCACGAGGTCGAGGGTCTGGGAGATGTTGCTGGGGATGGTCGGATCGCGGGGAAGAGGCGGCGCTGAGCAGGAGAGGGAGTAGGTCGCCCGTGGCGGCGGCGGCGCGGCTGGGATAGCCGGGATGGAGGTGGTCTGGGTCGCGGTCAGGATTGCCTGCAGAGGGGAGGAAGACGATGAACAGCGGGGACGGGGGAGTGTTCACCGGGGATGGTTTGTTCAGAAATTTTAGTCAGTTTTGAAAAGGAAAATTTAACCAAATTATTTTTGTTCTTCGATGATGCTATCGGTTTCTGAATTATAAATCAATAAATTTCAACTTTGAATTAAAAAAAGTAATAACATCTGAAAGGGAAAACCATGAGTTAATCAGTGTTGCTTCCAATTTAACCCCACAGATTTATGCTGGTACTGGTACCACATTAATTAAAAACCCTAATTTTCATTTACTTATTTCTTTGTAGGAGTTCTGGTGTTGCAATTATCAAGCAAAAACATGATATTAAGGACATCCAATTAAGAACCTGGGTGATTGCAGACATTTTATTTGGAAAAAAAATAAAGGACGGAGCTTACCTACCGGCTTTGAGCGCCACTGATCCAGATTGGTGATGGACAGATGAGTCTGCACGTGTGATAAATTAATTGTTAGTTAGTCCTTGGAAGAACGACTGGTCTTGCTAATTCCCATGCATCGGTTAAGTTCAACTTAATCTTTGCATCAATCCGACGGTCAAATACTCCAACCGTCCAACGCAATGGATGAAATGAATCAACAACTCAGATTGTTTCAGAAAAAAAAATAGAACTATGAGAACAACTGAAAATGCCACAGATCATACTGCACTGCAGAGGGGATCGGAGAAGGGGGAAAGAACAAACTCCGCACTCACAGTGGTGGTGATCCATCGCGCGGACACGAGGACGCCGACCACGACGACGAAGAAGAAGAGGAAGATGGCCGTCGTCACCGGCGACGACGGCGAGCCCGGGCCCTTGCTCCACCGCCGGCCGTCCGGGATCGCAGCTGCGCCCTCCGAAGCCATCGCCGGGGGCGGCTATTCGCCTCCCCTGTGCACACCGCTTCGTTTCGGGTGACCAGGTCCGTGTTCCCTCGTCAGGCTTCGGCTCCTGCGGTTGGCATCGAGCACGGGAGTCGCAGCGTCCTCGCCGATCGCTCAGGAGGGCGCGGCCACGTGTGCTCGAGACTAGGCTCTCATGCTGTCATGCATGCAGGCGCAGGCGCGAGGCGCCGAGTTCCTAGGACTTTATGTATGACAAAACGCGGTCACACGGCAGAAATCTTAAACAATGTTGTCCAGTAGGGCCGTTTGGATCCGTCACATCGAATGTTTAGACGTTAGTTAAAAATATTAAATATAATCTAATTATAAAACTAATTACACAGATAAAAACTAAACGACGAGACGAATTTATCAAGCCTAATTAATCCATGATTAGCAAATGTGACGCTGCAGTCGTTAATTATGAATTAATTGGGCTTAATAAATTCGTCTCTTCATTTAGTCCTTGTCTATGTAATTAGCTTTTTAATTAAACCATATTTAATACTTCTAACTGGCGTTCGGACATCCGATGTGACACGTGCTAAAGTTTAGTCACTGGATCCAAACACCCCTAGTTTTCATAAGGGTGTTATAGTTATTAAATCCCCTTTGGCACAGTTCTTGGGTGCTCCGGCTCCTCCACTATTGCTACAAGCCCAAAGAAGCCACAAAATACCGGCTCCGACTAGCTCCTTCGGCTCTGTGAGGGAAAGAGACAGACAGACAGGAGAGAGAAAAACGGCTGTAGAAAAATGGTTTCTCCCGACATGTTGCAGCATCTCTGCAACACCTTTGTCAGATGAATAGTAGCATTACAGTAACTTTGTCGGAGGGAGCCGGAGCCCGCGAGAGCCTTCCCAAAGGGGGCCTAACTCGTGTTACATAGTTTCAAAAATAATGCAATTTTGGATTTCTAATCGCAAATCAGTAGTCATGATAATGACATAATGTCATATTATCATTTCTAGTTGTGATTAAAAGACATGTACTTGGAATGGAAAAAATATCGATTGTGCAATCACATTGAAAAAGGAAAACACACAGTAAAATGCCAATGGATATTTAGGGTAAGCTATCCACAACAGTCTACTCATCTCACTCATTATTTTAAACTCCACCTATTGCAATGCTATTACAGTACACAAATTATACATACACAACTATGCGCATATTCGGATGCGGATAACCTAAGCTACCATTGCATTCTTTATGGTAGCCTAGGGCTTCAAATTTTGAAAAAAAGCCTCCACTAGAGCATGTCATTTTAAATCTACGTCTTCAATGGCTCTATGGTTTGGTTCTACGGGCTCACACTCCGTTCAATGGCTCGGCTCGCACGAGAATCGATTTATTATACGGATAACCCATTTATTACCTTAATTTCCTCTTGGCTCACGGTTTCGCTAGCGCTAGGCACGAAAGTATTTTCTCTTATTTTCCTTTGTGTTGCTCCACTCTAGGGGTGAAAACGAACGGGACAAAGTCACAAAAATCTTTACCTAGGCTGTCTTCAATAGAGTGTGTAAATACACTGCTTATAATACAATCGACATTGTAGCGCTACTGTAAACAGAAAGGGAAGTAATTAGAACAGTGGATAGGCAAAGCCGTTAGAGACGGTCTTACTACCTTTCGTAATCGTTAGGCTAAGTCCAGCAGACTGTCTATCACGTTGATTGTAATTAAACTTTACCTTATATACAGTGTAGCGTCATTTTCGTACCATAAACGACGATGTAGACGATGTGGTGACTCGGTTTAAGGGAGGAAAAATGTATTGTACCTCTTAACGCAACTGCTGAGGTTTAGGCATTTTGGGTCCATCATCAGCCAGCAGCAGTGTGGCCCATTACAAGTCACAAGTTTCTGAATATTAAACTACTCCCATATATCATACAACTATATAACGCAGGTGAAGCCTCCGCACCACGCGGCGTCAATCGAGCGTTTCTGCCCCTACACATACATATCTCATGCTGCAAAGTTTTTTTTTTTTACTTTCCATGATATATTACTAAATCTGGTGCATCAGACCACGTACTATATCATATGTCAGCATACGTGGATCCGGCGCCGTGCTAACGTACATCGGACTGTTTGAGGACGGCTCCTGCGGCGTCTTTCCGTTTGCTGTCTGCGTACGGTGCATGCCTTCCTGTTACAAGGCCGCAACTATGATGCACTATTTACTAGGCTACGTTGCCTTGCCTGTGGAGTTCTCTTACTCTAGGCTAAATGGCTTTATGCTATTTTCCCTCGAACCTATAGATGTCAATAGTTATATATTCGTTAGATAGTACAATTGCACATTCACCAAAAATATTTAGATCCAGTTTCCAGGTATGGAATCCCATACCTAGCGGATAAAACCCAATGTGTAACGCAAACTTTATTAAATTTCCGCTATATATGTATCAAATTACAAAAGACCCACAAGCATTTGCTATAATTATAATTATTAACCATTAAATATAGTTAAATAAAAGATAAACAACAGCTAATAATTTAACAATATCCGCTGCATATCAAATTACAAAAGACCGATGAACATTTGCTATAATTATAATCATAAATTATTAAAATATAGTTAAATAAAAGATGGTAACGGTTAATAATTTAACAACAAGCCGTTGACTAATGTTTTGGAACGTGCTCTTACTTGGATATATTTTAGTACGTTCTATGTAGAATTAATGCGAATATAAATTATACATGGATTTATGTGTATGAGTAATAATCACCCGTACGTGTACACGACGATTCGCCCATGAACATACCGATGTGTGAACAGTTCATTCCACAATTTTCTTTATATTAAGTAAAACCCATCAGATATATGGGTTTTGAGCATTCATCGCCATCCCTGCTCGAACTGATTGCACAGGATTGCATCGCCTAAGCGGGTGCAACAAAGCGTGTCGTTCTTTCATCGCCGTCTCGCCTCATCCGAGTCCACGGCCCTCTTTCCGTGCACCATGCTCCTTCGCCTTCATTCCCTCTCAGACTCAACGAGATGAATACCAAAACAACAAAATACATAAGGATGACACAAACGCAAAAACAGATTAGATCATGTTTATACACGTTGCAGGCATCCTCTTTCTGTCCGCCATGCCCCTCTACCTTCATTCCCTATCAGACTTAACGAGGTGAGTATCCAAACAACAAAAAAAACAACAGAGTATACGAGTATGATACATATACAAAACCAGATTAGACTATGTTTATACACGTTGTCGGTCACATTACGATCACAACCTTCCTTGACACATCCATCTTACTATGCTTTATTATACAGATCAAAGACCTAAAAAAAACCACAGCACAGGGCAACGAACACGCATTCAAAATACACGGGCGCGCCATTCGTGTTAGAAACGAATTTAAATTTTGAAGCTACTCCAGAATTCACCGTGTCAAGCGCAAAAAGCCACTCCTCTACTCCCGCTCCGGCATTGCCTCGCCAGCGGCGCCTCACCATGCGGACCCGCTTCCTCGCCGCCGACCACTTCGCGCCGTCGCCATCGGCGGCCGCCTCCTTGCCCTTCCCCTCCCTCCCCGTCCCGACTCTCCCCCCCGATTCCCACCACCCCAACTCCAACCCGTTCCCCTTCCCGGCGGATTTCCTCCCCGCCGCGAGCGTTCCTGGGGATGATCTCGGCTTACTGCCTGCCGCCTCCGCGCTCTCGGAGTTCTTCGCCGGCGTCATCCCTCGGTCCCTCCCCGTGCCCGATATCCCCGCCGCCGACGAGGTGAGCCTACCGTGCATTCGGGGTTCTCGCTCTCTAACCGTGTGTGTTTAGTGAGCGTTGCTCGGATTAGTGATGAATTGGTGATTTGTGTGGTTTTGATCAATTGTGTGCTTCTGTTTCTGGAATTTTGTGACATGTGAACCGCAACTGCTCGGGGGTTTCTCGCAGGGCTTGGAGGATTACCTCTACGATAGGGGTGTGTATGGCAAGTGTTTTAGCTGGACGGATCATGTTGCTTTCGAAATCCACAAGGCAAGTGAAGCTCTATGTTTGGATTTTGTGAGCTTTTAGGCTTTGTTGTTTGCCCCGTGGAGCATTTCTGAGAATTGTGTGTGTTTATTCAAGGGATTGGGCAAGACCAGCCGTGAGAAGGGCGAGGTTTCCAGCTTGGTGGCCTCCGCAATTACGAAGGTGATCGAAGCTCCTGCTTGTTTTGTTACGCTGTGATTGCATCTTAGGATATTTATAAGTGATTTCTGCATAATGTGGCGTTAGCAGTGGGAGCTGTTGAAGGAGCTCAGATTTGAGGTTGTAGAGGTCGATCTCCTGCCGGTAAGATGTTTTTCAGTGTGCCCTCTATACTGTTATGCAGTTTCGTGCTCTGACTCAGAATCTGTTGCTCGTGGCATCAAAGGTTTTGCAGAGAAAAATTGCATCGTTTGATGATGAAGAGCCCGATGGTGGTGTCACATTCTCGTTTGGAGTCCCAGATGTGAAAATCCACCTGGTACTCTACATGGCCCTATCTAAGTGTTAACCTATTTTCTGCTCTGTATTCCAGATTTGTGTTTAGAGCTGCAATTAGCTGTGATAAATGAACGAAGTTATTATCCTTATCCACAATCTCTTGGCATGTCTCGTGTTAATTAGGACCGCTATCCACATTTATGATTGGAGCTGCATTTTGGTTCTTAGAGATGGATGACACTGCTCTGCTTAGATCCGAGCACTTGGCATGCAAAAGTTAACTGGAAGTAACCACTAAGATCTATCATCTTCAAATAAAAGTTGTCGATTGCCTATTTATATGCAGTATAGGGTTACACCTACAATATTAACATACACATAAAGCACATCATCCACGATACATGCATGATAACATGACATAGGGTTTCCTCAGTCTCATCCGTGGTTTCAGGAGTAAATATTTTCAGATTAAAATATCTGTTTGTTGATTCCCTTGTGATTTCTGAACTCAAAGCATCATATCCTTACTACATTATTTTTAGTGGTCTCATAGACTCCGAATTTCTATTTATTTTCTCACAGGATTTGATTGATATTGACACTGAGACAACAATAACATATCCAGCTGAACTCGCAGAGTCAATTTATCAAGTAGAAAAAATCTCTGTAAAACATGATGAGGACTGCTCTTACGAAAGATATAGCTACTGCTTGGAAATCGCAGGACTAGAGCATGGTGTAAGAATACCCCAATTTGAGGTTAGTAGGAATTCTTGGGAGCTTGATGAGTGCCCAGCAAAGACAGCAATATTTAATATTTTTCTTAATATTGTTGAACGCTTAAATGATGGAGCACGGGTTCAGCTTCCATCATTTGACTCAACCGAGTTCTTGAGATCAAGTGAAGTAGACATGTTGGCCTTTGTTTGCAAAGATGCCCCACGTGTGGAGTATCAGGCAGATAAGACAATAGAGGCAAAGGATGTAGCAGAAATGAATCTTGTGCGGATCAATGATAATATTTTACTCGACAAAGGGTCAGCATTATACCCTCTCAAACCTGATGGGACCTGTTCAGACTTGCCTTGCTCCATTCTCTTGGAGGAAGTAGAGATCATTGAATTTCCTTCAGATGATGTCTTCAAGATGCTGGTTCAATCAGAGAAAGCTGTGATGAATACATCTAATGAAGTATTCAAAGACGACTTTGACCAAGCAAGACATTTCTATGAATCACTGGTTAGCTCTGAGTTGGCTCTAGTTGATGATACATTCAAATCACTACCTATGCCTATTTTAACTGATGATAAAGCAATGAGATCTATGCTCCCCCCTACAGAAGAATTCCTACGCTCTTTGAAACCACTTCCTCTATCTGCAGCAGATGGAATTTATTTGGATTGGCATCTTTTATCAGAAGGGCCATGCAACCGGGAGAGCTGCTCTACTTATGCAAGCATTGTTGAGGAGGTAAAACCTTACAGTTTAAGTTCAGAGCTGCAAATTAGTTGTCAGCAGACACCAGTGCTAAATATTGATTTTCTGGAGGATCTTCCTAGAAATTCAAAGCTTCAACATGAGGACAAGCAGGACAATATTAATGTTCCTGCACCTATATCTCATGGCACAACAGCTGATATGGAAACAGCTCAGAAGTACAGGCAAGAAACTGATGTTAGAGGCCACAACCACATGGAGAAATTGAGTTCAGAAAATGCATCGACCTTGTTAGAGTCAATGTCACAGTCCAATGTGCTAAGCTTCTACTTGAATGCCAAGAATGTCAATATTTCTAGTTCAGAAGTCCCCCCTTCAAAACAACAAGCAGTTCCTTATGCAACCAGATCTACAGTTAATAAACTCATAGAAATTCATCCTGTTAGTCTCTCAGATCATATCCGAGGTCTTATCAAATACATCCATGAGAATTATACATCTGCTTTGCGAGACAGCGCATATTTCGGATATTCTTTCTCAGATGGGCAAGGTTTAAGCATTTCAAAGCAAAATCTTCTCGAACTGATAACTGGGGAAGATTCAGCAGTCTTGTATAATGACTGTGAAAAAGAAGATAAGATGGAGCTTATTGTACTGTATGCATTAAAGCAGGTTGCATACTACCTATGTTTCTTTGGTCTGCATGCAGCCTATCTGTATATAGGCAATTTGGTTGGAAGCTTTGAAAATATTCCTGAAAGGTTAAGAAATATCCAATGCTGCATTGGTGAAGCAAGGTTGAAAGCAGAGAACAAACTTTTTGAGTCACATCCGTCATTGTCTGACATTGAGACAATCCTTAGATCTAATACCCAAATCGGCAAAAAGATCCTTATAGTAGCTGATAGAGCTTTCTGGTTGCCATTGGGTCAAAAGCTAACTGACATGAAGATGACATTTGCTGTGGTTGGAACATACCTTTCTGCGACTTGTTCAGATCCAGTGATGAAGATAGACTCTAAAACTTGGATGCTGGAAGAATTATGTAAATCAGACTGCATTCTGCTAGATAACAAGTAAGTTCACATGAATTCGTTAGGCTCCACTTATATTTGCACTATTTCCTTGTCTTTTCAGTTTTGTTACTACAAATAAAATCAATTTTAGAAACGTGTAATTCGGTTCTTGCAGTTGCCACTTAATCTTCATTTTAACTTTTCATATTGATAGGTTCATAAGTATGGTATGCGGTATGCCACTATTCGTATATAGTAAATGATATACAAAAAATATGCTTCAGATTGAAGGATTCAAATGACTAATTTTGATAGGATCATAAGGGATATGCTTAATCGATTATAACTGTGAAGTAATTTCTCCAGCTATTGTATGTTGTAGAGATTAGTCCAAATAACGTTTAATTTGACAGGATGCAATCAGCTCTCGTTGCAGTATTACAGTACACGTTCAATTCCTAGTTTTTTTAGATGTTAAAGTAATTCAGTCTATTATGACAATAAGAATCTGCTACAAATGGTTAAAAACTAGGCGAATATTTCACTTCTAACTCTATGTAAATTTCAAGGTCAAATCTGACATTCATTTTGGGGAAGAAGTATAAGAATGGCATCAATATTTTATGCTTTTGTCAATCTTCTTTCATTTATTGCCACATATACAAAATACAAGACTAGAAGCATATTTTCGGAAACTAATTTGTCTGCTTACTCACTGGGTCAACTCATAACCTTTTATTCTTTCTGACAATAAGTTTATTATAACTGAAATGACAAAACACTTTGGGGCTTTCAAATTTCTATGAGAGTGCAGATACATGGTGTAACGTCTTGGACATGACATATAGGGTAGGTTTGTCCAAGATGTTTCTAGCCTTTGTTTATTAAACTGTGTCTTTTTGTGTACTTTATGATTTTAGCATGACAGCTGTCAAATATTATAACACACATTTCTTTTCCATCCTGAAGGAACATTCCAGTTTCATTCCCATTCTGTGAGTTTTGCTTGATTGTGGAATATGGAGGTCCAAATAAATCATCTACCTTGTTATCTCTGGCTCCCAAAATAGATGGTTTGCCACCACTGCATTTCCTGTATGTCACTATGGATGGCGAAGATTTTCCAAATGCTCTTGTCGAGGACAATCACACAGACCAGGATTTGAAATCCACATTGGTGATTAATCTCTCTTTTTGCACTAAAACTAACTTCATATCTATTTTTAGGGGAGTCTTCGTATCTACTCCCTCCTTTTTTTGTTTGACGCTTTTTAGTTTAAAAATGAACTAGCCGGCGACAAACATGTGTGTGGTTTTATTTATAATCTATTATTCATTCAAGTTCTCTCTAGGAATTCCATATAACTCGTAGACTAGATATGGAGGTAAAATGCAGGCTATTACTTGTGTCATTTTACATACCGCTCACTAGAATTTGTTCAAATATGTAAGAGAATACGCAAATAACTCTAGGATCTGCTTGCCAATTAAAAAATGTATCCATAATGCCTAGTTTTGATGATCATGGATTGATATGTTGGATAGTGGAAGTGGTACACATTGCATTTTTAAAATTTCAAAAGTCATTTTGAGGGCCCAAACTGGAGGCCTCAAATGTCTAATGGGGTAGCATATGTTTTTGTCAACACAGGAGCACCTTTTTTCTCTCGTAAGACCAATACAGATGAGCATATGTTTTCGTATCCTGATTGTTTGCAGGATGCTGTTTTGCATTCACTTCAGAAAGACTTGCAGGAGAAGATGAAGAAAATGCGTATTGTTGATTCATTAAACTTTATACCGGCAACAAATCATCAGAAACATCTCCAGGGGAAGCTGAGCGACCATCTCATTGCTGATTCATCAAAAAAGATTCCTGCAGATGGCCAACTGCCAAATCAGGGAAATCTGGATGACAAGAATATTGTTGATTCACATAACTTTGTGCCTGCAGCTGAACAGTTCAATACCTTCAACAAAGTAACCATTGTCAATTCACAAACTTTTGTGCCTGCAGTTGATAAGAGTAGCTCTACTTCTTCTGTATCTGCTAATGTGATAAAAGCCCCACCAGACAATCAATCTGCTGGTGACTTCCATCTCGGTGCAAACATTGATAGCACTAAGTCAGGAAGATTGTCTGCTCCAAAGGTGGTGATTGTTGTAAATACTGGAAATCATGGAAAGAATATGCTGTTCTCTCGAAGATCATCTTATCAGCAGATACTAGCTTTGGAGAAAGGGGGAATGCAGGTTGTAGAGCGAGATGTTGATCTGCCTGTTGACCTAATACTTAGTGCCACAGTTTGTTTACTATGGTATAATACCAGAGCCTTTGCATCCAGGGAATTGGCAATATCAGCGGACACATCTGGTATAACAAATTTTATAGAGGATATTGCCACCAACATTTTGATGTCACTTAGCTTCTCTTTTGGTGGCTGCATAATGGTAATTTCTTTCACTCCTGTTAAGTCCTCGATATTCCCCTAATAGAGTGGCCAAACCATACCTTTCACTGCTTTAAACTTGCTTGCCTCACTAACATACTGTAGTAATTATTTGTGCTGTTTTTGGAATATTTTAACAGGACGGTTTGTCTATTCCATTTGTGCAGGTCTTCGAGGGTGAAAACCACTTCCTTTCTGCTGTAATGGAGGCATCTGATTCTCTATATGCTTCAGCTGCTAGCCTGGACATGAACTTGCAGCTATTCTTCTCACAAACACCCAAATCAACAGACCAAATCATTACCAATTGCATCAGGACTGTGGTTAGCATAAATCAAGCACCTTGTCTAGATATACCTGAATCAGAAAGTCTGGCTGAGTCATTTCTCACGGCATTCCCTTCAATTATTCCTCTGTCTGCACACATGATACTTTCTTGTGGAAGTCTTGTGGATTTCCTTAGATGGTCACATGAGCAACGCACTCTGGCTGTTGAAAAGTACCATTTACCGCCACAGAGCATCTCTCTCTTCAGCGCTTTGTGCAAATTTGGCGAGCTAGGTGAATCAAGGTCCGTAATGACTGAATGCTCTTCTGTAGATTCAGATATCAGTAGTGCATTGCTGCAGTCCACAAGGAAAAGGAAAAAGCATGCTGTGCAAGATGTTCTAGTAGAAATTAGTGATCCTGCCTGCCTTAATCCTCGTAATCAACTGTGTAATGATTATGTAGAAAATGACAAGGTATTATCACCACCTAAGTTAAGTAAATTCTCCCACATAGAGGATACAAGGTTGATCAAAGTTTGAATGTCGGAAGTATAGATGTCTCTTATCAGCCAAGAAAGCATGGTGTCGATGCAATCACTGGGAATCAGATGATAGATGATGACTTCATCAATGAGTTGACTCCAAATTTCAGAACGCACAATAAAAGGACTGGCAGTATGGTGGACACGTGCAATTTCTCTTGGCAGCCTGAGTTAGGAGCTGAGCAGCCAATCATAAACTCCTTCCCCACCAGCAGATCATCATTCTGCAGAACTTCCAGTCATCCAACATTTCCATCGGCGTTGGAGATCAGTAACAACCATGGTGACTGGGATGTTTCCTTTGGTACAAATCAAACATGGACAGGTCATTTGAATGGGGATTTTGCCACAAGCTCTCGCAGAAACAATGTGGGCAGCAGATATCATGAACCAAGTCAGGAGATAATGCAGAGTCCATCAAGTTCACTTTCTTTTCTGAAACATGATTTTGGCGGTCATGTAGCATCACAAGGCTCATGCTGGGAAATGGATTATCTAAGGCAAATGAATGAGAATAGAATAGCACGCCAGGAACAATTGAGATGCAATGTTTCAGCAACGTTGTCAAATTCAAGATTGAGGGATGGCTCATCTCGAATTCTGAGTGCTCCTCCTATTGAATCTTTCAGATATAAACGAAATGCAGACACTTCTTTGAGGGACCAGAACCCTTCAAATATTGAATCCGTCAGATATCGAAGAAATATAAACACTCTTTTGAGGGACCAGAGCCTTTCAAATGGAGCTCACAGGTATATGAAAGGCAGAGGAGGAACTAAAGCACAGAACCCTAATGTAAAAAAGGATCTCAAGGCACAGCCAAGTATAAATCATGAAAAGAGCATAGTGCCATCCATTGAGCCAACGTGGACTCCTCTTGACAAGAGAGCGAGACAGGTACGTTATGTAGATTCTGCATATGTTTTTTTGTTAAACGCATGTATGCTAGATTGTTAGGGTTCAGGATGCAACCTAGTTACTCTGGATACTCTTTGCAGAAACTTTCATTCGCAACATATGGGAATGAAAAACAAAGCAAGCTGGTCTGGAGGCATCAAGGCAGCCCTGGTGTTGGATGTGGCCTCCGGAAGAGGTACCGAGAAGAAGGTACGTAGATTATCAAGTCTGGTAACGTTCTGGGCACCCAGAGCATGTCATTTTTGGGAGGAAAGGTGTTTTATGTTTAATTAGTGAAGATAATCCATTAAATGTGTCTTAACGAGAACTTGCACCACCATGAACCTTGTGGGTGATGGAAGAATAAACATAGTAATCACTCTGTTAAACGTCAATGTACATATTTTGTCACGACTCCTGGGAATGATTTCATGTCGTTGTATCCTTCTTAGTCATTAACATGTATGTCCTGTCCGTTTAAACCTATGAAATTATTCTGCCACTACCATCCTCCGGTAGGTTCAGCCGTTCAGGGCATGGATATGATTTTTCACTTCAGTCATCTGTTTGCATTCCTTGCGCTTTGCATTAATTAGCTAGTTCTGTTCCAAAATTGTGAGGATATTGAGTATCCCAAAGTTGCGTAACATCAGAAGTGCTTTGTTTATCTCGCTGTTTGACTGCATGCGCTGAAGTTTTCAGGCCGCATAAGTCTGCTGCTTGAGGCCATATACGTTGGCATGTCTGATGGTATCCTGACTTCTGTTGTTGGCTGTAGTAGGACTGGGAGTGTTGAATTATCAGAGTCGGCTATGATGCCGTTGATCTTTAGTTGTAGAATTATTGGCGGACGCCTCGAATACGTTTTGAGCCTTGTTTGACAATGTTGAAGACACATTATTATTAGGGATAATAAAGCGGAATAGACCTGTTATTATTATTCAAAAGAAGAATACGTTGGTATGTCTAACGTGAGTTGATAGGCCACATTGCTTCCTCAGTTCCTCTAGAAAACGATTGAACTAAAGAAAGATGATTCGATCCTGTGTGCTCTACAGTTCAAGTCGGATACGATTGGCTGCATCGCATGACTTCAGAAGCCAGTTCGACTCCGGTTCTGGCACGAATCCCAATCCAACGGGACTCGTCCTCGGTCCGCCGGCGCCCTTTTAAATCCGGAAGAACTGTCCACGTTTATATACAACTCTTCAAGTTCAATCGTACCGCGGCCTGTCTCCTACTCTCCTGGCCATCAACTAGCTACGACCGAGACAATGCAGTCGGGAAGTGGCTACTACCCGCGTGCAAAGGCCCCGTCCGGCAGATACAACAACGGCAATGGCGGCGGCTTCCGCTACGGGCAAGGCCAGCCCTACCGCTGGCCGGCGCCGCCTAACAAGCAACAGATGACGCAACAAGAGAGGGAGGCGGTTCTAATGGCAGCCGGCCGCCTCGCTGCGGAGTACCTGGTGGATAGAGGCGACCTGCCGCCTGCCGTGCTGGAGAACCGCCCGCCGGCCCCGATCCCGTTTCACGGAGGCCCGCCGGCTCCCCGCGCGCCCGGGCCGCGGTATCGCCCCCAGCAGCCGAGGCCCTGGGTGTTCTGCCAGCCAGGGCCCCGCCCGTTCCACTTCCAAGGGCAACAACGTCCGCCCGCTGCCTCAGCGCCAGTTTCCCGGGCCCCGCCCGTTCCACTTCCAAGGAGGAGGCCCCGGCCCGTTTCCGAAGCGGCCACACCAGCGCCCGTTCCCGTACAGGCCGCGTGGGCCGGCTCCTGTAGGGACTGCGAGTAAGATGCAAGACAACGAGCCCAGCGCGCCGGGCGGAGAGGCGGGCGGCTCGCCGCCGGGTGGGGCGGCTGCGGCCAGCGGCGCGACCAGGCAGATGAATCAGCCAAGCAGCAGTTCCAAAGGCGCCAACGATAGCACATCAAAGCCAGAGGATGTTGCGTAGGACTAGTACAGTAGCATAAGGAATTTTCTGTGCGTACGCTCGGTCAAAATTTATTACAGCCCGAGCCCCCTCACGATTCGTGAAACTGGCAGAATTAATGTTCCTTTTTTCTGCATGGTCACAAATATTTACCCGCACCGGGAAGGGGGGAAAGGAATCTTGAGAACTGCCACAAAAAGAGAGAAAAAAAAGGGGGCATTCCGAGAATCGAACTCGGGACCTCTCGCACCCAAAGCGAGAATCATACCACTAGACCAAATGCCCGGGTTATTTATTTGTGCAAGAAATAAAAATTATATCAATATATATGTAATGGTTTGACGAGGCGACCGAACAGTAGGAGTACGTGCCTGTACTGTACTGCCGCCGCACCGCAGGCCAGTGGCAACCTGCAAGGAAATGATCCAGCCGTTTTTGAGCAAGGCAAGGCGGTTACTCTGCCCTTAGCCTTCAAAAAATCTATCAAGAAAGATTACAAGGATCAAACAGTTACCGTCAGCTAGCAATCTGCAATCCTCAGGAAGTCAGGACCTGAACGCCACCGCCCCCACCGGCTCAAAAGCCCGACATCGTGTTGTGCTATGCCTTTTCGGCCTTTCCTAATTTGCGGCCTCTCCAGAAACTTGGTGTCCCGTTTCTTCCTTTTTGGTACCATACATATTGTGCTGGAGCAAAAGTGGACATGCATATGCAAAACACAACACAACACAAACATACTCTCGTGGACATATTAGGATAAACCTTTAATCAACAATTTCTCTACTAATACATAGTATGTGGAAGACAAAAGTGACATCATTAGTTTTGTATTAAAATGAATTATTTGTTATAATCTTACATCGCATATATAACTGAAATTATGAGTCAAAGGCTATTATTCTAACCAAACTTAATATCTTACTATTACTGTTACCAATTGGAGACTTCTTTTGAAGCCTCGTGTTAATCTTTATAAGACAAGCTAGAAATTCTCACAAGTCACAATAATCAGAAACATACTACCACAATTGGTATACTATATAATCATAATAAACATTAGATCTACTATGCTTTTAGAATAATTACACATCTTTGCCATTATGAAAATAACATAAAGTAACCTTCTAGGTTAATTAGAGACTCATTTTGAAGCATCTGTGTTAATCTTTGCAAGCCACGCTAAAAATAAAATAAATTTAGAAATTTTTTCAATAATAAAAAACTACCATGCCATCAATTGGTATATCGGAATTTCCTATTATGATTTATGAAAGAAAGGAACTCCTAAACCCGCGTCTTACCCGCTATGTCATTATAAAAGAAATATAAAAGAACCTTATAAATTTGACTAAATTACCCAGCCTTTACTATTGCGATAGATAATCTCAAGTGAACCCTATAAGTTATATCTAATGTGCTCACATTTACTATTGACTATTGTGTTAGATAATTAAAATAAACCTTTGAAGATTTTTTCCCCATTAGTATGATATGCTATTACAAGAAAAAGTAAGTAAAAAATGTATATATATTTACTGGTATTAAATCTATACTATAAAAAATGAGTTAATCAAAAATCTTTTTTACCCTAATATGTTTATACCCACGTTGACTCATGGTCCAACCTTGGCTCCACGAACAGCGGGGAAGGCTCGCAAAAACTACAGCAGAGCGCCGGAATGGCCGCTCCTGCCTTAGTATGGCGTAACACCCCGGGCCTTTTGCCTGGTATTTTTCCACCTAAAAAATTGTATAACCGCTCTGATAGAACTAGCCGGCACAATACTGATCCGAAGGAAGCCAAGGGTATAATGACAGAGAAAGACAGGAACCAAAATTGTAGTACGTGGAACCTGACAACCCAATAGCAAAAATACACACGCCGGCACAACATAAAACATACATGAAAAATACGGTACATACATGTATCTTGCTATTATATACCACATCGTTCGTCAAAATCTAGATATGCATGCTCATAATCTATGAGCAATGGCTGCTTCACAAAAAAACAAAGGCAAATCAGAACCATTCATGTGCGGACGTGACATTTATCTCTAGAAACGGAACAAAGAGGCAAATCTCAGAAGCAAATATTGAAATATAAAAAAAAACGCTAGAACATCTAGCAGAAGAAGCCTACAACAGTCTTCCTATCCGTCCGGCGATGGTGTTTCCGCCAAGCAGATCTTCCGTGTGGGGAGGCCAGCGAAAAGGGTGGCAAGGAGCGCTTGCCAGCCGCCAGGGCGCAGGCGACAGGGGCCTCCAGCCGTGGAGGAGGTGGTGACCCGGATCCGGCCGGGAGGAGGCCAGGGAGGTGGCGTCGGGCTTCATTTGGCCGGCGAAGGAGGTGGCGGCCCGGTCAGGAGGAAGCGCAGCGGGGCGGAGGAGTGGCTGCCAGGGCTCCGCTCGATGGAGACGCGTGCACAAGTCCGCGCGGGCGGGCTCCGGCCAGCCGAGCCGCGGTGGCCCTTGCCTTGCTTGCGCGGGGAGGAGCTCGAGTAAGGCGCTGCCCGACCGGGCGGAAAAGGAGAGGAGGAGGGGCGCGCCGCCCAGCGTGCGGGGACGGCTGGCCGCGTGGAGAGGAAGGGAGAGGGGCTACGGGCCGGTAGGTGGAAGTGACAGGGGAGGAGGAGGATGGGGGCAGCAGGAGGCGACGACGGCGGTGGGGGCAAGAGAGTGAGATGCTAGGGCCTTTGAAGCCAAAATTTGGCAATTTTGAACCCCAAATAACTCATCCAAATGAGAAATTTGATTTTTATCAAATTTTAGTCTAAATTCAAACACAGTCAAAGTTGCCAAAATTTTAGCACACTAAAGAATTGGCACCAAACCAAGCAGGCCCTTAGGGTTCCCCAATTTTGTTTGATGTCTTAAGCATCGGGAGCCGTCTGATTAAATCGGACGGTCCTGGCGAGCTGGCCAACAAGACAGGCCTGGGCCAAAATGAGAGGAGTTGGTTGCAAGATCTATTAAAAACCAAAAACAATTTGAGCTTTTCTTAATATTTCATATTGTTTCAACTTTCAATTAAGCAACTTCTTTTATTTATATTTCATATTATTTCAACATTCAATTAAGTTGAAAATATCTATTCAATACAAGTTTTGGGGATTAATGAATTGATACACCGTTTAATAATGTCTTAATTCTAATTTCCTCTGCGAATTGATATTAATTCTCTAAATAAAATTGGAACCAGTTAGGAAAATTTAATTATGAGAATTATGGAAGGTATAAAAAAGATTTAATGCATGTTTCTGCTGTGAATTGATATCAAATCTCTAAATTTAATTGGAACCAATGGAGAAAATTAATTATAAGAATTGTAGAAAGTATAAATAATTGGTGTATTCACTTTAATGCTAATATAGTAAATGATATCATATTCTATGTTAGAATAAAATTTTTTTAAACACGTTTCTTCTATGAATTGATATCAAATCTCTAAATTTAATTGGAACCAATAGAGAAAATTAATTATAAGAATTATAGAAATTATAAATAATTGGTCTATTCACTCTGCGCTAATATAGTAAATGATATCATATTCCATGTTAGAATAAAAAATTTTTAAACACGTGCATGCTTACAGCTTATCTAAAGCTTCGACCAGTGCGAGAGGGCTCTGGTATACGCTAATTTCATACAAAGAGATTAGGATACGCTGCCATGATAGAGGGCCAACCGGTCTCCCGGGACACAGCGCTGTTCACGAATTTCAACAACCAACCTGTCTCCATGTTAAAAAAAAAAGGAAAAAAGAACAACCAACCGGTCCCGGCGATCGGTGCACGTTTTTCCACGCTTGCTGTTTGCTGTTGCTTTCTCGCGCTGGCTACGTGGCCCACTGACAGAGTCGCACCCTTGGTTTTTCCCCGCGCATGCGGACATAGGAGTATTCCGTAGAACAGCTTTTATTCTTTTTTTTTTCTAAAAGGAACGTCCCAGTGACCGGGTAGAAAACATCAACAAGATAGTGTCGGTTTTATCTCCCTCGTTCACATCAAGACCAATCTAGCATGCACAGGTTTTAGTCCACCTGGCCTTATCAGAACAGAACCCACGGAATCCACACGCTGAACTGATTTTTTTTTCAAAGAAAAAAACTATAAAACACATTAGGAAAGAGCCCAAAAAATCCCCAAAATTAAACTGCGGACATTTATAGAGAGACGGTGCGGGGACAGCACACGCTCCCGCATTCTCGCCACCCACTCATTACGGCGGCGTTGGGCTTTGGGCGTTGGCGGCAGCGAGGGGGACGGACAAGCGGGCGAGGAAGAGGAAGAGGAAAAAGGAAGAAACCGTCGCGGAGCGATGGGGCTGGGCCTGGGCGTGCGGGCGGCGCCGTTCACGTACGCGGCGCACGTGCTGGCCGTCGCGGCGGCGGCCATGGTGCTTTTCTGGAACATCCACTTCCGCGGCGGCCTCGCCTTCGAGTCCACCAACAAGAACCTCATCTTCAACGTGAGTACTGCCTCTCCCCCGTCCTGCGTTCTTGGATTGGATATACTATACAGCGCGTATTTGTTCCGCCTGGACAGTTTTTTGTGCGGCGTTTTTTTCCCTTTGTTTTTTTTTCACAGTAAAAGTAAGGTTTGATGTCGCGTCGAGTGAGTCTAGGCGGCTTCATGAGCTACAAAGTGCATGCAGAAACTTGAACCCAGACTAAAAATAAAAAATGATATTGTGCAGAAACTTGCATATACGTTTAATTTAACCTATTTGCTGTAAACTTTAGCTTGTGGGGGATTAACTGATTCTTAATCATTCCGCATATAAAGGCTCTGTTACTGATGTATAGTATACTGATAAAATGCATCCTACGACTGGTTCTGACTTTATTTGCTTTCAGAAAAAACTAACTGTGCTTGAGTCATACGGAGTACCAAGGTAAATAATTGATTTGAGCCAATCTATTCTGGGGCATATATTTTTTTGAATGAGAAAGCAGGAGCTATGCCGATCAACTAAGAAAAAAAAAACATGGGACCGGCCCCAAAGCAAGAGAGGGGGGAAGGGCACACACACAACGAAACAGGCACACACACAGCTGCCCCGGGCAAAATAGCCCCCTACAGCACAGCCCACGGAACCACACGGATTAAGGTGAAAGGGAAAACGTTCTCCTGAAACAAGTAATTGGCCTCTCTAGACATGACTGCAACCTGAGCCGCAGGAAGCGAGACAGTGGATGGCCACCTGATGCACGAGAGCCGTGAGGCACTTGACAGGATTACAGGAATATAGCGTCCATACTGTTTTGGACTTCGAGGTGAGCATCAAAGCTTCCAAGGATGGTTGCATTACCAAGTTGGTATGCTGTGAAGGGGGTGACTACAAGAGCTGCAACAGTGAAAAGAAAGGACCTTGTACAGTCAAAGGCTATTGCCGTACGTTTGCTTTGTTTGGTTAGCAAATAGGAATTGGGTGATGGTTGCCCACTCCTTTGTTGCACGCAATTGCTGGCCATCTGATGGGAAAAGAGAGAGAGGAGTTTGAAGTGATGGGTTGATGCTGATTATATATAAAAACAGGAATGGCACTAGGCTAAAAGCGCTTCTATTTTAAATGCCAAGTTTCCACATCCTTCTAATGGGACTCCTCACCTAATTTCCTTGCTAATGCACCTTAAGATTGATAAACGAAAGCTCTTCCTTCATTAAAAGATTGAAAACCATGTGTGACAGTGTGACATAAGTATTTGTTTCGGTTAGCTTGTAGGCTCTCTAAGTCAGTTGCAAAGTATTTTGTTGCACGTGTGCCTTTCAAATTATGAACCCCTACGCCGTTCCTTAATATTTTGTTCCATCCCTACTACTTTTTGTGATTTGGAATAATAAGTTGATTTATAGCATTTCAGAATCCATTACATGCTGAATGTTGCAGGTTCACCCTGTCCTTATGCTTATCGGCTACATTATTCTGGGAGGTGAAGGTAAATGATGAGAATGTTTCCAGACTTCTGTTCTCTGGCACATGATCAAACTTTCTTCTAGTTTAGTAATATCTTGTTCATGTTGGCAGCTATAATGGCATACAAGGTTCTTCCGACACTGAACCATAGCACAGCTAAGCTGATCCATCTAATCCTTCACGGGATTGCGCTTGTCCTTGGTGCATTTGGAATATACTTTGCTTTCAAAAATCACAATGAAAGTGGGCTCGCCAATCTTTACAGTCTGCACTCTTGGCTTGGGATTGGAACAATTACTTTATATGGTATTCAGGTAAGATTGTATAGACTACATCCGATCGCAAACTTGGATTTCTTCTATTGCAGTTATTCTGGATCCAACGGAACTTTCTTTTAATGAACTAATATAAGCTGAGATACATTTTTTTTTGGAAACACAAACATCACTTATGCTGTCAGTAGCTGGTGAGATTCATACTTTCTAAATGTCATGAGAAGCTGAATTGCTTTGAGAACCAAAAGGGACGAATATCACTATTACTGAACAGAGATATTACATTGCAGTTTGAACTCTCCGAATAGTAGACACTATATCGTTATGCAAGTGTTAGAATGACCTTATATTTGTCTTGCCTATCATAGTGGATATTTGGATTCGTTACATTCTTCTACCCTGGTGCTGCACCAAACGTGAGGAAGGGCGCTCTCCCTTGGCACATACTACTTGGGCTCTTCGTCTACATCTTAGCACTGGCTAATGCAGAACTTGGCTTTTTGGAGAAGCTCACTTTCCTTGAGAACTCAGGCCTCGATAAGTATGGAGCAGAGGCATTCTTGGTGAACTTCACAGCATTGGTCGTCATCGTATTTGGCGCTTGTGTTGTGGTAGCTGCTATAGCTCCAGCTCGTCTTGAAGAACCTCAGGGTTACGCTCCGATCCCAGAAAACTAGTATGAATGAAATGTACAGCATATACAGTTACCAGGATCGTCTGTTACCATAGGGAGATAAGATATTCATATATCTTTATTTAAAAAGAGAGAGAGGAAGAATGTACTGGAATTATCACAATAAGAAGATGGTGCATCTTCATTGTGTGTACATTATGTGATACGTCAAGATTTCAATATATCAATATCTGCAAGACTTCATATCCTCTTTGATAACTGTAGTATCCCTGTTGCTCTGCTGTTTTGATTTTTGGATTGTCCTGGTTTTGCAGACACTGAAACTGGCTAACAGAAAGTGAGAAATGTTGTATACAACCGCTATCATAATTGAGTCATTTATTGTCTCGATTTCCATCTAGTTGCGATAGTTTGATTCAATCCATGGGACAAACATAATGGAGTTTTGCCTTATCAAATTGCAATCACATAAGATGATGCGGCATACTCCCTACATCCCAAATAGTTCTCCGCAAGTTTTTAAAAAAGCCATTACAGAATAACATGGTTTCGACTCTGTTAAACGGATACAAACAGGTAAACCGGACAGCGGACAATGGAGAGAAACAATGGCCGACAGAAACCAGAGGTGGGGAAGGTGAGATTGTTGGATTGAGCTTGTCTCATAGAATTATAAATTTCACCTCTTGAATTTTCTACAGAATCGATTGCCCAACTGCTGGATCCTCTGTTCGTGACTCAACCGATCACTAGATTCGGTCCTATGAATAATTAGCGCAGATGAAGTATACATTCTTTCAACGTTGGTCGGGTACGACATTATGTTGAATAAATAGACTACTCCTATGCCTTTGTCTGCTCCCAAAAGAATGTGCTAGAGCTTGATCCTACCCAGCCCCTTTCATGCGTGTTATCTTGGTACCCCACCCCAGGCACAGGACCTCGCTCGTGGAGCAAGTAGCATATGCATGCATAATGGTTTAGGAAATCCTCAGAGCAGCAAGCATTCGCTCAGGGACCCAGTACAGCAGTAACCTGGCACACAGATATTGCATTGCATCCGAGAAGCCGATCGATGAAAGGACGTCCAATCGTATTCTTCCGTCAACTCGATCGTCCACTTCCGCGACGGCCGCGAGGAAGCGACGAAGCGTGACCCGCCGCTGGGCTTGCGGGCTGTTGTACGGTACCCTTCTCCGCCCGTCGCTCTCCGCCGGCGTGCCGAGACCTCTGGCTGGGCAACCTCTGTACGTGAACCGTGTTCTTCTGCCCGGATTCCGCGCGTCATGCCTACCCGCGTAGGGCTGGGCATTCGGTCTATTAGGTAATTCGGTTCGGTGCATTCAGGCTATCCAAATTTCGAGTTCGGTCTATTAGTTAATTCGATTTGGTCTATTCGGATTATCCAAATTTTGAGTTCCAGAAACTAAGAACTGAAGTTTATAGAAAATTTACAGGAACTAAAACTTAATAGTCTGAAAATTTTGGTTTGGTCTTTCGGTCCACCGAAATATCCAAGAAGGAGATGGAGAGCAAGTTGAGCATGGAAGACGACCTAAAGGACAGTGACGTGGGGTGGATCCGACGAGGCGACGTCCTGGTGCGGTGGTTGCCGGACGCAGAGGAGGTCCCAGCGAGCGGCGACCCAGCCTGTGCCGATGGATCCAATCCCGGCTTTGGTAGATCTGGCGCGGTGGGGTCGAAGGTGACGGCACGGCATCCCGGCGTGAGGGAGGAGGCGGCGGCGCTGTGGGGAGGAACCGGAGGTGCGGCATCCCGCAAGCGACGGAGGAGGCGACAACGCGGCATCCCGGTGTGAGGGAGGAGTCGGAGGTGCCGTTTGGCCGCACGAGGAGGAGGAGGAGGCACGGCATCCCGCATCCCAGCGCGAGGGAGGAGGTGGCGGCGCCGTCCGGCCGCGCAGAGAGGAGGAGGCGACGCAGCATCCCGCATCCCGGCGCGAGAGAGGAGGCGACGGCGCGGTGTGCCAGGCGCGGGGTGCGGGGTGTGGGGAGGAGCCGAGGAGGCGGCAGTGTGCTGGGCCTTGGGCCGAGATGTTTCTACTGCCTTGCCAATCCATCCAAGGTGTATTTCAGGTTATTGGGTCTATTCGGGTTGCGAAGTCCAGAAACCGAAACCGAACCCGATAACCGAACAAGCACACATTCTGGACCAAAACCCGAATAGACCGACAAATCGGTCTAATCACGTACAGTTTGGTTCGGTTTTTGGGTTACGGGTTCAAAGTGCCCAGCGTGTGCCTGGGACTGCTACGAGCCAAAAATCACATAAATAAATCACACGGAACCATTTTTTTTTAAAAAAAAATCTAATTTCTTGGTTCCGAGAAGTCCTTCCATCTTTTATCCACTCAAACTCCCCAAAAATCCCTCCATAAAATTCTCCAAACTCCTCCAAAATCTTCTCCAAACTTCTTCCACTGCCTTCTCCCTCCTCCCTGGCCTACCTCCTTTTCCCCCCTTCCACTAACGGCTCGGCCCCACCCAGGCTGCGTCCTTCTCTCATTGGCGCACGGGCCCCCTTTGTCGGCGTCGTCTCCCTCCTCGTTGCCCGCTGGGCAATACTTGCGGTGTTTGCGCCGGCGCTGGCGCTCATGACGATGTCATCATACCTACCCACCTTGAAGTGCATCACCCGCCCCGTTCCATCTCATCACGAACCTGTTGTCAGCCCTTTCTCCATCTGCCTCCCACCGGCGCACCTACCTACCTCCCGCTGGCATTGAATCACACCGCGATGCGAGCTACACGGTGCATCACATGCGCAAACACCGCCACCGTTGAGCAGTCATATCATCAATCATCCTCCACGTGGTCGCCTCCCGCTCCATGAGCTCCAGCGTGAGCCGCGACATGTGGCTACACCACCGCCGGTGTGCATCACGACGCCAGGGCACCAGCGCCTTCCCCTCTCCCCCAGCCATCTATAAATACCACCCCCCCTTCTTCACCAGCCGAGCGCACCACCCTCTGTGCACACAAGCACGCTCTGACCTGCCTCGGTACGCCAGCGCAGCAACACGCCAGAACATCCCTCCCTTCCCCACTTCCACCGTCGCCAAGCTCTGAGCTCGATTCCATCCTCTCCATACCTCTCTCTCCGTTTGAGGCTGAGCACCAGCACCAGCACATCGTCGCGCAGCACCTCCACCTTCTTTTGGCCCGAACTAACACTGGGGGAGACCTCGGCGTGGCGACGTGCCGTCCGCCCTCTCCACGTACCCCGCCAGCGCACATCGCCAGGGCAAACTACTCTCTCCCTTGCCCTAGGAACGGCATCGGCGAGATCGCCACAACACCCTCCATTCCTCCACCTAGCTCTCACCGTTAGAGAACTGCCGGCGAGCCGTCGTTCCACCGCACGGTCAGTTCGGCCGACCAGTTGAACCGATGCCGCCGTCCACCACCGACGTTGTCACCTGGCTTCAACCGCTGGCAAGTGGACCCAGAGCTGACGTCGTCCCCCCTGATGCACTGTTGGGCTAGCTCAGTAGCCGCACCATGGTGCATGGGCCACCGCCGCACGAGCCTAGCCGCCCTTGAACCGGGTGGGCCGTGGTGGCCTGCGCGTTGTCCCCGACCCTTGAAGCCTTTTCTCCTTTTCCAAAAAGATTAAATCCATACTTCTTTCCAAAAATATTCATATCTTGTCCATTTCAACTCCATTTGAGATGATTCCTCGTCCTAAATTCTTCTAAAAACATCCTCTATCTAATTCTACCCTCTTCAACACATTTTGAGCATGGATGATTGTATTTATTGTATGTTTTGTTTGTGCACATTAGATACAGTTCCCGAGGAAAACCAAGAGCCAGAGACAACCGTTGCAGATCAGGAGCCCGAAGAACCTAGCATCGACCTCCACTGCAACGAAGACCTGGACGATGGCAAGTCCACTGGAATCCTTATCTGATGCATAAATTCCTAGTTTTACAAGTATCATCTTGGCCAGTTCAACCAAATAAAAACTTGCATGTTTTGCTTGCTAAGGTAAAACACGGTTGGATAGTCACCAAAACCTATCCTAGAAATAGTGCGCTTAGGAACAATCGCTCACTCAACTACGTATACTAAAATTAAGGACATATCTTGGGATGGATACATGGTTGATGGTTATCGGTGTGTTTTTGATAAAATGGGAAAGAACCCTGGCAACCGACCTTGTCGGAATACGGCTTCGGCCAAAACATCCATCTTAAGGGTAAAGTATGAACGAGTAATTGCAACTTGCAGTTACCCCAAGTCCCGGGCTTCATGGAGGCGACCGGGAAAGTGGATGCTCATGGCACCAAGCAAAAGAATCTAGAAAGGGGGAAAGGTTCTACCCTTGCTCTGTAAGGACCAGGTTGATTTTCATCTTGCCTAACACTTTTAATACAACCACATGCTCTGTACGAGGCAGTGGCTGGGTCCAAGCTAGAATGGATAGTCTAGTATCTATTGTGTTGGTGCACAAGGGTTTAGGGAATGGGTTGCATGTTGAGGGGGTGTTGCAGGACACCAGGGTGCGTCTACGCAGCATGAATCCCTAAAACACTGCTAGACGATGAAATAATGGCAATGCCTTAGTTTGAAATTTGGGCATTTACGACGATAAATTGCCATTGAGTCCAACTCGTGGGTCATAGTACACCTTCTGATCAGAAGTATGAATCTATTCGAATAGTCCATGTTCACTGGTATGGATGAGTTATGACTTGGTTTCTTAACTAGATTTTCATAAAATGGTGGGTTTGGTTTGGAATAAAATGGATATAGTTTTCGGTTCAGCAGTGGATATTGGGTGCTACTAGGGCAAAAACTCAGTAGTAGTGAGAAGAAAGGTGTTGGATGGAATGCCATGATCCACGATGGACTGGCAAGTCTAGTGGCAATTCCTTTTGGAATAAAACACTGCTTTCATAAAAGGTAAAACTTGAAGAACTAAATGAACCTTGCATAAAATGCTTTTCCACAAAAATACCCTAAGCTATAGATATACCCTGCATATAATGGTTAATCCAATCCCCTAACTCCTTTTGTAGGAACGGTGGGTTTCCGGAGTACTTTGGTACTCACCCTTACTATGTTGTTGTTTTTTTCAGGCAATTCCGACGAGTTGTTCGAAGCACTCTTCAGCTAGGTCATGATCCTGCTTCCCAACTAGCCTATGGCACTGGGACCTGAAGGATTTGCTTCTGTTGTATCTCATTTTCATACCATGTTTTGGTAATCGGCTTGTAATCGTTAAATCAGACTCTGTGCTACTTGAAATAAATGTGTTGCTAGAACTCTAGGACTAGTATTTGTGTCACATTTGAGTTCCCAAGAAAATTGGGGATGCTTCAAAGGCCAATCACGCCAGCAACACAGACTACGTGCTACCCACACCCCATAGCATCCCATACCAGTAGTTCCACCGATGCATGGAACTGCCTATGCGACGCACTGCAACTCCCACGGGCCGCCTAGCCTCACGGAGCCTCGACTGGACTCACTACGCATCTGACCTGAAATGACTCCGCGCCTAGACTCCAAGTGATCGCGCTCTCCTTTCCTCAGGCCTCATGCGCCTTCCCGCCTGGGCCTTGCACACCTCTAAGACCGAGCCGATCTGGCCTCTAATGCACTGTCCTAGGGTCTACGTACACCCATGCTTTGACCTAGAGGGTGCGATCTCCCACCCTGCTATGCCTCGAAGCCGCCTGGGCCCGACGTGCCTCTTGCTTAATGCATGCCTCCCAGCCAGGTGTCTTGTGCACCTGCCTGCGCACATCCTAGACATGCTTGGCTACCTAGGCCCTCTCCTTGGAGTCCCACGTGGCTAGACTCTCCCATCCATGCATGCCTTTGCCCTGCACACCTCCTAGTGAGCCACCCCTGGCCTCATGCGCTCCTAGGCTGAGGCGCCCGTGCTGCTCCATGCATCTTGGCTCTTCCTGCGCACAACTCTGCCATACATCAGATCTATCCAGTGGCCTCAAACCCAATTCACAATCCTCTGCCAAACCTCGCGTAAATCCCATAAGTGAATCCATGTTACACCTTAGTCTCGCATCTATGACACAAATAGCTTGACGTGTCATGATGTCAACCCCCGTGTAACATTGTCACGGTCGCATAACTACGTCTACCCGCTTCAATCTCTCTAGGCTTTTTCCACATCTGGATCGCCTAGTCTGATCCTGAGCGCCGAGATCGTCACAACAACGATCTCACATGACACCTGAGTCAGCCTGATCACCACGTCTGGTCAACCCCCTATCAACTGTAGCCCATCAAAGGGTTCAAGCCACCCACTTGATGTGTTCGAATCCACCGATCGAATCGTTGATTGCCCCATGCTCTACCTTGCACCACATTGAGCTATCGCCTATGGAACATGTTTCCTCATGCTTCAACCATGATCCACCGCACACATCTTGAAATCCAATCCAACTATAGCTCTGATACCACTTGTTAGATAACAAGCATGCAGAAGCGCCTATAGATCGATCGAGAAATTAATGCACAATCACAAAGACACCGGAGGCACAATGTTTCTTGACAAGGTTTAGCCGAAAGTTCAGCTGGTCAGCGGGCCAGAATTTTTCAAGCACTGGACGGTCCGATGGTGCCCCACCGGATGGTCCGGCGAGTAGAAGACAACCAAGATTGAAGATTTAAGACCCGACGCAATATCATGCACCGGACGGTCCGGTGGTATACCACCGGACGGTCCGGTGGTATACCACCGGACGGTCCGGTGGCACCACCAGACGTTCTAGGCCAAAGGGAGAAGGAGCGGCCAAGCCCTGGTGCTTAACGCACTAGACGGTCCGGTGGTCTACTACCGGATGGTCTGGTGGTACCACCAGTTGTTCTGGACAAAGAGCTCTACCATTTTGAAGATTGGGCTTCAACACGCACCGAACGGTCAGGTGGTGCAGCCCCGGACGGTCCAGTGGTTCCAACGATCGTATTCTAGTCCAACGGTCGACTCCAGTGGCTAGCCGATTACATGCACTGGACGGTCCGGTGGTGTCACCCCCGGACGGTCCGATTGTCACGCAGAAAAGGAAAGAAGGCTTCCAACTGCTAGTTTGGTGAGGTGGCCTATATATACCCCCTTGGCCGGCCTCCACATTATGGTTGGTGACTCCTAAACTCATTGTAGTATTGAGACACGTTCTCTATGCCCATTTAATGTGTAAGAACACATTTTATGAGCCCAACCATCACTAGAGCATAACTAGACACATTCCGGCATAGCTAGTACTTAGTGCATCTTTGCTTAGGCTTTGTTGTCTATCCTACGTGCCTGTGTGCATGCCTTTGTGTACAGGTGCGGTTGTAAGTCTTGCGAGACCCTCCAGAGTGTGAAGTGGCCGCCACCTTACTTGTGAGAGGGAGGAAGGCCCTCGGCACGTTGGCCAAAAGCTTCCCATAGTGGAGACGGTAGCTTCGTGCGAAGGACTCAGAAGACCCCAACGGCCCCGACAATCCTCTACCCTTGCGTGGACGAGGCCATAGTCGCAGACTATGCGAGAGAATGATGGGTTCGTGTGGGTGATATCCGGAGATCCGACGGTGGTTGCTTGACTTCCGCGGAAGTCACTTTGCTATCCTCCACCCTTGCGTAGGTGAGGCCGCACTTGTTTGAGGATTGCGTGAGAGCAAAGCCTGCGGGGGCTAGGGATGGCAATCCGACCCGTGGGCATGGATACTCATGGGTTTCGTACTCGATGGACATAGATATGGATGGAAAAAATCACCCGCGGGTCTTATCGGGTCAGGTACCCGAAATATATTGGGTAAGGTACTGGTACCATATTTTACCCGTGGGTACCCGGTGGATACCCGAAATATATATTCAACTTAGGATTTTACTATATGATGAGCCACACACACTATGCATTGATTATTTTCATAGACTTGTATTATTGATTTGTTGTTGCTAGCCTGCTACTAGTTGTGTTATTTGACGCTTATAATAACATGTGAGTTGTATTGCTGTTTATTTGGCTTTAACATAGAGAGTGAGACATAAGTGTGTGATTGTGTGGGTATCTTAGTCAATTTTTTAGACTATCAAATAATCATGTGACTATTTTATTGCTTCATAAGACATACAATCATTGCTTATTAGTTACTGGCAAATTGATTTTTAAAAATAATGGTGATAATTTATTTTCATCTTATATGTATGATCAAAGTGACATAGAATTTAATATGTCATCAACATACCCGTTGGATACCCGAGACCCGACGGATACCTAGTGGGTACGGGTACGGATACAAAATCCTACCCGAAAACCTTTGCAGGTACGGGTCAGAGTTTACAATTCCGAAGCAGGCCTAAATCCCGGTGGTTACCGGTAATGAAATCCGTATCAGATTTCGGTATTTTCCGAATTTTCCGAACGGAAAGCAAATTTGAATTCAAGGAAACAAAATTTGCATTTCCCGTCTGGAAAACCGAGGATTCCGATCGGAAAACCAAGGTTTCGACCAGAAAAAATGTGGAAATGTTAGAAATGATGCGTACAACTGTAAAAAATGAAAAATTTGGCCGAGTTTCCCCGTAATTATCTATATACTGATAATGTATAATGTATAGCACAAATACAACATTAAACACATGTATGTAACTCGACAAAACAAAGACGGATACGACATTAAACACATAAGTCATGTCCAAACTCCAAAGTCCACACGGTACTTAGTCCTAATTATTACAATTGGTCCAAAGTCCAAAATCCAAATTATAAAATCCAAAATTCATAGTCCAATTAATACAACAAAATGCATCCATATTAGTCCAAAGCACACATAAAAATACAACACAATGCATTGTCCATCCTAAGTCCACCAAGCAAAGGCATAGTCCTTGCATTGCAATTTATATCAAATGAGTGAATTGAATACAGAAAGCGAAACATACAGATAAATACTGTTGATAGGATGAGTACCTCCATTCTTCACTCCTCGTATCTCTCTCCTGGTGGTCCCTCATATAGCTCACCTGGTGCTGACAAATATGCGTACATAGGTTCCTGTCCCTGATAATATGGTGGTGGAGCTCCATATAGAAGGTAGCCATGATATTGCAAATAAGGCGATGCATATACGGCCTGCGGAACGACCGAGGCTACGGTCCCTGGTGGTGGCCACAGAAAACCGCCTGCAGGAGAAGTGCTGTATGGGAAGTACTGACCACTGGAGCTAGAGGTGGAGCTATCATCATGATAGGCAAGGGGAGCCTGTCGACCACATGCGGATCTCGTTTGTCGTTGTTATGGGGGTGCTACATGATCTGTATCTTGTGTGGCATGATTGAAGTTTTCCTCACCAGTGAATACTATGTTAGGATCTTGCCAACTTGAAGCACCACCCTGTCCACCACCCCCACTGCCTCCACCATCACCGTGATTGCCATCACCACTACTACCATCACCATCTCCATCACCACCACCGTCACTAGGTTTAGGTGTGGTATCCTCACTACCAATGTCTTTCTCCTCATCGCAAATTTTCGTTCTCTTCCATTTTCTCCATTCGGGACCAATCTTAGTTTTTTTTTCCCTAGATGTGTGTCCCCAACTGTTTTTTCGGCCCATGCATCCACATCTTCCCGGTCACCATGAGCACGTCCTATGTTGGTGAACATCTGGCTCGGCAATGGACTGTCACTGAACTCTGAGTCTTCATCAAAGGCAGGGGCTCCATTGGACCTTGATTGCTCCATCCATTCTGTAATTTCCGATTGGTGCCGGTACAATGACAGATCCATGAAACTACTAACTGGATTATATTTAGAGGGCGAGCCCCTTTGGAAGCACGCTCGAGACGGAGGCGGAGGTTGTAGTTCACAAAGACCAAATTATGGAGTTTTTGTGGCTCAACCTGTTGCGCAGTTTAGTGTGGATGTATGCAAATGTGCTCCAGTTCCTTTCACACCCACTAGATGATGCACACTAGGACAACAAGCGTCGGGCTATCAAACTCAGTGGTGGTGTATCTGACCCAAACATACCCCACTAGCCTACAGGTAAAGTTTTATGGTCAATGGCCAGTCGCCTTGCCATGTCAGTAGAAAACTCACCTTGCTTCCTCCTAAATATCTCAAACTCGTGCAGTGCCACTGCCGCTCTATCGGTCTCCAACATTCTTTCGAGCCCCTTGCGCATATCTAGCATGACATTGCGTGTTGTGCCAATAGTGCAGTGAACTAAAGGGTTAAGGACACAAGCAGTCTGCACATAAGTGTTTGACATGACAGTGACCATCATTGAATCAATCACTTGTATGATCCTAGAAAAGCGGGGCTCGTCATGACTGAACTTGCTGCAATATGTCTGCCTCATATTTTGATACTCCATTAGCACCTCACCCAAATTGGGAGACTTGTCTTGGTCAGCGAATCTCAAGAACATGTAGAGAGGCTCAACATCATCAAGGACATACTGTATGTTGTTCCACCAATCAATACTTGTCAGGCAATCAAATGCGTACCTTCCATTCTCAGACCTGAAGTGGCGGGAGCTTCTGAAATCAGCTGAGATCACCCATTGCATGAACTGGTCTTTCTTCTTCATCATGCTTTCAAGGAATATGTAGTTGGTCCTGAATCTTATTGCATTCCATTTCACCAACTCCCCACCAAAAGCTGCCATCATCATGCTGTGAAGACTGTTGGAGTTGTACATCCAGCTGCAAATGCGCTGCGCACTTTCAATGCACGCATCATGCTATGGCCACTTCCCTATGTCCTTGAGCATCGGGTTTATTGTGCGGGCAAGGCAAGCCTGCCATGCGATGTGAGGGTACTCATCACTGGGGAGGTTGCACGCCTTTTTATAATTTGAGCCGTTGTTTGTCATGACCTGAACCACATTACCGATACCCACATCAATCACCACTGCTTTGATCTCTTGCACAACAAGGCCAAGGTGACATGAGTATGATGCCAATGGTCACTAGGGTTGAGTGCATGAGGCAAGACTTACCTTTAATAAGAAAAGGTGGTCTTGTATTTCGCCAGACGCATCGATCAACTTTCATAAATACATCATGCCACCGCTATAGACCAAGAAATTGATAACCGAGTTTCGCATAGGCCCGGTCTAGGAATCACACATGAGGGTGACACCACATTCATCCCACTCGGTCTTCCACCTCTCTTGTCCTTCTTATCTCCTTGAAATTCTCATCCAAGTATTTGCCATCAATCTCCCTTCCTGTTGGTATTCTGAGGCCAACACCTGTAATAACGGAAAGAGCAAGCATTGAGAGAACAATGACACAAAAGAAACCATGTAACTCAAAATAACCGTTGTTACCTTGTTTCTGAGTCTCGACGATGGCAGCTTTGAAGTATGGGTCATCAACTTTTCTGCCAGGAATACCTACAGCATGGCATGCCTTTGCCCATGCCCTTCCGAGAAGCTCTCTCGATGTCTTTCCCTTTACTGTCCAAGGCCTAGTATCTATCCTTTGCTGCCTTGGAGCTGAGCTTAAACCTAGGTGGTAGTCCTTAACCCTCTCCGGGACTTGTGCCTGGCTCCTAGGTGAACATCCTTGGGAGCGGTCCACTCCGCCCAACACCAACTCCAGATCCTAATCCCCCACCCCTTTCATACTGTGGCCCAGCTTGCTGCATAAATTCATACTCTTGCCGTGACTGATGTAGCGCTGCCTGCATGTCTGGATCCTCCTCTTGCCCCTCCTCCTCTAAGTCAACGTACTTCCTCCTGAGCTGCTGCATCTCTCATCAATCTTTCTCGTTCCCTTGCGGCCTTTTTTCCCTTGTTCCTATCCAACTCAGCAGCAAAAAAATCCTTAACCTCATCTGGGACCGACAGGCAGTACTTCACATCGGTCCCCCTTTTTGCCAAATTCTCCTTAAAACGTGTTGCCCCTCCCCCACTCTTCTCCCATTTGCAATACTTGCATTTGAATCAACCCCCTAATTCTTGGCCATGCTCCCACACTAGGTCTGCCGGCATTGCCCTATAATCATTGTAAGCATATTAACTCACTTGTGAACTAACAAATCCTAACGTATGAATGTAAACCTCATTTTTGTACTGCACATATGAATGCTCTTCACAAATGACCACTACATACCATAGATCGACAACAAAAACAATCAAAATCAGAGAATATGCATACCTTCTCCTATTTACGGGCTGCAGTCGGCGAAATCCGCTCGGGAAAGGTCAAAATCTGCTCGGGAAGCTCAGTTTTCCGCTGCCACGCACTGCCCGGTCCCGTTGGTGGCTTGCGGACGGGATCCGCCTGTTCCGCTCGGGATCCGGCGGTCGCAAGCTGGATTTTCGCTCCTACGGCCGGAAAATGCGTGGCGGCGGCGGTACGGCGTGGGAGAGGCGAGCAGGACCACAAGCGTGGGGCAGCCGAGAGGGGGGAGCGAATGAGTGAGCTGCTGTCGGCCGAACGGGGGTTGGGGGTGAATGGATAAGATTTCAAGTTTAATTTGTTATTGGGTTGCTAACAGGTCCGAAAACCAAATTGCATTTTTAACCTATCAAATGATCTTAGATTTGAGTATTTTTAAGTGCTATTTGCTCATAAAAATACCTAGTTTTTTAACATATTTTTTTCTGATTTTTTGATGAATTTTTTTGAATTTTTGAATTTGAGAACAAAATTCTTCGGAAAATACCAGAATTTCGAATCCCGTGTGCTAGTGGTAACAAAAAATTCAGCCGAATTTCGCGAAATCCGTTCAGAATTGAAAACCCTGGTACGGGTAGGGTATTGTCTTGCGGGTATTCTCGTGGGTAGGGTATTACTCTACCTGAACATTACCCGACCTGCTGCCATCTCTAGCGGGGGCGCCAAACAAAGAGTAGGGGGTAGAGGCACGTTGGCCTCCCCGAACCTCAGGAAAAAAAATCTCTGTGTCTCCATCGTGTGCCATCGCCGTCATCGTCATCGCGACGTCGCCTCCACTTTGCCTACTGTCCTGGTGGAGACGGATGTCGGCGAGCCACCATCGCCGCATTTGTTGATCCTCTATCCCCCCCCCTCTCTCTCTCTCGCTCTATCATCTTCCCTCTCTCGCTCTATCCCCGTAACCGTAACCCTAACCCTCGATCTGCTCAGGTTCTGTGCCAAGCTTGCTCTGGTGCCCCTCGTCGGTGAATCTGGTGCTCCGACGGCATTGCACTAAGGCTCCATTTATATTTTGAGATTGTTTTGTCCTGTCATGTGTTATGTTTGCTTTGATGTGTTATCTTTGATGTGTTATATTCTAGAGTTTGATTGTTGTGATATGGAATGTTGCACTGCTATGGATTGTTGTATTTTCGAGTTTCAAATTGTAATATCTAGAATGCATCAATTAATTACGCATTAGTGACATTGTGGTCTAGTGGTGGGGAAGCATCATGTGAGGTATGAGGTTGTAGGTTCGATTCTCAGCGATTGCAAGTACACAAGCTAGGCTGGCTTTCTAGTAGTGATAAACAATTTTTTCTACTGTTTTTATTGTTAGTTTGTGACACATATTGAAACGTTTCTATAAAATATAACAAAATCAATAGACACATTGTATAAATATATTTATGAAAGTGCATCAAAATACATATCCACGTATATAACGTTTCTATGTAACGTCTCTTTATCAACTAAATATGCTTAAAAATCCATCCCTAAAAGTTTTGACACGGTGCTTGCAAAGACGCTTCTAGCATCTACAAAATAAATCGTGTCTATTATATAAATAAAGCGTAGCTACAAGTGGGTTTTCGTGTAGTGCGAAGGGCTCGTGTGGGTGTGTATCGGGGATATCCGGAGATCCGACCGTGGCTGCTTGACTTCCGTGGAAGTCACTTTGCCATCCTCCACCCTTGCGTGGGTGAGGCCACACTTCTTTGAGGATTGCGCGAGAGCAAAGGCTGCGGGGGTGCCAAACGAGGAGTAGGGGGTAGAGGTACATTGGACTCCCAGAACCTTAGAAAAAAAATCTCTATGTCTCCATCGTGCCATCGCCGTCATCGTCATCGCGACGTCGCCTCCACTTCGCCTACTGTCCCGGTGGAGACGGATGCCGGCGAGCCGCCATCACCGCGTTTGCTGATCCTCTACCCCTCTCTTTCTCCCTTTCTCTCTCTATCATCTTCCCTCTCTCGCTTTATCCCCGTAACCATAACCATAACCCTCAATATGCTCAGGTTCTATGCCAAGCTTGCTCTGGTGCCCCTCGTCGGTGAATCTGGTGCTCCGACAGCATTGCACTAAGGCTCCATTTATATTTTGAGATTGTTTTGTCCTGTCATGTGTTATGTTTGTTGTGATGTGTTATCTTTGATGTGTTACATTCTGGAGTTTGATTGTTGTGATATGGACTGTTGCACTGCTATGGATTGTTGTATTTTGGAGTTTCAAATTGTAATATATGGAATGCTTGCTGTGAATGGAGCTGTTTGTGGTGTTTTTGTGGCCTTGGGCACGTGTAGGACATGGCACCACCGGGCTGGCCGTGCTTCTGGCACGGCACGGCCCATGTAAGGTGTGTTAGTTGATCTCGTAAACGACTCGGTTGAGGACCGAGTTCGTTGCCCACATCGCGCCCTGATCGGCGGCGCAACCAACCCGTTTCGGTTACTGCCCCTTCCACACGCGCTATATTAATCGGGGGTGAGGCCAGTTAGCGAAAAAACGTTCGCAGTAGCTCTTCACTCCCCACATACCGAGAGGAACCCGATCTATCCTAGTGCGCAAGTGGAGGGAAGGTCGCTGTCGGTCGTCCTCGAGCTGTAGCTGCGCACATCTACGGCCCAAGGACGTTCCCATCTCATCGCCCTCACTGTGCCTCCCCAAGCAAGCACGCGTCATCGCTATGGCTTCTTCCTCATAGTTAACCGAAGGTACAATCTCTACGTTCTAAGTCGATCTAGTGGTTTTGGGTGAATAGCGAGGTCCTAGAAAATTAACAAGGTGAGCCATGCCGTGCCTGGGCAAGAAAGCCGGCACGAGAGCTCACCCTGCCATGCCTAGGCATGGTGAAGATGTACCGTGCCCATGGTGGGCCGGCCCGGCCCGGTACGTCCATATGGACATGTATACACCGCACCAACAGGGCCACCACCAAATCCACCGCCACCGCGTGACGCCGCCTACCGCGCAACAACCGGGTACCTATGGCCGCCGCACCCTTCACCCCGCACAGATCCACGCGTGGCCGACGATGTGAAGCAAGAGGTCCCCGCCGCCACCATCCTAGGGGTCCACGTGGCCTCCGACGGCCCCCTCCAGCGACGACGAGGGAAAGGAAGGGAAGAGTGGTGGGGTGGCAGCGGCTAGTGTTTCGAACGCCACCCGTGTCACCCGAGCGGGAGGGGCGACAAGGGGGGTTGAGACGAAAACTGAGCCTCGCTACTTTTAAGTACATCAGACCCAAACATACGCATAGTACAATGTTTTTTACTACTTTTAAGTATTATGCGATGTACTAATGTAGTAGTAGCATCTCTATCATTTGATTGTGAAATTGGAGCTGGGCATCGAGAAAGGGACAAAACGTGTCTTTCGTCCCCAACACACCTGCACTCCATCTTCCGAAGCCACCGTTCTTATCGGCTAATTGTCGTGCAGACGGATGAGATACATCCTTTGTCTCGATGGCAAGACCCAAGAGCACCTGATTCTGCTCTGAAAGAAAGGCGAAAGCGTATTTGCAAAGTGGAAGAGCAGGACACGATCTTGTGAAGCGTTCAGACACAAAATCGCACTGCTTGAAATGATACTGACAGCTGAACTGCTAAAGCACAACGTGTCCAAAATTCCGCTGTTCAGAGAAGACCAAACCTCTCCAGTCCTTAGGTAGTTAACATAATCTACACGATCTGCAGCAAGTGAAGCTGCAGCATGATCTTACAGAGTAGAGTAGATACCAAGTGCAGCATGATATGTACAAACTAAACTAGGCATTGCAGCTAAAGACGATCAAAGATCCGCGCAGCCGTTATTCACGTACATACTCCTCCCCCTATCGATCAAACGGTCCTCCACCATCTTCTCCGATCCACTTATCCTCAGCTCGATCGGTCAATAACCAGCAAGCCCCTGATCAAATCCGAACACTACAATGTCGTCGAGATCAAACGTGTCGTCGTAGTTGGAATTGAAGGGCGTGTCGAAGAGGCCAGTGCCGTAGCAGTGCTGCAGGCCGGACGTCACGTCTCCCTGGTCCGGCCCGGGCGTCGCCGTGGCGGTCCGCATCGCTTCCGCCGCCGCCGAGCTCCCTGAGGGAGTCAGGCTGCTCAGGACCTCCTCCTGGTCACCGCCGCCCTCCAGCTCCAGAGGCCGCAGGCCCGTCATCAGCGTGGCGTCCTTCTGATCAGCCTCTTGGCTCGTGTTCCCGGTCGTGGTCGTGCTCGCCGTGGCGGCGCTGGCGTTGGGCGCGAAGCTGATGAGGCGTGAGCCGGCGTGGAGGTCGTTGGCGACGCCGGCCGCGTGCACGACGAGGGGAGCGGCGACGGCGGGGTCCCGGCAGGTGTGCACGCCGATGTAGGTGACCCTGTAGGCTTCCGGGTCCTCGCCGCAGCGCTGCACCTGCCGCTGCGCCGCGCACTGCTGGTCGTACTTGTGCGTGCATCGGAAGTAGGCCCTGCAGCAACAACCGCGCGTGTCAGCGATTCGCCGAAGAAAGGATCATATGATTAACATTAACAATGATTGAATGGGCAGAAACAACGTACTTTGGGTGCTTGCAATTTTGTATCTCCTTCTGCCCGTATTTGCGCCATGCGTGACCATCCTCCAAGTCCTTCACCGTCTTCGTGACAATCGATGATTGCTGGGTCCTGCAACAACAGGCATTAAAAAAGATTTAAAACACATTTCACTATTGTGCCAGATGAAAAAGCCAAAATTTTAACCGCGAAAGGAATTGAGTACTGCTACTAGGGGATTAGACCAACTAGTAGTAAATCAAGAACCAAAGGAAAACACTACTGGAATCAGCGAGCCTCCTCACCTCCTCCGGCAGGCGCCCCTCTTGTCACCTCCAGTGGCCTTCCTCTTGGCGCCGCCACTGCCGGCGCAGGTGACCTCGCTCTGCACCTCGGACGCCTCCTCGGAGGCCGCCGCCGCCGCCGCCTTGGCCGTGTCGATGGAGCGAGAGATGGCGTGGAGGATCTGATCGACCAGGCGCCCGGCCTCGGGCGACTCATGGAGCAGCGCCTGCAGCTGCGTGGCATAGTCCCGCCCCTTGAGCATGTCCTCCACGACACGCGCGTACGGCGCCGCCATATGCCCACAGCAACCCACCAAGCGAAAGACCGCCGCACGCAGCTCGGAGCACTCACTCACACACACTCTCTCGATCTTCTTCCTTCACAGCTCACTCCGGCCCGGACCGGCAGCAACAAGGAAGAAGCCTCG
This sequence comes from Paspalum vaginatum, assembly GCA_030272315.1. Classification (NCBI taxonomy): domain Eukaryota; kingdom Viridiplantae; phylum Streptophyta; class Magnoliopsida; order Poales; family Poaceae; genus Paspalum; species Paspalum vaginatum. The sequence goes on from CM059015.1 coordinate 9,734,190, forward strand.
CGCGACAGGTTCGGGTATTTAAGGGCAGCAACGAGTGTGAATGCACGAGTCAGGGCTCCCCTTGTGTTCCCCATCTGCGTGGGCGATGGTTCAGCGAACTCGCTCCCGGTCCTCCCTCTGGCATGTGGGGCCAGCTCTATGGGTCACGAGTTCCATGGGGTGGAACGAGTTCACCAGCAGGCCCGAGGCCATGGTTTTCTACGCAGGTGGGGCCACTAAAATTTAAGCTTTGCTTCGTGGGTGGGCATGTGCCTCCTGGCTTGGCGAGGGCGGAAGCATCCGGGAAGGGGGGAGGCGAGCGACGGGGGACGACACACCTATGACGTCCCAGAAGCGACGTCACGCTGGTGATGCAGGATGGCGCGGCGAGGTGGGGGCGGGACGCGGGGTGGATGGGGCGTGGGGCGACCGGCCCTTGGGGTGGGGATGCCGGGTGCGTGTCCACGTCGTTGCTGCAATAAAATTTTACACGCTACTTGCTGGAATAATATACTCATCGTAGTCATGGCGCGCTTGGAGTAAGTATATATAATTAGCAGTGGCTAAATTGCAGATTGGATCTAGATCGTGGTCAATCATGTGTGGTGGCCGCCGAGAGCTGGGAGAGGAGGCGTGACGGTGACGGGAGGGAGTGAGGGACGAGGCGGCGGCCGGGAGGGAGGGGGTGGTGGCCGCTGAATAGCCATGGGGTGTGGTGGAAGGGGGGCATAGCGGGCTGGATCAGGCAGCTGCGAGCTGCTACCGCTGCCGAGTCGATCCAAGGCGGCGGTCGAGCGGGGGCGGATCTAGCCGACGTGAGCCGGGAGGAGGCACCGGCGGGGTGGATCCAACCACCCGCGAGCCCGGGAGGCGGCGGCTATGCCGAGGCACGCCGAGGGTGGTGGCCGCCGAGCCGGGAGAGTAGGCGTGACGGGAGGGACGAGGCGGCGGCCAGGAGGGTGGCGAGGAGGCATCGGCCGCGGGCATGGACGTCGGGCTCCGCTCGACGGCCCTTTTCTTCCACCGCCGGATGAGGTGGAGAGGGGGAGGGGCGGAGAAAGGGAGAGCAGATGAGGGAAAGAGATTGCAGGAGTTCTCGCTCTGTGGCAATGTGGGACGAGACCGCAGATGGTACAAAGTGCAAGTGTAAATGATACGTGCGCGCTAAATCATTTTAAAAAGAGTTTAAAAATCCACCTTTTATTTTATCAATTTAATCCCGTATTTTACTCCCTATATCCAGTTATAGGTCATTTGACTTTTTAACGTCAAGTTTGACCAGCTCGTTTTATTTTTAAAAAATTATAGTTACCATTTGTTTTCATTGTGATTTAATTTAGCGCCCTAACGGCACGGCGTTGTCCCGCTACTCTCTCTCTCGTGCAACTTGTGCGGCAAAAAGAAAGCGGAAGCGGGGGGGGGGTAAGATCCTAGGGTTTGCGGGCGGCAATTTTGTTTGGGAGAGATGGACCGTCCATCGGACGACGACGTAGGGCAACGTGGGGCCACTGCGCACACCCCTTGGGTCAAATTGGCAGCCCAAGCCTAGGTTGAGCCTACGCGAGGGGTGCTGAGCTGAGGCAGGCCAGGCCTTTGGCCATTTTGGGCCGCGTCGTTTTGAACAGTGTAATGTTTTTATTTTTCAAATAACCGCTGTAAATTTACTCTGATGGCTAATTTAATTATTGTTTTGGGTATTATTTTTAGTACCTTAATTGCTCACTAAATGGAATTTTTCAAACACGTGCGGGACTGCACGTGATTTATGCATTGCTTAATTTTTAAGTCTAGGTGCAACTAAAATTCTATTAGTGATTCATAAGTTTGTTATTATAGAATAAGTTGCAGGCCTGAGTTTTAAGTATAAGAATTAGTTTATTTATTTTCTTCATATATACTTTCTAAATTAATCCATGTTTATCATAGCCTTGCATGACTAGTACACTGCCCCTGGAACCTCGGCCACCGGACCTGAGGGAGGGGTAGAGATGGCAATAGGTATTCGAAACCCGAGTATCCGACGGGTTTTACCCGATATAAAGGCGGGTATGTGATAACTTCTCCACCCGCGGGTACATTAATGTGCACAATCTTATACCCGTCGGGTACGCGGGTGCGGGTACGGGTGCATACTACCCATGGGTAATTTATACCCGGCTCAACCATACATTTATTCTACATAATTAAGCATACATAAGTGTATATTAGGCAAAAATATGGTTAACTTGCATGTTTCAATATCATTTATTGTTGTTTTCAATTTATTTACTCATATTTAGTGTTTTATATTTTTAATTATGCCAATTTTTAATTATATTTATGCTATTTAAATATGTGCATAGTGGGTATTTAATCGGGTATGAGTTACCCGATGGATTTTTTTAACCACGCGGGTACGGATATGGGTAAAAATTCATACTCGCGACCGGGTATGGATATTGTAGCGGGTAAGTTTTTTGCTCGCTGGGTACAGATATGGAACTGTAATACCCGACGGTTACGTACCCATTGCCATCCCTAGGGAGGGGGCAGAGAGGAGGTACAAGGGAGGCGATTAGAGTCAGCCTGTTTTATACGAAATAATGGTGTGAACTCTAGCCCTAGGATCATACTATCTAACGGCTAGGAATGCACCGGGTGTTGTGGTAGTTGGGCCGGCCTTTCTAAGCTGCAACAGGTTGGACTGGCCTCACTAGGCTGAATGCTTACTCTTTTTATTCATCAATTTTTTTGCTATTGGTTGCAAGTATGTTTTTGGATTATAAATGCTAAGTTTATTTATATTTGAGACATTTACGAACCATTTAAGCTCTAAGTTTACGCTCAGTTTCTAATGGTTCACTGGATTATGTTTTCCCGAAATATTTTTCAATTTTTCTCTTCTATTCATTGCATCATTCTCTAATTTTTGGAATAAATTTAGAGATTAAGTATTGAATTAAATTTGCATATTAACTTGAGATTCATGTATTCCGATGAGTTTTATTTCTAGAGTTATTACATCATTGAGCGTGGCCCTCGTGCATTGCCACTACAGCCTCTGCACTTAATCTGACTTAGAAAACAAGGCATCAAAAGGTCATTATTATCGTTGTATTTCAATGCAGTTCAAAGACGCGTTTCACTACTACTAACAGTTTACAATTAGGGATGAGCCATGACTCAAATGTGTTTTTCACAGTCCACATGAGTTCTTTGTGCTCGTACACCTGCCCTGGCGTGGCGATCTAGGAGGGGTAGTTGGGGTGGTTCACGGCATCGGGGAACCCCTGCGTCTCCAAGCACAGCGCGCCGTACCAGTGGCCGTTAATCTAAAAAAATGGATAAACTGAGATATTATCTCTCAAACAATAAAAAACTATTTATTCAATTTTAATATTAAAATGGGATAATCATCAATAACTAACTATCCCATGGAGACATGATATGCTTTCTATCTAAACGTGCGACCCAACGGAGACGTGGTATCTTTTCTAACTGACGTAACATGACAAGGCTGTAAACTTCATATTTTGGACTGAATGCATCATATTGATTGCATATAAAAGAGTGAGTTTAAAATAAACAATATGTATCCACCTGGTTTATTACCACCATATTTCTTCACCATTAGATCTAAACATCGGGCCCACCACTTATTTAATTTGACAGTCCTCTAAACAGGGTTACACGCTTATCTTACTCCGTTGGGCAGAAACGCGAGTTTCTGCCATGATCCCACGGCCTCGCAACGACGTCTCGCATTTTTTTTCACCCAAGAACTCAGACGTACCCACATATACCCACAGATCGCCCAGTCAAAGCCCAATTTGGGTCCATTAATCCCATAGCATACCCAACCCATACCAACAGATATAGAATCCCAATCAAATACGATCAATTCTGAATCAATCGTTGTGGCCCAACAACGAAAACACTAGATAAAAAATTTAACATAATCATCGAAGCACCAAGAGGAACAATGGGCGACAGGAGAGCATGCTGAGGAGGGAGGTACAGAGACCTGTGGCAAGGAGCGTCTCGGGCCCAATGAGGAGGAGGCGGGCATCCAACCCTGAGACGAGGTGGGCGGCAGTGGGGGTGATGGAGGATCTAGCCCTGGGGAGGACCGAGGAGCCGCGGCAGTCGGCGAATGGCCCCAGACGGAGGATCTCGCCCTGGGGAGGTTGGAGGAGCCACGATGATCGGCGAATGGCCCGCCAAAATGGGAGGCGGCAAGGTTAAAAAGGGCCGGGCCACATTAGATTCTGCCTAGTTATGGAGGTGACAAAAAAAACTTAAACTTTGGCTGCATACACTTTTGTACACGATCAATATTAAATATTTTCTCCAATGATGATGTGTATGTCACATTAACTTCCTTTTATACCGAATTTTTTGCCACGGTAAAGATGTACATGTCACGCGTGCATAACCTATACAAATCTTTCTTACACTATATTCTTTTACTTAAATAGATATTTCAAATAATTAAATTTAATAATATCATCATTTAGTCACATGCGGACGCACATGCATTTTGACTAGTTGATTGCAAATGAACGTTCACAAACAATACTTTTTTTTGTTGAACGTGAGAGGCCGGCAGCCAATTAACGTGATACATATTTTAATTGACCGTGGCAAGCAACCAATTAACGTGATACATATTTTAATTGGTCGTGGCAGGCAGCCATACAGTGCACATGACTCCTAATCTCGAATGTCTTTGCACGTTTATGATTGGACATGTAAACTTCATCTCGGTTGAAATCTGACCTTCTGGTTCCAGCTCAGGCAGCGGAACCGCCGCTCGTTCCCAACAAACAAGGCCGGTGTGGACCGAGAATAATGGACTGCTTTCTATTTAATTCGTTTTCTTTTTTAATCTATTATATTAATTATTATTTTTTTAATTGAATAGTTCAGATCTGTCCGAAGTCTACTGAGTAATTTGTGTACCGTCGGCGGTACACTTGCCGCCCTTCCCCGTGATGTTGGATTGTTGGGGAGGAAGTTGCCCGTGTAGAACTGCACCCCGGGCTGGTTCGCCCACAGCTCCAGCGCGCGCCCCGACGCGTCGTCCCGGACGATGGCCACCTTTTGCAGGGAGCGCCACGGGCTCGGCGTCCACGGCGTAGTTCATGCCGTAGCCATAGACGCCGGCGCCGCCGGAGACTCACCTGGCGGATGCGCGCGCCCACGGGGGTCGGGGCCAGGAAGTCGTAGGGCGTGCCGGCCACGGGCGCCATCACCCCCGTCGGGATGAGGGCGCTGTCCACGGGCGTGTACCCCGACGTGAACAGCTGCACCGTGTTGTGGAGGATGTCGCCGCTGCCCTGCCCGCCCAGGTTCCAGTACGTGTGCTGCGCCAGGTTCACCGGCGTCGCCTTGTCCAAGGCCGTCGCGTTCATGTGCACGCGCAGCACGTAGGGCGACGCGAGCTCGTACGTGACGTACACGTCCAGCCCTGTTTACACACACACACACACTCATCATTTAGTCATTGAGCACGTACTTGTCCATCACATGTGCCGTGTTTTCAGTTTGTCAATTCAACTAAACAGATGATAAGCTTTCCCATCAAGCACGAAGCGTGCATTGGCAATTCTGTTGGCTACTCGTCCAACAAGCGCTCCAAAGGAGGCCGAACCATTCTGATTAGCAAGATTCAGACAGCGAAACGAGTTAGGAGCTCTACTTACCCATGGGGAATGAAATGAACGGCACATTTTGGAAAGTACTATAATTAAGATGAATCATGTGCCTTTGAGGAGAAAAGAATAAGATGCGCCTGAAGCGTTTTGGCGGCTTGCAGTCTCTGCGCTTCTCGCGGAATTGGAAACAAACGATGTCAGCGTGGATCGCGCAGAGACGTAGTGAGTGGCTACACCTTGGCATACAGCTTGGGGAGGACATACACAACACAGTTCATATTAGAATCGGTGGCTGTGCACATTTGCTGTTGATTTGCATGAGATCACTGGATAAAGTAATGCTACCTTTTGTTTTGCTGATCTGATTTGGAGGAACATCAGTAGAGATTTAGCTCTCCGTGTGTTTGGAGGAATATGGGTAGTAAATAAACAACCAGAAGCATTTTGGTTCTCTCAACAAACCTGCCGAAGCAAAGTAGAAGGGGGAATTTACTCAGATCAAATGATTAATTTGGTCAGCAGAAGTTTGTTTAATTTTTCGTCAAAAAAAAGTTTGTTTAATTTCAGAAAGGGTTGAATATAGTCTTGTTTGCATTGGTTTGCAGGAGTTTACCAGAACAGTCTTGGTTCCCCTGTTTCAACTATAAACAAACAGATTAACTGATAAGGGCAAAAGAATTTTCGTCATACCAACTGCTTACTTGAGTCAAGTTAATGGTGAGTTCTACAGCTTATGTCGCTCTCCGCCGTCGCGCCGAGACTTGCTTCTCGGCTTGCCCGCCGTCCCCGCGGCACGGAACGGACCGCATGTTTGGCACATACGGCGCCTTGTTCCATAATCCATAGTTTCATGCAGCTGGGAGACCGTGAAATCAGGCGGAGCCACGGAGGCTGGCCTGGTACAGAATGGCGGCTGGCTGTCTGCCAATTACTGCCTGCCTGAATGCATCATCTCACTGAACGAAATTACAGCCGCCGTAACAAAACAGAATGAAGAGTAAACCATCATTGAATCTCAGCTTAATTGAGGATACATCAGGGTTTCAGTCCCAATCGAAGCTCACTATTTTTTTTCCAGGCATTATTCGTCACGACGATTTCTAAATCCAAGAGACCAGGGGGTGACTATAAATACGATACGGATCACCAGTTCACCACACAGATATTGCACAACAACACATCTGCTCACAACTCACAAGATGCCGTCGACAAGCAGCAGCCTCCTCCTCGTGCTTGCTCTGGCAGGCCTCCTGCTCGTCACCTTCCCAAGTCTCTGCGACAGCAGCCCAGCCGCAGCAGCTCATCATCACCACCTCAACAGGTGCCACCCGAGCGGCAGGCTGCAGGGGCCCAGGGCGGGCCACACGTGCGGGGAGTGCTGCAGGCCCGGCCATTTCTACCCGACGTACCGATGCTCGCCGCCGGTAACCACGCACACCAAGGCCATCATGACGCTCAACGACTTCGGCGAGGGCGGCGACGGCGGCGGCCCATCCGAGTGCGACGGCGAGTACCACAGCAACACCGAGCGCGTCGTGGCGCTCTCCACGGGGTGGTACCACAAGGGCAAGCGGTGCCACAAGCACGTTCGGATCCATGCCAGGGGCAGGTCCGTGCTCGCCAAGGTTGTGGACGAGTGCGACTCCATGCATGGCTGCGACCACGAGCACGCACACCAGCCGCCGTGCCGTCCCAACATCGTTGACGCTTCAAAGGCCGTATGGGACGCGCTGGGCATCCACGATGCGGAAAATGTCGGCGAGTACCATATCACCTGGTCAGATGCATGAGCATATATGAGTTGTCCCTGGCTAAGACGGCGCGCTCTTTATTACCGCTTTATCACGAGTTTATACGACTGTTAATGGATGTATGGGGTAGTATATCCTCAGTCCATGAGTGCCATGGCACGGATGTCATTTTGACCTGTGTCCATGGTCAATGAATAAAGATATTTCTTATGGGGTAAAACTTGCCCCTTCTCTTTAGCAAAATTGTGCTATAATTCTCCACACGTTGACACGAAGGTATTGTAAGACGATTTTGATGAGAGAAGATCTATCATCTATCGTATCGATACCTCGTGGCTCGTGCATTGCTATTGAGCCTAAAACATAGACTTAAATCAGTTTATTTGGATTTGAATGGACTTGTTAACATGCCCAACAGCGGTACTACTAATATAGTAATCAAACATTCCAAATACATTGAGAGTGGGCTAATTTGCCTCAGAGAGTTTAAAAAGGAAACAAAATCCAATGATCTTTCAGATCATGCCTATAATACTTTGTTGTAGAGACAAAAAAAAAGCGACGAAGTAATAAGGTTCCAAACCGGCTGACCGTGAGGAACAGAACAGCATGTACGCCGACCCTGACGATATTGTTTAATTGCTAATCGAGTGTGGTTGTTGGGATGCACCTTTGAATTTCCATGACAGATTCTCATAAAGTACATAAAAATAGTCTATTTTGTTGTGGCTTGAAAAGTACCCACCGGCATTAAGAGGTACATCTCCCATTGAATTGGTACCACTGTTATGAAAATAAAGGACTTTAATGAATTAATAAAATTATGAGCATACATGTTCTACTTTTTTTGATATCGGTCCTATCTAGATTTAGTACTGTCTGGTACCTGTTCCAGGGCATGTTTGGTTGCAACCTTGGATCATTTGCTTGGAGAAAGATGCTGCCTGTATATTGCCTGTGACTGCATTCGATTTTGCCTGGCTAGGGCAGCTAGGACAGTGGCTGTTTGGTTGAAGCTTAGTAGTGTTCGCCTAAACGGTAACGCTAAACAATCTGTCACTTTTCGTTTAACGAATAGTCGGACTACATAGATAGTTTAAGTGGGCTTAAAAACAAATTAAATGGGATACATAACCAACATAATTGATTGTTGAGCAGCATTTAAACTGCGTGTAAACCACAGAGGCGCGTAGGCGACCAAGGCACTTAAGGCATTTTTGGTTGTTGCCTCCCAGGCAACGTTTTATCCTGGCAGAGCTCCCAGGCGCTTGAGGCTAGGATGTGTTGCCTGGCAGGCAAAGCTTGGCCAGGTTGCTATCCAACCAAGCCTTTAGCACAAGTCACGCATTCAGATATCAGAAAGACATCAGAAAGACGGACTCATGGCTAAACCAACTGTTGAAACAGCACGCACCATACCAGTCGAGGAGAAACCCACCGCAAATTGCAAATGAAATTTATACAACTTGGCTGGTGAGATAGAGATCGGAAGATCGTTGAGATCGTGGGTGTCTATGCAAACTTTGAATGGCTGCATGATGGAACGGAAATGAGCTACGGATGCATCAAATGAGAAATTGAGGTGAATAAATAGCCCCCTATCACGCATCAAATGCCCGAGGTGTTTGGTGTTTTCATTGACCGGGTGGTGGACTATTGATTGCCTAGTGGCGGCAGATGAGTTATAGGCACATTAGAAGTTGAAGAAGAATATATGCTCAGAATACAAAGTTGGGAAGGAAATGAATGGCTACGATCGCAAAGTTTGCATAAGATCGAACGGCTGAAACCTACGAATGACATGGCTTAACATGCTGCAAGCTTTAATCCATTATAATGGTATGTCTTCAATTCTTTATCAAAGGGGTGGAAAAGCTCCGGACAAAGTTCAGCGGAAGGTTCCATCAAGGCATGCATTGCAGGCCACAGACGATCCAACGCGAAACGCATAAATAAGAAGCCAAGGAGCCCCGTGACAGCGATTTAGAGCATAAATAAATAAATGAAAACAGAAAGGAGGGTACCTTGACCATCGTGCGGCTGTTTTATAGGTTATCAGACGTGTTTGATGATTGATGCAGGAGCCTGAGAGAAAGGCGTAGTGGCTTATCATTGAGCATTAGCGCTCCAAGCTCGATTAGCACCGACAAGCATTCGCATCCAATCCATCCACAAAGACTTTCCACTAAAGCGCACCGTGGAATCATCGCCTGTCTGGAAGCTGCCTCTGCTTTCGGTCCTCTGCTTTCGGTTCTGAACAGCCATGCCACATCAAGAACTTCGGCGCCTGCTACCATGTCCATTCAAAACTTTTCGCAGATCAACACGCCAGCTCCAGCGACAACGCCGGCCGCCCGAGCTTCTGTACGTCCGTCGCGCGGTGACAAATGCACAGCATTGCACTAGCCGCCTAAGAACAGGGCATGTCAGTTGTCAGGTCCAGACCGGGAATTCTCAGATTGCACGCACGAGGACCGTAGTGACGGGGCCACGGAGGCGCTCTCAGAGCTGCCTGCTCTGTTGGATGGCAACGAGCGGTTGAGACCGTTGTACAGCGGGCGTACCAGCGGTGTCTTGCGGTTACACCCAACTCCCGCTTACTTTGGCGCGCCTGCTCGCAACGCAACAAGCTTTCTCCGAGCTCTGGCCTCTCCCCTGGGCCTCTCGCTCCACGCCAGCTACGGCGCGGACGACGCTATATATATTATTATCGGCGAGTGCGGGAGGCCACTTACACGCCCAGCCAGCTGCAGCGGGAACAACTCCAGAAAATTCAGCAGCGTACGCCGAGTCGCCGATTCGCCTGTGCGTGTGTGATGGCATGCGGAGGGACCGAGGAAGGCGGAGGCGACGCCGGCTGCGGAGAAGGCGGCGAAGGGCGTGGCAGAGGAGAAGACCATCGTCCCCGCGCCCGGGCCGCCGGACGGTGACTCGAAGGCCCTTGTCGTTGTTGACAGTGAGTAGTGCTACTTCGCTAGCAGTTCTTCGTTTCCTTTCACCCTGTCTTGAGCTTTGTGTTTCTGTTAGTAGTAGCAGTAGCAGACATGCGAGTTTCAGTTTCTTGGGACAAAATCATCGCACGCAGCGTTCCGTTGTGAATTCCCGGGGCACTGACGGTTTGTCGCATGGAGTGTGTAATCGTATCAAAGTCGGTTCCAATCCAGATATCATCAGTTCAGTTGGCCAAGAAATTTCTGAGCTGCAGATTATAGTCCTTAAAACCTGTCTGAAAAAAGCTTGCAATTATCTGTTTTCACCCAACCGAACCAACACGTTCGGGTTTTGGTCTCCAAAAGCCCTTTTGTCGGGTACTTCCCTTTTCTAACATCAGCCTTACCTACTGCGATTTATAGTAATTGTCAGCATAACGGAACTAACCAGAGTAGGTAGCTTCAAAGTGTGCGTGTCGTACACTCGTATCAGACACTGATTTTCCAACACAAGCTGCAAACCAGCTGGTGAGCAATCCGATCGCAGTCCAGATCTCAAAATATTCAAAATCTGAACCATCTCTTGAATTGCAAGGTACTCTTATGAGATAGATTGACGAGTTTTAAAGGATCACCTAATAAATAATTCAATTGCCTGCCCTCATAGGGCGATATGTTCAACCAAGCTATTTATTTTGAATTCCTAATTTCCATGGATTTTATGCTTCCCAGAGGTGGCTGAGAAGAACACGCCAAGGAACTCAAATGACAGAGGTAATCAACCGAGCCTTCTTCTTTTTATTACTATTCAGTATAATGGTGATAATTGACTAACTAAAGTGATCTACGTTTAGATATTGCTCTCACAAAAGTGGAAACAGAAAAGAGGAACTCTTTGATTAAAGCATGGGAAGAGAACGAGAAGACGAGAGCAGAGAACAAGTATGTAGTCAATCTGTATTCCCACATAGCTAATCAGTTTTGCACTTGTAGGTGGGATTATCAGTTACCATGAGCAACTTCTTATTGTTCAGCTATTTCTGTGGGGAAAATTATTCTCGAAACATCTAAATACATAACTGTTCTTGAAAAAATACCAATGTAATATTTTTCACTGATGTATCCAAAGTCTTGGACTCTTGGTACGGTATATTTATGGCAAGCAGTATTCAGAAAGAAACATAGTAAGTAGGATCAGTAACATATGAAGGAAATGATATTCAATCAATGAAAGGATGAAAGTGTGCGTACTAGTATCTATTGAGAAAATAAATAAAAAAGGCGTTACTTTAATCATCTAACTAATGCCTATGCCACAGGGCTGCTAAGAAACTATCTGGTATTCTTTCATGGGAGAACACAAAGAAGGCGATAGTAGAAGCTCAGCTGAAAAAGAAGGAAGTAAGTTTGACGTTTTATTTCTTCTACTACAACATTCTGTCCTGCTCAGCACTCCCTTCTATTCCAAATAGAAATCATTTAGGATATCGATAGTCTCCAATATGATATTTTCACTTGCACTTGTTGTAAAATAATTACTTTAAATAGAGAAAATTATACTAGTTACAGTGACTACGTTTTGTCAATCTATGTAACCTTCCATATATTGGTGGGTCAAATCAAAAGAAGTTTGATTGACAAGAATTCTGAAACGGCATACAACTGGAATTGGATGGAGTACTAGCTATACTACTATAAAGCATTGGTGAGGTCTTGAAAAATGTTTTATTTGAGAAGATTGTTTGATTTTTAGGGTTGCTGTCTATTTGGAATAGAAGAAAAAATGATAATAACGGGACATATGACATGTGACCACTTTTTTAAAGAATAGAAAATACATCTAACTTCTTGGAACTAATGTTCAGGAAGAACTGGAAAAGAAAAAGGCCGAATATGCTGAGAAGATGAAAAACAAGAAGGCAGTCATCCATAGGCAGGCTGAAGAAAAGAGAGCGATGGTTGTTGCACAGCGTGCTGAAGAAGTCCTAAAGGCCGAGGAGATGGCAGCTAAGTACCATGCCACCGGACTAGCCCCAAAGAAATCTTTTGGGTGCTTTGGAGCATAAAGGAATGTCATCTGAACCTATGCTCTGGAGAGGTAATTTGGCCATATGTTGAAGTTATTTACTTATGTCAATGTGTACAGTGAAAGTATTATGGTGCTACTTTATCAGCTCATGTAATTTGAGCCCTCCTGTTAAATGTATGTAAAATATATCTGTTAATGTTGTACAAATGATATGCCTGGCACTGAACTTTGGCGGTGCACAGTCCTGCTATTGTAGTAGGACTGAATTTACAAGTTTGCAACCAAAGTAGGGATAATGGAAGCATTTAATAGCTCTCCAAGAGAACAAGGCCCACGGTACCGTACTACCGTTTGGTTGAGCGCAAAGCCCCCGCCCCGCTCCTCAACAGCATCTCGCCCTGGTTCAGTGATTCAGTGAACAAGGCCTTCTGTTGATTTGTTCCAACGGACGGCACTGGGGAAAAAAGGGAGAAAAAACTGAATAATTACGAATAAACAGAACAGCATATATGTCGATTGGATTTTAGTGACTCAGTGAAGCTTACTTTTTTAGTTCAGTTTAAAGTACAAACACCCATATGCTTCATTCATAGAAAAGGTGAGGAAGTCCATATCCTTTATCTTCTTGGGCTGAAATTCTCTATAGGCCTAAACTAAATTGGGCCTCCACGCCCAACTAGCTGGATTTCATCTACACCCATCCAGATGCTTATCTTATGGATACCAGTCGCTCCATATCTGAATCCGATCTCTGGTGGTTAAAGTCGCCGTGGTCCGCATTCAGTATCCGACAAAATACTTATACTACCAGTAGTAGATTCGTATTTGAGTTCTGCTGTGCAAGTGGTATCCAAACCTCTTCGGGTGGCGGATAGACAGTTGGAAATATAGCCGTATCCATTGCATTTTCACCTGTACAATGAGTATGACAATTGCTAGCATTTGCTCGGCGAAACATCTGCCCGAGCTTTCAACGTTGGAATGGCCGTGGACCCGTGGTTCGGCTTCGGCGGGCCGGCGTCGTCGGCTTCCGCTCGGCAGACGCCCTGCGGCGGCGATTCCGTCGTAAATGGCGAGCAGCAGGGCGGTCCTAGATTCTGACAGGCCGGCCGCACCGTTACGCGCAGCAGGTGACTGGACCTGGACTGGACCAGCAGGCCGGGCCCCCACAGAGACTTTATGTGCTTGGAGCCTTTTCCTGTTTGCACCAATGGGTTTGCTCGTGTAGGTCGGCCCAGGCAGGCAGGCGTGCGTGCATTTCAACATGACGTTGGCCGGGTTCATTGGACCCGGCCCCTACACAGTGCAGCCCGTCCAGCCGAATGGGTGCTTGCGACTTCTGCAGCTACCCAAAATTTTCGAGCGCAGTCCTCGGTGCCCTTTTTCTACACTGCTTTTCTCCGTAACAATTCGGATCATAATTTAACGAAAAATATGATTTGTGACAAATCTAAAATAGCATATAATTGCAGTCTTTGAGAACCTAAAGCATGGAAGAATTAATCTCATGAAACTTTGGTACTAACATATACGAAAGCACGGCGGCAGAACAGGTGCTGATTATGATCTGCAGCGCAGCAGATAATTTGGCGGAAAAGACAAGCAAACGAAATATTATTCTTTCCTGAACCATGCACATCAGTTTTATTTGAGAAGTCTCTGTTTTCCGCAATAATATACCGTACGTACTACAAGCCTGCAACATGTAACAATGCACTGGCGTGGCGCGTGCTCACGCAGTGAAACTGTAGTTGTATACGGAGTGTATGCGCCCATCATGATTACCACGCCGACTGATGTGAAACTTATTTTGGGATTTTTTTTTCTCATTTCCCTTGTACGGTGCATGTGCAACTGATGTGCCATGGTTTGGTCTTTTGTCACCAGCCGCTGACGGGAGCAAAGCACACAGTAGCAGAAGCTACAGTGGCATGCATCAATGTGCATGGGCAAATCACAAATGTCGTTTAAAAAAAAATCCTGTGCTGTGTTGCTAAGCACTTCCGTTGAGATTGTTTAATTTTTACTCTGGTTCATCCTAGTTCTCTTTCTATCCTCCGTGTTCTGATGTATGTTGTTGATACATGTATATTAAAACATATTTAAAGTCTGAAAAACTATAATTTGGGATGGAGTCGGCATTTGTTTTGTTTGAGGTCTGATTTCGGCATAGCACCAAATCTACCGTTTATCGATCTGAGATGTGTTACGCTCCGTCGTGTTCCTCTCCGAACTGAAGGCGAGGATAAGAAGCACAGAAAACGTGGTGCAGCCGTGACAGGAACACAGCAACACGATCGAACGCGTCCACGACCTCCCCCAACCCCAACCATTGAATGCGCGCGCTCTGACGCACCGTATCGGCACAGCCTTTTCCGCTCCCTCTCCCCCTGTGGCGTGGCGCAGCGTACCCCTTTTCCGGGCGCGCAGTTATTGACGTGCGCCGCGCTGTCCTCCCTCTCTCTCGGCCACGAGGGGGCCGCAGTCGCAGGCGTGCTGTGCCCTGCCTCTGCCGGTGGCCGGGGCGCCCTCGTGCGAGCGACCCCAAGCCGGCCGGCTGCCTCGCTGTTGATGCCGGGTTGGCCGCTCGCCGGCGGCCTCGCCGCTCCGTCCGCCGTCCAGTCAAATCGGCCAGCTAGCGCGGGTGCCAGAGGCAGTGCACATTCACAAGCAATCAATGGTGCCCTGCTGCCGCGGCGCTGCAAAATCTCTTCTCCAGTCCTCCCTCGCCGCGCTCTTCGGCCGCCGGCTTTTCCCTCCCTCCCTCCCCATCCGGCCTGCTACTCCTATCCTATGCTTGTCCGCTTCGGTCAAGTGCATGCATGGCGCTCTCTCTATAGTACTCGTCTATAGGCTGTAGCTAGCTACTCTCTCTCCAGTCCTCTCTCCGTATTGAATGCGTGATGCCCAGAGCCGCATTCATGGTGGCCGTCCCCGTCGTGGGCTCGTGCCTGCTCCGGTCCGGCCGGCAGCGAAGCCACGAGCTCGGCTCTGAGACGTCCCGTAGGCTGTAGCTGTAGCTCTCGACTCTGGACCGCGCGCGCTTGCGTTCCGTTTCTTCAGAGTTTGGGAGCTCACTCACGTTCGGTTCGATTCCGCGCCTGAAGCTGTTCCATTGAACTCGGCCTGCTGTTTCTGTTTGCTTGCACTCGACATGGTAGGGTCCTAGGGATGGAGAGGATACCATTGGATGTCGCACTTCCACAATTGTATCCAAACTTATTAAAGAGTTTCACACAAATTTGAAGACTAATTAATACACCAGTAGAGGTCAAACCCCACTCTAATCCAAATCCCAAATTCCATTCTCAAAGCTAAACCGTATCAAAACTAATACTCCATCCGCTCCATTTTATAGCTCGTTTGACTTTTTATACAAAGTTTGACTTACTTTTCTTATTTAAAAAATCATAACTATATTTTATTCTTATTGTGATTTAGTTTATCATATTATCGTATTTTTTTTTGAATAAAATGTGTTGTTCAAATTTGGTGTCAAAAAAGTCAAATGACCTACAGACTGAGACGCACAGAGTGAAATAGGAAACACATAATCGTTTAATACTCAATATATAATGAACAATTCAAAGTTTTTGATCAAATGTTAGGTTGCATCAATCAGGTCCGATCTCTAGATTTTGGTCTTTTTTGAAGATAAAGGCCATTTCAGTACTTTCTGTTAGATCCAATGTATTAATCTTGCTTAGAAGGGCTTCAGTTTACACTAGTGCTGCATCTTCCTCTTGGGTTATTATATTGTTAGTTATCTTGTAAGACGCTTCAGAGATCTCTTGTTGTAAGGTAAAATAGCAAGAGCTAGCTACTCAACAAGACTAGCTACCACTAAACTAGCAAGAGCTACTGAAGACTAGGGGCTGCCACTAGAGCAAGACTAGCTCAACAAACATCAAATTACACTAGAGATAAGTTACAAACAAGAACAACTAACTCAAGCCAAACAATAAAACAGGTACTCAACAAGCTAAAACAACAAAGGCTCAACTCCAGTTGCTATCCAGCACAAGGATAAGGGGTCAAGGTAAGACAAATCCGTTTAGATGACATTTTAGTGTACTGCTCTGTTTGAAACCTACAATCTCCATCTCAAGTGTACCACAAGTGAAGTCCTCGCATCCGTTAATGTTCTAAACAAATACAAGAAAGTATTTATTTTCTTGTGCACGTAAATTTAAAAACACTCAATGTTAATCGGAAGAAAAAATAATAATGGAAGATGAAAGCATCATTTTGTGCGAGAAAGAGGTTGAAGTCAGATTGATACATGAGGCATGTGAACAAAGAGGCAATTAGGTCTTTTCAAGCACCATGTAACAACAGTCTTTTTTAACATAACTAGCGTAGAGGTACGTGCAACGTGCACATACACATGTACGTGGTGAATTCAAAACGCTAAAGAAAAAAAAAGAATAGGTCGACCGGCAATCAAGGAAGGATGAATGGGCACAGAAACAAAAAAAATAAAAAAGTGACTCGTTTGATTAATGTTCTTCCCTTTTCATTAATTTTAGGACATGAAACCTACCCGATGAATATATGGTATAAAATGAGATGAGAAAATAAATAACCAAATGATACAAATATTTTTTTCTTCTATCGGTTGTAGGCCCTTTCCAATTTTTTTCTAATCTTTTTCAACTTATCAAGTGGGGACCAACATGATGGGTATACATGTTTTCGTTGAGTGAAAATGGTATTGTGTGTAGATAAATAACAGCAGTCTCACTGACGATCGATAATCTAATGGAAGGGAGAGAAAGGAAATAAAAAAACTTAGGGAGTGTTTAGATCTGGTGGTTAAATTTTAGCGCGTATCACATCGGATGTCTGGACGATAGTTAGAAGTATTAAATATGGTTTAATTAAAAAATTAATTACATAGACGAGGACTAAATAACGAGACGAATTTATTAAGCCTAAATAATCCATAATTAATGACAAATTACTGTATCACCACATTTGCTAATTATAGATTAATTAGGCTTAATAAATTCGTCTCGCTATTTAGTTCTCATCTATGTAATTAGTTTTATAATTAGACTATATTTAATACTTTTAACTAGCATCTAAACATCTAATGTGACTGGTACTAAAATTTAATCAGTGGATCCAAACGGCCCCTTGTACGGTGGCTAGGTGAGAAAGTTCTGTAATATTTGGTACCACATGGATATCGATTAAGAATCAGTTCGGACTCGGACTCATGGAATTTGCAACAAAAAAAAAAAGTGGTCTAGGCAAATCCTGATTGAAAGCACGGTGACCGGAAGAGAAAAGGACCAATGATATCAGCTGCCGTGGCATTTAATATCTGCGAGAGGAAATCATTAGCCGTGGCGCCGCAGAGGCGAGCACGAGCTGAGGCGCTGCATCTTCTCTGTTCTCTCCTGTCCTGCCGTGAAAGCCACGGGCAGCTGCAGGTGTTGTGGGAAACTTTTCAGTTTTCACTGCTCATCCCCTTCTGGCCGCATGCCTGAACCTGAACCCGGCAATGAAATCTCTCTCGTTGGCTCGTTGCGTTGGCCTTGGCCTTGGCCAGTTGGGCCCTTCCGCGAACCCGAACCGGTTCATTTACTGAATAGAAACAAGTCAAAGACAGGCGTTCGCTGGGGTCGCCTGCGACTTCGAGCCCACACGGTTTTATTACTCCACGGGTCATCAGGATCCAAAAGAACAGCGCAGGAGGAAACAGGGAAAGAGTGAGGTGTATATTGTGCTTTTGATTTGAGCAATGCATATCACCACATGTATTGTTTCTTCTCAGAGGAAATGGGTACCAATTCTTGTAATTCCATGGTTCCTTGAATGAACATCGGAGGCTAGGAGTATATAGGCAAACTGGCAAAGGCAGTAGAACAGTTAACCTTGGGCATTGCATTGTAACTTGTAAGTTCCCCCGGGCCATCAGACTGTGAGAGTGAGACTGACCTAACACAGATCCTAAATCGTTGGGCGCCTCCTACACTAGCGCCAGCAGCACACGTGCATGCATGTTACATTGGACCAGTATGACAGCAGAAGTGTAGAACAGCATAGCGCCAGCCAATTGAGTTGCACCGATTGCATGCTGGAGCCCTTACCTGGATGCTCTATTTGGATGCATTTTGTATGCAGGTATATGTGGTGGAGTACAGTTCCACGCTGATTGAATCTGTTTCACAGTTTGAGAAACCTCGTTTTATGCATAGTCTCTTCACTCAAATTCAGACTTGCGTTGTCTGTGCCGTGAACAGACTGGAGAGTAGGGACTAGCGCGCACTCACTCTAGCTAGACATCAGAATGGCCATTTCTTCGAGCCAATACTGTAGCATCAGCAGACCGGTGAAAGTGCATCCAACATACTCCTATATGGCATGGCACGCAGCACGCAACGGACGATGTCATGATCAAATTCCCTGAAGAACAGGCCGCTATGGAGGGGCAGGGGTCACAGGGGAAGCGTTCCCAAGAATCATATGATGATGGCCCCTTTTCTTGTGGTTGCATCGGCTAGCCGACCATCCAGTGGCCGCACATGCATGTAACTGGGCCAACGGACTCCAGCACAATGTCCAGCGTCTGTTTTTTCTCTCTTTTTTACAATTTTACTTCCAGCAAATTTACTACTACCTCCTGATCATTAATATATATATTTTTAATATAGTTTGTATAAAAAACGTTATATATTAATAACCGGAGCGAGTATTAAAAACATATGCATTACCTAATGAAGGCAGATTGGCAGAATAGTACCCTTTTGATTCCTGGCTAATACAAAAAAAATATATTTATCTCATTCGCCGGCACCACTAATGAATGAACGACAAAAACGTTCTCCTTTGCTTTTTTTTCTTTAAATAAATGTTTATACATCTTTGTATTTTTAGAAAATTACAAACCAATGTACTCTTCTTGTACCAAAGTATAGCTACATTCATATTTGATTTAAGTTAAACTAAGTTTGGCCAAATTACATGAAGTTATACCAAATCTATAGCACCAAGTTAGTATTACTACTGGATCAATCATAAAATTTTGTGGTGTATTTATTTGATACAAGGGAAAGACAATAGTTAGGATTTAGGAATAGTAGGAGCTATCGGGTGAGGTTCATCTCCCAATCCATTTGAGGGGAGTTAGAGGAGAATGTGTGAGGGATTATTTGGAAGCCACATGCTTTCATGGTTCCAAGGTGATACGATGTTATATGGAAACAATATGGTATTTTATCTCGACGATTATTTGGTTCCTTTTTAGAAAACTTTATTTTCAATATTATGATATTTATATAGAATATTGTGAACTCCATTCTGTACCGAAGTTTTCTCATCCAAGTAAATATGAGATTAATAGTAAAACCATAGTGTGCTAGTTAAGGAGACAATAAAACCAAACTAGTGCTAAAAAAATGCTATGATTTTAGTGGGGAAGGAAACTTTACTTCCAAACAAGGCTTGGAAGTTGTGTGCAACGAAATTAAGTGAAATCTCCTATTGGCATTATGCATTTTCAAATGTTGTTCGCCTCTTTGAGTGTTGCCATGGATATTGTCCATGTTAGCTTCTTTTGGCAGGGAGACAATCATAGAAAAAAAATATAGACTATCAAAATGGGGCCTTCTGTGTCTTCCAAAGGATCATGGGGGTTTAGGAATCCTCAATTTAGAAGCACAGAACACTTATTTGCTTAGTAAATGGTTATATAAATTGATTAACGACGATGGGATATGGCAACAACTTTTTAGAAAGAAGTATTTAAAAATTAAGACCATTGGTGAGGTTTTTTGGAAACCGGAAGACTCACATTTTTGGTCTGGTTTAATGAAAGTAAAAGACCGTTTTATGGACCTTTCTACTTTTCAAATTCACAATGGCTTGCAAACAAGATTTTGGAAGGACAAATGGTTAGGAAACTTTACTCTCAAGGAACAATACCCATCTTTATTCAATATTGCTATAAAGAAACATGTTTCAGTTGCTCATGTCTTTAGCACAGACCCCCTTAACATTTCGTTTAGAAGGCCTTTGGTGGGTGATAAACTTATCAAGTGGAATGAATTGGTGGCGAGGGTTGCTTATGTCCAATTAGATGGACACCATGACAAAGCTATTTGGAGCCTTACTAAACATGGACAGTTCACTGTTAAGTCTTTGTACCATTTTTTAGTGAATCAAAGCGCCTTGCCTCTAAATAAAAAATTATGGAAGTTGAAGTTACCTTTGAAAATCAAGATTTTTGTTTGGTTCTTAATGAGAGGGGTAATTTTAACTAAAAAACGTAATTGGAATGGAGATTATCGTTGTTGCTTTTGTAACAAGAAGGAGACAATCCAACATTTATTTTTTAACTGTCATGTAGCAAGTTTTGTTTGGAAAATTGTACATGTCGCTTTTGGTTTAAAGCCTCCGTTTAGCGTAAGCTGATTTGTTGGTACTTGGTTTGAACAAGTAAACCCAAAACTGTGCCCTTTACTTTGTGTAGGAGCAAGTGCAACTGTTTGGTCTATCTGGTTGTGCAGAAATGATTGTGTTTTTGACATCAAGAGATTATATTTCTATTAACGAGTTGTTTTCAGGAGTACATATTGGACAAGGTTATGGAGTTTACTTCAAAAGGAAGAGGGCAGAAATCATTTGAAGTGGGCACTGCCGCTTGTCAGAGACGGTGGCTTTTGGGATGTTCGCGAAAAATGGATGGCTGTCATCTAGAAGGCTTTGTGCTTGAGAATATTTTTTTAATTATGTGTCATGTTTTATCAGAGATGGTGCTCTAAACTTAGTTATGTATTGGTTAATTCCGTGACTTATGCAAGTACCGGAATAAAAAAAAATTCTAAAAAAAAATTGTTCAAACTTCAGATGAAAACCTAAGGTCCGCGAAATGTGCAAATGGATGTCACACTGCGGATAGCAAAGTTTAAAATATATTGCCGCTGCGAGATGCCTTGGTAGAACAATTTGATTCAACTAGTTTATGAAGCACTCTCAAAACCAGTTCGATTACGTACATATGTTGTTTCGAGTGCAGAAGGCAGTTGTTCCAAAATAAGACATCCTAGATGTATTAGAGCACCTCCAGGGACGCACGCCCAGAGAATCCCAATATGGGCAATAATACACCATGATGTCCTACCTTAACAAACCCCAGTTAGAAGCTAAACCACGCACTTGCTGCCCTAGCTACCCCACAAAATTCCTGATGCCACTAGTCACACCACACGTACCAGCGTACGTATGCGTGCGCGCCAGCCCGCGATACGCGGGACATGCGCATATATATACATACATGCGCGCATGTAGAGGCGTCGCACAGCTACCCGTAGAGGCATGGCCACTGCCGCTTGCTATACGTAGGTGTACGGGTGTGGTGCTTGCGCGACGTGTTCACTTGAACGCCGTGTCAAGGGACGCCTCGGCGAGCACTTCGAGCGGCGGGAACAGCGAGAAACCGCCGTGCCGGCCATGGAACAGCCCCAGCTCCTCGCCGGCGAAGTCAAGGAACATGTGGTACTCCTCCAGCGCGGCCTCCTCCGCCACCTCCGTCTCGTTGGACGCCGCGGAGGAGTCGTCCCCGGGACCGGGCAGCGCCAGCGGCTCCTGCTTGATGATCGTCGCGTCGTCATTCCTCTTGACTGGCGCCGCCGGAAGCGTCGGCAGCGCCGGCCTAGACGCCGTGCGGTTCCGGCGGAAGGAGTCCCCGATGTCCGAGCTCCACAGGCGCAGGAAGATGTCGGCGGGCTTGTTGCACGCCTTCTCGGCGGCGCCGGCGACGGTGGAGGACGAGGAGGCGGAGGTGGTGGCGGCGATCGCGCCGGAGGAGGATGCGGCGAGGAGGGAGAGGCGCGCCTCGGCCTCGAGGCGGGCGGTCTCCCACTGCGCCATGTGGCGCGCGGCGGGGCAGCCGGCGGCCGGGCCGGGCGGAGGCTCGCCGAGCCCCATCCGGCGCAGCTGCTTCTTGAGGTGCGTGTTCCAGTAGTTCTTGATCTCGTTGTCCGTCCGGCCAGGCAGCTGCGCCGCGATCATGGACCACCTGAAGCACCAGAAACGCCAATCAATACAAATCAACGAGTCCTAGCAGTAGCAGACTAGCAGTCACCAATTACCATGGCAGAAGAACAGGCTCTAGTAAATACGAGGCGACTACACTACACATCCGGCATGCTCGAGGTGACCGGTTTTGGACGCGATGCGACGGTGGGAGGAGGTGGCGCCATTGAATGCGGCGATGCTCTGCGACAGTTGCACGCTGCGCCGAGCAGTACACTGGCCCGTACGTGCAAGCTCTAGGTGAGTGAGTGGGTCCTATCACTCATCAGAGAGGGAAACGTGCTGGCCGGCGCCAGATCGAACGGGACGGGGGCTCGGCACGGCAGGGTGGACTTACTTGTTGCCGACGATGGCGTGGAGCTGGACGATGGACTTCTGCTCCTCGGCGGTAAAGGGTCCGCGCTTGATGTCCGGCCGGAGGTAGTTGGTCCACCGTAGCCGGCAGCTCTTGCCGCACCGGTTCAGCCCTGCATGCGGTGCAGATACAAGCGGTCGGTTAGCTGCCTGAGATCATGCATGCAAAAGCCGAGGAAGAAGCATCAGATCACAGCTCGGAAGCTAGGCAGAGCAGCAGAACGCAGAAGAAAACGGGGACCAAGAACAGCAGAGGCTGGATTGGATTATTGGTCTGAAATTGTGACCTGCGAGCTTTGGGAGTAGGCGCCAGCTGCCGTGGCCGTTGGCCTGGATGTAGTCGACCAGGAGCTTGTCCTCCTCCGGCGTCCAGGGCCCCTTCTTGAGCCCTCTCGTCCTGTCGCAGCACGGCGTCCTCCCCATCGGCCGCCGCCGAGCCGCCGAACCGCTACCTAAGGTTATCCTCACTCGCTCCCCACCCCCCCACCCCCACCGGCTTCCACACAAAACGTGCGTCGACACCAAGCACGAGAGATCGCGCACAGGCGGCACTTTGTTGAGTGTGATGTGTGAGAGGGAGGGGGAGAGCGAGGGTGGTAGAGAGAAAAGAAAAGATTTGAGAGAGACAGGCGGAGGAAAGGGGGCGCGGATGACGAGGAGGGTTTTGTTTGCGGCCGAGGAGGATCTCCGGGACGCGCCTGCGACGAGACGACGGAGACGGAGTAGGGTGGCGTGGCGTGGGGGGATGGACGGGGGACTCAGCTTCAGTGACTTTGCTCTGTAAAGTCACGCTGTACCTTTAGGTACGGTATCCATCGTTGAGTACTGATCCAAGGGCTACCAGCAAAGAAAAGCAACAAAGAGTAAAATAATCCAAAGGCCTCCAGTGTTCCCAAGCAAAGAGCAGAATTCAAACATTTAGACTTGCTCCATTCGAGATGTTCAGAGCTACTGCTGAACCAAACATTAAATCTAACATTTCGTTGAAAAAAAAACCAATTTCAGATATTTATATGTATAATAAAAATATATATTATAGTAAATATCACCATCATTTGGACTTAACAAGCAAAAGAGAGCCCAATTCAGATATTTAGACTTGGTTCCATTAGAGAAGTTTAGAACTGCTGCATAACCATTCTAAGTAGCCATGCTACTATACAATTAGGCCACAAAATACTATAGTTAGCCCACAAAATACCAATAGTTAGGTCTGTCTAAGATCGCTATCTAAGTTTGATCTCACGTGCTAGAAAAAATCTTCATCGCAGATTGCTCTCCCCCGCGAAAGGGCGCGACTCCCGCGCTAATGGGCCAGGAATCCCGCGCATGCTACCCTATTATTTTACTTTTTATTGCTTTCCTTTGCCAATAACCCTTAGATCAGCATTCAACGATGGATACCGCACCTAAAGGTACAACGTGCCTTTACAGAGGAAAGGCACTGAAGCTGAGTCCGGACGGGGGAGGGAGGGAGAGGCAAGGCTTCGTCACTGCACACGGCTTTTGGTTTGCGTATCGACGCTGGTCGATTGGACATGGGGACTTGATATTTCGTGTGCTAGTGCAAGACGGTGTTTATTTGGAGAAACCAATGAAAATTGTGAGGTTGAAGATATTCAACTTCAAGAGGTTAAATTCAAGTTTATCTTTGATCTCGACTATAGGTATGTTGCCAAGAGGGATGTGACACTAAATTTTTTGGCAAGTCTCTAGGCTCGACTTACCGACCTAAGAGATAAATATTTGTCACGGTACGCACGTGGCGATCTTAAGAGGTTTTTTAGTTGGATGGATAGATATATGAACAAAATTTCCGGATTTCTAATATCATCACAATAGAAATCTGAAGCTAAAATTTGCACCGCTTTCAAGTTACTGATAGGTTTTCAGGTATGGAAGTTCCAGTGGTGAAGAACTTTATTGTTTTCTATATATAATAGCTAGTTTTTTTCTACTTTTAACAGCTACTTTTTTTTATGTAGAGGATATTCTTTTGCGAGATATTTTGAATATTTTTTAATAGAGTAAAACATAGGGTCCGTTTGTTTCTCTGTATAACACTCTAGCTTTCAGATATACAGTCAGTTATGTTTGTTTCCCTACACAATACCTAAAGCAGACTTACACAATGTAAAAGTGATCTCTTATGCTGAAAACGCATAAATTCTACGTACTAGTTAAGCAGGCTAGCAGCTTATGCAGCATAGCCATGCACGGAACCAAAACACTTTTTTATATCATTTTTGTTATATCTCTTAATAGCTGCAGCTGTTTTCACTGTTCCGGCTGAATGATTGTGAGAGAAAAATACTGTTCTATGGCTGCAAAGAAGCTGAAAGTAGCTCAAGCAAACAGGACGCAAACCAATTTCATATTTGAGTTCTTTATCCTTTTATGAACAAAACTAGATCGCACTTGTAATATCTTTTTTCAATTTTTTTATTTTTATTTATTATTCTCTACTGTTTTAATGCAGAAAACTAAACACAGACTTAACAACACAGGCTAACTTAGACACTGTACTAGCTTAGGCTAGCGTGTATAGAACCTTATCCAGCTTTAAAGTTATGCAAAGAAACAAACATACCCATAGAAAACATTGTTGCGGATTGAGAGTTTGGTTCGTTGCCAAAGTTTTGGCCAGCCAAATTTTTGACAGACATTTGGTTTCCTACCAAAAGTTATCAAATATCTCACATTTAGTATATCTAACTATTTAGCCAATGAATTGGATTATCTAAATGTTGGCATGCTAACGTTTTGGTAGCCAACCAAGTATACCCTAGATGATGCGAACACATCCGTAGAGTCGGTGATGAGTTGGTGTGGATAGTGTGTACCACTGCTACTAGCCGCAAGGCCGAGTGGCCAACGGCGATGAGAGAAGGTAAGGCTAAAGGCGGTAGTAGGAGGCGCAATGGACAGAAGCGGCGTGCGAGGAGGAAGAGGGAGGCGGCGCACGAGGAGTCGGTCACAGGGAAAGAGAGGGATAAGGCAGAGAGTGGAGGTAAGGCTGAATATAGTAGGTCTCTGCTCTTTTATCTCTTACTTGTTATTTCGACTATCTTTCTGTCTATAATGCAGAATAATACTGTAATAGTGCGATATTTAATTTTTAGGTTCCTGTATGGAGTACCTTTAGATTCAGCCTAAAAATGATACATGGTAGTTGGTATAGGATAAAATATAGGTTAAATATGATTGTGGAAGATTTTGCAATGAAATAAAAAATTTTACTAATGCAAAATATTCTTTTTAAGTAGGAATTTATAGTACGGATAGCCTAAAACACAGATACTGTATATACGATAGGGATAGGGTAGATGGTCTGGCAAAGTGGCCTATGAGTGCAGCTCGGATTTTGAGCGAGGGTAGGAGTAAATGCGGAGTTCAGAGAGTTCCTGTCTCCCTGCGGTCGCTGCCCCTGCTGTTGCTGCCTGCTGCAGTAGCAGCCGCAGGGTGGCGAGGGGCATCGCCATGATGATGCAACCAGACAGGTCTTCCGGGGCTCAGGTCTCTCCCATGATATTACTCGGAATCGTGTATTAGTATTATTTTGCAGTTGAAATGACCCGTAAAGTGGGTTAGATTTGAAAAAATAGAACATTGGAGATAGCGATGATGATGTATCATGTACTGTATGTATATATGCTGACGGTGGTAGTGCTAGTGTGCTACTGCTCGCTTTAAATTTGTTTGCGATACGGTGTACTAGTTGTATGTGTGCAGGCTCTGTAGCGCGGGTACTGTAGTTTTTCTTCTCTCTCTCAGAAGAATAGATGGTCCAGACGAGCCAGAAGTGCTGCAAGTTTTCTGGTTCAATCATGCAGGAAGCTTTACGACTTTTCCGATGAGATTACGCGTATTCATGGAACTCAAGAACCCGCTGTCCTCGGTGATAGTTCAGAATCTCTTTTCTTACTGTCGTCGCCCCCCTATGGCAAAGCATAAGTTGGTGCTTCTTTGGATTTCACCTGTAATTCTGTAAACGCTAGGGGGCATTTGCTCGTTTTGCATCTGATATTCCAGATGCGAATTGACCTCATCAAATTGCGAAAGCCAAGGTGTTCTTTCGTTGCCGCCGTCTTATGTGGGGACAGAAAGAACATTATCTAAATAAGAGGTATATCAGACAGCTAACAAACTACAAACGTGGCATTGGAGAAACAACTAGGATAAATGAGGGACGCCTACTGGTGCTATTTGCATGCAAGAAGCTGCCACAGAGCCATGTACATATCCTGTTTGAACAAATTTGCAACAAACATAGCGTGTCTGACCGCTTCCATGCTGCCCGTACTGCAGCCAAAGAAAGTCGTGGCACGGGGCTTTCAGCTCCCTGGGCCAGAGCCATGGAGATAAAAAAGGATCGTTCAGATAGGGAAGTTGAATCAATGTGCCACCCACGAAAGCCGTGTGATTCAACCCACGAAAGCCGTATGATTCAACGCGTATAGCCGTATAATTATGCCCCCTTTGTTCTTGGCAGCAAGGCGTCCAGGTTTCAGAACCACATGGACCTGCACAGCTAGTGGAAACCAAACCAGCTAGCACGTTGCGCAATGGCAAACAGATACCAAAAATTAGGCAACTCCCAAGTTAACCGTCCTAAATAAACAAACATCACTGTTAATTAAAAGGAACTCATTGTTAAGTCATAGAAAGCGTCAACTAAACAAGGGCACCGAGGTGCCCATATTTTAGAAATTTACTGTAAGATTTTTTCAATGATTTCCCAAACCAGAGCACATCTTGTAACTATCACCAAATAAAGCACAGGAGCAAAAGTATCAGAGTACCAAGAGCTGCAAAGGTTTATTATTATGGTAGAAACATCAAGTAAACAGTTCAGGAGTCCATAACCTGGTAGTTGCTTGTGCCTAACACCAGTTCAGCACAAAAACCGGTGAACTTTTGATCCAACCATTACATGCTCAATTAAGGCAGGCAGAATCTAAATGGCGACCATGACACCAAACCAATGGCCTCAAGGATAAGTCTGCAAAGCAAGATGAAGGCATGCATGCAGCTTACCACAGATTATTGGCAAACTTATCCACTCCACGACCACAAAGGGCCATCACCTGAAGGCCACTACTACAGTTCCGACTTCAGACCTCAAGTTCCATAGCCGACTTGTCATACCGATTACCCATCAATGGCACGCAGCCCCAAGTTGGACCAGTGCAAACACGCTTGTGTCATTGTGTGCACCCACAGGCCACAAGCCCAGAACCAGAAACAGGGTTAAAATGTCCTGTGAGAAACAGATGGACACAGTAGACGAAAAATAAAAGAGAAATACAGGTAACTAAGACCAAGACAGGCCTAGGAACAGGCACCTAGCGATGTACACTACTCTGTGCCTAATGTGGCAGGACATTCGCCCACAGCCATAATAGTATCAGCATAACAAAGTTATCAGAAAAGTTGGATGCCTCATCTCATTCTCACAGTAATCCACCGACATAGAATTGTCTCATTGCGCCACAAGTCACGCCCATAAAACCTGCACATATGACACAGGGTCAACTATAGCTTTCAGAGATTGACTGTTCCACATGCTTAAACACACAAACACACATATTGCAGGTATTCTGATGTCAGGTTAGAAACCAAATGGGTAACAAGCTTTCCCATTACCTCCAGAAATGGAATATTAAAGGGGGAAACAGTGCTCATATCTCAAGTTTGAATTTCAATCTAATCCCCTGAAGTTAATAAATAAAAAGAATATACGACATAATCGATGTGTCCCTCTGCTGCTATTCAAATGACAAGACATTGAATGTGTAAAGCAGCTAAAAAAGGTGATGGCTCCTTTGAGAGACAGGTAAAGTAGCCAAAACGTAGTTGCCAAATATTATTTATTTGGGACAAAATATAAAGATACACTAATAACATGTTACTGTTAAAGTCAAAACATCCTATCTGGCAGTATAAGGAACTAACTCACTAAGTTCATACCGCCACATGTATTTCTATAAAATAAAAACATGACAACAATATACAGCTCAAACTGTGGAGTGCATCAAAAAGTTTCAGCAATTTTCCGTGTACTGGTAACAAAACCAGTCTTATGGAGCATGCAAAGGATCTGTTGAAAGTGCACTGTTGAGGACATTGCGAAGTTATGCATACATAACTGAGTAGCAACTGGCCATGGATGTTGCAGAGAGACAACTATCCTAAAAAAAGTTTACCTGATGACCCGGTATTTACAAAAAGCTGTCTCCTTATTACTCCCAAAGAAATGAATAAAGGCGACAACTTTGTCAGATTATTGGCAGTATATAGCCTGATCTATCTGAGGAGGAATTGATTTTATTTCAGTCCCAAGCTCTTGTTCAATCCTGTACCTGTTCCCAGAAACATTATTCAGTCAGAACAGAGTGGGGGGTATAGAGATGCCACCAAACTTGCATGTGGTAAAAATCTACGCACAAGTTAAACCGATCCTCATAGGTGATCAAATTCACGGCCAAACCAAGGTGGCCAAATCTCCCTGATCTACCAACCTGCCAAGACAAAGAGTGTTTCAACTGCCACAGAAATGAATGGTGCAAGCAAAAGGCCGTATCAAGGTTAATGGGAAGTATTTTTCATTTCAGAGTGCATCAAAACTGGCTAACAGATGGTCAATAAAGCAACAATGAACATGTAAATAAATAGAAGATACAGGTTATCCAATCCTACCCTGTGGAGATATGTTTCAGAGTTCTTGGGGAAATCAAAATTGATAACAACATTCACAGCTTGAATATCTATTCCCCTTGTGAAAAGATCTGCACAATAAAAATAACAGATATGTTTAGAAACGGAAACAAAATTATCCGTGATCTAGCTAGTAGAGGAGGATTTTAAGAATGTTCTTAGTGTTGTATTTAACAATAACAGAAGACATTCGTTCATTTCTTAATAATCTTACACGATTACATTTCTAACAACCAATGATAGAACAAAAAGGTGCCAGAAACAGAATTGATCATGGAAAGAACTTCTAGAGTTTTTATCATTTCAGCTTTCACCACGAGAACTAAAACATAAGATCTTAGCAATTTGCGCCCCCTCCGTTTCACTATGCTTATCCATAGCCACAGGAGAATACATTTCAAAATGTTTGGCTATTGAGGAATCAAAGTGTATATTGTATAGTTAGTGCAGTGTTTCCCCTCTATCCCTAATTAAATACTTTGGAAGAGGAAAACTGGTTCTATCATATCACTAGGTAGGGTATGGATGGTTATTTCACATTAATTTGTTATTGTAATTAGTACTTGTTTAGTGCGCATTGTGAGCTATGGACCAACATAATGAAACATAGTAGTAGTTGAAAATTATGCTATAAACTGCCATACTGCCGACAAAGATAGGAACTCAGTGACTAATACTGTCACTGAGCTACTGAGATAAGCTTCATAACCTGCATATAAGAAAACATGTCTATGTGAGAGTGAGTCCATAGGAAATTAACAGCATACCAGTACAGACAAGATTCCTGCAAGCCCCATTACGAAAATCATGGAAAACTCTGTTTCGGTGGTCTTGCAGCATCTTTGCATGGATATAGAAGCAAGAATAACCAAGCTCTGTGATCTTCTTCGCCAATAGTTCAACACGATTTACAGAGTTACAGAATATTATTGACTGGTTGATTTGAAGCTGTATCAAAACAATCAATGATTGAATGACTTGTAAGTTTTATGACTTATAACAAAATCGAAATGTCTAATCAAATAAACATCATGAAATGATAGATGAGTTCATTAGGAAAAACCTTTGAAAAGAGGGTGTTAAGGCAGTGAACTTTCTGTCTTTCTTCAACAAAAGCGTAAAACTGTGTAATTCCCTTCAGTGTAAGTTCGTCCATGAGGTTAATCACGTAAGGTTTAGGCAGATATTTGTCCTTGAATTCCTTAACAGTCACTGGGAATGTTGCTGAAAACATCAAAATCTGTCGACTAGCAGGGAGGTAGCGAATCAACTGTTCCACAGAAGGTTGAAACTCAGGAGAGAGAAGCTTGTCTGCCTGGAAAATAAGAAATTATAAAGGGGAAGAGATATGATTATTTTATGGAAATGCTATGACCAAAGGACCAAAATCCTAAATGAAACAAGCCAAACAACAGAGGTCTAGAAACAGTTCATTGTCAACTTAAATTATACATAACAGAGTTCTTGTTACCAGATACTCCCTCCGTCCCAAATTATAGCCCCTTTTAGATTTCGAATAGATTCATTCATTTTTTTCCATGAATCTGTTTTGTATATATGTCTAGATTCATCGACATCCATCCGCACACTTTGGGACGGAGGGCTAAAAGGAACTATAATTTGGGACAGAGGGAGTATCATTTTTTGCCTTAAGCACCATAGCTTCAAACTCAATTTTTTATAGGGACTCATTCTAGTCACTTTGTTAGTTCTTATTTTACACATCTTATGCAAAGAACTTAACAGATTCCAAGTGACATACACCATGCACGGCTAGGTTAGAAAGAGTGCACCACCATCTTGCAGCTAACAGCTCAAAAGTAGCCCCGGCTATTTTGGGGGCAGATCTAATATTCAGAGTTTGCCTGTCCAAATTCCAAAAAAAAAAAAAAAACTCATTCTTTGTTCAAATGCAACGAAAACTAGTTGATAAACAATGGGGTGGAACCTTAGCCTAGATAGGGGCAGGCAGAATAAACCAGTAGGTAACCTATTCAGGGGCAACTTTGACTCCGACAGAGATTCATTGGCTTTTAGATAAAATTTCCAATCGGTGATCATTTAGTGTTGTTAGTGAAAAGCATGACCTTGAATCATCTAATGAACATTGCATGCTTACATATAGTACAACGCTAGGCAAACTGACTATTTACATGAGCAGCAATATGATGGCATTCAGAACAACTTGAAATAAATTACCTCATCCATAATAAGCATCGAACAGTTCTTCAAAATGCAAACGCCTTTCTTTGTAAGATCCAAAATACGCCCAGGTGTACCAACAAGTAAATGTACAGGTTGGTACAGACGAACAATATCATCCTTCAAGCTGGTTCCACCAGTGGTGACCATAACTTGGATCTTCAAATGCTTACCGAGCTCCTTGCAAACTTGTGATGTTTGTAAAGCCAATTCCCTTGTGGGAACCAATATAACAACTGCAAATAATAATGATGTGGCATTCAAGCTTTCTCATGAAAGATATCAATAAAAATATAAAATGGAAGGAAATTACTTATAAATATCAAAGAACAGTCATGCACACAAGAAGGCACTTGAGTAATTGAAAAAAAAAACAACTGAACAGTTGAAGAGATCAAGTTTACACCATCTGTTACATTCGCGTAGGCACGGGTTTGCATAACATCTCGTTCAATATCCAATAAAGTTACGGCGTCTAGAACATACCTTGAATGTCATTTTTATCTTGATCAATCTTTTCCAGTGCAGGGATACAAAAAGCAGCAGTCTTTCCAGTTCCATTCTTCGCCCTGGCAAGAATGTCACTACCAGTTAAAGCGATAGGAATGCTCTCCTCTTGGATAGGAGAGGGCCTTTCAAATCCCTTCTCGTATATCCCCATCAGGAGTTCACGCTTGAGAAAATAGTCTTCAAATTCATTTCCCTTAGTGGCCGTAACATCCTGAACAGAATTTAAAGGAAAAAGGATATAATAAATCAGGTGTGCACAGTGGTAGTAACATAAGGATCCGCATAAGACCAAAAGAGTAGGTAGTAAAGCAAGGAGGACAATAAGAACATAAAAATTGAAATAGATAGAGCTGTTCAGAAATTTTTTTCCGTTTTCGCAAAGAAGATGTGTCATGTGTGGTAACCCCTGCACATTCAGTAGCTTATGTGTTTTTCCTGCTCATTCAGTTTCGTCATTTTACAGTTAGAAAGAGGTTTTGCCGAGTCTCAGTTCCCCGAGTCTTGTTCAGTTGGTCATGTCCTAGAAGTTAGGAGTAGTGGAGACAGTTTCTCCACAGCGGCAGTATCATAGGCACCACTAGGGCCATATACTTTGACCTATAAATAAGAGGAATGTAAACCCGAAAAGGCTGCATCCTCGCAGCGACAAAATGCCACTGCGTGTTGTGTGATGTGTCATAGATCAGAAACTTACATCATGCACAATAAAACCTCAAAAATCATGTGTTCTACAGAAAGCTGGAGACTACAGCATTCATGAATTAATTGTACCAATGTAAATGCATGGACTAGACTACTTCCTGGTGCAAAGTCGAAGCATGTTCCCTTAAGATCGCTACAAGATGAATCGAAGTGAATCCTGGTAGTAATACAAATCGCTGCTATCAACCATATAAGACAAATAACTACACAAATATGGGGGTCCTGGACATGAAATTATGAAAAGAATACTTCTCAAATTTATGGCTCAGAATACTTCTCCACTGTTGCAGTGTAATGTAAGGCACTAAAAGCAAAAGAAAAAAAGCACTCCGCTATTTTTTTACTCCAACAGTACACTGGATGAAGACAGAGTCCTGCAATGGATATTGCTAGAATAGAAAAAAGTGGAGCCCTGCAGTCAATTTTTTTCTGAGCTGGGCAAAGTGAGGATGTAACTGTTTCTCTAAGTTTAGGGTGATACTTGCATACAAATTGGTTGCAAAGGAGAAGGGGTCTGAAATGGCATAACTTACCTCTGTCCTGTAGCGTGTATCTGGAGGTGGCAGCTTCAATTGGGCCTTCCAATCTTGTGAACTGCACCGAGACAAACATAGTTGCTGAATGAATATATCACAAGAGTGACTGCTAATATTCATGTCACTATTCAATAATAAAATAATCAAGCAATTGGGAAATGCCATCAGTAGTTACAAGTACATGGTAATACCAACATAGTTTAGTTTTTTTTACAACACGTAGTTTAGTTTTTTTTACAACACCAACCAAATTTAGTTAACAAGCTTGAAATGCAGCACACCCTAGTTTTAGCATCCCAATGTCTATGGCATTAGAACACGTATTTGGGCATCAATAAACCACAAGAATTACCGCTATGAAACACTGATTATCAGGATTCGCGCACAGACAGCAACCGTCAAGCTGCATTTGGTTCATTTTCGCCAGGGCAAACAAAGCCCAGCCTCCAGTGATTAAACTCCGTACTAAAACAGCACCAGGCACCACGAATCTACAACCAAACCCTAAGTTCGAGTCGTCTCACCTCGAATCGACGCCATCTGCGGCCGTGGATTGCGCCAGGGCCTTCGGCTCGCTGGTCACGGCCGCGTCCGCGGCTTCGCGGGCGATCTGGTTCCGCCGCAGCCACTGCTGCTGTTGCTGCTGATGATGATTGTGGTGGTGTTGCTGTTGCTGTTCCTGGTGGTGATTGTGGCTGTGGGGGTACTGCTGCTGCTGCCTCTGCGCGTACTGGTGCTGATGGTGCGCCCCCGACGTTTGCTGGCGCTGGTGGTGCTGGTGGTGTGGCTGTTGCGGCGGGCCGCGGCCGTAGTAGTTGGGGTTTCCGCCACGGCCGTTGCCTATTCCCGGAGGGTACCTGGCGCGCGGATCCATGGTCGCAAGGACTCAGATCTTCTCAGAAATTGGCTGGAGGATGCGGGGTCTATAGGGGGCTGACAGATCGGATCGGGAAGACGATTTGCGAGGCGGAATCTATGAGCTTGGCGCTCGGATCAGGATTCAGGAGTAAATTCGAATCCCCCCTTTTGCCCTTCCGCGAGGGTTCGTGGGTGGGGGAGGAGGCGAGAGGAGGGGAGCGTCGCCGGATCGTCGAAAGCTAGCCTAGGGCAATGGAGGGGACGCGAGAGGATTAGTAGAAGAACAAATTACGAGAATGGCCCTGCCAAACTTCCGCACTCGGGTCCCGCCGTCCCGCCTCCCGGGATATCCAGGGGCCACGGCACCAGGGCCTTTTGGAGCGTACCATTCCATAGGAACTACAGAGATTATAGCACGGAAAATTCATTAAACATATATATAGATAGATCTTAACTTCAATTTTGTAACAAAATTTTTATGAAAGAGCCAATTCTGATAGAAAATTCAAAGGAATTGGTATGGTTGATCCTTTTTCCAAAGGCTCTTGTAGGAAAATCTTTATAGGAACATAATCCTCCGAAAACCTTTAGGCCTCCTTTGAATGGAGAAAATGTAGGGATTTTGGAGAATTCCATTTATATGAATTGTTTCCACAATAGCATTTGAAACAAACTATTGAATCATATAAATTTCTTTGAAACTTGGAACTTTTATGGGATTTTTTGAAGGAAAACATTTGTATCTTTGGATTTTTGTGCTTTTATGCATAAGATCTAAATGTGTGTTTTATGAATTTTCCCTGCTATATATTTATGTAGGACCTCAGTTCCACGAAAGCTCTAATCCTATCTTTTTTTTTCTATTATGTATTCTTCATGTGTAGTTTTGAGAATCTTGCATTCCGAAAAGTGGCTTAAAGGATGGCACTCTTTGAGATATAATCTAAGTGGTACCACAAATTCTATACATCCAACGTTTGATGTAGTTTGATTGGGCCTACCAAAGAAGGATGTTCCTCCAATATATATTTTTATTCCCCCGTCCAAAAAAATAAAGGCTTATAGATTTTTATAAAATCCAATGTTTTAAAAAATGTCACTATTAATTTAGTCAAATACATATATATTTAGTGTATGTATGTTATATACTTGGCTTCATATTAAAAAGTCTTCATATTAAAAAGTATTTTAATATTATGACATTCTGTATTTTTTTATGGTATATTTTTTTACAAAAAATAGATGGCCAAAGATTTACTTTAAAGACCGTGCAAACATCTACATGCCTTATTCTTTTACGATCAAAGTAAAAAAACATAGTACACTTTGACCCCCCCCCCACACATGTCTATCGACGCCAATAAAGGGGAATGAGTTGCTGGCTCTTGGCAGCCATCACTAAATCTCGCCTATCACTAAATCTCCTCCCCCTCCTCCCCCCCCCTCTGCTCT
Organism: Paspalum vaginatum; assembly: GCA_030272315.1. Taxonomy (NCBI): domain Eukaryota; kingdom Viridiplantae; phylum Streptophyta; class Magnoliopsida; order Poales; family Poaceae; genus Paspalum; species Paspalum vaginatum. Next base: position 9,769,890 of record CM059015.1, read on the forward strand.
TTTTGGTCGCCTTGTATTTTTTCCTTTTATTTGCTTGTGATCGTTGTACTCTCTTCTTCTGCTTAATGAAAAATGTGTTCCACGTGTTCTCAAAAAAACTAAATCTCGCCTATCACTGAAAAATACCTCAAGCTCAACAGCATCATTACCAACGCCTCATTGGTAAGAGAATAAAAACTAAACCAATAATTTATTATTTTTGTTAGGCAACTGTACATCCACATATGCTAATTATACAGCAATGCTTGGTTCTCATATTGCTTGAACTGTTGCACGCTCCCTGGTGGCATACTGGCCAGGTCCTAGTAGTTTCAATCAAATTCTTACTATGCGTGAACCATCTCTCATTTTAATCATACAACCTTACTATGTCGAAATTACTCTTGGCTTTTAATCAGAATTGCGAAAAAAAATCTCACATGTTGACATGCTATTTGTAGGCTCATCAGAATGATAATGCTAGTTGTTGTATATCATAGATCGGAAACTACCGAATGGTACCTGCGGCCAAACTAAGAAGGCACGACTCATATGCCTGCCAGTTCCCAATCCCCCCCAAAAAAAATTCAACTATGTTCCAAAAAAAAAAAAGACACATCATACTTGTTCCTGTCTCCCCTTGTTTTTTTATTGTGGAGGCTAATCTTGATAGGTTGAGTAAATTAGAAACTTTTCCGACAAATCAACTTGTTTTGGACTTTGATATATAACTATCAAGGTTTGTGTAGCACAGAGACAACCTCGCTACTAAATTTCGTTTTGGTGATTAATGGCATCCATTATTCGGTGTACTCATTGATCAAATACCTCAATGCTTAATCCAAAAGATGGCCACGGTTTCCATGAAGCTCTTCTCAGGACTATTGACTCTTCTAAATCACATAGTAGTAATTTTAAGTTTTTTTTGCTTCATCTAAATCATGTTCTATAAAAAAAATGTATCGTCAGCATATCAAAGGATCAGAAGACATCCGTCAACCAAATGGGGGTATAAGTGCTCTACAATGACCATGGCCTTTGGCTCTAGTTATAAGAATCGCTAAAATTTCCACCACCAGATTAAACCGATAAGGTGAGAGTGAGTTATTTATAGTCCAGAAAGACGTCATATCTGATCGTCACTTTAATCCTTATACTTTCTTTACAAAACAATATCCTCAATCCACTTGCAGTACGTACCTGAAAAACTTTCTGTTCTAAACACTTACTGCAGGAAATCCCGGGTCACCTTATCATCCCTTTTAAAAAAAACTATTTTTAAAACTACTCTAGTGGAATTTGTTTAAATGCAATTCATGGATAGTTTTAGGAAGAAACACTACCCCTTCTCAAAAAATTTCTACCTATCATGATCACAAACGCAACTGATCCAAGATGGCATGATTACCTTTTGAGCAGCTAAATCCACTCAATTAGCTACCACCTTTGTAAAAGATTCAAAGAGCATAGGACAGCATTATAATTTCATGTTGTTGAGTCCTTGACAGACGCGGTCCCTCACTAGTCTCAGGGCTTCCAAGAGATTCTTTTGGGGCAGTAGGGCGCTGGCATCTAGTACAACTGGACTACCAGAAGGGGTTGCCAGAGAAGTAGGATATCGCCAGATTTAGAGAGGTTTGGGCTGCCGAAGCATAATACCTGCGTCCTCTGTGATTTGCTTGTGTTTCCAAGAGTACCGCTACAAGAGTACAAGGGGGAATTGGAGCTCAAGTTCATCTATCTATGGTCTGGCTAACGTATACTCTTTGAGTCGCCCCCTTTCCTAGCACCGAGCTCACCCTTCTATAATGCAAGAGTGTACATGGAGTGAGCTAACTACATTTAATTCTACTCCTTTGCATGGTATCTCTTCTTGAAGTCTTCTGCGGTGGGGGGCATGTCATAGGGTAGACGGCTCCCCCTGAAGCTTCTGTCAGTGGTTAATCAAAAGGTGCACAAACAGTGGTATCCCGCCGCCACTCCAGCGTAGGACAAGAGTTGGCAGCATAGTCGCTGAAGATGTCTACACAGTGCGCATTTCAGCCGATAGTGATTGTTGTGTGTCAGATGGCGCAAGGGGGTGTAGTGCACTCATCTGCAGCAAGTGGATGCGGCCCTTTGCCTGCTCTGCATCCAATGCAAGACATGCCATCGTTATCAGCTTCTCCCTTGCACCTCCTGAGAGGACGTCGGGGGCAATGACAAAGTGATCCCTGAGCATCCATGCGGCGTGGGGCCTGCCCGCTTTGAGTGGAACGGAAGGCCCCGATTGGGGCCATGTAGAGTCCCGGGGGGACGTCCACTTTGCGAGGGTTCCTCCCGCCCACAAAGTGGCCACGCAGTGTCCTAGGGGGCCGCCAGCCTGGTGAAGGACCGGGGTCCCCAGGCGAGGCGAGGCGAGCCGGTTGCTTGGCGAAAGGCTAGGCCGTGAACTATGGTGTTCCCGATGGTGGTGTATTTCTGCACGCAGACATCTATATGTAGGTATGCCTCTTCCGTTATATGTAGGTATGCCTCTTCCGTTACGCTGACACATATAGAACCCTCAGAACCAAATTCAATATTCCTCATGCAAAATAATTATTATAATAGGAACACGGTCCCTATGAAGAAAAACAATACAAGTTCACTTCAACCCATATGGAACCCATACATTTCTGATGTGGCTTGGCATTTCATTAAAAACATGTCAGCCACTGATTGCAACCCAAACTCCCACGTGATACAAGCGAATCTAACACCAGATGAAATATACAACACAAACATGGGGGATTTAGCAAATAAATCAAGGGACATGGGCAGTTCTTAGATGCAAAAAATCTGGTCGCCGCACGATCTTTCCACCAGCCCGTTTCTGCTCTATCCCTAAGGTTTCTGTTCATTAGTCAGGCCAGGGGCGGAGCCAGGAGGTGGGCTGGGGGCTGCAGCCCAATAACTTATACCCACAGCCTAATAGCTTTATTTATCTTATGTATTTTTTTTCGGTAAACGAAAAGTAGCCAAGTAAACTAAGTTTCATATGAATTGTGTCTCTTACTTGTGTCAGAAAAAAATGTCTCATATACTACAAAATGCTAATTAATTACTCATTTAAAATTAGCCCCCCATTTGATTCATTCCTGGCTCCGCCACTGAGTCAGGCCCACGATAGTGTGAACTCATTTAGACTAAAGGCATGTTTGGATCCAAAGGACTAAAGCAAAGTGACTAAAATGAGTGACTAGATTTTAGTCACCTCATGTTTAGATCCAGCGACTAAAATAGAGGGCTAAAGTCTTTATTGCTGTGCAAAATGACTCAAATGCCTCTTCTCTCCTTCTCACATAGCTCAAGCGCCCCGGGCTCCTTCTCCAAAGGGGCTCGAGGTCTCGGCGATTCGCGAACAGGTCACTGCCTCGCCATGGACGCCGAGAAGCAAGGCTTCTTCTCCGCGCTGCTGGATGAGGTGGCGCACGGGCTGCCACCGGCGCGCACACGGTGGTGGTTCACGTCCGCGTCCAACGCGGCGGAGGGGTTGGCGGCGCTGCGCCTAGGCGGGGCGCTCGTGCCGCTCATGGAGGGCCCGGATCCGGAGGTGGTCCCTGGGCGCGGGCGGCATCGGTGCCGCCGCGCGGAGAGAGGGGTGGGGCAGGGGGTGCGCGGCCAGTTCTAGCTCGCCCGCGCCGGCGGCGGCCGACGGCGCGAGGCGAGAAGGGGCCAGCGGCGCGAGGCAAGGCCAGCAGTGGACGGCGGCGCGAGGCAAGCCGGGGCTGGCGGCGGGAGGCGGACGGGAGCGTTGGGAGAGAAAGGGCAGAAGGAGGGTGGGGTCCAGGGCAAGGGTGGGAAAAGGGAGATTTTAGTCCATTTTAGCTCCTCTTTGGGAGCTAATGGGGCTAAACCATTTTAGTTCTTTTAAGTTTTTTGTGTTTGGTTCTTTAATATCTAAAGTGACTAAATTTTAACTCCTTTTACTTTAGTCCTTGGATCCACACATGCTCTACTAACTGACAATCATTTGTGTTTACTGGGGGTTTTATTTGCTTTGACCAGCTAGTCGATCGAACATTAGAGCGTCCAAGACATAAGTGGATCTTGGTGAATATCTCGTGTCTAACTTTTTAGGGATAAAAATATCGTGTAATCATTGATGGGTAACTTTGTGACTGTGTTGTTGTTCAGCAAGTGATGAATCAGCTGTCAGTGTCTGTGAAGTGTCAATCAATGTCTCACCTTCCTTCAGCTTGGCAAGCATGGCACTGGAAGTTCTCTACGACGGATGAAAAAGGACTAATAGACTATACTTGCAATTAGTTCATTAAATTTTGAGTGCTTGTTCCGATCCCTTTTATTCGTGGTTCAGCAGAGGAACTAGAAACTTGTAATTTTTTTTGATCTTCAAAGCTTCAAGCACAGCTATTGAACTTCAACTTGTAAAATTTTGGTTGTGTGTGTGGTCGCAGAAGGTGGAACTTTTCTTTTAACTAAAAAAATAAATATGGGGGCATTGCAAGTGCAAAGATAGGGTAGATAGAGGTATAATATATGAATTGCCTTCTCCTAAACTTGATTGCTATTCTCTATTATGAAGATTTTTTTTCTAATATATAAATACATACATGTCCACTGGTATAACACGGACCGACAGGACCAAGCTGAGGGAGAGCCGCTTCAAAGTGGTGCCTTGAAAGTGATATGTTTCGTTTGGCTACAGACTATACTATACAGGGCTGACAAAAAGATGTTTGCCCGTGATAAAGAACGATTCCCACAAGAAATTAATGAGCTCCCATCAGTTGGAAAAAGAAAGAAAGAAAGCCGACAAAGGATGATGTCCCATGTTCGAATTAAACAAAACACAAACTGAGCGGCCCAATAGCTAAGGTGCAAGCGTGCAACTCTCAGCATTTTCTATTCCCTATTTGTTTCTTTCTTTTTCCTTCCGTCGGTGCTGTACTCTACAAAGCAAACCGCAACAAACACGACAAACGTTTTACACGGTAGTAGCAACGATGGCCATGCATGGCCCTTGACTTTTACCTGCCTTTAAGTTCATCTCTATACGTACGTAGTACACGACAGTATAATTTACAAAACACAAGCAAGCCTTTTCAACCTAAACGTCGTTATATATATTAAAAAAAAACGCAAATCCCTTCACCAAGGCAACGATCGCCGCACCACCACCACGGCACCACCAACCCCGGCCGTGTAGTACGCACGTACGTCGTTGAACCTAGTCGAGGACGAAGTAGTCGCTCATGGCGAGCAGGTCGCAGAAGCCGGGCGTGTGCATGTGACCGTCGATGCCGTCGAAGTGCTCCTGGAAGTCCCAGCAGCTGGCGCCGCTGTCGCCGAAGCCGTGCAGGGAGGACACGTCGACACCACCGGACGGGCCATCCACCTGCACGGAGCCCTGGCTGGCCACCTGACCACCCCGACCGCGATCGCCCTCTCCCGCAGCGTCCAGACCAGGTGCTGCCACGGCCGGGCCGGGGCCACCACCACCGATGTAGTAGTCCGTGTCCATGTCCATGTCCATGTCCAGCCAGTCCGCGAACATGACCTTGGGCGCCAGCGCCACGGGCGCGTGGGGCCTGCACGCCGCGGCCGCGGGCGGGCCCGTCAGGCAGCTCGAGTCGGCAGACGACGACTCGCGCGGCTCCGACGAGCCGGAGTCCGCCTGCTGCGCCGCGCCGCCGCCCCCGGGTTTCACGCACTGCGACGAGTCCTCCTCTGAGTCGTCGGCGCCCGAACTGGCGGCCGCCGCCGCCGGCGTGCTTGGCTCCTTGCCGCCCTCGACCCTCTTCTTGAGGTACGAGTTCCAGTAGTTCTTGACCTCGTTGTCGGTGCGGCCAGGCAGGTGCCGTGCGATCCTAGACCACCTGCGGTAGAAAGAAAAAAAAAAGGAACCAATCGGCGTCGTCAATAAACGTCGCTGAGCTCCTTTCGATTTCGCTGGAAAGAACCGAACCGAGCAGCCAGAGCCTTGCGGTTCACTCAAGCCCGCTCCGTTTCTGTCGGTGGGGTTAGTGGGAAACCCAGCCCTTTTGCCCGTGCCGATGGCTAACGAAAATGTGTGGCTCGGTTGAAAGCGACGAGCGTGTACGTAGTCTATTCACGTGGGCCACCGGGCCTTTGATTTTTTTTTTTGGCGGGCATAATTGGCGAGGCCCCGCCTAGATAATAAAGAATCTCATCTTCTCGTGAGAGCCTGCTAGCTGCTACGTGCCAGTTCGGATTTTGTCAAAGAAGCTGTTTTCATTACTACTACTACCTAACACGGATTGGTCCAAGTAGTAGTCGACGACATGTTGTCGTCGCTGTGCTTATGATTCGAAAGGACACGGTGTTGCTACTCCTACTCCCATCCCCTGTCTACTATACTGTCTACTGTAGGGAAATTCAAATAAATAAACAAATAAATCGAGATAGCTTGCTGCCGGACGCAACTCTCGTCTCGTGTACCATGGCGTTTTCCCAGCTCCCATTATTTAAGCCGTCCCAACTTGGCCCTGTTGCGCCACTAATGAGGTCCACACCTTTCTCCAATATTATCATATAAAATGCTAGAACACACAAATATTGCGCCAAAAGAAAGCCGTTCTAATCATCGCAACGTGCACTGGGAGAGTGGGAGCGGGAGCCGGCCGGGAGCAGCAGCGAGAGAAAAAAAAGATCTCCTCCGAAAATTCGAATGCGCAGCGTCGTGGAGCGTGCGCGTCAGCATCGACTCCACTAGGCACTAGGGAAAAAAGGCCCTCGTCACCACCGGTTTCCCTTTCCATTCCCACCCTTTTTTCCTCTCCCTCGCCTCGCCTCGCCTCGCCTCGCCTCTGCGTGTTCCAGAAGCGGCCGCCAGCTCGGCACCGCCGAGCACAGCGACACGGACAATCCAAGGCTAGGGAGAGCAGCAGTGTGGAGAAAATTGGTGCCAGCAAAAGCGAGGGGGGCCGGGCAGGGCAACGTGGAGAATTGTGTGTCGTCTCAATCATTTGCCTGCGGCAGCGGCGGCTTACTTGTTGCCGAGCGTGGCGTGGAGGCTCATCACCGTCTCCTCCTCCTCCGGGGAGAACATGCCGTGCTTCAGCCCCGGCCGCAGGTAGTTGATCCACCGCAGCCTGCAGCTCTTGCCGTTCCGGTGGAGCCCTGCCGACACCACAGAATTATTACTACTTCATATCCTCAGCTCTGAAATTCTGGGTGGGAGTGATACCAAATTACCAATACATGCATGCATGCGCATTTGCAATTTGTTTATGATAATAGTAAGAAGAAACTACTGCGTGCTTGCGTGTGACAAGCAAGAAAACGTCAGAGACAGAGGTTTCCTTTCTTTCTTTCAGAAGACGAATTCCTTCCGACAACGACGACTCTGCTCAACAATTCGGCAGCTGCCTGCCACTATCGCTCAAGCTCTGAATTCCGGGGGTGCGGCAATGCACCCAGGCCTCCCCAATTGCGCCCCTCTCCCACACACACTCGACAGAAATGCATGCCAGCGGCGGCGGCGGGTCGTCGTGGGTCTTACCGGCTTTGGCGGGGAGCGCGCTCCAGCAGCCGTGGCCATGGAGGACGATGTAGTCGCGGAGCTTCTGGTCCTCCTCGGGCGACCACAGGCCCTTGCGGTAGTTGGGCTTGGGCTTGTCGCACGCCTTGCACCCCATTGCCGGAGAATGCCACCACCACACCGCCGAGCTGAGAGAGGATAGAGAGACGGAGGGGACCAGCCGCCGCCGCCGCTGCTCTGCTCTGCTCTGCTACAGGAGGGGCTTTGGCTACACGCCTTCGGAATGGATCGTTGTGGGGTGTGTCAACAGGACGCGCAGTTGGTAGGACTTTTTATAGGCGCCAAAGGATCCCCCAAGAAGCTCCCGGCCTACCGTGGGGCTCCTCTCCTCTCTCTCTCTCTCTCTCTCTCTCTCTGTGTGTGGCCGCGGAATAAACAAAAGCCGCTGTCATCACAGCAAAATTTTCCTCGCGTTTCTTGTTTGTTGCGTTATTACGGGGAAAAGAAATCGAGACGTTGGTTGGCCGCGCAATTAATCACGGGGCTTTTCTTTTTGGCATCCGCCGCGCTCAGGATCCATCCACGCGGTCCAGGCATTAAGCGCATGCAGCGTGCGACGCAAGGCCCTGCGATTTTTAGTCGCGCGCGGGCCTCACAACCCGGACTGTTCAAGTGATCCGCTGTTTTCTTTCTTGACAAATGGAGTGATAGATTTCATCCGCTGTCAGTGTTAACGCTGCGGTGCCAGCTGATTATTGATGCGCTTGTCTGAGGACACACTGGAGAACGGCTGGGGGGAGCCAACAGGTGTGACGACGACGACGACGACCCGAGAGGCTACACTCTAGAGGCCGTCACTTTCCTCGGCTGATTTCTCCATACTGGACGTGGTCGCTTTCTGCATTACTGGCACCTACTACCGCTACTGCCTACAATACTAGTACTACTATTACTATGGAACGGTAAAATCAGCATCCAACGTAGACCGGTGAGACACCTGTAAACCTCGAATCCTATCCTACCTACATTATTGTCGCCGCTTTTGCATCTCGCCCCCTCACTTCGTCACTTGCTGCCTAAACCGCATTATTACCAGGAGACCTGGCTAAAAAGGAAAAAAAATTTGTTCATCTGCCTTTGTTGCCCGCCACGCCCCCTTTTCTTTACGGCAGAAAGAGACCCGGCTAGCTTGAAATAGAAGCCAAGAATGTTAACAGGAGCTGGAGCAGCGTAGCCACCCCGGCCGCGGGGGGTCCTTTGCCCTGCATTCAACGCGGGCGGCGAACACCGAGTTCAAAAGATGGCGCAAATTGCAGCAGTCACCCCCGGGGTCCGGTTAATACGCTCGATCCCTACTAATCTTTTTTCAACGCGCTCGCAATTGCATGACAGTTAGTAGTTTTCTCTCCCATGGCCGGAAGCCTGGAAGCTTTGGTTTCAAATCGGGCCGTTGGGCCCGGGACGTCTCCCCTGTTTCGCTGGCCAACTCCGGTCCGGCCCGGCCGGCCGGGGTGTACCGCAGCTTGCCGGCAGTGCGCGCCACCTCCACCATTAAGCGCGGCCGTGCCCCGCAGGCGGCGGCGCCAGGGCAAAGTCCTCGGTGCCGGGCCCTTGTTTTAGGTGGGGGCAAGCGGAACCGCCGACGCGCGCACGGGGCGGGCGGAGCCGTACGCCAGTACTACGTGTTTGCACCCCGCACACGCACGCACCTCACCTGCCGCGCGCCCGAGCCACGCGCGCAGGCGGCACGCACAAAAAGGGTAAGCGTCCACGAGACCACGGGGGTTTCCAGCGTTTTCCCCCGTCCGCGCGGTGCGGGCGCCTCGACGCGTCGTCCGTCACCGACGACGCCGGTGAGCGGGGGCGGGGCGGGTGGTCAATGCATGGGAACGCCGAAGGCGAACCAGCCAGGCGAGGCCAGGGGGGGGGGATCGCACGCCAACTCGATCGCCGTTTCGCAGCCGGCGGTGCTGTCACTGATTTGCTGGTGGGCACTGGTGGTCCGTGTCCGTGTCACGGTGCGCACGCCGGCATGCGTGTGTGATGTTTCGATTTGTCTTGGCTCGGGACTCCGGAGCGGAGTTGGTGCCTGGCTGTCAGGCGTACAGTACGTTAGGAAAAAAAATAGAGTTTTATCCGCTCGCGGTGGCGGCTATCTGGAGTGCAAACAAACGGGGATGCAGTGTACGTGGCGGCGGCCGTCAGCGGTCAGCCTGGCCGCGGGCGCATGCATTGGCCTGCCCAGCTTTGTCAAATACGGAGTAGAAAAGTGCAGCGTGAATCTGTCATGCATGTTTGTATACCACGTCGTTTGCTTTCAAAATAGCCGCTTTTGAATGATCATTGCAATCGGGGGCCGCTTTTTTTGTTATTCCTTTTAGGCGATGAATCAGGGCTTAGGAACTCGTTCATCTCTACCGGATTCCGGATCAGAGCCTCCACCCCTGGAGAAAGGGCCTTCCGAACCGGTTCGTAACCCCTGTACAATACCGATTTTCGTATCGGTACTCAAGATCCAATAGCATTAATATCGGATGATGTAGTATGAAGCCACCAACCGATACTAAGGATTGGGCTATCCATAAAAATATTTTTGCCATAGGGGCTCGAACCCACAACCTCCAGTCTCACGTATTGGATAATTTATATACAGATTTGGGGCTTATTTAATTAATTATTTATAATGGCATGGTAAGTAATTTATATGAAAATTTAGGAGGTAATTCAATTCATATTTATAAATGGCATGGTGGGTAATTCTTATGCAAATTTAGGGGGTTATTTTAAATTGTATTTGTAATGGCATAGTTGGTAGTTTTTATATAAATTTAGGGGGTTATTTTATCTCATCTTTCATAATGGCATGATTGGTAATTTTTAAAAACTATAGTATATCTAATGACTATTATTATTAGAGTTACATGATAGAAGGCTGTATGTTTCTGATTTTTGTGAGAATTTCTATGATTTATCTTTTTTTTCTAGCGCATCTGGTGAGGATTAACAAAGAACCTCCAATTTAATAATATTAAGATTAAGATAGAGATATTTGGTTCCTTATGCTCTCTCCCGCTGGAAATACATGACATTCAAACCGTCATTTTGAATGAGCTACGAGTAAACCTCATTGGTCAGGACGCCGTGTGTTTATAACTATAGAGGAGAGTACAAAACCGGTGTCCGACGAGGAAAAACCATTGGTTTTACTACTCCCGGCTAAGAAAAAAAAATCTGCAGTATCACTGTCGGTATAAAATCTGAGAGCGCTGAAACGTGTCTCTCTCCGGTTTAGGTTCAGTGTAGATATATTTAAATATTTAATTATGCTACCTGTCCTTGGACTAAGGGCGATACGAACAGGATCGTAGAAGGTGGTGCATACATGGACATATATAGTGCGCACCGTGACGTAATATGCAGTGACGGGCGTGGCCACGAGCGTTTGAGATGATTGACCATGCAGCCAATCAGCCATGCACGCTGTCATCGCGCGCTGTGAGATCCTAACAACTCTATGATATTACAAGTGCGGTAGTAGACACGTCCATCGTGCTCGGAGACATCCTGCATGGGGCAAAAACTGGGGAGGTCCTGCCATGGTGATGATGCATAGGCTTGCACTGTCAGCGACCAGTGCAGCGTGGCCCCGCCCATGCACTGGATTTTTCTACTTGATGGAACGCGCGCCTTTCCTCATTTTCTAGTGCACAACGCCTTCCGAGGAAGATTCCCGTGCATCGTCCCATCCCAACTCTGTTAATAACTGGCAGTAGGAGCACGTAGCACGTCGTGTCGCCACCCCACGTGGACAATTCGCGGTGAGGAACCAATGGCACTGGTTGAAAGTGCTACTTGCTATGTGCTCTGTATCCGTCTAGCTGATGACAGCACTCACCAACTTGTATATTATTTGCACAAGCCAAATTAAGAAGACACAAAAAATCTTAGTTGTAGCTGATGAAACTAGAGTTTTGATATTAGACCATCCTCAGTGAATTACTCCCTCTGTCCCACGAAACATGTCGTTCCGCAGATCTGAAACCAAAACAGCAGGCAGCAGGAAATGACCATAGTGCCCTCAATTATTGTTCCTTGTTGAATGTGAAGGAGCGCGCATACCATACACGTCACAACTCCCGTCATTGCTGCGCTATAGGTCACAAGCATGGCTTGCTGACTGTAGTGGCCGGTGTGGTAGGCCCTTTAGCTGTCCCCTCGTTCGGTGCAGAGTGCAGACGACTTAGTTTCGTGAGACAAATTTTAAAAGCTAGACCGACCAGCTTCGTGGGACTGAGAGAGTGCTAGTGTTAATGCAACCGCCCAGAACAATTTTCAGACCAACATCAGTTGCAGTAGCTGGGTAAACGTATACAACGGAAGCAGCAGCACAAGAGCTACACTATTATTACTTCGCCCACATGCAGAGTTAAATCAAGCTGTATATATTATAAATCTAGGCTACTTTAATTAATATGACGTACCACTACCTTTCAATCCTCCACCATCACCTGTTAACAACGTATACAGTAGCCGCCACTAATATATAATGCATGATTGCTCCCGGGAACAAAGCCCATCCCGCTCTACAGAAGTTCATTTATGATTGCTAGTTTAGGATGGCATGCAGAGTGACCTCTCAGGTTCAGCTAGGGCTAAAGTTTTTGCTATCATTTGTTATTGGAGAACAAGTAAAACTCCTGCACTCTGCACAATGCACACACATAGTTCGATCGCTATACTATTTCGATTTTCCAAAGACCGGTCCATCAACCCGTGCTTTCGCACAGGTTAGATTTTTCAGGTATATATGTATATACTAAAAGTTGATATATATCTTTAATAGTAGCAGCAATTGATAATTAAAAAGTATATTTGTTGTTGTAACAATATATTTTTGTTTAGAGTTTAGATGTTATTTTATCTATAATATATTACAAGGTGATTAGTTTAATTCATCTTTCATAATGACATATCGGATTTAATTTATCTTTTATAATGACATGGTGAGGAATTTATATGCAAATTTAAGGGTTATTTTAATTCATTGTTCATAACGGCATGGTGGGTAATTTTTACGCAAATTTAGGGGGTTTTTTTAGCTCATTGTTCATAATGGCATGGCGGGAAATTTATATAAAAAATTAGGGGTTACTTTAATGGTCTTTTATAATGGGATGGTGAGTAATTTTTTAGAAAATATAATAGATCCAACGGCTAGTATTATTGGATACTACTTCATAATGACATGGTGGGTAATTTACACGCAAACTTAGGGAGTTATTTTAATTCATCGTTCATAATGACATGGTGGGTAATTTATATAAAAAATTAGGAGATTATTTTAATAATCTTTCATAATGGCATGTTGGGTAAATTTGTTTTATAAAATGTAATAGATTCAATGGCTAGTATTATTGGATACTATTTGATGGAAGGCTAGATGTTTTTTATTTTTATGAAAATTTATAAGATTTATCTTTTTTGAGCGTGCTTTATAATTGGTGCTTGTTTTGTAACCTCTAATTAATAATAGTAAAATAAGATGATGTTTACAAGACACTAGGGATATGATGGTACTTGTAACCAATGCTACAATAGATAATAAGAAGCTTTCCTTATCATCATTTCTGAACTGCCACTTCTCTTATTAATTACCTATAGCGCAATACTGCAATACCTTCCGTACACTTCCTTGCTTTTCGTACATATCACTCCAGTTAACGGTAAGCATGCCGATGATGTATTATTAGACTCTATTAACTCGTGTTGTTCCTTCAAGGGCAATTAATATAAGATAGACAAATGTCCAAATTCATGGATACATTTAAGATTATACAACTTTTATGGTGTTTGGAAAAAATAAGAACAATCCATCAAGTGAAATCCAATGGATTTAAAAATAGTCGGTACCACGGTACCGATACCAGACGGTACCAAATGGATAGGTCGGGTACCAGAAATGGTGGGACCGATACCAATACCATTTTTTTTGTTTATTTTAATTATTAAATAATTCAGTTAGAAAAATTCTCTTAAGATTATACCTAGTCGAAATTGCTCATCTTTGCTCTCTCTCTCACACACACAATTTGTTCAAATTCTAAAAGAATACTTCAATATATAATTTTTTTAAAACCCCAATATATATAATAAGATACATGCATGCTATTTTAATTTACAAGAAAAGAACTCAATGTTACAGTCAATCCTCATGTCTCAAATGCGGTAAATTGAAACCAGACTAAATCAAACTGTATCTTATCCCGAAGACTAAACAAAGGTGAATCTACCACCAATGTGAAATAATTGTAACAGCATCTGAAGCAGACGCGCGAACTCCAGCAGATAGATCCGTTCCATGGATCCTGCGTTGGCAGGCAACTAATGGTCCAAAGCCCTTGATGTAAATGTACGGTACAGTGTCCGTATCAGCGTAGTAGTACTCTATACTAACACAACGAATTTATACAGGTATACCAGTTGACGACTAGATAGTCCATGACTCCAGGACCAGACCTAACAGAACTCAGGGCAAGCGCATATATTGTAGGTAACGACGCAGGCTCAATCATTCTGAGAATTTTGTCCTTGTGTACTAGTAAGCGCCTGTCATTCAAAGCTGTATGCAGCAATCGGGGCATCTTGAGCAACTCTCTTAGATTTATATTCTCACTGGTTTTCCAAATGCTTGGCCGGCATTAACTTTTCTGGACATGACGTTTTTTTCATTTGCCTTATTCAAATATTCAGAACAAAAGTAAAAAACAAAAGTCATGCTTAAATTAATCCTAATAATAAAACAAAATAAATCAGTATTTATTCATTTTAAATAAACAATAAAACACTATGTTTATAAATCATCAGTGCCAAACGTCTAGAAGCTGAGATAGAACTAGTTTTATAAACCTTGCAGAGGCACGCATATCGCATATACTGTATATATGTATATCAGCATGCATGCAGGATATATATATAGAAATGGACATGTGCAGTATACGGTGACAATCTGAATGATACTCTAGAGAGCAAAAATAAGTGTTAACGAACGCATTTTTCTGCCGGCTATTGTCGGCTACCAAAAGAGGAGTGACTTCCCCATATGTACGTATGCAAGCAATACGCCAGGTACAGGTACATGTCTATTGTTTTATTACTACTACTGCTGCTGCTACTACTGCTACTAGCCAATCAACCCGCGTTGCACGGGCATTGCACGGGCATGTAGGATATGCATATTAAGATGGCAATGCATTTATTTCTTTTGTTGTTATGATTTGGGAATGAGCACAATATACATAATGCAATATAGAATTTTTATATGTTCTAAATTATACAATAATCTTTGATATGAATTCAGAGGTACATGCATCTATAATTGACACCGGTGAGCTTGCCTAATTTGTGAGCATTAGATAGGACCAATAGTTGATTCTTGTCTTCTTACTACAGTTTGCCTCCTAATCCAAAGGAAATTGTAAAATATAAGAGCATGTTGGAGTCTTTTTTTACAATGGAATTAGTAATTGTAAGTTCCATTGCAAATGATTTTTTTATAACATGAATGAATATGGGATATTTGGATGAGCAAATGCAACTGTTATCTTAGAGGGTTGATTCAGCGCCTTCTCTCTTTGTATTGATGGTTCAGCAGCCTATTCGCTCTATACCTAGGACCTTATGTTTCGTTAATAGCTTTATATGTAAATGGACATTAACACATGTGGTTGTTTTATGCATTTACCTGTGGCCAAATCCTATTGACGATAGTTCCTTGATCCATCTATATTGTGCCTTTGGAAAGAATGCAGTAAAAGTGCTACCTTTCCAACCTAGCAATCCTTTTATTGGTCTCATCTTGTGGTTTTGTAGCTCAGCACACATTTTTTATCTTATACTCCGATGTGATTTTGCTTATAATTGTTATTTGCCAATTGTGTTGCAATAAAAAACAAATCTTGCATATTTAATAGCCTCGTTGGCTGTGTGTGGTCACAGAGGCAGGAAAATTTTCCTTTATCTTAAAAATATAATAGCCTCAGTTTGTGCCACTATAATATATATATATATATAACTAATTCATTGTAAACATAAGTTATGTGCCACTATAAGGATTAAATATCAATACGTATATACATGAGCGAAGGTACTAAAAAATCTATGATGGTGCACAACACTCCTGCAACGCCACCCTAGCTCTACTTGGCATCGCTCCTGCGTGCATCTGAGTAATTGTTTCACATTGGTTGAACTATTGCAATACATCAATGAAAGAACGTGGTTAACTCCATACTGAGTGAAAATGGATGATTACAAAAATACCATCAAGTACTATAAAATATTAATATCCAGATTTATTTATTAATTTGTAACTGTGTATAGATGCAGTCGTGCTCAACTGCTTCCATGTATATAGATGCACTTGTGTGGCAACTGCTTCCAGTGTTCTATGCAACATGTTTGAAAAAAAAAAGTCCTCCTGATCGGAAGGAATTTATGTAGTTGCATGGCATATTAAATTTAAGAAAGGAGGACAATCCGGAACCTAGATGATCTAGAGAACCTTCGAGGGTTGCATCTAACCATTTGGGGTCTAAAACATAAGGAGGAGGCTTGAATTGGCCTTCTCATTTAATTTAATAAAGCTCTTAATTTGTGGTATAATTATGAATACAAAGGCTAATAATATACGGCTTGTACATACATGTTGTGGTTGCTTTTTTGTTTTCATGTGTGCTGGAGGAGCCTCCTCTTCGTGTAAGATCGATAATAGTTTCCAAAATTCGGATACTGCAAACAACACCTCTCACAACAAAGCTACGTTATTGATCTAGCTAGATTAATTTTTAGAAGGAGTAGCTGGCATTCTATCACTGCACGCAGCAGACGCAGGGGTGCCATGACTCATGATTAAACACGATGGCTAGAGGAGGAGGACGTACCACCGGTGCAGCATGTAAACGATATATGTACTCGGGGTCCTGGAGTTTGATGGCGATGTCGTGCGCCTTGAGACCCTTCTTGACCAGTCGCCGATGCCCTTGCCGATGGGACCGAAGAGGCCAAGCTGCCCTTGTCCATTGAGTTGCCGGAGACTGCCGCCGTGCACGAGGCGCGACTAAAAGTAGGGCACCGCCGCCGTTGTGTGTTGTCAATGAAGAATTAGATTTTTGTAGAGATGGATCTTTTAAACTACGTAAAGACTGGATAGAGTCTATAGATTAATTGGTATATGGCATAGGTAGATAATTTCGAAACAACTATTAGGGGTTATTCTAGAAAATAAGATCATACGGCTATTATCATTGATGATAGTTATAGATAGCTAAATTGATGGACAGATGTTTCTTTTTTTAGAATTTCTAAAGTTTCTCTATTTTTCTAGAACCTTTCGTGAGAATCAACGTGGAGGCTAAAAAGAAGCCTAATAGTAAAATAATTACTACTACTACTATTATAGAGTGAGATCATGACCACGCGAAAAAAAACTTGCAGATGCAGCATGTGTAATGCAAAGCGCAACAATAAAACACAGCGGACTACTGCTGCTGCCGTCGGTTGAGATCGAGACTCACTAATCTTTTCTCCTGCATGCATGCTAGGTTTCTGGTAAGATGATAAACCAGGAAGGAAAGCGACGAATTGTGAAGCCGTTGGTCTGCTGACTGGTGCAGCAGTGCTTGAAGTTAACAATAAGCTCGTGGATTAGGTGCTCTGCCTCGTTTTGATTAACCGATAGGCATTTCTCTATGGAGAGAATTGGAGATGTAATTATTTTATTTTAGAAAACAACAGCAGCATGCAGACTCGGGGACTCCTGCCTTTCATGAACAAGTGCATGAAAATTTCTCGCCAAAGGTGATATTTGCATACTCCATGTACATACCTTCCGTTTGGCCAGATACGCCCTCAATCATGAGATACATAGACGAATGTAGCTACATGCGTATGTAGAAAGGAATTTATGTACACACACATATATATATTTCAGGTTCAATCATCGCAAAAAAAGAATGGATCAAATCATAATTATGAAAAAAGAGACACCACCGCAACATAAGAAGAAATTGTCCAATAGAACATAGTACATAGGCAAGACATCGGACAACACAGTGCTCCCTTCCCCTCAAAAATGAAAACAAATTCTTCAACAAGCAGCTCGTGTATGTAGTTGTCCTGCAACGTTCCAACTTGTACGGGGGATGTCGACTACAAAAGAACTAGTTTCGCCACATATCGGGAGATGAATACAGGATCGCGCGGAGCTTCAGCAAATTAAAATCCAGCAAACCTGAAAAAACAAATTCAATTGTTGAACGTACTCCTGATCATCACCAAACTGATGAGAACATATTGGCACAAATATAATGATTCACTACTCACAAGGTGAAGCGAATCCATAATATATGGACCACTGTTGGAAACCCTAGCTAGACAATGGCATGGCAACGACGACATCAAGTCCCAGTTGAGCAAGGCACCAACTTAACACATTGAACGAAGTCGGTCCTCACTCAGATGGTGCATAAGAGGATCCATCCAAAACAATGTCTCCAAGGAGAAACAACATCCAAAGATGACGTCGGTCCTCACTCAGCGTCATCCCATGAATGACTGAACCAGTGCTAGGTTTTCACCTAGCGTGACCCCCCTGCTAACAGGAAAGGGTATACAGTGATGCCTCAAGAGAGAACATAGCGCCCATAAAAGAGTCACCGCTGCCGAGACACCCACCAGCCACCATCACCGATATGATGTTGCAAAACATCAATCGTGAAGACAAAACAGCCCCAAGCCCCCCAACAGCTGAACCGACCGGGAACACCCCTTCAGCTATAATTTACCAATCCAGAATGAAAATTAGACCCTATCAATGCAACAGGGCCAGGCGCCCGCAAGAGGCGCAACGCCGAACAGGGTGAATTTGGTTTTTTAATTTCAAAACTTGATACTAAAAGCTTATTGAGAAACCTAATTCACTGTTGCCGCTAGCAATATCAGTCCCGCTTAAGGGTATACTGTTTATTTCATTATACAGTATGTCAATACTATATTTACACGACAACACATGGTAGTTGAAGAGATTAGCATATACCGGTTGAAAAGTGCAGTATTGTACTAGCTAGTAGTACATGATACTGAACACTTTTGCCTTCATTTCTCTAGATTAAATTAAACAAAAATAGCTCTACCTTCTCTCCCAGCCACGGTACTTTTTGATTGAACAATACAGGCAGTTCTCTACCACCTTAAAAAGAACAGAAAGAGAAAAGCCTCTTTCACATATGTGATATACAGAATGATTCCTACTAAAGCCCGTGCATATTCTGTCCCTGTGCTGTAACACTGTTACAGATGAGTGATGAATGGCAATCGTCGT
The DNA here is from genome assembly GCA_030272315.1 of Paspalum vaginatum. NCBI lineage: Eukaryota > Viridiplantae > Streptophyta > Magnoliopsida > Poales > Poaceae > Paspalum > Paspalum vaginatum. The sequence continues at coordinate 9,788,732 of CM059015.1, forward strand.
GCTAACTGCCAACTGGTGATGATGATAATGCGTAGTACGGAACTGCGTATTGTTGTGGTGCCCAGTCGTTCCGCCTAGCTAGCCTGAAAATGCAGCAACATGCATTCAAGTAAACCTCATTACGAAGCACGGTTCTTCACGACTAAAGGGGTACCTGATGATTGGTGTGGCGTCTCATAAAAAGGGAGTCGGCGAAGCACGGGTAAAACGAGCTATCTAGGGACAGCCAGCCTAGACCCTCAAGAGAGAGTTGCGTGCCGTCTCACTCTCACCGCTCATCACCAGGGTACGCACGGTCGTCCATTGAAACAAGGACCAAGTGGCGGCTTCGCTCTATGATCTATAGGTTCGTTCCAAGCTTCCAACCCCGTCGATTTTTTAGCCCTGCTAGCTGCGTGCTGGATCACAGAGCATCAATTATTGGCGGCCGGCGATCTCCGTTCGCCCGTGTGATGTGATGACCCCTGCACTCATCTCGGTCCATGCATGGCGAGTTGGCGACGAACGAGTGAGATGGACAGGCGGGACTCTGCCGCCGTAGCAGCAGCATTGCCTCCGAAACCAGCAACTCCCCTGATCCAGCGCACAAGTCGTGCTGCGATGCAAGGCCTTCTGCACAAGTACGACCGTGCCTTGAAGCTCCATGACTGGTGACACTTTGCTTGTTCCATCTGACTTCTTGTGTTTCGTGTCATACGTTGCGGGTCGGTGAGCGAGGCACATGTACATTTTCTGAAGTTACCTTACAGCTTCTGAAAATGGCAGTGCATCGATCAGACCATGCATCGCATTCAGTGTTCATGGCACACTAGTAGATAGGATATACAGTACCGATAATTAACAAGCATACATACTGTCTACGTAAAGCAAGAAAAATGCAACTGTACATTAAGATCTATGCACGTACATCAAGTAGAGGGTGTGCATGCCAGCAGAGGAATGTACTTGTTTGATGTCAGGATACAGACGTCATGTCCATATCTCGCTGTCTCCTCTGGCGGCTGTTTAATTATCCATAATCTATCTATCTATCGTAACCGGACGGCCGGGTAGGTAACTAACAAGTAACAACTGCGACGCCGACTGCTGGCTGCAGTACGACTCGGACTTTGGAGTTGGAGGCCGGGGCTCTAGTCTACCTAAACGCTTCCATAACACGAGTTGTTAATAGTGGAAATTAACGAGAAGAGAAGAAGTGATTCCTATCGTGCTCTTCTAGTAGGTCGTCTAGGTGGTAGCAAGTACGACCGGGGCCCTTTTCCATTTGATGGATGAATCTTGATCCATTCAGAGGTTGGTTGTTGAATCTTGTCTTGCTACATGAGACGAAGGGCAAGACTGGGATCACAGGCATCTCAAGCCAAGTCAGCCAACTTTGTTTTTGTATTTCGTGCTGGGAAAGGTGAACGGACCACACCGCGATCTGAAAGCAGAGCCCATGCATGTGATTGTGACCATACTAGGAATCTGTTTCCCCTGCTTCTTTCTTTTTCTCGTACCAACTCCTAACACATCGACTGTATGGCCGCAGTTATCTATAGTTTTAAAATAGCACTCTAACTAGGATAGACGATTTGGTAGGTCTTAGGCCTGAATCCGAGCCGTTCTCTCATTCCTCATCTCCTATGTCACTGTTTCAACTAATTTTCTCTCCATGTATACAGTGCGCAAACATCTCCATGTACACAGTGCGCAAACAGTGCAAGAACAGTGAAGGGGAGCCACTACAGAGGATGGGCTAGATTCAGCCTTAGCCTCATCTATCTACTCCTGTATTTCTTACACAGTTATTTAGCGCCGTTGCAAAATGCAGCACTCTCTACGTTGCAAATATCCATCAGGCAGACAAAGCACAGCAAATTAATAGAAATGTGGTACTGCCATGTTGCATATATTTTTAAAAACGTGCCCCTGGATAAATAATCACCCTGTGGATAAAGGATATCATATTGTAGAACGTCACAGAGAACCAAATCTCTATTACAGTAAGCTTCGAAATGGGCTGATGAGGTTACATACACCACCAATTTGTTGTTTAACACATTAGATGGACACCAGTGACTGCTGCCTCAAGTCGCTGGCCGGTGACTGTGATTATACAAACTCCAACGTACTGCTTCCTCCCATGCATTCTCCACGTCAAATAAAACTATCCCAACTCTTTTGTCAGTACACCGAATAATTTAGCATGCCTAGAAAAATACCGGGTGGCATGTAACTCTCGCCCGCGGAGTCACACAACAGTGACCAGGTACTAGCCAGCCAGACAGTTCAGTTTTACCCGTTAGCAAAAAATTTTGAACGGCGACTTTTGCTTGCTTACATACATTTTGACGACCCAAACTGTTCAAGAAAGTAACACAAACTGTTACTTACGGTTACGTAGAACAAAGGCCCCAACCTGTCGGTTATGAAAAGGCAAACGTGGCTGGCTGCCTCTTACTACCTTGGTAAAGTACTAGCGGCAGTAATTTCCTAAATTTACTGGTAGGCCGTGAGGACGTCGTTGTACGAGGATTAAAGAATGACGAGCCGTAAAAGGTTTTTTTCCCGGTCAGGCTGATATGCTTTGTGCTCTGGGCCCCGGACTTGACTTTTTTTTTTTTTGGCAAAATTGGCTAGCGGACACAAAAAAAACAACATTGCTCGCGGACACCACTGAAAACGAGGAGCTGCCGACACACACCCCTGCATCGTGTTAATTTGCTGAAACACACTGTCACGATTATAATATTCATTTTTTGCTTGCGGCATCATTTTGGGTGTCCGCTGGCCAATTTTTTTTGGCACGTGACATCTCGCTTACCTACTTTTGGGTAGATGTTAGATCTCTTGACATAACATTTTCTTCTTGACTCTGTTTCAGGTAGATGTGATATCTCTTGTCATAACATTTTTTTTTCTCGGGCCATGTGGGCTACAGGCTACATAGTGTATAAATACATAAACTAAAATACATATGTTCAGTTTGCTTTTGAATTCTAGTACACTAGTCCATCAATCCTGTGTGTTAACAATCTGTAGGTAAGTTTAATAAAAGTAATAGACATTTGTGATTTAGAAATGTATGTAGGTCTATTTTTGGTTACTTAAGTTGTTTCATAAAGCATATGTTGGTAACATAGGCATAGGTTTAACCAATTTAGTTCATTTTTATTAATGGCTGAGGATGGTAATTTTGATATAATTTTTGTCATTTTAGATTATTTTTTTAAAAAACTGATATAAACTACGAGATTATTCAAAATCATTTGTCATAATAGCAAATGTGGTGACTAGAATCATAATAGGGTTTACCTTAGTAAATAAATTTAAGGGATTATTTATATAAAAAGTTTCAATCATAATACGGTTCTATGTTTTATTTTGCTTACTTTGTCAAATTTTAGAAAAATCTTTTCACCCCTTCTAGGCGACACCGGAGATCCTTTCACCATGTCAAATATATAACTCAATTTAACAAATGATTCATATTACAATATACCATGTATATATGTGAATGCAAGAGGCAATGTGGATATCGATTTCCATGCTAAACCCCATGGGTCAAGCAGTTGTTTCAACTAAAATGTGTCAGATGCACACAAAGTGAGATGCAAACGAAAAATGACAAATGTGAAAATAAAAATATAGAGTTCTTTCCTAATTCAACCCATCAGTCTGAAAAAGAAATAAAGCAACCCATACTGTGTTTGAAAACATTTATACAAAAAGTAGCGATACCAAGTACCATAAATTTACCATTAAATATATTTTCACAACATATCTATTTAGTTCCATAAATGTTTATGTTTTCTCTATAAACCTGTTCAAACCAAGGTGATTTGACTTAGAAGAAAATTAGAATGACTTTTCTAAGACATAGGGGACAATTGATAACTGAAGCCTATCACAAAATAATAAAAAATATCTCTCTAAACATTGCTAGCACATGTTGATGGACTATTTCTAACAGACCATACTAGTTATAGAGGATTGTTTTTGCAATACTAAATCATAGAGCATGATTTGCCCTACAAATTCTAACCCAATGCATGAGTTGAATACCCTGTTTGGTACCACTATGGCACTATGGGAAGAAACGCTTCCTCGTGAAGCTATACAAATAATCGAAAAATATGGCTAGGATAAATTGGTTCGGTTCAGATTCCGCTTTTTTAGTACAAATGATGATGTTGGTGAAAAAATAGGGCTAAAATAAGTTGCCAAAAAACGCACCGCTTCGCTTCCGGTTTCGGCTTATTTCGGCAACATGCTTACCAAACAGGGCCAAATGGCTGTGAGAATTCATTTGGCGGCCCATACCTTCTAGTTCCGGCAACATGCTACCGAACAGGGCCAAATGGTCGTGAGAATTCATTTGGCGGCCCATAGAAATTACTAAGGCCCATTTAAGAATTTCTGGGCCTTCCTGCTCCGCCAGCCGTTCTCCTTTTCCTTTCCAGCAAAATAAGTAAATAAGTAACGGGCGGAACAGCCTAACACGACGGAGGGCGGTCGCAGCCTCGCAGGCTGGCAGACGAAATGGGCACCATCTCACGCCACGTCGTGTTCGTGCTTCGTGGCTCGCACAACCTTGAAGGAACGAGCCCTTTCGTCGATCCAGAGTACACAAGCACTGGCAAACAGATCACAGGAGAAGCGCACGGGACGGGCACGGGCCGCAGATGTCGCATGCAGAGACGCCGGAGACACGCGGAGGGCGTCGCCATGGCCGCCCCCTCCCCGAAGCTAAAAAACACACACGCCTCGCTTGGACTTTGTCTGTGCGGCTTAGAGCCCTCGCACCTCCGATCTTCGCTCCCAGGCTCACGCGCTGTCCTCCTTTAAAGCATCCATATCCCGCTCGCGAGACGTCAGCATTTGCTTCTTCCCCGACCGAATCGCCAGAGGCCCGCGCCTTCCCGTCCCCTCGGCCTCCACCCGCGTCCGTCTGCTCATCGGTTAAGTTGCCGGCCGGCCGGAGACGATCGACGCGCCCGCACGAGCTGCAGCAGCTAGCCAGACAGAATAGAGTAGCTATCCTTTGCGTTGCAGGTACGACCGAGTAGCTAGATAGAGAGAGAGGTCGCCATGTCTTTCACGGGCACGCAGGACAAGTGCAAAACCTGCGACAAGACGGTCCACTTCATCGACCTCCTCACCGCCGACGGCGTCTCGTACCACAAGACATGCTTCAAGTGCAGCCACTGCAAGGGCACCCTCTCGGTACGTATACAAGTGTATGCCATGGCCGGGAACTTCTCGATCATGTTCATTTCTGTATTGTGATTTGTGAACCCTGATTAGCTTCTTGTCAAACGTGGGGGATCCCATTGTTCATTTGCGTTGAATAAAGATGAGGATTGATTTTGTCCGATTGGTTTGGCGAATGGAGATTTGGAAATACGGGCTTATTTTCATATTTTTATTCACGCGTCTTCTCTAGATCAGCAGCTACTCTTCCATGGACGGTGTCCTGTACTGCAAGACCCACTTTGAGCAGCTCTTCAAGGAGACAGGGACCTTCTCCAAGAAATTTCAAGGTAACGTGCAACTAATCAGAACCGATTCTCGGAACGACGCTACATGCACACACAAAATATCGAGTTCAACGTAATGCTTTGCTCTGTTTTTCAGGTGGCGCATCTTCAAACAAGAGTGACCAGGTACGGTTCTTCAGATCTTCAGAACTGATCGCTCATTTCAAGATCGTTCTAAGACATCATCGGCAATAGTTGACTACTGATGTGTGATGCCAACCTGAAATCTCTGCAGGCAAAAGCTCCGAGCAAGCTATCATCTGCATTCTCCGGGACTCAAGATAAATGCGCAGCCTGCCAAAAAACTGTGTATCCATTGGAGAAGGTACAGAGATGATGTTCTGTTTTACTCTGGCAAATTACTACCAGCTACCTAGTACATAAATACCAGGACGCCCAAGATCTGTCGGAGAAATATACCAAGTTGAATAATCTGATCAAATCATCATGACAATTAGTGTTTGGCTCGCTCGATTTCCTTGTGTTCAGATGACGTTGGAAGGCGAGTCGTACCACAAGAGCTGCTTCAAGTGCTCGCACGGGGGCTTGCATCCTCACCACGTCCTCCTACGCCGCGCTCAACGGCATCCTCTACTGCAAGATCCATTTCTCGCAGCTGTTCAAGGAGAAAGGCAGCTACAACCACCTCATCCAGACGGCGCAGACCAAGAAGAGCGAGGCCGCAGCGGAGCCACCGGCGGATGCAGGCGCCGCCGACCAGGACGCGCCCCCGCAAGCGGCGTAGAACAAAGATTAGCAGGAAGCAATGAAAAATAGAACCATATCTACCTACCTATCTATTCTATATATACGAACTCTGCAATTTTCCACATGTAGTAGTTTGCAAATACTATGGGCTATGTTCTTCCCTTGTTCTGCCTCTGACAGCTTGTTTTTTTGTCAGTCTGGGATTGTAACACGTACATGTCGAATTGTTTATTCTGTACTATGAGGATCTGAATTCATGATGATCCAATGAGAATACTGGTGTTTACGTTTTGTTCCATTCTCTCGGGGTATTTGGATTCGAAGACTAAACTTTAGCTAATCACATCGAATCTTTAGATAATAGTTAAAAATATTAAATATGGTTTAATTATAAAACTAATTACACATACGGTGAGACGAATTTATTACGCCTAATCAATCCATGATTAATGAATGGTTACTGTAGCATCACATTTGACAATCATAGATTAATTAGGCTTAATAAATTCATCTCGTCGTTTAGTCCTCGTCTGTGTAATTAGTTTTATAATTAGACTATATTTAATAGTTCTAATTAGTGTCCAAACATCTGATGTAATGTGGGATAAATTTTAGCCCTCTGAATCCAAACACCCCTTAGCACTCGTGCAGTTTGAAGGGGTTCTCTATTCAAATTTGATTAGTAAGAGATCTCTCCAATCTAATCCCATTCAATATCTGTGCAACCTATCAAAGGCTTGGTGAATTCGCATTTCATTGCACGAAGTTCTGCTTGAAGGATGCAAGGGAGGAGACGCCATGATTTTTGACCTTTTTGAATAAAAATGAGGCTGGATAAAATTTGCCATTATGATTTTTCTTTTAGAGCATTCACTTTAGCTTTCGCGAGATGTGCTTAAAAAATAAATTCTAAAGATTAAAAATAAACTCTAAACATTCCCTCTACAATCAGATATATCCGGCCATTAGTTAGTAGACTGAAATCGTAATAGCAATTAGATCTATTCTATTTTTAAATAGTGTTCTTATCTCTGGCATTATAAAACAATAATATGAACTCCTAAAACCTACAACCTTATTATCCACTCGGCCATTGCGAAAGAAAATATAAATAACATCTAAATTATCCATCTTTTTTATTATGATAGATAATACTAAATTTGTCCATAAAAACAAGACATTCTAGTTTTATTCTAGTCAAACTTTTTAAAGTCTGACATAATTTATAAAGAAACATATCAACATTCATGGCACCATATATATATATATATATATATATATATATATATATATATTATGAAAATACATTTCATGAAGAATTTAACGATACTTATTTGGTTTTATAAATACTGATATTTTTTATATAACCTTGGTTAAACTTTAAAAAATTTGACTTAGAACAAAACTAGAGTATTGTTTTTCGGGACAGAGGGAGTATAAAATAGCTCTTAAATTTACATTAAAGTTACCTACCTTGCTACTATACTAAAGATAAACTAAATCGATAAAAACATCTAAAGTAGGAACATGCGCTATTATTAAAAAAACAAGTAACAGAAAATATATCTATATATCTTTGTACTTTAATACATATTGGCTTGACGACTTTAACCCAGACGAGAGCACTGATTGATGGATTAATAATATCGATCTGTTTTTGTTAAAAGGCTATAAAAGTTTTGCCATATTTATTAAAGAAGAATTAAAGAAGAAAAATAAAAACAATAGGTCCAGTTTTAGGGTAATCGGGTAACTCTAGAACTACGGTTGTGCACACTTTTGGTGGTCATCGGATTTTCTAGCATGATTTCCAGCTAGACTGTTTTACATTTCGGGATTTGTAAAACAAATTAAAGTGTTTTTAAAATATATAATCTAAAATAGCATTGAAATACCATTAGTAAGTTAATAGCTGGAGCTGCACAAATATCTAAAACCGTTGATGACTATCTTTATCAGCTGTCGACAATTTCTGGAGGTAAAGGTGTGCCATACAAGACTCGTGGGTCATTTTGGGATACACACATATGTACTGTGTGTGTATGTATGTATAGACACACACATTCATTTTTAGAAGAATTTTATGCTCTCGTCCACCGCTTACCACGGTTCCAACCCTTTTTTCACTATAATTTAGCATTGGGCCAGAAATACCGAGACATTTATTCGCGTGGGCGCACCCAGCCTGGCGGCAACGCACAAGCAACAAGCGGCGTGTAATCCTTTTGATGTCCACACCAACCACATTGCCTGCCCTTTCACTGCTACAGTAGCGAGAGGCGAAAAAGGAGGCGGAATCCAAATCCGGCGTCGATCCCGCCGGCTCCTTGCCTCCGGTGGCGTCTCCGGGCGTCGCCGAGGAGGGGAGTTGGCGGATCGACGTCCGGCGTAGGTGTATAAGTTAGGTAGTCTATTTCCTAGGTCTATAGTTTGTGAATCGACGGCGTCGAGATGCCGGCGTGTTCTTTTGTTCCTCTGCCCCTCTCCTGGTGCTCTCGTCGTTGAGCAGGCCGGGAGGGAGGCATGGAGGTTGCGTGTTCTGCTGCGCTCTGTCGGCGGCGGCGGCGGCGGCGTTGGTGCCGGCGTCTTGTGGCGGAACCGCCGATTTAATCCGGACTAAGCACATCTGCCACCTCTGGCTCGCAATGTGATTAGGCCGAACTAAACCCGGTCGTCCGTCGAGAGTCATTCGGCTCCCGATGTTACCTTTTCCCAGAGAAACCGACATCATACACATCCAGCCCACAATGGAGACACAACAGATACATCATCTCAGGCAGTTGAATATATCATATTTAAACTTATTTTACAAACCAGTTCGAAATAAGATATAGGTTTCAACATAATGCCACACTATAGGCAGATTTGAATCAACTAGCGGAAGCGAATTCGAATCATCTCACCGCGGAAACAAAACACTTTAGTAGTCTTCAAGCAACGACGATCGAGACGAGCAGCACCGAACCCACCGGTACTACACTCCTCCAAGCACTTGTCTAGATGTCGCCGGTACCTGTTCTCAAAAGGTGGGGGCAAACCCTGAGTACTAATTACTCAGTAGGACTTAATGGATTGGCTTACGGCTGACGCAAAGCTTGCTTACTAGCATGTGGATCCTTAGCCATTGATTTTTAAACAGTGGTATATCAACATAGAGTATCAAGATTCATCTTTTGCATATAACTCCATAATAACAACTCGCAGAAATGTAAGCAATACAATACAAACATGTAGTATTTGAAAACATGAGTAACAGATATAATGTATTCAAGTAGTTACTACGTTGTCTGTGTGCATTATTAGCATTCCCACACCTGGTGGGCATCAGCGATTCGAATCGATTTTAATTCCCGGGAATAACTATCATGCCAGGGGTATATGCTTCCTAGCCATCGCGTTCCCACATATAGACCCCATCTTCACTTGTTCCATCCCAAGTTCGATTCCAACCCGCCATTCACTAGGTTTAGTCCCCATGGAGCGATACCACGGCATCCCGGGTCAGTCCTCCCATGAGTCAAGCGCACCTAGGCCGCATGGTAGGACCAAGTCTCTGTTCTTCGGATGGTTCAAGTAAGACTTTCACCGGTCCCATGTCCCGGTTAAGCACTCTAGCAATGTTATGCCGATTAGCAGGCGGTCAATTATCATATTAGCTGGGAGAAATCATGGTCCTGCCTACCTTTGCTTATTCTTATCAAAACCAACAAACTAAACTATGTTAGTTTGCCGGGTTGTGGGGCTTTGCCCCAGGCAACCCCTTGAATCACGGACAGATTTAATCAGCGACACACCGTCTTCATCTTGATGGAGAAACCAAACTCCTGCTCGAGAGGTTACCGTAGTTAGCAATCCTATATGCATGATCAATTGCAAAATAGATGCAACGAATGCTCATGATGCTAGGGAATTATGAAAAACAATGCACCACATGTTAATAAGTTGAAACATGCGACATCTATTTTCCAATATATTCATTTTAACAGATTCCCCATGTAACTCGAAACAGTAGCAATTAATTTCATAGCAATACTTTTCGGAACCTAAACTTAACCATTAATTACCATGATTTTTCTCGGAATTTATTTCGCACAATAAAGTCACTTTCTCCCATTATTCATTTTAACATGCAATTATTTGTCTTTTTCAAAACAGCAACCAAAACTTACATGCAGAACTTGAAACTTTAAAAATGGACTAAATATGCAACATAGAGCATCTACAAATTTCAGGAGAATATTTGGAGTACTTTTTATGTAGCAAGTATTTCTACTCTTTGTAAAATGCACAAAATACATCCATGAGGATAAAATGGTAAACTGACAGCCTATTCTAGAGTTACCAAAAAAATCTCATACACTCTAAATAACATTATAAAGCTACTGACCAAGTTTCATGATTTTTGGAGTCCATTTATATCACTTTTGGCATTTGTTTTGTTTTAACATGCATGCAAGATCTAGGGGCAAAACTGTCTTTTCCCACTCAACCATCATACTCATTATGTAGATCTAGTAATTAGGAACACAATAAAGCTTAGTTTGCATTTTTATCGTTTTTCTTTGATTTATTGTGGATTTTCAAAGTTTTCAGCTCATGGAAAAATCAATAACTCGAAAATCCTCACAGCCAGGACCTGTACATAATTAACCCGTAGATGCAGGGGCTAGCACGTAAGAATATCGTGACTCATTGAGCAGTACTTGGACGAAAACGCGAAAAGGAAACACCGCAGGGGCTAAGTCGCAAAGCGAGCATCTTCAACCTCTGTTCTTCTTCCTCCTGCCGACAGGGAGGGGAAAAATGGAGGAGGCGCGCGCAGAAACCGGCCATGCAGGGCCCGAAGCTCGACTCCGGCGACCAGGAGAGGGAAGGGAGGATGGGGAACGCTTACCCCCCTACCTGATTCGTGGGGAAAATGACGGATGGGGCCGGCGACGGAGCTTGGGATGCATGGAACTTCGGTGGCGAACTGTGTCGCGGAGGAGTGGAATCGGCGGCCTAGGCTTGGGGAATCGGAGGAGTAGGGCCAGGCACGGCACGGCGCGGAGTTGAAGAGCGCGGGGAGCAAGCGGAGAGGGTTGGAGCTTGAGCTCCAAGCTCGGCAATGGAGGTGGGGCGGGCTTCGTTCTGTAGAAGAACAGGGAGCGAGGCCGAGCGAGTGAAGAGTGAGCGAGGGAGAGAGAGGCGCGGCCTCGGCTTGAGGCTTCGGGAGCGGGCAGGCGGCAGGGCGACGCGGCGTGCGGTCGGACGCCGGCGGTCGCGTGGCAGCCCGGCTCTGCGCGCGGTCGTCCGGTCGGGAGGACGGGCCCACCCGTCAGCGAGTCAAGGAGGAAAAGAATTCCGAAATTGATAAACTGGGTTTGACCACAGGTACAGGCTTTGGAACTTGCAGTTTTTGAACATCCTATAGGCCTATTTTGAAAACATTCAAAATACAAAAGTTGTTCAAATTTTCAATATCTACAACTTTGTCAAAAGTCTTGGTACTAGGTTCTATTCAAATTTTGTGAGTTTGAATGAATTCAAAACTGGAGCTCTAATTTGACCAACTATTCCTTAAATCTTTAAAATTCTGTTAAGCCTATTTATGGGCATTTTCATACAAAGTGAACTATATCAATGTTGCTTAGAATCTAGTGAACTACAACTTTGGTATTTAAGTTATGGCAAGATTTTGACTTTTGTTTTACAAAATTTTAAATTTACTAATCAGGTCTAAATTTGATAGATTTCAAAATTTCACAGAAAATGACCCAAAACTATGTTCAAACCTTTGTGCATGTCATGACACAAAATACCAAAGTTATTTCTCATGAAATTATCTACGAGTTTGGTACGTAAAGTTTTATCAAATTCACAATAGTATTAAAGTTACAACAACAAATGCAAATAAAATTTTCAGCAAACCGAGTTTAAATACTTTAAATGACCTAATCTATGTATGCTCTCAAGATAAAACGCCCTTGAAATGATGTCATTAAACTAATGATGTTAGTATAATACGCTTGAGATGCCAGTGGCATCACACGTCTTCCCCGGCGGTGGCTGCAGGAGCCTTTTGTTCCTCATCGGTTTCTTCGGTGCCTTCATCGGTTCTAGTGATGCGCTTCGAGATCCTTGGGTGAGGTTGCTGTTTCTCTTCCTCTACGTGATTGGGGTGGAGATTTGGTCTTTTCCCCTGGTGGGATTGGTGTCCAGTATGCTGCTGTTCTTGGTGGCTTGCTTGGACTTCGTTTCCGGCGTTCTTGCGTCGGATCTGGAGGCGGCGCACACCGTCTTCTTTCCTCTATCTTCCATGGGCAGGAGATGGCCGATGATCGTTCAAAGGGTTAAGGTGCAGCCGGGTGAGTGGACTCTGCTGCCAAGTCTTGCGGCATTGCAAATGCTTGGGTGCTTCTGCTGTGGAGGTGGTTGGATGCGGCTTCGTTCGACCCGTCGGCGTGTGGAGCTGCTTGTTCGGGAAGATGATGTGGACCTCGTTGTAATTTTCATATTTCTCAGGGTCCTTTATGTAATAGGGGGATGGACCGGATGTCCTGTGTACTGTGCTCAATTAATATAATCTACCCCTTTCTCAAAAAAAAAAAAAAAAAAACAAGCGGCGTGTAGGAAGCAACACCTCGTTCTCGCTTAAAGCGCCAGTGCGGTCAGGACGGCGTGCGCTGCAAACAAGCGTGCGTTTTTTTTAAAGAGTTGGGTAGAAACAAATTAAGCAAGGTAAAAGAAAATGATCAGCTCCAAACCAATGTCTCTGGAGGAGAAGCCTTTTTTCCCCACAGTACTACTATAACCTCGATTTCACGTAGATAAACAAAAACCACCGCATATCAACTGCTAGAAACCATGTCATGTGTTTGAAGAGTAGAAAAGGGACACAGTGTAGTAGTGTTCTAAGTACATGATACATACATGCAAAAATACAAAATAACATACACAAGTGCAACAGATCAATTCCGTGCAGAAGGAATGTAAAAATTGCAATGATTTATTGTAGCACGAGACCAATATAGTAAAATCGTTTTTTCATTTCATAGAATTTTAATACTGCTTATACTATAATGGTGTAAGCATATTATGCAAATGGGGCAACCTCGGTGCAGTCCAACCGTCCAAGTATGCACCACGCACTCATTCCTCCCTTCGGCTGTTCGGCACCATCGCTATATATAATGGTGTACGCATACTACACAAATGGCGCGACCTCGGTGCGGTCCAAGTATGCGCCACTCATTCCTCCCTTTGGCACCATCGCCATCATGAGAGCTCCCCGTGCACCATCCTCAACGGACAAAAGTCCCACTTGAAAGCTCATATCCGTTTGAACAAAGCCAGGATGTACACAGTTGATACACAATGATGGATGCTCTTTTGCAAGGATCCTAGAATAAGCATTCATAAGAGCTTTGGACACTTTGTATGCACTGAACCCTCCTTCCACAGGCCACCCTCGAGGCTCCAAATGCCCATGCTTGAAGTCTGTGAGAAACAACTCTGACAACTCATCCAGTCTCTGTTCGGACAAGTTATCAATGTTGTTGAGCTCCTGTTTAAATTCCTCGCCACTGAAAAACTGAAGCAAGATAGAAATATTATTGCTTTATTTACCGAAAACAGGAGCAAGATTGAAAATTGTTGTTTTATAAAATTTATTTTGAATTGAACTATTTTGCATATATAAATATAGTTATGCTATATTGTGCCCTGGTATTCTTCTCCCTCCTACACCTAATTTTCGTGCATCTAATCTTCAACTAATTGGCATATGCCGGTGGTGGCGGATTCGGTGACCAGAGTCTCCTGAGATAGGAGGAGGGTGTGGCAGGGGCATCGAGCTCATCAGGCATCTCCATGGAGGTGGAGGAAGAAGACGACCGGAGGAGAAAGAAAAAAAAAAACAGAACCGTTGGATGATACGTTGATTTCAATTCTATGGCCCAAAATCTAAGTTTAGGAGAGAGGTAAAATAGGTTGTTACCCTGAGTAGTCCATAGCTAGATGATATATTGACAATTCTTCCGTGGGATGAGGTCAGCAGTAGAGGAAGCATTGCTTTTGTGACAGCTTTGGTCCCATGATAGTTAGTCCTCAAGCACTTCTCTGCTTGCTCGTAAGGCTCCGTGCTGTGCTTTCTGATTCTTTCAAGCTTCTCCACAGTATCCTTGCCTGCGAGCTGTTTCCATCACGCAAGAATGAAATAGTCTTAGATTTTGATTTTTGTAACAACAAGAAAGATGCTAGCTAGTTCTCTCTTTTAGCGAAACTTTGTCCTTTTCCTTTGTAAATATTAAAATATATATATTATCCCGTTCTTAAATATTTATCCGCTAGTTCATTTTTAACTGAAAAACATCAAATATATATAAAAAAACAGAAGGAGTAAAACACAGTTCTGGGGCTGCATGCTGAGAAGGACTGAGTAACTGGTTAACTAACCTCTTGCCGAAAGGTTTCTGGGTCGCTGATCTCAGTGATCGTACTAGTAATTGCTGCATTGTTGACCTGTAAAAGCACGAACTCGACAACCCACCAGTGTAAACTCAGAACATGCATGAATCCATAGGTACCGGAAAATACACGGGAAAAAGCTACACCCCCATCGATCATTCACAGCTTTATCACAATCTCTACGTATTAATTGGCAGAACGTTGTATGAACTACGTATATATTGCAGTTGCAGTACAAAAAAAAGGGGAAACCGTGTGTCCATACCAGTATATCCAGCTTGCCAAACTTCTCCTTGATAAAATCAGCTAAGCGTACAGCGCTCGACGGATCGCTGACGTCCAGTTGATGGAACACGACGTTGGAGAACCCAAGTGTGCCCAGCGTGCTTACTGCTTCGGCGCCCCTCTTCTCATCCCTTGCCGTCAACACGACAGTGACTCCATTGGAAGCCAGCTGCTTGCATATTTCCAGCCCGATTCCTCTATTCCCTCCTGTAACCACAGCGACCCTGGAAAATAAGGTAAAACAATTATGGTGTTAATATCACAGATGGCATGTGAGAATTTATCTAGGAGTATGATCCTCGAGAAGAGAGAAAATGATGACTGATAACTCTGTTTCAAAGATTATCTACTGAATTAGACATTGTTTGCAGTAGTACTGCCAAAGAGAGTTGATGCTCACTCCTTAGAAATGTTGCCTGTGTTAGCTTCCATGATGTGTAACGGAGTGCTGATTCTTGCGCGAGTGGTCTAAAAATTCAGGCGTGTGGCAGTGGTAGAGATTAGAGAGTGGAGACACGAGTTGGGCATCGTGCTTGGAGGACCCAATCCATAATATATAGTGCCGGTAGTCTGGATGCTTGGAGGCTCTGCTTGTCTAGTTGTGAGGTCACCCCGCTCGTCACTGCCGTAATGTTGTACTGCTTTTTTTTCTTGTTGACTAATGACTAGACGTTGCTTTCTGTCGTATCAATATCAATAGGTTTTCCTTGCTGATCCCGAAGAAGAAAAATGAAGTCCCGTGAAACTTTTTATATCAGGGATCTGAAGGGACGCCATCGCTTTCGTCACTCGGAAGGTACAGTTGAGTCTTGTGCTAGGTACCGTTCAAAAAAGCTTGTACTTCTTCCAGCGCGGCGGCCGAGTAGTATTGGTCTATGATGTGCAGACACTTCGGCCCAGGGATTCTTCCAGCCCAACGCCCTCCCGCTCCCATAGTCCCATCCACTGATCCACCTCTAGCCAAGGCGCCTATCTTTCCCATGTCCTCCCCACAGCTAGCGTCGTTCCCTCCCCTCTCCATCCAAGAAGCTAGGCGCCGCGTCCAGGTTGAGCCAGAGCTGCTCCAACGGACCAGTGTTTTTAAGACAAAGGCACCGTTTGTTTCGTGCGGCCCTCTGTCTTGCGATGCGATAACAGCTGAGGCAATTATAGTTGTCAGTATCGTATCGAAACCTAACACAAAAACGAACATTTGTTTCGTCATACTAGTATTCATATGCTTCTGTGTCATTCGATGTGACCAACTGAGTGCCCAAAATTTTTAATATGCCTATTATGATGCATTTCACCTGTCGTATCGGACAATCGAACGAAGCCATAGCCTAAGCTAGGCCTGAGGTGGGTGTGTTGTCGGCTTTGGTGGAGCCATTTCTTTAAAATTCCTGATGTCCCCCTTTGTTTGCAATTTGAACCAATATTTATTACTTATTAGAGCATTCGGTAGACATGTGAGAACTCATCTAAAGCATCAATTGAGACATTCGTGTCATGGGGCACTGCAAAGTTTGATATTTTTGTGATTTTGGGCCTTTTTTTCTTAGATTTCTATTGATCTTTATGAAGGTTAATCAATGTGATTTTGTAGCCGGTTTTGGTGCCAGATGTGTAGGAGAATTCACTAATCGTCCCTTGGTCCATACTCCGCATGTGCACCTTATAAGTTTACCTTTTGGTTATGTTTCTTTCCAAACTAAAAAATCGTGGGTATGTCTTTGTAATTTTTTTAAAAAATCTTTTACAAGTCTTGCCAATGCGTCACAAGGACGCTATGTTTGAAATTTCATGAAGTTTAGAGCAAGGCTTTCTATTTTGGATTTGTTTTTTCTGCAGTCACCACTAGAACTATCGAAATTATTGAAATTTTAGCGAAATCTCAACGATTTTTATAGTCTTCACATGATATATGATGTTCTATTTTTTCTAACTAAGCAATGTTTAGCATTATCTATGGCCATAAATCTATTAAGCAGAAGAATATGCGACACCAACAATAGAAGAATGAGTCTAGAGTCGTATGTTTGTAATAAAACACATGCATAATTCTAATACTAAAATTCAAAGTTTTCTTTTGGTTACCATCGAAATTACTGGTATTCGCAACATTGTGGTGAAATCATTATAACCCGCTTGGCGACAATCCGAGGAAGTTCAAGGTGTTTGAAAATTTTCAGGCAAGCTATCTTTTGTGTGCTCACTTAATATTTTGGTGAGAAGGCTCCTCTATTTGCCAGACCTTCTGGTAGAATAGTCTTGCTGCAGTGGTCTTCTCTTGTGAATTGCTGGAAGCGTTTCTGAGAGATAGGGTTTTGGGCGGCACGGGACATCCGTTTTGCTAATAAGTTGATTTCTGTTTTGGAATCTCCAAATGATTTTGTCCAGTGCAAGCATCCGGTGACGCCAGGGGCGGATCTTCCAGTAGGGCAAGGGTGGGCAGCTGCCCTACCTAAACTCTCGCAGCAAGTGCTGAAGTCACCCCCTCACAGCCTTGAGCGGCAGAGCCAGAGCAGAAGTGCAGAACACAGCTAGGCAGAAAGCAACACAGTAGGAGAGCTAAATGTTCGCGTAATTGTTGCTTAGTATGGCCTAGTAAACGGGTAAAGGCCTAATTATTTTGTGTCCAATGTGCGTCTGGCAAGCCAATTGTGGAAACAAAGCGGGTTCTTTTTTTTCCAACTATTTCTTGTTTCATTTGTTTAAGCAAGTGATAATATTGCCGTTCAGAGGCAAGAAATAGTCGTAGAAACTTATGTTACCAACATGGACCAGCATTTATCGATTTATATGGTATATGAACTAACTATTATGCAACTTTCTTGTAAAACTATAAATATATATTATGTATGAGGCCCCTTTTCTAATTATCCATAGTTGAATTTCCCGTACATCTCTGCCCTACCTATAATTTTGAGCTGGATCCGCCACTGGGTGACGCCCTGTATCTTCCATGTTCCGGTGAGTGACGATGCTTGCACTACTGCTGTTCGAGTTGGGATGATTTCTCATGTGATTTGCTCTGGTCGAAGTTTTGGGCTGAGTGTGCAACGAACTGAGGAACCAGACATTCTAGTAGGACTGTTCTCACGAGCTCTATCCATTGGGACGTCCAATTGTCTGAAGTATTATTTTATATTAAGACAGAGAAATTTGAAATATATGTGGTGGGATGAGTAAACCGATAGGGGCGGAGACAAGGGGGCTGGGAGGGACCAAATCCCCCATGATTAGAAATTTTGCACTAAAAATTTCCAAATTCAAATAAAATTTTAACAAATTAGTAATATTGTTTTTTCTTAACAATGAAAAATTTAAGTTCGTGGTTCCGCCATCGAGACCGGTGAGAATAGCCATTTTACTGCTCGCTTTTGTATCCTGTGTGCTTACTCAACTGGATCTTCCGGTGCTTGTATGAAGCATCCATCGAAAGGATCCATTGTTTCTAGAGGCATGCTCTCGAGGAGTTCCTTATTGCCACTGTCCGGGCCCTTTAATTTTCTTTGTACGAAACTGACGAGACTGCAACTTAACAAGTGGGCCAGAAATACATTAACTAAGAAAAAAGAAAGATCAATGCCGCCAGTCTCTTCAAATCAAATTAAAAGAAGCCTTTTTCCTTACATTAGTAATATAATGATATTATGCGTTGCGGGATTTTATAAATTACTTTTAGAGTGAAATTTAAAGATAGAAATATTTGTGTGATTGCATAATAATATTTTTAAAGACGTTATACTTTATAACTTATAACATATTCATCATAATTGAGAGATATGCTTGTCTAATAATTTGCATGCATGTGTTCTATTGGTCACAGAAAATCGACTAAAGATATTAATAGAGGGGTTTAGTTGATGGTGATGTAGAGATGATGTTGATAGCTTGCATGCTGAGAGAAATATATTAAATGAGACATACTTGTCTAATAGTTTGCATGCATGAGTTCTATTGGCCACAGAAAATCGACTAAGGACATTAATACAGGAGTTTAGTGGATATTGTTGTGGAGATGACGTGGATAGCTTGCGTGTTGAGAAAAATACATTAAATGAGACATAGTGTGTTATGTTTATATAGTTTATATAGATAACATTGATTTCATGTAGAAAACAAAACAAAATCCGATCCACCATCACATTTTTGAAGAGAAAAAAGGGCTAAGGGCCACGGTAACTTTCTTAATGTCATAAATACAAATAACACAGTGCAATATCAATTCTGAGGAAAAAAATGTAAAGTTGCTAGGAATTATTGTAGAATCACGCTAATAATACTATCATTTTTTATTTCGTAGTTTTTTATTATTTCCCGCGCTGTAATGGTGCGAGCATATTACACAAATGGCGTGACTTCAGTGAGGTCCAAGAACGCGCCACTGATACCTCCTTTCGGTGCCATTGCCATCATAAGAGTTCCCCGTGCGCCCTCCTCAACCGTTATATGTCCAACTTGAAAGTTCATATCCGTTTGGACATAGCCAGGATGCACGCAATTGATACACAACGATGGATGCTCCTTTGCAAGGATCCTTGAGTAAGCATTCATAAGAGCTTTGGACACTTTGTATGCAATAAAACCGCCTTCCGTAGGCCATCCTCGAGTCTCCAACTGTCCATGCTTGAAGTCCGTGAGAAACAACTCTGACAACTCATCCAGTCTCTGTTCAGACAAGTTGTCGATGTTGTTGAGCTCCTGTTTAAGTTCTTCACCACAAAAAAACTGGAACAAAATACAAATATCATTGCTTTATTTTTTGGAAAAAACAGGTGATGGAAATATAGATGTTTTGTAATGCTTATTTTTTAACTGACTTTCTTTTGCATATGTAATTATTGCATTTGATTTAGGATGGCTTGTAGTAAGACTGATTATATATTTATGCGATTTCTCGTAGGTCGTTACCCTGAGTTGTCCATAGCAAGATGATATATTAACAATCCTTCCATGGGATGAGGACTGCAGGAGAGGAAGCATTGCTTTTGTTACAGCTTTGATCCCATAATAGTTGGTGCTCAAGCACTTTTCTGCTTGCTCGTAAGGCTCCGTGACGTGCTTTAGGATTATTTCCATCCTTCCCGTCAGATCCATGCCTGCGAGCTGTTTACCCCAGAAGAAAGAAGCAGTCTTACATTTAGATTTTTTCTAACAATAAAAAAGATGCTAGCTAGTACTACCTTTTAGTGAAAAGTTGTTTTTTTTCTCCCTTTGCAAATAAATATATGTACACTAAGGCTCTGTATGGATCAGACAATTTCAACTAAAAATCAACCACTAAAAATTCGTTGTACCCAACCAGCTAAGTGTTAATAGATTACACATCTATTAATTATTTCATTAGCTAAGCCTGTTTGATAAAAATCAGCTAATTTTTAGCAATTAATAATTAGTTAGTGTATCAAACATCCCCTAGTAACGGGTTAACTAACCTCTTGCCGAAAACTTTCTGGGTCGCCGACCTCACTGATCGTCCCATTGATTCCAGCATTGTTGACCTGTAAAAGCATAAACTCAGTGTAAGCGCTATATATATTGACCGCACTTGTATGAACCGCGTATATATTACAGTATAAGAAATCTATTAAGGGAAACCATTATACGCACATACCAAGATATCCAGCTTGCCGAACTTCTCCTTGATAAAATCCGCTAAACGCACAGCGCTCGACGGATCGCTGACCTCCAGTTGATGGAACACGACGTTGGATAGCCCAAGCGTGCCCAGGGTGCTGACTGCTTCGGCGCCCCTCTTCTCATCCCTTGCCGTCAACACGACAGTGACTCCATTGGAAGCCAGCTGCCTGCATATTTCCAACCCAATTCCTCTATTCCCTCCTGTAACCACAGCGACCTTGGAAAACAAAGAAAACATTATGGAATTAATATATTTATGATACTCGGGAAGATAAAAAATCATGACTGATACTCTTTTTCAAAGTAACCATAGCAGGCTTGTTGTTCTTATGAATTAGACATTTTTATAGTACTCTCTACCACCAAAGAGATTTGAGGATGCTCACTCCTTCGATAGATAGTAGGTTGCCTGTGTATCCTTCCATGTGTAACGGAATGCTGACTCTTGCTCAAATACTAATCGAGATGGTGTTAAAGATCACGTGAGTAGTAGAGTGGAGACACTGGTAGGGCAGTGATGATCTTGGAGAACCCAGTCCATCTACAATTCTTTATATAGTGCCGGTGGTCTGCATGATCGGAGGCTCTGCTTTTCTAGTTGATTGAGGTCACCCCTCTCGTCACGTACTACTAGGAATAGTGTTGTGTTGTCTTTTCCATCACAAGAAACAAACGAAGACCTCATGGAACTTCTACACCAGGAATCGTAGGGGACGCCATCGCTTCCGTCACACAAAACGTCCTGTCGCTCTCAGTAGTTGCACTTTTCTCGATAATATGAAGCTTTATTAATTTTTTTTGTCCAACACGATTCAAGCCGCTTAGGTAGCAAATTACAATTATAGGACCAAGTTTCAGCGAAATAAAAAACATATTCAGTGGATAACGCAGGGCGCATAAAGTCTCGAAGTGGTGGTTTTGCGTAACTCCAATTCGTTTGGATGGCAAGTACAACCCAGGATTTCCTTTGCTTAGTGTCTTGGAGAACGTTTTTTTGCTGTTTTAATACTGTGGGGTGAATTATTCTCTGTGTGCTTTGTGGAGTCATGTGGTTGTAATAATGATGGTCTGATTCTCTACCTGTGGAGATGAAACCGGAACTTTTTTTCCATTATCTAAAAAAATGTTCGGCGCCTTACGAATCATGGAAAAAAGAAAACAAAAAAAAAAGCCTCTCAACAACGACGTCCGCCACAACCAAGAGCCCACTGCAATCCGAAACAAGAGGCCTAAAACTACTCGACAACTCAATCTCAACTACGAGAACAATGATGGTGCCTTCAAAAAGGGAACGACGCTCGAAACGCCGCCACCACCAGGACAACGGCCGAAGCTTTCGCAAGACAAGAGGTTAGAGTGGCAAAGACAATACGTCAATGACGAAGCCGCCATCCGAAGAGCTTTCGCTCGCCACCTCCAAAAAACCTCCAACCTCACGGTCGAGAAGAATGCCGAGCAGCCACGGCACACCCTGGAAGCACCTGGAACGTAGCAGGGGCTTCGCCTCCACAGCATGGCCACAACCAAGATGACGCGACGGGGAGCACAGCTACAACCCGCGCAAAGCGAAACAACCAGAGTATTAGCGGAATGATACAACGTCTTAACCAACACTTCCGTTCTCTTCTTAGACAAGAGCACTGTTGAAAAAGAGAAACACAAACATACTCTAATGACTATCGATGTAGAAACAAGATCACCACCTATGTACCCAAAAAATAGAAAAAAAAAATCCTTGCCCACCTGCCCCCAAATGATGCGATGCCATCACAACGGGACGGAGGGAGGAACCTGCAAAGGAGAATAAAACATTTTCTTTTGCAAAATCAAATTATACGAGCTAAGCCAAAGGAGACAGTGCTTAGAGGCCACCCCGGCCCAAACAGGACTAGTAGCTTCAAATTTTTTATTAACGCCCTCTAATCAATTTTCAAATATGTGAAACACACTACTTTGCTAATGTAGGCTTGAAAATGCCTGAATAATAGACCTCACAGAACAAGCGATCCGACATTTGAAAAACATGTTCCTTTGTGTCAGAAGCAACATCTTACTTTTGGCTAAATTATTTTTAGTCAACACAACTCCTCTACTTAGAAAATATTGTTTTTTAAAGGAACACTGTACTAGGCTATGTTTATATTACTCAACCTTGTGCTAGGCTATGTTAAGAAACTTGGTATTGGTTGGTTTATTAGTCTTCCACTTTTATGCTTTGGTATGCTGGGAATTTTCTTATTGAGTCATGCTGAAATTGTAAGCGTCTATTATATTTATAAGGGAGCACTTAAATAAGCCACCAAATTTGTTGATAGCCTAGAAATTCCAATGTTAGTCAGAAAGAAATAAAATCATACACCATTGGATTTTTACAAATATCTAACTGTATACATTAATCAAATAATTTATTAATAATAATTAACAAAAAAGATCATACTCTCCACTATGCAAATTGTTTAGCATCTCCATGATATTTCCCTTCACCAATGACCAAAATTATTTAAAGAAGAGCATTGGAAACCCATATAGACCAAATTGTTTAGTACATGATTTTTTACGGGGTAATTTTTACGATTATTGCCAAGTCATAGAAATATATACTTTTAGCTTATGCATTGTATACTTGATTTGTCTGGTAGCAACAAACATCTGTTTCATTTGAATTTGTTTTACATATTAATATTTAATACTACTAATAGTAAGTTGGTAATTTAGAAACATATATGGATATTCTCTTGTAGTTAGTTCATTTATTTATAATAGCATATGTTGGTTTTATACGTATAGTAGAAGGTTGTTTTATTTTACTTTTTAATAATGCCAATGGTGATGTAAATTTAAGGGATCACTTTATATTATCTGATAATAATGGTATTGGTGGACAATTCATATGCAAATTTAGAGTTACTTTATATTTAATTTATAATAGCATAGGTGGATAATCTAGATACAAATTTAGGGGTTTTGTTTCATATCATTGTTTATATAGAAGTTTTACAATGATTGCGATTAATGTGATCCCTCCATTCGTTAGATCCAATGGCTTCAAAACTAATCAAGAAGTACAACTGAGTGGGAATATTACAAAAAGGAGTGGGATCAGTACCAAGAAGACGTGAGCCCAGTACCAATTTTAATTTTCTTCAAAAATAAAGGGTATAAAAATATTCTACATTTGTAATTATATGAAAGTAACATTGGTACTTATCAATTATTCTGAAGGTACCACTGATACTTATCAATTATTCTGAAAATATCATTGGTACTTTCCAATCATTGTAACAAACCTCTTGTTTATAATGTAGATGTGGTAATTTAGATGCAAATTTGGATGTTATTTTAGATTACCTTTTACAATGATAGAAGTCCTTTAGATACAAATTCTATTGTGTTATATCATATTATCTTTCATAATGGCAGGTGTTGGTAATTTAAATGCATATTTAGAGGGTTATTTTATATTTTTCTTTCATAATGGTTCACAATATTAGCTTTCATAATGACACATGTGAGTAGTCTTTTTTGAAAATACAGTAGATACAATGGCTATTTGATGGCCGTGTATTTTTGAACTTTTGTGAGTCTTTAGGATTTATTTATTTGTGTAGCATGTTTCATCTCTAATTTGTAAATGGAAGATTAGAAAAAAGACATGGATATATTATATCAAGAGTACAAAAGTTTTTTACAAACTTCACGTTACTTTATTCTTCAATAATTACTCGATTATTGTATCCTACGTTCAACCTAGAGATTGAAACTTTTGTGAGCTTTCCCCGCGGAGAATTACACAAAGGATGCCAACTCTGTGATGTCCAAGTACACTCCAGTCATTCCTCCCTTGGGTACCATAGCTAGAATTAAAGCTCCCCTTGCGCCCTCCTCGACTGTGAGATCTCCAGTATGGAAGTTCATATCTGTACTGACATAGCCAGGATTGACACAATTTACGCATAGTGTTGGGTGCTTCTTTGCGATGATTCTCGTATAAGCATTAGTGAGAGCCTTGGACACTTTATAAGCAGGGCGTCCTACAGTAGGCCATCCATGGGGTTCCATTTGGCCATTCTTGACGTCCTTGAGAAACAATTCTGATAGCTCGTCTAATCTCTCTTCGGATAGGTTATCGATGTTGTTGAGCTCCTCCTTAAGTTGTTCGCCACTGAAAAACTGAATCCATGCAAAAACATATTAGTATCTTACGATTACCTATTCCTAATTGAAGGATCAAACTATTAAAACCAGTTCTAGAATGGCTTTGTGACATCTTGTGAAGGCATTTACCCTGAGTAGTCCAAAATAAGATGACATGAAAACAACTCTTCCATGAGATGAGAACTGCAGGAGAGGAAGAAGTGCTTCTGTGACAATTTTGGTGCCATGGTAGTTTGTTCTCATGCACTCCTCCACCTTGCTGTAGGGCGCCGTGGTGTGCTTCCTGATCCAATCAAGCTTTTCCATGGTGTCCATGCCTGCAAGCTATTTCCATGCAGCAAAAATGGTTAATCTCTTCTATTGGAAGAGGCATCGAGAAGATAAATATACTAACTAAAACTCTCTAAGCAAACACTATTGGAAGAAGTGAAATTTGAATTGCTTAATGATGAAGTTACAAGCGAGCTAGCTAACCTCTTTCTGAAATGATTCTGGGTCACTGATCTCTGTTGTGGCCCCGACAACTCCTGCATTGTTAACCTGCAACGTATCAAACCAGCAACTACCAATGATTCAGGGCAAGTTCAGAACAAAACACGTCCTTCACGTTTAGTGACGTTTGAAAAGAAACTAAGGCACAGTACCAATATATCCAGCTTGCCATACTGCTCTCTGATAAAGTCAGCAAGGCGTGCTGCGCTTGACAGATCGCCAACCTCCAGCTGATGAAACACGACATTGGATAGCCCGAGTGCTCCAAGGGTTTTGACTGCTTCTGCTCCCCTCCTCTCGTCCCTGGCTGTCAGTACTACCGTGACTCCTTTGGAAGCAAGTTGCCTGCATATTTCTAACCCGATTCCTCTATTTCCTCCTGTAACCACGGCAACCCTGAAAAAAAAAAGGAAAAAAGCATCAATGCTTTTGGTACGGTACATATAAAAAAGAAAAGAAAAATGATTGAGGAAGTATCTACTCCACTGAATGTGCGCGTACTGTGTCACATGAACTTTTGAAATGCATATATTGAAGATTCAAGAAGAAAACGGAGATGACGAAATGCTCACTCTTTTTCATATTGGCGGCGTACGTTTCCTTCCATGGATGGCGGACAGCTGATGCTGTGCAAGTCAGTGTGTTAAGGCTTAAGAGAGTTTGTGTGGAGAGACAAGGGTTGTGATTGTGTTGGTACGCCACCACAGCAGGCGCTTTATATAGGTGTTCAGGCTTGTAACTGTTTTCTAGGTGATGTCACCCCTCTCGTCATGCCGATAATTTTACCATCAATTGACATACTGTAATTGCAGCTTTCTATCTAGGTGGTGTCATCTCTCACGTCATGACCATAATTTTACGCACCAAGTGACAACCTTCTCGCTCGGTAATGTCTGACACCCTGATTGGTTAGTAAATTATTACAACTTAATTAGTACCAGATAGGTCGAATGGAAAACTTATTCAGGGTTCAGAGACACATTATATCACGCGTTCCGCGCAACATCTTGCTGCTAAAACAGCTGATAAAAATGCACGGGGACAACGAAGCCATACATGGTAGGTGTATTCCGAGAACGCAGAGGGTAGATCTGAGAGACTTGGGCCGTGCTATTTATAGATTACTCGAAGCACGGTTTGTATGTTTTTTTAAAAAAAGATCACAATTATCTGGTTTTTATTATGATAGTAATACACTAATAATAAATAATAAAGTTGTTAGAGAAAATAAATACAAATATTTGAAGAGTCGGACTGGTATGACACAAACATATGCTGGCGTACCATGTGTCGTGCTTATGCTTAGATAAAATCTTGTCGTGCCATATCGGCGCCATATCGGCATGGCAGGACGTGTCTGGTGTGCTTAGAAATCGTGGCACAAAGTGACCCAAAGCATGAAGGCTTCTAAGTCCCAGCTCTATTAGAGGATCAGCGAGGCATATCTTGCTTCAAAAAAGAACACAGAAACCGTTCTAAAGACTTGGCTAGGCATCGAAAACTACTACCACGGCCACACAGTTCAGGCCCAGATCATGAAACATCGCACCACCACCGTCCTGTATGGCCTCGAAGCCGCGACCGGCGAACCTCATGATCCGGAACGCCTTCTTCTCCCCCGCCTCCGCTGCGCCATGTAGGACCGACCTGCAGAACGCGAAGAGCGACGCGACTCTGCGGTTGCAGCCGAACTCCTTGGCGACCATGGTGCCGTCAGGAACCGTATCCTTATCATGTACATCTTCTCGTCTTCCATGGGCTCGTCATCATCGACCTCCTCGGCGGGCGACTCAACCTTAGGCACCAGTACATGTTCTTGTTTGCTGCAGGCGCCAGAGGCTACAGTGGAGTCCTCGGCGGTTTCCGGTTCTTGCTCGCCGGCTTCAGCGGCACCTTCAGAGCTCTCAAGCGCGCCCTGTTCTTGGACGGCAGCGGCGGCGGATGCAGGTGGTGAGGATTCTTGCTCGCCGTCTATGCCCACGGATGCGGTCTTCTTGACGAAATTGGGCTTGGGCAGTGTGCTCGGCGTCGACTTGGTGTACTCACCAATGCACTCCATGAATTGGTCAGGCGTCATGGTGCCGCTCAGCTTGTCCATCAACTGCCCCGTGATCGGGTCCAGGACGAGCACGGCCGGCAGCTAGTCGTCCTGGATCGTGTAGAACGAAGACACTTTTGCGCACTCGTCTGAGTAGTGGTTCCTCTTCTCAAGCAAGAAGAAGACGAAGCTATCCTTGACCACCCTGTGGACCAGCTCGTTCGCCCAAAGGTCCCGGTTCTGGAGCTGCGACGGGAAATGCCCAGGAACCGGTCCTCCCTCGCCGCGTGTATCTTGGCGCCATGGAAGGATCCGCCGCGGTACATCGGCTCGTATGGAGGCCGGAACAGCTCCTTGAGCAAGCTCTTCTTCTCCGGTTGCACCTGGGAGCCACTCCCCTAGGTTTCCTCCGCAATGGTGGCGTAGTAGGCGTCTTCTTCTTCCGTCTCGTCCTCGTACCCGTATTCGTCCTCGTCTTGGTCGTATTCTTCTTCGGTGCCCTCTTCATATGCGCCCTCTTTACTGTCTTCGGTATATTCATCTTTGTTACTGTAGTCTTTGCTGACTTTTGCTTGTCCCGCATTGTCGTTTCCCAATCTGTCATCACCGGCGGGTCTAGCTTCTTCAGTCCCACCCAGCTGCTTGGATTCCAGCTTCTCCCCAGTACCCAGCTGCTTCGGTTTCAGCTTCTCCCCAGTACCCAGGTGCCTGGATTTCAGCTTCTCCCCAGTACCCAGGTGCTTCAATTTCAGCTTCTCCCCAGTATCCAGTTGCTTGGATTTCATTTAGGGCTAGTTTGGCAAGAAATGGGGTTGCCAAAATGGAGGAGAAATTAGTTTATTTTTTCTTCAATTTCTCTAAATCTCCAAATCCTTTGGAGAAATGGGATTACCAAACTAGGCCTTTCGCTTCTTCCCACACTGTCGGATCCATCGACGCCGTGATGGAGGGGGTGCCGTTGCCATTATCGCTAGCTGCGACAGCATCCTTCACCATCATCATCAGAATAGAAATACTATATAGAAAGATTAATAACGTGATAAGCGCCACGGCTGCGTTCGTGCCAATTTATAGAGGCAGAACGCAACTAGTATGCTAGTACAGCAGTACGTTTGTGTCCGAGTACAACCCAATTCATCAGGATGTTTCATCATAGCGATAGCACGAGAGGGGGTGGAAAGGTGTCCCACATGCACAGCATGAGGAAAGGTGCCTCTATGGCGAAAAAGTGCCGCTAGTCGGCGATTTCTCTAACCCTAGCCGCCGCCTCCTCCAAATCCCTCCGCCGCCGCTCCCAAATCAGTCCGACGCTGCCACCAAATCTTCCCTAGTCGATGCCACTGCCAATCCCTCGCCTCATCCCATCCTCTGTCTTCTCCCCACTGGCTGCTCGCGGTCTGCTGCGCCGCGGCCTCCGCGCGCCACCAGGGTCCTGCATGGTGCCAGAGCTCTCGGGCCTCTCGCCGTGGGTTGTCGTCGTCTCCTCTGGCAAGGGCGGCATCGGCAAGGCCTCCGCCTTGGCCATCCTCGCCTCTTCCCCGAGTGCCTCTTGCCGGCTTGCTGCTGGGGCTCAAGATTTGCATCTACCTCACCGTCGCTGAAGTCCGTGCGGGGGACTGCCGTCTCCACCAGGCGCCTCTCCTTCATCCCAACAGCCTGACAGCCCAATCCTGCGCTCCAGCCAAGCACGCAGCCTAGATCCCCACGGATGTGATCCTCCACCATTGACGGCAGTTCCACGGAGGGGCAGGGGTCAATCGAAACTCAAGCGGTGGCACTCCTCTCCCGCCGGCAGCAAGCAGGACCATCTTTAAAGCCTACTGCGCACAACCTGCTCATGAAGGAGGGAGGCTCGGTGGGCAGTGCAAGTGTACTTCCACTAAGGGTGGTACATGCAGCGCTGAAAGATGTTGGGGCTGGGAGCCAAGTACTAGATGGTAACTCCCGTACTACTTTAGAGGCTATGGCGCCGGCTCCAAGGGCGCCACCGCAGCCATGAGTCTGCTCAGCTGGAACTGCAGAGGCTCAGGCGGGAGTCTCCGCAGTCGTAAAATGCAACACCTTGCCCGCCTCATGTCATCGACACACGCTCAGGTAACTTTTGTCTCAGAAACCCGCACCTCACGAATTCACGCTTCTCAATTGTCAAATCATTTCCATGTCTCTGATAGTTTTGTAGTTCCTGCGGTTGGCCTCTCGGGTGGCCTTTGGGTGATGTGGACTAATGATGTTGATGTGAATATAGTGTCCTCTGGCCGCAACTATGTGTTAGCTTTTGTTGTAAATAGAGCTACTGCTGTTTCTTTTAACCTAGTATGTATGTATGGTGACCCACATCATCAACGTACCAATGACATATGGCATCATGCGGAGGCTTTTGTTGTTCAAAGTCAGGATAGGACCGCTTTATGCATAGGAGATTTAAACAATATTATGCATCCTAATAAAAAATGGGGGCCAGGACCTCCTTGTTTACCCCGTATTAAAAATTTCTGCACCCTTGTTAAGCAATGTGGTTTAATTGATTTAGGCTATAGTGGTCCTGCTTATACTTGGAAGCCCAAGCTTGGGCTCAGACCAACAACCAACCTTTCCATAACCGCACAAAAGCTCTTACTTCCAAACTCAAGAAGTGGGTGAAAAAGAAGAAGCCCCTTAACCAGCAACTAGAAGAAATTGAGCAACATATAGCCCAAATTCAAGGAAACCTTCCAGATCACATTGACCATGCCACTGAACAGAACCTAGTTACGCTTCATAACCAAATCCTTGACAAAATCACAGACTACTACAGGCAGTTGTCCAAGAAACATTGGGCTACCAAAGGAGACAGGAACACGAGATTCTTCCAGCAAGCTTGCACAAAGAGGAGGCAAAAGAACAATATTTTGTTTATTGAAAATGCGGCAGGTCAACCGCTCGCAGATCACCAAGACATTGCACAGGAATTTATTTCTTATTTTTCAAATCTTTTCACTACTTCTGTTCCTGCTCACAATATAGATTTCCAATTTGAAGGCACTATAACTAATGAATTCACAAACTCCACACCAAGTGTTGATGAGTGCTTGCAGATCATCAAAAGTATGAGACTAAATTCGGCGTTGGGACCAGATGGACTCAATGTGGCCTTCTACCATACGACCTAGCCATGGATAAAGCAAGACATACACAACTTGGTCATAGAATTCTACAATACTGGTAATATCTCACAATCCCTAAATGCCATTGATATTGTTTTGAACCCAAAAAAACCGCAGGCCATCCATGTTACTGATTATAGGCCGATTAGTCTTGCAAATGTCGCCTATCGTCTCATTGCAAAGTCCCTAGCAAATAGACTGAAAGAGGAGTTGCCTGATTATATTCATCATTCTTAGCATGCCTTCATTCAGGGTAGGCGCATAACTGATAACATCATCATTGCTCAGGAGATAGTGCACTCTTTTAATCTGAATTCTTTCAATCAGCATGCTCTCATGCTAAAAATTGACCTGGCAAAAGCTTTTGATCGTATTGAGTGGCCTTTCGTGCTAAATTCTTTACGCCATAAATGATATAGTGGTCAATTTATTAAGTTAATCCATGCTTGCATCTCTACGACCTCATTTGCTATCAATGTTAATGGGCAGCCCCATGGCCACGTGAAGGCTACAAGAGAGATAAGATAGGGTTGTCCACTGTCGCCATACCTATTTGTCCTTGCTATTAATGAGTTGTCGATTTGTCTACAAATGCTCTAGAAAATCAAGAACTTACATGTGTCACGCTTGGACCAGATTGCCCGCCTATCCACTCTATTCTTTTTGCAGATGATCTCATTATCTGTGGAAAAGCTGATCCGTAGGAAGTTCAAACAATCAAAAGCATTCTGGACTCTTTTTGTGCAGCTTCAGGGCCAACACCAAATTGGGCAAAATCCTCAATTCTTTTCAGCAAAAAGGTAACATCCGCTTTAAAAGCCCAAATCAAGAGTTTTTTTCCTATTAGTGACTTCAAACCAAACACTATGCACCCTTGGCATCCTCTGATCATCACACAAAGGGACAAGGACAAGGCTTATGATTTCATTTATAAAAAATCAAGCCAAGACTCACCCTAACAAAAGCTAATACTCTCAATCATGCTGGGCGGCTGATCCTGATCCAATCAGTTTTTCTTCAATTTTGATATATTACATGGCTAACATTTTGTTCACAAAGAAATTTCTAGGAAAGCTCACATCCATTATCAGAACGTTTTGGTGGCAAGGAGTACAGACGGACCAGAACAAGAAGCCCATACACTACAGATCATGGGATGCATGCTGCAAGCCAAAGAAGGAGGGAGGTCTAGGCTTTCAAAAGCTAGAGTTGGTAAACAAAGGTATGTTCATCAACACTGCGTGGCGCTTTATCAATGAACCCGGATCTATGGTAGCAAAAATAATCAAGGCTAAATATTTCCCAAATGCCTCCTTATGGACGGCCTCCACTCATACCTCCAAATCCACTTTTTGGTCTTCCATTCTAAGCATTAGGCAGTACCTTGAAACTCATGTCACTATACAATTTATTGATGGCAATACTTCTATTTGGAACCAACGTTGGAGCCCTTTCTGGAAAGAAATGCATGATCATCTAAATCTTGAACAAACTGATTATCAAATACCTAATATCGTGTCTGATTTCTGGCTGCCAAACTCTAAAATGTGGGATGAAAATAAAATTATCACCCTTTTTTGCCAGTAATCCATGGATGCTTTGGTGCAGGCCCCGGTTATTGCAGGGCAAGGACTGGATATAATTTGTTGGAAGTTAACTCCTAACGGCCTTTGCTCTTCGAAAAGTGCTTACAATATGTTGGCCAAAGAGGAGGCAGCAAGACAACCCCCACCAAACACTCCTCTGCAGATTATACAAATTCTTAGACAGGTGTGGAAAGACAAGCTTATTCAACCTAGAATCAAAACTTTTGCACGGAGATTACTCAGACTCACCCTAGGCACCGACAAAAGAATACACCGCATCATTCAGAGGATTGATGACAAATGTTCTAGGTGTGGTATGGTAGAAGATGACAACCACATATTCTTTGAATGCAGCTTTGCTAGGGCTACATGGTTTGCCTCAGTCCTAGGCCTCAGATCAGAAAATCTGCCATCTTCTACAAGTGGTCTTCATGTTCAAATAAGCTCCTTGCTGCAGCTGGGCGCACCAAATATAACGGTAGGTATCATTTTCTCAATCATGTGGTGTCTATGGAAGGCTAGGAATGATCACAAGTTTAACAATGTGCATTGGACAACATCAAGAATTCTTTTCGAGGCAACTGCCATTGACAGATCTTTTGCAGCAGCTATGGAAGAACCCTTGCCCATACATGGTCATGAGAATCAAGGCCAAGATAATAACTTGTTAGGTATGAATTTAAATGCATCTGTGCAGATTCAAGAGGCCACCAATATTTTCTGTGACGCATTTGTATGTGTGCAGCAATCAGCAGCCTACAACCAAACTAGAGTTGACATTTTTATTCTAACAACTCCAAGCCATAGTCTCTGTTCTGGTTCCTTTTTCCAGGTAGGTATACAGCAAGCAATGGAGCCACTACAAGCAGAAAACGCTCTACTCATGGGGGCAAAACTAGCTATAGCACTCAATTTGCAGAGGGCTAACTTGATTACAGATAATAAAGTGCTGGCCAAAACAGCGAGGACGGCCTCACTCCGACGCAGCCCAGGCCATTGGTCACTGCGACCTTTTCTTGCTGAATTTGCAGATGTGACATAGGGAATAACTTGCTCCATCCTAAAGATTAGTAGACAAAACAACAAGGTGGCTAACAAACTTGCAAAGATGGCAAGACAGGCTTCCATCCCTACTTTTTGCCTTTTCTTTTGTAATGCTTTAAGCCATAATTTGCACTGTCTGGTGCGAGATGCCATGACAAACTTTCATTGGGGCAACTTTGCGCCCATCTCTATAACATGCCTATGAATGAATGGAAATGTTTTACCCTTTCAAAAAAAAAAAATTCATCAGGAGGCACACAACACAACACAACTCGGCTTAATAACCGTGCCTATGCTTCTTCTAAATCTATGCCGAATCTTTGCTCCGAGTTGGAGTCGACCTCTGTCCCCAAATCCGATCCGATCCCGCAACAACCAACATTCCTCAAACGATTCCGTCGTCCCCTTAGGGCCTGATTGGTTTTCTTCCCACCGGAGCCTGGCTCTCATCCGGTGACCAGACCCCCGCCGGCCATGCTCTGTGCATGCAAAAAGGTTATGTTTGGTTGTCTGTTCTCTTTTAGGCTGTCCAATAAAGAAGGTGTTTGGTTATAAAAAGCTGCCGCATGATCTATGAGAGAGGTCGTCCGTGTTCTTGCACCGCGCCGGCCAGGCTGTGGGGAAACGCAAAAAAATCTCGCATCTGGAGAGCCAGGCTCGGGACCTCTTTTTGCACCCCGGGGGCCAGGCCCCAACGCCGCTGCAGGTAACCGATCGACTGGTGTTTGCATCCCGCGGGCCTGGCTGCGTTGCGTGCAGCCAACCAATCGGGCCCTTAGTGAATCCCATTGGCTGCACCGCACCAAGGCAGCTGTAGTTTACAGGGCAGCGAGCATCTTGCTCCTTCGGATGAATCATGGCGACAAAACCTGCGCACCCGCAATCTTACAGTTACTAATTAGAGGTTTCTTTTGAAGCACCTACGTTAATCTCACGAAATGCAACAGAAAAAAGATAATCCTAGAAATTCTCAAAAAAATCAGAAATATCCAACCATCAATTGGCAGATTGGAATATTAATAGCCATTAGATCTGTTTTCTAAGTAATTACTCACATCTGCCATCATGAAAAGTTTTGAGTTCAACTCTCAAGAAAAGCAATTTTTTTCTTTTTTGGCAGATTTTTTCTATTTTCAATTTATTTTCTAAATAATTACTCACATATGTCATTATGAAAGGTTTTGAGTTCAACTCTCAACTAAAGAAATTTTTTCTTTTTTGGCAGATTTTTCTATTTTCAAATTTACTCTTAGTTTTTTTGTCAAATATTTTTCCATTTACAAATTTATACTACTAAATAATCCCGTAATCTTTTCATAAGATGTTAGAAACTTTTCTATGAGACATATATTTTGTACCTAGTCTTACTATTACAAATTGGAGATTTCCTTTTGGATCCTCCTTATTAATCCTCACAAGGTGCGCTAAATAAAAAATAACATTATAGAAATTCTCACAATAATGAGTACCATCGTATCATCGATTGCAGATTGAAATCTTAATAGCCATTAGATATGATTTCTATATAATTAACATTCCGTCATCCATCGTGTAGCTCTAATAATAGATCTGTTTTTTAGAGAAAAAAAAGATAAATCCTAAAAATTATCACAAAAATCAAAAACATCCAATCATCCATCATGTAGCTCTAATAATAGTAGTCATTAGATCTATTATAGTTTCTAAAAAATTACCCACCATGACATTATGAAAGATGAAATAAAATAATCACTTAAATTTGTATAAAAACTGCCCATCATGCCACCATGACATTATGACATATGAATTAAAATAGCCTCCTAAATTTGCGTATAAATTACTCACATGCCATTATAAAGATGAATTAAAATAAACTTTAAATCTGCATATAAATTATCCAATATGACATCATAAAATATAAATTAAAACAATTTTTAAATTTTGCATATACATTACCTACCTACAATGACATTACAAAAGCTGAATTAAAACAATATTGTTACAGATTAAATCTATACCCCCTCTCGCACGGGTTAGTGGACTAGTGTGCCTCAGTTTGCAAATATTGTTGTTTTTTCCTGGTTTCCCCGCGTAGGCGTGGACGATCATGGCTACAAACCTGCAAAAGCGTTTGTTCAACCCGGCCAATGTGTGTCACCCGATGGGATTTTCCTGTTCTTAGGGATGGGATTCTACTGCGCCTCCAATCAAAGCTACGGCGAGACGGCGTTCTTCTTGGCCTGTGGTTGTGCCTTCCTGTCAACGGACTTCATGGTCGGCATCATCGACGGCGATGGCGTCCGGTGGAGGAAGACGACTTCGGCTAGCACAGTAGGATCTAGGGACCTCTTTGTAATTTTCTATTTTACCAGGGTCCTTTGTGCAAGATGGGCGGGACACCTGTCCCTTCTGTATCCTTCTAGAGCCCACCGGCTTGTGTTCGTGTCCGTACTTGTTTTCCTTACTACATCGTAATACAGACATGACATGGTTTGATCAAAAAAAAAAAAACTTCAACCGAGAGAGTGTGCGGTCAGGCTCAGGCCAAGAATCAGGCGTGGCGGCGGCCGGGCAAGCGTAAACTCCCACGTGACGTGAGTCGTGACGATGTTCTTTTCGCGCCATATGCACGGGCGGCTGAAAGGTCAAGCACAGTCATCACCTGGTTAGTGCTGCTGACCCGCATCCTCTCGTCCCGTGCTTTAACAAACGACTATCATCATCATCATTGTGTATAAATATAAACAAACCACCTGTCTATCTGCAAAACGCAATTGCTGCAAGCCTGATCGCTCGTCTCTTCTCCTTCTCCAACCACTGCGTGTCTGCGTCGATCGGCTGAAGCCTGAAGACCAGATCATGGAAGGAGCCATCCCCAGGGCATCATCGGAGAAGAGGTCTGAAAAGCACAACACAATCCTCTGTCCTATGCCAAGCCCTGCTGTTGTTTGATGTGTGCTGCGCTTACCAACGGACGGGCTTGTTCTCTTGTTGTCAGGGTCGCTCTGGTCACCGGCGGGAACCGTGGCATGGGGTTCGAGATATGCCGGCAGCTGGCGTCCGGCGGGCTCGCCGTCGTCCTGACGGCGCGGGACGAGAGGAGGGGCGCCGAGGCGGTCGGCAGGCTTCGACGGCTCGGCCTGCCGGACGTCGTGTTCCACCAGCTGGAGATCACCGAGCCTGCTAGCGCCGCTCGGTTGGCCGATTTCGTCAGGAACAAGTTCGGCAAGCTCGACGTGTTGGTATGTAGTATGGCTCTTCCGTTATGTTCCTGCGACTTCTGACGGCCATGCATCTTGTTGTGTGCTTAGCTCGTTAGTGCTATCTCGATGATTGTGTGTTGGTCACTGAATGCTTCACACGATGCGCGCAGGTCAACAACGCAGGGATAATGGGGGTGACGATGGACGTTGGCGATGAGGTAGCCGTCAAGGAAATGGTACGTGTATAGGCACGGCAGAAGCCTATATACAGCACATAGCCACATACTATATATAACTGGACTATCATCATGTTACCTTTGGTGTTAAAGACTGAGACGCAGTTTGGTTGCAACTGCATCAAAACAGATGGCAGGCAAGGACCAGAACGAGATTGCAGCATGGCTGAAGCAGCAGACCACGCAGAATACTCAGCAAGGAGAGGAGTGCCTGAAAATCAACTACCGCGGCACCAAAACCGTCACCGAGGCGCTCCTTCCACTCGTGCAATCCTCCTCCGATGGCAGGATCGTCAACGTCACTTCAGCCTTTGGCCTACTCAGGGTACGTACGTGCCCTCTCCGGCCTCTCTGCTCTGGTGCATCACACTATCACAGTTACTATAAACATCTGACGGCCTTGATCTTTATATATGTGGTGCAGTTTTTCAGCGGCGAGGAGCTCCGGCAGGAGCTGAGCAGCGTCGACACCCTGACCAAGCAGCGCCTGGACGAGCTCTCGGCGCTGTACCTGGAGGACTCCAAGAGCGGCGACCTGGAGCGCCGCGGGTGGCCGACCGACCCCGTGTACTCGGCGTACCAGGCGTCCAAGGCACTCCTCTGCGCCTACACGAGGATCCTCGCCAGGGACAACCCCGCGCTGCGTGTCAACTGCGTGCATCCGGGCTACGTCGAGACCGAGATGAACTGCAACACCGGCAACCTGACGGCCGCGGAAGGCGCCAGCGTCTCCGTCGCGGTCGCCCTCGCCGAGCAGGGCGGCGTCACCGGCGCTTACTTTGACCGCACGGAAATAGCTTCGTTTCTGTAATCTACTCCTGGAAAAAACGCACAGTATCTGTATGCTTTTATTATTCTTTGTACTTAGGTGTAATCGCATCGAATACGGACGGATATTGCTGATACCGTATTTGTTTTCATGTTTTTTTCTTCGGATTCGGATCGGATACGGATATTGATCAAATGTGTCGGATAAGACTTGAATGGTTATCGACATCATATTTATCTAGTTTTGAGTACTCGAATACGGATACCGATCGAATACTAAATGTTCGGACTCGAATACGGATCGAATCTTAGCCCTTCTAAACGGATCGGAAATCGAATACGGACAAATAATATCCGTACCATTCACACCCTATTCGTACTGACACAGGGCCCCAGTAGCACTGCAAATTTATGCTTGAGATAGATCGCCAGATTGCTGCTTATTAGTTGTTGTGACGATTGGCGATTCAGTGCACATGGGGAGTACTCGGCGAAGTCCGCTTATGATGTCCAAATGCTTGGCTCCTATGCAGACTGCTCATGGAACAAGGTCTGGAAGGCTAAAGTTACGCCTAAGGCTGTCCACACTCGCACATGGTACCTACACGGCATGCACATTTAGCATCAACGGTACCCAAAAAATGGCTGCAGCGGGACGCGCAGAAGGTGACTGCATCTTGCCGTCCGCCCCTTCCCACGCCAAAGCTGGCATCCTTCCCGTGCCGACGCCATCAGCTCTCTCTCCTCCACGTCGACAACGGTCGGACGCGCTCGCGCACGCTCGGGGAGCCGCTGCGCTGAGCCGGAGCCCGGGGAGAAGAGACCCGCGGCCAGGCCAGAGGGCGGTGCGCACGGAGGCAGGGATGATGCTGTCGGACAAAGGCGAGAAGAAGGCCGGCGGGTGCGGAGCAGAGGTGGAGGCGAAGCTGGAGCGGCGACGAAAACGAGGCGGGCCTGCACACCAGCAACGAGGTGGCATACCGGCGACGGCAGATCGGGGCAACGCCCGTCCAGATCCGCTCCCCATGGCCGGCGCCAGCCTAGATCCGGCAGCGCGCTGGGGAGACGAGGAGCTAGGGAGGCAGGGCCGGCGGTGGGCGCGTGGCCATGGCCCTCCATGGCCGGCCGCGTGGTGGCCTAGGAAAACGACGCGGTGGAGCTCCATGGCGCCCTCGAGGAGGGGAGGAGGCGCTCTAGGAGAGGGCGACGCGGCTTCCTCCGACGGCGGGGACGAGGAGGGCCAGTTGCTTCCTCCGGCGCGCGGCGACGATGAGGGCCGGAGCTGCTTCTCCGGCGCGCGGCGACGAGGAGGGCCGGCGCTGCTCCTCCGGCGACGGGCGGCGGGCGGAGAGGAAGAGGAGGGGAAGAGAGGTGGCGACAGTGGCCTCAGTGGGTGAAGAGGAGAGAGTGGAGGGGCCAAGGGGGAGGGGTAAAATATATTAAAATAGTGTGATAGACGGTATATTAGGAGATATAGAGTTGTACAAGCGTTGAGGATTGTTAATTATATTTTAAAATCGTGATGACTGGACAGAATTTGTTTTGAGTAGAAAAATATAGTCACATGAGTGTGCATAGTCTAATGCATAATCTTCTTATAGCTCCTTGTCCACCTAATGCATAATCTTCTTATAGCTCCTTGCCCAATGCAAAAATCCTTAATGTAGACAAAATCATTCGCCGAGGAGGACAAGTGGACCCGACCTGCAGCCTATGCCGTTCCATGCCTGAGAGGCCTCTCCATAGTACGCTAGAATGCACCTTCTCACGGGGCCTTTGGACAAGACTCGCACAACATTTCGGTTTTTCACCCATTTTGCAAGGCCTGCAGGCTTCTGATTTCCGGAGTTGGTGGGAAATGGTCACAGGGCAAGGAGTATCTTTGCACAGCATGAGCCAGAGAGCTGACCCGTCCAAATTATCATTTATACAGTTTGGAACATTTGGAAAAAAAAGGTACAAACGAGTTTTTGACGGCAACCAACTGTATCTCTCGCAGCTTTTTACAGTTATTATTCAGGACATTCAGTCCTTTCTCTTGGCGCTTCAAAAACACTCTGTAATTAGCTAATAGTCTTTTACTCTAGTCTTTTATGGTGTGCTGGCCGGTACTATTCTTAGTACTTGGTTCGTCGTTTTTTCCTTCCCTTTTCCCCGCTCACGGGGCTTGTGCTTAACTCTTACTTAATGCAAGGGCAGAGCATCTGCCATTCACTGTCAGAAAAAGCGTGGATCTATATGAACTTTTAATGAAAAAACGTGGTATGCAAGTTCATGAAAAAAACCCTCAATTTCAAAAGGGCCACGTTAATGCGCGATGGGATCGCGCGATCTGTAGCGCGCGGCCCCCATCCCGACGGCGCTTTCTTCCTCCCCTAGCCGCGCCGACCACCTCCCCTCCATTGCGTCTTCCTCCCCGACCACAACATCTCCTTCCCCCGTCTGATCCCGTGCCTCCGTCCTCGGCCTGTCCCCACCGGCGTGAGGACGCCGCCGGCCGCTGCCCCGTTGTCCCCGACGTGAGGCCGCGCCGCCCTGTCGTCCCCCGGACAATCCAGTGCCGACACCCCGCCGTGTAGCAAGTTATGTGCGAAAAAATATAGCAAATTATGCATGAAAATACGTAGTAAGTCATGTGATGTGTATCAAGTTTATATGATTACTGTAGCAAGTTCATGGGATCTTATAACAAGTTCTGATACGACAAAGTTACGTGATTATGTAGCAAATTATGGAATTTATAGCAAATTTATATGATTATGTGGCGAGTTCATGAGATCTTATAGCAAAAAAGTTTCCTGTTGTGGGATGTGACAAGTTTATGCGATTACGTTGGAAGTTATGTAATGTCTAGCAAATTTATATGAATACGTAGCAAGTTTATGGAGCTACGATGTTTTCAGAATAACAGCAAATTGCGTACGATTGTAAAACAGTATGCAAATTGAAAATATGGTTGAAACGACCCATGAAAGAAAAAAAACGTGAAGCCGCGCGTGGGCCGGAGGCCGAAGGGGCGCACGTGTGTGGACCGAAGGCGGCAGGGCCCAAGCAGCAGCAGGGGCGCGCAGGCTGAACAGCCGCGGAGGCGGCGGCGGAGTAGGCTGCGCGGCATCGGGCGTTATACTTCACGTTATTATTTGGAACATTGGCAGAGCTCCGCTCCCAGATTCTGTAGAGTGAATCTGCAAAAGCTCTGTCAAATAGCAATTTTTTTAGAATCACTCCCAGAGTGAATTTTATAAAGTGATTCTCCGAAATGAACTGGAGGCTGAGGGCTGAGAGCTAAAAGAAAACTGATTCTTCTGATTCACTCTCGAGAGATAGTCGGACATTTCATGGAGTTTATCGTATGGTTTTATTAGAGAATCGTTTTCACCCACGGAATCATTTTTCTCGAAGAATCACTTCTAACGGAGAATCAGGATCGCCGGGAGCTGTGCAAAACGGCCCAAAGTGTCACTGGTTTCAAAAAAAAAAAAAAAACAGAGTGTCACTGCCCCACATGGCCACATGCATGCCACCACTACATATCTCATCAGAAGTCGCACACATCGAAGATGTCAAAGTTGAGGCCGGAGTCGGCGGGGTCATCCCGCAGTGCGAGGCTGACGGGCGCCCGCGCGCCTTCCTCGGCGGAGACCAGCCCCATGCCGTAGTTCATGCCGGTCCTGACGAAGCTCGGGGTGACGCAGCACACCACCAGCGACGGGTGCCTCCTGGCGAGCAGCCTCGAGTGGGCGTTCACCAGCGCCTTGGACGCTGCGTAGGCCGACACCACAGGCAGCCACCCGCGAGCTGCTAGGTTGCCGTCCTTGAAGTCTGCCAGGAACTCGTCCTTGACTTCGTTGAGCTTCTCCTCCGAGAGGCTGTCGATGTCGCTGAGCACACCGATGACTCCCTCGTTTGACATGTACTGATGAGAGCATTGCAGAACGTCATTCCCTTATTTGCTGGACTAACAAAAGCTAGCCGTAACTGAACAGGAAATTTTTCACTGACTCCTATTTTTTTCCCACAAATTTTCAGTGCATGTCTAGGCTATGTGATCTTCAAAACATCAATCTTCTGTGGTATTTTCGTGTTATGCTAAAGGAATACTAAAGCAGTACGAGTTGCAAGTGTTTTTGTGGTTGGGGTTACCTTAAGTTGGGCAACTTTTGAGGAAACATTCACAACCCTTCCTGAATTGGACAGCAGGAGGAGGGGGATCAGGCAATCCGTAACGTCTTTTGTGCCATGGAAGTTGACTTCCACACACTCCTTGGCCAGCTCATAATGTTGTTTTAGACTTCCCATGTAAGCATCCACAAAGGTTCTTAAATCTTCCTGCACAGACATGTTAATATACAGTACATCTTAGCAGTAGTAGGACTCACAACTTGTATATCGGTATATATATACATATACTCCTGCAAAACGTAACAAGACTTGCCTCAGGATTCTGCAACTGGAGCTCTTTTAACCTTTCTGGGTCGATGGTTGTTCCAGCAATGCCTGCATTGTTCACCTGAAGAACCCAAGCCGTGAGACTTGTTGGCTCTGACTGAACACGCACCTGAACTGAAGCTGCTGTCCTAGAAGACTTATTCAACATAAGTACTGACCAAGATGTCGAGCTTGCCGAACTTGGCCTTGACGAACTCCGCCAGCTGCGTGATGCTCGACCGGTCGGCAACGTCCAACCGATGGAAGATCACGTCGGAGAGGCCGGACCTCTGCAGATCCTCCACGGCCTGCGAGCCCTTCTCCTCGTCTCGCGCTGTCAGGACGACGAGGACGCCGTTGCTCGCGAGCTGCCTGCATATCTCCAGCCCGATTCCTCTGTTCCCGCCCGTGACCACTGCAACCCTGATCGAGGTGAGGCGATGTGTTCCCGTCAGATAGAATCATCTTCAAAGCGCTATTTACTAAGCAGTTGTCAGTGAGAGATACCTGGTCGCCATTGCTTCTGCCTACTGGTGAAGGTGAGAGGTGGTGAACCGTGACCGTGAGGGAGCTAAGTGGAAGAGGAACTATAAATCCTAGAAGTGCAGTGGTGTGTGTGCACCGGCTGCAGGGTAAGTTGGTAATCGTGGCCCTGACACTTGGGCATCGTTGGTTTCATCGTCTGATGCTTTGTTTGTTATACACTTGTACGAATGCACTGACCGGAGCGTGTCTTTGGGAGGGCCAAGCTGCTTCGTTGCTTCTGAACTTCTAACCTTGGAAACCTCATCATCCGTCATTGCTGTTTCCAGTATGTTTTGGAGCATCGTTTTTTCAGTACCTTTCTTTGTTCTGCAGTCTGCAGTATTGACAGCCGAAGAAACGTACTTGCACCGTCAAAAAAAAAAAACGGCCGGTGGGAGGTTTTTGCCGGCCAAGGGGATCTTCTAGCAACATGTTTAAATTCACCCATACGGGGAGTAAAACTCAGAACCTCAAGAGTGCAATGAGGTTGTATGTGTTTGCACCCGTCATCCTAACCTTTTTACCTTTCGCTATCAAGATTTGAACATCGATATATGCTAACAAAAAATTAGCATGCCATTTATGAAAGTACTCATAATATATAATTGTATCCATTTCAAGTAATATATTTTAATTAATATATATTGGTCGTCAAAGTGCTATAATAAAGACTGCCAGTGTCATAACTCATAATAGACTAGCATTCGTCCTCTGATCCAGTGTAGTTTGCAGTAATATCCGAAATTCCGAATCCTTCCATCTCTCTGATCTTTTTTTAGATAATGATCTCTCCGATCTTAGTCGTTTAAGATAGCCTAGCAGGGAACATGGGTCACGAATAAAGTTTTAAACAGCTACATACAGTCACTGAAATACTACATTGAATATCAGTTGCTTGTATAGAACATACATGAAGTATAGCAAAAAGCTATAATCTTTTTGAATATTTGCAAACAGCCTTTTTTAATATATATATATATATATATATATATATATATATTTGAATTTGAATTGCACTTAAACCCAGACAACACTTATTTGTGACTGGAGTAAAGAATCTCCAACACATCAACACAAATGACCTGGTTTTTTTTTTTTGGTGAATTTTGAATGTGCAATACTCTACGGCTCCGTGGCTTTGAGAATATAGTATTTTAAGAATACATCCGACAAAAGTTTTCAAAGAGACACATGTATATATTAGTGTAGAAACATGTGTGGCACCTTGAACTAAAGTATAGGGTTGTGAAATAGACCTTTCCCCCTTTAGAAAATATACTAGTGTAGAAACATGTGTAGCACGCATGCTATGAATCGTGTTTGAACCCATGTACTTGACGAGGCTACGCGGATCGCATGAAGAGCGGAAAGCGTCGAGGGAAATGAATGGTCGGACAATCGAAAACAGAGAGAAAGGAAAAAAGAAACAAGGAATTAATGATCCCAAGACTAGGAAAGTACTCGGCAGGTATGGGTACAAGACGCGTTGAGAGAAAATAAAAGAGTAAAAGTTAGAAACATTTTCCTTCTATAATATTTGGACTATTTTCAATATTTTTCAATCATTTCCAACCTGTACAGTGGGGCCAATGTGAGGGATATAGAGGTTTTCCTTAGCTGAAAAATGGTATCGAAAAACTCGCTCTTTTACATTGTGAGTGATAGATAGATGGATGGATAGATTATTAGTGACCTTGTAATAAAAAAACATTTTCCATGTGACCGTATTTTAGTGACAAAATAATATAGTATGCTCTTTTTCAAGTAATTGAAACCGAATTATTATCAATTCCTACCATGAGTCCTTGGAGGAGCTCAGTAGTTTTTTTGTAATTTTTTCTACTATTTTACCTCGTTGACGCTAAGGATCAATATGGGGGTTATTATTGAGGTACTCACAATAATGTATAAAATACTTTTTATACCAAATTTTTCAATCATGATTCTTAGCCCCTTGAATTGACAACAAACACCAATCAAAAATAAGCGGCTGGACATAGATCCATAGGCCTAAAATGGTGGTTGGAAATTAAGTTGATTCGAAGCACTTGAAAGTTGAAACATAACATAATAGTAGGATAGTAGACCGATATTATTGTATCCAGGACTTAAAAAAATACTTTAACTTCTCATCGATTCGACAAAGCTCATGCCTAATCCACAAACAAAATCTTGTCACGGTAACAAATGTGCATTGAATTAGTGGTCCAGGTAGAAAAGGCATTACATCAGGCTGTAATATTGCAGGACAGACAAGTCAACGACGATGACCCACAAGTCAATTTCGAGGAAATATTTCAGCAATTTAGGCATAATTTTCAAAGACTTAAAATATTGCTTGATCAGCATTAGGTTTTTCACGCCAGCTGCAAAACCATTCCCCAATCATTGCCTATGTAAAACAAAATTGAAGGGGACGCGGTTTAGTATATACAGAAAGATAGAGTGAGGTGGCTTGGGTCTTCTATAGGATTTTGTGTTTTTGTTAGCAGAACCGTACCTTTCATACGACCGTGCAACGATAACTACATCAGTTTATCCTTTGGCTTCAATAGCATTGTTTCAATTTTGTAGGCCTAGCCTCTCGCTGAATTGTCGCCCATTGTGGGCCAATCTTTTGGAAGCTTCTTCCATGTGTAGATCTTGA
Organism: Paspalum vaginatum; assembly: GCA_030272315.1. NCBI lineage: Eukaryota > Viridiplantae > Streptophyta > Magnoliopsida > Poales > Poaceae > Paspalum > Paspalum vaginatum. Next base: position 9,833,564 of record CM059015.1, read on the forward strand.
TCTTGGCATCTCAACACGCGCACATCCAAATTGCGCAGCTAATAGTCGTCTTCCATCACTTGTCAATACTTGGGTAAACCATGGTCTAATCACACTGATTCTTCCATTCTTGCTAGCTCTTAGCATGTCGGCCTCAGCAAGCATTCGGGCGGTACAAGAGCAATGGCGGCTCAGCAACCGCAAGCCAATAATCATGTGTCACATTCCATGGCTTCTCTTCCTGATGGCACTCCATCTCCTCCGGCTCGTCGCCACGGCGGCTGACGACCAGTTCACCTTCGACAGCTTCGCCGGCGAGAACCTAACGCTAGACGGCACGGCTGCGGTCACCGCGGACGGCCTCCTCATGCTGACCAACGGCACGACGCTGCTCAAGGGCCACGCCTTCTACCCTTCCCCTCTGCGGCTCCGCGGAGGCGCGGCGAGCGGCGGTGCCGTGCGGTCCTTCTCGACCGCCTACGTGTTCGGCATCGTCAGCGAGTACGCCGACCTCAGCAGCCCCGGCCTGGCCTTCGTCGTGGCCAAGAGCAACGACTTCTCGACGGCGCTGCAGAGCCAGTACATGGGCCTCGCCAACGCGGCCAACAACGGCAACGCCACCAACCACTTCCTGGCCGTCGAGCTCGACACCATCGTCAACGCCGAGTTCGGGGACATGAGCAACAACCACGCCGGCATCAACGTGAACGGCCTCGTGTCTATGGTGGCCGACGACGCGGGATACTACGAGGACAGGCACCGGCGCTTTCCGGAACATGAGCCTGCTCAACCGCACGGCGGCGCAGGTGTGGGTGGACTTCGACGCGCGCACCTCGCGGGTCAACGTCACCATGGCTCCCCTAGAGCTGCCCAAGCCCAGGAAGCCGCTGCTCTCCGCGACGGTGAACCTCTCAGCGATCATCGACGGCGGCGAAGCCTTCGTCGGCTTCTCCTCATCCACCGGCGTCGTCTCCAGCCGCCACTACGTGCTCGCCTGGAGCTTCAAGATGGACGGGCCGGCCCCGCCGCTGAACACATCGAAGCTGCCAGCCTTGCCGGTGGCGATCCTCAAGCCTGATCTGTCCAAGACACTCAAGATAGTGCTGCCGATAGCATCTGCGGCGTTCGTGTCGGCATTGGCCATCGTCGCCCTCATGATCCGTCGGCGGTGGCACAAGTACGCGGAGCTCAAAGAGGACTGGGAGGTCGCGTTTGGGCCGCACCGGTTCTCATACAAGGATCTGTTCCATGCCACCAAAGGTTTTTGCGATCGACACCTGCTTGGCATCGGCGGATTCGGGAGGGTCTACAGGGGCGTGCTCCCCGTGTCCAGGCTGGAGGTTGCAGTGAAGAAGGTTTCCCATGAGTCGCGGCAGGGCATGAAGGAGTTCGTTGCGGAGGTGGTCACCATCGGCCAGCTCCGGCATCGGAACCTCGTCCAGCTGCTTGGCTACTGCCGGCGGCAGGGTGAACTCCTGCTCGTCTACGATTACATGCCCAACGGCAGTCTCGACAAGTTCTTGCACAGCCAAAATAGCCTTGTTTTGAGTTGGGGCCAGAGGTTACGGATCATCAAAGGCGTCGCGTCCAGCATACTGTACCTCCATGAAGACTGGGAGCAAGTCGTCTTGCACCGAGACATCAAGGCAAGCAATGTGCTCCTGGACGCCGACATGAACGGAAGGTTGGGCGACTTCGGCCTCGCAAGGCTGTATGACCATGGCACCGACCCACACACCACACACGTGGTTGGCACAATGGGGTACCTGGCCCCGGAGCTCGGGCACACCGGCAGGGCGTCCAAGGCATCCGACGTGTTCGCCTTTGGCGTGTTCATGCTAGAGGTCGCTTGCGGCCGGCGGCCGGTCGTGCAAGACGAGCACGGCGACCCACACTTGCTGCTGGACTTGGTGCTCGAGCGCTGGCGCCATGGGACGATCACCGACGCCGTTGACCAGCGCCTCCAAGGTGACTTTGCCGTGGAGGAGGTGAGCAGGGTGCTGAAGCTAAGCTTGCTGTGCTCGCACCCGTTGCCCGACGCGCGCCCTGGCATTCGCCAGATCGTGCAGCTCCTGGATGGCAGCATGCCGCTCCCGGACCTGTCAGAAACTCACCTCAGCTTCAACCTGCAGGCTATGATGCGAAACCAGGTGGCCAATTCACATTCTTCGTCGTCGACCGTAGCTGGCAACATCTCCGACATCCCTAGAGTAAGATGAGGGGTGAGCAAACAGCGAAGGAATCTCCATTTCGCGCGGTGAACTTGAAACTTTTAGTAATTCTTGCTGTGGATTGCTCTAAGTCTATATTGACGCCTCAGCAAACAACGTAGGACCCACGGCTTGGAATCCACATGGCATTCAATACATGTTCAAAACCTTTGAAATTTAGGTCTTGTTTGATCGGGACATTATAACACTGCCTACCAGCAGGAAGCCAGCAACCATTTAAAAATGCATTGCTAGTCAACTTTCAGAACTGTTTCCGGCCCTCCCCATGCCGGCATGCGGCGTTGGGTGTTCATATGAGCCCGCCGTATATCGATGAAGTTCCGTCGTTGAAGCTGACAGCAATCAGTAATGCAACGAAAGAAGACAAGACAACTAGGGCAGCAGTAGATACAGGGTCATATTTCATATCATACGTTCACCCCTTCGCTGCAGCCTGCAGCGACGTAGACTGCACGGTATTCTCCAATGCATGCCGTGCCTATCAGCTACAGTATGGTGCAGGGTTTTATACTGCCTCCGTTTTCAATATTCGGAGCGAAGTTCATTTTGTTGTGTATTCAACTTTACAGATTGTGAAAGACACCTCCATACTTGAAAATAATAAATCATTCTTTCTTTGTATTTTTACGCATTTTTTTTTCAAAAATGAACTACAAATATTCTAGAATAAAGGTAATGCAACATTCAACTTTCAAACCAGGGCAATTTTCTGAAAATGGTTTTGCACGGTGGTTTGCTGAAATGTGAGATCCATCTTTATCTTTCTTTTACGGTTTTACCGTCACGTGGTTCCACCTCTGTTTTTCTTGCTCACTATCTCCCTCCTTCCCCATGTAGCCTCCCCCTCCCCGCTCCTCCCACAGATTAACTTCGCCTTCTCCTATCGCAAGCCACATTTGTCTCCTTTTTCTGCAAGTCACGGTTTATGCTTCCTCCTCTTGCAAATTGCATCACTTCCCCTCCTCGCAAACCATTGTCGCATCTTCCTCCTCTCACAAGCAATTGCTTCCTCCTCCCATAAGCATGGGTCGTAGATCACAAGTACTAAACAAATTTGTTCTAGTGGTATATGTGAATTTGTTTGAATTATTTAATATTCATGTATGCTAAAACATTAATACAGGATATGCATATTCGCATTCTATTATGGATACTAAAATAGATCTATCAATTATTTCAGAGCCAAGATGGCTTTAAATGTAACATTCGTTGATCTCGTGGGCTTCTACAATTCCCAATTTCCCACACTCATCAATGCAAAATTATAATTTTTCAAATGTGTGTAGGAAAGGGAATACCGTCTCCCACCATTTTAATTGGCTGGGGGAATATATTTCCAAGATTTTTTTTTCATTGGAGCAATTCTCTTATTTTTTTATAAAAAGGAAACAAGCAATAAAAGAAACTATGCCCAGGATTTTACAAGAATGGGCCAAACGGCCCAGTTTTCTTCAGACGCCTTGACTGAAGGTCGCACGGCTCACAAATGGCTACAAAGCCCAATAGCCCAATAATGTGATTTTTCTCACCCTTGCACACTGACACTCTTTGATCACAGCGAAAGAAACCACACGATTCTGATTTTTCAAGTTTCATAGTCGACCAAAGTGACTTGATTTTTTTTTCTTCTAGAAAATATGACTTGACTGCAAAGTGCCTATATCTCCAGGTCTTGAAACTCCGAATCTGGTTGCTTTTTTTTCTCCATTTCTTACTTCAGCAAGGACAGAGGACGGTGAAAAAGATGAAGATGAAGGAAACGCGGTTGCAGGTCCCTCTCCGACACTGACCTGCCGGATCCCGCCAGGTCGTCACCGTCATCGACTGCACCACACCGCCCAGTCCCAAATCCCAATGTCCCATCGAACCCCAGGTTTTCATCGGCCCCTCTGAAAAAGGGCGCACGGGTCGCGCGTCCCATTTCGCTTGTCCCCTCAGGTTGCTCCCTCCACCCACAGTTACACCTTCTTTCCCTCCCTGCCGGCCGGTTCTGGCTCTGTCCGTGGCCATGGCGATGGCGGAGTGGTGGGAGGCGGCGACGTCCGCCATCGCGGCAAACACGGGGATGACCCCTGCGGCGTTCTTCACGGGCTTGGCGGTGGCCGCCGCGCTGTACGTCGTGGTTTCAGGCATGCTCGCGCGGCCAGCGCAGGCGTCAACGAGGAGGCAGGAGGAAGCGGCGGCGGAGAGGGTGTTCGAACCACTGCCACCGCCGGTGCAGCTCGGCGAGGTGACGGAGGAGGAGCTGAGAGCTTACGATGGGTCCGACCCCGAGAAACCGCTGCTCATGGCCATCAAGGGCCAAATCTACGACGTCACGCAGAGCAGGTAGTACATGTTTTCTTCCCCGTTGCACAGTTTCGGTTTGTTTCTGATGGAAAAAGAAATTGGAACGGAGACACTAGCATCACATTAAAACTTTATAGGAGGAGAAAAACTTCAGTGGGTACTTTTTTTCTTCAAGAAAGTATTAGTTGTAAGATCTTCAGTCAGTTCTTATAAGAATCTTCAGTTAATCCTTGTCTACAAAAACAAGCTAGCAAAAGGAAGGCGATTGGCCCAGAGAAATTAAGTCATTTTTAGTCGGTAATCTTCATGTCTGCAAACGTAACAGAATCGTGGAACCAAATCTTGCCATGCAGAAGCTGAAGGTGCCGATCTAATCATGTGAAATAAAAAGGAGAAACCTCTTGTTTTGCAGGAGATTTATTTTTTGTAAGGATGCTAGCGGCGACCTTTTTTTCACCTTTTCCCTCTTAAAGAAAATTAGCCTAGTGGCCTAGCGTGAAGAGGGAGCTCGGTAAAAATTTAGATTAATTTGAGGATAGTAAAATACTAACGTGCTTGTGGTTTCTAGATGTTGCTCAGCCCCAAATATATTAGTTGCTCATGCGAATGAGAATGCTTCAGGCCACATAAATTCAGTGAGACATTTTCAGCTATTCTGAGCTCAGTTGCTTCCCATTGTCAACTCTAGATTGTTCAGATGGTACTATACCTATCTGACCTTACAACGTTCCAGTTATTCCTGGTCTAATAAAATGATCTGACCTTCAAGGAAAAATCAGGTGTACTTTCTCTTTTAAGAAGATTCGTCAAAAAGGAACAGCATATATGATATCATGAGAAGGACTGGACGGCGAACCAAATGCCATTAAAGTACTTGGTTCTCTGGATAGATTCTATGTGAAGACTCCCTAAATATTCCTGGTGGCATGGTGTTCATCTTCCAATTCCATCTCCTTTTGCAGGATGTTTTATGGACCTGGTGGCCCATACGCATTGTTCGCAGGCAGAGACGCCAGTCGGGCTTTGGCAAAGATGTCATTTGAAGCAAGTGATTTAACCGGTGACATTTCAGGGCTAGGTCCTTTCGAGGTCGAGGCCCTGCAAGAATGGGAGTACAAATTCAAGAGCAAGTATGTTACGGTTGGAACAATCAAGAACACTGTTCCGGCTGCAGAGGGAGATACTGCAAGGAGCGCTGTGACAACTGGAAGAGACATCGATGCAAGCAGTATTGAAAGCAACAATGTGCCAGAGCCAAAGGAGACTGCAGAGACAGATCAAGGGAGCGTAGTATCGAAGACAATGGAGACACCGGACGTCGACGTGAACACAAGAAGCCATGAAGATGCAGAGGAGGAAAAGGCAAAGGAATTGCCGGCTTCAGAGGTGACAAATACGAGCAGCCAAGCAGATGCAGTGGAGGAGCAAGAGGAAACACCAAACGTGGCTGTAAAGAACATGAGAAGCACTGAAGATGTAGAAGAGCCAAAGGAAACACCTCAGGTAGTTGATGTGGAAGATGCGTGTAAACATAAAGAGACAACGGAGAAGCCAGATGAAGGAGCAGGTGTCGTGGATTTGGATAAGAACACAATCAGCCATGAAGATGCTGCACAAACAAAGGAAACACGGAATGCAGATGAAAAGGATGCAAGCAGTCATCTAGATGACGAGAAGCCGAAGGAAACTCCTGATGTAGAGGTTAAGAATGCATAGAGTCGTGGCTACTAGCTGCTATGAAGCTTTCAAGCTGTCTGAGGTAGTTTGCATAATACAGTGTCATGCACATCCTGATGTGAATTCAGCTATGAATCCTTGCGTAGAGTATATAATGTATAATTATACTAAAATAAATCAATCCCATGCTCCTCCATATGCTATTATTGTAAACAGACATAAACTTTAGAAATTTTTATATAAATTTAGGACACACAATTAATCAGAATTAATATTCTTCAGCTATGTCTTATATATATCCTTGGGGATGAAGGAGTTGGTAAACTAATGTTAAAGCCACTAAAGTAGCACCTCCAAATCTTGAGTTCGACTACCTGTGGAAGTAAATTTTGGACATCTTGTCTAGGCACCTCCAAATCTCGAGGTTTTTAATAATGGCAAAGTAGGTAAATGATATGCAAATTTAGGATTATTTTAAATTATCTTTCACAACAGCACAATAGGTGATTTATATATAAATATATAGGTTAATTTATATAAATATACGGGATTAATTAAATTATATTCCACGTGGAATAATAGATAATTTATATTCAAATTTATGGGTTATTTTAATCCATGTTTGTAATGCCATGGTGGTAAATCTATATGGAAATTTAGAAGGTTATTTTAATTTATTTTGTATAATGGCATGGTGTGTAATTTATATAAATTTTTAGGAGTTATTGTATTTCATCTCTCGTAATAGTGTGGTGGGTAATTTTTTTGACTTAGAGGCTTCCTAATGGATGACACGTATTTCTATTTTTTGTGAAAATATATATGGTTTTTTCTAGCCGTCTTAGTCTTAGTAGTAGTGCTTTTGCCCAGTCTTTTATTAGTACTCCCCCATTACAAATTATAGGTCGTTTTAACTTTTTCCTGATAACAAATTTGGCTAACTCATCTTATTTAAAAAAATTACAAAATAAAAAAATTATATAATATGAATAAAGTATATTATATGCTAAACTAAATCAAATGAAAAATAAATAATAATCATTTTTTAAAATAAGATGAATAAGTCAAGTTTAATGTCAAAAAATCCAACGACTTATAATTTGGGACATAGGGAGTAATTAGTAATAGTATATGATATAGTTATCCATTCTTCGTATTTGTACCATGGGTGCATTTATGAAAGCTATTAATTCAGAATTCTACAGGGTATCATTTGCAAAGCTTGTTAGTGTGAAAGTTTCAGCTGAAAAGGCATACTGATTATGTTCCCTAGTACATCAGCCCTATTGTTAAAAGATATAAACTTATATATAAATTTGAACTGCATGATTGCACTGAGTTCAACAGGTGCAACTATGGGATCTTCAACAGTTTACAAGCTTACATGTACATGATCTACTTTACAAATCACAATCCAACACCACAGATTCTGTAGTTCTTTGTACATGGAATTGTGAAACTTGGAAGGGTCAGCACATTCTATGTACAACAAATAATTTGTAAAACTTTGCACCAAACTAGAAGCTCCTCCTCAGCAACAAAAGTTATTTTGCAATATCCCATGGCGTTTGCAGTACTAAATAGAAGGCAGAGCTCACATACTCCGTCTGTACCTCCTGATCTTTCCATGTTTAATTTGAGAGTTAATTATAGAATATGATATCAGTATGCGTTAGTTAAGTATCAGATAATTCCCTTCTATGTGATCTTACGATTAGAGACTCCAGATTCTGCATAAACAACAGGACACATAGATGTTGAGCTATCACCAGCAATTAGATAATACGACATTACACATTTAAATCCCCTACCTTCACTGATCGATTAACTTCTTCGATCTTATGGAGCAATATATTGTCTGGAATTTTGCCCCTAGAATCGATCACAGGATGGATTGGGGAAGCTTTGACCTGCACATCGTAATTCCACCCTTAGAATCAAAGACACCCAGCCCAGCAGGCAAAATGAGATTTCAGTACAAACAAACATATGGCCAGGGCTGCAGGTGCAGCACTACCTTTCCACTAGGAGAATAAAATCCACTAGTTGGTGGAACATAAGAAAGACCTTCCCTGGAGTACAATCTAGTTTCCCAACTTTGAACTTCTTGAATTCTCCTGGAAGCTTCTCTGATTATAACCTGCACAAAATGATGAAAAGATATCACCAAACAATCAGCTAAGAACATATATAATTGTGCAAGTTTTATGGTTGCAGAAATTCCAGAAACGAATTATTAGTTTCAACCATTAAAAGGATTGCAAAGGATGTAAGATGGTAAAACAGATTAACAGGTGTAAAATACACCTTTATAAGGTCCACTGTTAGCAGTAACAAACACCGATTACCTTTCTTAGAAGATCTGGACTATGGACACCATGAAATTGCAGCTCATCTAGTGGAGCAGGTTTCCCACGGGCTATGTTTTCTATTCTAAATGTGCATAAGCTGTACACAGACTGTAGAAAACCTGCATAATAGTTTTTTTTTGTCAGAAACATACAAGCATACAGTTTCAACTTTTAAAGATGGGTATTTCACAATTCTGTTCAAGTTCATGCGTGAGATATGAACTAGAAATGCAGATATTCTCTTAAACTTTTACATAAGCAAATACATTAACGTGCCCTTCTTCAATGAAACTTTACTAATAAGCAGTGACATTCCATGTAAGTAACAAAATTATAGTTTTACGCAAATGAACGCATCGAAAGGAGTATGTGGACGGATTAGAAAAAAATAATAAATGCAGACAGAACCTCAAATCCATTATAAAGAAGACTTGCAGTATATTCAGCATAGTAAATTGTACTAGACATTATTGTTGTGAATAGACCGAAGTAGGAACTATACAGCCATGTACCTTGCTCAATTATAACATCAACAATCAAATGGAGAGGCACTTTAATCTCTTTATTGACTATCCCCATGAACGGAAAGTACGAAGGTCTAGTGGCCTGCAAAAATCCCACACCCAATCAGCAGTAATCTGACAATCAACCAACGAAGGCAAGAGGTTTACCAGTACCTTGTACACTATCTTATCCTCGGTGACATAGAGCTGGCGGGACAGGACATCCCTCTTCAGCACGTATCTCTTGTACGGCAGGTAGAGAAGCAGGAGCAGACCGATACCCCACGCCAGGACAAGCAACAGCGAAATCAGCGCCCAGGCGATGGTGTCGTACTGCAGGTAGCCGGGCATCAGCTCCTGAAACGAGGCCCGGTACAGAACTCTGGCGGCGGCGCCCGCCTCCTCCTCATCGCCTGCCTCGGGCGCTAAATCCTCGGTCAAGCGCGTACCGGAGGCGCTCCTCTCGCTCAGTGTCACCGCGTGGCCACTCAGCATGCCTTCCTAGCTACTAGCAGTGGATGAACTGCCAATAGCAAGTAGAAGCGATGAGCCAACGAGCTGCCCTCGCTCCGCAGCAGATTCGCTTGCCCCCCTCGAGAAAATGGGTGCTGATGGGCGGATGGTGAGTGGGGAGGAGGAGAGAAACACCTCACCTGTAGCTGTAGGTAGGTGGGGGCAGGGCTCAAGCCGCGGCGCTGGACGCGACGAGGGGAGAAAGGAGCGCGCAAGCCCAAATCACGGCGCAGGAGCTGGAAATGGCTGAGGTCTTCCCCACTCCGGAGTTCGGACCTGTGATTTCGAAATCGAAATCGTTTGTCTCCCTCTCTCGCTACTAGAGTCCTCTCGTCGTGTGATCGTGTCTCGATCTCGCCGTCTCGTCACACCAGGGGAACAGAAAGAAAGAGATGGGCTCCAGTGCTCCACGTAGGTTATTGGGCCAAAGAAACGTGAGCCCACCCGTAATTCCTCTGGGCTTTGCATGGAACGAGCCCATCCAAACGCTGTGGCGTGGCGCGAGCCCGCCTACGGGAAAACGCGTCCGTGCGTGCGCACACGGCACACCTCACACCGTCGCTACCTTGTCGGAAGGCTCTGGCTTTATAAACTTTCATTTCATGCCTCGTCGTGAAGTTGTACAGAAATTACCGGTCTGTCACTGGCTACACACATATCGGTTCGGCTCCCACACGAAACAAAGACGACCAAATCTTTCTTCTCCCCGTTTCCATTTTGGCGTAGGCGGCGACAGAAGACCAAGCGCGCGCGACGACGGTGATGGAGGGCGACGGTGTGCTTCTCCTTCGCGGCGTCCCCGTCACCGCCGCCGGAGAAACTCTGCTGGGCCAGGGCACCGCCCCAATCGCCGCTGAGCAAGGTCTCGGCCGAGCTGGGCAATCGGTTTGTTCGGTGCAATCGGTTCGGTGTATTCGGTTATGTAAAACTTCGGTTTCTCAGATATGGAAGCCGATCGGTTCCTCGCTGCACCAAACCAAAAACCGACGAGTTCGGCTTCGGCTTCCTCGGTTCGGTTTCTCGGTATGACCGAACTGCACTGAGCTCTGAAGGCTGAACCAACAAGCCTGCAGTACACAGTACCCTCGTTCACGAATTGAATGGATAACAAGGCATACCCAGATCAAATAAACAAGCAAGCAAATCGAATACCACACGGAAGAAACTTTGAAGCATACAAGAACCAGAGCGATGCAATTAAAGCCTTAAAGGCAGCGGAGGGATGGAAGTATACAAATAAATTAATTTTGATCGCCGGCGGCCTTGCCTGCACAGCTCTTGGCCGAGGCCAACGAGGCAATGACTGCTGCTAAAAACTTGACGCTGCCGCAAACAGCTATTGCATACGATGGTTACTGAGGATCTATACCGTAGCTGGACAAGGTCGAGCCGCCTGGCTCTTGCTGCCATGCCAGATTGCCGGCTGCTCGAGTCCTCAAAGAAGCGTGGATGGGAGGATCTCCGCGGCCATGCAACAATGGACCCGTCTGAAGGTGTCGCTAGGCTCGCGCCGCCGCCGCATGTCGCTCGTCCGGTCTCCGACGTCCTCAATCCTCGTCTTCCATGCGCCTCCGCTGGTGGACCCTGGATGGGAGAGGATAAGTTTGTGTGGGCTGCAGTGGTGGGATCTGGGAGAGTAGGATTTAGTTGGGCCAATGCGGGCTTCTAGGAGGGCCGCATGGTGTAGGGGTGCTCTGGTGCAATTTGCAAATTCGGTGTTGCCGGCTGTTCGGTGTACAGAGGCTGGAAACCGCCACCGACCGAACACCGAACTTCGTAAAACCAGGAACCGAAGCCGAACCGAACCACCGAAAAAACCGAGATTTCGATTCGGTTCGGTTCAGTTCGGTGGTCGTTTTTTGGTGTAAAAGTGCCCAGCCCTAGTCTCAAGGAGGGGCCATCCTGATGGCGCGGAGGCAGCGGTTGGACGGGGTGCCGCCGCCTTTGGGAGGGGCCAACCGATCGTCGCGGCAAGATGGAACCCTAGGCCAGGGAGCCGTCGCCTTCGGGAGGGACTAGGTCGTCGCGGGAGATGGAGGTCTGGGCCAGGGCGCCGCCGCCATCGGGAGGGGCCACACTAGCTGGCATCGCGAGATCCTAGGCCGAGGCGCCGCCGCCTTAGGCGGGGAACAGGTCGCCACCGGATTTGCCGCAGGCCTGGCCACCACGGGCCGTGACTAGCTGCCCGCCGGTGGCCACCAGAGCGCCTCCCCCCGCCGCCGGAGCTGTCTGGGCCGGTTGTGCACAGTTTGCCGGCACCCTCCACCACTGATGCCGCACTTGAAGTAGCATCTGACGCCGACGTTTATGGACTAGGCGAAAGTGGCAAAGCCTCTTATGGCCACGCTGTCTATGGCAATGGCACCAACGTCGAAGATGGAGATGTCGATGCTGCAGTGCAATATTACAGAGAAGGAGACAAAGGCTACATTCCTCCACTCGACCTGACTGACAACCTAGTACTACAGCCTTGACATAAATGGAGACACTAGCTGTGGCCGTACCCGTGGTCGTGGCGTAGGCCGTTTCCATTTTAAGCGAACTGGTGAACATAGCCTTATTGTCTTACTAGCACAAGTTATGTCTATTCTACCAAAAAGACTATCTCAAACTCCATTCTCCGCTTTGTATATAGTGTATTAGAGTGCATATTCTGTCTTTTGGTTCGTCTATTAGTCTTTCTGCTGGAAACAGGTTGAGCATTTTACCCTAAATATTTGATCCAATTTAGTGGTGCTGTTGAACTAGTTTCTGCTTGATAGCATATTATCCCATGAACCAAACACCCCAAACTTTGGTCTTGAAGCGTTATGCTGTTTGGAACACTTTGTTTGCTATAATAAAGGGGCAACCTGTTAAAATAGATTATATATACAAATTTGGCTGTTTAGATCACTACAGTGGTTTTGTCTATAATTTTAAAATAGTACAATAAAGGGAGACAGTGGATAGTTGAATTCTAGAATCTATAAAAAGAATCGTCTGTTTGGATCTTATATAGATTGTTTTATCTTGTTTCTATGCTCTGTCTACAGCTTCACGCGCATATAAGAGCCAGTTGTTCTGCAACCGTTCCTCGTGCCTTCTCTGATCCAGCATATATTCCGATCAGGTGGCAATTCAGTGATGATTTCACTGGCCGTCTGGCCTGGAACGCGATTTCCATACGGCAGCAGAGACCGAATTGAGTGGTGCTCAACAGAAACGTGCACAGCGTTGGACGCTCTGTAGTGTAGGAGTACTCCGTAATCATCACTGAGCGGCTGAGCGGCTGAGCGGCCATCAAGAAGCGCGTCGTACGTCAAGTTTAAACGCCTGCTGCCCAGCTCACTGCCACTACGGGGTACAAGGAGTTTAATGGCACATTGGCATCAGCTGGCCGGCAGGCATATAAATTGGACAGCAGCAGCAAGCCAGCAACCAATACACACATCAGCTATTTGAACGCAAAGGCTACGTCGTCGACCTGGACATGCAATTAGAACCAACAGTTTAGCGACTAGCTTCATCGATACGCTTAATCAAGAAAATGTACCGCTCTCTGTTTGCATGCAGCCGTTTAGTAGGATTTGTTTGGTTGCTTGTGCGGTTGTGCCAACTGCCAAGTGACCATATATGATATATGTGGTCATCTCCCTAAAACTAGACAGTGTGGTTCAGCCAGTTTTCTTGAATAGTTTGATACATTTATCATAGTAAATAATATTAAGAAAAAGTGGACTAAGAAGGCATATGTAGGCTATATGCCCGAAACCCCAGATGGTGAAAGGTCTCTTGTTCGACCTCAGAAGAAAATGTGGCAAAGTCAGTCAAGAGTGAAGACACACTTTGCATAGTAGTTGAGTTGACAAAAAATGAAAACCCTAACACACGACGTGTTTGGGTATCCAAACCTAAATGGATATTTCCTTGCTATTGTAGGTTGTAGCCCTTCGGGATGATAGGCAAAGTGCAACACATTACACTTTACCAAATGGGTCCAGGGGGTTATCCATTTTAGGTATTTCCTCCCATCGACGCATATCATCTCCAGTCACATAGAACCATTAATTTCCACAGTTGCAACACTAATGTTGCACCGCCAATAGTTGCATGAGGCTGCCTGTAGCCCATAGTTGCTCTGTCATCAGCACTTTGCTGCCACCATCTGTCACCATCCCAATTCACTCAAATCCCCTCAATCCGAAGTTATCCAAACTAGGTCTTAGGATTTTAAAAAGACAGATTAAAGAATGTAGGATATGGAACAGGTGCCTCTAATTAGATCACCATTTGCTTGTCCGGTATATGCATCATGCATGTATGCAAGTTATTTCTAATTTTTTGTATTAATCTCCTATAACAACAGCTATTATGGGATAAATTTTGACTCGTAAAACAATCGTTATCATGAGCTGGATGGAGCAAGTATTTTTGGACCAAAGAGAGTATACTATGTATTTTCTTTGGACGGACAGACAAACGACAACCACGATACGAGTCTCGGAAATGCAATGGGTATCCTAGCCATGGCATGTACCGAATGAACCATTACAACCGGTACCACCATATTTAACGCATAGCATAAATGACTACACGAACAAGGAAATTATAAAAATGAGCTGCCTTCTTCAAGGGCATGGGCCATCTGAGGCTTCTGGTTCTGGGCAGGGGGCACTGGGGCAGAGGGGGCAGCCATGAGCTCTCGACTTCCAGGCAGCCATTGGGAGATCACGCCACTTGTAGCTAGCTAGCTTGCACTTGCAAAAACTACCCGTTCTTTCCACTCCACCTCTCCAGCGCAGCTCCGGTCCTGCGCCATGAGGCACGCTCCATCGCCGGCCATGCTGCTGCTGCTGCTGCTGCTGCTTTTTCTGGGGGTCGAGCTGGCAGCCTTCACCTACAGCTGCAGAGCTCTAAAGCCCAGCGTGTCGCACCGCGGCGCTGTGCTGTGGTCGGCGCGCTCACCGCCGGGGACGGCGCCCGATGTCCGCGGCGACTTCGGCGCACGGGAGGTGGCGCAGGAGTCCAAGAGGCTGGTTCCCCAAGGCCCCAATCCACTGCACAACTAGCCTCCTCGTCAGGTACTGCAACGTACAACCTGCTCGCTGCTCGGTCGTGCGTGCCGAGGACTGCGCAAGTGCATGCACTTCTCTGCTTTTCCCCCCTCAGCTCTTCCTACTTCCTACGTTCTTGTGCGAAAGAGCACATGCAACATACATTTCGGTGTTGTAAGTTGTAACTTGTACGTAACTAGTACTAGTAGTTACTACCAGCACAGCAGCACTTGGCAAAATTAAAGAAATCATGATAACACAAGATTACTGTACTGATGCCATGTAACTAATACTGAATAGCTGAAAGGCCCTGAAGTCATACCCAATAATCTCTTATTGCCTTGCGCCCTTTGGAGGTCGTTACAGTATTACTCTGCTCTTTTAAATACGTGCCTGACTGCCTGGTTTCATTTTTTAAAAATGTACCGTTCCATGTTTTTCTTCACTCCTATTTTTTTTAAAAGAGACTCCAGCGTTTGACGCAGTGACTGATTTGGTTCTTCTTGTGGTGGCGGTGCTGGATGTGATGAGTGGTGATTTTTGAGGGCCCTTTCTGTGTCACTCTCGTGTTCCCGTGTGTTGAGATCAGACAAAGCAAACTGTAATGGGAACCTGGCCATGTTCTGTGGTGAATTGTGTCGTCTCAGTTCTCACCAGCTATTATGAGTTATATGACCAGCTCTTTGGTCTGTTTTTCTAGACAGCTTTTTTGTTCTGTTGCTTGCTTGCCTCCCCGGTGCCCACAACTCGGAAGCCTGCACAGTGCACACTGACACTGTTTTGAGGCAGTCACACTCTCCTACCGTCCTACGCCTTGCCATTTTTCTCTCTAAATATGAGATTATTCGTTCCTTCTGGAACGAAAGAATTTCATTGGAATTTTCACTGAATAACAGTACTCATCCAAGGTTCCTCCTTTTTTCTGCACAAGTCCAAAACAAAGAAAAAAATTGTTCGTATCCAAAATGGCAACAACAGTAACGCGTTCAATTGCTTCCCACACTTCAAGCTGTACTGAACTCATCATGTAACAAACTTGCCCGTGCAACCAATATATATGCAGATCGCCAACCCCTACCAGAATGTGAGTGCACATTTTGCACCAGAAGTCTTCTGTGCGCCATCAGCATATATGCAGAACACCATCAGCAGCAGCAATAAGAATTAAAAAGTCGGGCACGGCTTTGAGCTTTCGTTAGAAATCCCCCAGCAAAGAAAAACACGAAGGCAAACACTCGTCTGTGACTGCCGATCGACGCCTTCTGCCCTTCTCTACGACAAGAAACTCCGATCGACAAGAAACCTCATCGCAGCATGTCCAGTCATCCAGTGTGCAGAGGCCCAAATCAGATGCAGAAGTGGGAGGAAGCAGAGTTCAGGGGAAGAAGACGTCCGCCAAGCCAGCCGCAGCACGCCCACCATGGCTTAGAGAGAAGCACTTGTAAAGCACGGAAGTTATAAATAAACTGAAGGTTATGATTATATTTCATCTGGTACATGTCAAGGGATGCCCTGTTACCATTGTCTAAGGACCAAAAGAAACGATGCTGCTGTAAGAAAAGTGCTTCCTGTCTTGCAACATTACTGGTTTATACCTTCCCAAAATGTTGAACACAAAGTACCCCCCTCAAAACTTTAAAAAAGCATGGTGGGAGGTAAAAAAAAAACTTGTCACTGTTGTAAGAAGTGATCACAAACGGCCTTAAAACTTGAACACCGAAGACGGGTATTAATACAGCTATTTTTAGTCGAAACTCACTAAAAACACTTCTTTTGAAATCGTCAAAATAAGCCACATCGACTGGGTTTTGCATTAGCATTAAGTACTCCATGGCTGAAGGCTCCAAGCGCATGGATTTTCGTGGTGCTTGGGTGCAACCTCGAAGCATCTAGCTCTTCTTAGTGCGATTGTTTCCATCCACCGCAGTCCTCCGGGAGACCCCGATGGCGAGTACCCTATACATAAAGAATAACCGTTAGCTTACTGAAAAGAAGCAGAATTTTTTTCCTCGAACATGAAAGAGACCTCGGTTTCACTGTATTGTGCAGAAGAAAAGAAGTTGGAAATATTTGCAGCCTATGAGGAAAGCAGGGTCCTTGCGAGCGATTGACCAATAAGCAATAGTTTTACTGAATGAGCAACAAAACTTAAAAGAAACAATGCCTTCCTAAGTTGCACATCCAGTGAAGCATTTAAGGAAATGGTCCAGTCCAGAAGCTTCACTACCGCAATACAGCCAACTGTATCCTAAAACACATAATTAGTCGTACTTGACACCACCACTGCATTGCCGGCAATGGCATCGCATGACTAGACACTAGAAACCATAACGGTGCTGAGGCTATTATGTTCTGTTATGGAGTAGACCTAAAAATTAGGAAACCCATCACAATCTGTATTCATTCAACAATAGGGATGTCCAAATGTTACTCGTCAAAAGAAATGTTACCCTAGACTGGCCACAAAAAAGGGGAGACCTTGGTAGTTTGAATAATAGAAGACGTTTAAGCAAACCCCTACATAATAATTTTACTAGCTGAATTCCTGTGTACTGCAATGGATTTCCAAAAAAAAAAAAAAATCGATGTTCTAGACTAACAATTGAGATAGTCAAAATTAAAATAATATTCTATCCCAAATTATGTATAGGATTAAACCATAAAGAACCACATAGATACAAAGAGATTTTCAGCACGACGTACAAGCATGTGGCAGATTGAAATGCTAACGGATTATGAAACCATACATTCAATGTGTCCTGCTGCTAAAATCCATAATATCAACATTCACAACTTGCTTCATTCATGGTAGAACTAGATACTAACAATTCTTCTATATGCCCTAACTCCACTATGCATAACTTTTTACTAAAGAAATTTGAATAGTTGCATGGGGGTATATTGAGGAAAACGAAAGTGCTTATATTTTCATACAAGATTAATGTTGATGGATTCATTCTTAAGAGTACTTATTACATACTAGGTTCAAGAACTTCAATATTCATAGAAATATAAACATAGAGGCAGAATTTTAGAAACTACCTCAGGAGTGAATGTGAGACCAACTTTAATTTCTCCGAAGTATTTTTCATCTTTCACAACATTATAGAGTGTTGGTGGAATGCTCCTTTCCGTATACACTGCTTCCAACGGAATACTGCAGAAATCAATTCAATAGGAATCTTTAAAATTTAAATCACCTAATAAAACTACAATTTGATAGGTACATAATATAAGTGAAGAAGTAAGAATTTGTGACAGACGTTTGCTTTCTACCTTTCTTCCAAAGAAAAGAAAGTGGAATTGCATATATGAATTGCGATATGTGCTTACGTCGCTTCACCAACAAAGTCATCTGCTGTGCCTGAATCACTGTCCTATAAGCTTGATTATCAAGTCAGTGGTTTTGTCAGACACAGTGAAGACAAAGTTTTCATTCCACTCAGGGTTACTTCCTTTTCCTGCATGTGTAATCATGTTACATTTGTTAAATTAGCAAAGTACCTTAGAGAAGGATATGGCGATCACAATATAGATTTGAAACCACGAATTTTTTTTCTAGAATATGCAGGGGAATTATGAATATTTTGCATTAAGTTGGAATTACAACCAACAGACAAGGTTCAACACAATGCAAAAGCTAATTTGTTACCTCCAAATTGGCTTCCTAATCACTTGTTAGCACTTAGCACTATTGTATTGTCCTCCTAGTTTTTTTTAAAGCATCCTCCTAGTATTGTTTCAGCTTAGTCACTTATGAGTTATATTATCATTTGACTTGCATCATAGTATAGTTTTTTCATGTTACATCTACTATTCTCTGAGCACACTATAGACTGCCTACATTATAGTATTCCACAAAATAAAATTTGCATGAGAGAATGGAAAGTTTCAGCATACTTGTGAATTCTAGTAATCAGATTCCTCCTGAAATCTCATTAGGCCACTAAAACTCAGAGGTCAACCTATTTTCCTAATGCAAAAACACCCAGACGTTTGCAAAATGCATCAGCACAACAGAGATAGAAAATAATAAGTGCGAGGAAAAAACAAATAGATGAGGGTATTCACCGGTTGCAATACTGCTCCTCTGCTCCTGTGATCGGCACTTGAGAATTGCATACGGATCCATGTTACCTGCGGTTCAATTTTGCAAGAAAAAACTCATCACAAGGAATCTCACGGTGTCGGGAGAAAAAAACGAAAGATTAACAAAGCAACTGAACAAATAATGTGGCTAATCTGAGCGCCATTTTACTAATCCACAATCAACCATGAAATCTACAACCAGTTTGTTTCCTAAAATCCACAATTTTTGAAGGCTTCATGTGTCAACAAGTGAGAAGAAGCCAAATTATTGAACTCTAGACATTGCCCATAAAACCATTTTTCCTTAGCCCTTGCCAATAGAGGACAAAGAATTGATCAAGCAGCATGTTTGAATTTTTTAAAAAATCAGGTTAGAAACGCATTAATAGAATTGACCCATCAAGGCATCAACCAATCAACATTAGCCGGTCGATTATTACAAGCCCAAGAGCTCCGGTCCACATGGAAAGAAACCGCAATACTTCAAATGCAGATTGCAAAATGGCGGGAGAAAAGGACTATCTTGAAGATTTAGCCGGTAACGTACAGAGATAATCGGCGTTCTCGAGGCCCTTGGCCCCGACGAGCAGCACCTCCAGCGTCCCGTGCACCATGTCCTCGGCCTCCTCTCCTCGCTCTTCCTCACAGGCCCCTGCTCCTTGCCTGTGGCCCGAACGAACGCGGACGACGCAGACAGGTGGATCCGAATCTCTAGCTGCCCTTTATACGCGTCTGGCTGCCTGCCTCGCCTGGAGACGGAGGAGGCAGGCATGGCACGGATGGCCATTAACCTCGCCCACCACCGCCGGTTCCGCGCGCCAGGGCCAGGGGAGGGGAAGCACAAAAGCACCACCACCAGTAGTTGGGCCCATTTTGCGGGCCGGTGCGAGAACGTAGCGGCCCATCAGTGCCATGCCGACGGCCCACCAAAGCTATATAGCGAGAGATTTTGGTGGGCGAGCTGATCGCGCGTCCACATCGGCAGCACAGGGCGGTGCCACGTGTCACCCGCCGCAGGCCCAGGGCTGATCTGTACTTATCCATGATCCATCCAATCCCACCTCACTCGCAGATCGCAATTCGCAAACTAACCACCTTGGCCGCAGGGGGAAAAAAAAAACGTCCCAACCACCTCCCATCGCTTCCACACCGCTCCGATTCCCCCTCCTCAGTCCTCACCTCCTCCTACCCGCTCGCTCGCTCTCGTCCCCATCCGCCGCGAATCGCGATGGCCTCCCGCCTCGCCGTCGCCGTCTCCGTCGCCGCGCCCGTACCGTCGCCGTCCCCGGTGGCCGCCGCCGCCCCGCCCCGCCTCGCCGTGCGCCGCGGCCCCCCGCCGGCGTGCCTCGCGCTCCGCGCCCGCCCACGCTCCCGCGGCGCGGCCGTCGTGTGCCAGGCCCAGGGCGGCCAGGACACCGCCATCCAAGGTATGTTTACGCGCGCCTAGGTTGCTCTCCTGCTGCTAGGGTTTGATTCACGTACCGATCTGAGATGAATTGGCGCTGGGCTGCTGATCTGGATTCTGGAGCCGACAATAAGCCGTTGAGGCGACTTGGGTTTTGTGGACTGCCGTATGTATGGTTGAGTGCATCGATGAATTTAGGGATTTCGCAACAGTTTTCCCCATAAATAACTCGGGACAGGCTTGTACACGAACAGGAAGTAGGAACTGCAGAGCACAGATAGTGAAGCAAGCTGCCGTGAATGAGCTGAGGCACGAAGGCTTATTTTTGTATGTATTCCTGCATGCACGTGTATAAATATCCATTTTCGCATCATCCACTGGACATGTGTTAACCATTATATGTATCGTGTAGACGTGTAGTATCATTTATGTGGCTATGTGCACATCGAACTTAACAGGAGATGTGCTTAGGCATCCAGTGTAACTTTGTGTAACATTTGCTCGCTACATTGGCTATGCACTTTAGGTTTCCTTTGCATGTACGCATAGGCGTGAAAACAAGTTTGGACTTTAAATCTATCAACATTTAACAATAGATGGCGCCACTTTTTCGTGGTCTGCGGAAAGCTATAAATTGAACATTGCAATTTATGACAGCTGGCTTATACTGACAGATGACGCCAATAGGCAATAATATGAGCGTAGGCCATTCTCAAATTTGACAAATTATTGTCAGTATTGCATACAGTATCTTATCTAGTTATTGCTTTAGCCATATGTATATTTATCGAAACATGGTATTGTTCTTAATCTAACTTTGTTGAGTGTGGTTACCTTCAATGTAACTGACTAACTGCCATATTGGAGCCATACAAGAATAGTATGAGATGTAGCAATGAAAATGTTCCCCTATTTCAAAATTAGGATGCTAGGTACTGTTAGGGATATGTCATATTGGTGGGTGTTACCAGATTTATTTAATTGTTTCTTGAAAATATGTACGAGAGCACAAGATTATCAAGAAAATCCATAGCATCATGATAGTAAGTTAGGGTCCTGACTGGCCGAATGTTGATTCTGCGTCATCCTATGGTAGTTTTAGATGGATTTATGCCTTTCCATATATGAGAAGTGGCTCCAAGAGAGCTGCCAGCTATTTCATTAAGAAGGTAAAGGTGCTAGATTAAGTGTGGGTACTTTCTTTGATGGTGTTATTGTTTTCTACTGTATAAGCTGTACCAAGGGTACATACACGAGAAGGGAGTTTGTAGTTGCTGTAACAAGTTTTGACCTCTACTTGCTTTATCATAAATATTGGTGTATATGATACCATACTTCTTTTCAAGTTTGAACCCAAGTTAAGCCTGAAATTTCCTAGGATAAAAATAGATCTTCTGATTTATGAGTCATGAGCACTTCCCTTTTATCACGGTAGTAATTTAATCCTTATATTTGTTTACCATGCTATTGATACCAACAACGGGACTCTGTTTGGTGTTGTCGTCTTAATTTCAAGTTCTTAATTTCGAATTAAATGTATAATCTGGTAAATTTATTCAAAAACTTGCACTGTTGAATACATCCCATGTCCATACATGTGTTTTTTTCTGGAAAATGGCTGTTCCATATGCCTGATAGAAAACGCAATAAATTGCATAGTAAATTGCTTATTAGGTTGAATAGTAGGTTCCTTATCTGTTCTGTATAGTCATCGAGTAAAGTTTCCTTATCCAAATGCATCTCAGTGGTGGAGCTTGCCAAATGAATAAGTATGAACCAATGCTTAAATAAGATGGTTATGTAAGTGTATAGTTTAGAGTTATATATGTAGTGATACTAAGCATGTTCTTTAACTACTTTTGGAGGTTCTTGGGGCCATGGCCACCTTGGGTCTCAAAGAAGTTCCGCTCCTGTGTGACATTATGCTATATTTGGCTAAACCACTCTTCAGCTTGTGATATCTAGAACTCTTATAAAAGCTCTAAACCATGAAACTATACATAGTTAAAGCAGCATAGTTCATGATACGTGAACTCAGAAGTCAGAACGATACATTCAAAAATAGATTGAAACATAGGGAAAAAAGAATTGATGGAAGAATAAAATAAGGCATATATAGCTGAAGACACAAGAAAAAGTTTCTCTTGAGCTATGCTTGTAGAATTGTTGAGCATCATTGTTAAACTCATCGGCATTATTAGCCTCGTGGAGAAGTTTTTGTTTGGTCCTTTTTGTGGTGATTGATGTGCCGACTTATATGTTTTAAACTTCATTGCTTTTCAGTTCCTGATGTGAGCAAATCCACATGGCAAACACTTGTGGTGGAGAGTGAGCTTCCTGTCCTCGTTGAGTTCTGGGCTTCGTGGTGCGGACCATGCAAGATGATAGACCCCATTGTTGGCAAGCTCTCGAAAGAGTATGAGGGAAAGCTGAAATGCTACAAGCTGAATACAGATGAGAACCCTGACATCGCGACCCAGTTCGGCATCCGGAGCATCCCCACCATGATGATATTCAAGAATGGTGAGAAAAAGGACACGGTGATCGGAGCTGTGCCAGAGAGTACCCTGGTTAGCACCATTGACAAGTATGTTGATGGGAGGTGAAATCTGAATCTTAGCCTTGGACTTCGATGTGTAGATGGATGGGTATGCTTTACACCGTTGTCACTGAATCCCCCTTATATAGTTGTATGTAGATAGTAATATGAGTTTGCCTCCAATAAATGCGATTCAAGGATGAGAAGTCATCTGGACGGAAAGGTTGTTTCTGATTTAGCTTTAGTTTCCATTTCGTCCATTGCGTTGTGTTACTGTACTTGCATCTGCTAATTAAGTCGTATCGCGGCCTCATGGTTCTAGTCTGAATCTCCTTATGAACTGAGATAATGGATCAGGAGCTACGGCCGAATGCTAATGTCGGTGATGTTTCATGTTCGGAACGCCTTAGGGTGGGTCCCGTGAACAGTTACTAGCCTTTTGTTATGGCTTTGTTGCTCTTTTTTTTCCCCGTTCCATATGGGTCAAGCGCAGCGCAGTGGAGCGAATCTTGACTGGATGCAGTGCACCCTAAAACCTATCGTGGCAAGGGAACACGAGCTGGCGGTTCGGACACAAGTCCCTGTTGCCTGTGGGTGCAATGTTTATTGAATTATGATTATGATGTGGTCTGCCGCTCGCATGTCCATGTCAGGCAAATCGGCGTCAAGCGCTTCCACTGGACCAATGGGCTCGTACCGGCACACTGGGCCTCGTACCAAGTCCAGACGTAGAAGAAAGAAGAGCAAGGCACTAGGCAGTTTGGCACTGCCTTTCCTTTCGCTCCTCCTGTCGGAGTCGGTGCTTGCGATGGAGTTTATTCAAGCGCCATGGTGTTAGCGGTCTGCTAGCGGTTCGGCCAATCGTGCAGATTTTCTTCTTCAATGCCTATTTTTCAGATGTTGTCTATTCTATATTCTATTTTAGACAATCTAACACCTCTTTTTTCTATCTCTTTTTTTATGTTTTTAATACGCCCATACAAAATCTACTGGACGATCTAACCAATCTCTATCTAAAACACATACACTAATACAGTCAGCCTAAATATCGAAGCGAAGACGAGGAGAAACGACCGGCTCACGGGTTCAGGTGGTGGATACGAACTAGGAAGCGCCGACGGACGCATCGTTATTTTATTTTATTTTAGCATTTGCTCCTGCAGCTGGGAATGCTGCACTGGTACGGTTGCTGATCCCCGTGTGACAACACCTGCGTCGCAAAGCCAACGGACTGCTGCAACTGAACAACGCGGCGGCGCACGCTGCGCGGCCGGCCGTTGCACTTGCAGGGAGATGGATCGCGTCCGTCCGTCGACAAAGTGGCGTGCATGAGCTGATGCCCAGGCTCAAGCGCCTTTGTACGCGGACGCAAGCTAATCTCTCAGCTCAGCATCACTCAAGAGTCAAGACCTAAGACTAATATCATCGTATCATCATTCATATCACGGACAGATAGACCACCCGAAATTGCCTAACTGCCTGCTGCTACCAGTAGATAAGAGCAAGCACCAGTAGTTTTTAACCACCAAAAAAAATTAAGGGCATAGTAGGTCTAGGCCAGTGAAGAGACGAAGATCTGTGCACCCAACCAAACTGCTCCCAAGTTCCAACAAAGCTTCCGAGGCCGTCCCCGTCCGCTTCCCACTTTGGGGTCCCCTCCCCTCCCTTTGCCCTGCCGTGCGTGCACTGCCGCGCGCGCCGCTTTCCGCTCGCTAGCTCCACGTCCATCTCCTCTCCTTTATCCCGCAACGCAGCCGCCGCCTCGCCTTTTTATCCCCTGCGGCCTGCGCTGCGCCCCCGGCCGACGTCGACGCGCCAAGAGCTGTTAGCGACACCACCAGGCAGAGGCAGCATCTCTTCCTCTGCTGCTGCGCCCAACTCCTCACCCTGCCGGCCTGGAGACTGATAGTAGAGAGAGAGAGAGCCGCCGGACGCCGTCTCCTCTGCCGCCCGACGCAGGTCAGTCGAGGTCCATGTGCCCTGCTGATCCGATGACCCGCGTATACATGTCCTCCTGCTTGGTAGTAGCATCACGTTCTCTGCCTGTGTTCATGGTTTAGATCGGAGCAGCTTTGGCTGCTCCGTTGGGGTGTTGCCTCGCATTCTTGGGGCGTTCGTGGGAGGGCGGGCGGATGATCGCCGGCCGTGAGGCCCGTGCCTTCGCGATCTTCGTTCGGTTCGGTCACGGTTTGCATCCCATCACAAATAGCCCTCTGCTCCTGCACTATTCTCATAGCCAGCTTCTGGCTTCCAGATAAATCGCCATGGATCTGGCTACTGCGCTAGCTATTGGGTCTGCGTTTTATTGACTTGCTCTAGAAGACTAGCAGCACCTTTCTTTCCTGCTGTTGTTCACAGGACGCAGCAAGCTTTTCTGTATTTGCATCTGCACCGCCCCGTTTTAAGCATGTCTGCTAAAACTGTGTGTGGTTTTATATTTTGTCAACTATTACGCATCGTATTTTTATGAAATGTAATTGGCCAGTGCCACACAATCTATTATAGACTTAGAGTAGAGCGAAAACTTCAGGGTGTTGCTTCGTTGGTACGCGATAATGATCTGATTGGTCATACGTTGAGTGCACCTAATAACAAAAAGCTGAAAGGCTAACGGCACCTTGTTAGCTTGTAGAGGCACGTTCAGGGAAAAGAAGGGTAACCACCTTATTTGCAGGCACCGTGTGCTAACTGCTAAGCTTGTACTGGTACATCCAAATCATTGGCATGCGTGTAGGTTATGACCTCCTATACATCGGTTTTGGTGGCAGAGTGCACTAAACTATCTGCCCTTCTTGGTAATACCTAGCGGTATAGCCGTCAAACTTGACTGAACCCGTGTGCTTGGCTTGTCGATCTATCTATCTACCATTGTGTGATTTCATTGTAAATCAAAACATTAGTTGACCCACTATGTAAATGCTGCTTGCCCTGGAGAATGCACAATTTAGGATAAACAGAAAAAAAAATCTACATGTTGACACCTAACTTTGTCTGACCTCTCATATTATCTAAGAAAAGTTGCTCCAAATGGTCGCCCAAATTATTGATGGTTTCCCGATCCTGTTGCACTTTTGTTTTTGTCACCGAACTAGTATGGAGCCTGTACGATTCAAGAGAAAAAACCCTCATAGTCGGTGAGCAAATAATTGCTTGTTTCCCAATCTTATCTCAAGCTGGCAACAAATTTTTTTAGTTTCCTATTGTCTTCTCCTGTCAGTAGATATGCTTAAAAACGAGCCTTCTATTGCCGCTTATATCCGTTGAATATCTTGTGTTCCAAACTCGAGTTAACTCATAGTTTTTTTGGGTACCTGTGTAAAAGTAATTGATTGACTAATGACTAGGATCAGTCTGACGATCGGTGCACGCGCTATCTTCTCCCTCCTACCGGTGGTTTGTGTGAACAACCCTGCTCCATTGGTCATTTTCTTGCCCCTAAACGAAAACAAGGAGTTAATCCTGTGCCTGTCATTGTCCAAGTGGGCAGCATCATTGTCCGAGATTAAGTCTAGAAATCATGTTTAGGGTATATATTACCTGATCTGAACAAGGAGCAAGTTATGGGTGCCGGTACCTTTCTGCTGCTATTCATTTAATTTCGACCAATTAAGGATGTGGCTTTCGATCTGGGACGTGGCTTTCGATCAAGGAATGGTTACATCAAGCGATAAACGCGCGTCAGGTTACCATTGGCCTAGAGCACTCGTTGTCGTTTGGGCTGCTGTTGGCTCATCTGAAGCAAACGCATCTTACGTTCTTGATCTGGATAGTCTTGCTGATTGCTGAACAACATCTGACTGAACCTGAAGTTTCTGGACCCATCATCATTCCAGCAGTACAGCATATATACTATCCTGCACATGGCCCTGTACTTCCAAGGCCACAGACGTGTAGTCTAGTCGCAGTGTGCTTTGTCCTCTTATTTTTGTTCCTGACTGACCAGTCGCCTCACCCTGTTTCGATCGTAGATGTCTCAGTTGGTGAGATTTCAGCTAGCGATGCATTCGGATCGGATACGAACGGATTCGAATTCGGATGTAATTGATTATCACATTTTTATTCGAATTCAGATACGAATGCGGATGTCATCGGATACGAATACGGTTGCTTCGGATACGGATTTAAATTCGGATATCTACTTAGTTTTAACAATAATGATTATTAACATGCTTTACGGTGATTTTAGTAAAAAAAATATTAGACAAGTAAAGATTAAAGCACAAGCGTAAAATACAAATTGATAAGTAAAGATTCAAATAAATATCTAAAGTTTTAATGCATAAAAATAATTAATATTAAATAAATATATCCATATAAATATTTTTTGAATAATTTAAATGATACACAACAACATATATTAAATTAAAATCATTTTATAATAATTACCAGTCATATAAATAACATTTAGATGGTTTATAATATAATGTATGTTTTACGGATACGGAGGGTACCGAATGTTTCGGATACGGATCTGGAATCAGATAGAGAAAAACAATGAAAAACGGATTCGGATACATCCATTTAGTATCCATATTAAAATCGGATACGAATACGGATATCCATATTGATATTTTTACCGGATACACGGATAGTTCGGATATTTTGACATCCATATCCATCCCTAGATTCAGCATTCAAGTCGGAACAACCGATTCGTCAATGGCCCACGGGTGATGGAATGGTCTTCTGGTTTTCTTTTCCAGTGCCGCGAACAACTGACGAGACACGAGAGGGCCAGAGACCAGAAGACTCGTGCTTCGCTGAAAGTGCATGAGGTACTGGTAGTACATGGATGAGACGCGCACGGGCACGGCCGGTGCCGGCGAGGAGCCGGCGAAGAGGATCATCGGCGGGGACGCGGCGCCGGGGACTGGCGGCGGCGGCTGCTTCGACTGCAACATCTGCCTCGAGTGCGCCACGGAGCCGGTGGCCACGCTCTGCGGCCACCTCTACTGCTGGCCCTGCATCTACGAGTGGCTGCGCCCCGACGCGGGCGCCGGGAGCTCGGCGAGGCGGCAGTGCCCTGTGTGCAAGGCCGCGGTCTCCCCGGACGCGCTCGTGCCGCTCTACGGCCGCGGCGGGAGCTCCAGCGCCAAGGAACCGTGGCGCGGCCTGGGCAGCATCCCGCGCCGGCCGGCCCTGCGACAGAGCGCTCAAGGCCAACAAGGCGGCGTCAACGGCCGCCGGAATGTCGAGACCGACGCGCCAGACCGTGCACCGCGGCGGCACCACGCCGACGCCGCGCAGCTCGACGTCCTCCTCCCCACGCCGTTCGTGGACCGCGGCATGATGCACTCGACGGCCGGAGGGGTGCTCGGGGGCATGGCGGTGGCCGTGCTCCCGTGGGTGCTCCGCGGGCAGGCGCAGCCGCAGCCGCCGGGCATGTACTACGCGAGCCCTCCTTACCACTTGATGAACCCCAGGCAGAGGCGGCGGCATATGGAGCTGGAGAGGTCTCTGCATCAGATATGGTTCTTCCTCTTCGTGTTCGTGCTCCTGTGCTTTCTCTTGTTCTGATTTTCTGAAGCAGGAGGACATGGTGCGGCGCGCCGTACATGTGGACAGGCAAGAGAACCTAATGGTTGACGTGCTCTGCTCTCAATGTATGTACATAGTAAAGGGTGTGTGACATGAATATGATCCGGCAGCGACGTATGTCTGGGCTCGTGTAGAAGTAGATCAGATGTAACAGAGCTTTGGCGTTTGGTTGGCTGCATGATGGTGTTCAAGATGAAAATTGTTGCCTCGGTCGTGTGGCCGCGCCCGCCAGCCTCTGGGTTTGGTTTGATCGTTCTATGGCAATGGCACAGTAACTTCGTTGCTAATGGACATGGCTTCGGTATGGCGAGACGCCGAGACGCGCGCATTCAGAGGGCCGCTGATCTTATTCTAGCACCCGCGACATCCATAGCTCCTAGCCAGTCCAACTGTTTATAAACGTAGCATTCTTCTCTTTTCTCCTTACCTCCTTTCTGCACGTTTTGTGCAACTCTTCCTTCTACTACTCAAAGAAAAGCATGCTCTGCACATTCTCCAAAAAAGAAAACAATGGCCGCAACTTCTGATAATAGAAAGAAGAGGTAAATCAGTTTCAAAACTGTAAGGGGCCCTTGCAGTATATCAGAAAAACATTGTCCGCATGTTCATGCATGCGCAAAAGTAACACAGAAACTACTGGTGATGTGTGTGTCAGAACAATGTTTCAGTATCCACCTATCACGCTACCATTTTAGCCGTTTCATCAACCGTGTCCCCTATTCATCTCTGTGGTCATCCAGCGAGTTTAGTGGTCAAATCCAAAACGTATGCGGTGTGCGCACAAAAAAGAAAAAAAGCCATTCATGGCACTATGGCAGCTTACATGGCTAGTCTACCAAAAGAACAGAGCAGGATAGAACCTTCATTCAAAACGGCACTTGAAGATGTATTCCGAGTTATGATCATCTTCTAGCACTTTGCATCACGCAACCTTTGCACATGAGCCCTGCTGGTTTTTCACCTGATTAATCTGGATGAGGATGTTCCCAGAGTGGGGCTCTTCTTCAGTCCACTGGACTGAATTCTTCTCTAGATACTTCATCACCTGTCATTTCGAACAGTCAAACTTGACATCATCAGGTGAAGACCTAAAATAGCATCTAGGTGAGCTAGAAAGAAAAGATTTAACCATTAGAATTTTAGGGCATTTTGTATGAGTGCCACGTACAAAAATTCTAGAAGGCCTGCATATAAAGTTTCCGTGTCAATTCGATGGAATACATCGAAGGGTGAAGGGAAAGCTGCATGATGCATAGGGTTTAATCACAATTACAAGACTTACAACATATACAGCACCTGTATATTGACGATGTGCAAATATGTCAAAGCTTGAGCATGTTTCCTTGTTATAATTCATTTTGATGTTTTAGATACTGTTTCAACTATTTTTTTATATTCATAAGCTGTTTTGTTGACTCGCTTTGGCTGGAAACCTAGTCTATAGCTTTGGGCAAGGGGGTCAAAATGAGGAATTTGATAAGATAGCGGAGTTTTATGTTAATATTAGTACTTTGGATGAAAACACAAAGTGCAACTGAAGGATTGACTTCAAAATCATGCATTCAGCTAAGCAGCAGGTATAGTGTGAAAATCAGAAGCAATAGCTGGCTAGCTTATCCACACCTTTCTTCTTCTTTGTCCCATCTTGAAAGTGCCATCATCAACACCAATGATAACTTTTAGATAATCAAAAGCTGCAAACACAAAACATCAGGGAGATCAGATAGTTCCCATGAAAGAATCGACAAACTTAAAGAGCCATGAACTGATCTTACATGGAATGTTTGCCAATTGTTTAAGATGAAGCCTCAAGAGATTAGATACATTTGCTGCATCTTGTGTGCGCAGATCAAGACACAGCTCATTGCTGGATTCTGTTGTCCTGCAGGAAGCCATTAACTTGATCTTATAAGCTCACACTCCAAGGTTACAAAAAATACAAGATACTTCAAACTCCACCCGGCACAGAAATAAATAATACACTTACTTGGACTTGATGATCTCCCCAGCAGATCTCTCATCAGCCAGCCGAGCCATCTCGTAACAGCGCTTGCCCTTGATATTCCACACAGAATATATTCACTTACTAATATATTTTCTTAAATTATGTCATGGTCTCTATGTAGCCATCATAACAAGCAGATAAAACCTTCGCATGTTTTATGCTAAATAATTTTTAGCACAGGTTACATTATTTTCCTTTTTATTAGAGTCAAGTGTAGTTGCTACAAGTGGTTAAGAAAGGAATCTCCACCCATTCTCTTCTCCCCCCCAAAAGAAGTGTGGCACTTACTTCCTGTATAAGATAATCGACTTCTTTCTGGTTACCCTGCCTAAAAGCATCAGCAGCCTGCAATTATGGCAGAACATAGTGCAACTGATAAATGAACACAATATATTTATATTGGAAGTAAATTAAATAGTGGATGTCATCTGTGTTCTGTTCATGAATAAAATGAACATCATCTTGGAACCCCTTACCTTCTCATAGTACTGCTTCATCATATCCCAGTTCTGCTTTGCAGCCCTGCGGTAGTTCTGATAATCCTCTTCGTTCACAGCCGTTGCTACATATAAAATCCGAATAACTCAAACTAAGTTATAAGAATTTTCCATAAAAGGTAGTAGAAGGCACGATATCATCTGATAAGCATTGCACTATGATACATAGTACAAACATAGGCTTTACATTTGTTTAGGGGTTTATTTCAAGTTAGCTGTTTTAACCCAAAAGTTATCGACATGTCACACAAAAGCATTTAAGCTCTTGTTCTCATTTGAGACATGATTTGTGCTGCAAACACAAGCATCCGTATTACACTCGAAAGGATAGAACATAGATGAGAACTTGCTGGTTTGCTAAACATCACCAGATTTCATTACAAATAAATAGCCAGGCTACATATACTGCAGTTTGTAACTTGGCATTGGCAAATACTCCTATCAAATTTGTTTAGCTGAAGCCCCTGCATGTCGAGTGTTCAGATATAATTTGGTTACAATATCAGTACTCAGCTTGTCAAATTCTGTTACATATCAGTGCTCAACTCGTTAAACATGCAACCCGTAAGAAATGAACAATAACTCAGCTTTTTCCTACCATATATTGAAAGTGGGTGGATTTGTAAACAGAAGTATTATCTAACACATAAATTCAGTACAACAATGCAGATACAAAGAAGTAATATGACCGAGTTTAAACTGATGTTGCCTTTGATTATACATTTAGAGTATAACAGCATAATATTTCAAGCTGCTGGAAAGGTTGAATTATGGTTGGTTCTATCTGTTCATTTTTCCAGATCCTACGTTGTCCTTTTTCATTTCTAATAAACAGTGATGTGTTATAGGCTTAACTGAATATGTTGCAATAAAAAAGTTGAATAGCAGCAGACAACTGGGCAAAGATTGTACAGTCAGTAAGTTTCTTATAAAATGCACAATCAATCTAAATCCTGTAAATAACGAAAGCACTACTATGCTGAGTATACCTTTGCTATCTAAAATAACTTTGACATGGAAATCAGTAGGATATGTTGAAATGTCCTCAAGAGGTTTCAAGACTGGTTTCTGAAATGGGACTCTGCGCCGATTTGCACCCAATTCATACCGTCTTAATTTTGGTTCTTCTTCCAATCTTCCAGGTACAGTGAAGATTGATTCTATCAACTCTCCTGGAGTAATCTGTGGTTTTGACCTCTTCGTCCCCTCTTGCGAAGAACAGGTACTACAACAAAGAAAAATAAATATCAAATACTGGGTCAAAATAGAGGGGGAGGGGGTCAATAAATAAGAGGATTAAGAACAACCTAAGGGTGGGCTGTGAGCCAAAGCATGCTCCCTTGGAATCTACTGCCACATCCTACACCATCAATATATTATGAGCTACAACCATTCAAATATTTATACCAAAGGAAATAAATGCCAAATGCATCCAGGGGGGACTTTAATATATAAATTAGCACAGTCTTTTCAAGAAATAAATTAGCACACTAGGAATTGCATTGGTACATCGACCTATAGTTGATTGGGTACAAAGCAACCATTTACTATAAAAGGACCAAAAATTAAGATCTCAAATTATGCAACAAATCATATAACATGTTAAGCTAGAAAGAGTGTCCCTAAACGATATATGCTCAAACATAGTTCATAGAAAATATATCAGCAAGAAATGGTTTTTTCCTGCATTAAACATACTTCACTGAAAATATATCAGCACAAGAACAGGTGATCATTCAATCGGGAAAAAAGAATAGTACAAAGCTACAGTCAGAGTTCAAATCAAACAAACACCAGACAAAATATAATAAATATGTAAAGAACAAACGTCCTCAAGAGAAACCAGATGAAATTACAGAGTAAATAAAAAGTTGGACAGATATAGGAATACAGTTTAGAAGTTACTGATGAAGATGTCAGAAGTAGTCTTACTCTTATCACAGTATGCTTGCTTTCAGCCTTTTTGCCTAGATCTTTTTCAGAAAATGATATCAATTCCTCCATGCTCTGCATACAACCGCACAGCTCTATTAGTAGGCCAACAAGAAATGTAATGCAAATGGAACTATGTAGGCACAGGTGCACAGCTATATTAGTAGGCAAAGAAGAAATTGTAATAACAGATGAAACTATTGTACTCTAAAGTCTAAACTATAAAGTCTAAATGATAAACCCTTTCGCTATGTTTGCAACGGTTTGCAGAAAATATACAATAACCACAAGGATGTATCAATACCTTCTTAATGTCATATCCACAGCTACCTGCAAAAGGAAATTAAGAACGGTCAAGACATCAATGGAACGAATGGGTGAATGTACAGGACAGATAGCAGACAAGCTAACCTAGAACTTCACGGATCACTTCCATATTGAGCTTAAATCCTTCACCAAGCATGCAAAACAGAAACTCCTCAACATCCCTATTATTCAAAGTCTCTCTCCTTGTTGCAGAATCAGATTCATCAGATTTCACCTTAAAATCATCACGCATGTACTCTGGCAGTTCAACCTTTAGAGGTTTATCTTTTTTTGATGTTCTATTCATTGTTGCTGTAGCCCTGGTAGATTCTTTCCCTAACATGTTGGACACAGTACCAAATGCAGCACTAGACTTTTGCAACTTTTCAGGCATTCTTGTTTGATCTGAATTCTGAATATGCTTTTCTTCAACTGGCTGCTCAATCCTGGTTCTTGGAAGGCTTGAATTGTCCATATAGTTTGCTTCAACAACCTTGTCAGTCTGGGAAAGGTTAACCTCGACACTTGGCTCAGCATCACTAATATGTGGCGACGAAAGTTGAAGATCAGTTAATAAATCTCCAGCTTTGTTGACATCGCCCTTTGCTTTGATATATGCATCAGCTATATCATCAAGTGAAAAGGAACAGTTAAACACATCAAGCAATGTATTGAGTGCCTTGGTTTCATCATCACTAGATGAAGGTATTGAATGGGATAGATCCATGGTGAGGAACTTCTGGAATCTCTTATGAACTGTAATACAAGTGTTCATCACATGACAAGGATGACAAAAGGAAAAATATCAGTGTAGCACAGTTTTATGAGCACAAGAAACTATTGAGAATGTTGAACATAGATGGTTGAATTGCTTAAACACATGATAATGCATCAATTTGACGGTTAAACTGATTCCTATGCTAAGACAGCAAAACACCAAACGGACAAATGAACTAAGCTAACCAGAAAATGTTCAATTGGTTCTGAAAATCCATCCTGTTTCTTAGTTCTTCCAAGGTGTTTTTTGGTATGATAAAGGGTACAAAAACACATAAGGATAGGTATAATAAGCACACATGAAGGTATCAAATAAACTCGAACCAGTAGGCGCAAACAATTTTGCAAACAAAATATTGGGATGTAATCATGATTTAACTAATTTCAGGACAGATAATTTTTAATCTTCAATGAAAAACATGAAGGGTCACAATAATATCATGATGAGCATGCCTCTCAACACATTCATCATATACTCATGACCTGTGAAGATATATACTAACAGATTTGATATAGAATGATCAGGATCAGCAAAAGGCAGATGAGTTACCTCCTGAACTAAGTATTAGGACCAATAATCACAAAACTGAATAGGAAATAGAGTAATCCAAGCAACATGGCGAAATTGGACATCACTTTGTCTCTGTATGGCTCAAGCACAAGTAAGCATTGAAATTAATAAACAGATGATCATCACGCTCCAGCGCAACCAATGATGCTGCATTACCCAGTACCCAGCCCTTAAGGCCCTAACCGTCCCAAAACTTCAAATATACCAACCCAAACAGTTGATAAGAGACCAATTCAAGCATCAGGAGATACTAGCATGTCTGGAAAGACTAGGTGAATAACCAACAAACAACGTGCAACCATTGCTTCACTGCTTCACACATCTGCTTGCAATTGTAGAATTGGGGCCGAATAGTATACCATAAATGGAAAATGTAGCTTGTGACATTAGCAAAATGCAAGAGCGCAGCATATAAGCCATAACTGCTCCTGCGCTGGACATCGAATAGAATGACCGATCGGGCGTTCAAGCAAGTAAAACGTGTGCTGGGACGCAAGGGGCGAATCGAAGCAGATAGAAATGACATTGCCAGAAATCTGACTGGTCGGCAGCAAAACCATTTCAAAATCCCCAGGAATGAAAAAAATATCTAGAAGCTACCTGCTCCGTTGCGCCGCACACATCTAATCAGAAAACGGAAACCCCACACCGAAACCTGCCAATGGCGAAGCGAACCGCCGCAGGTGAACACACAACACGAACAAAACCGAATTCGATCACCGAGTGGAAACTAAAATCGGAGCAATTGCGGAGCAGCACGACCGATCGCTACCCACGCAAACCCCCCGCCCGATCAGAAACGAGGCGCCAACCACACACGGGACCCCAAGGCGGACCAGGGGGGACCAGTTCAACCTCGGCCCCCAAACGAAGCAAGGCAGCAGTGGAATTCGAGTGCATTCTAGTCTTCTAGAAGGCTCTGAAGAGAGCGAGGGGGCTGTCTGGGACGACGCCATTGGCCCCGCTGCTTTCAAATAGGTCGTATGGTCTACATGCATCGAATCGAAAGCATATGCAATGCGTCTCCGCGCGCAGGAGAAAGGCGCCAGTGACCTTGGTGGCGCCCGGGGATGGAGAAGATGAGCGATGACGACGCCGATGGTGATGAAGGCAGCAGGGGAGAGGGCGACAAAGACGCTGGTGGAGACGGCGCGTCGGTGCCGAAGGATCCGCGTCGCCGCCAGTAGCCACCGTACGAGGGATTATGAAGAGAGGGAGGGAGGGAGGGCGCTTACGGTCCCGAGATGACCCTCGCCGCACGCGGGCCGCTCCACTGCGCGCTCCGCCGCCCCCGCTGCTGCTCGGCCGCTCACCAGCCACCTGTGGTTCGCTTTGCCTGTACGCCGGGGGGTTTAAAGTGGAACTGTGGGAGGACGGGTTTGGCCCACCTGGTGGTGGGTAACGCCTGGTGGTCCAGGTCTACGAGACGAGGTGATCCACGCCGTCCGTGCGGCCCGCGTCGTGAAGGCTTTCGATTCAGGGATGCGATGGACGGCTGTACGGTGACGTGGTCTACGTGTTGGTCCAGTCGCCAATGCTTTCCGCGTCGTTTGGGCTTCGGTGGTTCGATTACCAGCCCCAGCAACGAAATGAGGTATTTCAGTTATTAATATCGAATATTCATGTCCCACTAAAATTGATACCTAATTCATGTGTCTCCCAAAATTTAACACCCGATTGTGAATTCTTTTGTTTTAGAGGTTTCTCACACATTTCCATTTTTTTACCGCTATTGAACAGACCAGTCTACTCTTTTATCTTTGTCTATTCTACTCTTGTATCCTTGTCTCGCATAGGCACAACAGAACATTAGTTGCTGGTTTTCCTTCTCTCATCTCGTTGGAGTTCTAGCGTTTCATCTCTGTGATCCGAGGGCACCGTGGGAGACGAGGACAATTGGGTCTAGTTTGTCGGTAATCAGTGAGAGATGAGGTGTGGGGGAGTACCGTCGCCAAGGAGCTTGTCGTCCAATGAAAAACAAATCTATTTAGCACCTTTAGGTCACGAGTCTGATACTTTATGTGGCAGAACTGCACAGATTAATCCGGATTTAGTGCTTAATCACCAGTATTCGGACTAACCTCGGTAGTCCTTCAGGATGTAGGTATTCTGACTTGGCCTTCCCATTCCGAACCGAGCTTGGTTTTTGGAGCGACTCTCGAAGGAGTCCACATGTTACAACATACATAGCCACATTTATTACATAGAGTTGAAATATTACACACAGGGTTCGGTACTTATTACATCCAGGCTGGTAATTTCTTCGGCCCTTTTACCAAAAGTTAACATAGACCACAAGTTTTTCTCCAAAAGACATATTCTACCGCTCAAGGCATAGGGAAGCTTGCTTCAGAAGAAGGTAGGAGCAAGGTAAGGATCCCATTCGAACAAAGTATACTCTGCTACTGTAAAAAGAATAGGCAAGAAGCATGAGTACTAATTACTCAGCAAGACTTATCTGACCACTGGGTCGAAACCCGACTCTCTAGCCTATAGCCGGAGGTTAGGTCAACTCACACTGCGACAGGCCTAATAGGGAATCCTTAGCTTTTAGAATTTGGTTACTTTTTAGTTATTACCTGACCAAACTAAGTTATACTTATTCTACTAACAAACAAAAGCAAACACTTTGCCAAATTATTCTTTATCAACAGGATCAGTTTTCTTACTACGATGTTGGTCGCGATCATGCAGCTTACAACCGGCAAGCCACAGACGATTCGAATCAATTTTTCTACCTCTCGAGAGGGATACTCAGACACCCGTCATATGTGTGTACACTGACCCCACATATGACAACCCAACATACAATGCCACCTAGCCGAAACCATCCTCACCGAACCCGGGTGTTAGTCCTTCGACACCCGCCCAACCTCCTCCTTCCAGTTGGTCTCGTCTAGTTCCGCGCTTAGGTACAACAGGACGAGAGGTTTACCAGAGCCCGTTAAGGACGGCAAGTGAATGAGGCGTGTTCGGCCCAACCAGACCACACATCGGACGGCCTTATGTGACACAGACAGGATCAGGGTCCATAGCAATAATCATAACATGCAAAGTACGAAAGCGAAACTGATTCCGCAGCATGCCTGTCAAATTATTAACATCCTTCTCATTCTTAACCAATTAACTTTAGTAAAAGATTTCCGTTCTAAGCCTATGCCATCTAAGCCATCTACTGCATATAGGATTTTCATGCTGGATTCCGATTAACCATGCTCTAGGGTTTCAATCAATTCATAACTCTAATGCACAAGCATAACTCTAATTTAATTTAAAGACCCAAAGAAAAATAGGTAAATGCACCGGGGCTTGCCTTGGGTCACGGGGTCTAGTCTCCGTCGGTGACTCGGAGTCTCCTCCTGCTGGTGCGAAGGACGTTTCGGCCACACCGACTTCCGGAGCTTCCGCTGCAGTGGAAGACTCTTCAATTGGAATTGGCGGGACCAACGTGCCTAGGTTGATGACATGCAGGAGTTTAAAAGTATGAGGATGATCAACCTGTTGAAAAAGTAAAGTGCACAATTTTCTAAAGAAAAAGGGTGGTTGGGGTTAAACATCTGGATTTTCGGGGCGTAAATGACTGTCCTAAGGATCAAATGGATTTTATATTATTTTTAAATATTTTTAAAAGCTTAAATGAATTTTCTAGAAATTTTTGAATAATTCAAATGTGTTTTAGAATTAATTTTACATTTTTAATACACTTTTATGAATTTTTCTGCATTTTTAAACAAAATCTAACTTTTTAAAATTATATAAACCTTAATTTAATTTCTTTTTAGAAATATAAAATATTGATATGAATTAATAAATAATTCTATTAATTAATATAAACAGATTAAATTAAACTAAAATTAAATAACCAAATTGAATTAAGAAGAAAAAAGAAAACAGAAATGGAAATTGGAATTCGGCCCTAGCCCACGAAAAAAAAACAAAACAAAAAGTCCTGATTTCCCCCTCCAAAATCCGCCTGGCTCTCTTTCTCCCTGGCCCAGTTCACTAGTGGGCCGGCGGCCCTTTTTCCTGCGCGGCCCAACTCCCCCTCTCTTTCAGCTCGGCCCATCGGCCGAGCGGGCTGGCAGGCCGGCATGCCGGGCGGACGGCCCAGCTGGGCTGGCGGCCCAGCGGACCGGCCTCGCACGGCTGCCCGGCGTGCCGCGCAGGCGCGACGCGCTCTGCGCGTCCGCCTCGTCGGCAGCGCCGGCGACCATCCGGCACGGCGGAGGCCGAAAGGCCTCGCCGGCGGTGGCCTCGGGCGCAGCGTGCACTTCTTTTCCCTTTCCCCTCCCTTTCCCCCTCTTTCCCTTCTCTCGCTGTTACACGCCGGCCGCCGCAGACGGGGCGGCCATGGCGCTCGCCCGCGCAACGGCGGCGAGGCTGCCCCACGGCGGCGGCAGGGGTCACCGGGGCCAGCACTCCCCCGCGCGACGTGCGCGCGGGTGTTGCGCACCCGATGCGCCAGTTAGCCGAGGCTAGGGGGAACCGGAGGGGTGGGGATGGTGGGAGGGGCGCGGTGCTCACCTTGGCGACGCCGGCGGAGCAAGGGTGAGGCGCGGTGCGGCGCGGGGTAGCGGTGAGCGTAGCAGCGGGGTGGCGCGGAGCGGAGCTGCGGGGTGGCGCTGAGCGGAGCGGCGGGGTGGCGCGGCAGCGACGGCG
Organism: Paspalum vaginatum; assembly: GCA_030272315.1. Lineage (NCBI taxonomy): Eukaryota > Viridiplantae > Streptophyta > Magnoliopsida > Poales > Poaceae > Paspalum > Paspalum vaginatum. Next base: position 9,872,461 of record CM059015.1, read on the forward strand.
CGGGGCGCGGGCGCGGGCACGGGCGCGGAGAAGAACCAGCCCCCCCCCCTCGGGTCCCACCTGACAGTGCCGCCTGACAGGGGGCGTGGGTGGCGACGGGGCTGGCCGCCACGCGGGACGCCGCTCCCGGCTGGGCTTTGCCCAGCGGTCGCGTGGCCGCGGGCTGCCAGCCGGCTCGCGGGGGAAGCTTTCCCTTTTTCTTTTTTTCTTTTTTTTACTTTTACCATTTTCATTTTTAACCCTGGATTTTGACTTTTTTTTACAGGGGTCCAAATACAAAAGTGAAAGGGCTTAATTTAAACTACCCTTTCATATTTTTTCCCCTGGAAAACTCCGAATTTTTGAAAAGGCCTAAAATTTGAATTTGAATCAAATTTTTAAAAGAAAATTACGATAGTATGAAATGCACTTAGAGGGTCTTAGATACGGAGTATCACACTTTGTTGGGACAAATTAAATAAAAGTCCCCCGTTAGCAAAGCTAGGGTTCGGGGTTTTCTGAGCCCCGGTGAGGTTTATTACTCTTAATGAAATCCCAGGGGTGGTGGAGGCACTGGAGCGAGAAAGTGAGGATAGGCGATGATGCCACCTCACGGACAAAGTTTTTTAATGAAATATCCGAGGGTCGAGGCACCGAAGAGAGAGGAAGAGGATAGGCGGTGATGCCTCCTCACGGACGCAGTTTGTGGGTGGTGCTCCAGCAGCGATGGAGTGGCTCCAAGTATTGGGTGTTATAGTGGAGAAGGATGAGTATGCGGTGCCTCAGGTGGGGAGAAAGCCACACAGAGGTGTGCTCCTGGTAGGGTGGCGGGACATCAGGGGGAGACATGGTAGAAGTAGATGATTGTGGCGCCTCCAAATCATGGGAGAAGAGCAAAGGGAAAATTGGGCAACTCACATGGACGAGAGACTGAAAAGAAAAGGAAAAGGGGGGGAAGGTGAGAATTTCTCAAAATAAATTGGGTGTCAATTTCAGTATGGTTCGTGGATTAATTTCAGTAAGGTGCACGGATTTGGTGTTAGTAACCAAAATCTGTCCAATGGCACCAAAGAGAGGAAAGTCTAAAAGTTGTTGTCTTTCTTTTTGCATTAGTGCATGATATATTAAGCACAATTTTTATTTAGTAACCTTGACATGTGTTTTGGATGGACATTACGTAACTTTCAGACGATCAGCCCCGTGCTTTATGTAAATATCATTGTGTTTGGTATGAAGGGCTGTAGGCATGTAGACTTGTGTGCTACTATAAAAAATCGCAGGGTTGTGTGTCATTGAAATAATCATTGTGACTCAAGTATCCCTACTTTAGTTTTTTTCTGCCCCCCAAAGCTACACCCGTTAGTTTTTTTCTACTTGGTAAGTATTAGATATGTCTATGTCATATGTTTTTACTTGAAGGGGTGTCTCTACCCGTAGTCTTGTGAGATATGCCCATCCATTTTGACCTAGACAGTGTGGACTCAAGGCCTTGCCACCCTGGGCCATTGCTCATGCTTCCAATCTGCTAATTCCTTTAGGTTTTACTAGCACTTTGCTTTTGATAGCACCATCCATGGATCTACGAAGCGGATGCATCCATGATACTAGAAGCTATTGGGTTTGCTACTTGACCAAGAGTTGACCCAAACCCATCCTTGACTATTAAGCTCGATCATGGTGACAAGTTGACAATCATCGTCACCTAAGGAGGCTACAACCCTGCTAACGTTGCCAAGCTTCCTCATAGTGCGCTTGTGGTGGACCTCAAGCACGTGCGGCATCATCATTTGGGGGTTGCACCAAGGTGGCGTACCAGCTTGAGTTGAACCATCTCGGATTCTCCACGCTTGATGACCAAATGTCTGGCATGTCATGCTATCTCCGAAATCAAGTTCCACATCAAGCAATTGTTATCTCCACTCTCTATTGCTAGTGTTATATATTCACCCTGAAACCATTGTGACTACAAGGCTATGCGCCTATGCCCTTCTTCCTAGTTTTTACGACGCCAAGAGCAGAGGCATCAACCAACCACACCCATTGCGGCACGAGGAGATAAGGCACCAAAGCAGGCCCTGCATATGGTGGTGCTAGTACATTACCTAGATTTGGATCTCAACTTCTCAAGCCATTTTTGTCTTCTTGTTGACATTTGCGCCATCACTAATGCCATGCATGGGAGATGACGTATGTGAGTGCAATGGGCCTCGACAGTGAGTACACCATGGAGGTTGGTCATGGCACCAAGAGGTTTAGGGCATCTATTGATCATCTAAGTGGTGATTCGAGCTCATTAGAGCTTTGTAATGTGCTCACGGGACCAACCTGATGAGGGCAAACATATGGGCAGTGGTCAGTGGATGGACATGCGGAGCTCCGAGTTAGGGGGGAAAGTGGAGGGCTCGCCGGGGTGGAAGAAGAGCTAGAGCTAAAGGCAAGCACCGGCCATGGAGATGCAATCTCCTTGAGAAGAAAGCCGGAAATTCATAAAAAGACCATATATTTTGTTATATTCAAATATTCAGTATGAGATTTGTGTACCTTGCTATGCCTGTAATTTTGTGAATAGCCCCCCCCCCCATATTTTTTCCATTTCGTAGAGTGGCTTAGAAGGGTGGAAAATGTCATCCTAGAGTCACGGAGATTATTTTGATGGCGCATCCGTCCATGTGATCATCTCTAGTGGTACATAAGGAATTGCCTCTTGATTTTATTTGGTCAACTGATCTTAGCGTAACTTCTTACGCGTTGCAAATACAGTAGGAATCGCGTCGAAAGTTCAAAACGGTCTCTTGTAATACTGAAAAGTGAAGAGGAACGGATCAATTTCCGTTAAAATTCTACACAAATAACGGGACACTGGTATCCTAACTTACTGCGATGGATATGGTTCTGATTCAAGGAAAACTTGCCTTTAATAAAACTGTGTAGTACTTTTCAGCTACCAAGCGTGCATCTGTAATTGTACTAGTCCTCTGTTTTACTTCCAACCATCCCAGGCGGCAACATGCATCATATAGTGTAGGCTCCATGCTCTTGAAGTCGTGAACACTGAGCCTGAGCTAATAATCCACCTACTCATCGATTCCACCCATTATTTCAAACTCACCTGCTATAGCATAAATTTTGCACGTGCACGGCCATTTACACACAGTATTGGAGAGAGAGAGAGTCTAAGTCTATAATAATAATTAAGTCTTCAAACAAAACAATTTAATGATAGTAGCATAAAAACGAGCATTACAATATTATAGTTCATGGTGCATAAGTACAAGTTAAACTCATGACCCATGTACGGAAGGCACGCTAACCATCATAACCATCTTAAGTAGAAGAAGAAGAAAAAATACCGTAGAAACAAGTACTATTTACTAGGTAGTAGACAATGAGTTCATCCAAGAGCAGCCACACGCCCGCACCTTTGGTTCCCCAGCCGCTCTTCACCGAAGGTCCTATTCCATGCCTCCAGGAAGCATACGGCCCACGCCAACCAATCACACGCTCTCTCTTCAGTTTGAAGAGGGCTACTTAGGCCAAATACCAGCTCATCCACTACTCCTATTTCACCGGTAGTTCACCCCCACACAACAATCACACGCTTACCACCGCATCAAACTGCACAGAACAACGTGAACCTCCAAATTACTTATCTAAGCCCAATGGAATAGCCCCCGGTCCGGCAAGACACGGGCCCGACGGGCCCCTTCTACGTGAAATTGAGGCGGGAGGTGTAGGTGGCCTTGGGGGTCCAGTTCTTGGGGATGACGTCCTGGGCCGTGAGGGTCTGCTTGCCGGACAGGGTCGTCAGCCTCACAGGAGAAGGGCCCGACGAGCGGGCCCGGGGTGAGGCTCCACGTGGCCCCCCAGATGTGCTGCATGTCTTGCCACTGCGCCGAGTTGGCCTGCAGTCCACATCCAAGTGGCAATTTCAGTCACTCCAAATAAACAAAGAGACATTAATTATAACAACTTGAAAATCACCCCCCCTCCCCACGCGTCTGCTGCCATGAGGTGCTCATGCGACATGCTCTAGTGTCAAACGAAAAAAAAAAAGAAAGACTTGAGGAAATGGCATGGGGGTAGAGACTTTTGCTGTCCTTTTTTTTTTTTTTTTTGCATATGGATGCAGCCATGCAGGATCAATGGCACTATGGCAGCTCCTAACAACGAAGACAGTGCCGGTACATGCAGTGGGGGGTACGGTGTCGGTGTGAGAGAAGAAGGCAGGTTCATGTGTTATCTTTTAGTACCCACATGATAAGAGTAGTAGTAGCACTGTAAAAAGATACTATACCATTATTGTACAAGCGGAAGCATACTGAACTGCTGTCCTTTTGACAAAATGAACAGGGGCACGTGTTGCTGTCAACTCAATTGCTGCCAATAATGTCGCCCGCAGAGAAAAAAAAAAGCAACTGAATTGCTGCTGGGCAATTTTAACTGAATTTCAACCAAACCCTGTGGTCTAGTTTGGATTAACCTCGAATTGAGGGATGATAGGATGGGTTAGGAAAGGATTTGAGTGTGTTTAAATCTACAATAGATCAAAAAATTTTCAATCCATTCCAATCCACTCTGATTCCACTCAATTCGAGATTAACCAAACTTGGCCCGTGCCATGTGCCGCAGCACTCACTAGACTTGCCGGCAAAAAGCTGAAGACAGTATCAAGTCAGTCTAGTTTACAGTATGTTCTCTTCCACTCATACTAGCTAGCCGTGGTGCTGTTTTGTCCAAGAGGGGAAGATCGAACATGCATGTGATTCTAGACTCTAGAACCCTAGATAATTAGCTTCCACCAGCACCACCGGCAATGGCCAATGCACGACGAAAGTAGACGAGAGAGAAAAGTTGGAAGCAAACACAGAAGGGGAACAGACAGAACCCTTGTTGCGGCCCATCCGTCCAGAAAACCATCCCCCATGTCCCTAGCTAGCCGCATACTGTATGAAAAAAAGAGGGATCTCACTCACTCACATGCCGCACAAGCACTGCCTGCCCACAAACACCCTGGATGCCCCTATGGAAAGTACGGGAGGCCAAAATGCACCTACCTTCCCACGCGGACTAGTTCTCAGGAGGAAAAGCCCTGCAATGCACTGCAAACCTGAACTATATGCAATGCTCCATTCGGTTTCACTTTCACCTTCTTCCAAAGGCAGTAGCACTGTACTGATCTAACCTCTAACGTGCTAGTACTACAAAACCAGTTTTGACGGTGATCATCGCAATGATACACTGTTGAAGGTTTAATTTAGAACATGCAAGCTCCTATATATCGACGTATAACTCCTCCATGGTAGAGATAGACTAGTGGGACTGTTTGGATTTATGGCTAATCTGTCTCATGCCACAATATATTTAGATAGTTGTTTGTTCTTTGCTTAAGATAAGGCACCTCATTTATCGTAGTGTAGTTCATTTTTCTTGCCTTAAATTAGAAGCTAAATTTTAGTACCTAAAGTTAGACATTGTCGGAAATGAGACGAGACACCTTTAGCTAGAAATCCAAACAGCCCCCGTATGCAGGCGTGGATGGTGTGTGTGTGTGTGAACTGAAGAAAGTTCACGTGTAGATTACCTGCTTGAGCTGCATGGATCCGATGTCGCCGTCGCCGTCCTCGAACTCCACCAGCAGGGAGAGCCAGAAGCTGGTGGAGCCCTCGTTCACGTGGAATGCGATGTTCTTGCCCCCGTACCTGCACGCCGTCCTGCGTACATACAAAAAACGCCGCCGTAAAAACCCCACCCGCCGTCCGGTAACTACAAATGCACGCAACGCCGGTCGGTCGTTGCTCGGTGTAGTGTAAACTGTGCCTTTATTTTCATGCCATCGCACGCCATGAACCGAGCGAGTACGGAGAGAGTGTGAACTCTGTGGAGCATTGATCTCTTCTTGGTGCGCCCACTGTGTTCGTTCGTTCAATCCAGTGAGGGTGAGGGAGAGAGAGTGCATGGAATGGAACGGCCATGGTCCATGGCACATCCAAGATTCAACTACTGCAGGCAAGCAGGCAGGCTGCCTGCAGATGCATATGTGTACCTCCGATCCCATGGTCCTCGCTCATCTGACACAGCAGCACATTTTTAACCTTCTGTCTACTCGTCTCTCTCCCTAGTAGTAGCACTACCTGCACTGCCGGCCTGGCCGCGGTCCGGACGGCCAGGAGAGGAATACAGTACTGTAGAGTAGAACATTTCCATGACAGAGTTCAAGTGTCTGCGTATCGTATTTCTAGCTAGTACTGTAGTAGCTAGTTCTGCATGCATGCATGGTCATCATCGTTCGTGATACATGTTCGTACCTGCGGAAGACGACGTTGATCTCGCCCCGGTTGCGCAGCTGGCCTCCGGAGCCTGCGACGGCGAGCCGTCCGAAGGCGGCGCCGCTGAGGTCGAAGTGGGTGCGGCCGCCGGCGCAGACCCCGCCGGGGCACTCGTCCGTGACGATGACGGTGACGGCGCGGCGCGAGCAGATGGCGCTGTCGAGGCACCGGACCTTGTAGCAGGCGCCGCAGCCCTCGCCGGACTTGAACAGCACGGGGCTCACCGCGCCCACGCGAGCCTTCATCGGCACCACGTCCACCAGCGTCCCGTACCCGCACGCGCCGCCTGGGGATACATCATGGTGCTTGATGCAGGTTATCATCACGGAAGAATTTGGTTTCATTATATTCTTATACGGAGTCCAGCAGATCGTGTAAGCAGTCGTGTATAGTATAAAATGACGATTGTTGCGATACTATTTACAAAGAAAGATAATTAAAATAGTGGATAGAAGAGTAGGATGACGATCGGCTGAACTCGGTCCAATTGTATCACACTATTCACACCTCCAACAAGCTAAGTAACTGCATTCAAAAATTAAGTTAATTATTAAACCCGCGACGTGGCACGCACGTGGAGAAAGGTCGTCCTAGTTACTGCCCAGTGCCCATCAGATCTAACTCGCACTAGCTAGCCAAACGGCAACGGAATACTGTAGTTGTGGGGACGCTCTGAAATGTGAAACGCAACTGGCTAGCTCTCTGGTATGGAATGGACACAGCAGCAGCAGTTCCGTTGAGAGACGGTCGAAACTGTCTGCCACAAAAATAACCGTCGTCGTCTTTGTACGTAGGACGACACAGTTCAGTCACGTGGTCAGTGTGGACGAAAAACGCTGATACAACGCTCATTGTAGAGAGAGCAGCCTAACGCCCAGACTTGAGTTCACCCTGCAGTTCATGTATATGTTGGCACAAGCTAGCCGTAATATTTGACTTTGCAAGAGTGAATTCACCTCCATCAGTCCATGTCTGGCAGAAAAAAATAACGGGCTAGTGTCGGTGAATTGAACCTGATATGCGTGGTTGTTTGGTTCCTAGTAGAAGCGGCGAGTTAATTTAGACCCGGCCGACACACCGGGCGCGGCCGTGGCTAGGCTGCACGCTCCACTGCCGGCCGCAATCGTAAGCGCGAATCTTAAAGGCTCTCTGCTTTACTGCTGCCTGGAATCTACCCTGTCAGCCACACTCGACGTCGTGCCAAAATGTGGCGATGGGCAGAACTATTTACTTTCATTGGGAAAAAAAGAAAAAAAAAGAAAAACAGTAACCATGGTGCGAATCCGATGGTTAAGTCAGTGTCATGCAAAAAAACTACTCCCGGAGTCATAGCCAAAAAAGTTTAACACAGGTTTTAGTGCACTGATCTGAAGGGTGCAATGCAGCCGCTGCTGTCCATCGTTTGCCGAGAGAACGACCGAGTGTCATCGCATATACTCACTCTTCTACCCGGAAAGACGAAGAAGGGATGATGTGGGAAATTGAGCGTACACACACGGGGTCTTACCGTCGCTGCCGTCGCCCTCGGCGCTGCCGTACCAGGTGGCGGTGGCCGGGTGCCACTCGGGGTCGACCACCCTGTGCGCCGCCCCCGAAGCCTCGGCGGAGCCCAAGAGGCACGCGGCACAGACGAGCGACGCGAGGAGCGCGGCGCCGGCGGCGTGGGCGGAGAAGCCGCAGGCGGAAGAGCTCGAGAGGGCGGCCATGGGCGCGCACTGGAACTGGAAGAAGAACAGAGCACGCCGGCAACCAGAGCAGCGACAGTGCCTACCGACACTATCACTGTCCTGTACTTGCTTCTCCTCTCTCTCCCTGCTCAGAAGCCTGTGATCTATCGCTAGCTTTTAAGGCTTCGAGAAGCCCCAGTCCCCAATGCGCAGCGCAGGCGCAGAGAGCTGCCACCCCTGCACAAATGGCTCGGAAGGGACAATGGGAATGCACGAGTAGGGGTGGCTGCGGCCGGCCTGCCCGGCCCGGGTTTATAGACGTGGACAAGGGCAGTAGAGAAAGGGAAAAAACAGGGCGTTTAGCTTTTCTGCATGTCTGCTTGAGTGCTTGGTACGAGTTACCCGTTGGCGTCCGTTTTTCAGTTCTTGCTATGATGGAGAGAGCTTGGCCTTTTCCGCATGCTGAGGGGGTGACCCTTGCTTATTACTGATGCACATTATAGTTTCCGAAGTAAAAGATTTGCAAAATTTGATACATATTATCGCGCGGGACAAGTATGCTAGCTCGTGATCGCTTTATTCGTAAATCGACGATGAACATAGTTTCGTGCTAGCTAGGTTTAACACTCCCAGTCGCTTGTAATTAACGTCGTCAGATAGTTAGTTTTTGAACCCAGCAATGTGTTGTAAATTTTTCCTTAGGCCAAGGGAGGAAACGACAAATTTTTTTTTTTTTTTGGGATCAAATAGGTAATTCTTTCTTATAAATAAGGAATATGAGGTAGTATAACAAAGTTACTAACTGGATGTAAAAACTCTAGATTCTACTCTTCTCGTTTCAGAAAAACTGTCGTCATAGTTTTTGTCGGAAGTTGGATGTTTATATTTTTGACAATTAATTCTTAAATTTTCGTATAATTTAACAAGTCACCTCTATATATAGTATACACGTACTATCCAATACGCGTATTATCCAATGATACGCCTCCTTCGGATCCAACTTGGGAGCAAGTCCGTTGTACACACGTACCGGAAATCCCAAACCATCCAGCGTGTGTGAATCCACTCAGATCCAGATTCCGGAATGGAACGGCACTGGGCAGGCAGATGCAAGAACACACGAACGACGGGAAAACACAGCGTGGAGGCGCTGTGGACGTGTGGGGCGCATGCAGTGCAGCCAGGCGCGGCCGGAGCACAAGCACGGAAGCGCCAGTGTCGCCCATCTTGTCACGTTACGTCGCCTACTCGCCTTGCCGTTGCCGTTCCCCATGCCATGACCCCATGGGCGCACGCGCGGACGCGAGGGGGGCTGGGTGGCCCTCGCCCTCGCCCGCCGGGCCGTTTCTGCATGCAAGCGTCCAGGATCCGCGCGGCGCCCCCGCCCGTACCGTACCGGCGCGGGCGCGGACCGTTGCACGCACTCCAGGTCCAGGTCTCTAGCTCTCGAGCGCCGATGACGACATTGTATGTGGGTCGTCCTCCTCGTCCGGGTGTGGCATGTGGCTCGCGCGGGTCGCGACGCGAGCGTTGGTGGCCCGGTGGCAGTTGCCGTGTCGCTTCGTTTGTTGCCGTCGTAGCGTGCATGCGCCGTACGGGTACGGGGGGTAGGTCGTGGAGTGAAGACGGTGGGTGACATTTGTTCGCGCCGTGAAAAAACGATCGGGCCGGCAACAGCGTCCGATAAGATCCAATTCGTGCCATCGGCTCGGCATGGGGTCAATATAATGCAGAGTCATCTGACAGCCGAATGATACCTCACCCCGATGCTCCACGCGCTCCTCATCAGGTTGGATTACACTTTATCGCTCCACTGATCCTCGTTGCAGGCAGCCGGTCGATCTCTCTAGCATTCACGAAACGGAGCTCTTTCATGGTTCGCTTAACTTTATTGTTGATCCTTCAATTTGCGACTAGAAGCAGCAGAGTCGTAAATACCATCCCCAACTCCCGCTGCTCAATTAAACAGGGCATGTTCTTGGGCCACGCAAAGGCAATTGCTTTGCCCTGATGCAGCGCGCTGTTCATTTCGAGCGGAAAGGAAACTTTACCCTGTGCTCTGCATATGGAAAGGACGGAGGAGTCGGATGCGGATGCATGGCAGTGCGCGCGTGTACTCCCGTTTAACTTGCTGTCAGAGGCAGTGTCGTCAGAACGAGCGAGGCAGCACACTGAAGGCTGCACCCACAGGCCCACACCATCGACATCAAAAGCTCACAAACTCGCAAGCTTCTGGAAATGCCACATGGCTTTCGTTCATCTCCATGCGTCGTCCAGGTTGCTCTCTCTAGGGGTCCAATGCACGGCCGCAATTAACTCGAACGAGCCACTAGTAAATGCAACAGCGGCAGAGTTGTTCAGGCAGCTCCCTTAATTAAACTAACGCAGCAGCTGGTTCGTTTACCATAAATAAAACAAAACAGCGAGAGATTGCTTAGAGCAGAGTCGCAGGCGACACACGTACCGGAAGGAGAGAGCAGCAGAGGGTCAGGGTGCCAGGGTCCACCGCGTGAATCCATCCATTCCTGCCGTATATACGTGCTCGATCGGCCTCGGCCTTTTCCCCAGCAAGCACGGGCACGGGCGGCTAGCTCGAAACCGATCCCTGGCCCTGCTGCGCCCCTCCATCTCCATGCGTGCCGTGCCTCCACGTGATCCAAGCGCGCAGCCATGCAGGTGTTTGATCCTAGCCACTCGCGCGTTCCCGGCGCTGTTAAAACGACGAGCCGGACATCGTGTGAACTCCGACGTGAAGCGGGCTGCTGCCGCGAGGGTCAAGGAGAGCGTTGCGCTTTTCCTGGTTGGGAATGGGAAAGCGGAGAAAAGAGCGCGCGCGGCCGCGGCGGTGACGAACGGGAACGGCTGCTTTTGCCGCGCTCCCGGCAACGGCGGTCGCCGGCCGACCCGCGGCATCATCTTTCAGGAATCAGGCGCAAATTGACCGGCTGCGCTCAAAAGGAGGCGCGGTGCGTTCACTTTTGCAGCAGCCGCTAGCTTAGCTCCTGCGATCTGCATATGCTTTTTGGGTGCAGTGCAGAAGGCGTGGCGCTAGTGCTGGCCCTTCCTACGGTACGGGGCTCATGACATGCTCATGTTGGACTTGGAGCAGAATGTGCCGTTCAATTACGAATTTACGATGGCAAGCGGGAAGCCGTCCGGTGATTCTCTCGGAAAGATTAGATAGAAGTTACTACAAAAGAACAGCACCATTGTGTCTGTCCATAAACAACATACTCCTATCTAGCTGCTCTCACCAAGCGCGTGCTAATTCTTTCGATCAAAAGACCAGCACTCGTAGTTATTTTTGTTTTAGAAAAACACGGCCAAAAGCGCGAGTGCGCGACTGCTATTTTTCATGGAACAAATGCCAAAAGCAGTAAGAGCCCTTTATCCCACAGGGCCATATTGCGGCCTTTTAGGCCTTCCAGACGAGTGTAGCCCTTCTCAAATTATGGGCTTAAAATGCTCCTTGCAAAGGCACCTCAGTCCCCGCGCCCCCTTGGATATGGGCTAAGTTACGTTAGATCGTGGGCCAAGTTCCCGCTCATAAAAGAAAAACTTTTCTTCAGAGAGGATTATGACTTGGCCCAACTGTTTAGCGTTCCAGATTTTAGTCATATGTTTGGTCGGAGGGACAAACTGAAATGGAGTGGAAGCGGACCGTACCAGTTTTCTCATGTCCTTCGTTGCAAGACTACATGAGGATGAGTTAAGATGTTAAATGCATGTTTATTAGCTGTAAGGACCGTAGTTTGACAGAGAGAGGGGATCTTTTCGCCGTGGACTCCAGTACTCCACGAACTTTATCTAAACTCTGTCTGAGACCTTACTGAAAACAACTCCGAACTGTCTTGGCGTTGGAGGAATTTTCAGGCTGAACATAAGTCGGTATGCAGATCGCTGTTTATTTGCATAGCACCTGGGACTGAGGGCGGAGATGCTCCCGGAGTACGGCGAGCACATCCAGGAATCTGACTACTCCGACGAGCACGCCGCTGATCTCATCAACGACCCAGACGTACCCTACACGGTGCGCGAGCGCCTGTGCCATGACGGCCACAAGCGAGCTCTCAGAATGGCATGCCACCACGTCCTCCGTTGACCGCCACCCAAAACTCCTAGATGACATCCTCCTTAGGCGTCGTGCGCGTCCCGAAGGTGAGTCCTCGTCGGAGGATGTCGACGATGACGGGGAGAAGGCGTCGTCCGTCCCGGTGCAGTCCATGAGCTCGGCCATGGCGTCCAGACCCTTCTCGGCGAGCTGAGCTCTGACGGCGCCGACCAAGAACTCCGGCGGCGAGTGCGACAGCGAGCAGTCCATGTACGTCATGACGTCGCCAGCGGAGAGCGCCGCGAAGGCGGCCGATACCGGCTCGACGTCGCACAGGGCGAGCAAGCCGGGGCAGACCTCGCCGACCAGCGCGTTGTCGTCCGCGACGACGGCCACGGCCGTGCCGTCCGCGACGGCGCTCCGCAGGAGCGGGATCGCGCCGAGCCCGTCGTCGTCGGCGTGGACAGCGTGCACGTCGCGGCGGACGAGGCCGAGGGAGGCGACGGTGCGCGCGGCGACCGGGGAGAAGTGTGAGATGGAGCCGAAGAGGTGGCGGACGATGTCCTCCCGCGTCAGCACGCAGCAGTCGGCCGTGGCCACGGCATCGGCGGAGGGGACGACCTGGGCCTGGTGGTGCCTCCTGCGGGCGCGCCCGTGGAGCGGAACCAGCAGGCCTTGGCAGCCGTCGGCCAGCAACACGTCAATGGCGTCGAGCAGCCTGAAAAGGTTGACCAACCTTTGTTCGTTAATACTTGTGTACAGGTATCCTCAACCATATAAGAATATAAGAATAAAAAATAACGCGCACCTTGTCTGGGGGTCCACCCGGTGGGTGACGCCGTGGCCGCCAGCCGCCGCCGCCGCTATGATCGCAGACACGGACCGGCTGAGCGCGGCGGCGGGGTCGCTGAGGTTGCCCGCGTCGCCGCAGAGGTAGCAGAGGACGTCCGCGACGCTGACCTTCAAGTACACCGTGGCGGCTCCCCTCTTCGCGGCGCCGCGGTAGTGGGCGGGCGGTGCCGGTTCGGCGTCCACGAAGACGAATGGGTCGGCTCCGGTGCGTAGCTCGGCGAGCACGGCCGCGACGGGAGTGGACGGTGGCAGCGTGAGCACCCTCGGCCTGCCGATGCAGAGGTCGGAGACGACGTGGGACAGGAGGGTCGCCGCCATGCACACGCGCGGGCCACTCGATCGGCGGCGGACTGATCCGGAGAGCTAGCACTGCTTGCTGCGTGGGTTCTTGGTGAGCGCATATGCCAGTGGAGGACTGCAGGATACTTATAACCGGCAGATAAGATGGTTGCGCCGAGCCGCCGATTTGGTGGCGTGGTGTCCGGTGAGCCGTGAGCTGTCTAATTTTGGAACGGCGCGAGTGCTTGGCAGGTAGTAGGGTTTTTATAACACAGCATGCTGAACTTTATCAATCCCTGATAATGTTCTTCGGTTATACACGGTGTTCAAGTGGTCCATCGAAATCGAGGTGATTCTATCACGATCTGTCGGTCTAGAGGACGTTTAAAACAGGTAGAGCGGCTGTAAGTCAAATGGTATATTTTTGGCACACTGCTCTCTGTCTCGCATTTTATCATCCAACCATGCACACATGGGCTCGCACTGTCACACATTTGCACATGGGCTCACACACATTCCGTGCCAGTTGGAACACAGAAATTTCATAAGATTTGCACTGTGAATTTCACTAAGAAACGGTTCAAAACACACATGAAAAAATGTAGGGGAAAAAAGTTTCCCGCGTTCCAAAAGAAGGCCTCAGATTTGTAGCCTATAAGCAAGCTTTTGTATAGTATATATTTTTTGTTTTGGCTGGTGTCGGTGTGTACTTATACACGCAAGCAATGACCCAACCGGATGGCAAGGTGAGGGTGCATCGCTAGTGAAAATGTGTGAAAATGATGAAAGCTCATCTGAAAACCTACTTTGATTAAAAAAAAAACTTTAGAACGTCCAGGGGGAGCCCAACATCATTGTAACAAGGAAGAAATTAAGATTCAACAATACACGGCACGTATTAAGATTTTTTTTTTTGATATTGTAACTATGAATTTGCTAAGCTTTAGTGTGTACGTTTGTGTTTGACACTTCAAAGGACGCTCGTGGAGAATATACTAGACTCGACTGTATTCAACATCTCTGCGGCTGTGCCACTTTCACGAGATACGAATCACCCGGCAACATATGGTCGAACCCGTCAGCACAAGTTTAGTATTCGCGACGACCGCATCCGACGTACGTTCAGATCGGAGAAAAGATGCGCGCTGTCCCCCGAAGCTCGGTACCCTCCAAAACCCCAATGCAAGTACTGACGGCGCCATACAAAAATCGGCGGCTCCTCCAGCGCAGCTATAGCAGCTAGCGCGCGGCCAGCCTACAAGGGCATGCATCTGGCCAATCTGGGCATGTGGCCGAGGCCGCCGGCATGAAATGGAACACGTCGGCGAGCCAGTGCCGGAACAGCTTGGCGCGCCGTACCTATCGGGACGGCCAATGGCAGATCACATGGCGGCATGCCCGTGTATCGCTACGCGACGGAGTAAGGGGGTGGCGGCGCCGCGATGCCTTTTTATCATCGGCTGCTGGCTCTCGGTTCCATTCATCCCACACCCGATGCCTACCAACCCACGATGACCGTGAGCTGTATGTATATTGTAGGCTCGCAGTCGTAGGCGCTTATCGAGCTTCGTGTCCAGACAGGACCGGAGCTCTCGTCCGGTCTCTGGAGAGGAGAGGAGAGGAAGCCGAGGAGGGATACGGTACGGAGCCGTGCTTCTCCTTCTCCCCTGGCCGCCCGCCGTTCCGTACGGACCCAGGCGGTGGCGCGAGTACGTGCTAACGTGCAGCAGCCCACACGCACTGACGCACAACGGGGAGAAACCATGGGATATTCGAGATCATGCCGTCATGGCCTCATGGGAGCTGGGATTGGGAGGGAGCTGGGAGAAGAGAAATTTGCTGACGGACTCCGAGCAGCCCATGGGCTTGAAACGATGTGCCGACCAATCCAGCAGCAGCCCATCGTGTACAGTATTTGCACGCGACAGGAGGCCCACCATTCGGCCTCAACTATAGACCCTTTTGTTACTGGCCCACACATGAGAACTTTTATAGTTTAATATTGACTTCCAGTAGATCGTCTATCCTACGTTTCTATCATCTGTGAACAGTGTCGCTACAGTGTTATTTTGTACTGTACATGTCCGTTTACACGATCTGTTCAACCTAAAAGTTGTGGCGTGCCATAATCAAAGTCCCAACCAAACGGTGACGAGGCCAGTCAATGATATAGCGTGGCAAAGTACGGCGAGGAACCAATCAGGAATCCCTACATGACTCTTTTCACACAAAATTGATGTCATTAGGTCTCATCCGTGTCCAAAATTAAGGTACATTCTTCTCATTTTAATTTTGCATCACATAAGTAAAATATTAGTAGATAGCGAGACGAAATACATCTTTTTTGTAATAAACACAAATTATTTATTACATGTGTATTTTGTACTCTCTCAAGGCATTAATATACGACAGTTTTCATGGAAGAAGGCAGTATAAGTTCTGGGCATACGGTAGGCAGTATCACCTACTAACATATACTGCTACGCCGCACCTCTGTGCTGTTCTTCGATCGATCGCTGAAACACTCCTGGTGTCTGGAGTCCTTGATCAACTCCTCGCGGTTGTTGCTGACCTCGGTCAGTTCTTTTCAATGACGCCGACGCCTCGGGTTCACGGCCTTCCGCCGGTTATTCTCGGTAAGAGTTTTACTAGTAATTTTATTTCTTATTAAATGATATGACACATCAGTATAACAAATACCATAACAAGGTAGTTATGAGGAGAGATAGAGAGAGTTTCATAAAAGAAAAGAGATACACTTTTACTTAGATAAAAAAAACTGACGTGACACTCTTGAAAATAAAAAATAAAACCTCCCACTGCAAATGGCCACGTCACGTCCACGCATTCGAGACGCGGTATAACGGCCCTCATCAAAACCCCAGCTGCGTGGCGCCAAGAATGTCGCCGCCCCCTGACGCCGACAGCCGAGTCAACATGGTGGTCAAGCCGGCCCGCCGCACCGGCGACTCGTCCACCGCCGTCGTGTTCAGTGTTCACCCTTCATTGCCCAGCCCCCACCACCACCGCCATAAATTCTGGATGAACCCTTGTCAGTGTGCAGAAGAGGAGCCTCGCCGCCGGTACGAACACTAGGCTGGCTGCTGCACGGCTCTTCCCTGTCCCTCCCAGCCATGGCGATTTAATGCCTCCTCCTGGCAGCTGTGCTGGGGAACCCATCTGCTCCCACCCAGGCGCTGCCTGCTCGACCGAGCTTCACGATGGCGCTGCTGAGAAGATGCCTCTGCGGATCGGAGGAAGATTTCAGAGGTAGTCCTTACTGGCTGTGGCTGGCTGCTTGATCGATGCTTCGCCAATGTTCTCCGGCTTCTGTTTGCAAACGTCTTCTCCTGTTGGAGCTCTGGTCTTGTGATAGTGTAAGGATCCAAATTGATATCCAAAATTAAGCTTTGTTTAATTTCCTGACTCCTGAGCAGGGCTTTCAGGCATGGAGAATATCAGGTTTTTCTCATACAAAGATATCAGAACAGCTACAGACAACTTCGATCAGAGCAACAAGCTAGGCCGAGGTGGCTTCGGAACTGTCTACAGGGTATATATCCAAGACATTTCATGTGTTGCTGATTCTCTTGTACCTGCAACTGGATATTTCAATCCTCGACTGAGGTTTAATTTTTAGCTGAAACCATGTAGCTGTTTCTGTGACGCATGCAGGGAGTCTTGAGAGACGGCACCGAGTTCGCGGCGAAGGTTCTGTCCTCCGAATCTGAGCAGGGGATCAAGGAATTCCTGGCTGAAATCGAGAGCATCTCCACGGTGAAGCACGCGAACCTCGTCAGGCTGCTGGGCTGCTGCGTGCAGAGGAGGAAGAGGATCCTGCTCTACGAATACCTTGAGAACAACAGCCTCGACCATGCATTGAAAGGTGAGAGCTAGCGAAACATAAAACATTGTTACAGTCTGGAACCAGAACCACTGCTGCATTCCTCTGACACGCGCTCATCATCTTAGCTCTAGGATCTGGGGATAATGGAGCGGCGGCGCAAGCGAAACTGACGTGGAGGAGGAGGTCGGACATCTGCGTGGGCACCGCCAAGGGGCTGAGCTACCTGCACGAGGAGCACGAGCCGAAGATCGTGCACAGGGACATCAAGGCCAGCAATATTCTCCTCGACAGGAACCTGAGGCCCAAGATCGGAGATTTTGGGATGGCAAAGCTGTTCCCGGACAATGTGACGCACATCAGCACTGGTGTGGTCGGAACAAAGTAAGTAAACAACTGGATTACTCACAGCTGCTTCAGAAACAGGCAGTTCCTTAATAAGAACATCAGTCTAGCTAACTATCTGATCTCTGCATGCAGTGGATACATGGCACCTGAATACTTCGTGCATGGGCAGCTGACCAAGAAGGCCGACGTGTACAGCTTTGGCGTGCTCAGTCCTCGAGATCATCAGCGGGAGGAGGATCTCGCAGACGATCCAGTCAGACACGTTCGTGGTGCGAGAGGTCAGCCTCAGCCGGGGGACGTTCTTCCTCGCGACTTCTCTGTGGAATAAGGAAGATCTGCCGCGTCGTTCTGACGTGCCGCCATGCATTCTTGCAGGCATGGGTGCTGTACCAGCAGGGCAGGCTGCTGGAGATGGTGGACGCGAGCATGGAGGGCTACCCGGAGAAGGAGGTGCTCCGGTACATCAGGGTGGGGCTGGCCTGCACGCAGGCGGCGCCGGGCAGCCGCCCCACTATGCGCCAGGTGGTGGACATGCTGTCGCGGCCATTCGCGCTACGGGAGGCGGAGACGCAGATGCGCCCCACGAGCTTCGCCGAGCACCGCGGCCACCATACGGCCCCGGCCGGTCCGCCCGCTGGCCCGCAGGTCCTTTGCGTCGCCGAGGGCGAGGTGGCCCGCGGCGGCGGCGGCAGCAGCGCCGGCGTGCTCTGCCTCGCTCACGTACAGCGACGTTGCTCCGCGGTAGGCAGGTGGTGGTCGAAGCTGGTCCAAATCGAACGCACGCAGAGGCAGCGTTCGTGCTGTTGCGCAGTGCTAGATTTGGATTCAGGGTTCGGGTTACTATTTTTTATTAGGAGAAAGCGGCCCTAGTTAGGACTATGTAGTGCCTAGGCTGGTCATCAAATTGTGTGCTTACACTACACAGGAGCACTGTGTAAATCATTTGGATTGAGCGCTACTACTCGACATCGGTTAAGTCACCAGGATGAAAAGCTTATAAATGCTTTGAATGGCATATAAGAAGCTTAAATACATTGAAAAATTTTATGTAATCGTGCGTGCGCCAACAAAGGCAAAGTACGAGATAAAATTGTTATTAAACATATGTTACGACCTCCTTTCCCTCTATTAGATTCATTAATTACTTTATGTATGTTTGTTCTGTATAGATTTTTTAATGCAAGATTGAAATAAAAAACTTCCTATATTTTTAACCAGAGGGAGTATAAATGTTTATAAATGTAAGACCCACGATTAATTAAAACAACTATTATTCAATATCTCTCATGTGTTCATATCTCATCTCATCTATCTATAAAAGGAGGCTTTGGTTAACATTTACATTCTATAATAGCATATTGAGTAATTTATATGCAATTTAGAAGGATGCTTCAAATTATATTTCATAATGGCGTAATAGATGATTTATACTGTAAATTTAGAAGACTATTTTAATTCTTATATCATAATGGAATGGTGGGTAATTTATACACATCTAGTTGTTTTAATTAATATTCTATAATGGCACGATGAGCAATTTTTTTTTAAAAAAAATATAATATATTCAATTGCTAGAATCGTTGGAGGCTACCTATCTAGTAGATAAATAGATGTTTCTAATTGGATTTATTATTTTTTCTAGCGTGTGTCAAGTTGTGCTTTTTTTAATACCATCCAGTCATCTTTTATGCCTTCGGATCCGTAATAGTAGGATTAATATTTGAGTTATCCGGAAAACAACAGCTTAGTTTGGTTTCCTTTGCGGGTCAAAAGATACGCGTCATTGTAAGCATGATGCCACGCCTCCAATGTTTTGAGATGTGGCCACCTACATGCCTTGCACATACCTGTGACGATGAGCCCTTTGGTGAGAGGGGTACAAATACAATCACTGAATCACCAAGGGTGAAATGAATTGCGGGGGGCAAATTCTCAACATTGCAAACAACGGGGAACATATATTACAAAGTTAACTACAGGATACAAATGAATGTTGTCACCTACTCCATTCGTGAACGCTACAAAGATTGAATGCCTACAGGCTACATCAACATACCGGTGATACTGTCAAACTACTCAATTCTGTGCAATTACTAGCCTATAAAATGTTAGTAATAAAATTGGCTACCTACTAGGATCCCGAGCTACACGGGCTCAACTTCCACCTGAACTAGAGCAAGAGAAAAGATGTTCTAAATCTACGGCTCCACTTGATCCATGGATTCCTGGCAAACATCAAGTGAAATGATGCTGCAAGCCTTCATCAACCCCTGGCTCAACCATTAAATTTCCAGATCCACATGTATCGTGCCAACAATGGTCATATCATGCAACGAAAGCCCAGAACCAAATTCTGCATGAAGTCTTGGCCACCGTAATACTTCACAGTTTCTTGGGGCTACCACAAATGTCTTCGTCACCAGCAGGGGCCCGGGAGAGGCTTGGAAGTCCACCAGAAGCCAGGAATCCATTGTTTACATTGATTGTCTCAAAACCTGCCAGCTGAAAAGTCTCATCCTGTTTAAAAGTCCAGTGCCCAGGTGCGTCATTAAGTCGAACTCTCAAGGAACATGGCCTTCTATCCTGGAATATGTTCCATAAGGTACCCTTTGTACAGCCCTTGGGAAATCTGGCTTGAACCGCTTATTAAAATTTGCTGCCAAAGACCTGCAAGTAAAGGGTAGTTATAGTCATTTAAATCATATGAAATCGAAGCTATAATTTACACATAAAATATAGCAACCAAAATATAGTCCAGGACTCCAGGTCATCCCGGTGCAAGAGCTCCCGCTTGCAAAAGGTCCACGGAAGGGTCAGGCCCACTTTGGGGCCTATTCTATTCAGCCTTTCCCTGCATTTCTGCGTGAGCCTGTTTCCACGACTTAACATGTGACCTCTTAAGTCACAACAACTCACAAGACAGCAACTATCAAATTTGACTACTTTGATGGACAGCAATACTGTAGAAGCAACATAATCTAATGAATATAGACTTCAGAACTTCTCTAGCTAGCAAAAAAAAAAGGAACCAGAAAACCTCTTGCAATTCCATTGAACATAGAAGTCCTGTCCAGCAGGTTGTCAATCAATGTAGTTTTTCATACTATAACACAAAAAATTGCAGATACGAAGCAGCACCAAAAGACCAAGTAATCACCTTGGAGAGCCAGACCGTTTATGACCAAGTTGACCTAACATGGATCTTAAAGTTCCAAGAGCCTCATCAGCAGCCTACAAAGTGAAAAGCCATGTGAAAATTCAAGTTGGAGGCATAACAGCTAAAAAGTTCAGCCAATCAAGAAAAGACAATTAAATGCTTAAAGGATGAATTATGCAAGCTCTGTTCCCTCGTCACAGCTCAAAACCTCAAATGCAAATAGAAGATCCTGCTTCCACAAAAAATAATTAGCTAGAATAAGCACCACAAAAACAATGCTTGAGATACTGGCTTTCTGAAAATCTAGCTGATTTGGTTGAATAAATTACAACATTTGGCCATTGAACGTAGGTAAGTGTCATGTTTCCATTGACACCGAAATTTGGCCAGCCACGGCCATGACCATGATACCCCATGGACAGCTCATTTTCTTGGCCGATCCACCTGCCGATGGTTTTGCCATGGTACCTAGGGGCTAGGGTCTGCATCTAAACGTCCCCATAATTTTCATTGATGACAGCATGGGTTACTTAAATGTTTTGCCATGTGGGAATCACACTGAAAAAACTCAGCTTCACAGCCAGTGTGGACATAGGTCCTTCTCATCAGCATGATGGATGCCTGTTGCGTGCTGTCCTTGGGCCCTAAAGTTTCGCAGACTGCTACCATAATCATGTAGCCACTGTAGTCAGCCTTGCTTCTTTGCCACCATCCCCGTCAACTTGAGAGTTCTCATACCATCAATCTGGTTTAAGCAACGCCATGCCAAGATATGGTTGCAGTCGTGGAGGTGATTGTTGGGTACCTCATCCTCATGCGATCCCTGGGCACCTGCCAAAGCCAGTTGCCAATGTGATCCATGCCATCAGCTTAGATTTGGCTTAACTCCTACTCCCAGGACTATCCTCATCAGTCTTATGCTGCCTCCTACCCACTGCCATGGTGCCACACTACCACAGCACTAGCTGGGCCATCAATTCAATTTTTCACTTCATTTTCTGGCGGAACAAAATTCCTGGTTATGTAGATAAGAATTTTCGCTACCTATGTGGCAATCCTACATGGTGAGAGTCAACATGCAAAATCATTGTGCTGTCAATTAGATTAACACAAGGGCTTGACTAAACCATACTGGATAGTTTGAGTGTTCAATGAGAGAGAGAGAGAGAGAAGGGTTGATTGAGCAAAACGTCATAGTTCAGGGGCTTGAAATTTTGCGAAACAGGAAATAGGTTCCTATCAAAATTGAAACTCACACTAGAAAACAAAATAAAATATAAACGACCTTGATGCTGTGTTGAATACAAGCACATGTATTCTTTGGATCTACTAACTGGATCAAGATTTTCATAAGGCAAGGAAACTAAAGTAACAAAAGCAAAATAAACTGATTCACTATTAGACTGCTTATTACCTGAACCTTGGCCTCTTCCCATGTTAACCCAACTCCTTTGCCTAGGATTTGTCCACCAACTTCTACCTGAGCATACGAGTCTTTCCCAGCAGAACCATCTGGAGGAGAGGGACGAGCTTGGAAAACTAAATTATATCCCTCAACCGTGCACTGCAATATGTTTATATATACATCATATGACCTGCTTCATAACTGAGCACAAAGGCAAACCACTAATAATCAACATGGCTACTTACAAGTTCCTTGAGAGCAGCAACAGAACCACCTGTTTTCCTGGGATTGCTCTCCTCCATTTTCATAAAACGAGATTCCTCGGAAGTACTTGAAACTGGCAACATATCATCCCTGGTATTTCCAGAGTAACCAAAAAAGTTTCTGTTGCTACTGAAACCATTTTCTTTCATATCAGGCAACTTATTTGGATCAGATGACAGGTATTTATCTGCAAGTAAATTTTAATACGTCAAACTCAGCAAAACAATAAATGTTCGACCAATGTGCTAAGGAAAAAAAAGCTCCACACCTCAACCAAGAGGTCATCATAAAAGAAACAAAAGCTCAACCCAAATGGGCAAGCATGTAGGTAGAACCATCAAGCAACATGAGATGCCTATTGCTGGACCATGCTAAGGATGGAAGATTCCAACATGTTTGATGATGCTCTAGGAGAACAAGCAGCACCAAACGATAGGGAACTCTATACAACCCACAACAATCATTAGCAAAATTTTCTTGGTTGCTAGAAACATCACCACAGACAAGATGGATCAGCTCTTGATGAAGGATGATGGGGTCATGCATAGATGGCAAGAGAGCTTTGACAAATTGTTCAATGGCACAAGGAGAACACATCATCAGTTGGATAGCTCATTTGATGACACAAATAGAGGGCCTGATCGGTAGGAATTTATTTGGCTGCGGCGGCAGCTGCAGCTGATCAGCAAAGACACATGCAGAAGCTCGACTGTAGCAGCGTTTAAGCTGCCTATGGCAGCAGCGTTTAAACTGCCCTGTGGCAGCAGCGTTTAGGCTTGGTGAAGATTCTAGTTGTTGGGCTCGCTTATTAACCGATCAGCTTTTGTCTTTGCTGCTCATCAGCTGCCGCCGCCGCCGCAGCCAAATGAATACATACCAATCAGGCCCAGACCTTTTTGTGGAGGATTCAAGAACAAGGTCAGCAGGCGCGTTGAAAAGGATGAAATAGGGCAAGGGGATGGACTCTGATGGTATCCCAATCAAATTGTGGAGATGCATTTGGGATGTAGCTATACTATGGGTAACCGTTGTTCAACTGTATTTTTCAGTCAAACAAGATGCCCGAGGAGTGGGGAAGAAGTGTATTAGTACCAATTTTCAAGAACAAGGGAGATATTTGACGTCGTACCAATTAGCGAGCCATAGTATGAAGCTTGGGGAAGAGTTATTGAGCATCATTTAAGAATGACGAGGGTCAGCAATCAGCATGAACCAGTTTGGTTTCATGCCCAGAAGCTTGACCATAGAAGCAATTTTCTTAGTAAGACAATTTATGGAGCGGTATAGGGACTAGGGAGCACAAGAAGGCCTAAAGGAAGCTATAATAGGTCGATCTAAATAACAGTCACTCATATGGAGATCAAGTGATTCTAGCCCAATTGGTTCCCACAACACCAATGAAGTTTTCGCAAAAAAAAAAAAAGGCACCGATGGCATCTATACTACAAGGTAAAGTAGCACAAACTTACTGGCCAAGTTCCTTAAAGACATTTCTGCAGCTTGGCGTTGTGCTTCTCTCCTTGTCCTACCAATTCCTTCACCCACCTTCTCCCCAACAATCCAAACCTGGACAAGATGCAGTAAAGAGGAAAAACAAATAACATAAGCACAGTAACATAATTACAAATAAACAAGAGTTGAGTAAAAGTTATCCATTAAACAGTAATGACAGATACAAATGTAGATTTAGGTTGACATATATTATCAGTATAGGAACTTTCATCAATAATAGCTATTTCTAAAATTCACATCTGTTTAGATGTTCAGGATTTACTTGTTTGATGAAGTTGTTAATATATGAATAAACTAATCATGAGAAAATCTACCTCTATGGAGAATTGTAGTTCTGCCGTATCACATAATGTTGACCTGTACTCCACCTAAACACAAAAGGAAATGTAAGCTAAGATTGTCTACCAAGGACAAATCTTCTGGTCGATTACTGTCGAAGGCTATACAGTACCTTAGATCCACACTTCAGTGCAATCCCCTCTAATATGCCAGCAGAGGTCCCTGCATATTGTGTAAAGTGTCTTCCTGATTCTATCTGGTTGCTTCTCTGGTTTGAGGGAGCATGCCGAGATGTTAGCTCCTCACCTTCATAACATAAACAAAGTTAGGCATAATCCACCCTAAAAGAATATCTGCATGCTTCATTAGCGAGACTATATGCAAAATAACTAATTATTCACCATCAAAACATTAACTCATCACAAAACTTATGTGCATATTACAGGTCATGTACGGCTGCAGGATCATTGAAACAATTGATAGGGCTTTATTTAACAATAACACACAGGCCTGTGCCAGCAAGCTGAATCATGCGATGAAGAGACAACAGTATAAAGGGCAATGAGAGAGAGAGAGTATAAAGCAGAAGCTATGCCCAGTACCATGCAGTGTCAATGATGAGAACTTAGGGTGAGGAATGAGAAAGGGGCAGAAAAGAAGGGGGTGTAGATAACTTCTTGTGTTAGTTCCCATATTTACACATGAATTGCATGTTAAATTATAACATTTAATAGTGGCCCAAAAAGATAAATATAACCAAACAAACTAAGCTACTACTGACCAACCTTATACATAACATCTCTATATCTAACATATAATGAAGCAAAGCATATTTGGAACCTCTAAGCATAGCCCCATCTATGGTGTGGCTGCAACTGCGCGTAGTATATGTGTGACAACACAGACAAGGGAGGACATGAAAACTACCCCAAGATGAAAACAAAAACTCAAAAAGAGGTATAAATTGACCAAAAAACATACCAGAAAAGGATCTGTATTTTGGAGGTGCATGGTTCTGAAGCATGTGGTGATCCTCAGCATGTGGTAGCTGCATCAAACACATGTCTGTCAACAAACCGTCTACTCGGCTACTTAGCGGATGCGGAAGATAAAAAAAAAAAATCAAACCACCAACCTGAGATGGAAACCTCTGGTTCTGATAGCTAAATCTATCTGAGGACATAGGACTATCCCCGCCATGAAAGAATGAAGGATGAGGCGGTTGCTTCTTCTCATAGAGCATAGCATCAGACTCTACGGTGAAACCTGCTGAACCTCTACTCAGATTACTTGAGTTTATCCCGTCCTCTGCGGGAAACCAATTCCCATGAGGCTGCACTGGAGGAACTGGAACTTGCACCGGTGGTATTGCTGGGAGCGGAGGTGTAGGATCTCTTGTGTCTTGACCATGCTGTAATATGAGAAGCCTTCTCCTTGTGTCAGGATCTAACTCAGACTCAGGAACTTCACCCTCTTCTCTAGCTGGAGAACCTTGCAGTGGATCTGAAAAGCCTGGTTGAACAACTGGTTGGCTGAATGGAGGTGGCATAATGGCAATTGGTGGGGCCAACGGTGCGACTGAAGGTGAAACAAAATTCTGGGCAGGGGTTACTGGCATGACAAAGTTTGCTGCAGTTGGATGGAACACTTGAGCATTGCTTGATGCTTCCTGAAAGTAGTTAAGACATATGTAAGAGACAGAAATGATGCGGAAAACTTTAGCAGCTCACAAGAAAAAGTATCCATGCTGTCATACATTTCGAACAAACAAATTGCACTTAACAGCTATAAATGCCATTAACATTTTCTAGAACACTGTTTGCTAGAGGCATGCGATATGTGCTGCTACAGTATACGCTGCTCAGCAAACTAGTATTTCTCAGGATTAGCGTCTGTTCCCTTAATTGCTATATATAACTGTTGATATTGCCACTCCTGATTCATCAGTGATTTGTATCATTGTTACTTAACAGTATAGGGGAAAACATTATTTTTTTCAGAAACTGTGGCCCTGTGCTAATAGCTGCCGTAGATTATGGTTGAATGCCTTTTTTGAAGTGATAGTTAGTAACTCAGAAAAAAAATAGGAATAGCGTGAGAAAAGACACAAACCTTCATTCTCCGCTCAACCTCAGCATCTGCCATACCATCAAAAGGCAATGAATCTCTATTTCCATTCGCTGCTGCAACATTCTCATCCTATGAAGATGAAAAGAATTGTTACTTGATGATAAGTGAGCACAGAAGCAACAAGTTTTCCAAAATGTACCTCTGTTATCAAATAATTGCCAACATCTGGAGCAGATGAGATATCATTTACTTCGTCCTCATAGTGAACATTGCTAATCCTTGGTAAGAGGCCTTCATCAAAGTCTCTGTAAATTGAACCATGAAATTCTATGTCAACATATGAGCTTTACACTTTACCATAGTGCTACCTTGATCCTAGCATATAAGCGATTCTGAATTTGTCCTAAGTCAAACTATCTATGTTTAACCAAAAGGGCAGCCCGGTGCATGAGCTCCCGCTTGCGTGAGGTTTGGGGGGGGGGGGGGGGTGTCGGACCCACTTAGTGTCTATTGAAAATATGTTTTATAATGAACTTAATTATATCCATTTGATATCATAAATATTGTTTTTTTCCATAAACTTGTCAAACATAGAATAGTTTGACTTAGGACAAATTCATAATCTCTTATATTTCAGGATGGAGGAAGTATAAGTTATAGAGAGCAGACACATCGCAGTAGAGAGAAATATTAGTTTGACAGACAAAAATGCAAAAATATGGATACTTAAAACATATTCTGAAAAGACGATAATCTTACTTGAAGAAACCACCCCTAACATTGCATGCAACATTTCTGGCCACACAGAGAACCGGGATAGTACAGTTTGCCTATATATAAATCAAAAAGAGGATCCTGTTAGTGACCATATGATATCTTTGTGTTGGTACAGGCCATGAACATCACCTCTGCTTGAGGAGCATAATATGGAGTGAATGCGGGCACCACATGAACTCTTGATTGATCCTTCTCATCCCAAACTTTCAGGCGATCATCAATCACTAATGCCATTCCAGGATGGCAAGAACCATCATGGAAAACATTTAGCAATGACTTTTTTGAACCTATAAATGGTAACTTTGGCATTAACTTCAGTCAAATGGAACTAGAAAAAACATGGGGAAAATATAAATGAAGAAATTTTAAAACTTGAGCTGCAATTTTCACAGCTTGTCAGTTTCTGAATACGAAAAGACTTAGAAGGCATTACACACTGCTCTTTGTGTACTTCCTCAGAAACAAGACATGAAGACAAATTACATACCAGATTTTACACACACCATTCGGTCATGAAGTTGAACAGAATTGATCAATCTTGAATCTGGATCAAGCAATCTCCACATTTCTAAGGCATAGTCTCTTTCAGCCATCGTACACACATAGACCTCAAAACGCTTGCGGCCTCTGGCAATTAAGTAGCTGCGAAGATCCTCCCAGGCTGGCCTTAAACGTACGAGCACACTGGTATCCCTTATCTGCAGAAAGCATAACAAAATCAGTATAGCTGATTTGAAAAATTTTGTGCAACCAAATCAGCAAGTAAAAACAGAAAGCTTGGAGAATACAAAATGCAAAAACAACGATGCTGAACCATCGTTGCCATTGCTAGACAAGCATCAAGTATTTGCTCACACATTCATCTATGGGCCTAACAGAAAGTATAATAATTCGAATGGTTACGTTGGACATTATTGATAGGCATGCAAGCATGACAAATTATATGCATACCTACATCCATGAATCTAAGAGCTTTTGCTTTTCTAAAGAGCTTTTGGAGGTTCTGCTTTATAAAATATAAACAAGAGAAAGTTTGAACACAGAAACAGGCCATCATGTTCCAGGCAGTAACAAATACTTATGGCACTCCCTTGGAGGCACTGATGTTCAAGAAAAATCCAATATAAAGCACAGCATACTATGTAGTTATATAACATAATAATGTATCTATGTGCCAACAAAGATGTGCTGCCATGGACAGAACCAAAGCAAGTTCAGACAATTTATCACATACCAAAGGATTTATTCTTGTCAAGATAATGCTTTTATCTTGTAATCTTATAACTGGACGTGTCATTGGTTGCTGGTTATCAGATAATGGTGGAACAATCTCAGGTTGCGCTTTATACACGTTTCCATCATCAAAGACCTGATCACCTTCAATATATTGCTTTAGGATGGACTTATCATCTTGGTACCTCTTGATCTCTGATAACATACCATTCCTTCGCTGTGGATCAGTCTCATTACTCAGCTTTCTTTGAAGCCCATCGATTCTGTCCTCGAAAGACCGAGATGTATTGGCGACAATCAATGTCTCATCAAGGTCAAACACGATACCGAGGCACCGAAGATTTAGCATGGTCAAGCAAGAATTATACAAACCAAATGGCAATTTATAGCCCCAGAAACATGCATGATTTGGCAAGTTTCTTTGGGACGTCATCGCAACTAAATGCAATTCTTCATCCCCTAATGGAACAACTGCCGTCTGCAAGCACAAGGAGTTAAAGGTTCAGTGTGATGTATACAGTTTTCAAAACAATAGTAGGAAAAAGGAGAGGGTAACTGCAAGGTGAAGTTGTATGCTCAAATCTGTAAGAGGGAAATAATATATGCATTTAGTTCTAACCATGCATGCCAGAGTTATATCTTAAATTCTCTGTGATATTTAAGGAACGGAGGGGGAGGGGTGGCAGCTGAAGGCAAGGACTTAGGTCAAAATTACAAATCCTGGATCAGCTGTCATGTCATCATGTGCATATACCATGTATTACAAATCAGCAAAGTTCAATATGGAAGATAGAAATGTCCATACCAAAGCAACAAGAGTTTAACTTGATGAATTGCCAAAACAAAACAGTTCTGAATGAATTGTTGGAGAGAAAAACATTGGCATGAGTAACAGTAACTTCATGCAACAGACCAGACATTCCAGATTATGCTTCATGTTACTTCAATTTGTTATCAAGAAACCAAGAATCGAATTTGAGATTCAATTCGTGTTATGATATCAATTGTCCCCTACCGGCACAGCCAACGATGCAAAGTCAATGATTATCAAACAAATTCTGCGAAATTTTGTCAAGCGATAAGAATTGTGCGGTTCAATTCCAAAGCATCAATACATGGCATTCAGATACCGAGTAGCTGATTGCCCAGTCCTGAAACTTAAATCCCTTGTCTGTGTTTCACAAGTTCTTCCAACTAGCCTCAGTATAAAGTTAAAATTCTATAATTTGATGAAATAAATGAGTTAAGAATGGGTTCAAGCCCACAGAAAGACGGTGTCATCACTGAAAAAATATCAGTGGATTCTTAGTCACCAGTCCACATCATGTCAAAATTCCTTGTCCACAGTGATCGTTCAAGTAAAACTAACAGAAGTATTCCAGCTCTAAATGTAAAGAGTTAATTTATGTCCTGGTAAAGTTGTCCAAGAATAAGAAATATTCTTTCCATCAAACTGTCCACCACTGTAAATTCGAGATATTCTTTCATGTGTTCATGTTGTTTCCTTTTTAGACGGTGGATGTGAACCTCTTTTCATGTCAGGAATAATCTGTATATACCTTGTTGTCCCTGAGGCAAGCGGCGTGCATGGAGACGAGCGGCAGGGGAGCCACGTCGGTGGTGGCGGGCGGCCTCGACTCCATGACGAGGCATCGGGCGCCGACGGCCACGGTGTGCATGACGGCCAGCGGCGGGCACCGCTCGCTGGGCGGGGAAAGGCGGTCAACGCGGATATCTCGCGCCCACGCCGCCACGGCCAGGCCGGCGCTCGCCTCGCCCTTGGGCAACACCTCCACCTCTCCGATCGAGGTGTTCCCGTAATAAACCATCGACTTGAACATTCTCTCTAGATCCAGCAAAAAACCAGCAAGCAGATCCAAGACGGATCGAGCAGATTCTCGGGGTCAAGGTTTCGTTCGGGGGCGTCCAAAACAAGGGGCCTGTTTCCCACACAGGTAGATCTGCAGGATCCGCAAGCCCCTTGCAGATCTGTTCTTATGAATCGTCCGAAACGAAAAAAAAGCACACAGAAACAGGTAGGGGGAAAGGGCAGATAGATGTGTTTGTGTGTGGTCTTAGTGAGCGATGCTTAAGATCGTGTTCGAATTCTTCACCGTTTCTGACCAGATTTGGTGCGTCAGGTGAGGATTCGCTGGGTGGCTTGCTCGGATCTGGGGAAGCTCGTGCGCTACCGCGTCAATGGCGGCCGCGTTGCGGAGGGAGAAGGAGAGGGAGGGAGGACGATGTGGAAGAGAGGCTTGGAACCCTACGTCTGGTTGGATTGCAGCACGGAGCTGGAGAGCAGATGGATTTATTTTGGCAGGTGGCGGGGGAGGGCAGGAGGACCGATCTTACTCTACACTCTCGGCCTCTCGGCGATAATACCAATCTTATCGCCAGGCAATTATCGCGCATTTATTTATTTTCTGCGTTCTCCAGTTTATTTTCATTTGTGACGTCGCTGTCGCCTTTTTTTCATGCTCCGCAAAAGCGTTTGGTTCTGGCACGTCTCGGGCGCTACTGGTGGTGTCTAGGAAGGTAGTTGACCTCTTTTCCCCCTTTTTTTTCCTATAAATATATCGAAGTTATATATGGTTGGGTGGGTAGTTGGCCACCTCGCCGTCCAAATCGCTGTCACCGAAACGAGAGAGATCTGCCGCCTTTCTCTCGCTGCACATTACTGGTTATTATTGTTAACGTTATTACGAAGCAAGGAGATTTTGGATCCATATTTACTCCCTCCATTTTAATTTTATAGGACGTTTGATTTTTTTAACATTAAATTTAATTTATTCATCTTATTTAAAAAAATCCATAATTATCTTTTATTTTCATTGTGATTTAGTTTAGCATATAATATATTTCAACTGCAACTCAAATTTTTTTATATTTCACAATTTTTTTGAATAAGACGAGCCGATCAAACTTGATATAAAAAAGTCAAACGCCTACAAATTGGGACGGGGAGTAACAGTGAAACCTGAAACGTTTTCAACTGATTTGTTGGCTATGGGAATTGAGATCAATTTTGCAGTTTAAACTAAACTAATGGATCGAGAAATTATGCCATCGTAGCAAAGTTGAAACTGCTATTTCGAACCTGGATTTGCAGTATGCGATTGGAATTTAGACGGTCCACCATATTCCTTACGTTTTTAATTCTACCTTAATTTTTTATTTACGGCGTCTTCAAAAACTTTGACATGTTATTTAGACATTCATCTTATTTAAAAATAATGGATCATAGGTCAAAAAATCATATTCATAACGCCTTTAAATATAAGTAAGTTGCAGCAAAATAAATATATAGTGTGGTGATTTTTAACAAGATCTGTATATACCATCTATAAAAATCAATTTGGGTCATGTGAGGCTGTTCTCACTAGTGAGCCCATCCAACTGTCTATCTTTCAAACTTATCTCTGTCTACAATGTGCGTACAGTGTGAAGAAGTGTTTTGGGCACCCTGAATTGGCTCACTGGTGAGCATGGTCTGAGAGTTTTAAAAACGTAGAGAGTATATTTTTTATCTAATTGAAAATGTGAAGACATTTCATATATGTGACTAGCAAGAAGTCACGTTAATGTATGCTGCTAGATCATTGTCTAAGTGTTCCCTGTCCCATGATAAATGCTATTTTAGGATTCAAATTTTGTCTCGTAACAAGTGATGTTTAGCTATTTGTCAACTAAAAAGGAAATCCATCCCTGTGTGCATATACTATATAAGGAAAGGTAAATCTGTTAATCATCGTCTTTGTCCAGCATCACTAAACATTTGCTAAAACAACAGCTATTGGGGGACGGGAGAGTATCTATCATATTTTTATTTAAATGTGGACTTCTTTCAATCTATCTATGTATTTTTATGTAACATGAATTTCTTATACACATTATTTTCTGATTTGAGCAAGAAATTATCTACGTTTTATCAAAATTTAAAGATTATAGTGAGTTTTAAGTATTTATAGTAATACTTTATAAATTTAATATGTAATGTTTCAGCCCGTTATCCCATAGTGTTTTACCTAATTCACACATCTTCTAATTTGTTGCTCATGAATATTTTTTTATTTATTCGTGTAAGCTATAATACGAAAGTCATACACCCTTGGTACCATGCATTGGTTGATTGGCATATTATGCATTTCTAGCACATCATACTGTTTCATTAATCGTAAGTAAAATGGTTCTACATTTTTCATAAATACAATTGCTTTGCAAAAAAGGGTGGTGTGATGACCTGAACGTTCCAAATGCCACTTCATCGTTGTGAGCGGGCGAAAATTATAGCGACTAAATCGTTCATCATGATGTTAATTGTGATGCCCCTGGCATCTCAAGTGCATTACACTAATATCATTAGCTTAAGGACATCATTTCAAGGGCATTTTTATCTTGAGAGCATGCATAGCTTAGGTCATTCAAAGCAATTAAACTCGGGTTGCGGAAAAACTGTGTTTGCATTACTGTTGTAACTTTAATACTGTTGAGAATTTTACAAAACTTTACATACCAAACTTGTAGACAATTTCATGAGGAATAACTTTGGTATTTTGTGTCATGACATGCATGAAAGTTTGAACATAGTTTGGGTCATTTTAAGTGAAACTGTGAATTTTGCCAAACTCAGACCTGATTAGTAAATTCAAAATTTTGTGAAACAAAATTCAAAATCCTACCATAACTTGAATACCAAAGTTGTAGTTCATGAGATTCTATGCAACATTGGTATAATTCACTCTTCATGAAAATGCACCTAAAATAGACTTTAATAATTTCCAAGCTGAGGGTTTCAAATGGTCAAACAGGAGTCAGCAGGTTAAATTCAATTTAAATCATATTTATACTTGGAATCTGATATAAGTCCTTTTGACAAAGTTGTAGATATCAAAAGGTACAACATTTCATTAAATTGGGTCCTTTTCAAATTCGGCTCCTAAGTTGGTCAAATTGGCAAAATTCAGAAACCTGGTTAGTTGGTCAAACCCATTTTTCATTTTTCGGGTTTTTCTTTTTCTCATGAGTCTATGACAAGTGGGTCCCACCTGGCAGGGTTGCGGATTCCCGCCCGACACCAGCGACTGCGGGCCCCACCGGCTCTCTCGCTCCACGCACCCGGTCCACGCACCCTTCTCTTCCTTCTCGGCCTTGGCCCCACCTGTCAGCCTCACCCGGTCCATGGACTCGGCCCACCCGCGCGCCTCTCTCCTCCTTCCCCGCCCGACCGCGCCCACGCGGCGCCGGTCTCCTGGGCGCCGTGGCCACGCGCCGGCTTCCCCGACCGCCATGGCCACGCGCCGCTGCAGGTCGCCGCCAGCGCGCTCAGCTCGCCTTCAAGGCGGGGGCGAGGCCCCGGCCTCCTTCCTCGAGCCTCCATTCGCACGCCCGCCTCTGTAGCTTCCCTCCGCTCGGCCCTCTGCGTTTTTTCCCCTCTGCTCCACCAGCCGCCGCCATTGCCGAAGCTCGAGGCGAGCTTGCGCCCGCCTCTCCAGCCGCCCTCGTGCCTCACCGCCACCACGCCGCTCATCCCCGACCTCTCCTCCGCCAAATCCCCTAGACCTCGTCGGTTATAGCCCCTCCACCGCCCCGCATTCGGTCGCCGGAGTTCGCTGCCCCCCGCTCACCGTCGCGAGACTCCTCCGAGCCCTCCCCGTCGAACCCGGCTGTGGGGGTAAGGTCCCCACCCTTCTCTCTCCCTCTCCCGCCACCTCCAGTGAGCTCAGGGGCCCCGGCACGGCTCCCCCCCCCCCCGTCGCGAGGTTGAAGACGTTCAGGGGAGGAGATGACTTATTTGCAGTTTAGCCCTCAAGAGCTGGTAATTTTAGACTTAGGTCCAAAGGCGCTGTATACTGAGTCTTGTAACACTTACACGCTAGCCCCTGGAATATACGTTTAATTAGTTATAGGTCCTTAGATCTGTGGTTTTTAAATAAAATGAGTATTAATTCGGCAGAAACTTTGGAAATTCGTAGTAAATCCAATAAAAATCAAAAAAATACAAACTTTGTTGCAAAGTACTCCTATTAAGTAGATCTACAGAATAGATACGATGGTTGGATATGAAAAGACCATTTTTCCCCTGTTATTGTGCATGCTTGATAAACCAAGGAAATTAGGAAATGTGGACTAAATGGTCTCCAAAAATTGCCAAATTTGGACAGCAGTGTTGTTAGGGTATATAGGCTCACTATGATTTTTAGTAGCTCAAATGTTCACTGTTGATTACCATTTTGCCCCTGCATGTGTTTTTAGCATAAAAATAAAGGAGGAAATGATAACCATATAAAGATTATGCTCTAAATGGTTTTACCCATTTTATTTGTGCTCCCTGTGGTATAAGTAGCTCACTGTTGAAATGGGGTGCTGTGCATGTCAAGTATAGTTAGTGTTTTGAAACTAATAAGTTCATGCATGTTTAAATTAATAAATAGGAAATGTGGTTTAAATGAGGGTCAAAAATTCTGAAATTTGGGCAGCAACTTTGCTAGCATGCCTAAGCTTAGTATAAGAAGTTGATAGTCTAAATGCTTACCGTTTATTTACTATTTCACCCTTGCCTACTAATTAAGCATATAATTAACAAAGAAAAAGAATTCTAGCTAAAAGTAAGCATCGGCCATTTTTGCCTGAATCGATGCTACTCAGTCACACACCCCCGCGTTGTTTTATGTGACAAGCTAAGTTATCGTAGATGGTGGCTTGTACGATTTCTTAACGTTAAACAAGTTTCATCACGAAAAATGCATAATGTTATTCCATAAACCCTGATTTCTTGCATTGCACTCGCATCATGAAGCAAGCATTGCACTAATACATGCTCCAATTGCACTATGTCATGCATATAGATTCCACGAGCGAAGGACAACCGCCGGACCAACCAGTAGTAGAGGAGCCAGATCAGCAGCTACACCAGGAGCTGAAGGACCAGCAACAGGGTCACGACTACGCTCCGGACG
This sequence comes from Paspalum vaginatum, assembly GCA_030272315.1. Taxonomy (NCBI): domain Eukaryota; kingdom Viridiplantae; phylum Streptophyta; class Magnoliopsida; order Poales; family Poaceae; genus Paspalum; species Paspalum vaginatum. The sequence continues at coordinate 9,907,463 of CM059015.1, forward strand.
AAGATACTGACCCTAACGAGGAAGGTAGGCAGGACCATACTTAACCCAGCAAACAAATTATACTTGATGATTACGCATATGCATTAGGAGTTGCTTGAAACCAGTTGCATTAGACTCCCTGGCCGCCCTAGCCCTAGCACCTATAAATAGAGTTCGTAGGACGAGTATGCCTAGAAATTGCTAGGTACGAGTAGACACAAGTGTGTGGACTCGTCGCGTAGGTGTTTTCAAAAGTTACAAAAACTTACTATTACATCAATCATTATTGATGCTCCTGAATTAAATGGAGACCGGGCGGAGATTTATTTCAGTATATGATTTTCATAAGATTGCACTTTGGACTGCGCCCGAGTCGCATAAGGCCCGTCCGCTGTTCGCCTGCTGTTCGGCATAACATTGCTAGAGTGCTTATCCGGGATATGGGACCGGAAAAGTCTTTCCTGGGCTCGTCCGAAGCACAGAGACACGTTCCAACCCGCTGGTTGAGAGGAAGGTGGCCCGGGGGAGCTTGGTACTCATGGCGGGGAGACCGAGATGTCGGCAGGCTCGTCATGGGGGCACAACCCGGGGGCTAGGCGGGAGTGAATCGAACTTGGGACGAGGCATGTTAAGATTGGGGCTATATGTGGGAACGCGATGGCCAGTAAGCATATACCCCTGGCATGATAGTTATTCCCGGGAATTAAAATCGATTCGAATCGCTGATGCCCACCAGGTGTGGGAATGCTGATAATGCACACGGGCAATGTAGTAACTACTTGAACACCCTGAATTTAATACTCATGGTTTTTGAAATGCCACATGATTGAATTGAACTGTTTACCTTACTGCAAGTTACTGTTATGTTGAAGGTTATACAAATGATGAAAACTTGCTACTTATGTTACACATGTTACTCTTTAAAACCAAAGGCTAAGGATCCACTTGGTAGTAAGCCGCTTCGCGTCAGCCGTAAGCCAAATCCATTAAGACCTACTGAGTAATTAGTACTCAGGGTTTGCCCCCATATTTTGAGCACAGGTATGGAATTCATGGTCTGCACTTGTGTTGGAGGCGGCGCATGCCCTCATTTAGGATGAAACGACATGAGTGGCACAAGGGCAACATCGGTGGGCTCGATGTTGTTACCTCTAATGCAAATCTTTTGATGATATCATAGTGACCTCTGAACTTATAATTCCGCTGCGAGAAACTTTCGAACTTGCTACTTTATAACACTATGTTGGACTCGTAATTTATTTAAAACCGGGTTGTAACTAAGTCTATTATTATGCTATTCAACTGCCTGTGATGATGTATCTGTTGTGGCTCCATCGTGGGTCAGATGTGTATGATGTCGGTTCCTCTGGGAAATGGTAATATCGAGGGTCAAGAGACTCTCGACGGACGATCGGGTTTAGTTTGGCCTAATCACATTGCGAGCCAGAGGTGGCAGATGTGCTTAGTCCGGATTAAATCGGCGGTTCCGCCACATTAATGTGGTTCTTCTATTGCATTTTTCATAGAGGCTCATCGTGTCGAGTGCCTCGTAGATTTTATTTATCCCCTTTGTCTTTGCCCTCCCCATCGTGCCATTACAGTGACATAGCTAGCATAATTGCATGACACTAAATGTAGCACTTAAAACTTCAAATATTTTTTCCATAGTATTGGTTGTCATGGTATTTTAGTAACATTGCATTCCTTGTATAAAGGGTATTTATTTGACCCTAGAGGCTCTAAGCATTTTCCTTTGTATCAAAGTTTCTAACATGCTTAAGCTTATTTATTGACACCTCCAATCTATGGCTCTAATTGTTCCATCAAAGGACACAATAAATATTCGAGCATTTAATTTGTCAGCTAGTAGCTAATTTTTCGAAAAGCGCTTACTTGACAAGCTTCACTAGCAAGTTGTTTTTTGTCCGAGAAATGGGTGTTTCTTGTTTGGGGGAGCTTTTCTCAAGGTAGCCTTTTGCCCATCAGCGATTGACATGAGGAGGTGAGGAAGAGAGCTTGGGGTATCACAAACCATTGAGGAATAGAGCTTTGAAGTGGTAGCAGGACAATTGGGGAGAGCTTGGTGGTGGTGCTAGGAGGGAGGTCGGCCAACGGCACGGAGAGGAGCTCAAGGCAATGATGCTAGGTAGAAGTTCAGGCCCATGCAGAGGGAGGGATCTTTGGGTAGGGGGAGGGAGGGATCTCGGCAAATGTCGAAGAAGGGAGCCCAGGGTGGTGCCGTCATGAGAAAATCTTAGTGTGCATTGCAATGTGGACTTGGGAAGCTAAATTGCAAAAACGACAATTGTCCTCAAAGCGATGGTGATGATTCTTGTTGAGAAGAGGACATGGAGAAGGGTATCGAGGAAGGGGGTATTGGTGGAAAAGATTGGAAATTGTCCTCGACCTGCTCTACTTGTAGTTGCGAGGAAATGGAGAAAGGGGGTGTTGGAGCTTTTTCCGGCTTGGGAAGCAGCCCTGCTTGGAGTATTATTTTGCCTTGGTTCTCACCATATGTCATTTGCATAGTGTGACTTTGACACATTAAACTCGTGGAGGACACTAAAAAGTAGATGTGCATATTTTCATTTACATGTTCATATCCCTCTTGCCTCACAGGACACACGTAAGAAAGAAAGTTTACGAACATGTATCTTGGAGGCAAGGGTAATTATGAATTATCCATCAAAGTATTGTCCTGATAGAACAAAAACGTGCCTTGTGATTTCATATGAGGAATTACATCATGACTTTAGAAGAATTTTTAAAAGGATATTGTTGCACATAAAAACAAGGAACTCCTAGAGTGTGAAGTTCAATTTCAAACCTTCGGCATTGAAACTAGAAGCTGGCTTCTAAAAACTACACCATAAAAGCGCCACACATGATAAAAACTAGGGCGGAATCGCTATGAGGATTTTTTTTAGAGTGGAAGGTTGCAAACAGATTTATCCAACCCAAGCTCAGCCCGTTTAAGAAAATTTGCACTAATCATGAAAAATTTGAACACCCCTTATGTGAAGGTATAACCTTTTTAGTTAAATGCATGGGTGTCTTTAAACATGTGAGGTAGTGCCACATAGGTCCATGAACTCCATCGTACAGTTTGTATGCTAAATTTCTTTAAGTGTGCCATTTAGGACCACAAACTTAAAAATCATGCCCTGAACTTTTTAGTATGCCATTCAGGTCTATGAACTCCCTAATCATACCCTAGACTTGTTTAAAGAAGCTATTTAAGTTGATTCTCAAACCATATCATAAACTTGTTTAAATATTCCATTTAGGTCTATACTAGTTCAAGAGCAGCTCTCAACCTATGTGATTATCGATGTGGCACCTTGATTGGGCACTCATGTGGACCTGATTTGTAGAGTCCACTATTAGCCTCATCTGTCGCCTCTGTTTCCTGCCCCAACAATTCACATATGTCTTCTTCCCCACCGCCAAGTCATCGCAGTGGACACTCGTTGTTTCCGAAGCGTATCGCCTCACTAGTTGCTCCTGCTATTGCGTGTGAGCAGTATGCTTGTTGTTCGTGTTGATCTGCACAACCACACGTTGCGCGATAGCGCGACGACACTTGAGCGCCACGCCATTGACGTGCCAAGCAAGCTCAACCTCAAGCCACCGCGCCGTGGAGAGAACAAGTGTTATGGTATCGCCGCTACTCTATCCATCCTTCCTTCAACTTGCACCGTTGTCACCTCATGCGTTGCCATCGGGTTAACATGTGGGCTTCATGCAAGCGCACAATCAGCATGCTACACGTGCCGGTGCGGCAGTGCCACATCATAAACCATCTAGGCAGGAGCTACTCCTCAAAAGTCACCAATATAGACCTAAATGACATATTTAAGCAAGTTTATGTTACGATTTGAGAGTGCGCGGATCTAAATAGCATATTTAAACGAGTTTAGGGTATGATTTTGAGAATTCATGGACCTAATAGGTATACTTAAACACGTTTAGATGTATGATTTTAAAGTTCATAGACCTAAATGACATTGTTAACCAACTTAGGGTGCCTACTTTTCGATTTAAGAGTTCATGGACCTATCTGGCATTGTCTCACAGGGAGAAGGGCCGCCCATGCATTTAACTTTTTTTTATATTGTCCTCTATTTTTCTCTGGCTGTGAGTAGAAGTAGCCACATCAGTGAACAGAGCGCCATTAGGAGTGATTTGGTGTAGCACAATGCATATTTTAAACTTGCCCGGTTGCATCGAACCATTCAAGCGTATCACATGTTCTTTTAAACTAATTTAGACTAGCTTATTAAAAAAACTCCTTTAGACCTACATAATTGAATTGCAGCAAACATCTGTCGCATCTCACTTTTTCTCAAAATAAAATCCAATAACCTTTTATGCACCGTAGATGAGGTGACAAAACTAGAATGACAACACCACATGCAACACTCTTTTCCCCTTGTTTTCTTTGGTACTGACACGTTTCTTACAAGAACATGTAATGGTTTCAAATAAAAGGTGGAAAGCTAAAGATGGGGTTGAAGCTGAGGAAGGGAAAGATCTCCAGTCAGATGATGGTGTTGCTCTCTCTAGTCCAACCCCTTTCATGTACAATTTTGGGTAAATGAATTTGAATACAAAGTTCCGGAGTACTGACAGTGTTAGCTGAAGATTCAGATATCTAGCAGGTACACCAAGGAACACTCAAATTCAAACCCTGAATGGTGCGAAACACACCCAATATCTCCTATCTATACACAGCCTACGCTCCTGAATGGAAGTGACTATCTCAAGTATTCAGATTCATGCTATACTCTTACAGGAAAACCAAAGTTTTGAAATGTTCTGATTTGACCTCCACGGCCTGCTGTAACAATTACTAGGCCCCAGGCTGACCGATTTGGAGCCTGATCCCACTCATCGGCAAGGCTAGCAGTAGACCTGTAACTCTGCTTTGCTGGTGTGATGAGTTCTTCAGGCCAAGTCGCTGATGTACAATCACCATCATGATTTGAGTTGTTAATTGTGACGTTGGTTCTCTGGCACTTAACATCTGGCATCTTCTTTGCCTTAGCAGGTTTGGTTTGCGGACTTTGCGATTCATGATCATTCTTAGAGCCACAATCCAGCTCTTCTTGCTTCCTGTGGTTCATTAAAGGAGTCATTGTTGTGCTGGTAAAAGGCCAGGTAACAGCAACTGTCACACTCTCACATTGGAAGTGTTCATGGGTATTTGAGACAGAAACAACGCCTTTCTTTCTACTTGGTTCGGAATCATCATTATTTCTCCAGATATACACATGGGAATCCTCACTTGCTGAGATAATGTACCGTCCATTTCCAGCAAAACAAGCTGAAATTTGGCTGCTGGTGTTTCGGAATCCTGAAATATGGCAACACATAAGACATAAGATGTAACTGAGACAGCTAGTAGAGTAGAAGAAGAAAATTGAGCAAGGATTCTTTTCTTAGTAACAGGCAGAGAGCGACATGCACAGGAAAACAAACTATGTAGCCATTAAGATCCATCAATAGGGATGAGCTATTTTAACATGTTAAGTGAACAATAGAGCCAATCATAGCAGAAAAGTGGGATCTGACATGTTCCAGCACTGCTCTTGAAAGGAAGAACAACACAGATACAATTGAACTTCGGTAGTCACACAATCAATAATGATTCTGTCATGATCCGAGCGAGTGGAAAGTGTGAACATATATGAAAAATAGTAGATAAGAAACTGCTACCTTTAAACCTGTGAGCTAGCTCAAAACCATCAAGGACTCGGATTCGTGAATCTGCTGATGTGATTATCACCTTTGAAGAACTCCCAGGGACAAACTATATGAGGAGCTATTATTCAGTTTAACAAAGCAAAAATATCTCAACTCTGAGGCGGTATGATTCGCATCACAGCAAAATGTGTATTCGAAATAAGCACCTGAAACCCTGTGATTTTCTTCTGGCTGGATTTCCTTTTCTTGTTTTGCAGGTCAATTTGTTTTTTGTAGCAAAGCATATCATCTACTCAGAAGTCAGAAGAAAGATAAAATACAAGGTTAGGCTTTGCAAGACGCAGAATAGGAAGCCAATGTACCAGAACCAAAATGAAAGCAAATGTACCAGATGTATCATACAGATAACAACTGCCCTTGTGAGAGCCAATCAGTGCGGCCTGAGACAAGACAAGTCATCAGGATGTACATGCGATAAACTAGGAGCGCCTGTTGACCAAAATTAAGAAACTAGGAGATAGATCAAATTCAAACCTTTCCATCTGGGGTGTAGCAGGCAGCAGTAACCATTTCATGTAGGTCAACCCAGTCAACAATTTCACGCTTCGGAATACTCCAAATACGAACCTTTTCGTCCAGGGAACCACTAATGAAGTATCTATCATCGACAGGATTGAACTGGATGCAAGTCACTGAAAAAAAAAAGAAATGGTATATGAGAAGGAGAGCACTATTACAGTGCTGGGACAGCGTGAGGGATCAAGCGGGGTGGGAGTGAGGGATTCTGAAGTGATGTTCATACCATAGTCACTGTGTGAGAAGGTTTTCAAACAATAAGTGCTTGACATGTGCCAGAGCCGTACTGTTTTATCCATTGATGATGAAAGCAAATACTGCAGGAACAAGAAATTGGAGCTAAGGGATTCTGAACTAGCCAGAAACTACAATAAAATCATAACAAATTGCGTAGCCCAGAATCATTTGAATTCAATTGAGTAAACATGCTCTAGAAATAGATGTCTTTATCAATAGCAGCAAGTATACTGCGGGATGTGCCTAGCAGAAGTGCAAAACTGCTGTGCATGGTGTCTGCATATACTGTCAGTGTATTTGCATAGGTAGTAGCTTGACTAGTTATGTTACCAGTCCTTATGTATATACTCCAGTGTAATAGTTAAATTTGTACTTTTAAATCTCATTCTTACCATATGTACACCAATCACACCATTTTTAATCTATTTAAAACAAGACCAACCACATATCATCTTAGAGATATAGAATAGCTAATTCATGATTTTGTCAAGTATTTGCTGCAAGATACATAAACTCTCCTAAAAGAGGTGTGCCAGAGGCAAACCTAGGCAACAACAAAGTTCCATTCTGTTAATCAAATTATAACTCTCTTGAGAAGCTTAATACCTCTGATCTGATGCAGAAAAAGAACAAATCACAGATAACAAAATCGGAACCTTAAGTGCTTTCTAGATGCACTGAGAAGGAAATTAAAACCGCAGAAAGATGGCAATCTAAATGTGTGTAAATAGTGTGGCCATGTGGCCAAAGTTACAGGTAGAGAGCAGGAACCATAAAAAAGTTTGAGGGCATTAGGGACATGGCAAAAGCTGGGGGACAACTGATCAAGTTTTCCTTTCCAGTCAGTGCACCAGTATATGGATGCAAGTTATGTATGTCCAAACCCAACATGAGTAAAAAAGGTTAGCTACTTTGTGATCATAATGTTTCTACTGTGACGATTGTTGCCTAGCTTTTGCATTCCTAACAACACGAGTCAAGTTCGGTCCTACTTTCTGTGACCAATATCCAGCTTTTCTGGTGACAGTCGTTATACATTCTATTACAGCCTGCACTTTGCGATGACACTGAAAAATAATATTTAAGTACACATTAGAATTGAACAGAAGCTAGAAATGTGTGTACATTACCTGAGATTTGGACCAGCTGAGATCAAGCACGTCCCCGGAATGCCCTGCGAATGTTATCACAGGCTTCTCGGACAGTGCAAACACATACTCAGGCACCATCAACCTGTCAGAGCTCCACGATTCCCCATTGTGCAATACCTTTGCACGCAGCTTCTTGTCCCAATGGCTCCCACTTGAAGGAGCTGTTAGCACCATTGTCTCTGATGACTCATTGCACACCATGGCAACAGAAGGATTGCACACCCTGTTCTCCACCTCCCTCTCCTTCCCCACCCTCTCAAATTCCAACACCTCCCAAACATGGATTACACAATCCTCCCCAGCGCTCGCAAGGTAACGCCCATCAGGACTAAATTTGATGCTCCAGATGGAACCACTGTGTGCTTTTATCTCCTGTGTCATAAACAGGCCACTGAGCTCCTTGTATGACTTGCCGTACTGTCGCACCTTGACACGGGCGGGGCCATGGCGTGGAACACCATCCTGGCTATCATCTGTCGCGGAGCTAGAGTGGTGCCCACCTTTCTCAGAAGACGTCTCCTTCTCGTCGCTGCTGCGGCGGTCACGGGAGCGGGTGACCATGGAGCCCCCAGCCACGCAGCGGATGCTGCGGAGCCAGCTGCTACGCCGCTTGGAGCGCGCCCCGCCGTTGCTGGAGCCGGAGCTGGACCTCTCCATGGGCGTGGAGGCGCCGCTTTGGGAATTTGAGTTGCAGTTGGAGGTGGGAGTGCTGAAAGCCTGGCGGCGCATAAGCTCCTGGACGATAGGCGAGCGGCCCAGCTCCTCCACGGTAAGCTGCCGCCCCGTGCCGACCTCGCGGAGGCACAGCTCCTCCCTCACCACGTACTCGCTGCCGTCGTCGAGATTCCTGATCAGGCACCGGGGGTCCTCGGCCGTCTCCAGCAATGCATCTGACGCGTCGGACAGCGACGGCCGCGGACGGGCGGCCCCGAGAGGCGGCTTCGCGGCGGCCCCGCCCGATCTAGACCGCGAGACGGGAGAGGCCGGGGGCGGGCCCGCGGCGTCGTCGGAGGCGGGCCGGCCCGTCTCGAATCGGGCGAGGGGTGGGCCCCCCGCGAGCCCCATCAGCTGGAGCAGCCGCCGGCGCCGCTCCTCGACAGGCGCGGGCTGAGAGGTCCACAGGTCGAGCGCCGCGGCCGCGGCCGCCGCCGGCGCATCGCAGCCGCGGCGGCGGCGCGGGCGGTCGGCTCCCTCGCCGTCGTCGTCCGAGGCCGAGGCCGAGGTGGAGGAGCCCGAGGAGGAGAGGATGCGGTCGAACGACTCGTAGAAGAGGTCCTCCTCGTCCGCCGCCCCTTCCTCCTCCCCGTGCTCCAGCTCCTCGTCCACGCTCATCGCGCCGCCAGCATTGGTCGCGGCCGTCGCAGGGAGGCGCGCGCGGTGTGCTCGGCGAATTGCGCGACAGGGCGAAAGACGATGAGACGGAGAGCGAGGGAGGCGTGGGTGGAGGTCGGAAGGAGGAGGAGGAGGAGGAGGAGGCGAGGGAGGGATGGGGAAGTCGTAGCAGCAAGTGGCGGCGTTATAGCTGAGATCCACCACGCTCGTGCCCGCGCGCGACGACAGCCTAACCGCGAGTGACCCCGTTGCTTCCTCCGATCTCCGCCGCCCCGCGCGTCTTACTTAAGGGTGGTTGGTGATCGCGTCACCGTCGTCTGTTGTCGCGGTAATTGCTCCTTGCCCGCCCGGCTAATGGTGGCGGCCATTGCCGGCTAATGGTGGCGGCCAAGGTGAAAGCGGAGTTAAAAGCGGCTGCGCGGGGCCAGAGTGTCAGTGGGAGTAGCGCCGGGGTAATTTCCATTTCCTCGTGACGGCCGTCTCTGGAGGGAGCGAAGGTGACGGACTGACGGCCGTCCTGTGAAAGCCGTGTCCCTCCCGTTTTGCGGGGACAGCAGACGGTTGCAACAGCCAACGGGGAAAATTGTGCCTTCCTGATGACCGCTAAGCAGTATGTGTAGATGGGGAAATGCATTTGTTAAAGCATGATTGCCATTAGTTTCCCATCAGTCCCTACGACTACGTTTACTATATGCTGATGGCAAGTTTACTGGTCAGCATGATTTTATTATTTTCTGACAAAAGAATGCTAGTATTCGTTTCGTCCAAACACGCGAAGTTAGTTTATCTCGCTTTTTGTACTAGTGAATGTACCGCGCTACTACATCAACAGGTGCTTGGAAAAAAAAATCCCTCGATCAATTTAGGATGATGTGTTCGCCGAATTGCCACTCAACCCTAGTTTGTCAACCTCATTTTTTTCGGTGCGAATGCAGAGGAATGAATGAGAAATTAGTTTATTTTTCTCTCAATTCCCTTCATTTTTTTTAGAAAAAATGAGATTGTCAAACTAGTCCTCAGACGGTTAGGTTGACGGGTGTTACGCTGGAAGCCGAATTCCTCCAAAGCCTGTGAAGATGACTGCGTACTTTACACATTCGATCGAGACTCGGATACCTGCTTGCAGTTGAAAACAATGTCATTTAGATGCTTCCGAGGAGAATGGTACCAGAACAGGAGATGAGGATGAACGAGTTTTAGTGGCATTCGGGGGCCGCTGCTATCGAGGTATCGTACTCTCAATAGCTCTCGCATGGAGCGGCAAGGTAGTTCGGGTGAAGCTACACTCAAAAATGAGATGGTTAGTACGTATATAGTTAACGGCGCTGAGTTACAGACATGAGAAGTATTATGTTCGAGGGTACTTAATTCTCTCCTGAACTTGTTTCTAGCAGAAGAAGTGGAAAATTTAACTTTGGGTGTGGCAAAGTTGATGATTTTTGGGCCAACAGAAGGGCAGTTTGTGATATCTTAAACTCCACAGTTTTAAAGAATGCTTTAGAAGAAAAAAAACCATGCTCAGACATATATTTATATTTATAGACAATAAGATCGGTTTGTCCGGCGACTATAAAAACGAGCGTAAATGATTAAAGACCTCAAGCTCTAAAGCTGGTTTGAGGCTCCTTTCGTTTCTACGATTAGATATTAGATATCGGAACATAATTTTTACAGTGGCGGGGAAGTTTCCGGGCTCTTCGTTTTTCTCATCCGACGGCACAAGTAGCACAGATACGATTTACAGATCAGAAAAACGAACGGAGCCTGAGCGCAGAAACGAAAGCTCTAGCAGTGTAACGACGTGGCAGTGCCGCTAAAATGCTGTTATGTACATAAAAAATTATATCTCACTCTTCTGCTGTGACTCAGGACACCCTAGCTAGCTAGCTCGGATAAAAAAGGACCGCAGGGCGACCCGTTTATTTATTGCCCCCCTGACCAGTAAATTCCTGTGTACGCCGCCACCGATCGAGCGAGTAGAAGACGCGGCGAACAAATTTGGCCGCCAACACCGAATCGAATGGCAGAGAAGATAGATGAGCGCGCGGGTGCATGAGATCTAGATCGTCAGAAAGGAGAGGCGAAGAGAAAGAGATGCTAGCCGTGCTCCACCGAGGCACGTAAAGAGAAACACCGCATGATACGTATGCCCACACATGCACGACAGACGTGCAGGACCACCGAAGAAGGTGGGAAAACCCCGGGCCCTCGATCCATCGATCGGCGGGAAGGAGAACCGTACCGATGAACGCCCATCTCCATCTCCATCTACTACTGTAGCGTGATCTATCAGCATTCAGCAGCATGTCCGCGACGACGGCTCCACCGGACCCAAGAGGCCACGCATGCGGCCCCGCTCGCCGCACACGCTCCGGCCGCGCAATCCGGCGCCCAACGCCCGGCCCGGTCGGACGCATGCACGCCACTGACGCCGTCCTATGCCGCGCGCGCGGCCTGCAGGGCCGATCGGCGAACGTTTTTTTGCGCCTAGCAGGTGGCGCAGGTAGGTTGAGCGGAGCCGTGAGCATGCAAAAGCATCATGAGCCGGCAGGCGGACGTGGACGACGACGATTTTAAGTTTGCCGGTAGAGAGGAGCTAGAGCCAGCCGTCCGGGCCGTGAGCCATCGCAGCATCAGTGGCTAGCTAGGCGAGATCGATCGGTGGATCGGCGGGTCGGGACGCATGGACCACCACCGCCCAGCCACGGGCCACCACGACGGGGTCCCCGGCCATTACGCGCGCTGTCGGAGGCTTTGGAGCTCGCGTGGGCGGCTTGCATTGGGCTGCCCGGGCGAGTCTCCCAGGACGCGCGAACGAAGATGCATGCCCTCTCGTCTCGCCTTTGGTGTTCGGACTGGGGCTCGGCGCTCGCTCGATCACCGACGACTGTGCTGTGCTGCCGTCATGCTGTGTCGTGAGCGCGCGTGATGTGAGACAGTGAGAGCAGTGAGATCCCTGACCCTGATCCGTATAAGATACTGCACTGGTACGTGACGGAAGGACCGCGTGCACCATCATCAGACCATGTACACCTATCTTGGCGGCTGGGCCGGGTTCGCGCGTCTCAACGAGGCGTGCAATACGTGCCGAGGAAAAAAAAACGCGCAACGGGGGGACGAGGGGAACGGAGCAAGGGTGACCAGCAAAAGGATCTGGCACGTACAGGGCGTATCTGCATTGACAAAGACGTGCGGCATCAAGATCGTCCTTCTCTTTCTCTGCAACCGTTGCTATCACGCGCTCGAGGAGCAGACCTGCCCTGTCCTGCCCCCATGCTTTCCTTTTCGCTTCGCCCATCGCCAAATCTCCATTCGCCAGTGTGCCGTCGTGCCGATGATCCCAGTTCCCAGTTCGCGGATATAAAAGAAAATGAAAGCGGGCGTCAGCGAGCACGTCATCGTCGGCGCCAGCAAAGTGCGCCGTTGCCTCAGCTTTTTTGTTAGCGGGGCATGTGAAACCGCAGACGAGACTAAAAAAACTGTGACGATGCGTCAAATTGCACACATGCACCTAGGATAATGTTGAATACTGTAGATTATTAGTGCTAATTAACGTAACGCTGTACTCCTATCCAACAAACAACATTAATTAAGGTACCTTTAACCCGGCCTGCACCTTTCTATACGTGCCGTTACGTTGTTGTTGTTTTAACAAACCGGCGAGTAAAAGGACGGAGGAAGAACATTGTTTAAATCTGCGAGAGAGAACTGGATTTGGATCCTCATTGTGTATAATGGGCGCTACCTGCACCAACTTCCACATAATATAACCTTATCGAAATCGCGGTAGGGGAATGCTCACGAATGCAATGGGCCCTTTTCTGCGCGCAAGGATTGAAAAAAACACCAGTAGGCAGCATGTGGAATAATATTAGGGTCATATACATATATGCAGTCGTTTCCAAGTCCCAAAATAAGAAGGAAAAAAAAAAGGAGGGCACATTCTGGCAGGCATGATGCACCGCGGAAGCTGCGCGGTGGGCTGCTGGAGTGCTGGTGTGCATGGATCGGCCCGGCCCAGGCCGGCTGGCCCGGACAGGATCCATTTCCTGCAGCCATGAAAGCCCTGCGAAGTGCGAACACCCGGCGGACGCACCTCGGTGGAGGACCACGGCGTACGGCCCCACGCATCAAATGCGACCTCCGGGCGGCTCCGATCTGAGCTCCGGCGCCCAGGCCGCGCGCGCTCTCGATCTGGCCAGCACGGGACGGGCGCGGGGGCACACGGCGACGTGCGCTCACGCCTCGCCTCGGATCGGTCGGCACCTTGTGTTCCGACTCTCGCCGGAGCACCAGAGCTAGCCTAGCCCACGCACACGACGACACACGCGGACGACCGAGTGTTTCCCCCGGCCGGGGCCACCTGCTGCACCACCAGCCTATACGTAAACGGCGTACGTCCCCGGCCGGCGGGAGTCACGTGCCACGTCCGATGCGTACAACGTCGCACTCGTCCAGCTCGGCTGACGTTTGCTGTTTGGTCCTGCAGCTGCTCCTCGGCCTCGTGTCAGGAACAGGGACCTGTCAGGCAGACAAATCAGTAGTACCAGGTGATGGTAACCGCCAACCGGTGCCGATGTGACGGGTAAAAAACTCTGTACCCGCTGATCCTGTGCTCTGGTCTGGTGCGTGGCTCGGCATCGTTTCAGGACCCAGGAGCAACGCCTTTCCGCGCGCAAGCTGCGTGTCGCCGACACGGTTCACCGCTACTCGCCTACTCCCCGCTGTAATAACTACAGTGACAACTCATCACCGAACGCGCGCGCGCAGCCGTTGAATAGTACGATGCGAGGAAGCGAGCGAGCAGACTAAGTCTGGTTCGTTCATCCGGGGAGGAGGAGGAATGTTCTCTGCAAAAGATGACGGGCAGTGACCAGTGGCAGAGCTGAGCGAGCTAACGGTGTTACTCATTTTGAGAAATCTATCACTGTTTCGATATTATTCGACACTGTTTTGTATTATTTTATACCGTAAATGATGTGACACGTGAAATTTAAAAAATGAAGATGAGAAAACCCCCTCACAGATGACAGCTCAGAAGAGACAGGAGAGCCCCGACCACACACCACACCGCGCTGTAATTGCAATCTTGAAAAAAACTCAATCGGACGGACCACTTCGAGCTAGCGAGGGCTCCACCTCCACTGAGTAGTGTACGTAAGTATCTGCTACGGTGTCACTTCGAGGTTGTTGAATGGCTGTGGTCCTCTCCTCTCTCCTCGCTCGCTCGCTCCTCGATCTCTACTGCTCCAGTGCCAGCCCTTTGTCTTGTGCATCTCGTCCAGCCCTGTCCGTCCCTACTCGTGGAAACAAAAGCTACAGGCACTGTGCCATCAATGCTGGCCGCCGAACCTACCTACACCCCCACTGCTCCTGTACACCAGACCAGAGAGGCATCCATCCATCCATACGAGATCCCACTGCGTGCATGCCACTTGAGATCCAATCCAACCTTTAACTCCTGATCCCCATCCACCACCCCGTAATTACGATTACGAACGTAGAAGCCGATCGATCCACCAGAGCAAGCGGAATTAAGCGAGGCAAGAGAGGGCAGCAGCCCAGCAGCTCTGGATTCGACAGACAGACCAGGTACACAGTCAGTGTAATAGCCAGATGACGGAACAAAGCAGGGTCGGATAGATATCGTCGGAGCAGCAGGCGGATCAGCGGATGGTCGGGCATCATACATATGGCGCTACCGCCCCGCGCGCCCGGCGCATGATCATTGCGCGGTGCACCCCGCGCGCAGCTAAACGCTGGATCTGTCTAGTTCGCTACCGGGGCTCGTAGTAGTAGCTTGCTGGCCCGTGCACCAGTTGACCCCCAGCAGCAAAATCACAGCCTGCTCGTCGTGGTCGTGGACGCGCCACTTGCACTGCATTTGCATGCAGCAGGAATATATTAGTGGCTGGCAGGATCCACCACCACCACATCTCCACATCCACTCCAGGCCTCCACCTGTGGGCCGACATCCATGGAGATGGAGATGCAGCACAGCAGCAGCGGTTAGATTGTTTATTAACCGGCTGGCGCGCTCGATGCGTGCGTACGGCTCGTGCGAGTAGATGTAGATCTGGCTGGGGCACACCGTCACATGACATGACTCATCACATGATCGATGGAGCGCCCACCAGTGCGCAAGAGGGGGTGCGCGCGGCGGAGGCGGCGAAGAAAAGAAGCTGGGCACCTGGAAAAAGGGGCACGCGCACACGGCGGGGGAGAACAGTAGGAAACATCGGATGGATCTGGGGGCGCGTCCATCGGGGGGCAAAAAGGACGGGAGGGGCGACGGGCAGATGGATCTTTCCGTTGCAGGTGTCAGAGACGATTCACATGCATGCACCGTGGCCCGGAGTCCCCGCGCGCGCCGCCCCCGGCCCTCCCCCGACTTTAATTTTCTTTCACCTCCACCATCCTCCTTCCTCCCTTTGATCGACGAACAGCGGCGGCCGGCATTGCCGTCCGATCGAGTATATATAGGGGCGTTAGTGTTAGTTAAAGAATGACCGGACGGGACGGGCGGCAGTGGTGGTGACTTTGCACGTTCACGGCACGGCGGCACTGATGGATGATGGAATGGCTCGTCTCGAGGCCGTCGTCGAAGCGTTCACCGGCAGGGGAATAGAAGCCTGGAAGGCCGGAACCAACCTACGCGGCATGCAGTGATCCGCCGCCGCCGGAACCCACGCGGCCCGTCCGTCCGGACGGACGGACGTGTATTATTGCGCATCCAGATCGGGTGGGCGACACGGCGGGCGGCACACAGCTAGCTGGTCCGGCCATCTTGCAAGCTAGGGGCGCAGCAGCGGTACGTACGAGCGGCCTGCATCGCATTGCATGCGCCGGATCGAATGGAGCGAGCGAGGCAGGTGTACGTACGTACGTACGAGCGTTTCCGTCCGCGGCGTGGCATGCTTGGCCCCGGGCCTGGCCATGCCGGCGGTGGAGCAGAGCAGAGGGGAGAGCTAGGGGACCATGCGACGCGCGCATGGCACACAGAAGGAAGCCTCCCACCAGATCCGGCCGTCCCCGAGCAAGCCGGCTGGTTGTTGTGGCTGTGGAAACGGGCATGATGAGCCCCAAGGCCACAGTCTCTCCTGACGGAGAGCCGGAGACCCGGCCCGGACGGAGACAGCAGGATATCGATACGGTCGATCGACGCATGTCTGTGCGCTACGGTGCGGCTGCTTCTAGCGTGCTTATGTCGCCGCTCAACGTAACATTCGACCGGCCGTCCAAATTAACCACACACATGTAGATCGATACGTGGGGGATCGCTCTTTGTAATGCAAGCAGAGATTGAGGCGTACTCCGTACGCACTCCAGTGTCTTGTAAGCGTACGTAGGAGGGCCGAGTGGCGTTGCGTGCGTGTAGCGCGTGTGCGCTGGGCAAGCTTGGTCCGATGGCACATGCAGAGCGTCAAGGGCGGACGAACACGTACGGCGGTGCTAGCTGCAGCCTGCAGGGGTGTCGGTGCGAAGAACCCGTGTTCACGAGGGCAGCTAGCGCGTCTGCGTAGATCAGTATGCGTATATCATTGTCGCATTTATGGATGGAGCGGGAGTTGTAGCAATCGAAATATCGAATCGTGGAAAGTTTGGTTGATGATGATCTTGCAGGCGTACACGCGCATGATGAATCGATAGCAAAAATGTACCGTATGCTAGCTTCTCCGGATCTCTCTGAACATGTTTGTTAGTGGGGCAGTACGTCGATCCAGTTTCTCCCCCCTCACCAATCCATGATCCATGGGCATCGATCGTACACCCACCCTTGCACGTCGGAGCGAGTAGCATATACTCGTGTGCACGTCGGAGTGATGTAGAGAGGCGTCGTCATGGCACATGGAGCTGGGCCGCCGGCGAGGCGGCGACTAACGCAATTTCTTCTCGCTCTTCTCGCGCAAAACATTCTGTAGTCAAGCCCAGCCAGGCGTTCCATGGCCCAGACGCAAGTGAAGCCCGCTAACAACCGCATTTACGTGGCCCAGACGCGCCAAGCCAAGCCTGAGCCGAGTGTGTCCCTCAGTTCTTCCTCCTGTGAGGCCTTGCCGCCTCCTGCAGAAAGGCACCAGCGGTTCACAGCAGTGACAGCACAGCTGCGCAGGTCTGTTTTTTATACCGAACGGTACGAGACTGTGCCCGTTTCTATTAATAAAGAAGAGAGTCAAGGACCTCCGAAGCAAAGTTATAAAGATAACAGAAATTACAAAGACTTCAATAGAGAAAAAGGCGCTTAGCACCTGCAAGGCTCCACAGCCTTGCCTCCTCTTTAATAGCTGCTAGCAGTCTAGCACAGACCTCTGTATCCTTTGAAAATTGCTGGCATTTCTCTCCAACCAAATTTGCCAAACGACCAAGAGTAGAAGCGAGCGTGTCCCTTTTTTTCGGAACCGCATAAAAGCCTACTATGAACCATCATTGCTTGAGTGAAACAGAGTCCGGCCATGAAGCTAGAGCTAGTGGGGCGATGGAGAGCCAAGATGCTAAGACCTCCCAAATTCTCCTCGAATAGCGACAATCAATGATTAGGTGAAGAGATGTCTCCGGATGTCGCCTACAAAGCGGGCAAGTGGGGTTGTGTGGCCATCCACGGGACGAAAGTCTTTTTTTAGAAAAGGGAATTTTTATTCTCGTCTCTGCATAAGTTATGCACCTAACCAAACAACAACATGTCTAGAACAATGTCTTTTAAGAAAAGAAATACTCATAATGAAAAAGCATTCTCAAACACAAAGCCTCCTAGATGACAGCCAACCATTTTTCGCGAACACCTCGAAAGCCACCGTATCTAACAAACGGCATGCCCATTTCAAATGGTTCCTACTGTCCTCCTTTTGAAATAGACTCCAAAACCTTGTCCAGTATGTGCCCTTGATAAATAAGAATATAACCTCTTCCTATAAAAAACGCAATCATTTCTGCATAGCCAGATAGACCATACAATTGCGCTAGCACCTATCCAAAGTAAAGGGCGCATGTTTGGATCTACTTGTTCAAACCAAATACCAATAAAACAGCTTACATTAGAGGGGGGCATTAACCCAAAAGCAACTTGAATAATTCTCCAAACAAAACTTGCTACATGACCCAAGTCTATCTGAGGTCCAAACCCGGTTACGGATGATGAGCCAAGCGAAAGCTTTACACTTGGAAGGGCCCCATGGTTTCCATATAAGAGTTTTAAGATTGAAACTCGTATGACACGTAAACTGGACCAGGTAAGCTGAGACCGCCGTATATGCTCCAGAAGCATTGTAGTTCCAAATAATGTGATCTTTAGTGTCTTGTGCGAGCAAAATTGATTGAGTGAAAGACCATAATTCCACAAATTGTTTTAAGTGGTCAGCCGTGCGAATCGCTTGAACGTCAATGTGACGGACCCAAGCCTATTCAGCCAAGGCCTCCCGAACCGATAACTTGCAGCCACTAAAAACAGCAAAGATGTCAGGCGCAATGTCCTTGGGGCGTCTACCCTTGGCTCAAGCGCAATGCCAGAAGGAGGTTTTAGCTCCATCACCAATTACAATTGTTGTTGCAGTTGCAAAAAGAGTCTGTCGGTGTCATTGCAAGGGATTTCCAGACCCCCCGTCGGTATTTGGTACCAGCAGTGCACCATGTGATGTATCACGAGGTGTTTTTTTTGTGGCGTCTTGATCCACTGTAGCTCGACGGTCACACAGAACGCAAGAAGGAATACGATTTAGACAGGTTAGGGCCGCTAGATCGCGTAACACACTACATCCTGTGTGCAGTGGTATGTATTGCTCTTGAGATTACAATGAGGGCGTGTGCGGTCGAGGAAGAATTGTGTGGCGGAACCGCCGATTTAATCCGGGCTAAGTACACCTGCCACCTCTGGCTTGCAGTGTATTTAGACCAAATCAAATCCGGTCGTCCGTCGAGCTACCCAAAAGGGCACTCGATGCAACCATCACCCAGGGATGCCGACATCACACACGTTAAGCTCTCGAAAGAGCCACAACAATTACAACAACCCATCATTTCATACAAACATAGATTGATTTATTTAAAAATATTTACTCAAAATAAGGTACAATCATACTGAAATAGAGTTCCAAAATAATCTCGCAGCGAAAACCGTAACGTAATACCGATATACTCTTTCAGCGGAAATAAAACATCGAGCCTTCACATTGAGCCCACTATTGTCATTCTCGATCATGAAGTTCCTGAAATAAAAATATCAATAACTTAGAGGTGAGTACGTGAGGTACTCGTAGGACTTACCCGTGGGCGGTTTCAACCCGACACATTTGAGAGTATGCAAGGCTTTTTGTGGACTTGACTCTAACCCGGCTAAACTTACTAGAAGTGAGTCCTTACTTTCAAGTATCATTTTTTTTACAGTATAAGCCTAATTTGATCCGTTATAATTATCATTACGATCCATAAATCATATGTCTCATCATCTCAACATATATATCATCATAAAGTAGCTTGCAGAAATGTAAACATACAAGTAGAAACATGTAATGTAAAAAGCATGATTAAATGAACAAGATATTAAAGTTATTACTACGTTACCCGTGTGCGATACTGGCATTCTCACACCTGGTGAGCATCAGCGATTCGAATCGATTTTAGTTTTCGGGAATAACTATCATGCCAGGGGTATATGCTTACTAGCCATCGCGTTCCCACATATAGCCCCCATCTCCACTCGTCCCATCCCAAGTTCGATTCAATCCCGCCATTCCCCCGGGTTTTGCCCCCTCAGGAGCGATACCACGGCCGTACCGGGTCAGCCCTCCCTCGAGTACAAGCTCCCCCAGGCCTAACTCCCTCCAACAAGAATGGTAGGAACCTGTCTCTATTCTTCGGATGGCACAAGTAAGACTTTCACCGGTCCCACATACCAGATAAGCACTCTAGCAATATTATGCCGATCAGCAGGCGAACATCGAATCATGCCTTAAACGACTCGGGCGGAGTCCACCAACCATCCACATCATTTTTCATCGTAATATACCCATATCTCCGCCCGGTCTCATCTTTTCATCACATCATATCATATTGCTCTCGTATTAAATTTTTGTAAAACATTTTGAGTCCTATCATCTCGCGAGTGAATATCTTCACTCGTCTATCTTCACTCGTTTTCTACTGTCTAAGCATGGCTAAGCATAGACTTCGATCTATCCATTCTACATAGTATATCAGGTATTTATGCGGGTGGGGTTTCAAACAACTCCTGAACGTAAATGCACAATCAAATAAACGGCGGTGAGATTCCCTAAGTAGGTGTATGTCGGAGCGAGCGTGCTCCTGGTCGGGTGGCGGAATGCACCCGGCCGAGATCCTAAGTACTAAGAGTAGTTAGGGGGAGCGATCGTTGTTAGCTGGTCAATGGTGGCACGATGGTGACGAGAGGGTTTAGAGTGGTTCGGGCCGCCGGAGCGTAATACCCTACGTCCACTGTCGGTGTGTTCTTGTATTTCTGTCTGTAGGAGAAGACAGTGTGGATTGTGTGCTTGTGCTTTGTGGGTTGAGTCTGTTTGGTCTGAGGAGACTGTTTGTGTTGCGTATGCCTCCCCTTTTATAGCCCAAGGGGGGCACGTACATGGTGGCCGGGCCCCGACAGGTGGTCCCGGCACATTCCTCTATGCTATAGCTCTATCCTGTGCCTGGTGTCCGACGCTCCCATGCTTTGCGCCCGTACCACTGACGCGACCTGATATGGCCTGGAGATCCGCCATGTTGGCCTGCCGTCTGGATACGGCGCCGCGCCGTCCTGCCTTACGCCGTCCTGTCCCATCGGCTGCTAAACCCGCTGAGAGGCTTCGGAGGCCGAGGGGCAGGCGACGTGCACGCGTGACAGGACGGGGCGCTCGTAGTAGCGTTGTAGCGCCGCTACCTAGTATTAGGCTGAGCGCGGTCGCCGCGCCACGCGTACTTGTTTACTCAATATAGACCCCAGCGTAGCCGGGGAAATCAACTGTAGTGCCCTGCTATCGCCGTCGCGCCTCGGTAAGGCGCGCCCCTTTGCCTCGCCGCCGTCGCCTGCCAGCGGCGGTGCCAGCGGCGATGGGGGCACGCCCGTCTGACAGCGGCGGTGTCAGCGTGCTATGGTCGCACGCCCGCCTGACAGCGGTGGTGTCAGCGTCCTACGGGCGCATGCCCGCCTGACAGCGGCGGCGTCGGCGGGCAACAGGGGCACGCTCGTCTGACAGCGGCGGTGTCAGCGGCATCGGGCACGCCCACCTGCCCGCAATAAATGCAGTAGGTGGACGAGGCGCCTGCCTGAAGGCCCCGCCGCGCGTCCTGTGGGCACGTGGCAGCGCGAGACCTTCCTGTGCCCTGTGGGCACGTGGCGGCCCCGGATCACCGAGGGCGCTGGCTCCGGACCTCCCCGTGCCCTGTGGGCACGTGGCGGCCCCGGACCACCGAAGGCACGTGCCCCGGACCTCCGAGAGGTCCGGACCTCACCTTCCCCTGAGGGACTCCTCGCATGGTCGGGGGAGGCTCGGACCTCGCTGAAGGAGGTCCGGGGCCTCCCCTGTGGGCCGGGTGCGCGGCCCAGCTTTTACAAGGAGTAGGCCGGGCCCATCTGTACGCGGTCTTAGGCCCTCTTTGTACTGCAGTACTTACCCTCCTTAGTGATCTTTGTCTAGTGTAAGCGGGTACCCGGTTAGCTGGGTACCGACAGTGTATGTGCCTAAGGGGCATACCTTCGTTGTTGGATAACCTGAACAAACTAAACTAGAGTTAGTTTGACGGGTTGTGAGGCTTTGCCCCAGGCAACCCCTTGATCACTTGGACAGCTCCTCCTTCCAAATACCACTTCAGGGGTCTCCGGGTGGTATTTGGGCCTTAGTTGGTCTTTTGGACACCGTTGCTTGAAGTAGCTCCACGCACTTGCTTCTCGATCACGTATCTGCAGTGAGCGTCGCTATATGAAATGTATGCATGATGCAGCGAATGAGATGCCTAAATATCAAGCGCACGTATGAACAACCATTTCGGGACAGACAGAAAGGTGATTGATAAACTATTAGAAGGAAGTGCTATTGTTGACATAGAGCAATCATAAATGCAAAGAATCATACACATACAACTAGCATATTGCTAATCCGGAGGATGGCATGTAAATGTTTTGACCCTAGAAAGACAAGCAATGTTATTTGGTTCCTTAGATTACTAAAATACATGCATAATTTGTTGCATTTATTCCAGTTCAGCTAGTCAACATATCATGCATGGTATAAGAGAGGAACACCTGATAGGTTGCTAACTCCAATTCACTCTAATCATACCAAATATAAACAAGCATTAAATCAAGTAGACAGTAAACCAGTTACGTATATTTTGACGTATTTGAGTTATCGTTATCTATACTTCGACATTGTAATACTTTTATGGCGAGGGATTTGCAACCTACGCATATAAGGATGAAACATGCATGTGAACTATACTCAAGGTTTCATTTTGTCATAACAAAAATTAAATATACCGAGGGGAGCTTATACCAACGTAGCATTTGTCATTTTCAAAACACATAGTAAACAGTAGCAAAACACATGAAACTTTATTTCTAGGCTGCACTGGACCAATTGAGCACAATATAAATTGTACGGATTTTTCCGGACAAGTTTTATGTAGCATATATTTTCATACTTCTAAAACACACTAAATTCACTTCACAGGGGTAAAACAGTAAGTAAGCATTGCATCCTAGGGTTTCCAAAAATCACCATAGATCTTACTCATCATATAAAAGCTACTGTCCAAGTTTCATAATTTTTGGAGCTCATTGACATCACTTTTACTATTTAATCGCTAAAACAAGGCATGCACAAATTCAGGGGTAAAACAGTCATTTCACACATCCATACCTAGTTCATTGTGTATATCTACTCATAAGCAATCCAACAAAAGAAGATTCATGTTTTTAGCATTTTCCTGTGATTTGTTAGGGAATTTCAAAGTTTAAACTCGATTTGAAATACTAAATGAATAAAACCCTACTGCCAGGGACCTAACTCTGATTAAACCTAGACTCTCGGGGCCTGCAAATAAAATACTCAAGACTCAGTGCATAGTGATGGATAGCAGGTGCGTAAAAATTGAAACGACAAGGGGATTTCTGCAAAACCACCCTCTTTCTCCTTCCTCTGGACAGGGCGGAGGCACGCGATGGCCCGTGCGTTCTCGCACGAGCGCCCGCGCGTGGGGACGGGGAGATCATCGGAGGCTGGTCCGAGAAGATGTTCCCGACGACGGGGATCCTCTACCCCAAGACGGCGTCGCGTGGGGAGGCATGGACGAGCGGGGAATGGCCGTGAACTGGCTCGGGCTGGGCGCCGGGCTTGGTGGCGGCGCCGCTCGATTTGGTGGCTGCGGCGGAGGGGAGAGGCCACGGGCGGGCCCGTGAGCTGCGCGAGGATGTAGCGAGTCTAGCGCAGTAGGCCTAGGTGTGGGAAAGCGGCCGGAGGAGGGCCGGAGCGAAGCTCGAACTTCGCGACCATGGCGTCCATGGCGTGCGCACTCGCGGAAAGGGGCTAGAGGCGGGGTAGGGCGTCACGGACACGGGGAAATCGGTGGATGAGACCTAGGAAAGGTGGTGCTCGTGGTGGATAGGGTGGAGGAGGCCCAGAAGAGGAGGCCCGGTGAGCTTTTGAGCTCAGACTCGGCCAGCATTGGTGGCCAGGCTCCCCACGTGAGAGAGAGCAGAGAGGAGAGGGCGAGCAAGTGAGGGAGCTCGCGGAGGAAGCCGCGAAAGCGTCCAGGTGAGGCCGGGTGCGGGGCAGGCCGGGCAAGGCGTCGATCCGTGGGCGAGCGGCGTTGCCCGTACGCCGCCGGTCGTGTGGCGGCCGCGTTCTGGCGCGGCAGGCGATTGTCCGAGGTGGGGCCCACTTGTCGGTTTCTCAGAGAAAGAACAAACGCATTTGTGTTTTCTCTCCCTTTGTAAATAGCTTGCTCAACCCATTTAGAGCCCGATTTTGTAAGAGTCCCCATTGGATGAAATGTTCTAGTCTTCAATATCTACAACTTTGTCAAAAGGTCTAATATCAAAACCGGTGTGCAAGTATGATTTAAATTTGAATTTACCCTGCAGCTCCCAGTTTGGACAGTGGACCTTAATTGCTTGGAAAAGTCAAAAGTCCCGCTTCTGTCCACTTTCGTCCAAGGTGCTCATTGACAAAGTTGCTTAGTATTTAAAAATCTATGTTTCATTCAAAATAAGCTTTGCATGAAAGTGGCTGTAGGTTGGAGAAAAATTGAAGTTTCTGAATAAGCCAGGTTTTGACAGATTTCCCAAGCTGACAGCAAAAGGCCTAAAACATCACGAAAAACCCAGTATATGACCAAGCCTCAATTATAAAAGTTGTTCACAAGAAAATTTTCTACAAGTTTTGTAATATATGTTCGGTCTGAATCCCAACAGATTTTGAACTATAGGCACCAATGTGTTCCAATGTTCGGTCAAACAGCAAATTTACTTCATGTAGAGCTCTTCTTGTTTCCAACTTTTGAAGTATCAAATAAAGTCCAATAACTTCAAGGTCTGATGCATTTGAAAGATGTTAAGTTAAATTTCACTTCATAGAAAGGAAGATTTTGAAGTTGTATAGTGAAATCAAAAGTAATTTCAGAGTGAAACTTAGGGAAGGCTTGAAAATGCAGATTTGGGAGTTTAAGTGTGGACTAAGTTTGACCTGATTTGACTTGGCCTTTTGAAGCTTCTATTTCAACATTTTTAACTTGTACCAGAAGGAAATTTGGTCTATATAACAAGAACTAAAACTTTTGTACTTGGGGTTTCTCATGAAAACCTTTGGTTTTTGGACTAAACACCCAAACAACGTGAGGTTTTGTACATTTGAGTAGAAAATTTTCGACTTGTGATTTCTCCACCTTAGTTCTTTCCATCTTTAAACATGATTTAGTTATAAGTCATCATTATCTTAATTCAAAATATGAGTTAGGGCCTCTGAGATGCCGGAGGCATCACAAATTGGGAGAGTTGTGTATCTGAGGATGAGATCTGGAGAGCGCTATGTGGGACTAGCCTGCCTTCCGGCGTGGCTTAGGTTACAAGTCGGTTTCCTTCTACGTCTCCTAAACGGTTTAGATTACAAGATATCACATAGAATCCACAATCCATATCTTTTCCAAAGAGTTCTTATCTTGCGCGCCAAAGTGTTCGGCATCTCAGGCCTGAGTCAGTCGATCGACCCCTGGATTGGGCCCTCCGTCGGCCCATGCACCAAATATCTATCCCCTACATTAGATGCCACCCAATTTCGCCATCTGGTAGGGAAACCCAAGTGATCCATGAGAGCAAGAAGGTAGTCCTACCTAACAGAATCAAAGGCCTTCGAGATGTCGAGCTTGACAAAGAGCATGGGAGTTCCGTTGCGATGGTACCTTCTAGCCAAGTTACGAACAAACAGGAAGTGGTCACGTATGCTTCGACATTTGATGAACGCAGTCTAACACTTGGAAATAATGTCCCTCATGGATGGTGCGAGCTTCAAAGAAAGAAGCTTCGTAAAAAGCTTAGCAACACTGTGAATGAGGCTAATAGGCCTGTAGGTTACTAAATTCTCAGCGCCGTCGTGTTTAGGCAATAAGACGATGTTGGCCCTATTTAGGAGGTCGAAATTTAGGAAACGTTGGCTATGCAGAGAATTCATGACCGCCATAAGATCTGCTTTGATGATTGGCCAATAGGACATGTAAAAGGCACTCGTGAACCCATCCAGACCGGGTGCCTTGTCCGGAGGAGATTCTTTAATTGCCTCGAGCAGCTCTTCTTCAGTGAAAGGGGCCTCCAAGTGGTTTAACTCAAAACGCGGAATGTTCAAAGCACTCCAATTAAGATCAAACCCCCTTGGGCCCGGTGTGGCGGAACCGCCGATTTAATCCGGGCTAAGCACACCTGCCACCTCTGGCTTGCAGTGCAATTAGACCGAACTAAACCCAGTCATCCGTCGAGAGTCATTCGGCTCCCGATATTACCTTTTCCCAGAGGAACCGACATCATACACATCCAGCCCACGATGGAGCCACAACAGTTACATCATCTCAGGCAGTTGAATATAGCATATATAAACTTATTTTACAAACCAGTTCGAAATAAAGATATAGTTTTCAACATAATGTCATACAAAAGGCAAGTTTGAATCAGATAGCGGAAGCGAATTCGAAAACATCTCACAGCGGAAACAAAATACTATAGTAGTCTTCATGCAACGATGATCGAGGCAAGCAGCACCGAGCCCACCGGTACTACCCTCCTCCAAGCACTTGTCCAGATGTCGCCGGTACCTGTTCTCAAAAGGTAGGGGCAAACCCTGAGTACTAATTACTCAGTAGGACTTAATGGAATGGCTTACGGCTGACACGAAGCTTGCTTACTATCACGTGGATCCTTAGCTATAGATTTTAAACAGTGGTATATCAACATAGAGTAACAAGTCTCTTCATTTGCATATAACTCCATAATAATAACTTGCAGAAATGTAAATAATACAATACAAACATGTAGTATTTGAAAACATGAGTAACAGATACGATATATTCAAGTAGTTACTACGTTGAACGTCAATGGTATTGGCATTCCCACACCTGGTGGGCATCAGCGATTCGAATCGATTTTAATTCCCGGAAATAACTATCATGCCAGGGGTATATGCTTACTAGCCATCGCGTTCCCACATATAGTCCCAATCTTAACCTGTCTCGTCCCAAGTTCGATTCACTCCCACCTAGCTCCCGGGTTGTGCCCCCATGACGAGCCTGCCGACATCTCGGTCTCCCCGCCATGAGTACCAAGCTCCCTCGGGCCACCTTCCTCTCAACCAGCGGGTAGGAACGTGTCTCTGCGCTTCGGACGAGCCCAGGAAAGATTTTACCGGTCCCATTCCCCGGTTAAGCACTCTAGCAATGTTATGTCGACCAATAGGCGAACAGCGGACGGGCCTTAATCGACTCATGCGGTGCCAAATGATACAACAACGCACACCACAAAATAAGATTATTCTCCGCCCGGTCTCCATTTAAATCATGAGCATAGTATTACTTTCCCAATAGTAAAAGTTTTGTAATCTTTGAAATCACCTACGCGACGAGTGACTCCTTTCACTCGTGTCTACTCGTACCTAGCAATTCTAGGCAACTCGTCCTACGAACTCTAGATATAGGTGCTAGGGCCAGGGCGGCCAGGGAATCTAATGCAAGTGTTTTCAATCAACTCCTAATGCGGATGCGTAATCAAACAATCAATTATTATATTAGGTGGGAAATTCATGGTTCTGCCTACCTTTGTTTAGGTCTCACCAAAGCAACAAACTAAATTACGTTAGTTTGCCGGGTTGTGGGGCTTTGCCCTAGGCAACCCCTTGATCTCTTGGACTGCTCTTCCTTCCAAACACGACTGAGGGGCTCTCCAGGTCGTGTTTGGGGCTTAGTTGACCCTCTGGACCACCGTTGCTCGAAGTAGCTCCCGCACTTGTTTATCGATCACATATCTGCATTAAGCGTCACTATATGAATGCCATGCATGATGCAATGATTGGGATGCATGAATATCAAGTACACGTTTGAACAATCATTTTATGAATAGGCAGAAGGTGATTGATAAGCTACTTAAGCAAGAGTACTTTTATAGGCATGGTAAGTTTGTAGTTCTACAATCAACTAGGCGTAGGTCAAGGCATGCTAGGAGTACAGGGACAAGCATGAAATATATGAACAAGCATCAATAGGTTATGATTCCTCCCTTCACATACAAGCAAAGCTTAGATTAAGTCTAATATTTAGTTACGTAATGAAATACTAGTTGTGAATAATATTTAGTTAGCACCGTTGACAATAGTGTTGCTTTAGGGATTAAGGTTTAGTGGCCCATAGACGTAAGAAAAACACGTTTTTATTATCTGCTTAGTATTAATTGCTTTATGGTTCCGACCAAACATACCTGCACAAGGTGTGAGGCTCATCTATATATGAGTTTGCACATCTCGAGTGTATTAGATAGGAGAAACCACAGACTAAAAGCATACATGCCCACTACATCCCCCTTTTTTTATTTTCCTCATTTTTAAGCTTATTAAAACAATTATTAATGGGCCCCTTAAGTAAAAACAACCAAAATTCATGAAAAGGCACACAAGCATACATACACAGTAACATAACTACAAGAATTTTTGGTGGAATATTTGGAACAAAATGAATGCTATTTTCCTATTTTATTATTTAATCATTATAGCATTTGTCATTTTCAAATGACATAGCCAACGGCAAGAAAATCATATGAAACTTTATTTCTAGACTTCACTGGACCAAATGGGTAAAATATAATTTCCATGGATTTTTCTGGACAAGCTTTATGTAGCCATCATTTCCATATTCATTTAATGCACAAAATACATGTGTGAGGACAAAACAGTAATTTAACAGTATATACTAGTGTCACAAAAAATTACATATAATCCTAAATAACATGATAAGGCTACTGACCAAGTTTCATCATTTTTCGATGTCATTTGCATCACTTTTGGCATTTGTTTTGTTTTAACATGCATGCAATAATCCAAGGGTAAATCAGAGTTTTCACACCCAACCATCATACCCATTCCGTAGGTCTAGTAAATAGGAACACAACGCAACTGAGTTTGCATTTTTCCCATTTTTCTATGATTTACTAGAGATTTTTAAAGTTTCAGATCTAAAAAAAATACCTTAAATTCGAAATCTCCCTGACTATGGACTTATACGTAATTAAACACAAATCCTAGGGACTAGCTCGAAAGATATACAAGACACATCGCACAGCACTTGAGATGAATACGAAAAACACAAAAAAAATCAGGGGCTAAACCAAAAAATGCGCGTCCCCTTCTTCTACCTCCAGCCAGGGGAAGGCTGCGCGCGGCCGGCGGCTTCGTGGGCTCAGATCCGCGTGTAGGGGCATGGACTTGGAGCCGTGTTGCCCCAGGAAGATGTTCCCGATGATGTGCTACCGTTCCCCCTTGATTTCGTCGCTTGGGGAGGCCTGAATCGACGGGGAACGCGCGTGAATCGGAGGTGAACCGTACACGCAGCCCCCATCGGTGGCGCGCTCGATCTGTTGGTGCGGGCGAAGGGGAAGGCCATGGTCGGGCCCTAGAGCAGCGCCGGAGCATGGGGAGCATGGGGAAGTAGAAGGGAGACGCGGGGATGGCCCGAAGGGGCTGTCCACGGTGTGTTCGAGCTCGCCATGGTGGCCATGGCGGGCGGCACGGTGGGGAGGGTCCAGGGGCTATGGAAGCGGCTACTGAGGTGGGGGACCGGTGGAGGACGACGTGGCGAACGCGGCACGCGCGTTGGGTAGACGTGGGAGGCTGCATGGGCGCCAGCACGCAAGCTCGAGCTCTGTCGTCGGCCATGGCGGCTCTCTACGCGAGCTAGAACAGGGAGCAGAGGAAGGAAGCCGCAGGGGGAGGGAAGCGAGCGGAAGAGGCCGGCTTGGCCTCGCCTCTTGGCCGGGCGCGGGCAGGGGTCGATCCGTGGCGGAGATGCGCTGCCCGTACGCCGGCGGGCGCGTGGCGCTCCCTAGCTCGGCGGCTCCCGTCAGCCCGGATCGAGGGCCCACCTGTCAGCGACTGAGAAAGGGAGGAAAAAGGAAAAAGAAGAAACACACTCGATTTGGTTTTGTTTGCCTCGGAATTTCACAGTTTTGACCCTTTTAACAACTGAATTTGAAAATGACTCAATTTAATAAAATGAAGAACTCTTCATGATCTACAACTTTTTCAAAATGTCAATTACCAAAATCTGAGTGTACATAGGATTTAAATTTGAATTTACCTAGCAGCCCTAAGTTTGGACAGAGAACTGTTTTTCTTAGAAAATTCAAAAGTCCTATTTATAGCCATTTTCACCCAATATGCTTCTTTACAATGTTGTTTAGAATTTGAAGACCTACAACTTTCTCAATTAGAGCTTTGCATGAAAACGATTGTATTTTAGAGAAAAAGAAAGATTTCTAAACAGTTCAGGTTTTGGTTGTGTTTCTTGTCTGACAGTAAAAGACCCTTTACTCTATGCTAAGTCCATTTTCTATCCAAGCTCCAATTAACAAAGTTGTTCATCACATCGTGACCTACAGGTTTGGTATAAATTTTTTTGGCTAGATCATGATATATTTTAAACTACAATCACATTTATATTCAAAGGTTCGGTAAAACTGCAGTTTCAAATCATGCAGAGTATTTCGTGTTTTCAACTTTTGAACCTCCAAATGAAGTCCAATTGATTCAAGGCCAGATGCATTTGAAAGGTAGTAAGTTAATTTCATTTCATACAAAGGAAGATTTTGAAGTTGTATGGTCAAATCGAAAGTAACTTCGGAATGAAATTTGGGAAAGAGTGTCAACTCTAGACTTAGCAAAATTTCCTGAGTGTAGGCTAACCTGGTTTGGTTTGAGTTTTTGAACCTCTTAACATTTGCTTTTGAGATTGGTCAAAATAGCATATTTGAGGGCATCATCCTGATCTAACACTTTTGTATTTGATGTCTTGCATAAAAATGTATAAATGTTTAACTACTCAACCAGGCAACGCAAAGCTTTGCATATTCAACTTGAAATTTTTTGACTTAGTGGTTTACTGGCCTAGTTGTTGTCCTTCTCTAAGTATGATTAGGTCCAAATCCTTGATTAACACTAATCAAATCGCGTGTCAAGGCTTTTGAGATGCCGGGGGCATCACACCCGGGACCCCAACACAGCATTGAAATGATCTTGCACAAGCTTATCCTTGTCATCATGAGAGGTCGCCCAAGTAACGTCTTTGCTTAACCTTTGGATGCAGTTTTTCCTTCTTCTTGCTTTTATCTTCGAATGAAAAACTTAGTGTTCGCATCGCCCACCTTGACTTTTGTAATTCTAGAGGCCTGCCTCTTGCGGGCCCGCTCCAAGATGGCTAGCGCGGTCACTAGACGTTTAAGGCCAAATCTCAAGTGATGTTCAACATCAGAGAGCT
Organism: Paspalum vaginatum; assembly: GCA_030272315.1. Taxonomy (NCBI): domain Eukaryota; kingdom Viridiplantae; phylum Streptophyta; class Magnoliopsida; order Poales; family Poaceae; genus Paspalum; species Paspalum vaginatum. Next base: position 9,938,440 of record CM059015.1, read on the forward strand.
CCCTAGACTCTTGTGCAACATCAAGACAATGTATCACATCTAGCGCCATTAAGAAATTCAGTCTTGCATCAGAGATTGTCGAGTGGCTCCAGGATCTCAAGTGTCTAGCAGTAGCTGCAAGCTTAAGATGCAGCGCCTGTACAGGGTGAGCTTGGGGTATAGGCATGGCCCAAGATTTCTTAACCTCATTTTGGAAACCAGGAAGTTTGGTCCATAAATTTTCGAACTGGAACAGGCGTGGCCGACGAGGCCCGGCTAGGCAAGAAAGGAGTAAAGGGCAATGGTCAGAGATTGAGGTGGCTAGCGCTTGCTGACCATGCGAATCAAAGGAGAGGTCCCATCTCTCATTACAGAGGACTCTGTCCAACTTGACCAGAGTGGGCCGACGTCGCTCGTTGCTCCACGTGAATTTTCGGTTTTGTAGGTGAATTTCGCGTAGCTCACAAAAATTAAGTGTTGCACAAAAAAGCCTCATACGACGGAGGTTCAGGTTCTGGTTGTTCTTATTGCGTGCACGGTAGATGAGATTAAAGTCTCCGAGCACTAACCACTTGTGGCCGACACTTGGCTTGAGGCGACGTAGCTCACTGAGGAAAGTTGGTTTTAGGTTGTCGCGCGTTGGCCCGTACACCACGGTGAGCAAGAAAGAAGCGTAGAGCTCTTCACTGTTAAAGTTGCCGAGACTGAAAAAAGCTTAATGCTAATGTCGGTGAGATCAATGAAAGCATCATTCCAGAGCAACAAGATAGCACCCTTAGTCCTATTGGCCAGCTTGAAAACAAAATTGTTTAGTCGGTAGCCTCCCAAAAGCAGGAAGGGCACCATCAGTATTTGCTAGTTTAGTTTCTTGGAGGCATGCCAACTGACAGGGAGCGGCGGACAGAAACTCATGCACCATGACGCATCTTGCCGCAGAATTTAAACCCTTCACATTCCAGCAAATTGCGTCAAAGTTTTGATTCATTGGTAACAATAAAACGCTCAACAGCAGACTGACAACCGAACACACAAAGGCTGACAAAATAGGAACGCGGCCACCAAGTAATGCCAGAGAAGAAGTCATAGCTTAGTGGCCCAGACATGAGCGTTACACAACGAAGTTCGACTCTGTAGACACAAGACAAAGGTCTTCCAAAAGAACTGAGAAAAAGGTAGATGGGGTACACATGCAGGTAGCTTGATACATCGAAACGTGGAAACTCTTGGAGTTGTCTGTAGAGTTTACCTCTCCACAACATCACCGGCAGCTAGGACACCTTCCCCAGCTATGAGGCAATCGATCCCCTGCCCCACCATACCGATCAGCGCCTCATCGAGCTGCTCAGTATACTCATCGTCGACGCCTAGCAGGCTTGTGAGAGCTGCGATGGCGAAGTCTGGCAGAGTGGTGTCAAACAGGGTGACGTACTCCTTCAGCGCCTGCTCCACAGAGTTGTGGCCCTCTTCCTCTGCAGGAAGCCCGAGCTAGCGACAAAGGTTGACTTGTGCCTGCCTCATAGTCGGCATTGCCGGGCGGTTAGCGAGGCGCACGCTGTGACGGACGTTCGTCATGTTGTACATCTTCTGGCACCTTGGCTGATGAGGAGGCGGCGCTTCCTACAACAGCGGCATGGATGGTGTGGAGAAGAAGCGACGTTGGATCTCTTGCGTCGGTGAAGTAGGGAGCGTTGAGCATCCCCCTTCGCCCCCAGCGTACCAGTAGGTGTACCGCTAGGTACCGACTCGAAGGGACGTGGTACCAGGGGAGACTCAGGGGATGGTAGCCCTGCCGACTCACCGTCAGGTTGCCCTAGCATCTCTCTCTCTCTCCGTAGCAACGATCTCCAACCTACGCAGCATAGATTCCACCCCCGCCACAGAGTCCCTGCCCGACTGGTGAGCATGAGTAGCGTTGCTACCAGGCGGCATGACGGTTAGGATGCGCCCCATAACCCTGCTGATAGGAATAGTAGCTTCCTCGGACCAGGCCTGATTCCCTGGGAGCAGCAGCGCCGCGGCGATGTTGAGCTTGTCAGCCAAATGACAAGTCTTGTCGATGTAGTTCTTCGCATTTTGGAGCCACTGCTCCTGCATGGCAACCGCGTCATCCACCCATGCTCATGCGGGAGCTAGAAGGTTAGCAATGGAGCTTGGAACTTGATCCTCCAGGAGGTGGCTGAGGTCAGCACGCAAGGTGGCGGCCACAATGGCGAACATCTTTTGGAGCCCCTTAGCGTCCCGAGCCTTGAGCGCCTCCAAGGAAGCAAGCTTGAGCTCGAAGCCACCTGGAACATGGAGTTGGCGACGTCGATGGCCGTCGCGGCTGGTGCGGCATGCCTCTCTGCGGCCTAGTGATCTGGAATGTGCCCTCCTGCCGTCCAGACCCCGTGGCCATGCCCGACCGTGCGGCCAGCCGTTCGCGCGCCGGTGCCCTTGGCGGCCGGGGCCGCCCTCATCGTCGTCAGACTCGTCGCAACGGCTGGAACTCAGGTTGTTGTCCACACCGCTCGGGCGCGAGCCGTTGCGGGTATGCTCCCCACGACACCCGTCTTCGTCATCTTTCCCGCGCCCACGATCATTGCTGGAGAGGACCCCGCGTGGGGGAGAAGGATGCACGTAGATGCGATCCAGCACGGGGTCGCCTTCTGCCTTGCTCCAGTACCAGATGAAGGGGTGCTGCGCCGGTGTGAACGGCGGCATGGCGATGCCCGGAAGAGGTGTTGGGGTAGTCATGTAGTCCTCCACCACGTCCAGATGCACCAAGACCTAGAACACAGCGACAAACTGCCACTTCGATGGGAGCTCATCAGTGACCTACCAAGAAGAAGCATCTCCCAAAGCACGGTCAGTGAAGATGAGCCCTATCTTCTTGGGGATTTTGCTTGGATTGAGTGTCCACACCCATATATAGATGCTACGGGTGTCAGTTGGATGCAGCAGATCGGTCTCAATATACTGCATTGAGCAAGACCAACCCACCAGCCTCTCCACGACGTCAGGAAGCCATGCATGCCTTGGCATCCCCTCGAGGCAGATGTGGACACGGAAGAAGAAACGTGCGCCGATAGCAAGCTCCAGGCTGCGGTAGGGATGGAGGCAGAGCATGACGTTGTTTCTCTTGATGCAGCGCCTCATGTACACTGCCTCGCAGTGCTTCTTCTGCTCGAACTTTATCAAGTAGGCCTCTGGAGAGTGCTGGGAGACGATGACCTCATCACGTTTTAGGCGCAGGCACATCTAGGATCATTTCCTCGATTTGCCGAACACTTGCCCCTTGGGGCAAGCTGAAGGCCTAGAAGCCCAGGGGACCAGCGCAGTGGACTCCCACTCCTTGGCCTCCTGCTCGATGTCGAAGGAGGTGGGGATGACGCAAGTTTCTTCGTCCGGGCGCGTGCAGGGGTCCCCAGGACCACCATGGTCACCGAAGCCGGCTGGACCCCCCGCTGGTCTTCTTCCGACAGAACGAGTGTGGGCACAGCACGGCTGCCACAGCGGAGCTTGCAGTCGCGGAGGCGGTGGCCGTAACGCCGACACCCGAAGCAGCGGACAACGTTGCGGTAGGTGGATAAGCGATGGTCTGAAGCGAGGCACTTGATGCAGTGACCCCGTATGCAGCTATCGAATAACTGAAGCGCAGCAGATGGAGGCCGCTGGGAGGGAATTGAAGTCCGTTTGGTCGAACGCGCCAATTGCCCGTCGCGTCGAGTTGAATACGGCCGGCGTCGCCTCCAATACTTTGCTTTAACCGTATGCCAGTTCAAATCCTCTCCTGGATTTGCGGTAGGGGGAGCCATTGATGCGTGCGGCGCTGCACAGCCCAAGTCAGAGCTCTGCCCGGCACCAGTGCCGGACACAGATTGACGCGAGGTGGTTGGGACGATTAAATGGCGTTGGTCTGCCCCTGGACAGCTTCCGCGTATGAGACCGCACGACTCGAGTCACAACCAGCGCCCAAGCGAAGATCTGATACAGGGGAACCTTGGCGCGGTCAGACATTGGCGGTGGAGGCCACGGTCGGGGTAGATCTCAGCGAAGCTCCGACAACCGAACAACCAAACAACTGATGGAAGAAGCTAGGCAGCATGCGTTGAGGTTGACAAACCGACGGATCAGGGAGAACTACCGGCGGCGGCGGCAGGGTGGGGGCGGCGGCGAGGTGGATGGGGGGCGGCGGGGTTGGGGGAAGGGGAGCCATAGTCACTGCGCAGATCTGTTTTGTTGCGCAGGTCTGTTTTGTTCCTATATATGTTGAGTGCTTTTGGTAAAGCTAAAGGCCTCTTATTATATATCGCCTCATGCAAAATTGCCAGTGGCGCGGCTGACTCGCCGTGTCCGTGATAATCAAAGACGTTCACCGAGTCTTACGAAGCTGCTCGCCACTACGCTGATTAAATATGAAGATGCGCAGGACGATCAAATAAAAATTGCGAGGGGTGCTATAACCTGAAACCTGAAAAAAAAAGGGCTGTGACCGGGTAAAATATCTCTCGCCTGATGTTTGTTCTTTTCGGTTCTGTTGCGTTGCATCCCAATTCCCACCAAAAACTGAACGCATGCGTATTGCTAGTGTGGTTAGGTGGGTTGTCATTCAATATTGCACTGTTCGAAAAATGTGCTAGTACCGGCTTGTAAAGCATGCCGACCGTTTTTTTTGGGGTCCATTTCTGGATATTTGTTGGCAGATATTTTCCGCCAGGTCAGCGCACGCACCTGGGTCTGACGACCAACTCACGACTGCATGACAATGGCATTTCACCTGGTCGTTACGAAAGCGTAGTTATTCCTCGTTCATCAGTATCTGCGTTAGTCGAGGCTTTAATTCCAATGGAAATAGGAAACCATCTTCCGAAAAACATTTGCAGTGACACATGCTAATAAGCTTATGGAAACGAGGAAGCTTATCCCTACACAGGTTTATTGTCAAACTGGCCAGATATGCTACGATTTTGCAACAAGTCAGATGAGCACTTTTGCTGCGAATTAATTCAGCGGAGACAGTTTCAATGGTCTCTGCAGCCTCGCCATTCCGTAGTCAATCAGACAGTCACCGCACGCTAAATATCTGTACATTCTACCAGTGCGCATGCAACGGCACGCGAGCACCTGTGCGTGTTCTGCAAGATCTTTTGTTGCATTGGGTTTTGCTTGGGATAGAAGTCGTGTGCAGACAAAGTGACGCCATCTCTGCCACCCCAAGCACTAGGGTTGACTTGCATAACAACACACACTTCTAATTAAAAGGCGATCGCTTCATCCGATCAGGAAGCACCTCTCCATTAAACAAACACGCCTCCGTGCTAATCCGTTCGGTCCGGCGCCAGCGACCTCTCTCCAGATGCGTACTTCTGAGGCCAGAAATATCGCAGCGCTTGCTCATCTCCCTGTCAGTGAGCTCACCCGAACTAAATTAACGGGGCGCACCTGCAGGCTAGGCTTGCAGATAAGGTCGTTATCTGCCGTGATGTGTAATTAAGGTGCTAAACAATGTAAAGCGGCACACTTAGTGCATAATCGTTGCGTGCGTGTGCTTTTGTAGTGATTGTATTCTAAATTGTGCGAGCCTGCTGGCTTATCCCTAGTAGTACCGGTATGTGCATGATTAAGCTTGGCGTAATCTGGAGGGTTAGATCAAAGGATGCCATAAATAAACTTCGTTAGTACTGTGATGGAGAGATAGCAAAAATTGTTTCGCTAACTACTTCCGTTGATTGGTGTGTTTGCCAGTGTTCTGGAAAGGCGTGATAGGTCTGCCGTCTGCCGGAGGTAGGTTTGAGGGCAAATGAAACATTAAATTGTTTTTTATCGTGTGTATTCGCACATACTTTAATTTATGATAAATCCTATCGTTACAGTAGCAACTAGGTGACACCACGGGGTGTTGCTGCAAGAGTTATTAAACTAAATTTTAAAGTGAAATCTATAGGTAGAATATTGATGTGATTGGAAGAAACATTTTTTGATGACACTATACTTGATAGCATGTAATCTTGGTTGAGAGATATAGATTCTTAAATGATTGATCCATTGTTTGTTTGTATCTTTGCTACATGAATTTTGTGGTATGGTACTCGTTCGGATGGATAGTTGTGTGCATGGATGTTATTAGTCATAGAAGATCAATAAAAGACATCAATAGATAGGTTTAGTGGACGGTAACGTTGTTTCTAACTTAGTGGATTCATATGTAACGTGAATAGCTTGCATGTTGAGAGAAATAAATTAAGGATAGCTAGTGGGCTTCACTTATATAGGTTATATAGATAGATATGTACTCCGCCTCAAAATAACTACAGCTGCAACTTTAGCCAAACTCATACAAAAATCTTACAAGTACTAATTGAAAACCCTCTTTTAGAGACTCCATGCTAATACCTATAAGAAGCGTTAGAAAAAATAAACCCAAAAGATCTCACAAAATTTAGAAACAACCATCCATTAGTAAATAATTACCCACATTTCTCATTATAGAAAAAAATATAAAGTTACTCCTAAATCTAGGTCTTAATTATGCACTCTTTGATACGAAACAAATATAAAATATTCATATTTTCTACTATGATGGACAATACCAATAGCACCTCCGATTTATCTCTAAATCATCCATAATATAAAACAAAATTTAGTTTTTTTCTTAATGCATCTCATGAGGATTGTTGTGGTCTTGTGGAAACTCCCAAACTAGTCCCAAAATAGTAATAGTAAAATAATAACATGAGATAAGATAAATTTAGTATCGGTGACTAATGCCTTTGCTAAATTAATATTGCATCCGGTGATTTGCCACAGGTAACGCACCCTCCCATTCCACGATTTGAATTTCGTAACTTTTGACCAAAGGCGAAAGACAAGGGAATAATAATGGATACGGCCCAGCGAGGGCCGAGGAGATCATCTTAAGGTGCTCTTTCGGCCATTGGCGCGGGAACGTTCTGGAATCCGGAGAGTCCGCGCACTAGCTGGCTAGTACTAGCAGCGAACCATCAAGAGGACTTGACGGAGCACTCCCCAGTTTGGTGCCTTTTGCATGGATGGTGCACGGTAGACATCGGGCACCAGTACAGGCCGTGTACAGCCTTTGAAACTACGTACTCACACCATACACTAGGCTCGCCGCTCGCATGCCAATTGGCATTTCGCGATCGGCATGATTAGCGCGTGCAGGTGCGTCGCGCACGTGTCGCCCCGCCGCGCTGCCGGCCGGACGACCGGAGGGCGTGTAGCTGGCTTGACGTCCGCGAAAAGTCTCCGCCGCACCATCACGCTACGCGTAGCGCGGAAGTCACCCCCCGCTCGGCCACTCGGCTCGGTCGATCCCGCGCGGCAGCCGCAGCCGCTGATGCTGATGCTGGGGACCCCGTCGCCCGCATCGTCGCGATCAGGGGAGTTTGGATGGTTCGGCGGTGGGTGGGGCTGGGCGGCGGTCCGTCGTCACTCGGTGGTCGCCGGGCGGCGGTGGCGGGCCTCGCTGCCGTGGACTTGTGGCTAAAACTGAAGCGATGCAGGGCGCGCGGGGCCGTTTCCGGATCGTGCGTGCCGAAAGCGAGCTGCTCTCGGTTCTCGGGCCGGGCGTGCTGGGACACGGACGAGGGCTCCGGCTCCGGCTCCGGCTCGGGATATTTGTCACCCAGCGTGCCGCGCGCACTGACGCGCCAGAAAGGCCGTGAGCGAGCAGTGGCGGCACCTGTTTGTGTCGCATTTTAGGGAAACATGTTTAACGGCGGTGTAATCTTCACCTAACACCGGAGCTTAAATCTACACTCTTGCTGTTTGTACCGCACAAGATCTCAATCAAAGGCGATTCCATAGGATTTTTTCCCCCTGGCTCATCACAGAGGAAAATGCTGGATCTGCGTGCGTGCTCATGGAAACTCCTCGTCCATCTAACACGCCGGTACTCAATCTTTTGTGCGGTTTGGTAGTACTACAATTTAGTTTTCCGGAGTCCTTTTCAACGCAAGCGAAGAGAATATACGGAGATTTCGCGAAGGTACGCTGTACATGTACGCATGCGTAATAGGCTGCGGTGTCGCACTAGATTTGTTGGGATTCTTCATTCTTGCTCTTTGTTGCTGCGTGCCTGGCTGCATATGCGTATGGCCTGCTAATAAAAGGTACCGGTAGCTCTCAAGCCCCTTGTAGCGTGACGGATGCAAACAGGTCATCGTTTTGGTAACTCCTAACTCGACAGTGGTTAATCAAGCGATCGACGATGCGTGCACCGCTTCGACACGGACTGATGCTCCTTTTGAGCAGTGCGTGCCGTCCTTGAGATTCTTCACCAACAGAAGAATTGTTAAGCGAAAGGTAGCTGTCCCGGATGTGTGGACGGGGCGAGTAATAACCTAGGATTTTGATTCGAGCCATGGAATAAGAAACAGTAGAGGCACTTTCGTCGAAGGGATAGGGATGGATCGTGCCGGACCATCAGCCGATTGGAGCTCGCAAGCAGTGGTCCAATCCGCAGCATTGCACAGACAAATTATTGTAGCACGAGTTGTTCGACGGTTCAAGGAATTCATCTTGGCCTCACATTCGTCTACCTCTGCAAGGAGACCAAGGAAATGGCCGGCTGCTAATCGCGTCGGTCTACCATACAAACCGTAATTATTATCTGCTCATCCGCTCATAGTTATCCTTCGTACCCTGCACTAGGTCAACCTACGCGATTAGTTTTTTGGAAGATAAACCAAAACAGGGAGATGTTTTTTTTACTGTATTCAATTGCAGAGGTAACGCATGCACACACCGACATTTACAAGCCAAGACGTGGTTCCTGACACTTATCAATATGATTAAGTTGTCCACGCACACCACCACCACCACCACCACCAGGCAGCAGCAAAATGTGCTCGCAGGAGAATGGAAAACAAGAAAAATCGAGGCCGATCGACGCAAGTAGGACAAGGTCCTAAACTGTTGGCCGGGAGAAACTTACAAGCAAGCCAGCCCTTGTGGATGCCAATTAAAGCCAGAACTTTTCGTAAACAACTGAGATGATAAATTAAAGATGATCTAGCTGCCGATCCACTCCCCCTTTCGGCATGCGGCTCCCTAGATAACTCAAATCATGCACACACCGATCCTCCATAACAAATGCAGCCCATCCGTCGCGACGTGATTTACCAACGACACACCTCGCTTGTCCGCTTCCATCTCATTAATCGCGCCCACTATTAAACGAAGAACCGGTCGTATCGTACCGTCAAATTATTGTTGCGAGCCCGCGGAAGTCTAGCCCAGCACGTAGCACGCGAACAAAACCGGAGGCGGACTTTTGTTTCGCAGGACGCGCCACTCCACGGGCTTGATCGATCGGTTCTGGTTCTGGATGTTTTTGGCCTTTTGCGACCGAAAGCAACGTCCCCGGGCCCGGCCCAGCGCACGCCTCGCGATGCGTGCGGCGTCTCCCCCTAGCGCGCACGGATCGCGGCGTCCGGCGTGGCGGGCGCCGAGGGGTCAATGCGCGTGGGACCCGACCCGCCGACCACGATGCCGTTCCCGCCACAGGCATCCTCTCCTCTCCCCTGCTTTCTTCGTCTTCCTCCCCGTGGAAAACGCCCCACGGCGAGCAGCAAAAAATCGGCCCCCGCCTTTTGGCCCCGCGCCCGACCTTTTTAAGCGCGCGGCTCGCGCGGGGACGGCCCCCCCCCCCCCCCTCCGAATCAGGACCGCGCGCCCCATTGGCTCGCGCACAGACACACCGGTCGCCCGCACCCGCTTGCTTGGCGAGGCCTCGCGCTCCCCGTTTTCCACGCGCGGCGGCTCTTCAAGCCCAAGCTCCTCCTCGGTGCAGTTCGCAGCGGGCGGCCGGGACACGCACGAGCACGACAGTCGGCACACACACACACGCACCTAGTCAGAGATTACAGCTGGGTACGTTGGGATGGAGCCGGCGGACAGGGGCGGGCGCGGCGGCGGAGGCCGCGGGAGGGGCTGGAAGGGGAAGGGCGTGAGCTCGGGCTCCGCCGCGGGGAGGCAGCTGGCGCCAGTTTTACAAGACGCGCCGGCGGCCGCATTGCTCCGGCCCCTGAAGAAGATCCGCAGCCCCGACCGACGCCTCAACCGCTCGCTGTCCTCGCTCTCGTCCGCCCCGGCTTCCCCGGACTCTTCCTCCGTCTCCAACCCCATCTCGCCGCCTCCGCCGCCGGGGTCGTTGCCATCCACGCGGCAAATATTTCCGTTCGCGTACGATCCGGCTCCGGCTCCGGAGGCGGCGAGGCTCCTGCCGCTGCTGCAGTACTCCAGCGTGTACCAGCAGACTCTGCCACCGCAGCAGCAGCAGATGATCTCGTTCGGCGGCGGCCAGGAGCAGCAGCCGCAGCCGCAGCCGGTGCAGTTCGGGGCGGCCTCTCCGCTGTTCCCGCCGCACCTCGTGGCGCCGGAGGTGCAGCAGCAAATGCTGCTGCGCTACTGGAGCGAGGCGCTCAACCTGAGCCCCCGCGGGTTCCGCGCCGGGGCAGTGCCGCCGGCGCTGTACCAGCAGCTGCTGCGCGCGTCGGGCCCGCCCAAGCTCTACCGCGGCGTGCGCCAGCGACACTGGGGGAAGTGGGTGGCGGAGATCCGCCTCCCGCGGAACCGCACGCGCCTGTGGCTCGGCACCTTCGACACCGCCGAGGACGCCGCCATGGCGTACGACCGCGAGGCCTTCAAGCTCCGCGGCGAGAACGCCAAGCTCAACTTCCCCGACCTGTTCCTTGGCGAGGGCCGCGTCGGCGGGAGCGGGCGCACCAGCGCCAGCGCCGCCGCGTCGTGCTCCTCCTCGTCCTCGTCTGCTCCGCCAACGCCCGACGAGAATCGCCCCAAGGAAGAGGAACCTCCGCAACATCACGGCGAGCAGCCATCCGACGGTGAAGCCAAGCCCCTGCTCCCTGAAACAGAGCAGGCAAAGAACTCGGAACAGGAACCCAGCCCTCAGCTCCAGCCGGCGGATCATCAAGGCTGCGACGGCGGCAGCGAGGCCATGGTTCAGCCGTCGGCGACGTCCAGCGGCTTGTGGGGTCCGGCCGACGAGGCGTGGTTCAGCGCCTGGGGCCCGGGCAGCTCCGTGTGGGACTACGACATGGACAACGCACACGGCCTCTTCCTCCAGTCTCGCTTCGCCAGTGAGGCGACCAGCATGGACTACGCGTCCAGCGCGCCGGAAGTCCCGGCGACACCGGCGGCAGGGGCTGCCATGGCCTCTGCTGCCTCCGTTCCTCTTCTTCCTCCTCCTCCCCCTCCCCACAGCCCAACCTACATGTGGAAGGACTGAACATTGCACACGATCTTCACAAAGCTGGAGGTGACCAGGACGCGGGATGCGCACACGTTGCAGGTTTTAAGAGACAGCTTGTGGCATCACCATTCACACAGCAGGAGCATCTGAAGGACCACCGTTTTTATCTGGACCTTTCTCTCTCTGACCACTTTTTTTCTCTCTCTCCTGAAACACCACAAGGAATTCCGGCTGCATTTTTTAGGCTGGGACGAGGATGGCGTCTATTTCAATCGCCACCCGTGATCATATTTCCTTGACAATTCATGATCCCAACATGATCGTTCTAGGTATTTCTAGCATGTTTGCTTCCTGCAAGATTTGTAGTTGCATAGCTGCATGAAGTAGTGTTCTGCACTTTTGTCTTTAGGGATCCCTAAAGGCTTGGAAAGAGGAGACGAGTTTTATGCTCTCCTCTGCTCTTTAGTTGAGGCTTATGTTTTCTGCACACACTGCATATTGATGGTACTGTAGTAGTACATATAAGAGCGTCAGCGTCTGCGTGTGTTTGCCTGTCTTGATTTGGAAAATGTATGCCATCGGCCAAAGTACCTTTTTATGTAGCGTCTGTTTCATGTTTAATGAATGAATTCGCAGTTGCGTAAGAATTGTTGAAGTACACTTTCCTCTCGTCGTTGAATCATTATGTCCTCAAGTTAACTGTTCACACGAGCATCTGAGTACGCTTTGTTGTAATAATAAGTAGCATTTGAATTTCTAAGACTCCCTAATGAAGTAATCGGTGTAGAGTTATCGACCCCACGACATTGCTCATCAGTGTAAGCCCTATACATAGCTTCACCACTCACCACCAGTGACTCCGGCCAATTGTGAGTGTTTAAGGGGCACTGCCTCAACCTCAACTCCACGAGCTCGGGCCAGCAGGGGTTGCGGATATTCGTGCAGGGGGAGGTTTCGCGAGTTCGAGGACTCATATAGTTTGGTCTTGTAGTTAAGTGAAAAAACGATGTTCTTCACTTTATGCTTCTGTTAGTGTGTTTGGAAGTGTGCGATTCTTTTTCTTAACTCCCTCTCGTGCAAAATATCATACTTGTTTTTTTTTTTGTTACGACAAGAGAAACAACTCTTGCTGCGGTAGCCTGTCAGATGTTTTTTGCCCGTGCAGGCGGTTGTCGGCCGGCTCCGTGCGGCTTGTCAGCCAAACGGGTTCTTAGGCTGTCTCCAAGGGTACTCCTCGAAATGAGGAATTCAGCATTATGTGACACTGTTTTGTACTGTAAATGACATGACACACAGTAAAATGGGATTTGAAAAATGAGGATGATGGTTTTTTTTGAAGATAGCTTTGCAAGGAAATGGAAATTCAGATCACCAACATTTGTGCTTGAAACAAGAAAGTCTAGCCCACAAAGAATGGCTACTGGACTTTACCACATGGGCCCCATGTTGGCCCATCTCGAATCAGCCATGCCACTCACGAGCTCTATAAAATCGAAACCGCAGCCGCTAGGATTTCTCGTCCGGTCGTCGCCTCCTTCGCTCCCCATCTCCCAAGTACTCCCGCCCGCCGCCGCCTCCTCTCATCCTCTGGTAGTCCTGTTCGCTCAACTCTCTAGCGTATTTCATCCCTTCTGAGAAATCTTAGCGGCAGTAGTTCATGCATGGTCTAGCGATTGAGAAATGTTAGGCTGCGATTGGTTCCGCTTGCTCTACCCCCGTCGTTGCTGTATGCACAGGAAAATCTTAGAGGCGTGGGATTGCAGCTGCAGCCGTTTCGGCTGTGCAGCCACAGTTGTAGCTTTTCCGATTAGAGCCTCTATACATGGCTTGGTTAGATTTACCTTTCTCACTGAAAGGTTATGTTTTGCGTAAGATCTCTGTGCGATTCTGTTTCTGATGAGCTGAACAGCCTTGTTACTGTGATGCCTAAGGGTCATTACACTTTTCTTGTCGTTTTGAAAGCAATTAGATTATTTTTTAGGTGTTGAAGTATAAATTTCTGCTGTTCTCAGCCGTCCAATCGCTAGGTTTGAGTTGGATTTAGCAAAATTCTAGAACTCATATCACCGTCTGACATTTGCTAATGGAAGAATGGTTATTTTTATGCGTTCGAGGGTTTCCACTTAGCTTGTAGGCAGGCAGGCTCAGTTGTTTAGGGTCAGGCTCAGTAGTTTAGTTAGGTAATGCCATTACCTAGTGATCATAACAAAATCAGTATTCTGTTATAGTGTTACTTGAATAGGCTTTGTTACTATTGACAATTGCATTTGTCTGCATCCTCTACAATTTAGTGTTCTGTTCCTTTATTTGTATTTTGTTTCTTAAGTTTCTCTTTGGTTTTCCCTTGTGCAGGGTGTCCAGTTGAGAAGCCACAATGTCGCCCAAAGGTAAGAATATTCTGTTGCCATTTGTATTCTGTGATTTTAATGTTCTGTTGTGTGTTCTTAGTTTGAACTCATTCTGCAGTAGCGATGTAAATTGGATGTCACCAACATAAGTTCATTGCCATCCTACTTTGTTATGATGTCCTCATTATATGCTTTATATATGCTGCTGATGCATCTGTCAATGTGCTTGGAAGTGTGTAATTCTTTTTCTTAATTTTTTCTCATATAAAATAACAGATTGTTTCTTGTTTTGTTACGACACGGCTTTGACTAACTACTGCATCACTAATATATTATTTATATGATCAAACTCATAATCATAAAACTTTGTCCTAGCATGATTTGCTGTCTTTCATATGTACTAATTTTGCAGTAGCAATTTAGATTTAAATGTCAGCAACAACAGTTCATTGGCATCCTACTTTATTTTGATGCCCTTATCATATATTTTGTTTTGTGCTGCTATTAAAAACATGAGTTTATTTATTGCTTATTTATTCCTTTGGTAATGTTGTTAGAAGTGTTCAATCTTTCTTAAGTATTGTTGTTTTACAAGAAGGCTTGGATATGACCAAAATCATATTCTTAAGCACCTTGCTCTAATAAGACAGAAACGCAAATTATATTTTTAGTTAGAGGAAGCCCATTATTGAAATAATAGTGCACTCTATTTTTTTATTGAGTGTTTTGCATATTATTGTCAGATGCATCTGTTGTTATGAACTGACACCTCTGTATCTTATGTTTTCTTATGTCCAGCTCCCGTGAAGAAGGTTGACAGTGTCGGTACCCAGCTAACCGGGTACCCGCTTACACTGGACGAAGATCACTAGGGAGGTAACTGCTGCAGTTCAAGGAGGGCCTAAGGCCGCGTACAGATGGGCCCGGCCTACTCCTTGGAAAAGCTGGGCCACGCACCCGGCCCACAGGGGAGGCCCCAGACCTCCTTCGAGGACCGAGCCTCCCCCAGCCACGCGAGGAGAGGTCCGGACCTCTCGGTCCGGAGCCCGTACCTTCGGTGGCCCGGGGCCGCCTCGTGCCCACAGAGCACGGGGAGGTCCGGAGCCGGCGCCCTCGGTGGTCCGGGGCCGCCACGTGCCCTCAGAGCACGTGGAGGTCCGGAGCCAGCGCCCGCGGAGGTCCGGGGGCGCCACGTGCCCGCAGAGCACGTGGAGGTCCGGAGCCAGCACCCTCGGTGGTCCGGGGCCGCCACGTGCCCACAGGGCACGGGAAGGTCTCGCGTTGCCACGTGCCCACAGGGCGCGTGGCGGGGCCTTCAGGCGGGCGCCTCGCCCACCTGCCGCATTTATTGCGGGCAGGTGGGCGTGCCCGATGCCGCTGACACCGCCGCTGTCAGGCTGGCACGCCCCGATGCTGCTGACACCACGAGTGTCAGACAGGCGTGCCCCCGTTGCCCGCCGCCGTTGTCAGACAGGCGTGCCCCCGTCGCCCGCCGACGCCGCCGCTGTCAGACGGGTGTGCCCCCATCGCCGCTAGCACCGCCGCTGGCAGGCGGCGGCGGCGGGGCAAAGGGGCGCGCCTTACCAAGGCGCGGCGGCGATAACAGAGCACTACAGTTGATTTCCCCAGCTACACTGGGGACTATATTGAGAAAACAAGTACGCTGTACTCATCATAAGCCGCGCCACGCGCGGCGGCCGCGCTCAGCCTAATACTAGGCAGCGGCGCTACAACGCTGCTACGGGCGCCCTGTCCTGTCGCGCGTGCGCGTCCCCTGCCCCTCGGCCTCTGAAGCCTCTCAGCGGGTTTAGCAGCCGATGGGACAGGACGGCGTGAGACAGGACGGCGCGGCGCCGTATCCGGGCGACAAGACGGTATGGCGGATCTCCAGGCCATACCCGGTCACGACGGTGGTACAGGCGCGAAGCATGGAAGCATTAGACATCAGGCACAGAATAGAACTGTAGCATAGAGGAAATGGCCGGGACCACCTGTCGGGGCCCGGCCACCATGTACATGCCCCCCTTGGGCTATAAAAGGGGAGGCATACGCAACACAAAAGACAGATCCGGACAGACTCAGACAAGCTCGAACTAGCCCACGAAATACAAGAACACACCCACAGTGGACGTAGGGTATTACGCTCCGGCGGCCCGAACCACTCTAAATCCTCTCGCCACCATCGTGCCGCCACCAACTTAGCTAACAACGATTGCTCCCCCTAACTACTCCCAGTACTTAGGATCTTGGCCGGGTGCACTCCGCCACCTGACCAGGAGCACTCCCGCTCCGACATTTGGCGCGCCAGGTAGGGGGCAGCATCAGTTAGCTTCATTCCTCACCGCATGATGGTGCGCATCCGCGATTTCCATGAGGAAGCAGCCGCATCAGAGGAGGTGGCCTCGACTGGGTCGCAGGCCTCCCCCCACCGTTCTGAGGACGCGGCGCGAACGCCGCGGCTCCCTCGACGCCCCGCGGGGGGCGCCGCTGCTGCAAACACTGCAGTAACAAGTGCTGTAGCGGCAAACGCCGCCACAACGAACCCCGCTGCTGCTAGCGGCCCGCTCGCCGCAGCCAGGGAGTTGCTGCGTAACCCTCCGGGGCCGACAGCCTCACCTAGTGCCTTGGCGCAGTGGCGAAGCGATGTAGATCGCCTGATCCACCTAGCCGAGGTCACCCCTGGCCCGGCTAGGACTGGGTCACGACTCCCTCCCAGCAGCGGGGGGAGGTCGAACCGCCGCAGGCAGCACAATGCGGCAACATCCGCGCGCTCCCCCTCAGTAAGGAGCGCGCAGACGGAAGACCTGCGAGCCGAGCTCAACCGCCGGCGAGCAGGCACCCCCACCACCGTGGAGCAACCACAGATGCAGCCAAGCGCCGCCAAGGGCAAGAACCTTGACGCGGCGTTCGCCGCTGCAGCGCCTAAGCCCCCGGCTTACGCGCCACCCCCGGTTGGCGTGCAAACGCCACCAGGGGTCGTATCGGCTGGAGTTGGCTGCGCAGCACTCGCGGACAGTCTCCGCTCCGCGCGCTGGCCGCAGAAGTTCCGGCCGCACCTGCCGGAAAAGTACGACGGGAATACCAACCCGTCGGAATTCCTGCAGGTGTACGTCACCGCTATCACAGCGGCTGGCGGAGACGACGCCGTTATGGCGTCATACTTCCATGTCGCCTTGTCTGGGCCGGCCCGGACTTGGCTCATGAACCTCTCCCCCGGGTCAATCAGGTCCTGGGAGGAGCTCTGCACTCTGTTCCAGGCAAATTTCGCGAGTGCATGCCAGCAGTACGGCGTGGAGGCCCACCTCCATGCAGTACGCCAAGAGCCTGGCGAATCCCTCCGAGCGTTCATCGCTCGTTTCGCCAAGGTGCGGGGGACAATCCCTCGCATCTCCGACGCGTCCATCATCACAGCCTTCCGGCAAGGCGTCCGTGATGAGAAGATGCTGGAGAAACTGGCGACCCGCCAAGTACAGGATGTCGCCACCCTGTACGCGCTGGCGGACAAGTGCGCTAGAGCTGCCGAGGGGCGTGCATGGCACTCCCCACAGCAGGACAGGACTGCCCAGCCAGGCGCCTCTGCCGGTGCTGCCCGAGAGGGCGGCAAGAAAAAGAAGAAGGGCCGACGCCCTGAGAGGTTCCTGGAAGGGGCCCCTGTCGCTGCGGCAGGACCTGGAGGCCGCGACACCAGTGGCAAGCGCCCGAGGCAACAGGCGCGGAACGGTGGCGGCTCATGTCCTGTTCATCCCAACAGCGGTCACAGCGCCGCCGACTGCCGCGAGATACAAAAGCTCGTGCAGCAGCGTCTCAGTGAGCGCCGAGAGCGTCCGACCAAGGATGACTCGCCCCCACGCCAGCGTCCTGGCAAGGGGAAGGCTACCAGCGACGGTGGGCCCGCCGCTGGGGGCAAGGAGATGGGCTACCAGTCCCCGGAGCGGGAACTCAAGAGCGTCTACGCTCTAGGCCACTCCAGCTCCGAATCTAGCGACAACGAACGTCGCAAGAGGTTGTACGTCATGTATGGCGGAAGCTGGGCAGTCTCTTCCTGGCGGGACGTGAAGGCCCTGCGCCGAGAAGTCCTCTCGGTCAGGCCGAGTGTCCCTGGGGTGGCTCCACACCACAAGTGGAAGGACACCACCATTACCTTCGGACCGGCCGACTGCCCAGAAAACATGGCTGGGGCTGGCGTGCTGCCGATCATCACATCTCCAGTGGTCGCCAACATACGGCTCCACCACGTGTTGATCGACGGAGGGGCCGCCCTCAACATCATCAGCCATGCAGCCTTCAAGCAGCTGTAGATTCCGGAGTCGCGCCTGGCTCCGACGCGCCCATTCTCCGGCGTGGGTCCGGTGCCGATCTTCCCGAAAGGGAAGATCGACCTGCCGGTCACCTTCGGGACCCCGGAGAAGTTCCGCACAGAGAACGTCCAGTTCGATGTCGCGGAAGTCAACCTGCCGTTCAACGCCATCATTGGCAGACCGGCACTGTACCGCTTCATGGCCGTTGCCCATTACGGGTACTTGGTCGTGAAGATGCCGTCCCCGGCGGGTGTTCTCACCGTGCCGGGAGACCGCCACGCAGCCGTCGCCGCAGTAGAGAAGCTCCATGCTCTCGCTACTGACGCAGCGAACCCGGCGAGGGACAACCCCCCGGCCTTTCGGGCCAAGGTTCCTGTTAAGGAACCAAAGGTGCCCAAGGTACGCCCTTCCGACCCCGAGGACGTGCCGGTCAAGACCGTCCAGATCGGGGCGGAGCCCTCCCAGACCACCCGCATCGCAGGGAATCTGGGAGAGAAATAGGGAGACGCGCTCGTTGCTTTCCTCCGGGCAAATGTCGACGTGTTCGCCTGGGAACCGTCGCAGATGCCTGGGATCCCTAGGGAAGTGATTGAG
Source organism: Paspalum vaginatum (assembly GCA_030272315.1). Taxonomy (NCBI): domain Eukaryota; kingdom Viridiplantae; phylum Streptophyta; class Magnoliopsida; order Poales; family Poaceae; genus Paspalum; species Paspalum vaginatum. Next base: position 9,956,874 of record CM059015.1, read on the forward strand.
CACCGTCTGAAGATCAACCCAGACGCCAAGCCGGTGCGGCAAAAGCCACGGAGGCAGTCCGTGGAGCGCCAGGATTTCATCCGTCAGGAGGTCCGGAAGCTCCTGGACGCGGGCTTCATCGAGGAGGTCCATCACCCCGAGTGGCTGGCCAACCCGGTGGTCGTCCCCAAGGCGAACGGGAAGCTTCGGATGTGTATCGACTACACCAGCCTCAACAAAGTATGTCCTCCAGACCCTTATCCCCTCCCGCGCATAGACCAGATAGTAGATTCCACCTCCGGGTGTGAACTCTTGTCTTTTTTAGATGCGTACTCTGGGTTTCATCAGATCCAGATGGATGAGGAGGATAAGAGGCATACAGCTTTCGTAACAGTAGATGGTTTATATTGTTACGTTGTAATGCCATATGGTCTGAGGAATGCTTTACCTACGTTTCTGCGTGCCATGAACTTCACGTTCCACGACCTGATCAGAAACATAGTAGAGGTCTATGTCGATGACATTGTTGTCAAGACCAGGGTAGGGTCCACCTTGATGGAAGACCTAGCCCTCGTTTTCGATAGGTTGCGCACAACGCGCACGAAACTGAACCCCGAGAAATGCGTCTTTGGCGTCTCGGCCGGTAAACTGTTAGGGTTCCTAGTGTCACATCGCGGCATTGAGGCAAACCCAACCAAGATCAGGGCGATCGAGGCTATGCGGCTGCCGGCCTGCATTAAGGACCTCCAGAAACTCACTGGGTCCTTGGCAGCCCTCAGCCGTTTTATCTCAAAGCTAGCTGAGAGAGCCCTGCCCTTCTTCAAGCTTTTGAGGAAGTCCGGACCATTCATATGGACCGAAGAGGCTGAGCAAGCCTTCCAGGAGTTGAAGCAGCATCTCACTACTCTGCCCGTTTTAGTGGCGCCAGAGTCTGGTGAGACCCTGTTTCTCTACCTCGCGGCGACATCCGAGGTAGTAAGCATGGTCTTGGTCGCCGAGCGACCAGCCCATCCCCACGAAGGGGACACCGGGGTCCCCCAAGTGGAAGGTGGTGGTCCGCCCACCACGGGAGCTGCAGCCGGCCCCGATATCGGAGGTCCGGTTGGCACGTTGCCCTGCCAAGGCGATAAGCCACCAGAAGCTGGAGGCCAAGCCGCCCAGGGGGCCAGCCTGGCAGGGGGAGATGGTCTCGGACCTGCCACTAGGGTCCGGACCACCCAGAAGCCAGTCTATTACGTCAGTGAAGTCCTCCACGGGGCGAAGGCCAGGTATCTGGAAGCTCACAAGTTCGCCTACGCATTACTTATTGCTTCCAGAAAGTTGCGCCACTATTTCCAGGCGCATAAGGTTGTCGTGGTGACCTCTTACCCATTAAGAGCAATCCTGCGCAATTCTAACGCTACTGGGAATATCGCCAAATGGGCTGCGGAGCTGGCAGAATTCCAACTCGACTTCCAGCCCCGAAATGCTGCCAAGAGCCAAGTCTTAGCCGACTTCATCGCAGAGTGGACTCCCACCGCCTCGGAATCTGGAGGTCCGCAAGCCGAGGCGAAACCTTCACAGCCGGACAGGACCGTCCGGGTTTTCACCGAGCCGCACTGGACTCTCTTCTTCGACGGGTCCGCCCGCGAAAAAGGGTCCGGGGCAGGAGTGGCCCTCGTGGACCCAAACGGGGATCAAGTAAAGTACATAGTAAGCTTCGAATTCAAAGCCACTAACAACATGGCGGAATACGAAGGCTTGATCTTTGGGCTCATGATCGCTCATTCACTGGGAATCAAGCAGCTCCTGGTTAAGGGGGATTCCCAGTTGGTGATCCGACAGGTCCGGGGGGAGTGCTGCTGCAATAACCCCCAGCTCGCAGCATACCTCATGCGAGTGAGGGAGCTCGAGAAGGACTTCGAGGTCCTGGAACTGCAGCACGTTCCCAGGAACCTCAACTCAGTGGCAGATGACCTCTCCGCGAGGGCATCGACTCGGGGCTCAGTACCCGAGGGCGTCTTCAAAAGACAGCTGCTGAGACCAACCGCCCAGCCAGCCGAACTGGGCGAAGGGGGCAGAACTAGCACCTCGAAGCTAGCAGTCCCGGTGGTCCTCCATCTCTGGAGCCCGCCAAGGATCGTGTGGACTGATGACCCCGGCATGTCATCAGGGACACATCCAATGGCTCAGGGCAGTCCCGATGCACGGATCTCAGAGATCCGGGACTACCTGAAGGACAAAATCCTTCCCGAAGAACGTGTGTCCGCTGAGCGCATAGTGCGGTTGGCTAAACGCTACACGCTAGTAGAAGGGGATCTCTACAGGCGTGGCGCCAATGGCATCCTCATGCGATGCATAACCCGGGAGGAGGGCCGCGATTTACTCGCGGAGATCCATGGAGGCGAGTGCGGGAATCATTCAGGGTCCCGTACGCTGGTCGGTAAAGCCTTTCGGCATGGCTTTTACTGGCCGACAGCGCTCCAGGATGCAGCTGAGCTAGTAAGGTCCTGCAAGGCGTGTCAGTTCCACGCAAAGCAGATACACACACCGGCTCAGTCTCTGCAGATGATTCCACCCTCTTGGCCCTTCGCGGTATGGGGGGTGGACATCCTGGGACCTTTCCCTAGAGCTGTCGGTGGGTACCGGTACCTCTACGTCGCCATTGACAAATTCACAAAATGGCCTGAGGTAACCCCAGTAGTAAGCATCACCCAAGGAACTGCAACAGCTTTCCTTAAGTCCATTGTGTGCCGGTTCGGCGTCCCTAGCCGTATTATAACGGACAATGGGACCCAGTTCACGAGCCAGGTCTTCCAGGACTATTGCGACGGCGTTGGCATACAGTTATGCTTCGCCTCTGTAGCACATCCTAGGAGCAATGGACAGGTCGAGAGAGCTAACGCAGAAATCCTCAAGGGGCTCAAAACCCGCACCTTCAACTGCTTGGGAAAGCACGGTGCGAAGTGGGTTGATGAGCTCCCCTGCGTGCTATGGGGGATCCGGACCACACCCAGCCGAGCAACCGGGGAAACCCCATACTTCCTGGTATACGGGGCCGAGGCATGCCTCCCGCCAGAAATACTCTTGGGCTCCCCACGGGTCCAAGCTTTCGATGAATCTTTGCAGGAACAAGCTAGGAGCGACGACGTCGACCTCGTCGAGGAGCAAAGATGGCAGGCTGCAATCCGGAACGCACGGTACAACCAATCGCTCAAACGCTATCATGAGCGAACCGTGCGGGGCAGGGTGCTCCAACCTGGAGACCTGGTCCTGAGGCGCATCTTGAGCCGAGAAGGGCGCAACAAGCTCTCCCCCAGCTGGGAAGGCCCCTTCAAGGTGACAGAAGTTAGTCGCCCCGGTTGCGTTCGCCTCGCCACGGAGGAAGGAGTTCCGCTACCGAACCCTTGGAATATAGAGCACCTCCGTAAGTTTTATCCGTAGGCAAGGAATTCAGGGCAACTCCTTTTTCTTTTTGTAAGCTAAATAAGGACCACCATGTGGACCAGAGCGGTGAAGGTCCGCCCTTGTAATCCCGACCTCTGGCTGACATCACATGACACCCTGTACCGCTTGATTAAAGAAAGAGTTTAGCCCTGAAATCCTTGTCTCCGTTATTACTACTTGTTTCAATTTTTCCTAACCCCTATGTGGAATCCTACTCTTGCCAAAAATCTCCTTGGAACCAGCAGGACTTAGCAGCTTGAGTGTGAAGCGGTTAGCACAGAGGCTGGGAAGGAGGTCCGGAATACTAGATGCCAGGTCCAGAGAAAAGGGGCTCGCCTTGGTAGCACGGAGCTGTCAGCTGCTTAGCCTGGTCTCATACCCTAGGCACTGAACACTCCCTACCACGCCGTGAGTTCCCCCAGTATCAGGAACAGTGCGTTTAGTGCTCCGGACCACCCCCTAAGCTAATGGCACACCCCCTAACCTCAGCAGCGAGGTCCGGCTGCGACTCCGAGGACTTCGAGGCAGCGCGGTTACCTTTTTATTCCGCTAGGAGAGGTCCGAACGACTGCAGGACCGGACCAGAGCTAAGGTGTTTTGGACTAAGGATAGTCCAGGGCTGTGTCGCAGTTTTGCCTGGTTCCGTACCCTTAACTCACACACCCTGCTATCCCACGAACAAACATCCTAGCCCCTGGCCCGGACAGCAAACGCTCCGGACCTCGAGTAGTGGAAAAGGTCAACTCAGAGTGGGTCCCGTAGGTGCGACATTGACGTTTGCCGTGAGTTGCATGCAGGTCTGGCCTCTGACTTGGTGGTAGCCAGCCTCAAAACTTAGAGCCTACCTACCAGGGGGCCAGGGGGTCAGGTAACAACGCACCAACATGCAGCAGGGACCAAATAGAGATAAGTCGCGACTACCATTCTTATATTACTTGGCATACTAATGTTTTACATAAAAAAAAAGAGAGAAAAAACAAAACAGCAAAAGCTGTTGCCCTACGGCGCTGGAGAGGCCCCCGTCCCCGGTACATCCGGGTCCTCGTCTGCAGGGGTCCGCTGGAACCGGGCGGCGACGACCTCCACCGCCTCCTGCACGCTGTCCCGAGCGGCGGCCTCCGCTTCCTCCACCGGACCTGCGATGACCGGGTCCAAGGAGATGGCGGGGTCGTGGCTCCGGAAGCAGACCAGGAGGTGCTCCACCACAAGGCGGCACAACTCGCGGCCCTCAGCTTCAAGGCGCTCTCCGAGCGTGGAGTCTAGGCACCGGAGTCGCTCCACCGCCGAGTCAAGGACAGGGAGGGCGTCCGCAATAGTGGACGGCGGCTCTGTCACCCGGATCGGACTCAGTCCGAGCGGTACCAGAGCCGAACTCGCCTCCCCGGCCCAGTCGGCGATGCGTTGGAGGCCGACGCGCATCTGCTCCCGGTCCTCCACCGCCGCCTGCTGAGCAGCACCCTGCTTCAGCTGCTCCAGAGCGGCCCGCTCAGCCAGCAGCTGCTTCTCCTGCTCCGCCAGCCCCGCTTCACGGGACTTCACCCAATCCTCGCGGACCTTGAGCGTGGCAGCCTGGCGAGCAGCAGAGTCCCTCAGAGCCTTGGCCGACGCCTCCCGCTGAGCGGCGGAGTCCTCGCGAGCCGCAACCGCTGCCTCTCGCTCGACAAGCCTCGACTTCATCTTGTTGAGCTCGGAGTTGACGGCAGCTTGGCGCTCAGACACCTCCACCAGCTCTTGCCGGCGCTGCTCCACGCCCTTCAACGCGGACTCCAGCTTCGCCTGCTCGAGCTTCAGCCGTGCCTCGGCCACCTCGGTCTGCTTCTCGCGGAGCCCAACCGTGCGCTCCCGGCTAGCGAACCTCTGCAGGTCCTCTTGCAAGGCTGCGCGATCAGCATCGAGCTCGGTGCGGGCGGTGGAAAGCTCCGCACGGGTCCGTGAGTGCTGGGCGGTGGCGGCTTCGATCTGGTCCCCCAGACGGGCCCGCCAGCCGTCCAGGCCCTCGCGCTCCTGTTGCAGCCGGGCCCACTCCAGCTGGAGCGCCTCCTGGGCGTCGTCCAAGGCTTGGTGCGCCCGACGTAGCACGCGAGGGAGAGGGGCTCCACCTGGCTGGGGCAGGGGCAGGAGCGGCCTACCCAGAACCTCCTCCAGTTCCCCCTCGGTAGGAGGCGGAGATCTGGGGCTGGTCGTCTGGGCGGCGGGCGATGAAGGCTCCGAGGTCCGGCAGTCAGGAGCCGCCCCCGGCGCAGGCCCTTGGGTCGCGACGCCCTCCGGCACCGGGCTGCCTGGTGCCTGGGGCTGCGCGCCCGGAGCTGCCCCCTCAGCAGGCACTCCGGGTACGGTCTCGACCCCCGAGGCGCCCCCCGGCATCGGTCCACCTGGGGCCTGGGGCCGGACAGACGGGGTGGCCTCCGGTGCAGGCCCCTCGGTCGTAGCCCGAGCCCGCGTGGCGTCTTCCGCCGTTGGACCACCAGGGGCGCGCTTCTCCGCCGTGGTCGCCCGGCCACCAGAGCCGCTGGGGGGAGGAACGCCGCCCGGGCGTGACGGCCTAAACAAGAATGCACGGCGAAAGGCTGAGGAGCCTGAAAAAAGCTAGCCGTAGTACCACGAAGTATGCAAAGCTAATCCAAAGGGCTTACCTCGAGGTAGGCGCCGACCAGCGGCCACGAAGGCCGGAGCCTCGCCGCGGATGCCGATCTGCAGTCGACGCTGCCGATGGCTGCTGTTGCCGCGGGCCCGAGGCCGGCGCTGCCGGAGAGGGTCGCCGCTGCTGGTCCGGCGTCGGAGGAGGTGCCCGGCGCTGAGGGTGCCGCTGGCCCGGAGGCGGCGGTGGCACTCGCTCCTCTTGCCCAGAGGAGCTGCCTTCCCCTGAGGTCCGCTGACGCTTCGGGTCGGGCTCCGAGACAAAGGTCCCGTCGCCGCGGGCCAGCCTTCGCCGCGTCCCCTCACCACCCGCCGGCGGAGCGGCGGGGGACGCTGCCACCGGCTCCTTGCCCTTATCAGCAGGGGCGGTGCCTCTGGCACCAGAACCCCCAACCGGGGCGTCGGCGATGTGGATCCCCCGGTTGGGATCGCCTCCAAGCTGCCGCGCCGCGAGGCCGCCGTCGTCGAGCGTGGGCATCTCCCGGAGCACCGCCGTCCGCAAGGCCTGGTCGCGGCAGAGTGGCACGATAGCGGACGGTAGGCGCAGCTGCTCCGGAGGGAAGTTCACGTCCGTGACGCACCACACCCATTCCTCCAGCAGGAGCGGCGTCAGGTCGTGCTCTTCGCCACGTACTACCCGGCTGCAGTCGTTGGAGCCGGTGTAGTTCCACGCCAACCTTGGCCGCATCTGCAAGGGAGCGAGCCTCCGCCTGAGGAAGTCCGCGAGCACGTGCAGCGAGGTCAGGCCGCCGCTGACGAGCTCGGCGATCCTGGCCAGCACGGGGGAAAGCTCGGGTGGCAGATCCGTCGAGGCACCCTCCGGGAGAGGTGCGTCGGGGCTGCTGTCCGGGAGCGCCAACCGGTCGTTCGGCTCCGCCTTGATGATCACCCAGTCATTGCGCCAGTGCTCCCACTTGGCGCTGGCGAAGGTGGGGAGGTAGGTCGATCTTCCCCCGGACCCCTTCAGCAGGAAGTAGTACCGGCCGATCTCCGTCGAGCTCCGCCCGGAACACCTCACTGAGAAGAAGTGGCGGAAGAGCGTCACGCAGGGAGGAACCCCCACGAACATCTCGCAGAAATGGGCAAAGATAGCCGCATGGAGGATGGAGTGGGGGGTGAGGTGCTGAAGCTGCAGCCCAAACGTCTCCAGCACCAGCATGAAGAAAGAAGAAATTGGAATCCCCAACCCACAGTAGAGGTAGGGGACGAAGAGGACGAACTCCCCCAGCTGCAAGTTGCGGTGGGGGGAGGAGCCCGTGCGAACATTATCGCGGCGCTCCGCGTCCGTCCAGCCGAGCAGGCGGCGGACGCGGGTGAGGTTCTCCTCAGTCTCCCGGGGGGATTGATGGCTCGGACCCATCGCTGAGGAAGCTGGCGATGGAGAAGGCGAGGAGCACGCAGCGGGCAAGGAGCGAAAGCTCTACTGCGAGGAAGATGAAGCGCCGCGGCGGAAGCGAGGGGTGCAAAAGGCAAATGGCAGAAGGGCGTGCTCGGCCGATGGCCGAGAACCCTATTTGACGGTTGCCCCCAATCCTCCGCAAGCCGCGGACGACAAGTGTACGCACGCTCGGGCGCACCCACGGGCCACCAAGTCTATGACAGCAGGGGCCCGAGGAGACAGTCATGACAGGCGGGTAGAAGAGCAAGCAAGGCAGGAAGGCGAACCGGCGCCGCTCGCGGACGCGCGTCCCGGCGCGACGTGCGGGGCCCCTGCCTTTTCCGCTTTACGCACGGCTACCCACGTAGCCGTCTGCCCCGCCTTAATGGCAGGAGAAGAAGTAGGTGAACCGCTGCGCGGTTTCCAACGCGGGCTGCCCCCACGTTTCCCGAGAGATTCCCACGATCGTGCGCCCCCAGATCATGGGAACCCACGGGGCCACCCCACGGGGTCAGGTGGCTGCCCAGCTATGAGCTTAACGGCTAAGCGCCGGTAGCCACACACGGCTCCCGGCGGCCTGTGTAGTAAGCGACGGTGGGCTCACCTCAGGTTCGAAGAACTCACCAAAGGCGAGCCCAGGGGCCACTGTCGGTACCCAGCTAACCGGGTACCCGCTTACACTGGACGAAGATCACTAGGGAGGTAACTGCTGCAGTTCAAGGAGGGCCTAAGGCCGCGTACAGATGGGCCCGGCCTACTCCTTGGAAAAGCTGGGCCACGCACCCGGCCCACAGGGGAGGCCCCAGACCTCCTTCGAGGACCGAGCCTCCCCCAGCCACGCGAGGAGAGGTCCGGACCTCTCGGTCCGGAGCCCGTACCTTCGGTGGCCCGGGGCCGCCTCGTGCCCACAGAGCACGGGGAGGTCCGGAGCCGGCGCCCTCGGTGGTCCGGGGCCGCCACGTGCCCTCAGAGCACGTGGAGGTCCGGAGCCAGCGCCCGCGGAGGTCCGGGGGCGCCACGTGCCCGCAGAGCACGTGGAGGTCCGGAGCCAGCACCCTCGGTGGTCCGGGGCCGCCACGTGCCCACAGGGCACGGGAAGGTCTCGCGTTGCCACGTGCCCACAGGGCGCGTGGCGGGGCCTTCAGGCGGGCGCCTCGCCCACCTGCCGCATTTATTGCGGGCAGGTGGGCGTGCCCGATGCCGCTGACACCGCCGCTGTCAGGCTGGCACGCCCCGATGCTGCTGACACCACGAGTGTCAGACAGGCGTGCCCCCGTTGCCCGCCGCCGTTGTCAGACAGGCGTGCCCCCGTCGCCCGCCGACGCCGCCGCTGTCAGACGGGTGTGCCCCCATCGCCGCTAGCACCGCCGCTGGCAGGCGGCGGCGGCGGGGCAAAGGGGCGCGCCTTACCAAGGCGCGGCGGCGATAACAGAGCACTACAGTTGATTTCCCCAGCTACACTGGGGACTATATTGAGAAAACAAGTACGCTGTACTCATCATAAGCCGCGCCACGCGCGGCGGCCGCGCTCAGCCTAATACTAGGCAGCGGCGCTACAACGCTGCTACGGGCGCCCTGTCCTGTCGCGCGTGCGCGTCCCCTGCCCCTCGGCCTCTGAAGCCTCTCAGCGGGTTTAGCAGCCGATGGGACAGGACGGCGTGAGACAGGACGGCGCGGCGCCGTATCCGGGCGACAAGACGGTATGGCGGATCTCCAGGCCATACCCGGTCACGACGGTGGTACAGGCGCGAAGCATGGAAGCATTAGACATCAGGCACAGAATAGAACTGTAGCATAGAGGAAATGGCCGGGACCACCTGTCGGGGCCCGGCCACCATGTACATGCCCCCCTTGGGCTATAAAAGGGGAGGCATACGCAACACAAAAGACAGATCCGGACAGACTCAGACAAGCTCGAACTAGCCCACGAAATACAAGAACACACCCACAGTGGACGTAGGGTATTACGCTCCGGCGGCCCGAACCACTCTAAATCCTCTCGCCACCATCGTGCCGCCACCAACTTAGCTAACAACGATTGCTCCCCCTAACTACTCCCAGTACTTAGGATCTTGGCCGGGTGCACTCCGCCACCTGACCAGGAGCACTCCCGCTCCGACAGACAGCAAGGCTCAAGCCTTGAAGGTTGCCAAAGCTGTCAAGCTTGGTTACTGTGATACCTAAAGTTTCATTACACTTCTCTTGACGTTTCGAAATCACTTGGATTATTTTCGAGCTGCTGAAAAATAAATTTCTGTTCTTCTCAACTGTCCAATCGCTAAGTTTGAGTTGGATTTAGCAAAATTGCAGAACTCGTATCACCATTTGGCATTTGCTAATAGAAGAATTGTTGTTTTTATGCGTTCGAGGGTTCCCACTTAAGTTTTTAGTTAGGCAGGATATATAGTTTAGGGCCAGGCTCAGTAGTTTACGTAATGCTGTTATCTAGTGATTATACGAAAATCGGCATCCTGTTACTCAAATAGGCTTTGTTGCTGTTGACATTTGCATTTGTCTGCTAGTTCAAATGCTCGTACCGTCTATTGTTTAGTGTTTTGTTCATTTATTTGTATTTTGTTTTTTAAGTTTTTCTTTGGTTTCCCCTCTGCAGGCGTCCCGTTGAGAAGTCACAATGGTGTCGAAAGGTAAGAATATTATGTTTGCCATTTGTATTCTCTGAATTTAATGTTCTGTCTTGTGTTCTTAGTTTGAACTCATTTTGCAGTCCTATTTTGTTTTGGTGCCCTTATTATATGCTTTGTATATGCTGCTGATGCATACACAGACTTTAGTGATGGTTCGAGGAGGCCAATGGACATCTCATATACTAGCAACAATGCAACATACAGAAGTTGAGCCTAGCGGCCCAGCCACTGTATTATTTCTCATTGCCCCAATAAAAAGCCCGGTAAGATAATACACAGATGGAGGAATCCCAACTGAAAGTCTTCCTCGTCGAGTGAACGAGTCCAACCCTTCGTTGCGTCGCCAATCATGTCGCGGCCATCGCCCCCGACCCCGATGCTCTCCGTCCCGGAGAAGAAGACCGCCGCCGCCGAGCTCTTCCGCGACCGCCACTTCTTCAGCGCCGCCTCCTTCTCCGACATCCGCGACGCCCGCGCCGCCGTTGCCGCCCCGAACCCGCAGGCCCAGCCGCCGGCATCTCGGCGCGCCCTCCTCCTCCGCTATCACCGCCTCCTCTTCTCCGCGCGCGACGACCCGTGCGCCTTCGACGAGACGTTATCCTTCACCTGGCACGACGCCTTTCGCCCCCACCTGAAGCACGCGGCCGCGTCCCTCCGCTTCGAGAAGGCCGCCCTCGTGTTCAACGTCGGCGCGGCGGCCTCAAGGATCGCGGCGGCCGTGAGCCGCGCCACGGAGGAAGGGGTCAGGGCGGCGTGCGGGGAGTTCCAGCGCGCCGCGGGGGCGTTCCGTGCGGTGGGGGAGATGATGGAAGAAGAAGAGGCGACGACGGTGGATATGAGCTCGCAGGCTTCCGCGATGCTGGAGCGCCTCATGCTTGCGCAGGCGCAGGAGTGCTGTTTCGAGCGCGCTCTCGCCGCGGGGAGATCACCAGCGGTGTGCTCCAAGGTGGCTAGGCAGGTGAGATTTACTGACTGCACGCCCTGTGTATCTTTCGTATTGGGTTGCTCTTGTTTGTCCCTGTTGGGGGTTTAACTGCAGTGCGGTTAGCAGACCAAAATCTTCGCAAAATGTGGAAACAATCTTTTAACGGTTTATTGCTACTCCCTGATCGAAATGTCATAAACATTGCATTGACCGGTATTTCAAGATAAAAAAATGTGTCTTGAAGCAAAAACTGGAATGGATGATGAAATAGTGATCTCCTTGTCGAGCTGGTCAAGGAATCTCAAATCGAAATGTAAATTGGCATTTACTCCTTGTCAAACGACTGAGATTTCGCTTACCCGTTGGTCGACACCCCGCCGCTGCGCCTCCTCCGCCGCCGCCGCAACGCGATCTCGCCTAGGAAGAAGAGCTCGCCGGCGCCACCATCTTCTCTTTGGGTTCGAGGTCGGGGTTGGGGGTTCGCCGGCGGGGTCTTCTCCACCTCCTGCCTTAGAGGGGAGGGCCGGGGACGGCGGTCGGCCCGACGGTGGTGGCGGGCGGCTGAGACCGGCGGCGATCGGACGGGGGAGGAAGGCAGTTGGGGAGGGCCGGCGGCAGGGGCATCACGGTGCCGCTCCGGCGAAGCCGGATTAGCTGGCATGGGTGGTGGGACCGGATTCGGCGGCGGCAGCCGTCAGAGATAGGGAAGGAGGGCGGTGGCGGGGGCTCGACGCTATGAAGGTTAGCGTGGGCTGAGGAGGAGGGCAGCGACGCCAGAGCCGGTCGGGGAGGGGCCGGAGGCGGGGGTGCTCGGGCGAGGAAGGGGCGAGGCCCCTCGGGCGGGGAGGAAGAAGAGAAGGGGGGATGGAGTGGATAAGGTGGATCTCCACTGTTGGATGTAGATCCAATGAACAATATTGTTGAATAATGGGAACACAAAATATCAGTCACTTGATAAATAGACACACCCATGTAAATTTTTTGTTCTGAGTGATTCGTGGGAATTCTAGGGCGGCAGAGATTACAGGACGCAAATGTGCTGGTATGGTATGGAAATTGCCTTCAGTTTAGAGTTTGTGCCGTTGCAGACTTGCAGTGTAGAGTTGTGTGTCTACAGAATGACGGACTGGTCAAGTGATCATCCTAGTGACCGTGAAGCCACTAAGGTTCCAAGCGAGATAAAACCTCCATCAAATTAATATTAGCTGTTGAAATTACTCTGTTTGTTGAATCAACAAATCTAAATAGGAGGCCAAATAAGAATTCCAGAGGACCATGGTACTCTTGCATAATAAAAAAATTCTGTATTTGATTTGTTAAACGATTCTGCCATTTTGTCTCTGATAGTGGTTCAATTGGATTCTTCAGTTCAATGCTGCTCGTTTCTTCTGTTGGTAGAAATAACCATCCAAATTTTTAATAGAAGAGGATTCAAACTTGGGTGCTTTGAGTATACATCCGAACCCTTGGTTCTAGAAGTTTTAGGGTCTTATACCTGTGGGTTCTTAAAGGCAACAACTTAATTGAGCTATTTAGACAGGTCACAGCTTCTCTTTCCGATATATGTTGTGGGAATTGGGATGCACATCATAGATGGCATCTTGAACTTTGAACCACAGTTAGCTTGTGTAGGGGGAAATCCAGAAAGGGAGAGGAGCTCTAGGGACTTTGACCTAATTCAATTTTGCTTTAGCAATCAAAGGTTAGCCTAAATATAAACAAAGCAAAAGGAAATTTAAAGGACAACACACACTCAAAAAGGAAATAAATGAATGATCCTAATTTCCCAAATTGATGTCTAATCTCTACGTTGATGGTGCTAAATCTCTACGTTGATGGTGCTAACGTGGCTGTTTGTACATTTACTATTAGCTCCATTATCAGTGCATGACACCGTTTATTACTCCCTCTATTATTTATGTTAGACGTTCAGACCATACAATTTAGCTTAACTCTAGGACAAAAATGCTGTCGGACCGTCAATTAAAAGCGAATGGAGGTAGTATTTTATTAGAGTGGAAAATTGAATACATATATTTTGCATTTCTCAGAATTCTCAATTTCTCTACAAGTTCTTCTGTGAGAAAAAACATCCACCATGGAAAAGGGTTAAATTCTTATGTGATCGGTTGTATGAAGTATTCTACTTGAGTGGCAAAATGAATACATATATTTTTGCATTGCTCAGAATACTCAATTTCTCTACAAGTTCTTCTGTGAGAAAAAAAACACATAGAAAAGGGTTAAATTCTTATGTGATCGGTTATATGCAGGTTGCCCTGTACTATGAAGAAGCTTATGCTGCACTTGTTGCCCCTCCACTGCAGAACCATTTCGATAGATCATGGGTATCCCAGATCCAATTGAAGGCTGCTATGTTTAATGCAGAAGCTTGCTATAGGTACACTATTGATCTCCATGGGAAGACAGAAATTGGCGAGGAGATTGCTCGATTGCTGGTCGCAATTAATGTGATTGTGGATGCAAAACGAACTGCAAGAGGAGCCCCTGCAGCCCTGTATGATTATGCTTCCAGACTAGAACAAGATATGAACAAGAACTTGGAGACAGCAAAAGAGGAGAATTACCGTGTCTATCTTTTCCGTATCCCTGCAGCCACATCGTTGACTCAACTACCAGGGGCTTCACTTGTCCGTTCTGCATCCCTGAGCGAGATCTTAGAAACAAAGACAGAGTCTGGCACTCAATCTCCATAAATGGATGCTTTGAGATTTAGAAATTATAGAATGGTACATGCATCGCTGCATTTGCATGGAAAGATTGTCCTCCGCAACCAAATTTTTAGGGTAGATAATGTTTCTTATTATTATTTTTATTACTTGATGGAGTCTAAGGTGCACAATTTTGCACTAGTGATATATGGGGAGATGCAAGATTTGCTCTGACGCGTCTGACATTTTTCTGATAAGTAGTCTCTGTACTTGTCTATAGTGTTCTTCAAACTTGGAGTACTCATAAAATCCGGTTAGTTCTACGAACCTGTCCTGTTGAGGTTTAAGCAAAAATGAGTTCTGTGAGCTCTGTTCTTTATGTACTAATAACTTCATTTTCTTGCTACCGCTTCATTGTAGCAACGTACTCACCACTTTTTAGTGAGCCTAGCTCCTATATCGCTGTAAATTAACCTTGTAATGATGTACTTAATTCATTCATCCATGGAAACTCTTGCGTTTAGTAGGCTATTGGCACGATCTTTAATACTATCTCCGCTCACCAATGTATAACGTAGTTAATTTTTTTAAAACTTTAATCCTTCCTCTTATTCAAAAAAATATTCAAATATATAAAAAATATGAATCATACTCAAATTATATTTAATAATAAATCAAATGACAATAAAATAAATGATAATTTGTTAATTTTTTGGAATCAAACAAATGATCAAAGTTTTAGAAAAAGACAACCACGTCATACAATTGTAAACGGAGGAGTACGAGCCATAACCCTATGGCTGACAATATGTATATGTATAGAAAAATGCTATCTTAAATGGAAAAGATTATATATTACCAAAGTATTTTCCACTGTGGAAGAACAAGTTATGCTAATCTGAGTTTTTATAGAGTAGCTTGACGTCAATCATGTACTCTTATCAATCCATATAACATGCTACTCCGTATGTATCAATAATAATTGAATTAAAATGTTTAACATATACAGACAATAGATGTGACTATATCTAGAAATATCGTAAAAAGTCTAGAGCTTCTAGTTTCTTTACTGAAGGCCCAGACTAGGTTCAAAAGACGGTTTTCTAATAAGGCTGTTCAGGATTAGCCTAGAGTCCTAGACAATCCAAGCACCAGTGATTTGTCATTTGTCAATATCCAACCAGGCAAACCTTCCCGACTTCGCAGGAGAAACCGCTAGCATATTTGCGCGCGCGTCGTCGTCAACTGTAGCGATCCCTGCAGCAATCGGCCAAACAGATCCGGGGGGGCCATGTGGCAACTCGTAGGAAGCGCGAGTCGTGAGGGCGCCAACTCGTCCTCGTCGTCGCCTCTCTGGCCCGGCGACGGCGAGCAACCACAGCCAGGCATGCGCTCCCGCCTTATCCAGCCGATTTCGTGCTAGACGCCCGTGCAAACTCGCCAAATTCTCTGCATTTCACGGGCCCCCGACGAACGGAAGCAAAGCAAGGCATCCATCTCGGTAGAAACCATACGCAACTCCCCCGCCTTTCGTTTGCTCCCCGCCTCTATCCTCTCCTCGCCTCTCCCGCGCCCACCACCTGTTCGACCCACCAGCACCCAACTCCCCATCCTCCACCCGCCCGCCGCATCCCCCAATGGCGACCGCCACCGCGTCCGTGGCGCCGCCCTCCGCCTCCACCTCCTCGGTCCTGCTGCTGCGCCGCCTCCCGTACCCGGCGCCCGCGCGCGCGGCCTTCTCCGCCCGGCGCCTCGGCGCGCCCACGCCGCCGCCCCGCCGCGCGGGGCTGCTTCTCCAGGTCGCGCTCACCAGCGAGGTGTCCTCGGACGACGTGGCGGCCGAGGAGGCCGCGGCGGCGCCCAAGATCGGCAGGCGGGTGCGCGTCACCGCGCCGCTCCGCGTCCACCACGTCCTCAAGGCGCCCGACCTCGACGTCCAGGGCATGGAGGGCGTCGTCAAGCAGTACGTCGGCGTCTGGAAGGGCAAGCGCATCACCGCCAACTTCCCCTTCAAGATCGAGTTCCAGCTCGCCATCGACGGCCAGCCCAAGCCCGTCCGTTTCTTCGTCCACCTCCGCGAGGACGAGTTCGAGTTCGTCGACCAAGAGTGAGTCACCGCCGTGGGCAAGTACGCTGTGGACGCCGTTCTTATAGAATAATCGATCATGGCCGCCGCGGTGGCGTGTGTATATTGTTCCGGCGTGCGGTGATGGGGATGCTCTTCCTCTTTCGATGTGGGGAATTTTTCGGATGTTGGTGATGATCCATAGTTTTATAATAGTGATAATTTTTGCTGCTGGCTGCTGCTTGTTGGCTATGCATGTGTTATTACATGGTTTCCCTGGTGATTGCTCCAAGAAATTTGTTTGTCTGCTCATAGTTTTTCTGCTGATTGTTCCAAGAAATTTGTTTGCCTGTTTGTTATGATGTATTAATGCGCATATCGCATCATTGGACTTGGTTATTATACAATCCATCTAGTATGATTTTTTTTTTCAAAATTGAACTAAAAATGATCATATATTAGTGACCGCTCTCTTGTCACTAATACATTAATATATGCTGTTTTTATATAATATTAAACTAAAATGCCATGTATTAATAAGAGGAGGCTGTGGTGCTTAGGATGCCGTATTAAAAAGAAATAGGTTGCCGTATTCTGCATAGCAGGAATTAGTGAGGTAGTATAACTTATGGTTTTGCTGCTTGCTAGAACCATTTAGAGCATATTGTACAGAGAAATTTCGAATTGTTTCCTTTCACTTGACATCAAACTACTGGAGCAGCGGATTGTATATGGTTGGACATCTTTTATTTTACATGAAGATTAAAATGTACTGATTTTGATGACTTTGTTCTACGATTCTGCAATGTTTTAAATATAGCGAAAAGTGCTACCAAGCGGAAGATCTTGGGCCTGCCGGCACAAACTCCAGAGGGTTTGACGTTATGATAGTGCCTATTATGCTTCAGAAAATAAAATAATATAATGTTAACCCTATACACAGAGGTCTCTTTGCAACATAAGATTAGAATACACATGCAATTAAAATCCTACACTGACTTATAACATAGAAAAGTTATGTATTTGTTTGGATTATGCGCAGAAAAAACACTGGAATTCAAAACATAAAAGGAAAGAAAACATGATGTTATGGAGGGTGTCATTCCATAAGAGTTTCAAAGAAATTAGTATGAATTAATCCTTTGTTCCAAAGGCTCCCATAAAAACAAATTCCATAGAGATTGAACTCTCCAAACCCCCCCCCCCTTTTTTTCTCTCCATTTCAAAGAGGCCCGAACTGAGAAATTTGAAACATAGTTAAACCGAAAATAGAATCAGACTGTTTCTAATGGCACCGATCCAATTCATGAGAATACCATAAAGTAGCAATCCAATAAATCTAATGAGAAGTATCATAGGAAAACATGAAAAAAAATCTCCCGAAAAGGTGCTAAGAAACTTGAATGCTTTATTCGCACCGATCTTCGCTACTCCCGAGTGCCGGTAATGAATTAGAGCTTGAAGGTTCTTCCCCCTCTATAAATCCCGCCCTAGAATGTTGGCCTACAAGGCATTCTCACCGGTCCACCCATCCCAACAGCCGTAGTTTATAGTGTGCGCACAATGCATAACGGTGTTTTAGGCACTCCAATGGATAGCATTGGTGAGGACAGTGTGAGGGAAGATATAGGCAGATCGTCCACAATGGTCAATCACTCAATTGATTCACGTGGAGTCATTTGCATGACGCCCACTTCAAGCCACGAGGCAGCACGTACGATGGTGCCATATCGCCCCTAGGCGATGCCATTGCCATATCAACTACTATGGCGTAAGAAGATTTTGCTACGCGAGTAGGGGATGACAGAATAACCATGAGCATGCGCGTCCGCAGCACCACAAGGCGCTTTCTTCTCCTTCTCTGTCTGGTTGGTCTCACGCCTCCTTTTCGTTTCACGTTTTCAGCCTTCGGTGAACAAAGTCGTCTGCCTCTGGAATCACAAACCGCAGTTTTGCAAACACTGCGCTAGCTTCTGATATTCGCAAACCTGCATTGCGTGACTGCGCCCATCCATCCCCATCTGCATTCCTGCAAAACCAGGGACCATTTTACGCGCAGGTCTTGATGGCAATAGGGCCGTGTAGAAATTACGCTGATGATTGATTGCAAAGCATGCAAGGGCAAGGCGGCCCCGTAGCTGCAACGGGCATTGGATCGTGGACAGGCGGACAGAGTTAAGGAGACGCCAGGGGATCACTCCAGTGGCTGATGAACTGATGATGGGATCTCCTGCGTATCGCCACAGTTTGCAGGAGACGCACGTCACGTGATCGATCCCCGCGGTCCCTTGTGCGGTCGGAGAAAACGAATTGATGCCCGGAATAGGGATGCTGGACCTGGACGTGCCAATCCGGTGGCACTGGACGTGGCGGACACGCGCGGGAATCCGATGCGAGACGGCGCCGAGCGCGGCTGTGAGTGACGCCATAGGTTCAGGTTGGTTGACGCCACGTTGGTCCTAGCGCCACGTTCGCACGCACGCACGCACGCGGCACGCCCCCCTCTAACGGTCGGCTGCGGTTCAAAAAGCAAAGGAAAAAAAAGGCTAACGAATTGACCGATCAGACGCTAGAGGAGGAGGAGGAGGCCGCAACGGTCGGGCGTCTGGCGCAAGGGCTTGCAGTTGCAGCGCGGCAAAAGGAATCCCATCCACCAGCGACGGCGTCGCCTGTGCATCCGCATCTGCGTCCCGATCGCTCGCTCGTAGGCAGGCTGAGTCGTAGCCGTTGCCCGTTGGTCGCACTCGCACCAGCTCCGGCTGCTGGATTCAAACCAAGACCTGCCTGCCCCAGCTGCATTCTAGTAATTCTAATTCTAATCCTGACGCCGGGCCCCCCCTCGCGACGGCTTTCCCGTGCATTTCCGACGGTCTCCATTAGCAAAGCACATTGGTACCAGCAGAGCACCAAATGAGGTTATCACCTACTACCACAGTACGTACCAGTAGTGCTTCACAACGTACACGCGTCTCTGATGCTGCAGCTGCTGATGGTAGTACAGCATTTTGAAGACGGGATGATGAGATAATCAAGATCCACAGGCCCCGCCAAGTTCTAACGGATAGCGTCCCCACCGAGCCGCCGGCCGAACTCCCCATGGACCTCTTCCTCGTACACCGCCCACCGACCTCCCTTCGCCCACAACCTCGGCGGTTCACAGCACCGTGCCCAGCCGTCGCCCGCTCATGCACGGCTCCCCACGTGCGTGCGTGCGCGCACGACCCTCGAGCCGATCCGCGAGCGAGCAGAGAGAGGATTTGAATTCTCCGTTTGCTCATCAGCCGCACGGTACACAAGGCGACGACGACACAAACGAACACAGTAATCTAATTCGCTAATCACGTCTCCCCACGCGTGCTTAAATACCACCACGTCACAGCCCAACTCACTCTTTCCCTCCACTCCAGTACTTCCACCCCCAGGCCCGCTCACGCCACCAGGATCAGAAGCAGCAGCCATGGGCCTCTGCTGCAGCAAGAAGGAGCCGCCGGCCAAACCGGGAAAGGTTGCCGCCGCGGTGATCTCCGACGGCAAGGCCAAGAGGCCGGCGCAGCAGCCCAAGAGGGCGGCCGCCAGCAAGAGCGCGGTGTTGGTCGTGAAGGCCAGTGCCGCCGCGGCCGCGGCCCCCGGGGAGGACGAGAAGAAGAAGAAGAATAAGAGGGCGGGCGTTCAGGAGGCGGCGCCGGCGGCGAAGCAGCAGCCGCTGCCGGTGGTGGTGGTGCCGTCGGCGCCGGTGCGCACCTCCAGCTGCACCAAGGAGGAGGTGGACGCGATCCTGATCCAGTGCGGCCGGCTCAGCAGGAGCTCGTCCGGGGCCGGGAGGGTGGCGTCCAGCGACGCGGGGCACCGCAGGAGGCGCTCCTCGGGGTCCAAGCGCAGCTACGACTTCGACCAGCAGGGCGGCGCGGACGAGGAGTGCGAGTGGGAGAGGCAGGGCGCGGCTGCGGCGGTGTCCAGGCCGTCGCCGCACCGGGGCTCGCCGCAGCGGAGGCGGTCGGGGAGCAGGGAGAGGAGCGGGGGAGGGGGTGGGAGCGGGAGCCGGAGGGCGAGCCGATCACCGGGGAGACGCGCGGATGGCGCCGCGGCATCTGTGGTTGCGGCGGCGGCGGGCTCCGGCGGCGGGGAGCGCGCGAGGCAGCAGCCCGGGAAGATGGTGTCCGTGCCCGCGAGGGAGAAGGGCCGCGCGCCGTCGCCCGTGCCCGCCGCGTCGGGGAAGAGGTGCGCGTCTCCGAGGGCGAGCTCTCCCGCGAGGGCGCCGGCGGGGAACGAGAATGCTGGAGGTGGGCCGGCGCTGAGCCGGAGCTCGTCCAGGAAGGCCGAGCAGTCCCCGTACAGGCGCAGCCCCATGGCCGAGATCGACGAGAACACTCTCCGTAACAACGGCAACCACAATGCCAAACCGCAGAAGGTAAAGATCAAACAAGACTTGAATTTTACTACAACCATTCCGTGCAGTTATTATCGTACCATTCGCTCAAACTCTTGCCGTGACTCCAGAAATCCGCTGAGACTGCCGTCGCCGCGGCCGCCACGCCCAAGAAGGCTGCGGTGCGTGGAAAGGTGCCGACGGCGGAGATGGCAGAGGACGCCACCGTCGCAGCGTCAGAGACGAGAGCGCACTCGTCGAAGACGATCGCGACGCGCTCGGCGACGGCGACCATCGTGGCCGAAAGCCTCGGCCAGAGGCCCGCCGGGCAGCCAGGCTGCCGATCGCGGCGGGCGTCGCGTGACTTGGACCAAAATCCCGGCTCGTACGCCACCCAGCTTCTCGAGGACATCCAGAACTACCACCAGCAATCCACCTCCGCCACGCCTGCGACGCCGTCCTTGTCGCTCCCGGCGTGCGTCGCCAAGGCGTGCTCCATCGTCGAGGCCGTCGCCGACCTCAACTCGTCCTCGGAGAACCGCACCTACGAGTACGAGCCCGGTCTCTCCGCCGACGACAAGGGCTCCGTCAACCTCGGCAGCGACGGCTGCGTCGAGGCCGCGCGCAAGCACGTGACGCCGGCGGCGCGGGACTTCCGCGTGGAGACCGAGCCCCAGGAGTCAGCCGGGAGCAACAGTGTCTCCGGCCACCCGTGCCCGTGGACGCCGTCGTGGGAGCCCACCTCGGTGGAGTCCACTGACCGGACGTGGAGCACCAGCGACGAGGTTGTCGAGCAGTCCGGCAGCCACGGGGGCCGATGCAGCCCGACGAACCGGCCCCGGCAGAGCAAGCAGAGGCCGTCGCAGCACGAGCCCGGCAGCCGTTCGCGCGCCGGCTCTGGGAATGGTAGCAGCTTGTACCGTGGCCGCAGCGCTCATCGTAGCACCGGCAGCGTGGCGAGCGGCCGGTGCGGTGTTCGAGTCGTCTCAGCAACTTCCTAGTGGATGAAAATTGTCGATTCAGGCATGTTGCTGCATCTGCATGGTTGCGGCTGCATGAGTGTGTAGTGGCAAGATGGATTGCTGCTTCACAGATGTGGTTGTGTTGCTTTACCTGCCATACATTGTCCAGATGTGATCATGGTGTGACATTGGCAATGTATACTCTGTTATATTGTTGCAAACCTGCCCAAATTCTTCACAGATGTGTCTGTGTTACTAATTTGCAATACATTTCAGATGTGATCATGGTGTGGCCTTGGCCAATGTCTCTGCTATTGCAGCGAACCTCTCCTAAATCTTTTTATGCCTGTTGAGGTTTTGAGCTCTGAACAATGCATGACGGAATATTTCTCAAAGATTCATACTCCATCTCAGATATAACACTTGTCATTTTCTTCAGTTCAATTGCTTCTCCACGAAAAAGGTGTAAATACCCTTTTTTGCATCGCAGAGCTGTTTGGTATCCAAAAGTTCTTTTTTTTTCTACAGATAGTCCTTCCCTTGCATCAATGCAAACTAACACTTCTCTCCTGTTCGATGGTCATTCGACATGTTTATCCTGATTGAGATTGTGCTGCACCTCTGTATCTATCACAATGATATAGTTCAAATACGCCATGAATAATCAAATTCCTATGTAGTTTTGAAAAGTCTATGTTTAGATATCTAATCTAAATAATTAGGCCATTAAGAGCTTTCGTAGCTCAGTTGGTTAGAGCACCCGTTTAGTAAGCGGGAGGTCTTGAGTTCGACTCTCAACGAAAGCATATTACATGTCTTATATTTTTCATTTATTTTATATCATCTTCTAGGCCTTATATTTCTGCATTTTTTATTTATGTTATACACTGGCTGTGGCTGTACCGTAGGCTACCGATCGGTGTCTTCTAGGTGTTTCCGAGTTTGTCTTATATTTCTGCATTTTTCATTTATGTTATATACTTTGAATATTAGGCATAAACTTTTGAATCTTTGGACACTACGTGTTTAGCAAGACATCATCTTGAGTTCAGTCTCAATGAAAAGTATTTTTTATTTATTTTTAGGCTCATACTTCTAAATTATACATTGACTGTGGCTGTACCGTAGGCTACCGATCAGTGTCTTCTAGGTGTTTCCGAGTTTGTCTTATATTTCTGCATTTTTCATTTATGTTATATACTTTGAATATTAGGCATAAATTTTTGAATCTTCGGACACTACGTGGTTAGCATGACATCATCTTGAGTTCAGTCTCAATGAAATGTATATTTTTTATTTATTTTTAGGCTCATACTTCTAAATCGGAGCTTGAATCATTTTTCCTTTTTTTTTCTTTATTGTTTGAATGTTACATGTACTTTTATATTTTTTTAATCTTTGGGCACTGATTAGCAAAACGTGATATTGAGTTCAGTCTCAATGAAATCATTTTTTATTATTTTTAAAATATTAGGGTTACACACCTAAATCAAAGTATCCGTACCATTTTTATTTTTGTGCTCATGCTTTCATTTAATTTTAAATATTATGCATATACTTCTATTTTTTTTTCATTTACTGTTTGGATTTTGGGGGTATACTTTGATGACTTTTGAAATTTCAAACACTACGTGGTTAACAAGACGTCGTTATCCTCAGACAAGATGATCAAAAAATTCTAAGGACACCGTGTCTGCACCATTTCCCCTATATTTTTTTGGCAAGGTAAAAGCAAGTACGCATTTTTAGAACGGTAACAAGTTGTTAAAAAGGAAATGGCCACAAACCTTACATCACAATTTAACACATTAGTAAAAAGATACGATGTTCCATGGGAACCATCGCATGATATTTACTTCCCTCAGCAGTCATCTCGCCTCATAAAATTATCCTGTCTTCCTAAACGTTCCAGCAAGCAGTAGCAAATACTGCAGGAGAAAAACATTCGGGTGAAGGGAAATCTAAATACAAAGACCTAATTGAGGGAGGTGAAATGGGTTTCCAAAGCAAAGGCCAAGGATTGGCCCAGGGGCTGCATGTTTCTCACCCCGGGAAAAGAAGGCCGGGAAGCCGGCAGGCTTCGGGCCTTCCAAACTAACCCTTTCTACGTGGTTGGGCCCCGGCGTCAACACCCAGCCGCCGCCCGGCTGTCCCCATTTCTTCGCCTTCGCCGTCAAGGTTAAACCTCACTCTCCTCGTGGAGGCATGGAACCCTAGGGGTCCTCGCTCTTACCCTCCGCCATCCGCCACTGTGCTTCGCGATGCAGGCTCCCGCGCGCCTCTCCTCCTCCACCGCCTCCAAGAGGGGTGAGTAAATCTAGTCACCAAGCGTATTCCGGCTTGCGCATCCTGTGCTCGATCGAAGCTCTGGGTTTTGGGCGCTGCGCTGATGTGGTTTTGTCTGCCTATTCCGTTCCTTCTTTCCAGTGATCGCGGGTGTCTCTAGCACGATCACACGGTCGTGCTACCGGACCACCAGGGGGAAGGCGCATGCGGCGCCGCTGTCTGCGCAGGAGCCGCCGCCCAAGGGGCAGAAGAAGATTACCAAGCAGGAAAGAAGGGCCAGGATAGTGGAATTTGTCGACAAGTGGGTGACCTTTTCTCACAGACGTTTCTGATTCTAGCGGGCTTTTTTTTTTCCTTTTCAAAAGAGCGAGTGCATGCGTGGCTTTCGGCTCATTAGCATTTCTAGTTGGCTTGTTTTGCTCGGTGCAATAAACATTTAGGCTAGTTGTGCTTTAAAGATTTAGGAATCAATAGCGGAAATGTAGCATAATTCATGTGGGTTCGTAGGATCCTGATAATTATATGGGAGTTGTTTGTTTGGTTCTGACTCAGCTATACTCAGTGGCGGAGCTAGGAAATTTAGAGACTGGGCAAGCTTAAGCATGACTTCACTCCCCGATATATGTAGTATATGGTTGTTATTTTTTTAAATGTAGTATATGGCTTTATTAATTTTTCCTGTTCACGACCTGAGAGCAGATGCAGATGCCGGGATATCTTTCCTCTTTGGACATTTGGAGCAAAGTCCAGTCAAAACTAAACAACACTTAGATTTCAAGTTCCATTGCTGGCACCTTGATTAATGATGGAGTGATTACGTACTGCAGGGCACCTCAAAATTTAATAGAAACATCTATTAGGCCTAAAGATAGCGTGCAAACCATGATACTTTCCTGATCAGCTGTAGGTGTCTGACAATGCGCTACAGCATGAACTACCGCCGGCGAGCCCGGGCAGCTGCCCTGGGTCACCGGGCAGTGGCTCCGCCACTGGTTATACTCATGACTCTTAAACCCCTTTTCCGTTTGTGGTTCTGTTTAGTGCAGTTTTAGGGCTTCAAATGATGGCAAGTTTCCTACTATAACAAGTGTCCGTCGGCAAGCTGGAGGCTCTCACTACACGGTGCGCGACATACTTCAGGAATTAGAGTATAATGCAAAATTACCACCTGGTAATGCCAAGGCAGGCCCACTTCAAGAAATGGCTGAAGTTGCTGAGCACTCTAGGCCTTCAGATGAGGCTAAGGTGGCTCAACTTCAAGGAACAGCAGAAGTGGCTGAGACCTCCAGGCCAAATCCTGAAGATAAGGTGTCTCAACTTCAAGGAGCGTCACAATTTACTGAGCATTCAAAGCCTAAGGGTGACATCGTAGAGAATCCATACAATTGCGACAGCTTCAAAAGTAGCGAGGAGATTCAAGATGCAAACGACATGCTAATTTCACAGGAGGCTGCTACCAGAACCGGAATCGTCGAAAAGGTTCACCCTTCTTTGTTGTCTTTATCTTTCAAAATTCTGTTGGCTATCATATTTGGCTACACACTGTCTTTACGTTCGTTGTATATATCTAGATATATGTTTCGCCATCACCAAGAGCTTATTTTTTAGTAACTTTATGTTGCTACGCAGACTGAAACTTGGACATCTGTGGGCTCTCATCCTTACAATGTAGAAACAGATGCCGCTAAGCATGCTATGGACACTTCAGAAACCTGTAAGACTGCAGCGTCACAATTTACTGAGCAGTCAAGGCCTAAGGGTGACATCGTAGAGAATCCATACAATCGCGACAGCTTCAAAAGTAGCAAGGAGATTCAAGATGCAGACGACGTGCTAATTTCACAGGAGGCTGTTACCAGAACTGGAATCGTCGAAAAGGTTCACCCTTCTTTGTTGTCTTTATCTTTCAAAATTATGTTGGCTATCATATTTGGCTACATACTGTCTTTACGTTCATTGTATATGTCTAGATATATGTTTCGCCATCACCAAGAGCTTTTCTTTTGGTAACTTTATGTTGCTTTGCAGACTGAAACTTGGACATCTGTGGGCTCTCATCCTTACAATGTAGAAACAGAAGCCACTAAGCATGCTATGGACACTTCAGAAACCTGTAAGACTGCAGATGGTCGACCAACTTCATCTGATCAAACAGAGAGTGAGAGCATGAATGTAAGGATGAACTCAAAATATCCTCTGGATATCGTTATTTTGTGTCTAACTACATTTTTTTGTAGACATTTCCTTTAAACTCATCATGCAGTTCATGTACAGAACAAACTGTCCGTATCCTTAAGAGAGGAAGCTAAATCAGATCTTGGAAACCAGCAAAGGGAAAGGGAAGCTAACAAATCAGATGTGAAGAATACAAAAGAATCCCTGAATGCAAGTGAACCAAGTGTATCAGACCAAAATGGATGTGACAAGGTGTTTGAGGCAAACACGCATGACAGGTATTACCCTATTAAGCTTACATGCAATATGTTTATCTTTAAATATCATTAAAAACATGTCTCAATTTGGCTTGTTAAGCTTGTATAGTTTGGTTCTTTTGGTATTATCAACTATTTGGGCTTGGCAAGAGGACTACTTCAGTCATTTGTTGTATTCGGATGGCTAATTGAAGTTTTGGAAGATGAATCTTCCCTTTGACTTGGGCAGAAATTGTTGTTAGTTTCTGGTGACAGATTCCACCAATTTATTCCAAGTCATTGCTTCTGATATAGTGATATTTGAGAAGAGTTTATCCATGTAACATTGAGAACCTTTGTGACTAGTTAGTTTTTTACCTGCAAGGTTGAACCAGTTGGTTCCTGACTCTCATGACCCAGAATTCTGGTTTGGATTGGCTAGGGAGCACCTCATGGCCTGAAATGCCATGGAACTTCCTTGCTGGTGACCAGGACCTAGGTTTGGGACAGCTTTAGAAGCCTTCGGTGGAATGCACAGCTAATATCATTTTAGGTTTGGGACTATTCTCTAGGCTAGTGGATGGGACCTAAGTGGTGCAACTTGTTGGTTTTTAAATGTCAATATTGGATACCGTAGTAAATTTGTGCATTGTATTTTGTATTATGCAGAGAACACAACCAAAAGCCTGAGCCTGAGGAGTCCGCCAACATGGGGCTTTTTGGTAGCTTGAAATCTTTTGCTAATGGCATCAAGAACTTTTGGAGAAAGTTGTAAATCTTTCTTTCTTTCGGCCCCAATCTAACACGCATGGAGTAACCCCTGTGGTCTCGTGCCTTCATCAATTTCTAAGACTGAACCAAATTGCAACATTTCTGAAGGCTACAGAATCGATAACATCATCTCCCTTGTTTAGCATTTTTTATACTGGAGCAATTTGTAAAGTTCTTTTATGCCAGACAACTCATTATTAGTTCCAGTGGCGCTTTGATAAAGTAGATTAGGGCATTACTTCTGCCCATGTTATCATGGTATCAAAATGCTGGTCTCGACTTAATGGTTGTCAATCGTCATGCGCATTTCTCCCGTCCGTCCTACATAGGCCTTCATGAATCATGAGCACTATTCTTCGACAGAGCTATCTCGTAAGCTAAACCAAAACAGCATTCCATATGTTGTGTTCTGTTCATCGCCCACAGGTGGTTCTGACTGATTCTGCAATGAAGGTTAGCTGCTGGCAGAATTTTCTTCCCCCATGCGACTTATTGCAGTTTGATAGTAGCTGTGGAGGGCTGGTTACTTTTGGCCGCTTTGGTCTAATTCCAAAAACGCTCTTCAATTTATCAAGAAAAAAATCATGTTGCATGTCCAGTAATAACCCAACCATAATTAGAAAAAGGTGCTGCTAATGCAACAATATGCTGTCTTGCAGGCAGTTTGCCTTATTTCACTTTTAGGTTTCGGTTCAACACGAGGAACCACGGGGGCAACACTGAAATAAACATGAGCACAACACGGACTGTTCTCTCCTGTTGCTGTAAAGCACAACTCGACTATTATACCCAGGTTCACAATTTTTCAACGTAGTTACTTGTAGTAGTAATTAGTGTTTTTTCAGCATAAACATATTTTGAAGGTATAATTTGCTTTATAAAACTACTAATGGTACTTTAATGATGACATATTTTACAAAATGTTTAAACAAGACATCCAAAAGTCAACGGTGTCATACAGTTAATACATCTCTGGACTCAAATCATGCTAACGATCTCCGCCAAACATCAGACTGAGATTGAGGTAACGTAGCTGCGTTCTTGTTTGTGACCAATTGCTATGCAAAAAGAACATAAACTTCCGAGTTACCACTCAGAAAACCAGTGTTAATAAGCATAGATGTTTTGGGGCTAGTACAAGATAACCCAGCAACACAGGCAAGAATAAACAAGCCACTGAAGATTGTACATAGCAGCCTCTCGATAATTTCGATGCCGCAGCATCAGCAAGCATATTTTCTAGAGGCCAAGGCCGACTGTCCTGCCATCTCTCCGGCGGAGACCTGCTATGTAATGCTTCTCCAGGTTGGTGTCGAGCTCCTCCAGTTTCTTGGCTTCCGCTGAGCTCCCGTCCATGTTCTCCACCTTGTTTTCCTGAACTGGAGCGCTGCTCTTCACACCCTGCAATAGGCCATAGCCACCAAGGCATCCTCAGACTCTAAAACTGTGTTAGTGCATCGTGGAATAATGAGGTATGCCTTGCTAAAATGGAAAATTACAATTGAGGAAGAAAATATTCAAATAGAGCTTGAAGGAGAGGGAATTACCATGAGTTTGTTAAATTTCTCTTGGCGCTCTCGATCAGAAAACAAATTTGAGTCCCATCTTTTGCTTGTCTGTAGCACCAGGGATAACAAAGTGAATGAAATGAAAACAAAGAAAAAAAAGTGTTGCATTCACTGAAATTTACCTCGTCCGAAGGATTGCTCTTTTTGTTGCCCCAAAGAAGCTTTTTCTTCTGACCAGTGGATAGGCGCCCAGTTCCAGCACCAAATGCTGCAATGTTCCTATTCACTGCCATAAAACACAAAGGGGCGGTCAATGATGCAAGCCGCAACTTTTATTGTCAGGGAAGATGTAACTACCATGGCCAGCTCACTGGATGACATTGAAAGTATGGAAAATAGTTTCTTGTATTATCAATTGTCAGTGGCTCAGTGCAATGTTCAGCCCATCAAAATGAAGTAACGAACAAATACATTTTCCCCTTTTCTCTATACCAAGCAGCATTGTTGATAGGTGAACGGGCCAATGAAAGGTCAAGCACAAGAGAGAGAAAAATCAGCTCAGGAGAATACAGGCCTTGGAGATAAGACAGAAATTGACATAAAGATTGTTCAAATACGACAATCATGAGGAAATGCTTACCTAATTCGGCAGCTTTCATAGCTGCAACTTTAGCTGCATTCACACCGTCTAAGGTTACTGCAGAGCTATCCAAGGGTTCTTTTGTGGCTGAGGATGGTTTGGCATCTGTCAAATTCCATAACTTTAACCTGAGGCCGAATATAGTAAAATATGCATCAACAAGAAAGCACAGGAATGAAAAATCAACTAACCCCCTGAGTTATCAACATTTGGGCCAGTAGAGCTGAATAGACCTCTTTTCTTCTCCCTAGTTTCCACCAAAGCTTCTTTCTCAATTTCCTTTCCATTTCTCTTCTTCAGGACCTCATCCTCCTTGATGGTTTCCTTGTTCTTACCATCCTCCTTGACGGTTTCCTTGTTCTTACCAATAATCCTGTAATGATCTCTGTCATGTCCATAACCTCTGTGCTCTTGCTTTCTTGCATCTGTACATTTATCGTACTCCCCACCATCATAGGACTCATGCTTTCCTACATTTATACTCTTCTGATCTCGATGGAAAGATTTCTCCCTGTACCTACTGTCAACGTCTCGCATGCCACCACGTGATCTACCGGATGTGCTATCACGCTTTGAGCGATCATAATCAGCCCTTGATTCACGATCTGATCGAGATGACCTTGGATGGCTCTGACCATAGTCGTCATCATACTTATCATGGTACCTCCTATAGTCATCATGCCTCTTGGATTCACGAGATGTTCCATAGGAATGCCTATCCGAATGCCTACCCGATTCATGACCTCTACCTAATCCAGCATCACTTGAGTCTTCTAGACCTCTTGAGTTATCCTTCCTTCCATAAATCTCATAATCTTTATCACGACCTTCCTTGTATTCAACTGGACTATGGCTCCTCCGGCGCTTAGAATTCATCCTGCACTTAGGAGCATCTATCAGTTGAACATCAATTCAATAATTTAATATATACTTGACTTTGAAGCACAAAAGTCAGTATTAGCATCAAATATCATCGTTTACTGGTAACACCCCCAGAATTATATTACTTTTGTTTACATGAAAGGTTCTGCACAAATGAATTGAAGCTATATTGGAAGAACCACAGAAACATTGGCACATGTATCAGTATCCACACTTTCCTAGTCAAAGTATACGAATCTGAACATTGATGGAGTACTTCATTTACTAAAACTGGCTCCAAATGCAGCATTTATGTGATGCCGCGTCACATTTAATTGACCATAAGATCTTAAATGATTAAGAAAAGCTTTGGGTAGATGACTTTTGGTTGAAATAGAGGGAGTTTTAAAACCACATCTTTTATGAAATGGCATTGGCTGAAGAAAATGGCAATTTTTGTGACCCCCTTAAAAAATTATACAAATGGTCTAAATTATTTAAGCCTGTTTGGCTCCCATGACTTGGAACCAATTTCTATAAAGTGTTTCCAATACTGTTTTTAAATTGAATCTGAAACCAGAAAATTAAATTCCATTTTTTTCCTGTGTCTGAGGTGCCATTCGAGATTGAAAGTTGTCCCTAAATAATTAACATCAGAGGGAGGAAGTAGCATCAGGCATCAGCAGCCAGAAGGGTAGCAGACATGGCATGTTCACATCCTTGTGCTCAAGGAACAGATCCTTTTGTTCGGCTAGGCTGACCTAACGCCCCGTGTCCAGGCAAGATAGTTCGGATGGAAGCCATCAATGGATTCACATTAACAATCAGCAAGGGTCTAAATGCTCAAATCGCATCCCTTGCAGATCCACAGACTGCTTCTCTCCCTTGTCGATATGGTGGAGGACTTGAGGTGAATGAGATTTTGCCTGCAAGCAACTGTAGAGGACTTGAAGCTTAACAGTGTCAAGGATTTGGTGAGGGGAGAGGAGCACACAGTGGAACGGGTCGACGCTATGATTCCAGATAATTAAGGGGTGGAAGAGAATCACATTCTGTTGGATTAGTATATGAGAAGAGAGGAGTTAAATATAATGATGGATCCCTATTCTTCGTGACAGACAAACAGCCTGAATGTGGAATTGATTCCCAATTCTCCTCAATTCCTAGGAATCGAACAGGGGCTTAGTAGTAAACATCATTTAACCAACCCTCAGTCATCAGAACATACTAGTGTGCCAAGAATTCAGGTGCCCCAACAATAACTCAATAAGTGATATGTAGTTCACAGTGACAGTGGTTCCAATAAAACTTAAATGTTACGAATTATCTCTAGTCTAAGGAGGAAAGATCAAGAGTCATGATTTTGTAGTGTGGTTCCGCACTGTAGTTCCTCAATTCTTCTTCATGCACAAGCTAAGTTACTTGATGTGGGTTAGTAAATTAAAAGGATATAGATTGTATTCTATTTAACCTGAGAACTATGGAAGAAATAAACTATAAACACATATACTATCAAGGAATGAAACAGCTCCAGAGAAGTTGCAAATTCTGCAATAAGGGCCAATTCATTCAGGAAATAAATTTAGTACCCCACTGATGTGGCCTGCTGTATGTATTTTCTTGGTCATATCAGACCAAGTCCAGCAGACCGTCTATATGGTCATCCATACTCCATGGTACGAAAATGACACTGTATCCTACACGTAGACAGAGTGAAATTTGAATATAGACAATGTGATAGATGATTTGCTGGAGACAACCTCAGTAGAGTGCTAATGGAGTGATACATTTGTCAAGCAAGCAAATAAAGGAAAAAAGGCAGTAAAAAAATATTTATAAAATTGGAGATGAAGCACTGCTACAGTGTTAAATTGTGAAAACAAACACTTACTTCTAACGCAATGGACATGTCAGGATCTAACGCAGATTTCCAGTGCATAGTTTCTAGCATACATGATGTGTGAATTGTGTTCTCTAACTCTCTAAGCCTAGCAATTGATGTCACCGTGTCAGCACTCAGCACTGCTCATGAAAACCTCCCTCCTTGCATGCCTACGTCATTTAACCATTTGTTCTTGTGTTTTCTGTTGCTGAAATCGCTATTATGTAAAATCTTAAAGTGTCCAATAAATAATTCGAGGTTTTCCAATGGGGAAATATACATTGCCTAAGCATGCCATTTTGACAATCAATGACCAATGCACAATTCATTGATTCTGCATCGCAAAACATGTATTTCTGTGTTATTTAAAACCTTGGCCATTGAGTGCAAACTGCCACAATAAGTCTAAACAAGCAACATGTTCTCCTGATCACTGCAATAACGAAGTCAACAAACAATCATTGTGAAGGACCATGGGTGCCAAACACACAAAATCTATCAGAAATTCAGCTCTCCTGACAACTCAAAATCCTCTTCTTACAAACTCTCGTGATAGGATCAACCAATAATCCGGCATGATATCAAAGCTAGTCCAGATAAAGCCTAACGTGGTGGGGCTGGTGAGGACGGATGCTAAAGTCGATCGATCTAGACCAGATAATTTCGAGAAAAAAACTCGAAGTTCGTAGGTATAAATAATGCATATATAAGATCCTAGTACATATTATAGTTTACATTACGGTTTGGGTGCTAGATTCGCGCAAGAGGAAGGGAATAAAATGGGTGGGGCGGTGGGCATACCTGGCGGGTGCTCGTTGCCGGCAAAGATCCGGACCAAGAACGGGCTCGACGAAGACCTGGGCACCTGCGTCAGTGGCGGAGCTAGGATTTAACACATGGGAATTCCCACTTTTCAAAAATCCAAAGTCAGAGTTTGGGGAACCGGCGCGCACGCCGCTGCTCGCCAGTCGCCGCGGATCCTTACCGCCGCCGCACGCCTGGTGGCCGGAGCCCCGTCGACGCCGCCGGCCTCCGCCTCCGGTGGCCTAGGGTTTCGTCGATTTTGGGAGGGAGGGATTGGGGATTTGGCTGATTGGGGAGTCGACGACCGTAGCGTCTAGCGTGGTGCGGAGATATGAGGTCTGCCGGGTGCGGAAGCGGAACGCCTCGCTGCGACGCGGCCTCGCCCGATTCCAGTTCCCTCGCTCGGTGGGCTGCTGGCAGGGCCAGGGGGTGTTGCGTCTTGCGTGGGCCTTTGGCCAAAGGGCCCAAGAGCTCATTGTTTGGCCTGTAGGACACCTGTAATATGATACTGTATGGGGGTGGGACAGGGATTGGCACAGGGAATCGTGTCCCGCCCTCCCATCAATTTCCTATCACATTCATTACATATTCACATACATATCTTTCACAATCGAAACACATCATAAAACTTATCACACCCTATGTTTTCCTATCCCACCCCATATTCCCCTATCCCTATCCTAATCCAAACATCACCTATGGGCACATTGTCTAGTAAATCAATGCAAGGATGAAGAGCTTCGCTTCAGCAGAGGTTGTTCACGAAGGCATAGGTAACATAGATGAGCATTGGCTAGCAAAGAGCTCCGTTTATTTTTTTAGGCCAGTATGTGTGGTTTTTGGCACCGCTTGAGGGTGTTTGTAATACTTATTTTCTTGATGCCTAATATAAGATGTTGTGTTCTAAAACATATACTTTAGTTTTTACTATAAAAACATATACTTGAAGCTTTTTAATTCCATATACACTTGAGATTTAGGTATACTAGGAATCCTCGGAACTTTATTAGAACACCAAAATATCAGTGCCAATATGGAAACACATGGTAGAAAGGGGAGGAAATAGTGCATTGAACACATGTCATGCGTGGGAAGGAGAGACACGACTGAGTAATCTACGGATTTCAAATTGCAATAATCCAAAGTGAAAATAGCTTTCGGTTTCAACTACTTGCTCCGTGATTCCAACGCTAAGACCGAAGTATATGACCAAATTCAAACTCCACTTTGTGCGGAGAGTTGCTATGATGTAGATTTCATCCTTGAGTCTTTTTACTGAACACAGATATAGACTTGGGTGGATGTTTTCTGGAGCACGTGGGCCTACACGAGATGTTTGATGCTGCATCACATCATTCCCATATGAAGTATGTAAGAATTCTCTGTTATCTATTAGAACCCAAAAATATCTCAATGCTAATATGGAAATCAGAAAAAATACTGCTAAATTCCGAACGTTTTAGCAGAGAGGGAGGGAACCCCAAAAGAAAAATACCAATTGATTTATAAAAAAAATCACAATAAAGCACATTATAATCTGCGTAACTCTCAATTAAGGCCTGCCTCACCAGCCTACATATCACATCCTCTAGTTTACAATATATTTATCGTGTTTTACATGTCTATGAACAAAACACTTATTAGTGACATCAACTTAAGAATCAACATGCTTGCTAACAACGTGTAGTGCTGAAGAAATAGTTTTTTTTTAAAGGCAAGAAATAGCTAGATAGTAGAAGTTACCCAGATGCTCTCCCTGTTAGTACAATTCTCCATGAACTATAAAATGACTAAAATAGTGTGATAATGAATTCATTACATTAGTACATATATACAAATAATAGGAGTATGAGTAGACAACTTCCTTCTATGGCCACCAACGTAGTACTAGTATATACTCATGTGAAACAGGGCAGTATGCATGTATTAACTCGCGTTTGAGCTTATATATACTTAGGGGCCTAAGAAGATCGCACGAAGAGTGAAATATGTCGAGCACGCACACAAAGGAGAAAAGGAAAAAAAGATTTACAATTTAAATGAAAGATGTCCGCTTAACTGATGTCCTCATCATCGTTTTTTATCCATTTTAACTTTTTTAATCATTTCAACTTGTATAGAGGGGTTATTAATATAAAGATTACAGTCTATAGAGGTTTTTATTGGTGTAAAATGGTGTTGAACTCAAAAACAAAAAATAAAGAAGAGCACGATAGCTGAATCGTACAGACAAGGGCGTCCCGTCCCGTCCGGTAGAAAGCCAGCAAAACCACCGTGTCCGGTCCGGTGAAAGCATCGAGAAAGCTAGGATCCGACTGGCCATCCATCGAATCGTCGGGCCACACCAGCCGGCGGTTTTGCTTCCGTGGCGGAGGGCGGTGGGTGTTGGGCGGCGCCCAGTACCCCGTCCCGCCGTTGAGGCCTGTGTCGAAGCCGCAAGCACGCAAAGAGCACTGTGCCGTCGCGGCGCTGCGGGGCGGAAACGCCGACTCGCGTCTAGTAAAAGTAAAACGAAGGCACGAACGCGAGTCTTCCAGTCCAAGCTAGCGAAAGGGGGAAGACAGCCGAGCGCCGGAGCGCGAGAGCGGCAGGCATGGGGATTGTGGAGGCGTGGGTGCGGGAGAAGCCCATCCGCACCTTCCTCGCCCGCCTCGCCCAACGCCGGGCGGCAGCCGCCGCCGCCTTCCTCGCCTCCCCCTCCGCCGCCGCGGCCATCGACGGCGAGGGCGGCGGCGACGGGAGCATCCCGCAGCTCTCCTCCATCGCCAACTCCGTCGTTTCCCGCTGCTCGAGGTACGCGCCTTCGCTTGACGCGAATCTACTCCGCTAGGGGTTGGGTCAGAAGTTTGATCTGAACTACCCACTGGGCTGATTACTAAAGGCTGCGTACGGTTTTTTTTTTGTTTTGTTTTTGTGATCATGACTGGTGTGGTTAGCACAGCTTCAAAGGATCCGCGAGAATTACACCCCAAATGCAGCAGATTACTTTTGTCCCCAAACCTGATTGGTACTAGAACTATGCAGAACCCCATTGTGCGATTGTTTGGAGAAGGATAAGAGTACTCTGAACATTTTGCTAGCCCAATCATTTGATACATCGCTCCTGTGGCAAGGCTATGTGACATTATGTATTGCTGGACATGTGCGCTTCATGCTTGAACCTCAACACTTTGCCAGAGTTCCAGCTTAATTTAACACGGTGTTTCTCACTAAGTTTGCCACAGTATTAGATCAACTAAAGCTGCATCCATTTTGTAATGAACCAAACTCTATGCTATGATGGATGCCATAACTAGCACTAATATTGAAATCAGTGCATGATCCTATACCCTCTCAACTTCACATTTAAATGCTGTTATTGTTGACAAGATTTTTTTAGAATCATGTCAAGATTCTCAGTTATGAAGTGAAGTGCTTAGTTTCCTAACTTTAACAATTTCAGGATTCTTGCTCTTTCAACTGAAAACTTACAGCAAAGCTTTGAGACTGATTTCCCACATAATCGTAATGAGCCCAATACATATGCAAGAGATCTTTTAGAGTGTTGCTGCCACAAAGCTCTTCATGAAGTTACCACACGCCCAGACTATTTGGCTGATAAGAATCTTCGCCGCTTGATGTTTGATATGATGCTTGCATGGGAAACCCCAGGCTCTGAGGATGCATCAGTAGAAAATGTGAGAACTCTTCAAGGCATCATTCTTTTGTTAACAACAAATTATTGGCAGCTTTGTCATTGTACAGATAACTTTGAAAGGAAAAAGAAACAACTGTGACTTTGTCTTCATTTTCCTTAGATACCTTTCAGTGATTTTCTTAATGATTTTCGTGCTGCTGTGGTGGTCAGGGTTCTATTGCTCGTGATTCCCTTGAGATTGAAGATGAGGATGAGGGATCAATTTTCTATGCAAATTCCACAAGACTGGCTGTTCAAGTTAATTGTCCTTTGAATCTTTTTTCTCTTCTTTTTCTGTACTCACTTACTCAGTGGCAACGCACATGATACTCTACTGGTGTCCAATTTTAGGTTGATGACAGGAAAACAGTCGGATTAAATGCTTTTGCCCGAATAGCACCTTCATGCCCAATAATAGCTGACTTGGTTACTGTCCACAATCTCTTTGATGCACTTACAAGTTCATCTGGAGGTCGATTGCACTTTTTTGTTTATGACAAGTATCTCAAGAGTTTAGACAGGTAATGCATACAACTTCTTAAATTGTTAAAATTCGAGATTTGTCCTACCTATCTTTTGTTAATGCGTGTATTGTGTCCATGCATAAATATCTGTAGTCCTCATGATTGAAATGATTCCAGGTAAGCTAAGCATACCGAATGCACCTGGAGGTTCTGTACAAGTACATTTCTTTGTTGTAGTGCTGCGCTTAGGTTCTTATGGTTGCACTTGGAACTGGAATTTGGGATATTTATTTGATAGACGAAAGAGACAATATGTAGGGGGCTGTGGATATTTAACAGTACATGATGCTATGATTGATCCAATAGCAGGTGCTAAGAGCCTAAGAGCACAATCGTTGTTATTTATAGGGAACTAAGGTCTGTGAAAGGTATCATGCAATCGGCACTTTCTTCGAGTTTTCCTCTTGATGCTGGAGAGTGTATATTAGCTATTGATGGAGACAAGCCTATTCATCCTGTACTGCAACATATCGGGATTTCAGCATGGCCTGGTGAATTGATTAATTGCCATTACAACTTCTCAATTGGAAGACATACTTTACTTTTGAAAGCCATTAATATATTCGTTCTTTTTGGCAGGAAGATTGGTCCTCACAACGCATGCTCTTTATTTTCAGAGTATCAGAGTGGGCTATGGTGATAATAAGATTGTTAAATACGACTTAGCAACAGATTCAAATCAAGTCATTAAGCGTGATCTAACTGGGCCGCTGGGTGTCCGCCTATTTGATAAAGCCGTGATGTACAAATCAAGCACTCTGTAAGTATTTGAAGGATGGGGCATTCCCCAATACCCATTTTGTTAGACCCTGCAGTTGTCATTCAATGAGTTGTTTTCAAAACTAACTACACCCTATTTTACAGGGCAGAACCGATTTATTTCGATTTCCCCGAATTAGGAGGTCCTTCACGAAGAAACTACTGGTTGGCAATCACCCGTGAAGTATTGCAGGTGAACAGATTTATCAGGAAGTTCAATCTTGGAGATGTTCAGAGAGCAGAAGCACTCTCAAAAGCTATCCTAGGCATCTTGAGATACTCTGCTGTCAAAGAAGCTTTTCACATTGCTCCTTCCCACTTTAAGACGACACTTACTTTTAGCTTATCAGAAAAGCTTCCAAAAGGAGATATGGTCTTAGAAGCGCTATATAATAACTATTTCCAACTCCTGGACTCTTCATTGAGCCATCTGGCAACTGATTCTGCAGTCGATAAAATGTCAGAGAACCATTCTGTACCATTTTCCTTGTATGCTCTTTCTAGAATGGGATTTCTTCTGCTGAAGCGAGAAGATGAAACTGAAAAGGAAATTAGCTTTTGTGCTGTTTGCTTTGGTGTAACAAAATCTTTGGAGGCCGCTCTGCAAGAGTCAATCTGTTACTCCGAGAGAATAGAGTCAGCACGTGCTACAGTAAATCAAGTAAAGGTGGAAGGCCTCGATGCAAATCTCGCCCTTATGCAGGTGTATATATTATAAATCAGTTTTGGTTTCTACTTGGCTTGGTCATGCTAATATTTAAAAAGCTTTGTTATTTGGCCATGCTAATATTTGCCTTTCTGGCACATGCAATGCGGATGATGTAAGCTTCTTTGTCGCCAAGGATTCAATTATAAAACATGTTGATTTGGATGTGGGAAAATGCCTTCATGCTTTATATTAGTTCTTTGGTGGTGGAATTCCTTGCCTTCCACATTACCCAAGCCTATTTCTCAAACAATGATACTTCAGTAGCAAGGTGGTTTGCATTCTGATGGATTGCATTATATTTCAGGAGTTACTCTTCCCTTTCATTCAAGTTGGCAAGATTGTTTACTCTCTCAGCCAATGGGAAGATCCTTTGAAATCACTTCTATTCTTAGCTTTTATGTTTTATGTTATTCAAAGGTAACTTCATTGCGATTGTCAGATCTTATCAAGTATGCTTATACATGATAATGCAACTTCACCCTTTTGGTTTCACAGGGGTCTTGTCAGTTACATCGTACCCTGTGTTTTATTGACTTTTGCTGTTGTCATGCTTTGGCGTAAATTTACTGGAGATGAAAAACTGTTGGAAGTGCTTGAAGTAAAACCTCCTCCAAGTAAAAATGCTGTTGAGCAAATCTTGACATTGCAAGAGGCTATATCCAAGTTAGAAGATTCTCTACAGGCTGCAAATATTGCTCTTCTGAAGTTCAGATCTCTCTTGTTTGCCTCTGTTCCTAAGGTATGTCTTTGGAACTTGCTGTTTGACATATTAGGCTTCCAGTATCTTGATAGGAACCAGGGTGTTAGTCCATATACGAACACAGGCTAAGAAATTCCTTGGCACATAATACTATATAAAAACAATCTTGTAAATTACTAACCCAAATTTTACTTTACAAGCTCAGACAACTTGATGATGAATGCTTGTTTACAAGTTCTTAGCTGTCTCTGACACTCTAGCCCAACATGTATTTAGGCGTCTGCAGCATTATGATTTACTGTGCAGAATACTCCGTCCGTCCCAAATTATAGTTCATTTTGGTCCTCCTTCTATCCGTCCATGTTCGGATGGATGCTAATGAAATGAATCTAGACATATATATACAAAGCACATTCATAGAATAATGAATGAATCTATTCAAAATCTAAAAGGAATCATATTTTGGACGGAGTATAAAACAATGTAGTCTTGGCTGTACCTCTGTACAGGAAATTTCCAGTTCGGCAAATGCTAATCTCTCTATCTTCCATGCAGGCTACTGGAGTGGTTTCTGCGGTACTTATTGTTGCAGCTGCATCTCTTGTCTTTATACCTTCCAGGCATCTGCTCCTGATTTTAGCCCTGGAGATGTACACGAGGGAGATGCCTCTAAGAAAACAAAACACAGAAAAATTCCGCAGGCGAATTAGAGAGTGGTGGGCTCGCATTCCAGCTGCTCCTGTGCAGATGATCAGACCTAACGAAAGCAAGAAAAAGAGATGACCATGGGCTCTCAAAAAGGAAAAATAGCCCACAGATTTCCCCGTTGCCCAGTTTGAACCTGACCAACTAACCTGTATAGGTTTTAACCCTGATTGCCCCCCAATTATATCATTGTACTAGTAATCAAAATGTTACCGAGTTCCACTAAGAAAGACTAGCCCTGATAGCCAGTGTATATCACCGTTAGTCCGTTGCTATCGATGTAAAATGTTGAATGCAAACGAGTCATTCATTTTCCTCGCAAGACATTTCTGAGAATAGAGAAGTTTGTGGAGCTCTGACTCCGATTGGTTTTACCTACATAACCAAGTGATTGGTCAATCGCGGTGCTCTCCCCCATATTTTGAGCTTCTGTCCTAGGGAGGTGGACCAGACTAGTGTTTGCAGTTCTGCTTGGCTCGAAGTGGCACACTGGAGAAGTGGCTGAAAGTGCGCCGTGCAGTTTGGTTTAACACAGTTTTTTTCCGTTCTATTTCTGCTGTCTGCACGCTATGCGCGTATGCCTGCGTGCGTCCCAGCGCGCCCTTTCTTGGCATTAGCTTTCTGACGAAGTTCATTCCTTAATAGAAAAATAGATTCTACATAGAATCGTCGAATTAAACTCTCTAAATCTGATTATAAAGGCATTAAAGTAGGTTATAAGTATAGTAGAATTGAGATTTTGTCAAGAATGCGAGAACACTGCTACCTAACCCTTTTGATTTCTGAATGCGCGAGCCCCGATTCTACGTCATTTCCTACTGTACTATAAAAGCGAATGCCCAACGCGGGTAGTTGAAAAACGAAGGCCAAGCGGGTTGTTGACTACTCTCCCCAGTCACACACTCACACCAACCTACCACAGGAGGAGCCGGAATCGCCCCAGCCCCGAGATTCTACCGGAAGGACATGGCCGCTGCAGTTGCATCTTCGTCGCCTCCGGCCGCCATCACCTGCAGAGGTACGAGCTCACCCTGAGCCTAAACTTGCTTTCGTCGTTGCGTAGCGGTACTAGTTTTAGTATCGAGTAAAATTGGATTGCTTGCGCGCAGCGGCGGTGGCATGGGGGCCGGGGCAGCCGCTGGTGATGGAGGATGTGGAGGTCGCCCCGCCGGGCCCCATGGAGATCCGCGTCAAGGTCGTCTCCACCTCCGTCTGCCGCAGCGACGTCACCGCGTGGCAGTCCAAGGTAACGCACAACGGAGTGCCCACCACTCCACCAGTAGGCACCACGGCGGCCGCTATGGGTATTTTTTCCTTAGCTAAGGATACTGACGAACGGTCTCTGTGAACGAATGCGTTTATCTGTCTCTGTTCCAATTCCAACACGCAGGCGCAACCTGATCTGTTCCCCAGAGTCTTCGGCCACGAGGCATCCGGGTGCGCTCCCTGATCTCCTCTCATGCTGCTGAATGCTGACCCTTGCTAATTGTGAACTGCTCGTAATGCTGACATTAAAGCACCTTCGATCTATAGAGTAGTAGAGAGTGTCGGTGAAGGTGTGACCGAGTTCCATGTGGGGGACCAAGTTCTCACCGTCTTCATTGGGGAATGCAAGAGCTGCAAGCACTGCGTCTCGGGGAAGAGCAACATGTGCCAGAAGCTCGGCCTGGAGAGGAGAGGTGTCATGCACAGCGATCAGAAGACCCGCTTCTCTGTCAAGGGGAAACCGGTTTACCATTACTGTGCAGTGTCAAGCTTCAGCGAGTACACGGTTGTCCATTCTGGGTGTGCTGTGAAGGTCGGCCCCACCGTACCAATGGACAGGGTGTGCCTGCTGAGCTGCGGTGTGTCTGCAGGTAAAATCCTGAGGCTCAGAGCTTCAGATGACCTGAGAGTACCTGTGTTTGCTTTCATGGTTGTAGAAATTGGTGCCCCCATCTTAGACTACAAAATTAAATGTTGCACTGTTCTGCAATGTAGACACAGTGAGAGTTAGTTAGAATAATAATGGGGATAGGAGAATCCTTGGAGACAGCCTTACCTTCCATCGTTAAACGTTTTTATGGTTTCTGATCATCCACCCCTCTGTTCATTGTTCTGTCTTCAGGACTTGGCGCAGCCTGGAATGTAGCTAATGTATCACGGGGCTCGAGTGTCGCTATATTTGGTCTTGGAACTGTAGGACTTTCTGTGAGTATCTACATAAGATTCCATTATAAGTTAAATAGAACACATCAAGAACTGTAGTCACGAGACCTATGTCTGCTGAGTTAGGTTGCTCAAGGTGCTAAGCTACGGGGGGCATCCAAGATTATAGGGGTTGATACTAATCCTGAGAAGGAAGAAAAAGGTACGTTGCACTGTCAAATTGTACACTCTGCTATGAGCCCTCTTCGTGTTGCTTATGTTGTTCCTCGTACAGGGAAATCATTTGGTGTCACGGATTTCATTAACCCAGATGAATTGACTGAACCTGTTCAACAGGTATCTTACAGCACACAACTGGTCACGTGCTCATAACTCTATTTTCTTTTGATATTATGCCATTTTGCTTGACTGGGTCACGAATAAACTTGAATTTTAATCTGACTATGAGCCGACAACTTAGCCGGGGCAAAAATAGCTTGTCACAGAAGGCAGCGCATGTAAGGAGAATGTTTTTCCATGCTTGCAGCTAATCAAAAGGATTACTGATGGAGGGGCAGATTACTCTTTTGAGTGCGTGGGTGATACTGGAATAGTCTCCACTGCACTTCAATCATGCTCGGATGTAATTTCCTTTCTTACTTTTTTTTTCATACATATTATTGTCCCCATATTCCCTTCCCTTCTATTCATATGCATTTCCCACTTGCTAGGGTTGGGGAGTAACTGTGACTCTTGGTGTTCCAAAAACAAAGCCAGAGGTATCTGCTCATTATGGATTTCTTCTAACTGGAAGAACATTGAAGGGATCTTTGTTCGGAGGATGGAGACCTAAATCTGATCTACCTTCATTGGTAGATAAGTATGCAGATAAGGTAATTCTGAAAACTTTTGCAGAAACAACTGTTTGAAAAGAAAAGTGAATTAATGGTAGCAATACACTTTCCTTTTGTGTAATTTGAGTCGGAGGAGCAAGTGGAAAGATGATCTGAAATATACATGTTGACATAATGGATGGTGATTACGACACAAAAAGATGGTAGAAATTTATTGATTACTATGATACTAACACGAACAAAATGTTCCAATTTCTTTGGCGTATTGATTGAATCCTTTAAGCTGGATAATGATTCAGAAAGCGTAAATCTGCATTGACTATTACATCTTGTCACTTTTCAGGAAATCCAAGTGGATGACCTAGTCACGCATGACATTCCATTTGATGACATCAACAAATCGCTCGAACTGATGCTAGAAAACAAGTGCCTGAGATGTGTGATTCACATGCCACAGTGACAGGGTTGAGCAACTGCACATGATTTCCACCATATGTTTACTTATCTGCCCTGTCACCCTTGATCATCTTTGTGGCTCAAACGCTCGAGTACCCATCAGAACATCAGA
This sequence comes from Paspalum vaginatum, assembly GCA_030272315.1. NCBI lineage: Eukaryota > Viridiplantae > Streptophyta > Magnoliopsida > Poales > Poaceae > Paspalum > Paspalum vaginatum. The sequence continues at coordinate 9,999,714 of CM059015.1, forward strand.
GCTCGATTTTTTTGTTGCCGTCCTGGTAAATTTTGGTGCTGTAAATCCAAACTATCCAAGTTCAGAACTGTCAGGAGACTGTACTGATTTTCTTTTGAATCTTTTTACTTGTTCACTGAAATTGAATCTTTAAGGTTTGTAATCTTGTTCCATGTATAAGCCATAAGGCCAATATTGTTCTTCTGTTTATCTATCCTTATTTGGATGAATTCAGATCCGAAGGATTCTTGAATCTGTAACATTGTGAAAGAGGAATAAATCTCTACGAGGGATTAAATTCTTTTTTTAGACACTCAGAAAAAATCGTAATGTTGAAGGGCCATAAGCGGCTGTCATTAAACTGTGTCTTGAACAGATAAAGGGAAATATATAATGTTTTCTCATATTTTCCGCCTGAAACTAGCTATGGATCTTTATCCAGTCTTTTTTTTTTGCTGAAAAAAAATGTTACAGCAGTGTGCAAATGAAATCCAGCCTATAATTTAATTAGGCAAAAAATGAAGGATACATCAGATGTTTGTTGAGGTGTAGCCAGTTATTGGTAAATTTAGCCATGGAGATCTTCTCGAAATAGCGTTTGCATCATCTTTCGGCAAGATCTTCTGACTGTACATGCGGTTGAGGGTACAATTGGGTCTGTCGCTGACTTGGTCACCGGTAACAAGATAAATTTCTCTTTCGAAAATCACCTTGTTTTGTTAGTATCAGTCTTCTGCAAAACCCCTGAATTTTTGTTCTTCATCACCAGGCCCTGAGTTTCCTTCTTTTCAGAAGAGGCCTGAGGTTGCCAGTGAACTTTATCCATGGTTAGCTCCCTTCCGCAATGGATCTGAATGGGGGAGCTCGTAATCTTCAGGGCTTAGAGCAAATGGAAAATCTGGCAATGGAGGTGGTGTTGCAATGATCGTACTAACTTCAATGTTTGACCCCAACAGATTTAGCATATACGGTGACAGATATTCATGTACCCTTTCTTTGGGTCTAATTCTTACCTTTTTTGAGTGTACAGGTCCTGGTAGCTCTGGAACTTGCTTTGTGTATCTTTTGGGATCATGTCCACGAGATATTTGGTTGTTCCGAAAGGAGCTGGGCTTCTGCAAAGTGCAAAGTAAACAGGTAATCCTTAATCAGGTTTAATATATGTGTTAAACACTTCTCTGGTATAGAGGTACACTAATAGTCTTGGAAGAAGGTAACAGATGGTAAAACATAGGAAGTGATGGAAATACTTAGAAGTGCCAAATGACCTTGATGCTGGTGGAGCTGTGCGTGGAAGGCCTGAGAAGCCCTTTTGCTCTCATTGAGAAACTCTTCTGATGCTTGGAGAGCAGCTATGGCCATCTCTTGGGATTTCTCGGTCTCTCCCTCATCAATAATCAATCCATGAAAATAGTATGCAGCCGCCTGTCAAGGTAAAGAAAATACACATGACATTCATTTAAATGTACACAGATGATCAATTAAAGGATAACCACATTGAAGAAAATATTGCTCTGCCCAGGAAATTAATTCAGGTGGTCGATGATTGTAAATGCAATTTAAAAAACAAAATGGTTAATGAAAGAGACTTAGGTCATCTGCACACCTTCGCTTCAACATATTTCCATTTTACAAAGAGAGCATGTTTTCTCCCCCATCCACTGACAAGGGAAGCTCTAGGACGATGCTATCCTTAACCTGTACCTATTGAACAATATCTCAGATATAAGTAAACTAGTTTGTTTACTACTTGCTTAATGCACAATAGAAGGGAATTATTATATGAAAGATTTATTCATCACTAGGGTTATTATATGAAAGATTTATTCATCGCTGGAAGATACAAGTGCATGGAATGGAGTCACGATCGTTTCAATCGCAGATAAGGATTGTGAACTTTTAATTGTGAACTTTTATAATGGCTCGTATGAAATTGACTCTATAGGTATAACCAACAAGTGCATGTACTATGTATACGTCCCATATGTGCATGAGTGAAATGCATCTTTGGTGTATACCTCCTTTGGTTGGATTTTTCCTTTCCTTTTCATATCACAGATTCACAGGGATTGGGGCGGGCATCAGAAATGGGCGATCAGATACAGAGTGAAATTTGCCAAGAAGAAAAACCAACCGGCCGGACAATCCCACTCTAGATCATTGCTCCGAGCACCAAATCCACGCAGTAAGCCAGATAAACGTCGAGGTTGAATGGGCCGAAGAACGGCCCATCCATCTGGTCAAAGAACTCCAGTTCGAGCGCCGTTTCATCCCGTCCGCTATCGATGTAGAAGACGGAGAACAGCTTGTCCCCAGGTCCATGTCCGTGGCAGAAGTACACCGCGTTGTCGCTGGCAGCGATGGAGGGAAACAGCGTGGTGGAGACGGACAGCGTCCGAAGCGAACCAACGAAGAGGGCGCGGCCGGCACCCACGGTGCTCGTCGGAACGAGCCTCCGTCCGTCGACGTCCACGTCGAACACCGCAACTTCAGTATGGTCGTCGTCTTGGCTGAAGCGCACCATGAGCATCCTCCTGCCGTCGTCGTCGCTGGACGGAGCAAGAAAGAAGGAGCACCTGACCGGCGGAAGCGTGGCGGCGGCGACGGTGGTTGTCTGCCGAATCACGTACACCAGCCGGGGCGCCGGGTGGAGCTCCAAGGTCAGCACGTCGCCCATGGACGTCGACAGGTAGAAGCGCCCGTGCAGCGAGAGCGCGGAAAGAGACGACATTTTGCCTGCACCGCCAGCAGATAGCTCGCTCGTGTCGACGAGAGCCCAGTGCGGTTCCCCGAGCCTGATGCAGGCGAGCACCGGGACCTTCCCATGCAAAAAGACCACCACCGTCGGCGGGGAGGCGGCGCCGTCGATGACGCCGAACCCGCCGAACCCGTACATGTCCATCGCGACCCCGGACGCGTTGGTCAAGTCGTAGATGATGGAGGAGAAGTCTGGGAGGTCCGTGACCGCGCGCGTGAGCGGGTTGAAGAGGCGGATGGCGTAGGCTGTCGTGTTCCAAAGGACGAGGAGGCCCTCGGCGTAGCCCAGCGGGTGGTGCCCGGCGAGCTCCGGGAGATCGAGGTCGACGATGGAGGCGCCCGTGGCGACGTTGAGCAGACGGCGGCGCGTACCCTCGCCGTAGTTGGAGAGCATAACCCAGTTGCGGGGGAAGAAGCGGCTGTTCAGGCCGCGCGGGTCGTCCGTGAGCTGCCGCCACGGCTTGCACACCGCGCGGAAGCGGATGTACTCGGTCAGGTCGACGCCGAGGAGCCGGCCGGCGATCTCCGCCACGAGGTCTGGTAGAAGCTTCGTCCAGTCCCTTCTGCGAGCGACGTCGTCCACGCATGTCAGGTAACAAGGGCGGGCGATCACCATGGATGACAATATGAGATGTTGGTACCTCTCCGGAGTATCGCGGTGTGGTTCTTGCATCACGTGCCGAACGTCGCGGGTGCACTGCCGTCGTCTTTGCGTGGCCAAGGACATCTAATCAGCCTTCCCGGCCACTCCCGGTGGCTCACGGATGCGACCGGGAGGCACCTGAGGCGCACCTATATATGCAATATGACTGATGAAAATGCAGGCCTAAACCATGTGTTCGGCATCCCTCAACAATCATTCTGCTCGACTGCTGAGGCTGGTTCTTATCTTATACTTCAAGAACCGTGCTTTTCATCTTTAATTTGCCGTCGCTCCGGACAAAAATAAACTTTGTCACCAACTTTGAATCTGTCGAAATATTTAGTATATAAAAAAGCGTCCCTAGTAACTGTCGATATGCCATGTTCTACGTCATGACAAGTTGACAACTGCACCTAGAGGTAAACATTCTTGGACACATCAACGGTTCCTTCTAGTCCTTTCCGGGCCACACACGGTGTTTTAAGTTTAAGGTTTGTTGGATAAACTATTCATTTTTAATTACTTGTACATGTATACCAAATAACTACAATTCCAGCTCTGTCTTAAGTACAGCTATTTTAAGGTCGGCCGAGATTTGCGAAGAAGAGAGTTAGTATTTATTATGAAAAATATATTTCATGATGAATATAATATTGTTTATTTAGTATCATAATACTCCCTCTGTCTACGAAAGAATGAAATCCTAGTTTTGTCCTAAGTCAAGCCATTGGAACTTTGACCAAGATTATATCAGAACATATTAAAATTTATGCTACCAAATTAGTATCATTAGATTCTTGTTGAAATGTATTTTCATATCGTACATAATTGGTATCATAAATGTTGTTACATCTCTATATGAAGTTAGTCAAACATACGATAGTTTGACTTAAGACAAAACCATGATTTCATTCTTTCATGGACGGAAGGAGTATTATTTTTTATAAGCTTATTAAGTCGCGTCATGTTGTATCCTCATGGACATTTTTTCCTTCTATGGCATGTTTTCTCTTGTGCGGTGTTGGGCTATTGTGGTGGTGAGCTTCAATTGATGATGGAGAAGGGTGACAATGGAGAGTGGGCTTAGCTAGAGTTAATCTGAGCTAGAAGGCAGTTGTGGCAGCAAGGTGCACCTGTGGATGGGTGGCAGTAGTTGATATTGGGTTGTAAGATGAAAGAGGAAAAAGATTAACAAAAAGTGGAGTTGATTTGGGACTCTGATCTTCATCTAATAGACAAGAAAGTTAGGTGTTAGATTGGGACAAAACACGAGTCTTGTGTAGATGGACTTTTTTTTTTTTTGCCTTATCTGTGTTTAAAAAATAAGACATTTTAGTTTTGTCCCTAGTCAATCCTTTTGAAGTTTGACCAAATTTATAGGGAAAAAGGTGATAACATTCTTAACACCAGATTATGTTTATGATAATATATGTTTGACGAATCTAACCATAATTATTTGGTTTCATAAATACTCCCTCTATTCTTTTTTATTTGACGCGGTTGACTTTTTTCAAAACTTTAAACATTCATCTTATTTAAAAAAATTTAAACTAATGTATGAAAACTAAGTCATACTCAAAGTATACATAATGATAAACCAAGTAGCAACAACATAAATAATAGGTAATGAAATTTTTTGAATAAGACGAAGGATCAAAGTTTTGAAAAAAAGTCAACCGTGTCAAATAAAAAAGAATGAAGGGAGTACTGATTATTTTTTTCTATAAACTTGGCCAAACTTCATTCAGAAAGTTGGACTTAAGATGAAAATAGAATGTTTTGTTTTTTTTGGATGGATGGAGTACTTTATATAGTTGAGATTTGTATTATAATGTGTTCGTGGATGGCAATTCTGCTCGAAAGAAAAATGTTTAATCTAATCTAAGAGAGAAAAATGCTCAATCGTCTATACGACAAATATCATTCTCTTCTATCAGATGGTATTCAGCTAGTCTGGATGGAATGGAAACCGGCTCATTTGATTTTGTTTCCACATCATGGGCTCTGGGTAGGGACATTAGATTTTTTTTTTCTTCTAAGCAATGATGTATTGGAAACATGTGATCAAGCGAGCTAATGTTAAGTTTTTTTTGTGCCAGATGAATAAATTCTCAGTTTGTCAGGCCATCTCTAATGGTACTCCTCAAATCCCACTCCCTATCACTATTCTAACTAACTCTCTGTCTATTTACAGTGCAGTGCAGCATTTATATCAAACAGTGTAAAATAGTGTTTTGAAAAACACCTTTGAGGAATCCCATTACATATGGCCTTAGGTGTGCTCATGTTTTCTTATAATTATCACAGAATCGATCGACGCTGTCTTTTCAATTATAAGCGGCATTTCCATCGATAGGGGCGTTTATATGCCGATTTTTGACGGCTCAGTCCCTTCAATACGTTGTGGTATGGTATGCGTGCGCTGTCTTCGACTCTTCGTTGAAGTGAGTCGCGGTTTCTTCAGTTCTAGGCGAAATCAACCCCGAAGATGCGAAAGGAGAGAACGTACAGTACATGTATGAGAGGGTTTTTTTTTTTTTTTGATAGTCATGTATGCGAGGATTGAGAGATGGCCCAAACTCCAAAGCACGAGCTGGCACTGGCAGCCAGCAGTCACGTGCACTACGTTGGCTACATACCGATACCGTACGGGCGGGCGTACGTATACGAGCTTGCCGACGCAGAATCGCACGACATGGTTTGAGTGGTTACTTGGATGTATCTGTACCGTGTGACCGTGTCACGATCCGGCCGGACCACACTCGGCATATGGCTGTCACGGTACGCTACCGTTGGTAGTGTCCGTCCGATGCCGAGAAGAGATCTGACGTTCTTCCACTCCTTTGAGAAAAATGTGCTGACTAGTGTTTGTTAGGTTGCCTAATGTCGGAACATGGACAGCACCGCCGCAAGCTTCATTTTCAGTACTCCGAAGGTACTAGTGCCGAGTAGTGCATCTCAACTCTTCAAAAGTGTCGTCGACTGTAGGGTTCACACTCACCACGATCGCATGGCAATCTGTTCACGACGGGACGGCATGCCGCAGCGGATGTGATCTTGCATTCGCTGTTGGGTGTTTGTGGCCTGCCCGTTGGAGGGTTGGCCGAGGCACTCTAGGCGTGTCTAGCGTACTGTGCGGTAGAGGCATGTTTGGGCGTTGGGGAGCGGACGACGCCCATCTTTATTTGGACAAGATTGATTTGGGTTGGGCACCGGCCACCGGGCCCCGGTTTCCCGGCACGTCGAGGTGGCCCGGGCCCGGCCGTCGCTTCGCTCGCAGCAGGCCGGGGCGCCCGCCCTCACTGCACGGCCCCACGGCACGCACGGCCCAGAAAAGCCATATCCCATCGGTGGGTACCAGTGTCAGACGTCGTTGCATTCGACGGACCTGCGGGCTGCTGCTGAATTCCTGCCCATCGGGGACCTCCACGGCGCTGCGGGCCTGCGGCAGAATTCATTACACGTACTTTCCCTTCTCGACACCCATTACACACACGTCGGCATTCTCTCACGTTGAGTTGCCGACGGGAACGATGACTCTTAGGGTGCGTTTGGTTCCAGAGCCATCTGGGACGGAGCTGCTTCTGTCCTCCGTTGTGTTCCGTTTGGTTTGCGAGCGTAGGAATAGAGCCATTCCCGAAAGCGAATATTCGTTCTAGATTCGGAGCGAACTCATCCCTCAGAAAATCGCGGACGCAGCCATCCCAAGTCGACGCCGTCGCTTCAGGTCTCCTTCCTCCCCGCGCTCTCCTGCTCGCCTCTCCCTCCCCTCACCGGTCGGTAAGGCCGAGGCGACGCAGCGCGGTCGGTGAGTGAGGCCGCGGCAGGTGGGTGAGGCAGGAGGCAGAGCCCGGGGCGGCTCGTGTCGGCGGGACGAGCGAGGGAGGCGGAGCCCGAGGCGGCTCGCGTCGGCGGACGAGCGAGGTGGTGGAGCCGGCGGCGCCCAGGGGCGAGCAAGGCGAGCAGGGGCTGGCGGCGGGGCGAGCAAAGCGAGGCGGGGACGAGGGCTGGCGTCGGGGCGAGAAGGGCGAGGACGGCGGCCAGCGGCGGGCGAGCAAGGCGAGGCGGGGGTGGGGGCGGGGGCCGGCGGCGGGCGAGCAGAGGCAGGCGGGGGCGGTTTGTGAGCAGAGGTAGAGGAGAGAGGAGTTTATTTTCCTGCCACGTGAGTCCCACCAAACGGTGGGTTACACCATCTGTTATCTCGATGTTCAGATCCCACCAACTAAACAGAGAACGGAATCGTTCCACTCTTAAACCAAACGCATACCATGCAACCGTTCAATCCTCAAAATCTGAGATAGAACCATTCCATCCTACTATGCTCTCTAACTAAACGGACCCTTAAATTCCCCTCAACCCCCTGTGATCATAAGCATCTGCTGGGCTATGGTCCTTTGTCGATATGATGCTGATATATTATACCTTTTTCATTTTTTTCTTGACAACACGCACACTCATCTTAAATATCCCCACCCCTAGGGAGGACAGGAACCGATCCCGCCTTCCACCACCACCGGCCACCAGGATAAGGGGATGTTTGATCCTGCTAAAGTTGAGTCCCCTCGCATCGAATATTAGACAATAGTAGAAGAATTAAATATAGTCTAATTATAAAATTAATTACACAGACAAGGACGAAACGACAGGTAAGAATTTATTAAACCTAATTAATCTATGATTAGCAAATGTGATGCTACAATAACCATTCGTTAATCATGGATTAACTTTGGTTTAATAAATTCGTCTCGCCATTTTAAGTCATCGTCTGTAGTAATTAGTTTTCTAATTAAACCATATTTTCATATTTTCTAACTGTCATCTAAATATCTGATATAATGTGGACTAAAGTTTAACTCTCAGGATCCAAATACCCTCTGAGAATCATCCTGTCATGGGTTTCCCATGAACGAAAGCATCTCAATTGATCCACGCCCAGGTACGTGGGCCGGCTAGCAAACAATCCCAGGCGTCGATCTTGGAGAGGCCTCAATCAAGACAGGGCGTACGTACACATATGGCTTTTTGCTTGACAATGTGAAAGTAGTGGTCCAGGTCGACGTAGAATACGAACATCAGAATCCTCTTCCCTTCACCGGGATGCCAAGAACATTCGTGCACTCAAAATCGTTGGCGGAACAAAGTCACCGGCTTTAATCACTAGTAGCTGACGATTCCAACTGCAGACTTGACTAGTGGAGACGGAAGAGTCTTGATCAGGAAGCCTTTGCAGCCTATTGGGTTCCGTTCGTGCTCAACTTGAGCGATTCGTCTATTCTACTGTTATGTCTGCTGTTCCGAATTACCGACACTTTTATAAACAGTATCGTTACAATGTCATTTTTTACTATACACGACCATTTATACGATCTGCTGAACTCAGTCTAATTAGACAGGATCTTTGGGTTTACGTGTATCTGGAGCAAAGATATTTGCGTTGGGGTCCTTTTCTCCCACCGAGATTAATTTTGGACCATTAGTTAGACTGTGAACGAAGCATAGGGTGGAAACCACAAAGTCACCAGCAAAGTGTAAGAAATTTCACAGGACTAGCATAAAAATTTTATAGAAATCAGTTTAAAAACACTACAAAGAAATCTTTGTTCCAAAGGAAATTTCAGTAACGTTGAGTCATTAAATTCAATTCAATTAAACAGAACAAAGTCAGACTATTCGCTGCCTGCCAGAGTTCACATTCCTGAAACATCGACATCAACATCAATTCAATGACACAGAGGCCAGGCTCCGTTTTGCTGCTCGACGAGAGTTTGACGCTGCTGAAACACCACCGTCTCCACGGAAGCCAGGGGGAAGCCATTGGGATCGTGAGCACGAGGAGCGCCCCGGACCTGACCAGAGCCGACTAGCCGAGGCTCAAGAGCCATGCAATGCTGCAAAAGTGCGTCCAAAAAACAGCCAGTGTTCCGTTGAACAGGGATACACGCGATTCCATTTCGCTCTCTGCGGGTCCTTGAATTGGGGGCCAACTGCTCTGCTCCGTCCTGCCCCGTCAATCAATCCGCATCGCAGGCGCACAAGGGCAGCACGCTAGAAATAACTGATAAAAAAGCTGCCCGGCCACTCTGTAGTCTGTTCGCCATCGCCGTGGACCGTGATGACATCGGCCTTGTACTACTTTCTCGTGGTACTAGGCCAGCACGCCAGCCGTATGCGGACGGGACGAGGGCCACGGGACGAGAGTCCACGGTCCGCTGCCTGCTGCCCCACCCCGGTCCTGGAGCCTGCACTGGCAGCAGCAGTGGACATGAAAATCCAAGCGCGGTGGCCCGAGAATCCAAGCCGCAAGAAATTCTCGCCGATCCACACAGCGGCCGGCCAGCCCCGGCGGATGGATGGAAACGCCAGTGAGTGCGCCCATGTGGCCATGTGACCCACACTGCCTTGCTGTGCTAGCTGCAGTCCATACCCCCTTGTCCACCACCCAGCAGTCAGCCTACGAGCCGTGCAACGGCACATGCCAGGAGCCACGCTACCGTCGCTACGGCTGCGCAGCCGAGTCCAAGTGGAAAAGGGAGACGGCGTTATATAGGGGCGGGAGGAGCGCCGCACGCTTTCCCCGCTTCCTTCGCCATCTCCACCACATCCACCTCGCGCGGCTCTCTGCCCCCTCCACTGGGACTCTGTCCGCACTCCGCAGCAAAGAGTAGAGGCCAGTACAGTATAAGCGGAGAGCGCGCGCGCGCAGGAGGAGGGGAAGAGCGAAGAGGATGGCGGTGGTGGAGGCGGGGCTGGTGGCGGTGGCCAGCGGGAGGGGATGCAGCGGCGCCCGCCTGCTGCGGGGCCTCTACTGGCGCCTGCGCGCGCTGCTGCGCCGCCTGCGCTCCGAGCGGGCAAGGCGCGGACGCAGGTTCAGCTACCACTACGACGCGCTCAGCTACGCGCTCAACTTCGACGACGGCCGCGCCGCCGACCTCGTCGTGCTTGGCCCCGGCCACGCGCGTCGGTGACGGTGACCGGCCGGCCGGGATTCTTGCCTTGCTTGGGTCGACCTTCGGGCACCCCCGGGGTGCGGCCGGCTGCTCTCCTGCGGTGTTTTGCTTTCGCTGCTGCAGGATTGGTGTAGTAGAAAGAAGATGGTAGGGTGGTCCGGTGGTCCGGTCTTGGCTAGCAGACGAGACGACGGTGGTTTGGAGAGAAAAAAAAATGCAAATCCTGCGGTGCCTCCGCGATGCACTTCCAAGTTCTAACCAACACCATCGCCGTCTTGATGCTTCTCCTTACTTTCTCGGTTTCTTGCTCGACGCTAAGAACTCTTTTTTTCTCTCGTGCTCGTGGGTCATGCTGCAACTTTTGAGGTGATCATGGTTTCTTTCAGCTGACCTGAGCAATCAGGTTAAATTTAGGCATGCTGCTACAGCCACTGAATGGAACTGTTATCAGTGGAAGACTGGAAGGTAGTAGGATAACTTTGTGTGCTAGGTGGTCTTCCCCTCTGCTGACTTGGTGAGTGCAATGTAGGATAACAGGCTTCTGCAGGCGCGTGGTTTTTCCTTTTCTTCAAAGTCTGAAAAAAAACTGTCTTGGGCCATCATACGTAATTACTTGTAGTTTAGCAGATCTAGATTTACAACCCACGCGCATACAGTTGTCTGTTTTCGCCCAAAAGGAGATCGCTTTTGCATACCACAAGGATGAAGCATTTGTCAGGAGCAGACAGAAGCTAATCGCTAGCGGGCGAGGGGCAATCCTGAATACTCTCTCCATGCAAGAACGCCGCTGCCATGGTGCACATCACCACATCAGAGCCCACGCGACAAAATGACGATCCAGTCACCGAGATGGGAACCACGAACCAAGATGGGCAAAGCTGGTCCGAATTCTGAAAAGGTGAAGCGAAGCGAGCTCAGCAATTTCCGGTCTTCACATGGGATAGGGTGAAGACCGGCAAGCAAGGCAGTCGCAGGGCACGCAGCTGGCTTTATTTTTGTTTGTTTTTGGATTACACGCAGCTGGTACCTAAAATCCATACGAAATCTTCACCGGAAATGTTCTGGTGACTGTATCCTCGGGCAGTTTTAAATATAATAATCTAGTTTTAAATATAACTCACGGTTGATTTTTCATCTTATTTTAAAATTGTATAAACATATAAGAAAACAACTTATTCTCAAACTTTCTACAGTGATATTACAACAAAATAAAAAATAACTTATAAATCTTTTAAATAAGACAAATAATCAGAATTTGAGAAAAAATTACAAACCAAACGGAGCACTAAATAGCAGGCATAATTATCCCTTTTGTACGATAAGAAAAGACTAGCTCTCGAGGAGTAGACCATCAGGTGTGGTCCCGTGGAACTCGCATCGATCTTGCAGGCATCGTCCAAAGCCAAAAGCGATGGTGCATGTTGGGCCATTACACATTCACACGGGATTAAAAACGGGGACAGCATGAAGCATGCCATATGCATGCCAGCATGGGAGTGCAATAATTGAGAGAAAATTACCTCCTTAGCAACAAAAAAAACAGTTGCTTTTTTTTTTGCCCAAAAAATTTTTTGGCTCCTTGATCTGAAAATTTTGTTACATGCCTTCTTTGGCCTTCCTGTCCATTTCGTCACGTTTTTCATCCCAGGCAAAAAAGAAAAAACATTTTCGCCGTTGTTCCCACCTGTTCAGCTGCACCTCTTTCATCTCTCTCTTTCTCCAAGCGCGTTGGCCGCCGCCCTTCTTCCCACCATCGGCCGCCCTCCCCCTCCGCCGCGCCACCCGTGCCGCCGCGCGGCATCCACCGTCCACGTGACAAATGCGTCGACGACGATGCAGATGTGTGCCGGATGCCGTTGGGCGGGCGCGCGCCGCTGGAGGACATGTCGAGGTCTGAAGGAAGGGTCCGGGTGAAGGCCGCGCCACCGGAGGTCAGGTTAGGGGAGGTCTGAGCGAGGTCCGGAGGCCCGGGAGGTGCCCAGATGGGGCCACGCCGTGACAGGAGAAGGCGGTCGAGTGAGGGCGGGCCGCTGGAGGAGGCCGCTAGGTGAAGGCGTGCCGGGCGAGGAAGAGGTGGTCGGGCGGGGCGGGGTGCGGGATGAGGGCCGAGTGTCATCGGACCCGTGCCGCCCTCCGATGGAGCGCCACCAGTCCCCAAGGCCAAGCACCACCGGCCCTCGCTGTGGAGTGCCGCCAGGCGAGAAAGAGAGACATAGAGAGGAAAGAGGTGCGGTTGACAGGTGGGACTATGGGCAAAATTTTCTTTTCTTTTTTCCGTGGGATGGAAAATGTGACGGAATGTATGGAAAGGCCAAGGAAGGCATGGATCAAAATTTTCGGGTCAAGTAAGGAACCAAAATTTTTTTAGACCAAAGAAGAAAGCAACACTATTTTGAGCCAAGGTGGTAATTTTCTCAATAATTTATTTATTGGATTACCAGGTAAAAACGCTGATACGCGTGAGGCCGTGAAACATACTAGTACCTCGGTATCTCCGTTTTTATATAAACTAGTAAAAATACGCGTGCGCCCCTCACGTGACAATAAAAACATATATAACTATTTTTTATAATTATATGGATATTGAATTTATTGTGGATTTTATTTATTTAATGTTTAAATGAGATAAGAATGTGTTTGAAACTACTTCCTCTATTGGGAAAAAAAACAAGGCATATGAATTTGTGATTGAGTCAAATCCATAATTTTTTAGTGTGCATGCTATATACTTGGATTCGTATTCAAAAGCATGTTCACACGATGATACTTTTGTATTTGTAGATAACATATTTTAAAGAAATGCTTAAACTTAACACTTAGACTTACAATTTATTATGGAATAACAAAGTTATTAACTATTACAATTTTCATTGCACTTAAAATTAGAGCTTAAACCGTACGTAAATCATTTATACACTAAAATATACTTGGCGAGGAGCCCATAGGGTACATCATATATGTGAAACTGGTCGGTGACACGTGCGACTAGAGATGGCAATGGGTACCCGAAACCCGAGTACCCGACGGGTTTTACCCGATATAAAGGCGAGTATGGGATGACTTCTCTACCCGTGGGTACGTTAATGGGCACAATCTTATACCCGTCGGGTACGCGGGTGCGGGTGCGGGTACGGATACATACTACCCATACCCGCGTACCCATGGGTAATTTATACCCGGCTCAACCATACATTTATTCTACATAATTAAACATACATAAGTGTATATTAGGCAAAAATATGGTTAACTTGCGTGTTTCAATATCATTTATTGTTGTCTTCAATTTATTTAGTCATATTTAGTGTTTTATATTTTTAATTATGCCATTTCTAATAATATTTGTGCTATTTAAATATGTGCATAGTGGGTATTTAATCGCGTATGGGTTACCCGACGGGTTTCTTTACCCACGCTGGTACGGGTATGGGTAAAAATTCATACCCGCGACCGGATATGGGTATTATAGCAGGTAAGTTTTTTACTCGCGGGTACGGGTATGGAACTGTAATACCTAACGGGTACGTACCCGTTGCCATCCCTACGTGCGACGGGGTCGGGCAGGCAAAGGTATGGTTTCGGCAAGACGTGCCGGACAAGGACTCGACGTTCCATGTGTTCTGTATACTATCGATTTTCAAACACAACCATCCTATACGACAAACCCTCCTGGCAAGATATCCACGGTCAGACTGCCAGTGAGAAACACCAACAATACCCAAAAAACTACTAGCCCAAAAATAAAATACATTTAATTCAAATACTTGTAAATCACATCAAATCACGTAATAACTAATTCTCAATTTGACATGCAAATTTAATCCAAACTCTCAAAATTTATAACCGAAATTTAGAGAATATTGCACTACATAAAAGAGAAAGTCTACAAATCAAATACGCAATTTAGCCTAAAAGCGTGGCCCATTTAGCGGTTTGATTCTCAAGCGGACTGTGGCCGGCCAGCGCTACGGCCGGCCTAGCTGCCCACGAGGCCACGACGCAATCCATGTACGTCCTCGGCCGTTGGATGTTGCATCAAACGGCCAGCGTGCACCACCAGCCGCTCTCCTGTTGGCGCACACACCACTGCAGGTCTGCTGCGCTGAACCCCTCTGCCCTTCTTCTCTTCTCGCCGCAGCCAAGCACCCCGGCCAGCGGCGCCACGGCGCGGATTCCGTGCGCTTGCAAGGGCTAGGTGAGTTCGACCCTCGTGTCTTTATCCACACACACAAGGAGTTATAGTTGACTGCTGCCGCATGGGTCTCCAGATCTTTCTGCCGCACTGATAGCTAGCTCTATATTTTCCACCGATTTCGCTGAACTGGACTTTGTTTATTTCCCACCGATTTCGCTGAACTGGACTTTGTTCGTTGGGAGCGGCTAAAAAAAGCACTGTCGTAAAAATATCTTCCCGCACGCACTTTTGGAAAAAAAAAACAGAGTGACCCACGTCAAGGCGAGGCAAAAAACACCACCGGTCACTGCCTCCCTCAACCATGTTTACCTCCCACAAAAAACAAAAAAATGCACAAACAAGATTCGCGAATAGGCAATAATTCAAAGTATCAATAGACAATAATATAGCTATTGAGTAGGCAAAAATATTAATCTCATTAGGCAAAATACTAGTATCATTAGGCAAAAATCGAAATGACATTTTGCCTAAGAAAAACCAGTATTTTGCCTACTGAAACCCATCATTTTGCGTAATGAAAACTAGCAGGGAGCAGACTCGCCGCGGGGCGCGGCCACTGTGATGCCCCGGCATCTCAAAAGCCTTGACACGCAATTTGATTAATTGTTAATCAAGGATTTGGACTTAATCATGCCTAGAGAAGAACAACAACTAGGCCAGTAAACCACTAAGTCAAAAATTTTCAAGTTGAATATGCAAAACTTTGCGTTGCTTGGTTGAGTAGTTAAACATTTATACATTTTCATGAAAGACATCAAATACAAAAGTTTTAGTTTAAGATGTTGCCTTCGAATATGCTATTTTGACCATTTTAAAATCAGATGTTAAGGGACCCAAAAGTTCAAACCAAACTAGGTAGCCTACGCTCAGGAATTTTGCGAAGTCTAGGATTGATACTCTTTTACAAATTTCATTCCGAAATTACTTTCGATTTGACTATACAACTTCAAAATATTTCTTTATATGAAATGAAATTAAACTTATTACCTTTCAAATTCCCTTAACCTTGAATTAATTGGACTTCGTTTGGTAGTTCAAAATTTTGAAATAAGAAATGCTCCCCATAAATTGAGACTGCAGTTTTACCAAACCTCTGAACACAATTGTGCTTGTAATTCAAATGTAAAGTGATCTAGCCCAAACTTTCTATAGCAAACTTGTAGACAATTTCATTCTTTACAACTTTGATATTTTGTGTGTTGACAAGCATAAAGGTTTGCATGGTGTTTTAGCTCATTTTCTGTCTTCTAGTAAAATTTGTCAAACTAAGCCTAAGTGGAAAATTCAAATTTTGAGCAATCAAAAGACATGATCCTGCAAAACCTTGTTTATGAAAGTTGTAGCAAATAAAATTATGAACAACATTGTTATATAAACTTTTATGTGAAAGTCGACCTAAAATGGACTTATGGAATTTTCAAGTTGGAAGTTATTGTTAGTCAAACTGGGGTCACAGCTTTTAAATTCAAATTTCTCTTAAAATTTGAATATAACATGGTGACACAAATTAAAACAAAGTTGTAGATCATGAAGTGTAGATCACTTCTTGTATTTTGAGTTTTCGCTAATTCGGCCGTTAAATATTTCCAAAAACTCGAAATTCAGATAAAGGTTCTAGCAGTCAAACACCATTTTGCTATTTTCGAATTTTCTTTTCATCCTTGTGACACTGACATGTGGGCCCCACACGTCAGATCAGAATGTTGACATCCTCGGATGGGTCCCACAGCTCCACACCTTCCCGCACCCATTCCATAGGCCAATTTTATTCTTCATTGCCCGGCTCCACCTGTCAGTGGCACATGGTACATAGACCACCACCACTCTACTCCCTCCTTCCTCCTCCTCTCCCTTGCGTGCACGCGGCAGCTGCGCCGCGCCATGGCTGCCAGCGCGCCGCGCCCCGGCCTGCCATCAAGAGAGCGGCACCGGGCTCTCTCTTCCCTCCCCGCTCGCCCGCCTCTCCCTGCCTCTCCTACGCCGCACCAGACCGCCCCGCGCCCTCCTCCCTGGACCACGCAGAACGCCACAGCCTGTGCCGCCATTAGAGCCCCCTACAGAGCTTCGTGTGTCGACCACCTCGAACCTCTTTTCCTCCCACGCCTGCGCGCAACCGCGTCCCTGGGACTCCTCCTCCATTCCCAGACCACGGCCGAGCTCGCCACTGCCTCTAGCGCCGTCCCCCGCGAGTGGCGCTGCTCGCTACCGCCGCGCCGTCGTGTCCACCGCGGGGAACCACCTCCCGGCCGTCCCCGTACCTCTACGCCACCTCCGCCAGGTGCGCCACCGCCTCCCGCAGCTATGTGCCCCGGCCGTGGCCTCCCTTCCCCGTCAATGGCGCCGAATCGGGCCGGAGTGCACTATCGGACCATGCTCCGCCGCCCACCGGTTCACGGCCGTTCCTCGCCCACTCGCTCGACCTCGCGTGACGCCGTCTTGGGGGAAAGGGAGCCCTACGCCGGGAACACGTCCCCGGACCAGCTCGGCTCCAAGCGCACGCCCCCATGCGGTGGCGCACGCGCGCGACCGCGCCCCTGCCACTGTCCAGAGGTAGAAGAAAGGGGCCGGCGATTTTGCGAGCTGGCCCCTGTTCTTTTGAGATTTTGCGATTCAATTTATGCGCTGTACAATGAGCCTTGGAAAACTTCCGACCTAGCCCCTGAGTCTAAGGGTTAATCAAGTTTAGGACCCTGACTGTTATGGTTTTCGATTTATTGAATTTCTATAAGTTGAGAACTTTGAAAATTCATAGTAAATCAAAGAAAAAT
Organism: Paspalum vaginatum; assembly: GCA_030272315.1. Lineage (NCBI taxonomy): Eukaryota > Viridiplantae > Streptophyta > Magnoliopsida > Poales > Poaceae > Paspalum > Paspalum vaginatum. Next base: position 10,017,000 of record CM059015.1, read on the forward strand.
CAGAAAAATACAAACTTTGTTGCAATGTGTTTCATTTTATCAGATCTACAGAATGCATAAGATGTGGATGTGTAAAATGACCATTTTGCCCCTGTTTTAGTGCATGCATGATGAAATTAGATAAATGGCAAAAGTAGCCTAAATGGGCTCCGAATGCGATGAAACTTGGACAGTAGTTTTATTAGAGCATATAGACACTATATGAATTTTGGTAACCCTAGCTTTGTCTAGTTTATTACTGATTTACTCTCACACATGTATTTTGTGCATTATGTGAACATGGAAATGATTGCTACATAAAACTTGTCTAGAAAGATCCATAGAAATTAAACTGTGCTCATTTGGTCCAGTGTGGTCTAGAAATAACGTTTCATATGATTTGCTTGCTGTTTGCTATGTCATTTGAAAATGACAAATGCTATAATGATTTAAATAATAAAATAGGAAAATAGCATTCATTTTGTTCCAAACATTCCACCAAAAATTCTTGTAGTTATGTTACTGTGTATGTATGCCTATGTGTTTTTCCATGAATTTTGGTAGTTGTTACTTAAGGAGCCCATTAATAATTGTTTTAATAAGCTTAAAAATGAGGAAAATATAAAAGAGGATGTAGTGGGCATGCATGCTTTTAGTCTGTGGTTTCTCCTATCTAATACACTCGAGATGTGCAAACTCATGTATAGATGAGCCTCACACCTTGTGCATGTATGTTGTGGTCGAAACCATAAAGCAATTAATACTAAGCAGATAATAAAAACGTGTTTTTCTTACGTATTTGGGCCACTAAACCTTAATCCCTAAAACAACGCTACTGTCAACAATGCTAACTATATATTATTCTCCACTAGTAGTTCATTACGTAACTAAATATTAGACTTGATCTAAGTTTTGCTTGTATGTGAAGGGAGGAATCATAACCTCTTGTTGCTTGTTCATATATTTCGTGCTTGTCTCTATACTCCTAGCATGCTTTAACCTGCGCCTAGTTGATTGTAGAACTACAAACTTACCATGCTTATAAAAGTACTCTTGTTTAAGTAGTTTATCAAGCACCTTTCTGTCTATCCATAAAATGATTGTTCAAACGTATACTTGATATTCATACATCCTATTCACTGCATCATGCATGTCATTCATACAGTGACGCTTAGTGCAGGTACGTGATCAAGGAGCACGTGCGTTGGACTACTCCAAGTAACGGTGTCCAGAAGACCAAATAAGACCCAAATACCACCTGTAGGCCCCTGAAGTGGTATTTAGAAGGAGAAGTTGTCCAATTGATCAAGGGGTTGCCTGGGGCAAAGCCTCACAACTCGGCAAACTAACTTGGCTTAGTTTGTTGGTTTTGAGAAATATTAAGCAAAGGTAGGCAGGACCATGATTTTTCCAGCTAATATTAACTTGATTGATAATTACGCATCCGCATTAGGAGTTGATTGAAAACCCTTGCATTAGACTCCCTGGCCGCCCTGCCCCTAGCATCTATATCTAGAGTTCGTAGGACGAGTTGCCTAGAATTGCTAAGTGCGAGTAGACACGAGTGAAATGAGTCTCTCATCGCGTATGTGGTTTCAAAAACCACAAAAACTTTTACTACTAAGAAAGTAATGTTACGCTCATGATTTAAGTGGAGACCGGGCGGAGAATAATTTTATTTTGGGGTGTGTGTTGTTGTACTATTTGGCTCCGCCCGAGTCGTTTAAGGCCCGTCCACTGTTCGCCTGCTGTTCGGCATAACATTGCTAGAGTGCTTATCCAGAATATGGGACCAGAAAAGTCTTTTCTGGGCTCGTCCGAAGCACAGAGATACATTCCTACCCGCTGGTTAAGAGGAAGGTGGCCCGGGGGAGCTCGGTACTCATGGCGGGGAGACCGAGACGTCGGCAGGCTCGTCATGGGGGCACAACCCGGGGGCTAGGCGGGAGTGAATCGAACTTGGGACGAGACAGGTTAAGATTGGGGCTATATGTGGAAACGCGATGGCCAGTAAGCATATACCCCTGGCATGATAGTTATTCCCGAAAATTAAAATCGATTCGAATCGCTGATGCCCACCAGGTGTGGGAATGCTGATAATGCACACGGACAACGTAGTAACTACTTGAACACATTATATCTGTTACTCATGATTTTAAATACTACACATATTATTACGATGTTATATGCAAACGATGAGATTGTTACTTTATGTTGATATTCCACAGCTTAAAAATCAATGGCTAAGGACCCACTTGTTAGGAAGCAAGCTTCGCGTCAGCCGTAAGCCATTCCATTAATTCCTACTGAGTAATTAGTACTCAGGGTTTGCCCTCACCTTTTGAGCACAGGTACCGACGACATCTGGACAAGTGCTTGGAGGAGGATAGTACCGGTGGGCTCGGTGCTGTTCGCCTCGATCATCATTGCATGAAGACTATTAAAGTATTTTGTTTTCGCTGCGAGATGTTTTTGAAATCGCTTCCGCTATCTAGTTCGAACTCGCCTTTAGGATGGCATTACGTTGCAACTTGTATTTTATTTTGAACCGGTTTGTAAAGTAAATTTATTTATACTCTATTTCAACTGCCTGTGATAATGTAACTGTTGTGGCTCCATCGCGGACTGGATGTGTATGATGTCGGTTCCTCTGGGAAAGGGTAATATCGGGAGCCGAATGACTCTCGACGGACGACCGGGTTTAGTTTGGTCTAATCACACTGCAAGCCAGAGGTTGCAGGTGTGCTTAGCCCGGATTAAATCGGCGGTTCCACCACAGCCACGCGGGGATTGCCGCAGAAAGAAGCGACGGGCACGCGTGCCACAAGAGCGCTGGCCACCTCCCAAGCACCTCCGTCCTCCACAGGGCCGTTGCGAATGACATCCGTTGTGCTGGAAGGCAGGGAGGAAGCGCCGAGGCCATGGGGCAGGGGCACCGCCGGCAGAAGGGGAGGCCGAGAGGGTGACCGCCATGGCGGCGTCAGTGGTGTGGCCTCCAAATCGCCACTGCGGCTCAAATCCGGTCGCGCTGGAAGGTGGGAGAGGAGCACCGGCGCCGGAGAAGGAGGTGGCGCGCGGCGGGGCGTGGGGAGCGGCGCCGTTGGAAGGAGATGACGAGAGGGCGCGGCGGCCTTGCTGGGAGGTAGGGGAGGAGCCGGCGGCGGCGGAGCAGGAGGCGCGCGGCGCGGCGCTGGCGGGAGGGAGAGGGCGCCCCGGTTGAAACAACATCATCGGGAGGAGAGGCCGCACCAACAGGGGGCGGCGCCAGAGGCAGGCACGCCGGCCCTGGAGAAGAGGTGCCGGCCGGCCGGCGGGAGGCGAGAAGAGAGAGAGAGTTGAGTTGGTGTGGTGTCATGGTGGGCGAGAAGAGAGAGAGCGGTGGTGGCTTCTGGATAGCCACACGAAGTGGATGAGGTGAGAGAAGAACAGAGAAATGGATGTCTGAGGAGTTGTGCATACCGAGGATTGAAAATACGCACGCCCGTAACGAAGTCTTAACCTTGTTTGTTTTTGCCTGACTCTGTTCAGTGTTGCTGTATGTGGGCTTGCAAGGCAGCACAGCTAGCTCTCTTTGATGTTTCTGTTGTCCTCTCCTCTCCGGTCTGCTTTTTCCATCTTCTATCTGATCTGTCAATTGGACTTGTTGAACGGAGTTTATGGATGTATTTGTCCACGGTTTGAAATCGCAATTTGGGATTATAATCTATGTTCGTGATGTATACTTTCTTCATATCGTTGTTGGGCCCTTATTGGTAAGAGGACTCATGTTAGATCTTTTGCCGTCTGTATTACGATGCTACGACTAATTTTCGTGAGAAACAAATTATTGAGGGTGGGTACGCCCCACGGGTAGGACGATGCTGGTGAAAAAAGAATCTGATGGACGGCAGAAACGAGTAACTATGTGCGTAACAATTTCCATCCAAATTCAAATCTAACCGTAGAGACGATGAAAAAAAAATATCTGACGACCATAAAAAGGACGCAGCAATCTATGAAAGAATTGTGTTTAACATCTGGTGGACCAACGAAAACTTAATCAAACCTATCCAAGGGTCCCGGTGGTACCAACCTGTGGAGAGCGCCACGACACGCTCGGTGTTGTTGCGCCGTTGCGGTACTTGCCGTCACACTCTGACGGGCCGCCGCCGTCGACCCCCTCGCTGAAGTCATTGAGCGTCATGATAGCCTTGGTGTGCGTGGAGACCGGCGGCGAGCATCGGTACGTTGGGTAGAAGTGTTCGGGCCTGCAGCATTCCCCGCACGTGTGACCCGTCTTGAGCCCCTGAAGCATACCCCTCGCATGACACTTGTTCAGGTGGTGATGATGATCTGCGGTTGGGCTGCTGCCGCAGACTCGGGAAGGTGACGAGCAGGAGGCCTGCCGGAGCAAGCACGAGGAGGCTGGTTGTCGACATCTTGCTGTGAGCAGATTTTTTGCGTGTCATATCTATAGTCACTCCTGTCACTCCCTCATCTCTCGGGTTTAGAAATCGTCGTGAGGATCAATGCCTGCAAAAAAAATAAAAATAGTGAACTCCGATTGGGACTGAAGCCCTGACGTGTTCATTCTGGTTATTTACGGCGGCCGTAATTTCATTCAGTGAGATGATGCATTCAAGCAGGCAGTAGATCGGCAGAGAGCGAGCCGCCATTCTGCACCAGCCTCCGTGGCTCCGCCTGATTACACAGGCTTCGTTCAGTGAGATGATGCATTCAAGCAGGCAGTAGATTGGCAGAGAGCCAGCCGCCATTCACATTTAGCTCGAAGGAAGAAGGCACGTACGCTACATGCCGAACATGCGGTCTGTACGGTACTGCGGGCAGGCGGCGTGAGCAAGCCGAGCAACGAGTCCCGGCGCGCGGCGCCGGCGAGGAGCGACGAGAGTCCACGAACAAAGGTACAACCCACAGGCCAGCCGCACGTGGCCCTCGCCGTCTCCGCCGCCGCGGTGGAGATTGATGATGAATTGATCATCGAGTTGACGGAAGACTACTATTGGACGTACCAGAGCGACGCTTACTACCTCGACACGGTTGCTGCCCCAGAGAATTTCCCAAACCATGATGCATCAAATGTTTGAGTTTGTATCGAAAAGTTACAAATATAAGTTGTTCCACAAAATTTTATGCGCAGAAGTATTTGCACAAGCCTATAAGACTAACTTCTAATAAAAAATACATGAGTAAAATTTATTGGCGGTCTTTGAGCTTGTACTGAGTTCTAATTTAGGTCCTGGTATATGCAAACTGCACTACCACGTGCATGAATTGTATCGAGTTCTCATATAGATCCCGATATTTGCAAATTCAACCGTCGCATACATAAACTTGTATTTGGCTCACACATCGATCCTCACCCTCCCCCGCTCGCGCCTAGACGCCGACGCTCGGGTGACAGCGATGCCACGGGCTGCGTCCACGGCAAAGGCGTGGCGGAGGCCTGCGGCGGGGCCCGTGCAGGTGGAGGCATGGCGGAGGCCGCCGGCCTTGCCCCTGTGGGTGGAGGCGCGGCCCCGCGTGGGCGGAGGCAGTTGGCGTTGCAAGCGGAGGCCGCGGAAGGGAGTGCGGGGCGTTGGCCACTGGCACCGCCTCCGCCTCGGACGACAGTATCTCAACTCTGCAGCAGATAAGAGCACAAGAGATGGTGCAGGCGAGGATATGGTCACCCTAGGCAAGGGCAGTGGTGATGCCGCGGCTGCGACGGGCCATGTCGATGACTCGATGGGCGCCACAGGCAGAGCCGACATGATAGGCCTTGGCCCTTGGCAGCGGCTCGACAGGCACCACAAGCCGCCGCGGCGCCGTGGGCACCAATGGCGCCACGGGCTGCATCCACGGCAGAGGCTAGTGGCGGCGGCGTGGCAGAGACCGGCTGCGGCCCCACGTGAGCGGAAGCAGCCGATGATGCAAGCCAAGGCCCGTTGGCGCAGCTCCGCGCGGGTGGAGGTGGGCGGCGCGGCCCCACGCAAGCAGAGGCATGGTGGAGGCCGCCGACGCAGCCTCGGGAGTCGGGCGAGCGGCACGGCAACCTGGCAGTCCATGTTAGCGTCCAGGCGCGGGCAGGGGAGGGTGAGGACAAATTTGTGAGCTAAATACAATTTCACGTATGCGATAGCGTAGATTGCAACTACCGGGATCTATATGAGAACTTGGTACTAAGTTCATGTACGCGATAGCGCAGTTTGCAAGTATCGGGACCTAAATGAGAATTCGGTACAAGGTAAAAAACCGCCACTGAAATTTACTCAAAATACAAATGGGGCGCATCAGGGATGGTTGTCATGAGTAGGGATGGATATGAATCCACTCACTAAAATGTTCAGATGGATATATGTATTCATATTCGATTCTAATGTGGATACCGGATGGAGGTATATATTTCAAGAAGTATTGATTTTAAAACTTTGGTTCAATTATTTAGTATTGATGAATTTTTTTATCCTGTTTAATTTATTTGTTTCATTATTGATAGTTATTTATTATTAAAATATTTATTTATGGTATGTTTTTTATATTTTTCATCATTGAATATTTATTTGTAAATTATTTATTTCAATGAGCTTATCTTTGTATATATGTATTGTGTACTCATATTTTAGTCCCTACATGTGTAACTATTTTTTGCTCTACTAAAACCATCAATTGCAAGTGGATACATGCTATCGCTCAAATCAAGTAAGTATTTAAATCTAAATCCGAAGTATCCATTATGCATTCATATATAATAATACTGTAGCTTCTCAGTTTCAAATTGTTATATGCCGTTTGACTTTTGGACATCAAATTTGACCACCCATTTTATTAAAAAGTTACAATTATTATTTGTTTTCTTTATGATCTAGTTAACCATATTATATACTGTAAATATAACTTGATTTGTTTTATTTTTTCAATTTTTTTGAGTCAGCGTGTTGGTCAAAGTTTGTGGCCAAGAATCAAAAGAGCTACCATTTAAAATGGAAGTTGTATTCAATAAATAGTGATATACGAGTACACATATACAAGGTGTACGGTGACCGGAAAAAAAGGTTAAGATCAAAGTAGGTGCAAATCTTCTGTATCTAAATAGCTAGCCTCCATTACTTATTTCTCTCGACGTACGTGAAGCCACGCCATTTTCGGAGTCCACTAAATCTCATGCCTCGTCATCATCCACTAAGAGCTTTATTTATATCTTTATATCTGTTTTTTCTTGGTTCATGCATGGGGTGCTTCTCTGTGGCTTATACGCCAGTATCACACAAATTTCCGCGGCAAAGAATTTATCTAGTTAAACGAATGACGACGTCTCTGATATGGTTAGAAAATCCAACTGGCGGCGTTACTTGATAGCGTGACTCCATGGCAGTATAGAAATTTATTTTATTTATTTATCCATGGCACATATCCATGACCCGCATGAACTGCGATTTATACATGAAATTGTTTATTGCGATTTATACTAGTCGCATGCTATCAACACGCCCCATCGACAGTGTAGTAACGGAGAAAGGGTATGCATTCAGTCCAGTCCCAGTCCCAGTCCCAGTCCCAGACCACTTAGGCATCAGACCAGGTGGCAGGGTACTCGCCGACGTCGTCGCCGGTTATGCCCAGCGCGTTCCACACGGCCTGGGACGCGTCGACGATGTTGGGGCGGCACGGCGGCTGGTAGGCGTGCGGTTTGTCGCAGCCGTGCAGGGAGTCGCACTCATCCACGACCTTGGCGAGCACGGACTTACCTTTGGCGTTGATCCGTATGTTCTTGCCGCAACGTTTACCGCCGGCGTACCAGCCCGTCGACAGAGCCACGACACGCTCCGAGTTCTTGTGGAACTTTCCGTCGCACTCCGACGGGTCGCCGCCGTCGCCGCCTTCCTCGAAGTCGTTGAGCGTCATGGTGGCTTTAGTGCTCCCCGTGACCGGCGGCGAGCACTTGTACGTCGGGTACGCCTGCCCGACCTTGCAGCACTCGTCGCACGAGTGGCTCCTGGTCGGCCGCAGCGTGCCGCTCGGCTGGCACCCGTCGGCTAGCTCGCGGCGGCCGTGATCCTCGCAGCTGCAGCGAGCTGCCAAGGTGGCCAGCAGGACGCCCGCCAATGCATGCGCGAGGAGGCTGCTCGTCGACATATTGTGCAATTAGTTGTGAACTGTGATCGGCACACTCGCTGCCGCATTTTGTAGGCCGCGCGCGTGCCGCAATTATGAGAACGTCCGTGCGGGCATGCAGTTCATGACTTCATATAGTCGTAGTATTTTCAGCTTCGTCCTGGCAGCCAGGTTCCGCCAAGCCGCCATTGAGACGCACTGGAAGCTAACCGTACATTGATCAATTGCGAAGTAGACTACTTCGCCGGCGGCCAGCTGATACGTGGTGAATTGAAGAGCGTCCCAGCTATGGGCATTGACTAGCGCATAGTGTACGTACGGTATGAACTTATGATCGACCATGTTGATGAAATAAGATAAATCTGGCTTTTGATTGATGATTTTATCCAAAACAAAGGTGTCGGTCATATGTTACGAATGGATACAGTACTATATATGCAGTGATAAGTATATTTTTATTGTTTAGTAAATGTGCATAGTTAGGGATGCAAAGCTGGTAACTCAGGAACCCGTAAAATAGTTTGTTTTCTGAGTATACACAAAAACCCACAAGAAAATGAAATATTGGCAGGCTCATGCGGGTCCCACTTACATCCCGGTTTCATTCGTACGATTTAACGGCTTCATCACCGGGAAGGGCTCAAGGGCCTACGTTGATCACATAGAGATCCTTGGTGCCTTGCCACTCAACTGGAGCTCAGCGAGTCAGCGAGATCATGCGGCGGCCCTTGAATAGCTGTGGCTAGCGGTGGTTGGGGCAGTGCCGGACTGCCGGCAGAGATGAACTGAGGAGTGGGCAGAGCAGGGTAAGGAAGAAGATGGGAGTGGTTTAATCCAAAAAATCTATGAAATACATGAGTAGTAATACTTACTCCCTCCGTCCCGTCCGAATTTGTAGGTCGTTTGAATTTTTTGGCACCAAATTTGACCGGCTCATCTTATTTAAAAAATTTACAAAAATACGAAAAAAATTTAAGTTGTAGTTAAAGTATATTATATGCTAAACTAAATCATAACAAAAATAAATGATAATTATGAATTTTTTTGAATAAGACAAACAAATCAAACTTCATGCTAAAAAAATCAAATGACCTATAAATTGGGACGGAGGGAGTATACCTCAATGACGTCGTGAATAATAATGGTTCATCATATTGAAGTACGTAACGGTATACGTATTTAATTAACCAAAATTTTTCTAAAAATAAAAGTGCCGAGCTTGACTCAATAGCAAGTGTCTTTATTCATTAATCCATTGATAAGATGGCAACATGACAAACAAAGGATGAGAGTGAGGAAATATTACTACCCCACAGGCCACAGCCATTTACAGTCTTAATAAAGCAGTAAAAAGCTCATACACCTGAGATGGCTAGCGACTGAGACGGCTATCTAGCTCACGCATCCGACCAGGTGATATGGTATTCGACAACATTTTCCGCGTCGAGGATGCCCAGCGCGTCCCACACACGGCCTTTGAAGCGTCGACGATGTTGGGGCGGCACGGCGGCTGGTGTGGGTGCTCGTGGTCGCAACCATGCATGGAGTCGCACTCATCCACAACCTTGGCTAGCACGGACCTGCCCCTAGCGTGGATCCGAACGTGCTTGTGACACGGCTTGCCATTGTGGTACCACCCGGTGGAGAGTGCCAGGACCCGCTCGGTGTTCTTGTGGTAGTTGCCGTCGCACTCCGACGGGCCGCCGCCGTCGCCGCCCTCGCTGAAGTCGTCGAGCGTCATGATGGCCTTGGTGTGCGTGGAGATCGGCGGTGAGCATCGGTACGTCGGGTAGAAGTGACCGGGCCTGCAGCATTCCCCGCACGTATGGCCTGTCTTGGGCCCCTGAAGCATACCGCTCGCATGGCACTTATTCAGCAGGTGGTGATGAGCTGTTGCTGCGCTGCCGTCACAGAGACTCGGGAAGGTGACGAGCACGAGGCTTGCCAGAACAAGCACGAACAAGGTGTGGTGGTCGTGGTCGTGGACATGTTTTGTGCTGATCGAGCTACCAGGAGTATGTTGTTGTGTGCAGCCAGCCGAGATCCCTGCCCTATTTGTTGGGACCTAGCGTGCAACGTCTCTCTCCACACTCTCGCGTGTATAGGACCATCGTGACGAACAATGTTTGGAATTAATAGTTCGATTGGATTGGGATGCAAAAGCGCGCGCGCCGCCATTTCTTCACTCGATCGGTGATTCGCTGGAGTTTACTGCAGCAATTTCAGTCAGATGATCTATGCAGGCACGCAGCATAGATTGTCAGCACACCACACGCGCCTGCCTCTGTGGCTCCGCCCAACCCGATAGTACTGTCATGGGCGCACACCTACCTCAGAAAAGAAGGTACCTAAGGGCAAATTCCTGCTACGAGCCAACCGTGCGGTCCGTCCACGCCCTACGTTCGTTGCAACTGAGGGGGAAGGCGGACACGCCGTGCAAACACGAAAAAGGAAAAAGAAGTCTTGGCGCCGGCGCAGATAGAACGAAGAGACCAGCGAAGGATCAGGTTTCACTCGTTCTGCCAGCAGCCCAACACTCAGCATCAATGTGCCTTCCCACCCAATGCAATGACGTACAGCACTAGTTTAAGGTTGTGAAATGAACTTGTTCTAACAATTTAAGTGGGATTTTTAGTGACCACTGAGCAGGGACCAGGGACACCGCGGTCGCAAAGACGTGGGATGGGACTATGGAAGGCGACGAGCAAGGAACAGGGGGCCTGACTGTGCGAGGTCGAGGAATTTGGGTCTTGCGATCCACATGTTTGTGGAATGTGACTAGCGATCTCTATTCGCTATGCCATTGTTAGTGACGGGGCGTGCAGAGTGCTTTACTCTGTGCGTATAGTTCATTTCATACTTAAAAACAAAAGGCTTAGCTGATCGGAGACTTAAAAAAAAGAAATTAAAATGGAGATGCGGGGGATCGAACCCCGTGCCTCTCGCATGCAAAGCGAGCGCTCTACCATTTGAGCTACATCCCCATCGATTTATTTCCGTAATAACTTATGCTTACTATTTAACTTAACTGATACATAAACGAAACAAGGAGGACGGTTCCGCGGCCCTATCCGCTCCCCGTACTCTTATGGGCCAAATTGATGGTTTGCGACAGCCCACAATCTGCCCATTCGAGCCATGAGCTAGTGCTTGCTGTTACTCCATTTTCGAACAGCAAAGGGCGCCGAGGGTTCCAGGTGTCAGTGTGTCACAGCAGAAGGAATTCAGAATCGCCGGCAGAGGCAATCAACCGATACGGCCGTGAGGGACTTTTCAGACGACCGCTCCATTCCCTAGCTACCAGCTACGGAGCTACCTCTACCTGCTAGTGCCGTAGGTGCAGTTTTGTTATACACGGTCTCGGTCACCCAACACCTTGGCAGACAAGGGGGCTGTTGTCTCTCGTACTTTAATTTCCGTCTACTCCAAACCCCAAAGTCTGAGGAAGACAGAGCAGACCGTTCCCCGGTCTGCGGTTTTCCTGCTACACGATGCTCCCAAGTCCTGGAATGGTACGTACCGGTAAGGCAACCTCGTGGCGGTGGCGGTGAAGAACAGCCATGGCTTGCACTGTTAAACAAATATTTAGGGAGTATATCCAACATGTGCTCTTCTGCAATCTTATCTATTTACACTACTATAGGCTAATCATCTAGATACCGTCGAAACACGCTCCGTGTGATGAGTAGCCGGTGATAGCTAACCTCGACAAACGATATCACACAGCAATAGCGGTGGCCATGAACTACCGCGACTCTGTTCCCCCTGCTCCCAGCACATCTTTGGTCCCTACTAAGCGTGCCGAATGCAGTACGATGTGATAAGATAATTGGCTGGCAATGCATGCAAAGATTGGCCGTTGGCGATGTCACAGAAGAAACATCCTGTCACACACACACCCCTGCGACTGCAAGGCAGCTCCCGGAACTCCCACACCGAAAACGAAAAGCTACGGGCCCAACCCAACCAAGGCTGCAGGAGCAGGAGCTGCTGCCTGTCCCGAGCTCCCCAACATCCACATATATACAGCAACCGACTGCTATCTCCTGTGCCCACCCCAACACCACCGAACCGAACGACCCAGCAGGCCCTCCGGCGACCGCCACGGCGCCACCGCACGCGCCTGTGCCTTCACTTTCTCATTCCATTCCATGTGCTTTTCCTTTCCACTGGACCGCACAAACCAAACACAAAAGCCAGCCCCGCCGGTGTTGGTGTTGATCTAGCCAGCCCGCCGACCGACCGCGAGATTAGAGGAGGCGAAGCAAGCCATCCTTATCTCCCCGGGTGGAGCCCCCGCGCACGCACACACGCACGCACGCACGAATGAGGAGGCGGCGTGATCCGCGATTTCCCCGAGTAATCTACGATCGGCGCCGGGCTGCTTTGCTTTAGTCCCCGCCGTGCTTTAATTGGGCGCCTTTACAGCGGGCGCGCCCCGCCTTTTGCCGTCAGATTGCAACCGCGGAGGACTCGCTCGGTGGTACTGGACTGGTGGTGGAGGTCAATGTCAAAACTCAAAAGCTCTTCGTCTTCGATCGGCTCTTCCATCGCTACGCCTCGCAAGACATGCATTTGATTTGGGGCCGGGAGGCGCAGGCAGGCTGGCTTGAAGCTGATGTGGTGGTGGGTGGGGCCGGGAGACATCGGCCGGCTTTGCTTGCTCGCACTGCACCCCCTGATTAAGGAAAGAGCAGCGAGCAAGGGCCGGTGTTCCTAGGGGGATCCCATGGGGCAATGTGCGTGTGTGCGTGCAGTGCGCTTCCTTTTCCTACATTGCTCGACCTGCTGCTCCCACTGGCCTGCCTGCTCGGCTTCGGTCTGCTGCTAGCTGGTTGATAAGCAGGCTGGGCGCTTTATCGCCTTGTTGGCTAGCTTTATAAGCCGGTATAGTGATCGAGCACCATCGAGTGCATGCATGCCAAGATACGGATGGTTTGCAAATCACGTACTACTGCTCCTACGGAGTTGTTGGCTGGAGCTGGAGCCCGGAGCACCAGTTTGGAACCGAACTGGCCCGCCTGTTTATCGAACCAAGCAGAGGGCCGGCGTTGGGTTAGTTTACAAATTAAGCCATCCCTTGACAATTCTCAGTTCTGGCTGGACAAAAAATCATGCTGAACCAGCAGGGTTGGTATTCGAGATCCCTTGACGCTGCATTCAGTTCTTCTTGGCCACCGTGCACGCCTCAAAGCCCCCGAACAGCGACGCGCGTCGGGCTCATGTGTAGCAGTCAAACAGTGGCAAGCTCTGCCAAGTAGTACCTACTACGATATGCACCGTCCCCGTACCTTTCGTCCAGCTCCGGCCAGCTGCCCCCTTTCTGAGATCCCTTTCTGCATCTGATGGAGCAAGGGACGACGGAGTGCTGCGCAAGTTTTCGCCTGGTTTCCTCGGTTCCTTTCCCGTCTCATTCACTTGCTGCAGCTCGGCCGGCTGGCATGCATTCCATTCACCAAGAAAGGAACAAAGAAAGGCCGCGCTCGTCTTCGTCGTTGACCTCTTGCTTCAACGGCCAGCCATTCTTCCTACGCAACTCGACACAAGTACATCAAGCAAAACATATACAATCAGAGAGGGACCAATCAGTCTACGACGCTAGGGTTATATATTCAAATGTTGTATAAACCCCGAAACGAACAGTTCGTTCAGAGCCCTTGTAGCACTAATTAACATACTCATCATTGTGGAAGGAATCGAGGAAAGCTCAAACTTAAAGATCTCCACTCATCCACGTAAGTACATGGTCCAACACCAAACTTTACACGACAGGGCAGGGCAAACCAAAAAAAAGAGGGAATGCCACTTGTGAAAAAAAAAAAGAAAAGGGAAAAACAATGGCAAAAGCAAAAGCAAAAAAAATAAAATAAAAAATGAAGCGGTAGTGAAAGGAAAACGACATCAAGGGGCATCACCGAGGCAGGAAACCAGGCCACGGCCGTCTGACTGGGCGAGGAGTCAGGCGCGACGCCGACTAGTGCCCGGGGCCTCCGTGGCCGGCCATAAAAGCAACGGAGCCAGGAGGGCCAGGGAGGACCCGGCGGCCGAACTGGTGACGGTGTCTCCCTCCTCCCGATCCCCCGTGGCAGGTGAGGGGACCGTCGTGCTCTGTAGGCTCCACCGCCTCGTCACCGCCGAGGTGTCACCACGCCGTGCTTTCTTTGCAGCGACAATCCCCGGGGAGCCCAGATTTGGATTCGATGCGGATCTAGCAGAGGGGGCGGACCAGCGGCCGGTTTCATAAGGGGTTGCTTGAATTGGGGCTCCTCTCTGGCTCTGGCTCTCCATTAATGATTGGTGCAGATTTGGTTAGTTTGACCCACTAGTTCTCTACCATTGTAGTAAAATGAATCTACTAATAGACAATCTGAGATGGAATCCGTTAAATTTGCATTAGAATCACCACATACACGCACACCCCATTATTAAAGGTAAGCTGAAACAACACATCTGTATCTAAACTATCAACTTATGCTACATAAAAAAATAGCTAGAAAGTATGCTTATCAATGTTTCTAAATGTGTAATAATTTACTAACTTCATCGTATATAAAAAACCAACTTTTATTAAACATGCATTATATATGCCATCAAGCAAAACAAGTATCAACACGTGAGCAATAATTATACGTTTTTTAAGATTTAGTAGTCATAAAAAAATATTCCCCTAATGAATCACATACACTGACCAAAAGTTTATTTTAAGTCTAAAAATAATCTATTCGTAGTCAAACCTTTTACGATAGAATTGATCCGTAGTCACCTTTTCCAACCTGTACAGCGTACCGCCGTAAAGGGTACACTGGGACTACCGTAGGTAACAAAGATTTTAAAAAAACTTGAGTGCAGATATCGATAAAAATATTATATCCATGGTAAAAACTTTTTACGATAGAGTCGTTATCCTTAGGCACCTTGTTGTTTGACCTCCCTCCCATATAGACTTAGCAAAACATCCCTCTTTTCTCTCATGTAGCCTCCACTGAATCAGCCGCATCCCTGCACCTTTGCGGCCCGATCGAGTAGCTAAACCTCCCAATCCGTGAACACTTCTGCTCAATCTGGGATTGAACCCGTCCAGAAATCCATATAATATAAACCTAGGCCATATAGCAAAACCTGTAGCAAGGAGAGGAGGGTTTATAGAACTTAATTGCATAAATCCAAATAAGGCAGGGACACATATAAATAGGATTTAGGGTCTTGATTGAATAAAACAAAAAAAAACATGACCCATAAGAAATCTAGACCTTTCATTCAGAAATAAAAAAGTATAACTTTGGTTTCCTCGCAAAAGAAAGAAAAAAGTTTATATAACCTCCCAACTTTCGCATGGTTGTCTACTTCACACCTCCAACTTCAAAACCGAATTTTTAACGCCCTAAACTATATAAAACCGGTCAAATAACCCCTTGGGTGGTTTTGGTGAGTGGTTTTGAGAAACAAAGTCTATATAACACCCTGATATATATTGGGCAGTCTATATCCCCCCTCCCCCCTCGATTTTGATGAAATTGAACACTTTGTACCAATTACAATAATCTAAAAACTTGAGTTGTTTGCATATTAATATCTAAATCATTTATGTCCAATATAATAATTAGTACTTTGAACAAACAAACTGTGTGTACAATTAAATATTACATCCCCATTACACAACAAGACTAGTGTCATGAAATACTATGGCACTACCTCCATCGCATCCCCAGTATTTCATGGCACTAATATTGTCGGTATACTGGGGATGTAATATTTAAAATTTGTTTATTCAAAGCACTAATTATTCTATTTGACATCATTGATTCAGATCTTAATATGCAAACAACTCAAGTTTTTAGATTACTGTAATTGGCACTAGATGTTAAATTTCATCAAAACCAAGAAAAAATCTATACCGGGGGTGAAGTAGACTACCTAGCATACATCAAGGGGTTATATAGACTTTGTTTCTCAAAACCACTCACCAAAGCCACTCAGGGGGTTATTTGACCGGTTTTATATAATTTAGGGTGTTAAAAATCCTGTTTTGAAGTTGAAGGTGTGAAGTAAACAACCATGCAAAGGTTGGAGGGTTACGTAGACTTTTTCCCAAAAGAAAAGTTATAGCTTTGGTAACAGCACAACTAAATTCAAATGCAGTTTACCCCCCAAAAGGAAGAAGACAAACGTCACTACAAAATCAAAAATGCTTGCGCAAACCTTACTCAACCGAAAGCTGCACTCAATTATCTTGCTTCGTAGGATCGAAGAGCTTTTGATGGGAATCCAAGCAGAAAAGACAATCATTTGGCAGCCACGCCTTCTATTAAGTATTCAAATCCGTGTCAAACCCTAGCATTTTCTCTTTGTACACACCGCAACGCCGGGTCAAACACATATATAGGCCATTTCGATGCTTCTCATGGTAAAGGAAGGCCCACGGTAAATAGCTGTTGTGGTCTGGTGGACACTTCCAAACCCCATCAAGGCTCGGAAGCTCCAAACGACTGGCCGGCACTCGTAGAAAGCCTCACCGAACCGCCAAATCCAACCATTTGGTGCCATCTCACGAATTCCGTTATCCATCCGACGCGCATCTCGCCCGCGGACGCATCGAAGAGCATAAATTCCATATGCACCTACTCTAAACGGGCCTCGACAAATACGTGCGTTTCATCAGAAGAAGGAAAAAAAGTCGCCACGACCACGAATACACAACGTAGCACACTGCTAGTAGGCAGCAGTAGCGGCGCAGCACAAAAGCTACGGGGCCCCGCCAGCGGTCTCGCGCAAATTAGGTAGCCACCACACCACCGAGCTTTTCCCCGCGGGAGCTTTTTATCACGATGAAGAGATGAGGACTACTGTTCGCATTGCATGTATTCCAAAGTGCTCGACTCGACTGGGTGTGGCCGTGTGGGTCGGCTGGAGAACCGGAGGATAGGCACCAAGGCTATAAAAGAAGCTTTCCCCCTTCTCAGTTGGGGCCTGAGCGACCCGCAACCACCGCACCGCACGTTAGGTGGAGGGGCAAGAACAGAGCTAGCTTGGGAAAGCAGAGCTGCAACTGCAAGGGTCTTGGTTGTAAAGACGATAAGGAAGGCTCGGCGGCAGCGATGGAGGGGTCGACGGCCGATCAAGGGCATGTGGTTGGGATCCCGGTGAGCAGCAGGGCTTACGCCATCGAGGAGCCGGACTTCCCGGCCGACGAGACGCCCGACCATGGACATGGAGGGTTCCCCAGCTCCTTCCAGTCCAGCCATGGTGAGTGAGAGAGAGAGAGAGCATCCTCACCTGTCCTGTGCCTGTTCTTTTGTTTTGTTTCATTTTTACCCGCTCGATTTCAGTTTCTTTCCTGCAAGGCGTTGATCAAGCTACATGTTTTTCCCTTTCAGATGCCAACGGCTCAACGACGACCACCGATCATCGGCCGACGAGCAGCCACGGCAGGAAGGGAGACAATATCGCTCAGGGCATCAAAGAACACGGTAAGCCAATGTTCCTTTTGTTCAGTTTTCATCATGGAAACAGTTGTATGGAAGGAGCTAGGAAGCTGCACCCAGATGCTTTTTCTTCTTCTTCCTGGCCACACGGCGGCTTAGCTTAGGATCGGAAAAGTAGTAGACTGACCGAAGAATTTGCAGTGACCCTGGGGCCAAAGCTTTCGAGCACGGTGAAGGGGAAGCTCACGCTGGGCGCCAAGATCTTCCAGGCCGGCGGCGTGGAGAAGATGTTCCGGCAGTGGTTCTCCGTCGACAAGAACGAGAAGCTGCTGCGGTGGTCGCAGTGCTACCTCTCGACGACTGCGGGCCCGATCGCCGGCCTGCTCTTCGTGTCCACGGCGCGGGTGGCCTTCCGCAGCGACCGGCCGCTGGCGGTGTCCAGCCCGCGCGGCGACCGGGCGCGCGTGCCCTACAAGGTCACCATCCCGCTGCGCAAGGTGAAGGCGGTGCGGCCCAGCGAGAACAAGCACCGGCCGGAGCAGAAGTACGTGCACCTCCTCACCAACGACGACTTCGAGTTCTGGTTCCTGGGATTCGTCAGCTACAACCGGTCGCTGCAGCACCTGGAGCAGGCCGTCGCGTACGCGCAGCAGGTGCAATGACGGCGGCGAGGGCGCCGACGCACGCGTGGAGGAGCTGCTGCTGTCTCTGCGCGAGCTACAGGCTGCCTGCTGCTGGAGTGAGTGGTTAGTGGTTTGTCTTGGCTGTGTGATATGTCTTGGCTGCAAACATGTCGTTGTATAGTTGGGGATCGTCTCGAGGATGCATCGGCCGGCTAGCAATAGCGAGACGATCCATCAGGGCATGCGATCTTTTTTTGGGGGGTTACTGAAGGGGAAATTCATGAATTTGCAACAGAAAATTGGTTGTGGTGTGACACTGGCGGGCAAAAGTGCCATCAATACCCATTCGTTCTTTCCTCAAGAACAAAGGTGTGCTAAAATGGTCGCCTTATTGCAATATCAATCACAGGGTCGTCTTTTTTAGTGTGCAGATGCAGCAGCGATTACATACTAGTTACTGGTGCAATTGATGTGCAGCAGGATGGTATTACGGTCAATCTGTAGCTACGTTGTCTTGCTGCTTTGAGGCTCTGTCTGAAGAATTCTGACATTAATCGTGTTCGTAAAATTATATAGGAGTATATCACTGCCCAACACTAGGATTTGCGTGCTAATCTCTGTAGGAGACACCTGGCTCAGCGAGTGAATTCAACTCACAGTTTCTTCGCACAGAATCCAGGCTGAAAGAATTGATTTCAGCTCACTGCAGGTTTCTTACAATATCCGGTATTAATCATCCGGGTCCCTGCATAACTGCATCAATGTACGTAGCAAACAAACTGTCCAGATTGATTAGGAATTCAATCCACATTTCTCTGACTGAAAGGTGGCACATATCCGACTGAAAGATATCGGAATTCAATCCGCTGTGCTCCTACAAAGGTCCAGACGGAAAGAAATTGGATTCAGCTAACTGGTTCCCACAAAACCCAACCTTATACTCTTATTCAGTCAGGTGCCTGCATCGATGGCGTAGCAAGCAAAGCGCCCAGATTGGTAGGTCAACAGGACAGAACCATCGTTTGGGACGACCAAATGTTAGATTCAGACAGACAATCGGACACAGAAATGGCTTGGAAAAAGATCCGATTGTTGACATCTTGACCACTAGAATCATCATATACGTAGTACTAGTCCAGAGATACACGAACGACAAACTGGGCAATTTCCTGCTGCATAAAAATAGCTCTAAAGTTTAAACTACACCTATCCTACCTGAACGCGTCAAGTTGGAGCCATGCGTGCCTGCCTGACGAGTCCTCTGCAGACTTCAGGCAGCGTTCAAACCTTAGAACCGAAGCGCCCAATGGCAAGGTTTTGTGTGGAGAGTGGAGAGAGACCAAGGGAGCTAGGGAACGATTCGTACGCGCTTCGCCTTTCACGGTTTCCTTTTTTGAAGGAAAACTGGAGGGGTTTTCCCCCTACAGTGATTTTATTAAAAGATATTAGAAAGTACAAGGAAAGAGAGGGGTAGGAGTAGAGCTAATTACAGGAGTTGATCTAGCCATTGTTCTATAAGAGGAAAGTAACTACTCTTTGCTCTTAGTATAACTAAGGCAAATTCTTTACTAAACATCATCCTACAAGAGCCAACGGCAGCCGGGATTCCTTGAAAGATGAGATTATTCCTTGATTTCCAGATGCACCAGCACATAATTATTATGATCTCCATGAAGAAAGGGACTGCTAGGCTTGACTTGAAGTGCTCGAGTACTTGGAAAGGATTCATTTGACTTGGTGTACAGACACCTATTGAGGACCAGCAAGTTTTTGCAAACTCACAATGTATGAACAGATGTTCTAGACTTTCTTCCAAGTCATGGTCACAAAGCACACAATCATAGGTTGGAAGGTTCATTGATTTACGACGAAGAATTTCTCTTGTGCTTAGTCTGTCATGGAGGAGCAACCAAAAGAAGACCTTGTGTTTATTTTGGCATGAGGAGGACCATAACCACTTGAAGCTTGGATGAATTGGTCTCTGCCCAGACAATTGCTTGTATGCTTTTTTGGTACTAAAAATCGAGGAACCCCAAATGTAACTCCAAGTGTCATTTTCATCAATTAGTTCAAGATTATTCAGCTTGCTGGTGAAGGATATGAACTGCTGAAAAGCCTGTATTGACAAGGGTAAGTGAAACATGAGAGACCAATCTGCACTTTCTTTGGCTTTACATAAAGTGATGTGGCTGTCTTTGGCAAATGAGAGAAGTTCCGGGTATTCCCTCGAGAGCAAACAATTATCCCAAATATCATTCCAGAGTAGACATGTGCGACCGTCGTGAATTTGAATTGTTGCCAGTCCTTTGAATTTGTCGATGAGTTTAAGAATGTCTCTCCACCAGAAGGACCCGACTGTACCTTTTGGTGGTAACTTGTTGTTTGGATAGTGCTTTTCCCAAACTAGTTGAACCCAAGGAATGTCTTGCCTGTTATAAAATTTATGCAGGTTTTTCAGCAAGAGTGCTTCATTTTGTGTTCTGAGATTGAGGACTCCAAGGCCTCCTGAATCTTTGTTTCCTTTGGTTGGTCCATTCATTCGTTGGGTCTCGTCCCGTCCCGTCCCCCCTTTCAGTCACTTCCATTCCATCCCTAGACGAACAATGTGCTTTGTCCGGCCACAACTACATTGGACCGCCAGCAGCAGGATCAGGTGCCCCCCCTCCCTCCCTCTTTTAGAATCTCCACACAGTTATCCGATCGGATGGGCCTTTTTCCCACTTGATGGAGGGGGGGAAAAGGGGAGGTCCGCGACACAGTTTGTCTTGGCCGTGAAGGTATCGCCTGCAAGATCGCCATTGGGGGCAGCACCAGCTCACCACCGTTTCGGAAATCAGACACAGACCCCCAAAGGGAATAGAAAGGTCGTCGCCCTGCAGCGTTTTGCTTTGCGCCGAAACACCCACCCGCTTCTAATAGAGTTTCTACGCACTGGTTTCAGCAACTCGCATTGGGAGTTTGGGACCAAAGCAAAGCAGCTGCAGAGCTGGACAGTCGCCGGAGCGGATATCGCGCGCGAAGCTTTCGCGTCTTTTCTTTGAAATGAAAGGAGGCAGCGTTGCTGCTGGGCTGAAAACGTCGCGTCGTGGTCGTGGATATCCCGAGACAGGAACCAAGAGGTTCCACTACCACCTAGTGAGGCTCGTATCGTATCCATGGCGGTGGCATCGGCACGATCGAACGCCATAACTAGGGATGGGCAAGCGATGCCGATGCCTGACCCTGGACCCGGAGCTTTGCATTGCAGGTGCACAAGCGCTGTCGGAGGAGCCTGCCCTGGCCCTAGAGCT
Source organism: Paspalum vaginatum (assembly GCA_030272315.1). Classification (NCBI taxonomy): domain Eukaryota; kingdom Viridiplantae; phylum Streptophyta; class Magnoliopsida; order Poales; family Poaceae; genus Paspalum; species Paspalum vaginatum. Next base: position 10,038,405 of record CM059015.1, read on the forward strand.
ATCCAAAGATCCTCTCGATCTGCCGGTGCAGCCGCGGACAAGGACAGCGGTGCCGTGCTGGTGCGCCACTGGTCTTCCTCATGCGCGGTGCGCCACCGTGTGGGGGCACCGGCCGGGATGGGTTGGCCCTTGGCCGGTATCGTAGCAGTAGTAGTTGGGGTTGGGCGAGGGCGAGGTGTCGTTGCTGAGTCCGTGCCGCGTGGGATGCCATGCGATACGAACTCAGCGGCGACTTTTTGTTGGCCGAGGACGCCAGGACGGACGCGGGGGGCGAACGGGATGGCGAGAGGAGACTTGGGTCGGGAGGGAAACCGTATGACGGGGATGGGTGGCGAGAGAAAAAAAAAAGGGAGACCGGTCGGGAACCGTACCGCGCTCCCGATCCCGAAGTGACCAGAACCCAGAGGTTTTTCGCTGGAAAAAAGACGGGCGCTGTTTTACTTTTACACGTTGGATCGTCATGGTTCTGCGTCATCCGCGGTTCATCAGTTCATGGCCCCCTGGATCTGAAGTCCAAGTTGAGTTTTTCCTAGAGAAAAATTCTTTTACAACGAAAAGGTCAACGTTTCTTCCACAGCTAGGAACCTAGGGAGTCGGATCATGTGAGCGCATGTTTTCCATGGTTTAGTAGCCTTAGACCAAGCCCATCCAGATGTGCAAAATGGACGTGTATCTCTATTCATCTATTATTCTAACTATCCCTCTTTCTATTTACAGTAGCGTTACAGTATCAAACAGTGTTATAGACAGTCTTTTATACACCCTTTTACTCATAGGTTGGAGATAGCCTTATATATTACTGCATGAGCCATTAGAATCCGATAAGCATCCTGTCGCTCTCAGTGCAGGTATGATGAAAATGCTTATGTAGGGAGGTGCTTAGCGAGACAACCGGTTCTTGTCACCCATGTCACTGCCATTTGGTGCTTAAAACATAATTTTTGGGATTTTTTTTTGCTGTTTTAAGTTAAGACTGAAGTAGCCGGTAACAAACATTTGATGACGTAGAAAATAGATAGGATGCTTAAGTTACCACCAATGATTAGTAAGCGTTGATGAAGTGGTTGAGCCTATTTATGTACTTATCTGTATTTTAATATATGATTCACCTTTTTTGCTAGAGCTTAATGTCATGAAAATATAAGCACCATACACCTACAACGAGAGATGTTTCGAGACAGAGCACAACATGCTAGCTTCGGCTTCTCTAGCCTTTTCAACTCATTTTTCAGCTTCGGCTCATTATTATGGTCAAAGGGGAGGATCACCATCTAATTTTCTATTAATTTATCGAGCCTAAAACAGCATAGGTGCAGAGAAGCGGTAAAACACGAAGGTCATTACACCAAAAGGTTGAAGATCACCGAGACCTTTGATGGTAGCGCCCTTGGCAGTGGTGGGAGGACTAGAAAAACAAGAATACTTGACCCATGTTAAGTGACAAAGAAAACATAAAAGTACTATAGGGAGAAAACGCACGAGAATATAGCACAAGGCTAGAATCTAACAACATGGCACTTGGAAGGCTAAATACCGCATATCCGTTTGACTACATGCAACGATTCTATGGTTTTAAAATTAAGGTAGGGCAGCTGCCATACTAGACCATAACAAGCCCTCAGACACTAGTCCTTGGACTTGTGCTAGAACGGCCGAATCTTTTATCCTCTTTGGTGCCTTGGGGGAGCCATTTTCATATGACCCTGTTTGACAGAATTTCACCGAGAACCGAAGTGGAGCAACTTGAAGTAGACATTGTTTTAAGAAGAAAAAAAATATCGTCCACTTGTCCCAGTAGTGATCATTAGAAGGTTCTTAAATTATTCTTCCTTGTAGTATACTGTATTGATTAGAAGGTTCTTAAATCACCCCTTTTTTCCATCTGAAAGAATAAAGATTCATGAATAACCGGGACTGTTGGTAGGGACTACTATATATTAGGGATTAGCAACTTAATGATTGATAATAAAACACCCCAAAAATCCCCATATATTAGATCCCCGGCCGGCCGGGCCTCCCTGGCATGGCACCCCACCCCCCACGCATGGCGTATCTTTTCCCGTAGCGTAACCCGGCGCCGGATTGTCATGCGCGCACATGGTCTGCTTCTTCGAAAGCGGCGAGCGGAGCCACCTGTCCCCGCGACGCATCGGCCGCGGACAAATGGGGCAAGGCCTCCACGCCGGCGCGGCGGAAAGAAGCAATATCCTGTGGTTGGGCGCCCGCGCCCGGTCGGCAGCACAGCAGAGTGGCTGCCTCCGGGCTCCGGCCGGCCGCGCGCACGATCGATCGAAAGCTACCACAGCTCGGAGCGGATGACACAGCCCCACCCCACGTAAAGCCTGGCAGGCGCTTTTTCGCGCGAGCATGCCATGGACCGCTGCTTTCTCGGCCGCCGATGAGCCGGTGCTGACTCCGCGCGGATCCACTCTCCCTTTTGCCCAAGATTTCATCATCCCCCCGGCGGCCCGGCCGGCGGTTTATAAAACCGGCCCCCCCCGCCATGCCGTCCCTAGCCACCTCCTAACCTTGCACACCAACGCACAAGCGCCCCTCTCGCTCTCGCTCGCTCTCCCGCCCCCGCCGAACTTGGAAAGCTAGGAAGACTTGATCGGAGAGAAGCCATGAAGACGTCGAGCGGCAGCCATGTGACGGGAGTTCCCGTCACCTCCAAGGCGTACGCCATCGAGGAGGCGAAGAGGGGCCGGCCGGCGGCGGGGAAGAAGCAGGACGGCGGCGATCGCCTCGCGGTCTCGTTGACGCACCCGAGCCCCTACACGTCCTTCGGCTACAAGCACAGTACGTCACGTTCTTGGCCCGGCCCGGGCCTCGATCAAGATTATATTGCTGTCTGCCGCATTGCATCATCACTACGTGCGTGCAGTTCTTCATGCTGACAAGCAAGTTCTCACGTGTTTATTTGTTTCTCATCAGGCAGCAAAGGTCAGGTGATCCACTGGGTGAGCAAGCTGGGAAGACGGGCTCAGAGCTTCAGGGACCATGGTAAGCACAGCAGCCAGTCAACAGCTTTTTATACTTATATATACATACGTGTATTGATGATGAATGGTAGAAAGAATAACGGTGCGTGATGTGCTCGATCGAGAACTGACGACGTTTTTGTGTGCGGTGCCGCAGTGACACTGGGGCCGAAGCTGTCGGAGACGGTGAAGGGGAAGCTGAGCCTGGGCGCCAGGATCCTGCAGGCCGGCGGCGTGGAGCGCGTGTTCCGGCAGGCCTTCTCGCCGGAGAAAGGCGAGCGGCTGGTGAAGGCGCTCCAGTGCTACCTCTACACCACGGGCGGCCCCATCGCCGGGATGCTCTTCGTCTCCACCCGCAGGATCGCCTTCCGCAGCGACCGCTCCCTCGCCGTCACCTCCCCGGCCGGCGACGTCGTCGTCCGGGTGCCGTACAAGGTGGTGGTGCCGCTGAGGCGGATCAAGAGGGTGAGGCCGAGCGAGAACGCCGAGAAGCCGGAGCAGAAGTACATACAGGTGGCCACCGTGGACGGCTTCGAGTTCTGGTTCATGGGCTTCGTCAGCTACCAGAGATGCTGCAAGTACATGCAGCAGGTCATCTCCGAGCTGTAACGCGCAGCTCATGGCCGGCTCCATCGGCGCGGGCAGGGGTCGAGGCACGGAGGCAGTAACGGTCAGGTCGGCGGTCGCCATGGATGGACGGTGCCTCCTGTACATCTGTCTGGCGGTCCAAGGCTACAACGCACAGCAACGTCTTGTTGGAACGTTCGTAGTCTCGAACTGGCCCACCCCGTTTTTGATGGGCGGGGGGGCACGTAACGACGATCCTTCCGCTTGCGATTTGGATTGGTTGGCAACTACAATGTGGTCGATCGCCCAAGTTCTTTCTGTTAATTACTAGTACTAGGATTGATGGACCAAGGAACTTGGTTTTACTTCAATGGAAATATTTCCATTTGTTGTTCTCAGGACGACAGCGAGAATTTTTAGTTTTCATCCTACAGTCTGTTCTCTTATTTGAGACTTGGAGGACTTCTGGCCCATAGACATGGATAAGTGGATACATTATGATCCCGTTTCTTCTCCGTTTTCCCCAGACAACCATGTCAACCATTTCCAAATCACGAATGGATCTTAAATCTAAACTCTTTCGGATACAATACCATTTCACTTGGATCAGAAATTATTAGAACACTTTTTACCAACAGATACTCGTGAGTACGGAAGGAATTCATGAAATTATATAGGGACATCCAAGTCGCGGACTAAATTAACTGGCGTTGGACTGCTATCTGCTAGTGGAGATTATACGACACAGTCCTTGCAAAATCCATTTGAAGAAGATTTTATGGTGGCTGGGATGGTATTCACCGGTACCAGGTGGTACCACTATTTTTTTTAATTTTTAAAACCCTTAATGCCGTTAATAGAGATTAAAAAAAATAAAAATATGAATACCGGTCCCACCATTTTTGGTGCCGGACTCTCCTATTTGGTACCGTCTGGTACCAGTACCGTGGTACCATCTATTTTTAAGCCGTTAGATCTTATCTGATGGACGGCTCCTATTTTTTCCAACCACTGTAAAATTTGTATCGAAATACACCAACGGCTCAAAATCTCCTCGATGTGGAAAGCAAAGATCAAAAACGCAATTCATGAACTCTGCTCCGTAATGAAATTTTGGCGGCCAACAATTTGCAAAAGAGATGATGGTGCAACAGTCCCATATGGAAGCAGGGGCGGATCCGGCGTGGGGCCTGGGTTGCTCCATGAGAGCTACCTTGGATAATGGGAGCCTCCCTAAGCACTCTAACAATATATATGTATGAATAAAAAACAATAAGAAAAAAATGTGAAAAAATAGAAGAAAAGAGGGGGGAAAGGAAGAGGAGGAAGAAAATGAGCACCCGCTAGTTTTAAATAGATCCCCACTACATGCAAGACGTGTTGATCCAAGCTGAAAACACCAAAAACATCTTTGTAAAGATTGTTTGTTTGCAAAGGAGGTGTGAAACTTACTCACAGACTTATGTGGGCTAACTAGTTTTAGGCCAAAGTGGGTCCCTCTACAAGCTCTGACAAGTCAGTATAAAAGGATTTTGATGGTGTCATAATTTGTTTTTTTTTTTGTGTCATTTGTAGAAAGGAATTAGAGGACCTTCGAACAAAAGGATGGCAGCCTAAAGATTTAGCTTTCCAAACCAAGAAGGTGATTCAGCATTACAAGATCACTACAAAGTCAAGTGTTTGGTTGTTCTTCCCCTTTTCTTTCTTCTACTATAGCTGTAGTTGCCTTTGCATCTACTGCGGTGTTTTCCTTTTCCCGTGGGTGGATGATTTGGCAGATTTTGAGTTATCTTGTGTGTTTTCTACAATTCCTTTTTGTTTCTTCCTATTCTGCCGATCAACCTTTTTCTTCTTTCGTTGCCTAAGAAAAATAATGGCAAATATATTTCCTTGCTTTCCAAAAAGGCTATTTCGCTTGGCCAGACCAAGCACTTCATAGTTCATTCTGCTGGATCTTCTAACCTTTTCGAATGAGTGATTTTTTTTTGTTTGTCAAGCGGTTTGTTACTGCAGCCATACTTTCTACCTCTACACCCCATGTCTGCATATGCGTAATGCTTATATGCTAATTCACCAAGGTGCTATCCTCACCTTTGTAAATTCACGGAATACCCAGGTGCTTACATACTCGAAGTAGCAATATGCAGCAGGGCGTACATGATAAAATGGTTTTCAACATCATACTATTTTATTTGACCAAGCCCATATATGGCGATTTTTGCTCACCATACTTTGGCTTTATGCATTAAGAATTGTTAATTACTCCAAAGACACCAAATCATCTGTATCCAGAGACTCTACATGCAAGTCATTTCCAAGGTGAAAATTACAATTTTATCCTCCAGGATCCGGTGCCACTGTGGATCAGTCCGCGTATCCTCTTCGGTACAGTTCACTAGTTCAGGGGGGCTTCGCGATACAGAAAGGGAGAAAAGAGGGGAGGGGCTCCTCTCCAGCTATGTCGGCGCAACCGCCGGCCAGCGGCGGCGCCCTCATTAACGAGGTGCTCAAGGACGACGAGCTCCGTGCGGTGCTCACCCGTCTGGGCCCTGAGTCGGAGCGCGACGCATTCGGGCTCGTGTGCCGCCGCTGGCTCCGGATCCAGAGCTCCGAGCGGCGGCGCCTGCGCGCGCGCGCCGGTCCGGACATGCTGCGCCGCCTCGCCGCGCGCTTCCCAGGAGTCCTCGAGCTCGACCTCTCCCAGTCATCCTCCCGCTCCTTCTACCCCGGCGTCATCGACGACGATCTGGACGTCATCGCCCGGAGCTTCCGCAACTTGCGTGTCCTCGCGCTGCACAATTGCAAAGGTACGGCCGCCTCTTCTTCTGGCGCTGCCATATGTGCTGGTTGTATATTTGATGGATGAGATTAGTATATTCCATTCTTCCTGGTGGACATGGCAATTTTTCGTGCGGTGCCTTTTGGGGGTACACCTTCACTCATTAGAGACTGATTCAACTCTACTTGGAGACTGTTAGAGCATGCTTGGGGAAACACTTGTACTCTACCTCGCAATTTTTGAGTTCATGCTTGAGGTCTTTCTGATTGTTAAAGAACTTTCTCGTCCTTGTTAAGGGGAATCTTGTTTGTACTGCATTTACAGTTTAGTGGTAAAACCCTTTATGAGATTTGCTCGACATCACTTTTTGTCTATTTTATTTCGAGGAAAACAATGAACCATACATGTCTGAAAATAAATTTGCACTGGCCTGTGAAGGTTCATTTCATCCTTGACTCCTTGTGAGAATGGGAGGCAGGGTTCAATTTCTGAAATCAGGGGCTGTGTTTCCTCAATAATGCTAGAATGGAGATACTCATAGAAAAATGGGTAAAGGTTATGTGCAATCATTTTCCCCACTGGAATAGTTCCATCAGTACAGTTTTCAAAGATTTTGGAATAGTTCCATCAGTACAGTTATCAAAGATTTTGCCTCGACTTCTAATTGATTTTATATACTCACCTTTTTACAACTTTGATTTTATTTACATAATTTGGCTAGGTATGATACTACCATTCAATGTATAAATACTTTCAGTTACCCAATTTATTGTCTCCTCGGATATCCAAGTTTCCAACAAATTAGATCCTGTTTGGTTGTTTGGTTTACTACCCTGTTAAGTGTTAACTGATCCTTTGTAGGAGGTCTTGGATTTTTGTTACGGTTGCTAATATTACTAAATTGCTATCCTGTAAGTAAAGTTATTATGGTTGAGGGAGATTGTGGATTTTGTTTTAGTGCACTGATTTAGGTGAGGATTCCCTGCCGTTTCCTTAAATAAATTCTGTTAAGTATCACACTTTTGCCCATTAATGTGTCTCGCAGGTATATCTGATGTTGGAGTTGCCAAATTGGGAGATGGGCTGCCATCTCTGCAGTCCCTTGATGTTTCTCGCTGCATAAAACTGAGTGACAAAGGTTTGAAGGCGGTTGCCCTAGGGTGCCAAAAATTGAGGCAGCTGCATATCATGGGGTGCAAATTAATAACAGATAATTTATTGATTGCTCTATCAAAGAGCTGCCCACAATTGGAAGATCTTGGAGCTGCAGGATGTAGCAGCATAACAGATGCTGGTATATCTGCTCTAGCTCATGGCTGTCATCATATAAAATCACTAGACATAAGTAAATGCAATAAAGTTGGTGATCCTGGAATATCTAAGATCGCTGAGGTTTCTTCATCATGCTTGGTGTCAATAAAGCTACTGGATTGCAGCAAGGTGGGAGACAAGTCTATCTATTCATTATCTAAGTTCTGTCGTAACCTAGAGACTCTTCTCATTGGTGGATGTCGGAACATTAGTGATGCTTCCATACAAGCACTAGCTCTTGCCTGCCCGAGCTTAAGGAGCCTGAGAATGGACTGGTGCTACAAAATAACGGACACATCATTGCGAAGCCTGCTGTGCAACTGTAAACTTCTCATGGCTATCGATGTGGGGTGCTGTGACCAAATATCTGACGCTGCATTCCTGGATGGGGAAGGAAATGGGTTTCACTCTGAACTAAGAGTTATGAAGATCAGCAGCTGTGTTCGGCTTACAGTTGTAGGGGTCAGCAGGGTGATTGAATCCTTCAAAGCTCTTGAGTACTTGGATGTTCGGTCATGTCCACATATTACAAGGGACAGCTGCGAGCAAGCTGGAGTGCAGTTTCCTGCTGGCTGTAAGGTGAATTTTGACGGCAGTTTGCTGGAATCTGATCCATCTGCTGAGAGGTTCTAGGATCAACTATGAGCTTAGTTGTACTCAATCTTCATGTCAACTGTGAATTGAGATTCGAAGAGCTCTGTGTCCTGTAGATGACTGCTTGACAGGTTGATCTTCCATCATCAAACCCATGCAAGAATCAGAAACCGCCATGCATGCAAATTATGAGTGGTATTCAGTACCCAATTCAATATTCATATGGTTGAGTCTGCAGAAGTAGCCCGAGGGCAAGAGCAGCCCATGAAATAAGTTGTCTGAATAAAGGACGTAGAAGCATTATGTATTGTGCCAATGAAGCGACCGGCTAGTGTATTCAAATTTCAAAATGTACATTTTAATACAACCTGCTGTCAATGTGTGTAGTTCTGTTTTATCTGCATCGCTTGTGCAGATCTGCTGTCTGGAGGATTTCTGGGATAATATACGGTCTTAGCTCCATCTCCGTATTTCAAACCAGTAAATATGTGTCATACAAATCAAAGAATGTCTAATGATACATAAAAGGTATATAATGTGAATAAAAGCACATCTTGTTCCAGAAATTTTCTATAGCTAGAGTTAGTCGTCAATAGCTTTACAAACGTGTGGAACCAGAATTGTGAGCATAGAGAATACATTCGGATGAACATTTTTATACTTACTTTAGATTAAATATAACCTTTTAAACTATTTTGATTAGTCTACAAACTTAGAAAAGAGCTATGCCAAATAGGAAACATTAGAAAATGCCTAACAATCTTGCGCTACCATCTAAAAAGAAAGAATTTTAGGGAATCGGAAGATATAGTGACATTGCTAACTCATTCAAATTTGTCTTCTCCTAGTCGCTGTATCAATTGAACTTTTCTGAAACTAGTGCACTCCTTACCCGAAATTTGTCATGTTTTTTTCGTACGGCGTTCAAATTTTGGATTTATTCTAATACCTCCTCTATAAAAAAATATGGCATATAGATTTTTAACGCGGTCTTTAAAGTGAAATTTTGGCTTTTAATTTATTTAAAATATTTTATTGATAAATATAAAATTATCATCATATTGAAATATTTTTGAACATGAATTCAAATATATAACATAAATACACTAAAAATTATGGATTTCACTCAATCGTTAGTCAAAGATTTAAAAAGTTTCCTTTTTCAAAAATCTATATCTTACTTTGGATGGAGGGAGTAATTAATAACTCTAATCTTTTGATAATAGCACTAGCTTGTTGTGGCGATTTTGCTGGTTTTAACTCTTAAAATCTAGTGGCTCAGTCTCTTAGAGCAAGTAATAATATAGCTCACTATAGGCTTTATATTGTTGCCGCGTCACAGGTAGTTAACTAAAAACTCCACTTATATAACAATTCTCTCTTGACGTAAATTGTACATTTAATACTCGGCACACCTTCACTCTCGCAAAGTGTCTTGGAATCCGTAAACAATTCACTTCTGAGTGACCTGGCTACAAGCGAGCAGGCCACTTTCTTTCTCTCTCTTATTTTTTTTTCCATATCACCATAAATGTGATGTGGCATCCTTTGCAGCCCGCACATATCAACTTATTGAGATGAGAGCATGTACGGAGGACCTTTGCATTTCTCTATTAAATTTTTCCCATATTCATGTCGCCTTATATCTTTCCTTCGATTCAACTGTCCAATATTTTATATAAACCTCCAACTGCCATATGTTTTTTTATACATTGAATGATTATCCTAAACACTTCTAATCCTAATTTTGCATAGAAGATTCGTAGGAAAAAAGTTTATGCCATCCTATGAATAAATTTGTAGAATTATTAAGGAAAATGGTTTATGTCATATAGTTAATTAAATCTTTTCCCCTTTTATCACTAACTAACATTTTATTTATTATTGTATGCCGTTACTTTTTACTAGTATATTATATGTCTAAACATATTTTATCAATATCATTTATTAGCTAATATTACCTCTGCCCTATGAAGAGTGCCAATCTACATCTGCAAAGTTTCTCATAGAGAGTGTCGATCTGATATTTTAGGTAGTTATTTTATACATGTCGCTATTCAATGCACCAAATCAATGGAAATTGAGGTGCACATGGTCATTAACTTTAGCACCAATCTGTTCAAAAAAAAGAGGCTAGATTAGCAGTTTCATGAGACGGAGGTATGTTTTATTTATATTCAACTATCCAATGTTTTATACAACCATCTCTTTTTTCCACACACTAAATAACTATCTAAAATACATATAAATCGTAGTTTTGCACCGCAAGAATATTACCTCGTTCTAAATGCAGTTTCAGAAATTATTGGAAAATGTTTCGCGCCACCATATTAATAAAACTATTCCTCTGTGTATTATTCTATTATTATTTTTTTCATTGACAGTTTCATCACTTTCTTTTGCTACAAAGCGTCAAATATTCAAAATCAAAGCCATAGTTATCCCACCCTCACCTGAACGTGAGCACGCAAGGAAAAAAAAAGTTGGCTCATTCGTCTTCACGCAGAGTTCCTCATCGATAGGCGTTCCAAATCGACTTCCCAGGTTTTTCCAGTGCTATCTATCCCCTTCTTCCCTGCTCATTTTGGGATCCTTGCTTCGGTCCTTGGCAGTCCTATCCTGTTGCCATAATGCCATGGTGCATCGTACCGAGACTCCGAGAGGGTCAGTGAGGAGCAGCGGGCAGCCACAGCCCACAGGGCGGGGCGCCGCACATGCAAACCGACGAGGCTGCTGCCGTTCGAGGACGTGCGTGACGACATCCCCTTGTTCACCGCCGCGCGGCCATCTTCTACGCTGCACCCGCGCAGGCGCCACCTTCCCCTCCGGTGCTGGCCACGAAGATGGTTAGTTACGGTTATTCATTCATCATTATCCAATGCCGTTTTTATATTACGATTTAATAGATATTTTTAATTATTTTGAAGTATTATTTCCTAGGACTAATACATTCTTTTAAACCTTTAGATGTAATAAAATAGACGGTTTACAGTTGTTTCAATGTACCGTATCCATTGTCCTTGACTCAGCTGCCGTACGTATGCTGGGAACGGCGGAATCCTGTTGCAAGGCCCGCTGCAGCGTGCAGCCTCTCCCTCTGAAACGGTAAATTTACCGTGCCGTTCACAGTTTTTACGCTTACAGGTGGGCCCGATACAAAAACCCTCAACACCACCCGGAAACCTCATCGGCTCATCCCCAACCCAACTCCCTGTTGCCAGGCTTCTCAGTTCTCCCCCCTCCCCGTCCAAGCGGAGGACGCGGCGCGGCTCCATCCACGCCGGGCGCCGGCTGCCCCCACTCCCCCCCCCATCCCCACCCCGCCCGGCCGACCCTCCACGCGACAACGCCGGTGCTTCAGCCCCCTTCCTTTCTTCTCCCGTTCGTCCCGCGTGCTCTTACCCTCTCTTGTCGACGAGCAGCCGCCGCCAGGTGCTGTCTTGGTCAGGCCTTCACCGGCGACGAGTACCCCCCTGGTATGTCCACCCCTTCTCTTCCCTTCCTTCTGTGCGAAACAGAGCACCCAATTCGTAAGCAATTTGGCTATTTATATTCGGGTCGGATGTGATTACAGGTATATATATGTATTATGCATAATAACTTCAATCTCTTTTGCAAAAATTATCTCGTGTAACAACCATGCCCTTTACTGGGTCCGACCCTGAATGTAGAAGTTTTGTTCTTTTTGCGTTTAGTAAAGAAACACCTCTAGCTCCCATTTAGAGTTTGCCCAGTACTTGTTTATTGCTCTACAATCTACATGCTATACTATATACTCCCTCCCTTCCAAATTATAGACCGTTTGATTTTTTTTTCACACCAAATTTGACCCTCATAGTCTTATTCAAAGAATTCATGTATTTTCATGTTGCTCTACGTTTGGTAGTCTTGTCTTTCGGCTTCCACTGATTCGGATTCATTTAGTAAATATGATTTTTACTGTTACTTTGTTGTATCTGGCTTCCACTGTTACTGATTAAGTTTTTTTTTTGTGATTTGGGTATCCAGTTTCAAATTTACTGTATTTATCAAAACCACATTATGAACACCTTGATATCCATTAGACAGGCAGCAGCAGTGTAGTACTGCAGTACACGTATACATATTTTCTGCCTGGATTTTTCACCATGTTCTCTAACTTCAAGTCGTATTTGCTTGGTTACCTACTCTGTTTATTTTATTATTTATACAGGCACAAGAGCACTTCGCTTAAACTTGAAAGAATAATTGTGGCCCTGCGTTTGATTTCACTGCTGAGTGAAATGAGGCTTAGTATTGGGCATGTCCACCGAAATGTTCTTGCGCTGGCATCTTCCAGGTCATGCTTTGTTCTCGGAGACCGTCTTTCATTCAGGATGCTGTCACAACCACAGGCAGCTGGATTTCATCAGACTGCTTGCCGTGGTAGTCAGATTGTAGAAGATAGGGGAGGGCCATTAACTCTTGCTAGCTTAGAGGTGAAAAGCAGGGTTGAATATGGCAAGAAGGAAAAAGTGGCACGAACTGGAGGTTCAAAACCAAGTTCAAGAAGTTCTTCCCTCAATGTGAAACCTAGAGTTTCTTCACTTAGTGTCAAACCAGCAAAGAGTGCCTTACCAAAGTCAGCTGGGATAAAGAAGGCACTGAAGGTAGATGAGGCTCTGTTTTCTGCCAAGTCATTTGAAGAGCTTGGTTTGCCACCTTTGCTTGTTGACCGGTTGAACAAGGAAGGTCTGACTGCACCAACTGAGGTCCAATCTGCTGCTATTCCTATAATAGCACAAAAGCATGACGTGGTGATCCAATCATATACTGGCTCAGGGAAAACACTTGCTTATCTTCTCCCAGTTCTTTCTGAAATAGGGCCCCTGAAGAGGCCTATGGAACAAGATAATTCTGAGAAAAGATCAGGTATAGAAGCAGTTATTGTCGCTCCTTCCAGAGAATTAGGAATGCAGATCGTGCGAGAAGTGGAGAAGATTTTGGGTCCTGATGATAAGAGACTTGTCCAGCAACTTGTTGGTGGGGCTAATCGCTCCAGACAGGAAGAAGCATTGAAGAAGAACAAGCCAATCATTGTTGTTGGAACACCTGGCCGGATTTCTGAAATTTCAGCAGCAGGCAAGCTACATACCCATGGCTGTCGCTTTCTTGTACTGGATGAAGTCGACCAGCTTTTGTCTTTTAATTACCGTGAGGATATGCATAGAATCCTGGAGCATGTTGGGAGGAGATCAGGTACAAGATCTAGGGACATTCTTGGCCCACTTGCTAGGCGGTCTGAGCGCCAGACTATCTTAGTTTCTGCAACAATACCATTTTCAGTTATACGAGCAGCAAGGAGTTGGGGTCATGATCCAGTTCTCATTAGAGCCAAGAGTGCAGTTCCACTCGACTCAATCACTGTTCCAAGACCTGTGTTATCCCAAACTGATGCTAACTCCAGCTCTCCAACAAATTCAGTGAACCAAGTTGCTGTTGGCAGCTTGCCACCATCATTGGAACACTACTATTGTACAGCCAAGGCTCAACACAAAGTTGACACTTTACGCAGATGCATCCATGCTCTGGAAGCACAAACAGTTATTGCATTTATGAATAACACCAAACCACTGAAGGATGTTGTATTTAAGTTGGAGGCTCGTGGTATCAAAGCTACTGAGTTACATGGAGATCTTGGAAAGCTTGCAAGGTCTACAGTCTTGAAAAAGTTCAAGGATGGTGAATTCAGAGTTCTTGTAACAAATGAGCTGTCTGCCAGAGGTCTGGATGTGCCAGAATGTGACCTTGTGGTCAATCTGGACCTTCCAACTGACTCTACACATTATGCCCACAGAGCTGGAAGAACAGGGCGTCTCGGAAGGAAAGGGATTGTGGTCACAGTATGTGAAGAAACTGAGGCATTTGTTGTAAGAAAAATGCGCAAGCAATTAACTGTGCCCATCAAGCCATGCGAATTCACTGAAGGCGAGCTTGTCGTTCACAAGGAGGAAGATGTGGAATAGAATCTTCATGAATCACGTGACTACTTCTGTTTAATAGTGTTTTGTGGTATGATTCTTGCAGGTTCTACTGCTAGTACTAAAATGCTGTCCTTTGTTTGTTCTGCTGGATTTTCATATTACCTGGATTAAAACATTTGAAATCCCAAGCTGAGTTTTAGCTACCTTTGCTGCAGAATAGCTATATTCTTGAATTCCTGGCAGTACATGGGAAACAGTCGTCTTGTCGATGTAAATTGAACCGAAGTGTAATTTTTCATGCTTCCGTGTCTATCTACTGAAAAACATCACCACCATCTGGAACTTGGAACTTTGCTGGATGTTTCTGTTATTTTTAATTGCTCACAAAGCATCTCATTGGATTATGGTGTAGACTTTTCTGGATATTTCTGTTATTTTTAATTGCTCCCAAAGCATCTCATTGGATTATGGTGGACTTCACTAATGAATCTAGTATCAATAAAGACATGCGTCCTTTTAAACAAGCTTGCCCCTATAGCTCAGTGGTAGAGCGTCAGTCTTGTAAACTGAAGGTCTGTAGTTCGATCCTGCATGGGGGCACCTTTTTTTTTAATCATCAGTTTCAGAACGTTAACCCCTTCAGTTTCAGAACGTGGTTGCATGTTCAGACTTCAGACTGAAATTTAATCGAACGCAGGAAAACTAGCTCCGCAGCTGGTGACACACAGAGGAAGGTTTGCTCGATAAGGTGATAGCCCTTCGTACGAAGGGCAGCTGTGGCAGTATCATCGTACTGCAAATCTGCAATCCTGCTCATGCTCATGGTTTCTCTAGCAAGTAGCAACGAAAGCACTGTTTGCATCAGTCTTGCAGCCTTGACAAAAAGCCTGCACTCATGCTTCTCGAGTGATGTATTTCCGCTGAGGAAAGTTGCCCAGTGGACCAAGCAACAGTAGTCATCTGGAAATTATGAGCATGATGACAGGATTGGTGATGCAGAAACATCACTATCAGCATTAGCAGATTCCATGAGAGCAATCCGAACTATATTCACATGCTTTTGTAGAAAACCCTACAGTTGAACTTGGATCCTTTCCACGGACTAGTGATTCATGCTTAAATAGTTTTTACCAACACTATGCTGTAACAATGATCTTAGTCACGAGTGCAGAACTAGTCAAAACTATCCGAGACAGGATCCTAATTGATTGTAGAAGCAAAATGCTAGGGGGATGGGTATACATCTAATCATGAACTCACCAACACAGGATATTCAGTTTGACAAATGCTGCCAGCAATACCGAAAAATAAAGAAATTCTGTCAGATGACCCCATGACCAGAAAAGAAACAAACTAATTCCCACAGCCACAAAGAAAAGGCGATAAGCCCGGCATCTTGTAATAATTGACATGGCCATCAGGCATCAGCGATCATTGACAATTGGGCCCTCCAGCCTTCACTCTAATGCGAATACAAGATCTTCATAAGAAGAGCAGCATGCCATGGCACTGTTTTGGCAATCAGTTCATGGTTCCATGATACTGCTACACTCGATACTCGACTTATTTTGGAACATAGGGCGACGCTTATTCGAAATTATACAATCAAGATCCTAACTCTTTTGGGGTTTTCGCAACAATGGAGACAGCATGGAGACCTGAACTAAGCTCATCAGTCAGAAGATCATACACCATCCTGTGACGCTTCACAAGGTTCTGCCCCTCAAATTTTGGTGAAACTACCTTGATGTTGAAATGCGTCTCGTTTGCATTGTCCTTGACAGCTGCATGGCCAGCATGTTGGTAAGAAACATCTTCAATATCTAGGGCACTGGCCTCCAAGCCAGACTGCAACTTTTGCCTCATCCGAACAGCTCTTGAAAGCACGGCAGCAGTTCCTCGTGAAGCCATCGTGTGTATAGTCAGTCTCACAGCGCAATTATACCTGGTTACAGCATTTACAGGTTACACAAAGATTTATCTCCATAACAAGATCTAATCTTAATCACTAGAAGGTAGTCATAATCCGCGTAGATGAAGAGAGAAATAAGCACAGTTCGTCTCTGGATTCACCTTAAAAATGCACTTGTGGATCAAGCAGCAGCATCAAGGCCATAATGGCATCAGGTAAATGAGAAAAGAAAAGTAGGCTAACCTAAAGTCAATCATTTAGGCAAGCTGTTAATAAGCGTGATTCAGGTTCCACATATTTGGACACGTACAATGCAAAGTTTCTTAGAGACATGCTTACACATGGAGAATCATAAAGCCTCAATATAAGAGGGCAAGAGGCTCACCCTCGAATGCAACCTAAATGGTTTGGCACTGCTAATTAAATAATTAAACAAATCACAGCAAGCATTGTTCCTGGGAATGGGAAACTCCTGCCGCATGTATGCTTGAAGCCAGGCAATGGAACGCCTTGTCAAGCAGTGACACTGCGCAAGAGCTTATGCTCAGGTCCACCGTCCACGGTGACAAGAAAAATAATGGAACTGCCACTAAGTGCCTGCTAAATTGTCTATTTTGTACATAACGTTAAAATCTCCATGTAATAAATATATATCCATTCATGAACTGAATCTACTGGCCTATGCAGTGCCCATCCCACCGGAATATGTACAGTACAGATCGTTCCTGAAACTTCTAACTCAGTACTCGTAGGCTCGATTCGGCTTTCACGCCTCTCCATAAAGCAGGAAACTAATCAAGCCTTCCAAATCAAATGGTCTTCGATGGATCTAGCAGCTAAATTTAAGTAACCCTCACTTGCAAAATCAAAGCACAGGATGGTGAAGAAATTAAGCTACATACGAAGAACAGGGTGGAGCAGAACGAATCGGAGAATTGTTAGGGTTTGCGTTGAGACCTGAAACCCTGTCGTCTTGGAGCTCCAAAACGGCGGCGGCGGCTAGGACTGGGAAAGCCCGGGGAAGAGCGGCGGCGGCGGCTAGGGCTTGCCGGCTGGGAAAGCCCGGGGGAGAACCTGAAAGCTGAGATAGAACTAGAAGCCTGGGGAGAACCTGGAGTAGGTTAGTATTTGGAGAGTAGTATATTGAAAAAAAAATTAATAATGCGGTGAGCGTGGATCGAACACGCGACCTTCAGATCTTCAGTCTGACGCTCTCCCAACTGAGCTATCCCCGCTTGGATCTTTTGAGATCCTCCGGTCAACTTAACGAGACATGGTGTCACGGCACTTGCGGTGCTGTTGCTTATCCACTGCCTCGCGCAGGCGCAGGACCACCACTGCACGGAACGGCACAGACGCAGGGTGCTCCAACCCTCCAACAGCAAGCGCCAAGGCAGCCAGCAAAGAAACCGCGGGCAGAGGAGGAGCAAACAGCAGAGCTCGCCGTCGATCGAACCGCCCGCCCCGCTGATCCACGCGCGAGGCACACTCAAAATAAAAGCTTGTGTTCAGGATCAGGAGCGACCGACCTGCAGCGACCTGTGCCAACTGCCAAGGACGGCGAGCACCGGGCCACCGCTGGGCCGCGCTTTTCGGCAGAGCGGGGGCCATCGTGCCCGCGCATGGCGAATCGGCGATCGGCAAAGGGCGAATAACGCAGGGCCGGCCGGCGGCAGCCAGTGGGCCGCCCCCGCGCCAGCGTCCAGCGGCGAGGCGGGCAAAGGAAGGACGTGCGTACGGGGGGGCGGCGGCGCCTCCCTCGCTTCCGCTCGGACACCGGACCTCGTCGGCTGGCGCTGGCCTCTGGCTGCCCGGGGCCGGGGCCAGGCCGGCAGCCTGGGTACGTACCGTACGAAGCAGGCAGGCGACCGGTGCACAGAAGGCCGCACTGTTGCAAAGGCCGGGTCCTAGCCTAGCGTCCTGCCGCTGCCGGACCTGTAATAAAACCGCGCGTGCACTCGGCGGCTGAGCGGCTCAGAGTCAGGGCTACGATGTGGTCGTGTACCCTACTCGGAGTAGAAACGGGAAGAACCGTGCACGGTGTGTGTACTGTACCTGCGTCGTACGGGCCGGCACGAGTACGTGAGTACCCCTACCTGCTGGCCGCGCGCAGCATGTGGCGATGGCCGCCAGCACCCATGTGCCACGCATCGCGCTTGTTATTATTGGCGTCTCCATCCATCTTCGGACCGTTTGACGCGTCCCCGTTCCTTTCTTGGGGACTTGTCTCCCGATCCTTCAACGCTTGGCTGACAAGGAGTAGAGAGTACGGGACTAGTACGAGTATAGCGACCCAGTCCGGTCCTCCGTCCACCCCGCCCGCATGTGTAGTGTAGGCAGCGTCTCGCACTGAAAGGATAGGGATAGACAGGGCCAGAAGGCCAGGCGGACACACCAAGTCAACCAGTCTTCTCCCGCAAGGTGGTACTGGGAGAGAGTACACGAGACACAGAGACTAGAGGGAGGTCCGGAGGGGGACGTTATGGTATGGGTGGTGGTGGTACGCTGCACTGGTCTGGGCAGGGGGCATCTTTACAGTTCGGACTTCGGAGCCCGAGAAGCTGCGTCCAGGTCCAGCCAGCTTTGACACGAATCGGGTCAGGCCTGGCGCAGCCGCGCAGGTGCACAGCCACAGGCACACAACGGCCTCGACCTTTCGCAGAGCGCGGCAGGCGGCGGCGGCAGCAGCGCGACTGTGCCTCGCGCAGGCGCCGCAGCCTTTTGCCGCCCTCTTGCCCTTTCCCCTCCCCTCCCCTCCCGTCGCCGCAGCGCCGAGGGAAAGCGAGGTCTCGTGATAAGGACCGAGCAGAAAAGCGACCGACGCCCCCGACGGGCAAAAGGGCAGCAAGCGGAGGAATTCTATGATTCTCTTTCTCTCTCTCTCTCCCGCAGCAGTGTTATCATTGCTGTAATCTGCTCATCGGCAGCTGCACCTACTAGCTAGCCTGGATTGATGGGCATTGCGCATCTCAACTTTTTTTTCGTCTCCACAGGCCAGCCATCGACGACTAGTATTGTGGATTTGTGCATGCAGAATCAATTAAAAAAAAATGAACTGAGTCCAAAGTTAACGAGCTTTGTTTGGCCGGAATCTCTATGACCAGCACTTAGCAGCAGCGCGATCTTGACAGAGAATTCCATCGCCAATCGACCAGCGGCAATAAGAAATGACCACGAAAGGATACCACCTTTACGAATTTATATGCTCGCAGTACTAATAAATGACTTCTTAGCTAGGCTGATACAGACAAAGATGCTAGTAAACAACAACAGAGACAAAGTTCTTCCATGGAAGCGGAACCCAAAAAAACGCAGAAAACCTAACTAACATGGAATGGAATTAACCCTGGAAATGCAGTAAGATCCACGACCCAAAAGGACTCGTATTTACATTTCGCACTAGGGCACGCACCACAGCAAAGCTTTGATCAAATCAAATGGAGCACACAACGAGACACACTGCCGATGATGGATTCATGGATGGACGGACGGACGGACTGGTAGATGAGATGGGCACGCACAAAATCATCAAAGAACACACGGGTCGGGTCATCGGGTGGGTGTGGGTGCAGTGCGTGTCAGGAAGGATCGGACTCAACAGGCCGCGTCACCGGGTCTCCTCCTCGGCGCGCCTGGCGGCGCCGGAGAGCGCGGCCAGGAGGTTGAGGTGGTGGTGGTGCGCCTGCGCCTCCAGCGGCGAGAAGCCCCAGGCGTCGGCCGCCCTGGGCGGCGGCGCCGGCAGCGCCGCCCAGAAGGCGGACGCGGTGGTGACGGCGGCGTCGCCGGCGGCCTCGTCGCGCGGGCGCTTGCCGAGGACGGTCTGCTGGTGGTGGAAGTGCGGGGAGGAGGAGGACGTGGAGGGCGCGGAGGAGGAGACGAAGACGGCCGGGGTGGTGCCGGAGCCCGTGGCGGCGAGGATGGACGGCTCGGCCTGGCGGAGCAGCCACTCGATGGTCTGCCCGTCCGACTTGAGCCCCAGCTCGCGGGTGAGCTGGAACACGCGCGCCGCGCACACGATCGGCATCCGCACGCGCCGCCCGCGCCCGTTCACCTTGCTGTGCCGGTCCTTGCCGCCCTCCTTCTTCACCGGCTTCGCCACGGCGGCGGCCACCACGGCGCCGTCGGTGGGCGGCGCCGCCGCCGCGGCCGGCATCGGCACGGCCTGGTAGACGTGGAACATGGAGGCGGCGGCGGCGGCCGTGGAGACGTCGCGGGCGGTGGCCATGGCGCCTCCCTGCCTCGTCGTGTTGCGGCCCTTGCGGCTTGGGACGGGGCTGGAGAGCGGCGCTGGCGGTGGTCCGGCGTGCGTGTGTGGGGTTCGAGAGGTTTTGTGAGGTGATGGGGAGAGGGACACACCGGGTAGATTTATAATGGAGTTGATGTGGACTTGGGAGGGTTTTTATCCGGCGTGTTTTTACCATCGCAGGTGCGTACGTATTTCACTGCCCACCGTAGCATACGCAAGTACAGCAGTACGGCTGGGTTTTCTTGAAACAGACCGTGTCAGACCAACCATACGTACACGTACGTGCCCGTTGGTTCCTCGTCACAAAACTCTTTTCCCGGGACTAGTAATGGGGTATGGTAAGAAAAAAAGGCAGTAGAGAAAAGTGACCGTGGATTGGCAGGGCCAGGGCGCGAGTGCAGTAGGAAAGTGCAAGGCAGAGGGGGTGGAAGAGGTCCAGGGGTGCGCAGAGGCACAGTAGGCACTGTACCCGTAGGGGGGGGGGCAGGGCACATGGGAATCTGGGTCCAGCAAGCCCTCACCACTTTGCTGGAATCTGCAGGTCTTTTACAAATAGTAGCAGCAGCCAGCAGCGGCTGGCAGCAAGGCTAGGATAGCCGAGCTAGTACTGCTAGCGCCATCGCATCACATCGCGATCAGTGGCGCGGATTAGACAGGCGAGAGCTCATATTGATGGTATGGTAGCGGTATATACTAGCTTATCTCTGCATGCAACAATGGGGCGGTGAAACAGATCAACTGTGCACGCACAGCGCCCGCCGCTGGATCCCTCCGTTGATTTGATCTTTCCAGCTCGCTCGCTCGCTCGCTCGCGCGGGTCGAGATCGTTTTCGATCGAAAGCTCGAGGAGGAGCAGGGCAGCTGCGATTGACTGACTGGTGGCCGCGGCGCGGGGTGATGGCTGTGCGCCTGCCCCTGCTCCCCCCGAGATATCGTTATCGTGGCGGCGGCCGTGCCCCTTGCGCGCGTACAGATGCCCCCCCCCCCCCCCCCCCCCCCACAACTTGCGCCTGGAACAAGGACGACGTCGACGCGCCGGGACTGTGCGCGACGCTGCGCCTGCGCCTGTGGTCCGTCCGGACCCGGACCCGGCGGCGGCGTGGGACTGACGGCTCCCACTTCCCCGCCGGCCGTCTCATGATATGATATTGATACCGCGCGCGCGAGCGACGGACGGACGGACGGTTACCTGGACCTGAACCCAGAGCGTACGTGTCCGCGCCCACGGTCCACTCGTTGTACGTACGTAGCCGCCGCGCGCGCGCTTGCCGCCCGGGCGGCGACCGCATGTCTCCACGGCCAAGGGACCAAAACCAAACCAGCGTGTGGAGGCAATGCAAGCGCGGATGCCGAAACCGGCATGGAGGTGAGGTGATTGGTTGACTTGGGACGTACGGTCGACCGCGGGCGCACGATGGGAGTCAGCTAGCGTTTTTTTTTTTTCCCAGCGTCCGGGCGCGGCGCCGTGAGCGTGACCGGCCTGGGGGACGAGACCGGCCGGGGCAGGCAGATCGGGGAAGAGAGCTTTGGGGTCCGCCCGTCCGTCCGGGATCCACGATGGTGGCGATGACCTGTGCTGAAAGGGACGGCGAGATGGACGGGCCACCGGCCTTCCTAGTTTTGGATATGATCTCATCTGCGCGTGTCTCATGTCTTGCGTCGCGCGCCTCATCGATCTCCCTCGCTCGGCCGCACCCGCGTATAATTGGGGTCCGAGGGACCCCCCACCGCCGGCAAAGCCCCCATGGCTTCGGTGGCCAAAAGGGGCATGTCGGCGATCCACCCACGCATTAGCTCCGGCCGCTCGATCGTCCGCCTCCACAGCAATGCAACGGACAGCGCACAACGTGCATGAGTTTTCAGGGCAGGCTTCCAAAAAAGGTCCCGTTTCAAACGGCAAACGCCGCACAATTCTTCCCAGACCCAGGCCGCCGCGCGGCTTCAGCTGCTCCCTGATGAATCGTGATGCTCCAGGTTTCCTCGTCAACTACTGCCAATGACCGCTTTGTCCACGGAGCGGGACAGGATGTGCAGCTCCATGCTGCGATCCGCCACCATGTCTTTTCTACATCCATGCACGACAAAGTGAGGTACTCTACTCCTAGCTAGTCTCCTACTGATGGAACGTGTTGGCAGGATGGCGGTGCAAAATCAATTTAACAATAATCAGGGAGACACTGGGCACTGCCACGCTCCATTGTCTGTCTCAACCCCGGATCTCAGGTCATGACCCAGCATTGTTTCACATACACACCCGCGTGAGCTTGTACGAGCGTTCACACTTGAACAAAGAGCTAATTGTGATCAGCTAGTTGTTAGTCGGAATAGAATATATAGTTGAGGAGGCTAGAGCCACTCAAAGTCACACGATTTTTTTTTCTTTTGGCCACTCAAAAAGTCTTACGATGCAACCCACAAACATTTGTGAGCTGTACGTAGAATAGGCTTTGATGGAGCGAGAACACTCGAGCTGCCAAGCTCACTGGTTCCGGGCTGCAGGCCTGCAAGCTAGATAGCCCTTTGCCTCTTCATTTATAGAGCTTTAAAACGCAGAAATTTCACAGAAATTTCACACTTCAATTTCATAGAAAAATGTAGGAATAAAAAAAAATTCCAACATTCCAAACATGACATGAGGAATACGCACAAATAACCCTCGACCCACGTGTTCCTCCAGCTGTTCCAAACAGATCGGAGCAAAGAGACTATTCTGGTAAGAGACATCAAGCTTGCCGTGCTCGCACCCGTTGACCCATTCGCCAGATCGTGCAGCTCCTGGATGGCAGCATGCTGCTCTCGGACCTGTCGGAAACTCACCTCAGCTTCAACCTGCAGGCTATGATGCGAAACCAGGTGGCCAATTCACATTCTTCGTCATCGACCGTAACTGGCAACATCTCTGACATCCCTACCATCAAGCCTCGAGTAGAGACCCCATTTCAAATCTGTCTGCTGTATAAAACGGCAACAGACCGAACTGAAGCATATTATCCAAACAACCTGGTTTACTTGTTATACAGGAATCAACGATACAAAAACAGTAAACACGACAGGCATCCTACAACAACGTATTGGGTATTTTGGGTTGACCAACTATTCTACAGTATCAGTTCACATCTCACAGAACATTGCAATATTCAGGAGTTGCTAGGGATGACATTAAAGAAGTGATAGACTTCATCCTCGTCAAACACTCCAACCTCGGTTGAGCAGACCTCGCAACAAACAGGGTGGTAAGTTTGTCCCTTGCTTCCACCACCAGGTGCTGCAGATGGATCCGACGCCCTTCCTTTCCGGTTCTTCCTTTTGCTACCACCCTCTCGTAGGATCTGATCAGTCTTGACCTTGCAGTTGCGCACAAACATTGCACGGTACTGGTTTACATACTTCTCATGCCTGAATATCGACAAAAAGCCGCGTACTATTAACCGTGGGAAGTTTTATGGCTCAACAATATCAGTATAAAATATAAATGCTTAATGCTTAAGGTCCCCAATATCAGAGAGCCAAATAGTACAACGCACAAGTAGCTAAACTACAAAGCCAGACATTTCTGAACAGTGTACAAAGTGCAAACAGAAACAACACCAACATTTTTCCAGATATATTAATGCTTCCATATTGATCGCAAACAAACTGTACTAACGGGATGCTCTGATTGTTTTCATCTGACTCTCTCATTCTTGTTCAAACTTCAAACACATGTTTGTAATGGTAAGTCGTAACTTCACGTTGCCATCTTCTGAATTATCCTAGATCTTATGGCCAAGCATCACAAGAGCAACCAACAACTGACCATTGGATGTACTACAAATAATTGGTACCAGTTTAATTTCGATAATCAGGGGGGAAAAGACAAAGAAATAGGACAAACACAAAACCTCAAACTACAAAGCTAAGAAACAGGCAAACAACAATATAGCAGAATATGCTTCCGAATCAGGAAACACAAATATATTATACAATAATCGTAGAAAAGAAAGACAAAACTATATGTACGGATTCATTTCACATCAGATTTTTATTCTTGTCCAAGCAAATACAGAATGAAAAATTCCTACGATTACATATCCTAAAGGATGAAATGAGAAGGTGCCACGCATGCTAAAATTATTGATGCAATCCTACAGAAAATAGTCCACAAAAGTTTTATTATGGCAGGCGCCTAGAGGCTCCTGGGAGTTAACAACATAGTGGTTTTCCACTTACAGGACTACAGGAGTGTTTTCCCATATTAAGAGAAGTGTCTTCCAGAAATATGTAGCAATAGTCTAATAGGCAACGGTTTTTCTTAACCCGACTACATATGAAATATATTGTAGAAATTTCAGTGAATTCGTTAATTGATTGTTGCAGTTGTTAGAACTCTTGTTCCCCAGAGGCAGTATCAGAGTCCTGAGGCCGATAATGGTAAGGTTATCTACCATAAGAAAATACTGGTAAATAAAAAATATTTCATTTACCACGAAAAGTATCTACAGAGGGTAATCCAAAGAATCGATATGGTTATGACCCATGATTCCATGCCTCTTATTAGTCGGTAATATGTCAAGCAGTAAATGGGTTACCTCTGACAATCCAAGCATAGGGTAGTGAAACAGGCGGGGCAGCTGAGCACCGCATCAGATGTGCGGCCTTTCCTCTGCCTGTTTACCCACCGCTCATCGACGTCATCCAGGTCGGGGTCGTAGAACTCGGGCTCGACAGAGTAGTCTATCTCGTCGTCGCTGGACACTGCAAATCAGAGGCGAATGACACAAATAAAGGCGAATCAGAGACAATGATTCAGTACACTAGAACAGAATAAGAAACCCGCTGTTTCCTGCACAAATTTCAGAGGCAGGGTTCTCGGAGGAGAAAAAAAAGAGAAGGGTTTTTATGAAGATTAACCGTCTGATTTCTGAAACAGAAGCAATTAAGGGGTTTAAGGAGTTACCTAGTTCGCGGGGATCTACGGGGCCTCCGGCATCTGCCTCCATAGGCTTCTTCCCCGCCTCCTCGGCCTTCTCGGGCTCCATGGCTCCTCGCCGCCTCGCCGGCGCTCTCTCGCTGCTTCCTTCCGCCTCCAGGCCTCTTCTGTTCTGGTCCCTCCGAATCTCCGGTTCGGCGATGGTTACTCCCGTGGACGGGGTGACACTGGGCCGAATCTATCCCAGCTATTGGGCTGCATCGTATCCCTCCTTCGGTCCCATCGTACCCCGTGGGCTGTGGCTGCGCTCCTCCACGCGCGACCTATTGACACTTCGGCAAAACCGCAGAAACGCTAAGCGGCGACCCCTCTCTTTCGCACCGAACGTGTGACCCCCGGCGGCCCACGGCCCGTTAAGCCTCCATTGTTTGCAATCCACGCGGATGGTCCGCAACCCCCGCGTGCCGCCACGCGAGCTCGCTGTGGGGTTATGGTTCGGGGCAAGGGGTTCAAGGTCGGGGTTGCCTAGATGGAGGGTCTGTCACTGCAGGACCTAGAGGGTTAGGGGTTTCCTATCTCAGCCCGACGGTGGTGGCGTTTGGAGCCGGCGGGGCAGGCAGTAGCCGCCGGCCACAGGAGGCGGAGGAAGGCTGTTGGGCGGTGTTGGTGGTGGAGCGATGGCGAGCAGACGATGCATCTTCACCTTAGTTAGCTGGCGGCGGTGTGAATGGCGGCGACGGAGGCGGCAGGAGCCGTCAGAGCTAGGCGAGAGGCCGAGCAAGGGGGAGGGGTGAGGAGGCAGCGCGGAGGGGGCGAACACACGAACGGACCCAATCGCGCGTTAACGCTGCCCCAAACCCGCTAGCGCAACCACCTTTGAGTGGCCAACGTCGATTTGCCCTATTTTAAGCAATGAGGTGTGTATTTTGTCCGATATCTGAGTTTATTATTTTTTCTCAAAACTCAGCAACAAGTTTAGATATTTTGTTTTAAGGCTCGTTTGGATGCAAAGTATTGAAGGTCAATCTCTTCGATCATTTGCTAGTCAAATTTAAATAGAGAAGGATTCAATCCACTTCAATCCTCTCCAAAACTCTTCTATCCAAACCTTAGGAGCGCAACCCAAAAAACATATCCAGTGCACATACGCGACGAGCGGACACCAGCGAATGGCTTCTGACTTGTCCTTCAGACACTGTACATTCCTAGTACAAGCAATACAAGTCCGCCATTTCTCCCCCTCTTGTACATTCATTAGAAGAGGAATAGAGGGGGAAAGAGTTCAAAAGTTACAGCTCCCATCCAAGCCAACAGACAACTAGGGGGGCTGAGCCACCTTCGCAGCTGTCCGACAGAGTTCCATACCCATCATCGATCAGTAGGACTTGGCAATGCTGTCACTCTTCGCACCTGGAGTCTTCTCAGCGGCAGACGTGAATGACACTGGGAGCTGTGGTTGGTCATTCACTACCAAGCTCAGGACTTCAGGTCGAGCGTAGTGGCCCACCACATCAAAATCAAACTTGGCTCGAACGATTTCTCCCAGGTCTGCAAATGGCAACAAGAATTTATTACAGTTTTCAACAATATGAAAATGGTACAGGTAGCAACTATGAACCCTAGAGCAGAACTGTGTATATAGGGGTGGAACTTAATACTCGGAGCGGTTCTCTCCCTTAATCTTCTAAGCTCTGCCCCCTCCTCTCAAGCTTCCATGGCTGAAATTTTATAGGGGGCCTAGGAGGGGCTCCATGTCTATAGCAGCAATAGGAGGGGCTCCTGTGTGTGTACAATTATACAAAAGCACGTGCAAAAATTGAGTTTGCATTCTTACCAAGATCAGCTGTAATCAGCGCTTCTCCTTCATAGTTGGGGCCCGCCAAGACTTGTCCAGATGGAGAAATGATAACACTACCTCCAGGGCAAACAACAGTGTCTGGAGAAGGTTCTTCGTCTAAACCTGCAAACTCGTACTCCGGTGGGGAGGGATAGTCCTTTCTGCGGCAGAATTGGTTTGCTGACAAGACAAAGCATCCGCCCTCCAAGGCAATGTGCGTCATGGAGGCTTGCCAAACAGGCCTGGAATCAGCAGTTGGAGCACAGTATATCTCAATACCTGCATATGACATTACAGAAGAAATTCAAGTACATGTTGTGGCATGCATGCTTCTTGAGGAATAGCTTATCTGACTATCCGGTGCAGCCAAGAAATAATGATAAGCTGTCAGTATGGAATTTATAAGCATGAATCACTATGAATACATACTATAAGCATAAAACACATGAATACACGCTTAATTATCTTACTCTTACCTTTACCATATAGCGCTGTCCTCAGAAGTGGCATTTTATTTTCCCAGCAAATAAGGGCCCCGATCTTTCCAAGTGGAGTATCATAAACAGGAATCGTTGATCCATCTCCAAATCCCCATATAATTCTTTCCAACGCTGTAGGCATAAGCTTGCGGTGCTTTCCCAGGTAGTGACCTAGAGGATCAAAGAAGAGTACCGAGCAATACAGTGTGTAACCTTCCCTTTCAATCACTCCCATTACCAAGAAAACTTTGTATTTTCCAGCCATAGCAGCCAATCTTGTGACCTCTGGACCTATAGGTTCTTCTATCAGTAAGTAGGTATACAAAGATGGTATAATACATAGCCTCTAACCCTAAAAAGGATCTTAAGTTACTGGATAACATGGTCATAACATGTAAATGAAGCAGTTCTACCAAAGACATCCAAAGGACCAACTTAAGATGGTTTCCCAAATCTTGGGGTTGGGGACACCAAAAGCACAATTGTTCATCAACTGAATCAGGAAGAGTGGAAGAGGTATTGAATAGTCAGCATTTTCTAGAGGGCCTTACAAAAACTTCATGAGCAACCTTATTCAAATTTCCATAAATTAAGCATGAAAAAAGTAATGGTATTACCAAAATCAGGTGGGAAAATACAGAAAAGCTACCGCCTACGTCTATTTGAAAAATGTTTCAGTTTTTTCCTATGTTAAACTTCTTTGACTTTGACCAAGTTTATAGAAAATTACACCAACATCTACAACATCAAATTAGTTCCATTAAGTCCACCACGAAATATATATTGATACTGTATTTATTTAGTACTGTAGATGTTAATATATCTTTCTTCAAACTTGGTCCAAGTTAGAGAAGTTTGACTTAGAATAGAACCAAACCAAAAAATCTTAGATTTTTTATTTTTTGGAACAGAGGAAGTAAGTCCCTTAGAGAACCAATTCAACAAACATAGGAGAACAAACAATAAGAAACATATATGCTCAATATATTTCCACATACCAGGCACGTCTATAGCCGCTGCATGATACCTCCGGAATGCTTCCTTTCCCTTGTCTTTTGGATTAGCGATACTAACACTGATCCCGAAACCAAAAGTGGATCCTCGAGGATAGCCCCCAATGAAAGCTTCTGGGAAAACAACTAATTGTGAACCATACCCAACAGCCTCTTCTATCAATCTCTCTGCTTTATCTGTAGAGAAACCAGTTTATTGACAACAAATCCATGTGTACAAGTTCATTGAAATGCATTTCTATATTCCAAACAATGCTAGTAATTCATACATATCCAGTTAAAAGTAGAAAATCATCCATTCATGTTCCTTTACCAGGCAATGGCATTGATTGGATGCAATGGACGATTTAGAAACAGGAGCTGTGGTCAGAACACGACATACTACAATGACAAACCACGCAAGTGTAACAGCTTTTGTTTTTGAAAACTTTTATTTGGCTTATTAGAAAAGAAAGCATTTCATTTGGAATACTATACCGTCTGTTGTTTGTTTCTTTTAATAATACAAGCAAATGATACGATTCACACAAAATGTGACATGTATGCCCCACCATAGTCAAAACTTCCTCTACCGCCTAGTGCCTACTAGCTTAGCTAAACTTTATTGTTTGTTTGTTGCTTAAAGATCATCCAGTGAAATGAATTCCCTACTCCTGAAGTCAAGGCGACCTTAACGCTAAGGTTACTCATCAAAATTCGAAGCAGCACTAGTCTCCACTCTGAGCACCTACATCTCTCGGGCAAGGCGCTTTCCATCAGAGGACCACAGATGCAGCCTCTTGTGAATCGCATTATGGCGGCGCGACATCACATCCCCACCTTAGAGCGCGCGACAGAGGCAATCGGACGAACACCTCACGTACAGGCACATCAGACACCTACAAATGTCCCCGCACATTGACCGCGCGAGCGCACGCGCACTCGCAATCACAGAAGAAGAGCAGAGAGCGTGAGCGTGTGCGTACCGAGAGTGGCGGGGGTGTCGTAGAAGACGGTGGAGGCCTGCACGACGGTGGCGCGCACGGTGGTGGAGCCAGGGTCGGGGCTGCCGTTCATCTCCACCTCGGCTATCACCGGCCCGCCGCCGGAGCCCGTGGTCACCAGAGCCATCAGTGTGGGCGGGGAGGCTTGCCGCTACCACTTGCTGGGGCGCGACGCGGTGGAGGGGATCGGATCGGCAGTGAACGCCGAGCGGCGTGCGTGGTTTGGTGGGGCGAGGGAAGGACGCTCTATCACACTGGCGACTGGCGAGGGAGGAACGTTCTATCCCGACGCTTCTAGGCTCGTCGTCTTCTCTCTTTCCCCATCTCCTCTCCTTTCCCAAGGTCACGTGAGATTCTAATATCGCTGACCGGAAGACTACAGGGCTATTATAATCTAGTCTAATAAAAATCTCTAATGATATATTTAGTTTCAGATATATTTACTTTGAGAAATCAAACTATTCTATACGAGGTGACGTATCGTAACTCGTAACGTGGTTCTATAAGAGCAGCTTCAATGTGCATCCTAGAGTGGTGCTAAGATGAGAGAAAGAAAAAAAATACCATACATTTGCAGGTGCTAGCTTAATATCTTTGTAGAACCAAGAGCTAAACTTTGCACCGGGTGCTACTATTAAAAAAAATGAATGTCTCTCTGCACAGTCTATTGAACGTTGAAGCAGTTGAAGTTGGCCTTTTTTATGGGACGTAAAGGTGCTAATGGGTATTTTATTTGAGTGGGTCCCGCTGTGGCGTGGCTTAGGAAATTATACATTGTAAGCTGTTTTAGCTAAGCAAGCACCTCATGATGTGTCAATGGGTTTGCACCTCCCAATAGAATACATTGGAGCTTTCCTACATTTTGGCAGGATGACCCATTCCCCTTGTACGTGAGGAATGCGTGATTATGGATCAATTTATTCTATTACACAAATTAAACAAAATTTTGAAGAGTGTGAAGATAATGAAATAGCTCACTCTTAAACCAAACACCCTCTAAGAAAGCTAAACATACATATTTTTTACAGATTATGTCCACTGTGAGTATCCAGGAGGGCTTGATAATTATAGATAGCGGGCACATTATCCTAGGCTAGAATCTTGCATCTCTCAAACCCGGCCTTAAGGCAGCATTTGGATATACAGAGAAATGAGGGGCTAGAATAAACTCTATCACAATAGTAGGAAAATATATGTAACAATATATTTAGATCCTATGTCTTAATTTTATCCCATTCACTGTCTCTGTTCTTATCCCCATACGGCCATACTAATGCAGGTGATGTTTAGATAGTAGGAAATGAAGTGTGGGATAGCAAGTTAGAAGATAGGATAAGTACAATTTTTATTTGGGTCGAGGGTTACAGAACTTAGAATAGGATAGGTTTAGAACTTAGAAGATAGGATAGAATGAATTTTTATTTGGATCTCTTATCCGTATCCCTCAAATATCTAAACACCAACCCTCAAGTCAGTCATTTAAAGTAAGAACAATCTGTTCTTTATACCTCATTATGTTCCTAATAGTGTTCTTTATATGTTATCGTCTAGAGATAAAACACATACATGTGACACATTTCAGACTCTTTTTTTACGCACATATCTAGCATTAAATATTATGTGTATGTTAGTCTTTTATTTATTTTATTATTTAAAACATGAAAAATATAGAGGAGATGAAAAGTAACATCTACACATCTTTTAGTCTCCCTTATCCTCCATGGCCCTATTCGCTGCAGCTACAAATTAGCGAAAACACTGTTTTGGCTGAATGATTATAAGAGAAAAACACTGTTCTATGGTTGAAAAAAGCTAAAAGTAGCTCAACCGAACAGGGCGCATATGAGAACATTATTGAATACGTAGAACCGTAGAAGGGCTCTCCTTGTCCATATACATACATGGCGCCGTTGGAGTAAGTCTCATGCACTACCCCACCATCAACGCGTAGCAGCGCATTTATGTGTAGCAAACAAATTATCCAAAATATAAAGATCATATCATCCTTCTACATCATGCAAAAATTGAGATTGAACAAAAATTGTGTAAGAAAGAAAACTAAAAAGAGAAATACACACGTGAAGTCTAGGATTAGGAGTTGAACATTTGCACCTACAACTTCTCATGTATTGATTTATCTCTTTTTCTCACCTTCTATGGTTCTTAAATTTTTCATGACACTAGAGCATGATATGATCTATCTGTCATATTCTTTTGATGAATTTGTAAAAAAAAAAAAAGGATCCTACTGTTTTTTTTACCATGGTAGCAAAAATATCACTTGACTGCTACAAAGTGCAATAAGAGCATCTCCAGGACTCCAGCAAAAAACGAGTCTTATTCCTAATGAGAAAAATATATCAATAC
This sequence comes from Paspalum vaginatum, assembly GCA_030272315.1. Lineage (NCBI taxonomy): Eukaryota > Viridiplantae > Streptophyta > Magnoliopsida > Poales > Poaceae > Paspalum > Paspalum vaginatum. The sequence goes on from CM059015.1 coordinate 10,070,325, forward strand.
TAGGGCTTAAGTCCAAAGAGTTGAAATTTTGGGCTTGTAACTTCGTTTGGACGATTTAACGAATGTGCTTTTCTTGGGTGGGTTTTCTTATTTTGTGTTGATACTAGTAACTGGTCCGTGCGTTGCTACGGGCAAAACAAACGTAGACTCACATCATCACTATGCAATCACCATTGGATCCAACAAGCTCAAAGCATTCAACTTTTAACTGTCGTGGGGCAATATGTTAAGCCGGTGGAACAATATAATAAGTTTGAGAATATGTCATGCCAAATAATACAAATCTTAAACACGAATAGCAATTGTCAATATATAAAGAGGTCTAGCAAATGATATTGCCTTTTCTATCTTTGCTGGGCTGGCAAATTACCATGGCGTTACCTTTCTTTTCCCTTATGTAAAACCATACCTGAATACGAAACGGGCAATTGTGAAAGTCAGTATAGCAAACACATATCCTTTACTAAATAGCATGCATATCTAATTATAACTACATATATCTGAACCTATCTCAGTGCAGAGAGGGTTTACTCGTACCAAAATGACTATTCCTTAAGCAAACCATTAGTACATGTAGCAGTGACCAAGGTTAAGAGCGAAACATCATAGATTCATAGGCACTGAGGCAGAACTATTTCAACTCTTTCAGGGCCATGGTTAATATACAAGCCACGTGAACCACGGTCTACTTAAATAAGAAATGCACATATCAAAGACGTCACCTTCTGTATAATGCTGAAATTACCAAACTAAATTAGCAAAACAAATGATAAGGTACGCACCCCTCGGAAGAAAATAACAATGGAAGAAGCTGCTATATAACATTTTTGGTCTACAATCAGCAAGTAGGAAATGAGACTACTTTTAAAAACGAAAAGAGCAAGCAGATGCAGGATATCTTAGTATACAATCAACAAGCAATTAGGAACTGGGATAGCTTTTAAAAAGGAGCATTCAAACAAATGATAGATTGAGAAGTCAATATAACAAAAGAAAAGAAAACAGAAGGCATTATTTTGGTATGAAGGGTGCCTGTTTGCAGAATATGCACGACAATTGTTCTGCTCTTTTTTCAAACGTCACCAGCAGGAAACTGTGCGCTTTTGCTCAAAAGGTGAGCCGCTCAAAAGAAATTTAAAAAGGATTAGATCTTCCAGGGTTTTGTGAGACAAAAGAATGTATGTGTATCCATCGCATTAATGTTAAAAGAGAGAATACAGGCCACACCAGGGAGACACAGACCTGAACAAGCAGGGCACAAAGATGTGAGTGTCAGGAGTTAGGACCATGGCAGAAAATCCCTTGGTCCAAACCATCCCCTTTGGTGCATTGGGACCTCAGGATATCTTTATGCAACTCACCTGTAGATCATTGGAGGAGAGAAAGAAATCGTTTAGATTGTTTAAACACTAAATTTCTGAATGTAAATGGAATCGAATCTGTGAGTTTAACCTTGAGTGAGCAGAGCTATACATTTTATCATGCCTTCATCATCAGGACTGTTTAAAAATCCAAGCAATAGAAAATCAATCATCTCGTATTAGTACTGAGCCTGAAAAAAGATAGGCAGAGTAGCAAGGTTGCTGAAGCAGACATGAACTGTTGTAACTGACCTTAGTGCCAGGGAAATCAACAGCACAAGGGCAGTCCAAGCAGACAAAGTTTGGGGCAGTCCCAGTTTTGCTAATCACCAAAGGTAGGAAAGCTAAATCACACAGTGAAGAACATAGACAAAGCATTGATGAGTGTTTATTGGATACATCAACTAAATAAATTGATAGGACATGGCAAATTGCTGACACAAAAAAATGAATGGTGGCAAAAGCCAAATTTTACACCGTTCACATTTAAATTTATTTGACACCTGATCTCACCCCTGCACAGCGGTAGGACCCTTGGGCAGCAGCAGATCTTAGGAGAAACTACACCGAGATCTTATGGTTTCTAAATACCATTAGTGCTTTGTCTATTCTCATAGAGCTTAATTCTATTCTCGTAATGCAAGATTATTATATATGCCTCCCTAACATGTGTTACTATAGATGTCAGGGCCTAAGGAGGCCCAAGGAGGGGATGCGGCAATTGTATCAATTGAAAGCAAGCAAGAATCAAGAGGAAAACCTTTTTCTTGCCCGGGCGTTCCAACGCCCTAATTACCCCCAACCCGCAACTGTTCACGCGCGGGTACTGTTCACGCGAACAGGACCGCACCCCAGAAACCCTAGCCGTCCTCCCCAATCCCGCTCACCAGACCAACAACCATAACAATAGAGGCCCCTAAACCAACAATTCATCATGACACGCAGCTCTAAAACAAGCATGGGAATTTTTTTTAGCCAGCATTGAGTTACTATGCCAGGATATAGTATAGTAGATAATCATTGGATACTGAAATTAGCCAAATACACCAAATGGATCCGCGTGTTGCTGACAAAGAACAATTAATCTATTGTGCAAACAACTGAGGCAAACCACATCTCCTACAACCTACGGAATATACAGTATATGCACGTTTTTGTTCAGAGCATGGACTTTCTGTGTGAGGGCCTGCTTGCAGCGCATCTTTACTAACCTTACTGGAGCATAATAAAGGGAGGCTCAAATTCCAACTTGCTACACTTGCAGAGCACCATTAAAGCACTCGTTAAAGACAGTAGGTCAGAGCTTGAAATACCTATTAATGATGTCCTGCTTGTAGGGGATAAAGGTAATCAACCTTGAGATTGTGAATTTCAAGGGGATCGTGCGCGAGACCACATCTGTTTCTTGGCTGGCAAATCCAGAATCTACGGTGGCAAATGTCAAAGCTCAACAAAAGACAGGGGAGGACAGGAGAGCGACGAAGAGGGGCAGAGGTCTGTGTGGCCACATGGCGAAGCAAATTCGGTTGCCGAGGGTCACGGTCTCACGGAGTGGGAGAACGAGGGCAGTGACCCTGCTGGCTGGAACAGCGAACTGAGGAGCGGCCACCGTGTGCAGGTGAGGGCGGCACGGGGAGGGACCGAGGAAGGGGATGGGGACAGGTACGGGGAGGCTGCGGATCCAACGGGCCTCGGCGCCTGCTCTTGCTTCTTCTCTACCCGGATCCCATGGGCCGCCCGCACGGAGCTCAGCATGGCACCCACAACCGAGCACAATGGTTGCGCGCCTGCCTCCATGAGGCCTCGTTGTCCCTCCTTCCGGAAGAGGCGGATCCCTGCGCGGAGCGATGGCGGCGGGTGCTGTGGAAGGGGACAGACGGAGCGAGGCGGTGAGAGATCCGCTGGGGCGAGGTGGTGGGCGGGGCGAGCGGAACGGGAGAGGAGGCATAGTGGGGAAGCACTTGGTACTACTTTTTAAGCAGGAGAGAAGAGATTCATGCATTTTCCGATCTCTCATAGGTTCAGTTCACCAAATATGCTGTTAGACATGAATTGCGCCTCTTGTGCTCACCATGAGTTGCCTAGTTCAAAGGCTTGCACTTTTTTTTTTAAAAGGAACATTAAGACGGACAATGAGCAGTCAGATTTCAACTCCTAAAGTCATATTCTTCCGATTAGTTCTCTAAAAAGGAAGTTTGCAAAGACAATGGCGTGTTAGTTCTACTAAAGTTATCCTTCTTTTAATTTATCTGTAATTCTTACCACTTACCAGTGGCTCTCGAGCCTCTAATCAAATAAGAGATGATTAAAATTAGTGCACATAACCAGGCAATAAAAGATTATTTCTTCAATGAAAAGGGTAAAGCAGAGAGAATGAAATTATCTCAATGTTGACCTTTTATTTGCTTTTTTTATGTTCTCCCATGAAAGAATAGCAGGAAGCTGCCCTGTCAAAATGGTGCCCACTTCAAGTTATGAATTTCCACATAAATTGCGTACATATTATATCAACTTCGGTTGGATATCAGGAATTTACACATATGTGAAGTGTTTCTCATATGATCTTCCAATCTGGTGTCATTTTTGCTATTTTTTCCTCATGTTGGTTTGGATCGAGGATAATTTTATATCTATTCTGCTCTGATTGTAATGTAAAAATATAGTTTATATCAACAGAGCTTTATAGATAACTAAAGAACACTTTATCTTCGTTTGAACTCTATAGGCACGGATGTTTACATAAACTCAAATCTCAACCATTCAGTGAAAGGAAGGTCTCTATTCAGGGGCATGTTGTCTAATGGAGTATCATTTTATTTTGAAGTGACACATATTTTGTACTGGCAAGTGGCAACAGAGAACAATATTCTTCCAGTCGAACAGTTTAAACTTCAATCCCATTCAAGGTTCTACAATACAGAACTTACAGTGTAATTAAATTGCTAAGTTCTAGTGGTCTACGGTTCTACGCTACTCGCTACACTACTCTTTTACAGAACGAGAATACAATAATTGGAAAATGGAGAGAAATTAGACCTGCCTGTTGCAGCTGCAGACTTGCAGTTCTGCAAACTATGTTGCCGGTGTGCTGCACTGCTGCCTTGGTGCTGCCCTGTGCAGCTGCGCCCGTGCGCCGCACACCCTTGCCTTTTGTACTGTTGCGCGGCTATGCCGCCCCGCCGGCGACTGGCCTGCCGCCGTCCCGGCTTGCACCTTCACACATACGCCTGCACCCTCTCTTTGCTCCCCTCCAACCGCGGCTTCTCCTCATCGTCAGCATCGTCCTCTGTCTCCTCCGCGGTGGTGGTCGGCGACGGCGGTGGAGAGTACGTGGAGGAGGGCGACGACAAAGGCGGCATGAGCAATAGATCCACCTCCCCAGCGGAGCGACGAGTGCCATCCACGCCGCGAACCCACACGGCCTGGCGGCGCGGCGCCGGGGCCGGAGGATACGTGGGGCGGGGTGGAGCAGGCCATTGTCGTGGCGGAGCAGGGCCGAGCGGAGGAGGCGGCGCGGCCTGCCGGCGGACGAGCCGCTGCCGCCTCCACCGGCGAGGGCCCCCGCTTCCTGCATTGCCTTGCTCTCCCGTTCGCGAGGGCGGAAAGGCCACCACGACCCTCGCAGACCCGGGAGCCGGCGGCGGATCCCATCGCTGACGGCGGCTCGTGGGCGGAGTGGAGGAGGCAGTGGCCTGAGCAGAGGCGATGGCTAGGAGGATAAGCGGCGACCGGAGGAGGAGGCTGGGGCTGCCGCCGGCAGCTCGCGGGGCCGAGGCCGGCGGGTCTGGCGAAGGTGGCGTGCGGCATAGGGATGCGTGGCTGGGCCTTGCCCTAGCGGCGGTGGCTGGGCTGCATCCCTCGGGGGCGAGGTGCACGGGCTGGGAAGCCGTCGCTCGGGCGGGGCGGACGGCTGCTGCGTGGGGATGGGGGCAGACGCGCGGGGCGCAGGCGGATGGAGCTAGGGGCAGGAACGCGCTAGGCAGAGTGGGGAAACACTTCGTATGTTTTAAGCAGTAGAGAAGAGATAGAGAAGAGATGATTTACTGATGATTCGAGTCTATCTCGTGACATGCTCTGAGCCGCGCTTCTAGCGTTAGCGTTATTCTGTTCAACAATAGACAAAGTGCTATTCCATAACAGGTCGTTTTCAACCCGCTTCACCATAACGATCGGACAAGATATTATTCCTCGCCATCGGAAGGTGGAATTGTTCCGATTATCGCGAGGTGACAACGCCAAGCTAGCCACAAGCAAAGACATACACGATTGCATTTGCACCCACATCTGTAGGATAAAGATCCAATCGTACTGAACACAACAGATCTTTTTAGTCTGAAACGTACAGACAAAAGACCGCAATTATTGTGCTGCACGGGCCGCTTGCCATTATCATATACGGGCAATACGGCGATTAAAAATGTATGGTCATTAGGTTTTCAAAACATGGTCACTCTTTCCAGCGGAAGTCTTGTATGCATCGGAAGAATCGGAAGTGAAGGAGACAGCGGATTTTGGATCGGTCTTCACCACCAAACTCAGCACTTCAGGCCGCGAGTAGTGGCCAACTACGTCGAAATCAAACTTGGCTCGAACAATCTCTGCAAGGTCTGCAAACCAATATCAGGCAATTTCAGTGAGAGATGTGTGAATAAACCGTTCAAACAAATAACAGCAAACCATGTCCTAGCACATAAGATGATATATAAACACAAATTCGATTTTGGGGAGAATTGGTTTGAATTCATTGGTTTCTTACCCAGGTCAGCTGTGAGGAGGGCCTCACTTTCGTAGTTTGGACCTGCCAACACTGTTCCAGATGGCGAAACGATGACACTACCTCCAGAACAAACAACAGACTCCGGGGATGGTTCTTCCTCTAGTCCACCAAATGTATACTCGGGAGGGGGAGGATAGTTCTTTCTGAGACAGAACTGGTTTGCTGACAGCACAAAGCATCCTCCTTCAACGGCAATATGTGTCATAGAAGCCAGCCAACTTGGCATGAAATCAACTGTGGGGGCACAATATATCTCAATACCTGTACAAACATAGGACTTAGCATGAAAGATAAACTCAAGTACATGTGACATTGTGCATTTCAGCATTTACACCTTAGGGCTTGTTTGGATCAACCATTTCCGATCGGAATTGGGGGGGGGGGGGGTGGAGGGGATTGAGGAAAAAATTAGTTCATTGCCCCCTCAATCCCCTCCAATTCCGATCGGAAATGAGTTTTGACAAAGTAGCCCTTATAGTTCCAAAGAATACCTGCTTTATGCTTCAAATACTTTGACAAGCATTAGGCAATCATAGCAAAATTCCAAGAATTATTAATACCTTTGGCGTACATGGCCGTCCTAAGAAGTGGCATTCTGTTTTCCCAGCAAATGAGGGCACCAATTTTTCCAAGCGGAGTATCATAGACAGGTATTGTAGATCCATCTCCAAAACCCCAGAATACGCGTTCCAGTGCAGTAGGCATGAACTTGCGGTGCTTGCCTAGATATTTTCCCAGTGGATCAAAGGTGAGCACTGTGTTGTAAAGCGTATAACCTGCCCTTTCAACCACCCCTATCACAAGAAAAACCTTATATTTTCCAGCTAATGCAGCTAAGCGGGAGACCTCTGGGCCTGCATTCATCAAATGTTTGTAAAGTTTTTGGTAAAAATAGAATACATGTAGTTTTAAAAAAAGTACACTCGTGAAAATAAACATGGATACATTATTGCCATTTTAGAATACCGGGCACATCTATGGCAGCTGCATGATACTTTCGAAAGTCTTCCTTTCCCTTTGCAGTGCGATTGCCAATAACCAGACCAAAGTTAGACCCATGAGGGTAGCCACCAACAAAGACTTCTGGAAACAAAATCAACTGTGAACCATATCCAGCTGCCTCTGCTACCAATTTCTCCACTTTATCTGTAGCACAATGATGTTAAGAAATTTACAAAATGACACATCTCCAAAGACGTAAAGCTGATAAAAAGCACTATTATAAAAAAGATGTGACTGTAACGGGCCCCATAAAAGCATGTCCTTTTTTTCCTCAAACGAGCGGGAGAGCTGCGTGACATTGTATTAAAAGGAAGAGAAGTCCAGACAAAGTACATGCCGAATCCACGGCTTCGAATGGTCCCCATAGAAGTATGCCCTTAAAGATTTCAGTTCGTCAAATGCCTGTGCGCCGCACCTCAAACACCTCATCCTACTAGTTCAAAAAAAAAAAATCCTCTGGGATCCAAGCAAGAAAAATTGTCCACTCAATGCAACTCACTCACCACTATCTAATAAAAGGCTGCCTGCCTGTATCCATTCATTTTTCCCATATGTAGCAGGATCAACATCACCAGTGATAGACAGTGATGCCTCCTTGAGGTAGATGCCATCATGTCAATCAACTGATACTGTATTGGAGCAAAGCTAACATATAATGACTGAAATGACACTCACATTTTTTTTTGAACCGGAGAAACCATTTCTATTACCATTGCAACAGAAATACAGACCAAGCTTGATACAAAAAGATGGAGAAGACTAGACACCTCATTCCATTTTCCAGAGAGGGCAGGGACCTGCATCAGATTTGCCCCTGGTGGAAATGGACAGGTAAGAGGAAGGAGGGGAGATCAAACTAAGGGGGTGTTTGGATCCGGAGACTAAAATTTAATTCACGTCATATCGGATGTTTAGATGTTAGTTAGAAGTATTGAATATGATTTAATTAAAAAATTAATTACACAGATGAGGAGTAAACGGTGGGACGAATTTACTAAGTCTAATTAATCCATGATTAATGAATGGTTACCGTAGCATCACATTTGCTAATCATAGATTAATTAGACTTAGTAAATTCGTCTCACAGTGTAGTCCTCGTCTGTATAATTAGTTTTATAATTAGATAATATTAAATACTTTCAACTAGCGTCCAAACATTCGATATGAAGCTAAGGATTCAAACACCCCCTTAAACTGTCTCACAGCTTCACGTCCGACTACTCCATTAAGGACACTCACAATTCAATGACGATTCTGTTCACGTACTTTTACGAGTACTACCCATAGCTCTACACAATTCAGTACGATAGTTTTGGGGAGACAAAAAAAAAAAAAAAAGCAAGCACCTCGCGCGCAGCACCAATCCAGGATGCCACACGAGCGAGACAATCAACCGAACACCATGCGCGCTACTCTAACGACTGCGAGAACAACAGGGAGATGGAAAAAATTGCACACACCAAGAGTGGCAGGGGTGTCATAGAACACGGACGATGCCTGCACGACGGTGGCCCGCACGGTGGTGGTGGCCTGGTCAGAGCTGCCATTCATCTCCACCTCCGCAATCACGGACTCGCTGCCCGAGCTCGCTGGAATAAGCGCCATCGTCTCCAACTCCGAGAACCAAGCGATCGGCAGGGCCGGGGGGAGGGAATCCCGGGGCACGGGCTACTTGCCCTGCTTCTTGCGGAGGTAGTCGCGCACGAACTCGTCGCGCGCGAGCGTGCGCGCGCGCTGGGGCTCGATGTGGACGTAGGAGAGGTGGATGCCAAAAGCGAGGAGGCCCGCGCCGAAGGCGAAGAGGGAGACGGTGGAGAGGAGCTGCCGGGGAGTGGACGGGGAGCACCACCCCATCCGTCGGGTTTGGTGGGCAGTTTATAAGGGAGAATTGGGTCGAGTGCGACGGCGGGTCGGCGGCAGCTGCAGGAAGACGGAGGAGATCGGGACATCGGGCTGTGCCAGCCTACTGTTTTGCGAAGTTTTGTGCGGGTGGCTGTATCTTTTGCATTTTGCGTCCGTATAAACTTTTTCAAAGATCTAAGCTTATGTATGAAATACTATAAACTTATTGTAAATAGAATCAAATTTAAAACATACGTGGTGAGATTAATAGCATAGTCGCCTTATCCTAACGGCCATCTGCCGTGTGTTTATCTGCACAGTAAAAGGTCACAATGAATATAGTGAAAATTTGTTTTCATTTAACGGTTTGTATGGAGAAAATTTTCACTTATATAGACTGAAAAATAGATTTCAAAAAAATTCTATGAACATAAATACTGCTCCTACATGAATAGAGTACATGTTCAGAACTTAATGGGACATATGTCTTCAGACTTGTTACTTCAGTCATGCTCATCACTGCGCTAGTCAATATTCATGTACGGAGTACTTAATATTTCCTCCGGTCATTAATATATGATTTTTTAAATTACACTAAAAATATCATCATATATTAATGACAGAAGGGAGTAGAGCCTAAGATTTCGTTTTGCAGTTCAAAATCATCTGTATGGGTCCTAGTCATAAGCCCTTCCTCGCTTGACCTTTTGGTTTGGCTTTGGTGAGGACTATTGTTGGAGCCGGAGCTCATGTATGGTAAAAATTGAGATGGATTAGGTGATCTATTGTGGACTTAAACATACTTTAATTTTTTGAATCCACTCTAATGAAAAGTTGCCAAACTATACCCTAATAGGTATGTCTATTGGCGAATACTACTAGGGCCCGTTTGGCACAAGATTTCATAAAAGTTATATAGAATTTTAAAAAATGGTTATTGTATTCCAAATAGGGCCTAAGAATCCGTATAATAGTGATATTTTTTTCTAGGTTGTAGAGGATAAACCCATGTGGTGCGTTATGCACCCGAATCTGGTCGCTGGAGTATGTGTCTGGTTGGCCAAATAAGGGTAGAGTTCGCAAAATGTGTTGGACAAGAACTCAGAATGCTGAGGAACTGGTCGGCTTAGGTTAGGAAAGTATCCCCTGATTTACAGGAGACGTAAACGAATTAAAACCGACTGTATCTCTTTTCTTGAGCTCTGTCCCTCGACTATATTTACCAACAAACCACAAACAAGATGTAATCGTGTCTCTAGCGTTTTGTTCACCATCGATCTTTGTCGGCAAACATCACAAACAAGACGTAATCGTGTCTCTAGGGTTTTGTTCACCATCGATCTGTGTCGGCAAACATCACAGTACGATAAGACACATCCGGTGAGCATATTCCCGGATAGACTGCCAGTGGTGAGCATCCCCGAACAGACTGCCGGTGTATGTAGAGAAGGAAGACATGCGAAAATAAGTAACCAACATACACGGAGAAAGAAGACATACAAAAATAAGAGCGGTCACTCATGCAACAAACACAAACAGAAAGACTGAAAGAGAGGATGACTAGACAAACGAGAGAAGATGACCAATCTGTTTTCACTGGCTACAACTACAGCTGCCATTTTTAAAGGACTTGCTGTTTATTCATTGACTGTTATAGTCTAAAAACGAACTAGGTAGTCTAAAACCAAAATACATTCTGCAGAACATATTTGAATGTTGTAGCATCTTTTTTTTTTACGGAGCTAGTATATGTATAGGATAACGACCTTTGTAACCACAAAATCCAAGATATAGGATAACGACCTTGAGTTCCAACGAACACAGGAACGTGCATCACATAAATATGCAGGGAATAGGTGCAATACAACATCCATATTACGTTATCTCACTTGTCTACAATATGGATTCGGGAGGGTTCAAATGTAAGCACCACATGTCCTGGAGCGAATCGGTTTACAGTGAGTGAAATAAAACCAAACGACAAGCTTCAGGTTGGCTGCGCATAAGTGATGCTTTTGTCGTTCGAGAAACAGTAAATTGTCAGACAATTTACTCCACCTCCTCCAAGAAATCCTTGATCTCTGCAGGGCTTAGAACTCTGCATTTTGCACGAAAATTATTAGTTTTCAGTAAAACATTTGACTATAGCAAGGAATTTGTAATATCAACAAATTTTAGATTACAAACAATATTAAACACAAACATATTGGACCTAAATCATGCTGCAGCACATGAAGACCCATGACTACAAGACCAAGAGGATAGTTAATTTGACTATCACTCAACAGTTGAGTGTCCATAGTAAGGAGATACGAGGAGAATGAGTTGCTAGTGGACCGATAAAGAAGTCTCCATAAGGGAGCGACGCAACATTTAATCAATCGAAGAGGCAAATGAACATGGATAACATAAAAGTGGCTGTAAAATTGAGTCTGTAACCTACTTGAACTCACGGTCAGCTCGAATAATTCCAATCTCAATATTGTTGGAGGAAATTTGCCCCTCATATCTGCAAGTCCAAGATCCAGAACCAATTAGCAAGTGAGGATGTTTCAAAAGTATAACAAACTACAAGCGGGCTATGATACCCTTCTTTCAGGGTCAGAATTGCAGTGTGGATGGCATCATCAAGCTCCATATCCCCTGTGTACCTACAATGAAACCATAAAGGTTATATACATCTGCAAGTGAAATCATAAATCACAAGAAAATATGAACCATTACGACACATGTGAACATGCTGCTGCTTATATTAACCAATGAGGTATATAAAATTATCTGAAATTATGTAAAATCTGATGCAAAAAAATGACCAGAAATACTGAATCACAACAGTGTCATAGTGCAAGCGCACAGACTTTGTGGTACACTACATTTAGTGTTTGAGACTGTGTACCTCTTCTCAAGAAACGTCTTTGCGTTGGACACATTTTTCCCCATGGCTGATGCTTTCCAGGAGAAGTATGATCCAGAGGGATCAACCTGAAGAAATAGCCAACAAGGTCAGCTATCCTGAAGTTTATAAGGTATACCCTAGCACAAAAATAAACATTTTTCACTCTATAAGTAATCCTTGTGATCTCTTCTAAATTATGACTAGACAATAGGTGGGAACAAAACATATACATTTGTCAGGTTGTCGTTGAGAACTTGAGATAAGAATTGTCGTTGAGAACTTGAGATAAGAATCACATTAGATGAAGCAATTCTTGCTAAATTAGCAAGAGTTGCATATTGTGGTGGCTCCTTTTGGCTTCTTAGCCTCTGATGAGTTGTTTATTGCTTGTCCTTTCTGCAGCTTACTAGCTTAGTTAGCCTTTGCTAGTGTTTTGTAGTTGAGCTGTAAGCTAGATCAGTGGTTTTGCATGGAATGTTTCACAGGTCCTGTGTGCTTGGTGAACATCTCTTGTGGAATGGAGTGGTGGTATGTTTAACTTTTATAATTTTGTTACAACGCTGTAACAAAATTCAGGCTTGCCCCGCCTATGGAACAAGATGAGGCTATAGAATGAAGTGAATTAAAACAAACAGGTTTCTATCTTGTAGCTTCTTCAACATACCTGATACAGCTGTGGGCCATTGTCATCATACCCAGCAATCAACAGAGACACACCGAATGGCCTTACACCACTGAAAGAAACAAGGATCACAAGTACGATACATTAGCATATAGCTACCTCTGAGAAGAAAAATCTTCAGGTCATTAATCGCCATAAACACCATTAGAAAGAGGCTAGTACGAGTCTTTAACCAGATGATGTATATATCTCAGTAACCTCTAATAGAACTTTTTGGGCCAAAACATTGTGATGCCGTTAAGTACAATAAGAACTACAAATGGCTACTAAATGTCATATATATTCAATATTTATGTTATTATGCATGATGTATCTCACCAATCATTTGAAAATTCATAACACACAGATCACTCAGATCCTATAAGATCTTCTGAAGTGATCACAATACATTATGGTTATGTGCAATTAATGAATTGGCTAGCGTATGTTAAGTGTCAATAGGTTGAATACTAAAATTTCAAATGTAAATTATATTATATGGGCATGCAGACGTTTTGCAAATAGGAATAGAAACTTAAATTTTATGAATAAATTAGGTACAGCATAGGTAGTGTATGCCATCTCATATGCACCAATGGAAGCCACCAAGTCTAGTAACATCCAACATACCCTGATTGGGTGAACTCCTGCATAACAGCTGCAGTCTCTCGTACAAGCTGTGTTACAGGTATATGTTCCTGCATTTGAAAATGGGAAAAAGAGTTAAAAACAAAAATATTTACTTGGCAGGGAGTGTGCAGAAGTACACATTTTTCAAATTACAAATTCATCCAGATGAGCTTTTTACCATCGTTAAAAAGATACCAAGAGGTAAAAAAATCATGAGTTCAAGACATGACCAAATTTAGCTAGGTACCAAAAAATGATCCCTGCCTACCTAGGCACAATTGAGGTACATCTTAGTACATTTAAAAGGTCTGTAAGAAGTCTGTACCAGATAGGGTCTAACTAAAAATTGTAGGCCGAAAGTATATACCTTGTACAGACGATAATACTGTTGTGCCTGCTTTCGACTTTTTCTCACCAGAACACGGAAATCTGGACCCATCCCACTGAAAACAATGCAAATTTAGTGCATGGATATATAACTATTAAGAGAAGAGAAAGACTTGGCAATCCAAAAGATGCACTAAGGTCCATAGTTTCAACCATCTCATTAAGCTTCAACACGATTGTTATGTATTCCAATTCCAAAATGGAAAATAAAAAAAGATTACAAGATCAACCAAGACAGCGTAGTACCTGTAGACAACTCCAATATTTGGTGTCAGTGCCTGAATCTTTTGCACCTGGAAATTTTTTCATGCAGGTATTTGTTTAGCACTTGTGGTAAAGAGATGATAGAATGTGGCAATGATAGAGAGAGAAATATTTGGTTTCAGTGCCTGAATCTTTTGCACCAGGAAATGAGAGTTACAACAGAATTAGTTACACTTACAGATGTTTCATCCACTAAAATAGAAGGCAGTTTCTTCTCGGTGGCAATGACCACACCATTGGCAGCTGCAAACATGGCATATTTCCGAGTTACGAAAGAGGGAGAAAAAAAAGTAAAATGGTTGATCTGCCTAACCACTGATCATGTATACTTCATTGAACAGGACTAATATGGTAAGAACAATTCCTAACAAGGCACAAATCATTACATTACAGCAACTAAATATATAGATGGTGACTTCATAATAAACACCAAATATCAGGTTAATTAGGAAGTTTGAATCCAAACAATACTCATGATGAGGATTTTTTTTTACAATAACTTCTAACTTCCACATCCCATTTTTGGTTGAGTGACATCATTAATTGATCTCTGTGCGGTTATACTAATCAGTGCTCCGGATATGAAGTGTGGAAACAAATTTGCAATTTCCAATGAACAAGCTCCAACAGCTCCCATCCAACATCAAAGCATACAACAACAGTTCTGTATCAACTTCTACACCTGTTAAGCATTCAGAATATAGGAAGAAATAAGGCAAGTTTAAGCATGTGCATGCTTTGATAATCCCATAGGCAACAGCAAAAACTAAGGCAAGTTTGTCAAATGTATTAGCTCTAATAGTCTTCATACTCACTAGGTCACGGGTAAAGCTGCTGCCTTGTGACTAGGTCACGGGTTCAAGTCGTGGAAACAGCCTCTTGCAGAAATGCAGGGAAAGGCTGCGTACAAATAGACCCCAAGTGGGTCCGACTCCTCCCCGGACCCCGCGCAAGCGGGAGCTCATGCACTGGGCTGCCCTTTGTTTTTTAGTCTTCATACTCACTAGGTCAGAAAATTAATATTAATGTCTTAAATTGGCATAAAACTCTTTGACTAGCAAGTCAGTGATTTTCTGTTTTGGTGCACCTCTCCACCTGAATTTATGAATCATACAATGCCCCAGGAAATAATCCACACAAATTGAAAACGCTTGCGAAAGTGTGTAGGTGAATCTAGAAGATACGAAAATCATAACTTATACACAGTTGAGTTGACATCTTGGTATCCTGAATTAACACTGTGACGCCAAAAAGAAAGGACGAAAGCCCTAATAATCAAAGCAAGGCCACAAAGACAAACCCAAAATCGTACACTTCACCCAAGAGGACCAATAATTCTAAACCCTCCACAATGCCCTAACGATGTGCACGCGATATGGCGTCATAATCATAATGCCGTTTCGAATCGGTCAAATTGTTCGTGGACTTCTCTGCGCTACCTAGCAAGGGCAAACTACATACAGAAGAAATCAGGAGGGACTACTGCGCGGATCGAACCTTTGATGCCGAGCGAGGTCTGTCCGGATCCGACCGCCGTGAGCGCGTGCTCGATCTGCACAAGCTTTCCCGACGGGCTGCAGAGAAATCAAGAGAGAAAACCCACATCAATCCACCAAAACCATCTAAATCTTCCCCGATCTCCACAGAGGGGACGAGCAAGCCAGAGATGTATGTAGGTCGGGGGGAACGTACCTGAAGGTGGTGAGGGAGAAGGAGTACTGGCTGTCACCCATGGCCGGCGCGCACGGTCACCTCGTCGGCTTCTCCGGGTTGGGGTTTTCGCGTCGGCGATTCACGGCAAGGTTTCGCTGCTAGCGAGGGAGCGAGGCGGCTGAGGGGTAAAAAAAAAAAGAAGGGGAACTCGACGACGAGACGGGAGTGGGCAGAGGCAACGGAGAGTGGAGTGCTTCGCAAGAAGAAGGCTTTGGGCTGGAGTCCAAGTTGGACTTGGGCCCGTTCTATGAGTTTACACACCTGGGCAGGGATGGGCTCCATATGGGCCCACGTCGCACCCACCAAGTCCTCTTTCGCCTTCCCCTTCCCCCACACGCTCATCCCAACTTTCCGCAGCTGACCTCCTCCGACCAGGCGACAAGGGAAGGGACTTTCCCCTCGCCGGAATCAACACCCGGGCGCCACAGCTTCGATTGGTACGCTCTATTTCTTCCCGAACAACCCCTATATTTTCTTTTGATACGTATAGGGTTGAGGTGAGAAAGGATTTAGGGGAGTAGTGGCGCATGTCATCTGGTCAGGGGATTTTAGGTAGCTGACGTTCCTGACCGATTTCCGGTTCGCCGTTGGAGAGGCGCGGGCTGGCATCCGGAGTCCGGCGCTGACCACCGCGCGGCCGAGCCATGGTCGATCTGATGTGTGCGGCAGGCAAATGCCCAGATCGGTTGAATTCGGTGTTTGACGTTGAAGAGAAGTTGGGGATGAGTGAGTATACCCCGGCATGGCTACATAGATGCTTGATTATGACATGCATGTTGATGTTCACTTTAAGTTGTGGTTCATGCAGTCTGGTGTCAGAGTTTGTAATATGGCCTTCCTGAACTGCTTAGAAGAACACATTTGATTTTACCTTCACCAGAGTATAATTTCAGAAGAAGAAAAAAAAATCATGGTCCCTTTATGTGTTTGCTATGTAGTGACACTTAATCTGAGTGTAGTATTATTTTGACTGCCAAGCACAATATAGTTCATACTATGAAGGTTTATTGAATCTTTCTAACTTCGTCTTATTTCTTATTTAGCCTGGGCTCAGTACTCCTTCACTTATATCAGCTCTTTGGTCATCACTCATTAGTTGAGAAAGGAGCAGATGCAGGTGAGTTTGCAATTGCTTCATTAGCGCATTGATTGCATGGCTGCGTGATATACCATTCATCTGTGAATGGTTGTGTTTATTTATGCCACCATGCAAGATTTTATAGTTAGCAATTAGCATCGCAAAGAGAACTATATGATCTCCTTTTCTCATTACCTTTAGTTTATTATGTATTGGCCGAAACCTGTTACAAGCATAAAACTATCCCATGAATGAAACGTAACAGTATGGGTGTTATAATAACCTGGGAAAATTACGTCAAATACTGCACCTGCACCACACCCATAGGATATTTTGTGGCACATTTTTTTTTGAATGACTAGCTATCAGGGTTCTAACGTGAAACTTAAACATTTTTGACAATATGTTCTATCTAGGCATAACAATATGTTCTATCTAGGCATCTAGAGCAAGGCTTTTCAAGGAGTATAAGGAGGTACAGCGAGAGAAGTCAGCTGACCCAGATATCCAATTAATATGTGACGATTCTAACATATTCAAGTGGACTGCTCTTGTCAAGGTAACTTTTTATTGCAGTGACAGGCAACGTCAGCCTTTTTGATATTGCTTCTTCTAATTATCTATCTTTATGTGATTAGGGCCCTTCTGAAACACCTTATGAAGGTGGTGTGTTTCAACTTGCATTCTCAATTCCAGAGCAGTATCCTCTGCTGCCTCCACAAGTTCGGTTTTTGACCAAAATTTTCCACCCAAATGTGCACTTCAAGGTTATATAATACTGTGATGTCCTGTTTTAGTATGTGTTTAAACTGGATCTTTGAGATGATGGGGGGAATTCTTTTTAGTTAAATTTGTTTCCCTCCGTTTCTGTTTTTAGACAGGTGAAATTTGCCTTGATATTTTGAAGAATGCATGGAGCCCTGCATGGACACTTCAGTCTGTTTGTAGGGCAATAATTGCTCTGATGGCCCATCCTGAACCAGACAGCCCACTTAACTGTGATTCAGGTAAGTCTTTGCCATCTTATGATTTTGTATGTATCATGTTCATACTCTCACTGCATATCACACTACCCTACATGAAAGCTATGACACTCAACTACTTTATTATCTTTCTTGATTATACTGAGGCGATGGTGATACAATATTAATCGGAATGCTGTAAACTTCGACTAATGATACTTTAGCCAGACAAATACCATAAGAAAGATTAAGCTATTGTTCTAATGGAGGTCTGAATCCTGAATCATTTTGAGGCCTGGACCTCTGGATACAATACACACGGGAGTGACATTGCATAAAGGTTACAGTAACAGCACTGCTACTTGGCTAGATTTGAAGGAGCAGTTGCATTACAACTTTGTGATACAGCTAGCTGTTCTAACTTCTAGATCTAATTACTCTACACCATTACGATATGGCTGTACCAAAATAAGTGATGCTGATCCTTCTCATTTTTTCTCAATCAATTAATATGTTCATTATCTTTATGGGTTCTTATGTGATATTGTAACCCTGTGAGTAAAGATGATGCCTTCATCTCACTGACTCTTTGCATTTATGTAGGCATTACTCTCTCTTGATATGATCTCATGAGTGGAATTTTCGCTAGCATACATTAGGAACCTCTAAATGTACAGTTTGTTGTTCAATCATATAAGTTGGTTCCTCATTGTAAACTGAAACATGGACCAACTGAAAGATAGTACATATATAATAACTGTTGAAAAACGTGGATCAATCTACTATTAAAACACCTGGACAGAACATATAACATCTGCATTTTGCAAGATCCCTTTCTGATTAATCATGCGCTGCCTGGACAAACTTATTTGATTTTCTGAACCTGTCCTTACTTTCTGGATATCTTTTCGCTCGACAATAGGCAATCTCCTGCGGTCAGGTGATATCAAAGGCTATCAATCAATGGCCCGCATGTATACAAGGCTGGCGGCCGTGCCAAAGAAAGGTTAGCTGAACAAGTGCAAATGTAAAACATGCGCCTAATGAAGAAGCGTGGGCTATCGGTGCCGGTTGTCAGGTCCACCTTTGCCGCTTGCCTTTGAACTTTTGGCGCTTGTTTCCTTACCACCCCTATGTATGTACTTCGGATTGGAAGGGAGGAAAAAACGAATTTCCGATGATAATTTGATGTAATAATTCCTGGAATTCGGCAGTTGCCACCACTAATCTTCTGCAGTCCTCACTGTTTCGCTCAGTTTGTGCTGCAACACTCCGAGGGGTCTCATGTTCCACATGCTGCCAATGACTGATGATATGCGATATTCATAGTAGTATGGCCTGGTGTGTGCAGTGGAGTAGCGATAGTATACTCACTATCGGCTTCTTTTAAAAAGAACACTAGGGCAAGCAAGAGCGAAGAGCCAGGGCACTAGCGTTGCGGTTGTGAACATTGAGATCAGCACTATATTACTTTTATTCCTGATTTTTCCGAAAATCAATTACACTTGCATCTGTGTGAGAAAGCGAAAGTGAAAAAGGCGTTGCCCGGCCAGCGGGTGGCAGGCAGCTATGGGTACGCCGTCGGCGGCATCTTGGTGCCGGCCAGGAAGTTGGTGAAGAGCGTCAGCGCCTGCCGCGGCGCGTGCAGAGGCACCTCGTGCCCGGCGCCGCGGATGGTGACGAACGTGAGGCCCTCGTACAAGATCGTCCATCCGCCGACCTGAATTCCCAATTCCGGCCGATCGAGAGAAATTAAAGGCGTCAGTCAGCAGCGAACGAAGCTGCGCTGCTCCTGAAATTCTGCAAAATCAAGAACCGTCCGTCGTCAGTCAGGTTATTATTACCTGCAGGTGGTCGTACCACGGCGTCCACTCCTGCACGGTCTTGAGCCCGAGCTTGTTGAGGGTGAGCCTCGTGGCCGTCACGGGGATCCTGCCGTCGGTGTCGCCGCTGAAGACCCAAACCCTGAGGCCGCCGGCGACGAGCTTGCGGATGATGGGGAGGGTGGAGAAGGCAGCGTCGTTCCAATTGTTGATCACGTTGCTGCATGCGCAACAAGTACATAGTACACGTTTGACGAGTGTCCTCTATTTCAGTCTCAGTATATATAGACTCTGAAACCTCAAGATATACTGATACTGTATACTATCAGATAGCTAGCAACGAGCCATGCTGCCCCCATGCAGCAGCTAGCACCGTATAGTACCTGCAGTGCGTCCAGTTGTAGCCGATCCTGGTCACGTTGGCGTGCAGCGCCTCCTGGACGTCGGGCCGGTTGAAGTAGGTCTCCGCGTACTCCGCTGTGCAGGGGTCGTAGCCCGCCGGCTTCATGATCCATCCTCGCTGCAATATATATGCCAATAACATGAAGACGTACTTACTTGAAGATGAGATCGATCATCATCACGTACGTTGCTCGCGCAGTAGTAAATCAGTAACAGTACGCACGTATTTGGAGAAGATCCTGGGTGCGGCGCCGTGGACGGCGACCTTGCGGCGGTGGCCGGCCCCGGCCTCCGAGTATCCGGGGTCGGTGCAGACGGGGGTGTAGAGGCTGTACATGTCGATGAGGCGGTACACGGCGAAGTACTCCTGCAGCGCGGCGTTGCAGGCGTCGGTGACGTTGACCATGCTGAAGTTGCACCGCGCCTTGACGTCGGCGTACACCCGGTCGGAGATGACGGCGTGGTCCCAGGCGTAGTCGATCATGCCCGTCTGGTCCGTCTCGTCGTCCATGAGCGCGTTCCCGACCATGAGGCCCTTCAAGTTGATGTAGCTCTCCTTGGGCCCCGCCCGGTTGCCGTCGAAGATCTTCTCCGACAGCTGCGGCACGTAGTGCCCTGCATGCCAGGGGAAAAGAATTCAACTCGCGTCGTTGTCGTCGTTTCAATCTATATATGCCGTTGCGTGCTCTGACTGAGCTGCGACATACAGTACTGTACTACTCACCGGCGTAGCTCTCGCCGGCGATGTAGAAGTCGTGCGACTTGTACTGCGGGAACCTCTTGAACCAGTTGAGCAGGAATACGTAAGCGTCATCAGCTGCATGCAGCACCCGGCACATGACAGTCAGTAGTATTAGTATATTTCAAGTTGGGATCATGATGTTGGTTGGAGACTGCTTGTCTCGGGGAGAGAGGAGAGGATATATAGGTAATGCATGGCGGATTGGCGCGGTGGGTTTCTTTATCACGCGTACGTACCGGTGATCTTGTCGCCAAGCTGCAGCAGGTCGGAGCTTGTGTTGGTGTAGGAGAAGCCGACGCCCACGGGGGACTCGAGGAACATCAGGTTGGCCTCTGCAGATGGTTTCGTTTTATTGTTTCAGCAAACTGAAACGTAACAGCTAGCAGTGAACTGGTTTCTTTGACATCGTTATCAGTATCAGTGTGGTGCTAATAATGCGGCATGCCTGTGTTCCAGGAGTAGTTGTTCCATCTCAGCTCCGGCTTGCCCTTCTGCACCAAGAACGGCCCCAGCTCCTCCGCTTCGCCGTACCCAACCGACGAGCACCCAGGCCCTGCACCGACGACGACGACAAACACTATTCAGTCCCGAACAGAAAAACTAATAATCCTGAATTAGAAGATGCAGTAGTTTTTTTTTTTTTGCTATCATAAATACAGAAGATAGAATTATACGGAGTACTATCTCTGAATCAAAATGAAATGCAGAGAGAGAGAGAGAGAGAGAGAGAGAGAGAGAGAGATCCAAATCGGCGCCGAAGAAAACTGGAGCACAGCCAGCTAAGCCAGCAGATGATTACCAAGGAGCAAGGGAGTGGGGACGGAGCCCCGCCGCGACAAGGACACGGCCCGCGTTGTGACACGGCCGCCGCGGGATCACAGCCATAGGCCCGTGGACCGGTCAGCTGATAGTAGCAGCCGCCGCGACAACGCAGCAGCCACGGGTCGGTCAGACGAACCGAAACCATCCGCGCAGATTCAGCGAGATGGAAACCTACAGACAGATAGACATGGACCGGCAATATCCTTGTCCATCTCCTCTCCTCTGCCCGCTGCGGCTGCGCGCATGCATGTGACCTGACCCATGCATCACTCCTCCATCGTCGGCTGATGACCGGCGGCGAGCGATCCATCGACTGCCGCCTGCAGCGGATGGACTAGAGTGCTGTGTGGGCCTGTGGTAGGCCAGAGGCTAAGCTTGCGGGCAATGCAAGCCGTTTAATTTGCCACACCACCGGCACACACAGTGACACAGGCATGCATGCTGCTTGGCCTGCCACTCGACTCGATAACCCTACGCTAGGCTAGCCCCTTTGCACTGGGAGACCGAGTGGGAGCGCAGCGCGCGCACCACCATCTGTTCAGATCCTTTCCCGGCCGGCCGGCTGGTGGCCTCGAACGCTAGCTGGTGGGTGGTGCTGCCGTGGTGGCGCACGTACGTACGCACGTTCCGCGGGCGTGGGTGAGAGCGCCATGCCAACCTGTGCTCATCCAATGCCTCCATCTCGCCGTTTGCGGCGGCTGCTGCTGGTAGTGGGTAAGTGCATCGTGCAGTGTCCCGCGTGCCGGCGGTATGTTGCATACAAACACAACACCAGGCTGGGACGAGCTAACTTTATACATATCCCAGCAGGGATATATATATGCGCGTGCTTTGCTTGAGCTAGCAGTTTTTACCTTTCATTCATGGCGGGAGGGGGGGTCGCTTTTTTGCTCTGAAAGCAGCCTGAAACCGAAAGAGAAGTGCATGCCTCGATCGCTCGGCCAAGAGAGAGCCAGAGATCGATGGCGTTCGCGAGAGGATACGTTGCCAGCTTCCATCTCTTCTTCACGAATGCATGCGTTGGAAAAGGAATCGTCGATCGATTGGCATGGCTTGTTGGGAGCTTGCTGTGGTAGGTAATGAGGCACATACTGTACATACTATGGTCATATACATAATCATATCGCCTCGGCGTCGGCGTTTAACGACCTTGCAGATTCGCGATCCAATCATTCATCATCATCATCCGCAGGCCGGCCGAGGGCCTGCCCTACACGCAACCAGCGAATTGAAAGTCGGAGGCGGCCTTGGCTTGTGCACAGTGTGGATGCCCGGATTTGGCAACCTCTGCTAATACAGTACTAGCCCGTTATTCTCTCTAATTTCCTTATGGAAACCGCCGCAATGAAAACTTTGCAGTCGCAGTCTCGCAGAGAGCATGCCCTATAAACTAACAGCCAGCATAGGCGTCGGCGCTTAATGCAGTCAACAGCGCTATTCGGGGATGCATTTTCTATAGCGTGGATGCTCGATCGGATTTGGGTTCTGATTTTCTACATATGTCCTACTAACAAACATCTGGAAAGAGAACTCTCGCCTGTGTCCGAACTCTGCCTAAGGCCATCTCTAGCGAGTTGACCAACTGAACTGTCTATAGTACAAAACGACACTATAATCGCTAGTGTCAGAATGGATGGTGATTTGAATAGTGATAGATAAAGGTGGATAGGCATTCTGCTAGATATAGTCTAATACGTGCACGACTGATGAGCAGGGATCGGAGGCAGACCACTCTGTATTAGCACTGCAGCTGATCGGACAGTCCCACAAAGAACAAATCTGAAACAACGATCAGTTTAACTAATCGGGATGATGGGTTTCAGTTCCCGCGCCGCAAGTCATTAATTAACTATCCTAACAGCCTTTTTGGAACCATGATTCGAGAGTCAGTGTCTTAAACCTGGCTTATTGTCGATCAGTTAGGAGGCGGCAAGCTACTACCAAGCAGGGTCCATTTCCAACTTGCAAGTAACAAATATATGGCCCAATCATCGTCTCTAGAGTCTGGACAACTCACACGTTTCGTCTATTGTTTCTTTATCTAAGTCGTTCTTCCAATAACTAAAATATTGCCCAGGGGTCCGACGACGAACAGCTCAGCCGGTGCAAGCAAAATAGGAAAAAAAAATACACACTTTGCTTTGGATCTTGGCAACGCCTTGCAAGCTGAGATCCCCCCACGAGGACGTGCTACGTGAATTAGGCCACAAGGTTTGCTTGCTCATATACTAGCTCGGAAGAGCTTGTGTGTTGACTGCTGACCATGCCATGCGAACGCAAGAAAACCACTTGCCATTGCAGTGACAGTGAGCAAATGGAGCTTCAGGCCGGCTTCAGCGTCACTGTGGCTGTGGGCCATCCTACAGATGTGGAGCCTGTAGACCGTAGTGTGGTGCGTGTAGCGCCTGGAGGGGCGCAGTCTACGCCAAGTGGGCCCACTAGTAATGGACTAGAATGTGTGACGCTGCTGTGCAGCATGCCGGCATCATGCTTCTGAATGCAATCGATCCCTGCCGAGTTTTCAGCTCTGACTGGAGAATCGGGCTCACGCACTGATTGAGGATATATGCAGTCGTTGCAGCATTGGTCAGCCTGACAGCGCCGTGGCCCTGCGTCGTCTTGCTTGCGCCTCTCTCGCTATTTTAGCGTTTGGTCAGTTTCGGATGCCGAAGTAGATGGGCGCCACGGAAGTTTTAGCCCCTTTCTGCTCCGATTCTTTTCGTTCTTTATATAAAGAGGACACATGGTGATTAGATTAGGAGGCTTCAAATTGATAGAATGTCTAGGGTGTGCAAGAGTACGTCTCGCACAAACTTTGCGTAATTTCGAATGAAGAACTCTGACTCCCTCTCAGAATTGTTTTTTTTTAAATCCCACTTCCCGAGAACTGAAACTGAAACCATCCACGGTAGCAGCAAGAGGCTAACAAAAACCTTCGTCACCAAGGACTCATCAGTTCCCTGCCTGTGGTCAGCGGTCCTCTGGCATCCATTGCCGGCAAGGCCCCGCGCTGGCCGGCGTCGCCGGCCGGGTAGCCCGCCTTCCGATCCGGTGATTTCCGACACAACTGGAGATTGAAAAGGACTCCGCCGGAGACGAACCCCCACCCCTCCGACGCTGACTCCGCAGCTGCTCCCTTATAGCTCCTCTCTAACCCCCGTGCGTGGCAGTCACCATATATGCCGACCGAAATTAAACTGGTGAATTTTCAGGCAGATGAGAAGGCTGGAAGGAGGGCGTACGTGCGGAGCAAAAGTGTTTCCCAATCCCGCCTAAAATGGCGTTCAGGAATCCAGTGGGAACCGGTGACTGTTTAGACTGTTACACCATCGACCTCCAACAGGAACTGCCAGATTAATGGTGGAGCCGTGATTACCTGATGAGATGGGAATCTTGGGATGGCATAGCTAGCTCTAGCTGCTCTCTTCCTCCCGGCCCTCTGAAAATGTGGCTTATTAATCGGTTGAGCAAATGAATTGCAGGCGACTAGTCCGCCACTCCAGTTGGGTAGCATCCCCACTGAAAACATGCTTCGGCGCCTAGATGGAAGGAGTAGCTGCTAGTCCTGATGTACTCTTAGCACGCCATCACAGTTCAGAAGCCAAGGACACGTCAAATCATGCTGCATATCTCTCGCTCTATACTCTTAATTATTGACTTATTAAGCCTAACCAAACCACCCTGCTTCTCGATCAATAGTATCAACTTCGGAGATTGAATGAACGTGCCGACAACTAATTCCTTGCCAGAGCCGTCGTCATCCTATCTCTGTCGTCCCTGATCGAATTCCTAGCCGCGTTTTCGCCGCAGCATCGCCGGCCCGCCCACATGTACGCTGTCGCCAAAAGCCATGGCCTGGCCAGCCGCCGAGCACAACAAACAGACAAACAAACATGCAGCAGTAGAAGCTTCTTTCCAAGGAAGAAAAACATGGAGTCGAAGCGCAGCAAAAGTATGGCGTACGAGCAGCGGGGATTAATGGCGAGCCTAAGTACGAGCAGACGATCGACAGCGGAGTAAATGATGGTGCGGGACGGTGGGTGAAGAGGAGGACGACGTCGCAGTCGCAGTCGCAGCAGAGAGATACAATAGTATAAGACAGCAAGCAGTAGTATGATGATCGGCGACGTACGTACCGCCGTTGAGCCAGAGCACGAGCGGCCTCTTGTCGGGCGACGCGGTGGCCTCGAAGAACCAGTAGAAGAGCGCGCGGCCGTGCGTCTCGTTCACGGTCACGTACCCGGCGTACTGCGCGAACCCCACGGGCGGCTGCCCTGGGAGCGCCGCCACGCGGTCCGCCGCCTGCTGCGCCGCGGCCACGGCGTCCACCTGCCTCGCCGCCGCGGCGGAGCAGAGCGAGAGGGCGAGCACGAGCAGGGCGGCGCAGGCGGGCGCCATGGTTTGGACTAAAATGATGCGTGGGGCGCCGCTGCTCCTCGCTCGCTGCTGGTGCGTCGTCGCATCGCCCCCACCGGTGGGCTATATATACAGCACAGGTCCTGTACGACGCGGATCTGAATTAGGCTGTTGCCATTATACTGTACTTGCAAATAGAAAGTGGCCGTGCGTTGCTACGGTTAACGCAAATTATGTTTCTACGTTTTTTCTGTAAAATTAAACTGTTTCTTGTAAAATTTCTACATAATTTCTATGAAAACTCTGCGTTTCAAAAACAGCCTACATATTTTAAGGTCTATATATTTTTAATTGAAATGATTTTTATTTCGTTTACTACATGTTGGTCTATACAATTACTTGTAAGTCATTAGAAGCAAAAAAAAAAAAAAAAATAGTGCAACCCCTTGTGACAATATCGGCCACTAACTAAGCCCTCTATGAGATTTATCAGGAACTTAGCTCATGCAAATTTTCCTACCGTTGGATTTGAGCATGGGCTTTAGCAATCTTCCATAAGACCAGCTGTGAATTTTTTAGGTATCTAATGCTAATGGCATGCACAGGCCACCGATGCACTTGCTGTTGCCGATGGCGGCGGCAGTGGGGGGTCACCTAGTCATACTGACCTCGCGAACCCCAACAAGATCGGAAGCCATCCACGACGGCCACAGCCGGTGCTTGGCAGTTGGTGTGGCAAAGGAGAGGACGGTATCCAAGATGTTTTCCCCATTGATTACGCACGCACTGGGAAGCTTCTCCCCGCTCTTGATTTATTTCTTTTGCATCTGATCAGACCATCTCAGATTTTCTTTGCTCGAACAGCCATGTTGATCAATTATGACCAGGTATAAACGTGTTTGCATGGACGGTATGGTATTAGTGATTTCTATCTATCATATAAATACTCCTGATGCGGCTGGTGAGCACTGTACCACGACCGGTTGGGCTGACGGGTTGGGCCGTCATGGACTGCGGGTAGTAGAGGACAGACTCTTGATCGTAGACAAATCAGAGTCGGATAAACACATCGATGGGGCAAAAGGTGGACGAAAATTATAGAAACTCTCCTTGATAATTGAATTCAATTTGGACCGGTTCCATCTGCCATGTTTGTGAGCAGACGAACCAAGAATCCTTATTTTCTTTAATATTAGGTAGAGATATACTCGTACGAATATGTACACATTAAGTGAGTGCTTATAAGTTTTTTTTTCATGCCCAGGAGAGAAGAAGACGCATCTTTATGATATCCTGTAAGTAAAAAAAATCGTGTGCAAGATATGGACACATTGCTACTGGGGTTCGGTAGTGGTCCAGAAATATCTTGGGTTATGGTTGAGGTTTGCAAATCAACGCTCCCCTAGTCCCTCCGATATATTTTTAAACAACTATTCTCATTGAGTGATATTATAGTCATAAATAAGATGACATAGGATTTTTTTTGACATCGTTCATCATTTAATAGGAAAGAGAAAAAAATTATATCTTGTACAAGATACTGGTTTAACCACGACATCTTAGGCTGTGACATAAAGTCTACACATTAATGTTTTGGGTTCCCTTCCATATACACAGCATAACATTAATTATTTACTCCCTCCGTTCTAATTTATAGGTCGTTTGACGTTTTTGACACTAAGTTTGACCGGCTCGTCTTATTCAAAAAATTTCATAATTATCATTTATTTTTATTGTGATTTAGTTTGGCATATAATATATTTTAACTATGAATTGAATTTTTCTACATTTTCGCAAATATTATGAATAAGACGAGTCGGTCAAACTTGGTGCCAAAAAAATCAAATGACCTATAAATTGGAACGGAGGGAGTATATCATAAGAGTATATGATACCATGCATTGTAGAAAGTGTTTCTTTTCAGTGGTATTCTTAGATTTTGGATTAAGGTACTTTGCAGTTGAAGTAGCCTTAATAAGGGTGAGCAAGGAGCAAGGACCCGTGTGTCCCTGATAACCTATCAACATTTTTCTTATATGATGATATATGCATGCATGGTCACTTATCTTTTTGTCAAATACGCAAGAGTTGCGTATCTTTGTATTAAACAAGAAGGAGAAACAAAAGCGGCGTTAGACAGCGACCCCACACGGTTTACAAACTTGATGTCTCACAACTAAAGCAACCAGACGAGCACGGCAATCTACCTAGATCAAGCCTACGGCTCCAAGATCTGCAGCCCCTACTAGAACCCATATCTCGTAGGTCACTTATCTTGTTTGCGCTACTAATCTCCTATATACTTAAGTTATTGTGGAATAAATTTCAAATCATTATTATTGGAGGGACGATGGAATATTGGCTAATGAGTTATGGCGAGCTAGCTAACCATAATTTAGACTTGATTGTCTAGACCGTGCGGTGCTTTTGACGTAGTCGGCACATCCGGAGCACTTCTGCACTTCTTTTTTTCCCACCGTAAGTAACTTCCATGCTGTTCTACAGTGTCCCACAATTGCATTCAGATATCCCATGCCAGAATAGCTTGTTTTACAGAGTAACATAACGACGTTAAGATATGTCAAGACCACTTAGCAACTTGACGAGGTAGCTTGGGGATAAAAACGTCTTAGAAACCATGCATTACAACCTGGGAGAAGGTTTTGCGTATGAAATTAGCAGTGTGGCTGACGAGTAAAGTCTGAAGAACAGCGTCTATGTGAAGACATGTAGCTCCTATTCAGATCCGCTAAATTTCAGCCGGCTGGACTGCACTGCCGGATAACTTGTCTGGCATTCGCCCCTATTCCTGGTTAGCCTGATCGATCTCAACTAACACAACAGCAACCGTATCGTATACTATATCCTGCATTCCAGCTTGGGAATTTCAAACACAAATTGTGCCCTACTGCTTGTATAAACTGGGGGCTAAACTTGGCCTGGATAGCCTTAAAAAATGATGTTGCTCCAACTTCCCAGATAGAGTACTTCCAAATTCCAGCTAGTGTATGATTGTATCAGCCGGCACATGGCTGTTCTTATTAACACGAATCATGAATGCGTGAGATCACTTCTGCATCACTTGTATACAGTTTACATGGTGAAATTAACGACTAAGAAGCATTGAAACCCAACTGCCCCAGATATCTACACTCTCCATTCGAATGACAAGGGCCTAGCCTTTCACCAACAGATACTCTATTAAAAAGTTGTTTCAGCGCAGAAATGGTGTTATTAGATAGATATACTTGTGATTATAATACTTTTTATATCACATAAATGAAATATTAACATCTTATCCTGATAAAACGAATTACGCCTTAAAAATGGAGGCAGTAATTTTCTACTACTTGGTTGGGTAAATCAAATCGGTCACGATGACACATTCTGAAACAAGTATATACGGTCATCACCGTTAGTGTAAAAGTTTGTGCTGCTGCAAGATGGAAATACCTATTGGTTCCTATTGATATAGCAATAGCCAAACACGAAATGCTAAAAAATTGTCAATTTGTATTCGACACTTGATGGTGATTTATATGCTTATGGATGATGGAGTTTGTTAGGCTGTACACGACATTGTCCTCTAAATTTGTCTCCCAAAATAAATACTCCAATCTTTCTTGAAAAATCCAGTATTTGTACCAAATTTTCCTCCTGTGCTGATCTGGCCTCGACACTCTCCTCCTCCCCGCGCGGAACCGCACTTGGCCCTGCCTTGCTCCACCGCCGTTGAGGTTGGGGCCAGGCGGCGTCCTCCATGCCGGCTACCTTATATCGTTGACGTTCACCTCCAGGCTCCAGCACACCCCGCCTCACCCTCGGCCTCCACTGACCCCCACCTCGTCTCCATTAGCAATAGGCCTCCACTGTTGAAGCGGTTAAAGAAAGGAGCGAGAATCCTCTAGATTTGGACGAGAGGACGAGGATTGGTCATCAACAGGTACGTTTGTGCACGGGACAGAAACCAAATTTTGGGTCTGCAGAATGCATTTGTTCTGTATCACATTAACCGAAGAGGTTGCGTGTATTCACGGAATTGATATCTGATGCAGAAATAAAAGGCAGATAACAATTTCAGTTCTACCCAAAAATTCCCACTAGAAGAAGAACTTCGTAGATCAAGAGAAAGCTACACCAATTTTATTGGTTGTTCTGAATTAAAATAGTGGACCAAATGTTGACGTTACAGCTATCACCGTTTGTGGATGCATAAGAATATTATAACCATCTATGGCACCGTTCGACGTTCGTTGCCAGGGCACGGAGCCGTCCATACGGGAGTGTGGTTTTTGCACAGGTGCCGGCGGCGGCAGGCAACTTGCATGCTGTCGATCCACACGCACCCACGCTTCCATGAGATCGTGCGGGTCACTGGAAGGTCAAGCGGGTCCCAAGGTAGGAATCTTCTGCGCGAAATTTGGCGAGCGTGGAGGAACGGAGCATGTATATTAGAACCGCGCCTGAAATTTTCCATCGGATTCAAGGAATTAATCTTATTTCCACTCATGGGTACTAGACATATAAGAGCATAGAACAACTAATTTCATAAAGAAATTGTGCTTAGTAGTAACGGGTTCTGTAACTTCGTAGTAACTATATTTTTCTGATGATGTCAATCTAAGTGAAGGCTTAAAATAATTGGAAGCGAATACATCATTTGACAGGTACTCATTCTATTACGCAATATTGATAAAATGATAAATTTACTGATAATAAATGAACATTAAGCTGTGACAAAGAAAGCATGATCATGAACCAACCAACGAGCACTTTGCATGTGCCTACTCTCAGTCAGCAGGGTGCCTGTTAACATCGCCAGATTATTTATTGGGTCTCACTTATGTAAATTTATCATGACTAAGCTATCCTCACAATATAGCACATCCAACCGCACATATTTTAAGTTCATCTCTGTCTATCATGCGTGTATAGTGAAAAACATTGTTTTGGATGCTCCAAATGGACTCAAGTGTGAGCATGGTCTTATAGTTCTTTGTTCCCAAGGCATCTCCTTCTACCATATCCAAATTCATAAACTAAAAACTATTTATAAAAACACCAAGTCATCTACACCCTATTGCGTCACACCGCTTCTTTCACCATTTTTTATGGCCAAGGTGCTTATAGTCTAATGGAAGAAATCTCTTTGCCACCTCTAGGTCACGAGTTCGATCCAGTTCGATCCCTCATTAGACCTCGCTAGCAAAGCTTGGGTTCAGGGGAGACGGTGGGGTTTATTTCTCTTAATGAAAACTCTCGGGGACGCATGTTTCTGCGGGGCTGGTTTTTTTTCACATTTTTTATGCCAACATGTAGTGGTAGGCTCTAGGCTGACAGCAAAGCTAAGCCCAGTCATGATATGTTTGATTTGTTGCTTTGCATCAATCAAGCCCTCGGTAGGATTTTTCTACCAACCTGAACCAAGTGATGCCTGATGAATGCATACTTGCAGGCCCAAGGGGTTAGACCAGTGTCAATAGATAGTGCATTCATACTATGTACAGTGCGCAAATAATATTTTTCCACTCTGTGTACAATGTGCAAACAGTGTTTTTCACACCCATTTTCACTCTCTGGTGACACTAATTTTAATGCAAGGAAGAGACCAAAATACAGGAGTTATTAACTAACCTGTCCAGCTATACGTTCAAGCAAAATCACCGTCCAGGCGGCAAAATCTCAAGGCTTTCCGGAGCAGCCATTTGACTGATACATTTCTTGTGATCATACCAAAGAATACGCTCTTTCGGTGCTACTAGCTAAATCGCCATGATGACAAGGCAGGTGCATATCCCAAGGAAGGGCAGACATACCAAATACGGCAGTTCAAGAGACTGAATACAGTCAACAGCCCTGCATGATTTTCAGTGAAGCTTGGTTTGCAAGGAAGAACAGGTCATGCAGCAAGAAGGCAAACTATGACATGAGCATATCCAACTCAGGATGACTAAAAAAGAAGCAACATACAGAACTCTGACAATCTGGTCAACGAGGAAATGATACTATAGACTGTTTTTTTTGCTAGTCTTAAGTTCTTTAGCTGTTTGAAATGGACATAAAAGTATCAGTAACATGGAAGAAATATCAAGGCTCCTTTCCCCCCTCGTTGCACAAATATGCCTTATCAATTTATGCCAGCACAAAATTCTGAAACCAATATAACTGGATTTCCCATCTCTGTATTTTGCATGAGAATAGTGAGTACGTAGTTTAGATGGCGATGAGGATCAAACTGGAAAGCATAAAAAAGGACAATTTGAATGGAAAATTCCAACATAAATTTCACCATCAGGCAATAGATGCATAAGTTATTTACCTCACATAGGTCACTGGGATCGCGAACACAAAAAATGTGTAACAACAATGTAACTGGTTTCTTTATGTGCTACAAGAGACCTGTGAGTAGGGTTTACAGGAGGCCCTATACTTTTTTTTCATGATGATAAATGTCACACTAAACTCCATAGCAAATGAAAAGACAACAACAGCAGGAAACAAAAGCAGCCATCTAGATTTCAAGAGCTTACCAGGGGTCTGTTGCAATTCTCCTTAAAAACAGAATCAAGAAACTGTAAGCAAAAAATTGCACAGCTAGAACGGTACAGAGGTGCTAAACTAGCTCCATCTCCTCTTATCCTCTTCTTCATCAACAGAGCTATACCACTCTGGTCTCCGCTTTGAGTTGCTGTACCGGTAGTTAAGAAAGAGCTCTTCATCACTGATGGATCTTGTACTCACCAGCACTAGTGTCTTTAAAACAAGAGAATCCCCAGCCTGATTATCAGAACCTCCAGACTTGAAATAGAAGGACCCAAATCTCTTCATCTTAATGGGCTCTTCACCACCAAAAGTAATGTTAGGGATGTAGACTCTCATGTTCTTCTCTATCAATGGAAAATCATATGGACAGATCATGACGTTAGGACTTGAACCTTTTGGTGGATGGTTTGCAAAATGACCAAAAGCAAGGGGATTCCGTCTCTCAAGCACTTCACCAAAATTTTCCCTCACACTTTTCTCTAGAGGCTTGCTAAGCATTCTCCACACTCGATCGGAGTTGTTCTCTGAGCCTTTGGGTGGCATAGCACTGTAATCCACCAAATCTGAACCATCCCATAATTCTCTTGCTTTCACCACCCAGACACCATGGTTTTGCATCAATTATTGTTCCATCATATCTTGTGATCAGATAGTTGTTGCACGCATCAATTCTTGGGTATCCAGGTATATATCGATAATAAGCAGGTGAATATATAACACCAGGATAGATGGCTAGGACAGCACCAACATTAGCTTTTCCACACAAGAACAGACCTTGGCCTGCATCTTTGTGAGAAATTCCAGATGGCCTGGTGTCAAGTGTGTATCCAAAATGATCCCTGAATTTGCTTGACAATTCAGTTCGAGTTAAAGGTCGTGTAGCAGGGATAGCTGCACTGCAGAACAAATAGATGAACATCTGACTTCTTAGTATTCAGCTGACAGAAATAAGTACAGATAGAAAATATATGTAACCTCTTCAGATTTTAGAATTTGATGCATACAATGTCATCAGCAATAGATCAGTGCATACTTATGTAACCTTAGCCTGGAATTTCAAATAAACTATGCCAGCATGACAGGGACAGATGTGACATTATGGTAAATAAAATAAAGTTGAAGCAAGGTTATGAGAAGACAAAAAAGGAGTTCAAAAGGAATGATATACACATGGAATGATAATACCCATACAGAGGTAACTGAACTGCGGTTACCATACTTTTAAGTATCTTCAGTGGTTCAGAAGCAGAAAAATGTAGGGAGTGCTTTTCAGTTTTACATCTTATGCAACATGGTCATGATCATCCAAGAGCAAGTGATCAACATGCTAAGTAGCCTATTTCAGGATGATATACCTACGGATGGGAATGCACCAGGTAATGTACTTAGTCAGAACAAACTACCTTTGCTTGTTTGCAGATGCAGCTCCACCAACAGCAAAACTCAATCCACTGCGCCGAGAATGTGCTTCTGAAGGATCCTTTGACAGATCACTTGTTGCATCAGGACAAAGAATGCTATCCATTGTTTGGCACATATGAGTAAGTTGATAATGAACATTTTCCTGCACTTGTTTCTGCTGGTCAGAAACAGAAGCTTTGCTAGCCAGGTCAATAATCTCTTCCGCGTCCTTCTCTTTAGCATTCTCCCCCAGACGACAGTAGCTAAGTGCACAGGAAAAAACGTAGAGAACAGCAATTTTAACAGATGGCATTGCGACAGAACTTAGTATAATACAATATCTAAGAACATGAAGATGACAAAAAAATGGTTTGGTGGCGTAATCCCTGCAGTGAATAGTGATAACAGCCTATCAGGGAAGTTGACCAGAGGTAACCCTACAGAGATTTTGTCAAGATGCCTTATGGCCTATAAACAACAAGAATCAAATAGCCACATTAACAGGTTAAAACTGGTGGCCAAAACCTTGCACTAATGCAAGACTAAAGCAAACTGAAAGTGCTAGATGTTGGCACACTGAACAGTCGCCATGTCCATCTCTATAAAAATGCAAAGTAAAAGGAGAGAGGGGAGTTAAGCTTCATTTTGGGATATTACAAACCTTGTATAGAGGAATAAACGATTTACATCAGCTTCAAATTGAAGATGCCTTGGATCACGAGCAAACATGGGGTTCTTAGCAAGTGTTCGGACCACCTGCAAATGCAATAGTAAAATCAATTAAAAGATGATACAGATTTACAGTGATTAAGGAATCATCATGGGCTAGTGTTATGCTAGTTTTGGTTAGCACTATATAAATTACATAGAAATCAAATAGTCATCTGAATGAGGATGAAGACAGCTTCTCAGATTTGTCGATGCGCTCGTCGGCAGAAATCTCTAGGATAGGGTATATGGAGTTCGGTGGTGGGGTTAAAAGCTACACTAGATCTCTTTCGTAGCTCACAGATACACATATTTTACCTACCACGTGTCACCTCCAAGGTGGCATAGGGACCCTACGCCCCTGCAGGCGTGAGTCATGGTGAAAATGGCACACGTGACCCGTGCCTCAGGCCACGATTGACTCGACGGTTGCGGTGATGCCTCACATGTGCCTGGTTATTCCTCATCTAATGCTCTGAGCCTAGGCAGATCACACGAGTCATTTCTCATTAATTGCTCCCGATGATGAGGCATAGTGGAGAAGGATTGGTTGGGATCCAGTGGGTACTCTACTCGGAGGCCACGGTGCCTCCCTAGTTAGTGGTGAGCTTGCTCTGCTTGGAGGCCGTGGTGCTTCCCTAGGAAAGTGGTGAGCTCACTCTGCTTGGGGTCGTGGTGTCCCCTTGGTTGAGCATGGGGCCTCTCTGCTCAGATGTTGGAGGCCCTGATGTCCCCTTTGTTGAGTGTGAGGCCTCTCTGCTTAGAGACCCTAAGGGCCTGTTTAGGAACTGTAGAGAGTTGGGCAATCACCACACCCAACTGGGGAGGTGAGCTTTCATATATATAGCTGGTTTTGCAGAATACAAAGAGTGAGCCATTAAGGCAAAATACAAAGAGTCTAGCTGAGTTAAGATAGAATACATGAGGTCAAGAATACAAAGGGTTGAGAACTAGACAGTTCTAATTATATCTAATACCCGCCCGCAGATGAAGCGGGAGGACTTCGGACGCAAAGGCTGGACCGAAAATTAGTGAATAGCTGTACCGGGAGTCCTTTAGTCATGATGTCCGCGAACTGGGGAGAGGATGGAACATGGAGGACTCGAACCTGTCCCAAAGCCACCTTCTCACGAACGAAGTGGATATCAAGCTCAATATGTTTCGTGCGACGGTGATGGACAGGATTGGCTGTCATGTAAACTGCACTAACATTGTCACAGTAGACAACGGTAGCCTTGGTGATAGGAATGTGAAGTTCCTGAAGCAACTGGCGCAGCCAACAACATTCGGCAACAGCATGTGCAACTGCCCTGTACTCGGCCTCAGCACTGGAGCGAAAGACAGTTGGCTGTCGTTTAGAGGACCAAGACACCAACGTGTCACCGAGATATACACAGTAGCCAGAGGTAGAACGCCGAGTGTTAGGACAACCAGCCGAATCTGCATCCGAGTATGCTGTAATTGTGTCCACAGGACCAGCACCAATGTGAAGACCTGATGAAACTGTACCCTTCACATAGCGTAGAGTGTGCTTGAGGAGTGCAAGATGCGGCTCTCGAGGATCATGCATGAACAAAGCAGATTTGCTGAACAGCATAGGCTAGATCAGGGCAGGTGAGAGAGATATTGCAAGGCTCCTGCAATACTCCTGTAGTCTGACGGATTCTCAACCGGAGAATCGTCGGAGGCGAACAAATTAGACTTGCTGTCAACAGGCGTTGAGGTGGAGTGGCACTGACTCATGCTGGCACGCTGAAGCAGGTCCAAAGCATACTGCTGCTGAGACAGAAATAGGCCGTCAGCGGAGCGGGTGCCGGAAATCCCAAGGTAGTGATGAAGGTCTCCTAGATCGGTCATAGCGAATTCTGTATGAAGGCGCCCAAGAAGAGAGTGAAGTAGCACTGTCGACGAGGCAGTAATAACAATGTCATCAACATATAGAAGCAGATAAGCGGTGCTAGATCCGTCCTTGTACACAAACAAGGATGTGTCAGCAACTGAAGGAACAAAGCCCAACTGTCGGATATAAGTGGCAAACCGCGGGTACCACGCACGGGGAGCCTGCTTCAGCCCATAAAGTGACTTCTGCTGGTGACATACATAATCTGGATGAGAAGGATCAATAAACCCGGGAGGCTGCTGGCAATAGACGGTCTCATCAAGATTCCCATGGAGGAAAGCGTTCTTGACATCAAGTTGGCGGATGGGCCACTGACAAGAAGCAGCAATGCTGAGAACAGTCCTGATAGTTGCCGGCTTGACAACCGGACTGAAGGTCTCATCATAATCAATGCCAAGCTGCTGAGAAAAACCACGAACAACCCATCGAGCCTTATGACGCGCAAGAGAGCCATCTGAATGAAACTTGTGCTTGTAGATCCACTTCCCGGTTACCACATTTGCACCAGGAGGCCGAGGAACAAGGCGCCAAGTACCATTGTCAATGAGAGCTTGAAACTCATATGCCATGGCTGCTCGCCACTGAGAATCAGCAAGAGCACTTGCGATAATTGGCCAGAATAGGAGAGGCCACAACATGATCAGCAGACAAATTCTTGTAACTGACCTGGCAGAATGGCTCCAGACTGAAGACGAGTGACGCGTCGAGTAACAGGAGGATGCGGAGGGAGTGCAGGAGGCTATAGCACCCGGGCAGACTGACTGTACTGTCGCGCGGACACAGGGCAACGACTGTAAAACTGACCGAAGCGGCTAGGTAGTGCAGCCGCAATCGGAGCAGGTGCAGGTGCTGGCGCAGCAGACTCGTTGACGGGTCTTTGGTGGCGCCACGACGGGTCCTGGCGGGGGCACAGAGCCACACCCGCCCGGACCGAGAGGGGGCGAAGGTCCTGGTGGGGGTACAGAACCACGCCCACCAGGTGCAGACTCATCGAGGAGTTCCGGTGGGGCACAGGACCACGCCCACCAGAAAGAGGCTGCGGTTGCTCAACGTCCATGGAGGACGGAGCATCCACATGTCTAGAGGTCCCACGAGCTGCAGGGTTAGTAAGACAAGGCACAATATCCATGTCGTCATCAAGCAGGAAATCAAAGGAGGAGGCTGGGACAGGAGGCTCTCTAGCGAAAGGAAAAGTGGATTCATCAAAAACAACATGACGAGATATGATAATTTTTCGTGTGGAGAGATCCAAACAACGATACCCCTTATGAGAGGTGGGGTAGCCTAAGAACACACAAGCAGTAGAATGAGGAGCGGGCTTATGCTTGGCTGTGGCCTATAGGTTTGGGTAGCATAAGCACCCAAAACTCGTAGGTGCTCATAACTGGGAGGCGTCTTGTAAAGACAAGTGTAGGGGATCTCGTTGCTTACGGAGGGGCGACGGTTTAGAGGTAGGTGGCTGCAGCGAGGGCCTCAGCCCAGTAGGATGGTGGCATGGCTGCATGGATGAGGAGGGTGCGAACGAAGTTGTTGAGGCTACGTAGCACGCGTTCGGCCTTGCCATTTTGGGGAGAAGTGTATGGACACGATAGGCGGAGGAGAATGCCATTAGTAGCAAGCGAGGAGTGCATGACGCTATTGACAAATTCAGTTCCATTATCGGCCTGAAAACTTTTGATAGGAAGGCTGAACTGAGTGCGAACATAACGAATAAAATCAACCATAAGCTGATGCACCTCGGACTTACGCCTAATAGGAAAAGTCCAACAAAAATGTGTGAAATCACCCAGTAGAACCAGGTAATAAGAACAACCAGATATACTATCCACAAGAGAGGTCCATACATCACAATGGACAATCTCAAAAGGAGAAGTAGTCTGTGAAGTGTAAGTACTAAAGGGTAGACGCGCATGCTTGCCAAGCTGACAGGAGTGGCAAAGGGAGCGATCTACATTATTACATGAGATAAGGTTGTTCTTTTTG
The DNA here is from genome assembly GCA_030272315.1 of Paspalum vaginatum. Lineage (NCBI taxonomy): Eukaryota > Viridiplantae > Streptophyta > Magnoliopsida > Poales > Poaceae > Paspalum > Paspalum vaginatum. Next base: position 10,108,578 of record CM059015.1, read on the forward strand.
AGGGTAGTAATGGCTGCTGAACCAGGATGGCCAAGGCGACGATGCCACAGAGATGATGAAGCTGCAACTAGGGTACGGGCGACGGGAGGTATAGTATAGAGGTCACCGGTACTATTGCAGCGAAGAATCACGCGTCGCGTCCTGAGGTCTTTGACAGAAAAACCAGAAGCGTCAAATTCAATAGAACAATTATTATCTCTAGTGAATTGACGAACAGAAAGAAGATTACGAACAATGGATGGAACGACAAGGATGTTGTTTAAGACAAAATTGGAAGTATCGGTGGCAAGGATACAGGAACCACGAGATGTGACAGGGATATGTGCACCATTGCCTACTATAATAGAAGAATGAGCAACGGGGGAGCGAGAGAGTAGTACACCCTCGGACGAGTGCATATGCGTCGACGCGCCGGTGTCCATGACCCAGGGGTTGGAGCCTTGGATTGACATCTCCTGCAGGGTAGCGATCAGCCCTGCCTGATCCCAAGATTGGACAGGCTGCGACGCGCCGGGAGGGGGGGAGGCGGACTGTGGCGCCTGGGGACCAAATGCCGCATTGGCTTGCGGCCTTGGTCCAAGGAGGCCCGGTCCGCCGCGCCAATTCAAGCCACTGGAGGGACCGCCGGCCAGGCCATGCTGCGGCATGGTCCATGGATTGAAGCATATCCACGGACCGGTGGAAGAGGGCGCAAGCGGCCGCTGTTGGTCGCCCCAGCCCTGCTGCTGATGGTGGTGGTGGTGGTGGTGGCCACCCCAGCCACCACCTCCGGTCCGCTTGCCGTTGCTCTTCTTGCGCTTGCCCTGCTGCTGCTGGCTGCCTCCGCCGCCGTCGCCCCAGCCCTGCTGCTGGCCTGAGGACGTAGATGAAGAGCGGCAATTGGAGCCACAGCTAGACGGCAGGGAGGCAACAAGGGCAGTGGACGCCGCGACCTTGGCTTCATTGGCCAATCGCAGCTCCTTTAGAGCAAGTTGATCAAGCGCTGTGGCGAAAGTGATGTTCGACGTGGCAGCGATGAGATCCGCAGTGGTGCTGTAGCGGGGATTGGCACCGCGGAGGAGGTTGAGGACGAGCGTGGAGTCTTCAACTGGCTGCCCGACGGCGCGAAGCGCGTCGGCAGCTTGCTTCATCTTCTGACCATAGTCTTCAACGGACAGATCACCCTGTGTCATGGAGTGAAACTCAGGACTCAGGAAGATGGCGTGGGGAGCTTGGTTCGCCTGAAAGTGAGTTTGAATGCCGAGCCATAACTGGCGTGCTGTCTGTCCGTCTGCCATGGTGAAATCAAGCACGGATTCAGAGACGGAGCCATAGATCCAATTGCGGACGCAGCAACCAGCTTGAGTCCAAGCAGCAGTGATGGGATCAGGAGGAGCAGTCCCATCAATGTGCCCCAGAAGGCCGAACTTGCCGCGCATGGCCTGGAAGGAGCTCCACTTGGCATAATTGGAGGAACGAAGGTTCAACGTTATGGGGACGTGAGACTTGACAGCGATAGTGGCGTAGGGGCTCACATCGGCCATGGAGTCAGCAGTGGAGGAGACGCTGGAAGCAGCAGTTTTTGAAGAGGAAGAGCTGGTTATGGTGGACATAAACAGGGAGGTGACGCCTGGTGGAGATGAGAGGGCAGCGGAAGGAGGGCACACGGCCGGCCTAGAGAGGGACCCAGACCTGTGATACCATATAGAGAGTTGGGCAATCACCACACCCAACTGGGGAGGTGAGCTTTCATATATGTAGCTGGTTTTACAGAATACAAAGGGTGAGCCATTAAGGCAAAATACAAAGAGTCTAGCTGAATTAAGATAGAATACAGGAGGTCCAAGAATACAAAGGGTTGAGAACTAGACAGTTCTAATCATATCTAATAGGAACGAAGTTTTTAAAACTATAGTTTTACAATACCATGGTCTACCAAGTGCCATGACATAACCATGGTATTTTTTACATTAGTACAATCTAGCACATATTTGGAAATATAATATTTTAGCCTCATTTCCTTCCCACAATGAAAAATTTTGGTCTAGAACAAAGTTTTTTATACCTCAAAAATACCATCGTATTGACAAAACCATAGTTTTAGATACCCTGGTTTTGGAAGAGCTCCCAAACACCTTTTGATCTAAAAACTATGGTATTATGCAAATACCATAGTATTGACTTGAAACTACAAAAATATTTTGTTCCCAAACAGGCCCTAATGCCTCCCTGGTCGAGCAACGCCCAAACCAGTCGTCTTTAATCGAAAATCGCCGCGCATTGGCCCCAAAGGCCACCCATATGAATGCTTAGCCTCAGACAAGAGCGCAGTGGGGCACCCACTGCCCTGGCATTGACAATAGCCCCTATGCCCCATTGTGGAGTGCAAGGCCCGGATGTTAATTGTAGCCGCATAGCTCGCTGTGGGAACCAAAGTGGCATGTGGCATTTAGGTCCTAGGGCAGTTAAGATGACCTAGGGTAGGGCCACACCACACGCCAAGGCAGCCAAAAAGATGTGTGCACATGGCACCTGAATGCCTCGGGAACCGACGAAACAAGCGAGAGCATGACACATGAAGCACCACAGGTAGATACTACCCACGTGCCCATCATCATAAGACCTAGGGACCTTGCCCAGACTTCGCCTTACATCACTCCCTTTCTCGCCCTTGCCTTCTGCTTTTTTGTCTGTTGCCCCCGACCTCTGAAGAGCAAAACCCTAGTCATAGCCATATCCGCCCTCCTTTTATTGACCGCCAACTGCTACCTCCTGTGCACGGCTCACAAGCTCTCCCCATTCAAAGGGGCCACATCACTAGGGGGTCCGCAAGGGTGATGGTGAGCTAGTGCCCTGTGCCAACTAGATTTTCATCTTCATCCCTTTCTTCTCAGTAGACTAAGTCCCGCCTCTCTCTAGTTTCTTCTAGACGGTCCTTACCCACTTCCACATACACCTTATCCACCTCGATCCGAGCTCTTTGGTGATGCTTTCCATCTTCGCACACATCACATCTGTGCAAGATGTTTGTGGGCGTGCTGCCGAGCTTGGATTTCCCACTTCTACATGTTGCGCCACCTTCCCAACGCGTCACAGGACAGGAGCTGTGGCTTCTGCTTCCATGACTCCCATGCCATCCATCACATCGGTCTCGGTTCTGTACAACCGTACTCCTGGGTCGACTTGTTTTATTCATGGTAAACGCTGAAGACTCTAGAAGTAGCAGTGTTTATATCCGTGCATCAGCTAAGGCTGAAGGCTACCATTTTGATCTGTTCTTCATTTCAGTAGGAGTAGGACCCAAGTTATCTGCCTTACTTTCCGCAATTTATCCTCAGTTCAGTAGTTCAAGGCGGCCTAGAAACTATTGTGGATCCTGACAACTTCGAAGCTAAGAGCAAATGCGGTAACTGCAGAGGATCTCGTTCGACTAACGCCAGCCCCGCAGCTTGATTGTGTGTATCGCAAATCGAGCATCTCCCATATCCTACCTGATCAAAATCGTGCACTATGGGCTAGACTAGAACTTCCCTCGCGTCAAGAAAACACATGGTGGATTTTGTAGCCCGCGAGGCCGCGACCGGAAGGAACTAGGCAGACCGAGTCCCGGGAAGGTTGCAAGATGTGATGGGATACAGGGACGCGTACCTCTTGGAACTTGTTGAAGAGGAAAGCCATTCTGTTCTGGCGCGGCCAAGAGTAGCAGACGACGGGCCCCTCCTGATCCGCGGAAGTGAGGAGAGGCCACTGGCGAGCAACGCCGGCCAGAACCAGAATTTTTTATAACGGAGCGTTGGAAGAAGGGTTCGGAAATGTCGGGGCGGCGGCGATCGGCGTCGTGGGATAAGCAGGGGTTTAGCCGGATGTTTGGGCCGCATCGGGCTCTTCTGTTTTCCTGGCCCATACATTGCGGCCCACAACAGTAATGCTGAGCAACGACCCCTCAAAAAAAAAAAGCAATGCTGAGCAACGCGCCAACACAGCTTTTTTTTTCGCCAACAAATCCTACGCTGCACAGCAAAACCAGCCTACTGTGATCAGAACTTCTATCCAACATTCTATCAGCACCTTTTATTTTAGTCACAGCCTGATCATTTGTAAATCCACCAATGTGGGCTAGCTTGGTCTTTGTCTCTCTGCCATATCCTGTTAGGTGCCTCTAATTGCCTCTATCCAAAAAAAGGAGCACCATTTGTTTTTCTACGTTTTTCCTTCAAAATCAGCTCAATAGGATTCTTTCCTACAAATATTCCATGGCTCAATCCTACAAATCAAATGCTTGCTACAGTAAGAAAATTCCTACAGAAACTCAAATCATATACTTTCCTATGAAATTCCTTTGAACCAAAGGAGCCCTCAAACTCCTCTCTATTTCCGGTGCGTTTACAATAGTTTTGTACATTCTTTTACGTGCTCTGCAGACGATGGCCTAACAGATTGAACGTTTAGTCCAATCTGGCTTACGTGACCTAACCACCCTTCTCTTTTTTAGGGCCTATTTGGATTCAGGGGGCTAAAGTAAATAGGGCTAAATTTTAAGCCACCCATGTTTAGATGAAGGGGTTAAAGCAGTGACTTTAGCCACTTTTAGCCTCTCTTGTTTGGATCTAAGAGGCTAAAATGAACTAGCCGTTACATCTTTGAGAGCTAATGGGCTAAAATGTTTTGGCTTTATTTTAACTCTTGGTGTTTGAAACTTTAGCCTCTAAAGTGACTGCTCTGCTCTAGCCCCTTAGATTCAAACAAACCCTTATTCTGCTATTGTCTGCCATCCTCATCAGTCATCACTGCTTCCACCGAGAGCCAGAGAGGACTTTGGGATATGGGTTGTTGTCGGTATTGAGGATCACTGTAGCGTCATTGTTTGACATTATTTGACACTGCAGTTGATGTGATGTATAGAGTGGCATAAGATTTAAAAAATTAGGATGAAGAATGTTGTTCAGATGACAGCCTCAATGAAAACGTGGCAGCGTGCAGACCGGAGGCCATGCTGTCAGGGAGGTACCGGACAGCAGCTGCGGCGGGGAGGAGGAAGAGTACGAGAAGGAAAGGGGTGCGTGGACAGAATCACAGCAACATTATATCCAACCCTGCTGCTGCGTCTGACTGTTCTGCTTTAGCGTGCTGCTGCTGGAGTTGCTTTTCAGCCGACCGGTGCAGCCGCAGCGCAGCAGCCTGCTGAAACGATCATAGTACCACTACATATGACCTTCAGCCGTGTGCGAACAAAGCTCAGGACCAAAGTTCTGTGACAATGACACTATTACGCTGAGGTGCATTAGTACATAGTTGTAAGAGCATCCAGCTTGGTCTAGTTCGTATACAACAATATCAACTTCAGACGTCCATACAGCAGCAACCACTTTGGGAACGATTAGTCAGTATTTCTTCTAAAATTTCACCAGCATACAATTTCCATCGGATGGATAACTGTAACTCCAATCTTTTGTGTTGTTTCGTGCCATCAGAAGTTGCTAAATCATAATTCATGACTATACTATCATAGCTTGAAGTTAACACGTTTCGTTTGAATCTATTCCATTAACTGACACAGCAGTCAAACACAAGTCAGCTTAAAATTTCCCTGTCAAAACCAGAGCTTAATCCCATCTTCCCGACCAAATAGTTTAACAAACTAAACTTTTCCATTTAGTCTCAAGCATCGAAGCACAAACTTCAACTTGGTACAATTAAACTTTATCACAGAAATAACAAGGTCCCTTAATTACTGACTCTGAACCATTTCACTGTTCAAAAGGCTCAACGAGTCAAATTTTCTTTAAGGAGATGACACTGAACAACCAAATATGCAAGTCTTTCCTAGTAGATTGTAACTTTAGCAGGTATTCCATATCCATTTTGAGGAATCACCTCTGCATCATGAGTTCATCTCAAAATTTTTGGTAGGATTACTCTATTGTTGATGTGTTTATATTAGTTATCAACTCATTCCATTCCTCAAACAAAAGAAAAAGTGAGGGCAAGATGATATGATCACCTACCTTGTTCCTCAGATCAAACACCCCATCAGTGATTGCCTGATGGATTTGGAATTTCAGTTTCACCTTAAAACTGTGTATCAAACAGCTTCAAAAGTTTGACAGTTATACTGCATATGGATTTTATGATAACCGTGCTCAGAATCCAGCATTGTGCAGCTTATGAGTTATGACCAGGCTCTACCAAACTCAAAGGTAGACACAGTTATGATTAAAGCTGCAACAACTTTGAGAACAGGATGTAAATATTTCTTGCAATTACAAATTCACCAATATACCATTTTTTATTTACCAGTCAAAGAAAATGCTAGATTACTACTATGCATTCTTTCCATCAGACGTAGCTATATTAGAGCAACTAAGGCTAGAAGCAGAAACATGTTATCAACAATAGTGTACGCAAATCCAACTCGACACCAACTTATAAATTTCATCAAAATCAAACAGTGCAGTGTCCAACAAAATATAATGCTTAGAAGTCTAAAAGGCATGCTTAGCTCCATGGTACTAAGCTCCAATTGAGCTATATAATGGGGAGAACCTGCTGCATAGTGCATACCAATAAATTCATTTTGAGTACAGTTTGCACTTTGCAATAAGTGTGAGCAAAAAATTATTGAGTTTCCATAACTTTTGAGCCACAGAACATCATAAAAGCTCAACATATTCTTGTCATGAAAATTCCCATGCCACAACTCATGATAGCACAAGGCAGAAATACTTTACAGGGTAGTCTTTTAGTTGACCCCAGGAACCAATTAAATACTAACTAAGCTACTTAAACGTCCATCTACAAATTATTTCAATGAAAAGATCCATCTGCAAATTGCACACCTTTATGCTCAACCAAATAATGGCATTTTTAGACAAGCTGAACATTGTTTTAGAATTCAATCGACCCAGCAAAATAAAAATAATGATCTGAGTAAGTAATCAATTGCACGGAATGCACACCTGTGTTGAGGCCTATTTAGGAAGGCCAATAAGCTTGAAAGGCATTATAGCAGATCTAAACATTACATAATGGCCACTGAATATTTCACACTTAGAAGATGTACAGATTAGGAACAAATGCCAAGTCGGGACATCGGAGGCAAACCGACACATATGAAAGAGCATGCTAATAAAAAACTATCTGGTCACTGAGAGAGAAACAAAAAGCAAGAAAATTTAGTCTCCATCATGTGGTTGATTACTAATACTTTATCGTACAAACATACACAACAGTGTGTCAATTCATAAGGAATAAAATTTCCTTACAGTTGCAATAATAATCACCAATAGCTCAATTCAGGCAATTGAAGCAACAGGGGGAATGGGAGGATAACAAGGTTAACCTTGTCTAGTACTCCAGAATTAAACCTTGTAGATCGATCTAACAACAACAACAAACAACAGAGCCACCACCGGACTCGGAAAATGATTTCACCTTGGTGGGCGTTCCTCACACCGCCGAGGGCTCCTCGACATCCCTTCCCCGCCCGCCGCCGCCGCCGAGGCTGGGCACATCAAGGCCGCCGCCGCCGAGTCCGTCGGGCATAAGCGATGCGGGTCGGTTCTCGATGACCTCGTCGATGAGGCCCCAGTCGCGCGCCTCCTCGGGGTCCATGAAGAGGTCCCTCTCCATGCACTGCTCGATCTTGTCGATGGGCTGGCGCGTGTGCTTCTGGTAGATCTTGTTGAGGCGGTCGCGCATCTTGAGGATCTCCTTGGCCTGGATGGCGATGTCCGTGGCCTGCCCCTGCGCGCCCCCCGAGGGCTGGTGGATCATGACCCTGGCGTTGGGCAGCGCGCGCCTCTCGCCCGGCGCGCCGGCCGCGAGGAGGAGCGAGCCCATGGACGCGGCCTGGCCGATGCAGAGCGTGGTGACGGGGCAGCGGATGTACTGCATGGTGTCGTAGATGGCGAGCCCCGCGGTGACGACGCCCCCCGGGGAGTTGATGTAGAGGTGGACGGGCTTGAGCGGGTTCTCCGACTCGAGGAAGAGGAGCTGCGCGACGACGAGCGAGGCGGTGTCGTCGGCGATGGGCCCGTGGATGCAGACGATGCGCTCCTTGAGCAGGCGCGAGAAGATGTCGTACGCGCGCTCGCCGCGGGAGGTGGTCTCGATGACCATAGGGACGAGGCCGTACTCCCGGTGCGGCGAGAGCCCCTCCGGCTGCTGGTAGGGCGACGAGGAGAAGAAGGCCCGCGGGGCCTGCGCCGCGACGAGCCGGCGCCCGGCCGGGCCGGGGCCGCCCAGGCTCAGCGAGCCGGGCCGCGGCGAGGGCCGCGGCGCGGAGCCTGGGAGCGGGGAGGCCGCGGCCAGGTGCGCGAGAGCGAGAGCGGAGGAGGGCGTCATGGCCGCGCTCGGGGGGATCTGGGCAGGCGGTCGCCGGTGGAGCGGAGAGGAGGGCGTGGGCGGCTGCGGGCGATGGGGAGGGGAACGGACGGGAACGGCGCACGGAGTTATAGCAAGCGGGGGGCGAGTGTGAAACGGATAGGGTGGGGTGAGGTGAGGTGAGACGAGACGAGACGGAGGACGGGAGGAGGAATCGGGAGTTCGGATCTTTTCGGGGGCTGCGGATTGCGGTGGAGGGGCTCCGTTCGTGCACCTGCCGCGGCCTCGGTGTCTGCCTGGGCTCTGCTTCTTTCGCAAGAAAGAATTTGGCCCACATGAACCAGAGCTCTGCAGTGAGAGAGTTTTGCCGGGGAACTTTTTTTTCCCAGATTTTGTTTTGGCGTGCAGGTTCGGCGAAATTGTTTGGATGCAATGGATCTTTTTCCTTCTCATATATTGCAATCTTTATTTTTCTTGTGGAGATTATACGTTGCAAACGTGGCATGTCTTTGCTTGTTGCTTTAATCGAATTGCGAACTCTGAACTGAAACCGACACGCACAAAGGGCAGTATTATAGACATCTCTAGTACCCGTGCTCAACATTACTGTAGATATATTAGAGTTTGAAACATGGACGGTAGAAAAACAGTCTACGATGACCTTATTATAACGATATACTTATTATAACGATACGTTTCCCTCGATATACTCTCGTAGTGAACTCCGTGAGTTCGCCAAAGTTCAGCGAAATCAGGCATCCTAATCTCGTTCGCGAGCAACACGCTGCATCTGACAACGGTATATGCAGCTTGAGTTGAGACGGGACGGATGAGCAGCCCGTGGCGCAGGAGCCTGCGATGTGGCACGCTGCGGAGAGCAGTGGAATAGCTGGACGGCGTGCGCGCACGAGCGAGCCCGATGCGTGCAAGAAGCCGCCACTGACTTCGTTTCTACTGCTAGTGCAATCCTCGCAGTTGCCGCGCGAGGCCGCCGGCGCCGGTAGCAGAGGTCGCCGTCCGGCGGTCCCGTGATCTTGGCTTCTAGCAACTGCGGTATCAGTTCAACCCAGTCGTAAGATATTTATTTTGCCCGGTCCCTTCCAGCAGCCACAACAAGGAACAACTGCTGGTTTTTGTTTTTGTGTGTGTGTAAGGATAAGACAACCGTTGCTACTTTGCTAGACAAGAGCTGCCGCCGCCGCTTTGTTCTTCTTCCCCTTCACCAAAAGCTCACGAGCCTCGTGCCCTCATTCATCGTCAGGTGCCAAAGAGAATTATGCAGATATGTCTTGATTGGATCTGAATATATTTCTGGGATATCAAAGAGACAAAGATACAGATTGTCAGATACTCGGATGCAAGCATTTTACATTGGACATCTTTGATATTCTCTTCTGCAGCGATGGGCCACCAACTAACCTCCGTGTTCTGATTCCTTACTGGTTTGGTTCAGATTATTACCAATACCAAACTGTGCGCCTGTGTTCATGAGCCTCCGTGGGATTCTTTCTAGAGCTATGGGAGCAAGCTAAAGGAGACTCTGTGTGTTTGGACTTTGGAGCCATGGGCACCTGCATTTCTTTAACTGGACCGTAGCAAGATATTGTTATACTTGGATATAAACGATGCCGATAACTATATATTTAGAACTTTTCCAAGCAGTTGATAGGGATCCGAATTAGAAGAGAAAATACGAAAATCAAATATGAAATCATTACTATCAGTCCATATTCGATCCGACTACATCTCAAATTGTCGGCGTCCGATAGGTTTAAAGGGAGGGCCTGATGCAGTGGTAGGCACGGGGGCAATTGAGGCAAGACGGCATTGACGAAATTTCGCTAAATAGTAAAGCATCACTCGTAACATGTTTAGATAGAAAAAAGATTTATAAAAAACAATAAGCTATTATGTGTAGCCAACTAGCTAGGAAAAACAGAGGGAAAAATCCAGCTGAGATAAAAGCAAATAGGAATATGTCCGTGTACTTAAGGTGCGACCTGAAGCTAAATGTTGATAGCTTGACACCCAAACTCGCTCAAGTGAGGAAGCTCCGTGGTGTGGTGAGTGGGAGTTCCTAGCGTGGAATGTAAAAGTTTCATGACAGATGGTGGAAATTCTTTATAAATTCACGAAGGTTCGATTCCAGCAGCCATCAACCACTAAAATCACATATCTGAATTCGATTCATGACCTTTGATGCTACAAATTTTGTTGTCAATTCTATAGAACACAACTATCGACAAGTCATCAATCCTCGCTCATTAACATATAAAGAACCCATGTGTGCACCAATTATGCGAAAGCAACATGCATATGCCTATTAACTTGAACAAACCTGTTTCGTCTTGGACAAATGGCACCAATAGCCCACATTTGAAAAATAGCCATACTATTTGAAATAGTACGGAAACCAATAATGCCCTTATTGATGTCCATACGTAGAAACCAACACGTCTGATCTCACAGATAAGTAAGGACTTTGCAACAACAACACAAAGAGGAGATGCACAAGTGAGGCCTCGTTTGGAACGAATGATTGAAAAAGACAGGAATAGAAAAAAACATGGGAAAGAAAAAACGTGGAAAGTGGAAAACCATAGGATTCCAAAATACAAAACTTAGGCTGTTTGTATTGTAGAAAATAATTTGACCAATCTGACCATTGGAGCAACCTATCCGTCGTTCCTTCCCTTGGGTCACGGTGGATTTTTTTCTTCCTGTGTTTTGTATACGTTTTGGTTCCTTTCCTATGGAATGGAATGCTACCTTCCTTTGTACCAAACAGACACGCTCCTTTCCTATCCTACAGATTGCATTCCTTTACGATTCCTATGAGTTTCTTTTGAAACAAACGGGCACTGAAGGGTGTGTGCGAATACTCGATAGGTGGGTGTGAGGGTGAGTTGTAATATGGTAGTTAAAACGGCTTGAACCTATGGTGCAAAGCTTTTGCGCATTAGAGGTGAATGCAATACATAAAAAACATAGTTTATTGTAGTGTTCAAATTGCCTTAATTCACATGGTGTCCCACCACACACATCTTTTTGTTATTAAGAGGTCATTTGGCTTGAGAATTTAGATTAACCTAAATCAAAGAAGCCACAACAGTATCTTAATTAGCAACAAGTGCTGACATAACATGTGCCAACCACGAAGGAAAAACGAAACAAGTGCAAACATTCCAACAGCCAAAACTGTTCACGCCGCCATGTCACACTGGATAAGCAACAACTAAGCTATCCACAGATGGTTTTCCTTTCGTTAGTCAAATGGATTGAAAGGAACATTTAGACCAATAAGAAACTGGCAAAATCGTCGTCCTCCTGCGGCCCTGCCGTTCCCGGCCCAAGGCCACGTCTACCCGACAATCACGTAAGTAATATTTGGCACAACTCTCAAATATCCTGTATCTAGGATACATGACTTATTTGAATGCGCCCAACTAGTTCTTCGTACACGAAATTAAAGAAATTGATATATTTATATCCAAACATGTTTAGTTAATAAATTTGCTACTATTAGAAAAAAAAATCCACATGAGCCCCCGACGTTTAGAGTGTAGCTAGTCTACTTCACCTCCTACCTATAAAACCGGATGTTTACCACACTAAACATTGCAAAACTGGATAAATAACTCCTGATGAGTGGTATTTGTCCTAAATTCACAACAATAACTTAGCCAAAAAAGACCCCAATTAGTCCCAACAAAATTCTCTCTCCATTTTTTAATATTTGACGTGGTTGCTTTTTTTACAACTTGACCATTCATCTTACTATAAATAATTATTAATTACTATTTGTTTATTGTTTTTTGTTTTAATAAGATGAATGATTAAAGCTGTAAAGAAGAAAAAAGATAGAACTTAGGATTAATGCGCCAACGACGGGCGAGCATTATCCCGACGGCCAAACTGTTCACGTTGGCCCATCTGCTCACTGGATAAACAGCTCAGCTATCCCGCAGCGTTTACTTTCACTAATTAATAACAAATGTCATGTCAAAGGAAGCCTCTTCAAATCCCACGCATATCGCGATCGGAATCCGAAAACAGCCAAATTCCAACACCGCCACTCCGCCATTGCCATCGGCGGCTTAATTAGCCGCCTTCCCCAACGTCGGCCGTCATGGGCGCGGAGCCTGAGCCCGTGCCTGTCCGCCCCGCGGCCTCTGTTGTCCTCGTGCCGTTCCCGGCGCAGGGCCATGTCTCGCCGATGCTCCGCCTGGCGCGCGCCCTCGCCGCGCGCGGCATCGCGGCCACCGTCGCCATGCCCGACTTCGTACACCGCCGAATCGTCGCCGCCGCCGGCGGTCAGACTGGCCTAGGCGGCGTGGAGCTCGCGTCCATACACAGTGGAGTCCCTGACGACGGCAAGGGCGATCCCCCGGGCTTCGCCAGCTTCGCGCACGCCATGGAGCGCCACATGCCCGTCAGCCTGGAGGAGATGCTGACGACTCGGCGCAGCTTGACGGGACGCAATGTGGCGTGCCTCGTTGCCGACGTCCTGGCGTCGTGGGCGATCCCCGTGGCCGACCGGTGCGGCGTGCCAGTCGTTGGCTTCTGGACGGCGATGCTGGCAACCTACCGCGTCGTGGCGGCCATTCCAGAGCTCATCGAAAAGGGGTTGATTTCAGATTGTGGTACGCTCTACGTGCTACTATACTGCATGGTCCACGTCCACGCATTCCATTTCATTAATCTGGCTCTGTAATTTCCTTGTCTCCCTTTCGATTGTGCTCTAGGCTCTAGCTTCGCCTTCACGTACGTACGATGATGCAACGGTGCTCACATGCCTCTGACAAATCAGCTGTCACCATTATTTTAGAGGAAAGCTATACAAGTGTTTCAGGGATCTAGAACTTGAAATTTTCGACCAATCCAAGAACATCACCCCACACTTTTTTCCCAACTCTGACGAGGTTAGGTTTCGGAGTGAGGGATTACATGTGTCGTCTCCAGACTCAAAGAGGGTGCTAGGAAGGCCGGCGGCCTGGCGGTGGTGGCGAATCACAGCGGCGGGGCACCGCCAGCTGCAAGTGACTGGAGGACGGTGGCTAGGCAGGGTAAGGGTGAGGGTGTCACAGTATCACCCTGGTGACGCAGGGTTAGTGTGGGAGGGGAGAAGATGGTGGATCCAGCGGCGGTAGCCACCGGAGACGCGGTTGGAGAGCGGGACGGGGGCGTCATGTACCACCCCGGCGAGGGGAGGCAGCGGCGGATCTGGTAGCTGGAGCTGCCGCCTGCCGAAGACAAGCTGGGTGGTGGTCGAGGCGGAGGCGATGAGGCACGGTGCAGCGGCGAGACACAGAGTGGGGTGGCGGAGCGAGGAGGAGGTGCGCTGAGGGAGACAGTCGAACGGGCGGGATGCGGGAAAGAGTGGAGTGAGGGAGAGATATGGCCATCCATCTTAAAATTGTGTGTTAGGAAGCCATGAAACACTCGGTTGTCCACTGTACATGCTTTATTTTACATGCATGATCAACGATAATTTTTACATTCAAATATCGATGCACAAGCACAACAGCTGGTTTGCCCTGATACCGCTAAACTTAGGTCATTGTTTATGTGCTTAGTATCAAAGCATCCATTAGTTAGCTACACACGCAGTCCATCTTGCTGCAAAGATAAGAGAAACCCAGCATTTTGCAGCTCGCAGCCTACCATTTTCCAAGTTGCAACCTACCATGTCGGCCGATGTTAATTTATACGCTTGAAAGTTTGAGCACATGCTAGTATAATCAATTAACAAAGCACTTCGTTTCTTGGAAGTTCTAGTATATGCCGTACATGTTTTATCCTCGGGGATTGTTTTTCAATCTTCCAATTTTAGATACGATGTTTGACTACTTATTCAAAATAGTTTGCATAAATTACAAGTCATGTCTAAAGTACCATTAATAAAGAAACAAATACAACAAAGTAAATGGAATTTGCATACCACCTCTTTCTAAATGCATGACATCATTCAACTTTGGGCACACGTTTGTCAGTTCATCATATTAAAGATTTGGTGTGATTTGAACATGGTTTTTTTGTATTTATACATATTTTTTAATAAGGTGTGAATGGTTGAAGATACGCACCATATATGTTAAAAACAACCGTGTTAGTTCTTTTTGAATGAGATGAGTATTCAAACATTATGTTTAAAAGTTTGCAGTGTCGAATATTTAAAGTACAGAGGTGGCGGTACAATAGTTGACATTTGCCTTTTGTTTTTTTTTAAAAACGATCACGTGGTTAGTTTATCATAGCGCGTCCAGCGTGATTTGTAAAAGGACATCTCTGGTGCAAATTGCTCAAAACAATAGTAGAGGCTCAGAGCAATACCATGAGCCAACAACTCAAAGCAAAACCTACAGACCAGATGGGTATATAGTACATACAGTGTAAAACACTAACACTTGGTGTAGTATTCAAGATTTTTTTGCACGCAAGAGTTACATATATAAATTACTCTTATAGCTTTTGTTCTGTTTCTCGTCACATGTAGGCATTCCCATATCAACCAAAAGATTAAACAATACTGGTGAAGAGAATGGTGAAGAGAAAGTGAACGGACACCGCCAGATTGGGGACGTCCTCTATGTATTGCCTGCAGAACTGGACCTGAGCACCGCAGAGCTGCCATGGCTTGTGGGCGATGCAGCCTGTCGGAAATCAAGATTCACCTTCTGGCTTCAGACCATGGAGCGTGCAAAGAGCCTCCGGCGCTCTATCCTCGTCAATTCCTTCCCCGATGAAGCCGCCGGCGGTGACTCCGGCAATACGCCGTCCCAGGTTCTGCCGCAGGCCCTCCTCCAAGTCGGACCACTGCCGTCCAACGGCGGCTTCGATTGCAGTACGAAAGGCGACCTGCTGCATGGCTCGCCACCAGCCGAGAACCCAAGCATGTGGCAGGCCGACGAGACCTGCCTAGAGTGGCTAGACCAGCAGCGCGCGGGGTCGGTGATCTACGTCTCGTTCGGAAGCTGGGTTCCGTCGATCGGCCGAGACGTGATCAACGAGCTCGCGCTCGGTCTGCAGGCCACCGGCCGGCCGTTCCTGTGGGCGCTCAAGGAGGAGCCATCGTGGCGAGATGGCCTCCCCGAGCAGTACGCAGAGGCTGTCGCCGGCCGTGGCAAGATCGTCGCCTGGGCGCCACAAGAAGACGTCCTCCGGCACAAGGCTACCGGGTGCTACATGACGCACTGTGGGTGGAACTCGACGCTGGAGGCCATACAGTATGGGGTGCGTCTGCTGTGTTACCCTGTGTCCGGAGACCAGTTCATCAACTGCGCTTACATTGTCAAGATGTGGGAGACGGGGATGAGGCTTTGGAGCACCAAGAGAGGTGTTGTGGAAGATTGTGTCACGAGGATCATGGAAGGAGACGAGGGAAGGCGCATGCAAGAGAAGGTGGATGAGTTGAGGCGAAGAGTTATGATGGGTGAGGTGAGATGTGCAGCAAAGAGAAACCTCGATTCTTTTGTTGATGGAATAATCTTGAGAGATAAGCTTAGAGTATTTGGTTAACTAAGTTTGTAAAATCACAACACATTATTACTACTTGTTTGTAAAGAACTACTCCACTTTGCTATTTGTAAGTTACTTATTGTGTGTTTAATCTTAGTCAAATTCCCAAGCTAATGATTTAGATTACATAAGTTATGATAGGTTCTGTACAAGAATATGTTTTGTCTTGTTTTTTAATGGAAAATGGCATCCATACACAGTAGACGCTCGCAAACATGTTCATTCTAGTTATACAACGACACTTCTTTTCATTTTCTCTAATTAATGCAGCAACTTCTAACTTTCTAAGCTTTCAGAGTTACTCCCTCCATTCTAATTTAAGTCGTTTTATTTTTTTGACACACAATTTGACATACTCATCTTATTAAAATTTTTATAATTATTATCTATTGTTGTGATGTAGTTTAGCATATATAATATACTATAACTACACATTTTGAATTCCAATTTCAAACAGATCTAGCTAGTAAATTAGTTAATAGGTGTACAATCTATTAACACCTATTAGCTAGTTGGACACAAATAGTGCTAACTAATTTTTAGCGGCTACTTCCTCCCTCCGTCCTAAAATATATTGTTTTTTGAGTTTGTTTTAAGTCACATTTTTCAAAGTTTGGCCAAATTTATAAAATATATTAACATCTTATCATATCAAAGAATTAGATTATATAAATATAATGTATAATAAATCTATTCCTGCTAATTTGCTACCATAAATACTATTTTTCTATATTCTGATCAAATTTGCGATTGTTTGACTTAAGACTAACCTATGAAACAACATATTACCACACGGAGAGAGTAAATTTTAGCTGATTCAAACAAGGCTTAAATCAATTTCTTTTTCCACTTCATCCACATGGTTTTGTCTACGCAAAAGTTCAGAGCCTTGCTAATCCGAATGGCCTCTGTTCATTTCAACGAGACAGAATCGGAATCGCGAAGAGAGAGAGAGAGAGGCGGAGAAACTCAAGACTGTGAACATGTATTGATCGGAATCGATCTGGTGCCTATAAAACTACAGGTTCCCCCACGGCCCACACACGATGACCCCAATCTTCTTCGACTTGATTCGTGCGTCCGATCCGCCTCATATATAGAGCCTCTGTAGCCGCATGCACCCCACCCCTGCAGTCCTGCAGGTTCCAAGAACCCTATAGCTAGTGAGGACTGAGGACAGATAAAATCGAAATCAAGATGGAGAAGCATATGGTGCAAACCCTGAACGAGATCGACAGGCGGATCGACGACGCCCTTCGGGTCGCGTTCGGCCTCCGCCGCCGCCGGGATTCGCCGGCGCCCGCGCGCAGCCAAGACGATGATGAGATCGCGGGCTTCGCCGCCGTACTTCTCGGGCCGCCGTGCGACGATCCCATGGTCTGCGACGAGGCGGCGCGAGAGGGAGATCTGAGGATGGTGTTCGAGTCATGCTACATAAAGGATCACGACGAGGACGCTCACTTCGGGCACGCCGAGGCCGGCGTCGTCGGCGTGGCGGACGGCGTCGGTGGGTACCGCGCCAAGGGCGTGGACGCGTCCGCGTTTGCGCGCGGCCTCATGCACAACGCCTACGCCGAGGTGGTGTCCGCCGTGGCCGGCACGCGCGTCTGCCCCTACACGCTGCTGGAGCGGGCGCACCTGATGACGGTCGCGGCGGGAACGCCCGCCGCGTCCACGGCGGTCATCGTCTCCATCGCCGGCAGGACGCTCAAGTGGGCGTTCGTCGGAGACAGCGGGTTCGCGGTGTTTCGCGACGGCAGGATCCTGCACCGCTCGCGGCCGCAGCAGCGCTACTTCAACTGCCCGTACCAGCTCAAATCCGGGCGAGACGGCACCCCGGTCTCCGAGGCAGTGGTCGGCGAGATCATGGCCAAGGAAGGCGACATTGTGGTGGTGGGCACGGACGGGCTGTTCGACAACGTGTTTGACGACGAGCTCGGGCGGATCGTGCGGATGGGCACGGCCTTGGGGTTCTCGCCCAAGAACATGTCGGAGGTAATGGCGGGCTTCGCTTTCGAGACGTCGAGGTGCACCGACAGAGACACGCCGTACAGCGTCTTGGGCCGGCGAGAGACATCGAAGCCTTCCTTCAAAGGCGGGAAGCCGGACGACATCACTGTAGTCGTCGCTTACATTGTATCCGGCGGTCCTACCCGATCTCAAATATAGTCCAATTTTGATTTTGTCCCTGCCCATGGATTGCCCAATTCTTGTACGACGCGCGCGCGTTGCGGGCGCGCGGTTCTCGTCTACGCGGGAGACGCGGCACATCCTATGCACTAAGCGAGTTCGTTTCCCACTCCGTGTGACCGTGTGGCCTTTGCGTGTGTGCGGTGTGCATTACCGACGCGCATGCGCGGCGCAAGAGCCTCGCATGGATTGAGATAGTGGTGCGAAGATACTGTTGTCCTTCAATCTTGTGTACAAATTATTATTATTATTTAGGTAAAAAAAGGAGCAGCACGTCAGCATTGGAAATTGCTAAACGGAGTTACGTTTGGCCAATTGTATTTAGGTTCGAATGGAGCAGCGCTACACAAATCTCAAACTGATGTACATATAATATGCACGGTATGCATGTATTATTGTGTATATATGATTTCCCTGATATATTTTTATCCAATGAATGAGATTGCGCGATGTCGGCCTCAATCCGACATAGAGGGATGGTAGGGAAAGGCGGCCATCCGGCGGTGGTGGCAGCCGAGACGGCGGCTGAGATCAGGCAGAGGAGGAAGGCGGTTGGGGCAAGCTGGCGGTGGGGGCGACAACAGCAGTAGATTGGTGGAAGGTGGTGGCAGCGGTAGAGGTTGGTGGGTGGAGTGGCGGGAGCCGTCAGCCGCGGGAAGACGATAGTGGAGGCGGCCCACAGGGCGGGAGGCGGTGGGCACTGAAGAGGGAAGGAGGCGACAGCGGCTGCTTCGCTTCGCTCGAGCCTGCGGGGAAGAAGGGGGGAGAAGGAGGAGAGGAAGAGAGGTGGTGATAGGATTTAACCCATAATGAACGGAATTTGGTCCATCAGAAAATAAGAAAACCACAAATTGTGGGTGGATATGGGACACCGGTCGGCTCAAGTGTCCGTAACAGTCCCCACGGCAAGGACGTCGGCCAAGCAGAAGGCGGGCGGTGGATGAGGCATTACGTTTGATGAGCCGGGCAAGCACATCTAGAGGAAGAAGATAACCCGTTAACAAAAGGACAAGAGAGTGTATGAATAGATTTCAGCTGTTGGATTTAACTAGATCGGACTGCTGCTAACAGTGACCGATCGAGGAGAAAACAATGATCGTGTCCCATCTCAGTCATCCATCCATCCCAATCATGATGCATGTCACGTGTTTGTGTGTCCATGCCTAACCTGCTGTACAGTTGCCGCCACGACGGAATACGGTTTTATTTGGCTCGATGTTAAGTATTTTAAAATTTAACTAGCTAATTGTCCGTGCTTTGCTACGGGATAAAATTTTCAATATCACATTGATTATTGATTTAATAAGACCTAATTCTCAATATAAAAGACCATATCAACACTCATGCTTGTGCCCTCAATTCAGATATTTATTCGATATCGTCACAGGACTTAACAGTTAACAGAATGACCTGCTAGTGCTATAAAGACATATTGGATTGTAATAATCAACCAAACATTTTTTTTGGTAATGATGCTTGTAGTTAGTAGATACTTCTTATATCTATAGGTATACAAAAATAGCATCGTTGAATTGATGGAGAAAACAAACAACAGAAAGCTTTTCACCCAATTGCATTGACCAGGGGCGAACACATGTATAGTTTATGCCGCAAATGATAGAAAGTGATCTTTGATACAACAATAGGTAAAATGCTTGAAACAAGAAACACAAGACATGATGTGTAAATATACATTGTTACACATTCGTGAACACGATCCTCATGGAGCTTTGTGATCAGCTTAGGAGCGAGTTCTTGGGTTCCTGTCACAAGCGGGGGCAATAGATAACTATTTTTATTAGCAAGTAAAATAATCAAAGTCTCTCTTTGAAGAAAAACAACAAACTTCAAAAAAACATTAAGCGTGCTTAAATACACATGCAGCATGATTTCTAAAAGATTAACCATTCTTCAGTCAATGGCATTAACCACCCTCCTGTCGAATTTCTAAAGGATGAACTATGAAGCAAACGAACAAATAGCATAAGGGCAATATCATATCAATAATTACATAAACAAATGACATATGATACTTATTTCTTTATGCCATTATGTTGTTCCATGTGTAGTGTTCAATTTACTTGAGATATATCATTTAATAGTACCTAAAAATAAATGATTATAATCTTCCTCAAATTAAAATTAATAGGCAAAAAAAAACTTTTGTATGCATATAACTGAACCAACCATTTGACGACCAGAGATTACTTGCAACCAAGAAGTATAATTCTATATGGAGATGGAATGAGCGACCATATTAGAAGCTGTCGGTACGCCTTGTTGAACTCATTGTGTCATGTGTGAAGCAAGCTACCGAACAATAACCTGTTTCAGAAAGGTGTTGTCGAATATCTGAGCCTGCTCAATCGCTCCCCTCCCTGGCCGCTGGCCAGTGCTCATGCGCTCCAATAGGATGGGCCACATCAGTGTGTGGGCTCTGCTGTAGCTAGGAGCTGGCTGCAAGGATATGCGCAGGGGGGGGCGAGAGCTTGTTTTCAAAGAGAGCATAACTTAACTGAATTAAATTTACACGTCTATGCTAAAGTTAGGAAATCTTCAAAATGACCAGTGCATCATAGTATTATACTATGTCCATGCATGTGAGGACTAATAATTAATTAAACAACATAAAACCTATTTTCCTACGGTAACTGATGAAAACACTGAAAAGGCCATGTGACAGACTTACTGTCAGAGCATATGAAAATGATTAATCGTGATCAATTTATCTAATTCCTGATCAGTTCATTTAACATGAGGGCACATATGTTCATATACAGTCAAATACGCAGGAGCATCTGTTGTGGCAGTAATAAGGTATTTTGAAATGCGCATGAAACTATTATTACTAATTGTGCGATGGTTGAAACTGAAAAGAAGGGGAAAATCCCAATATACTAATCTCTAAAGTTCTATGGCCAATACGACCACATTCCTAAACAAGTTTTAGGAAGCTCTTGTCACTAATTGCTTAGCAACTGGATGTTATCTTTAGAAAGATGTCCTGATTAAGATCAAGCTCTTTATGGAGAATAAAATATTGTGATCATATGTACTCACTAATGTAGCCATTCTACACCTGTAAAATCTAGTATCGAATACCACAAAGAGAATAACTTTGGAAGAGTGAACACACATGTAATTTATAAATGCTGAGCAATTCAGTACATAATTATTTAATCATGTTTACTATCATAAACTAACATTAGAACAAAGAATTGTCCTGCATGGATGCTCGGATGTAATCGTGTGATGCAACAATAATCTCTTCTTTTCGTTCAATTGAATGGGAAAACATGCAAACTGCAACATAGCTGGGAGAAGGAAGCATATAGACCACCTGAGCACGAAGATGAGTCTGCGCAGGTGCTTGGTGGAGACGGAGGGGACCACTGGTGACCCTATGACGATATTAGCTGACGCATTTTGCTTTGGGTGGGCTTCCTTGTCCTCATTGCTTCGTCCCTCCGCTAGCCGCCTCGCACCGGGTGCTCTGGACGCTAGCCTCCCCCTCCTGGTCGTCTCCCACCGAGAACACCAGAAGGGCAAGGGACGACATGCTCGCTGGATCCGTGCGGGCACTCCCAATCCCTCACCGTCTGGATTCGATGGAAGCCTAGATGCATGTCGTAGAGCAGTAGCAGATCGAGCGCGACACGACAGTAGAGAGGGCAGGGCGGTGTAAGGGTGGCGGAGTGGGAGAACAAGGGCAGCGACCGCGCACGCCTGTGGAGGCGAGGAGATTGACGGCGGCGCACAGGGGATGGAGATACTCGTCGGAGCACGGCACAGGAAGGAGCGTCAGTGGCGGCAGCCGTGGCGGCGCGCGCACCACGGGAGGGAGTTCCTACAGAGGCGGATGCGAAGTGCGGGGGGTAGGCAAATCCAATCCATCATACCGGGCAGGAGGAGCGGCCGAAGCTATGGAAGAGGTGGCCGGAGCTCGGGGTGAAGAGGACGAGGCGGCGAGGGGAGAGAGAGGGTGCAGGCGCGGCAGCAACGGCGCGACGAAGAGGAGTGGAGGTAGATCTGGCCGGATTGAGTGGAGAAGGCGGCGGAGGTATGACCGCAGGTGGTGAAAAAGGCGGTGGCAAAGCGGATCCAACGGGGAGGAGGCGGCTGCGTTGGTGGAGAAGGCAGCGGCGAGGCCGAGCTTGGAGCCGCGGCGTCGGCGAGAGGGCTGGAGGAGAGGGTGGCGGTGGCGGAGGGAGCAAAGGGGCGGCGCCCTCGCAGAGAGAGGAGAGGGGCGAAGCGGAGCGAGGGAGCGGGGCGCGAGGTGGGGGGGCACGAGGGTGGGGCCGGGCGGGCGGGCGACGGAGTGGCGAGGCGACGGAAACAGGTGGATTGGAACTTGTAAAATTTTAAGGCCTTTTGGGACGACGAAATTTTTTTCCTTTTCGTACGTTTCTTTCTATGTTTTTAATCAATTCTTGTGAAATTTTCGTGGTCAATCCTAAAAATTTTTTGCGTTTCAAACGAAGAATAATAATCGACTATAGTCCATAGCGCCATGCATAGCCCGCCTAGGCGCCTACGAACCCAACAAGTTGGAATCCGTCCGTGCTCCAGCGCGGCAGCGCCTTGGCCTATATACTCTCGCGCTCCGGCTCCGCTCTCACACGATGAGCCCAAAGCCCCCCTGGCCCCACGATAAGGAAAACAATCGCATCTAGGCATGCATGCGCTATTCCGATTCTTCGAGTCCTTGCTCCAACTCTTCCAATCCTTGCTCCGATTCTTGGAGTCCTTGCTCGTTCCAAGAGAACCGAAGATGGAGAGCCTGATCAGCAAGAAAACCCTTCGCGAGATCGACGAGCGGATCCCCGACGCCCTCCGGCTCTCGTTCGGCATCCGCTACCGAGCGTCACCCGCGCCCCGGTCCGGCCAACCCGACGAGATCGCCAACTTCGCTGCCATCCTGCTCCTGCTGCGCGCGCAGGCACAGGCAGACGGCGGCGCCGACGACGCCTGCACGGACGACGATGGTACGGCGCCGCTGTGGGACCTGAGGATGGAGTTGGGGTCCTCGTACCTCAAGGACCACGACGAGGACGCGCACTTCGTGCACGACGAGACCGGCGTTGTCGGCGTGGCGGACGGCCTCAGGCGGGTACCGAGACCAGGGCGTGGACGCCGCCACGTTCGCGCAGGGGCTCATGCGCAACGCCCACGAGGAGGCCGTTGCCGCCCTGCCGGGCACGCACGTCTGCCCCCACACGCTGCTGGAGCGCGCGTACCAGAAGGCGGCCGCGTCGCGCACGCTCGCGGCGTCCACCGCCGTCGTCATCCTCTCGCTCGCGGGGAGGACCCTCAGGTGGGCGTACGTCGGCGACAGCGGCTTCGCGGTGTTCCGCGGCGGCGTGCTCCTGCGGCGCTCGCGGAAGCAGCAGCACCGCTTCAACTGCCCCCTGAACCTCAAAGCTGCGGGCAACAAAACCAGGGTCGCCGACGCGGAGGTGGGCGAGATCCCCGCCAAGGCGGGCGACGTGGTTGTGGTGGGCACGGACGGGCTGTTCGACAACGTGTTCGACGACGAGCTGGAGCGGATGGGCATCGCGATGGGCTTCTCGCCCCTCAACATGGCCGAGGTCATCGCGGCCTTTGCACACGAGACGGCGAGATGCACGTATAGGGACACGCCGTACAGCGTCGAGAAGCGGAAGCAGAGGGGCGCGGCCTCCACATGCGGGAAGCCGGACGACATTACCGTCGTCGTCGCGTTCATTGTATCATAGCCATAGGACTCTGAACATGTTCATCCCACGGCTACTTGGTGAGTGTGTCTATATAATATTAAGTGATGCCCCGCGCTACTGCGGGAAATTTTTAAACTAATTTCTAAAACGATATTTAAAAATCCGGAAGTTTAGGGTGGTTTTGCAACTTAGAGATAATATAGTTGATCACATATTACCTTAAATGATCGATCATCTGTTACTGATCAGTGAAAAAGATGAGAATTAAAATGTAACTGACATAGTTGCCAGTGGATTTTAATCAATGATCTTTAGTGGTGTTGAGATGGCTTCTAATCAATGATCCTTAGTGGTATGTTGAGGTGGCTCAACATGGTGCGAGAGAAATGGTTAGTGGGTTCCGTCTTTATAGGATATATAGATATAGATATGGACAAAACTTGACACCTCAAGGACTTATGCTAGGATTGAAGCAGATTGGATAGGATTGAGGCATCGCTCAGATTGGATAGGATTGAGGCATCGCTCGGTTCGAATAGGATAGGAGAGTGTCGAAAGGGATTAAATGTGGGCTTGCTCTGTTAGCATGATTGAGCGGGATTGACTAAATTAAATCCCTTGCAAATCAAAATATCACCCAATCCCTTAGGTGAGTTCAATACTTCCCAATCCCCGAATCCTTTTAGGTGAGGGATTAACCGAATATGGTCTTATACTAGTTAAATTCAAATAGCAAGGGATTAATCCTCCCCTCAATTCCCCTCAATTTCTATGCAACCGAACAAGGCTTAAATCTGCAAGTTAAAAATACCATGCAATACTTTTCAATCTCTTTCTTTCTCCTTAAGAGGGGGACTAACCTACCAAGGGTAATATGAAAGCAAAACTATGCTCCGTCGTATGGAGCAGCTTTGCATGTTTTTACATATTCTTCTCGGTTCATACACATGCACATACGTACGTTCTCAACACCCTATTAAATCCATGTGCTCTCTAGTAAACAATCAGTTTCTTCTACCGAAGACGCTTCAACTCACTATTCACATGTGATCCACACGTAAAATGTTGGTAAATCATATACTGATGATTCTTTCATGTAAAATGTGTGTCCGTGGCTCATCTACCAATGCTTGCATACGGTTTAATTTTGCCATCCATCCAGGGTTCTTGACTTACTTTCCACCTTTTATTTCTCTGGCATGTTTGGAATGTCATATTCTCTTCTCATTTCTACGTTTTTTCTGTAAAATTGAGTTGTTTCCTGTGAAGTTCCTGCAACTATTTTTCTGTAAAAATCCTGCGTTCCAAACGGGCCTATGTTTGCCGCTCTATAGAATATTTCTCATGTCCCAAATTATAATAGTTCTAGACTTGAATAGATTGATTCATGTGGTTTATGTGTTTTAGTTTATGTGTTTTTATAACTTATCACCATCCATATAACACATAGAGCTCTTACAGTTTAGATCGGAGGGAGTATATGCGTCAAAACAGAATGATTGACATCTGTGTACCCTCAGCTCTATGGCCTCCGCAGTGTGAACAATACTCAAAAACTGAAGTGCGTTGGAGTTCAGCATCAAACCCTAAATAGTAGAGCCTATTGTTGTTGTGCACATAGGAATGCCCTAATTTCTCTCCTGCTGGGCTGTCGGAGCACATTGCGAATGGATACAAGAAAACAAAACCAATCTTTTAGCTGCTCAGTTTAATTCAGATTTAGCATCTTAGGCTCTATCCTACATTTTATCCCACCTTTTGTTTCAAGCTCTACTCTATGTAAAATGTATATACAGTGTTTGCACTCTTTTTTACACACCCTGGTGATAATAGCCTTATGCGTAAAAAAAGATATTAGATTTTCATTTGCATGATAATATATCATTTGCTATAAGATTCTCTTTGTTGAGGTATGGCCTCGGCAACATAACAGGAATCTTTAAATATATCCATTCAAATCTCAATCTGAATATCTTCAGACATAAACTTCAAACCCCAAATTTGAACATATTCACAATAAATGTCTTCAAATTTGTCCACAATGATTTTGAACGGTGGAGAAACCACTGATCTTAACACCTTTGTCGTCCCGACCTCACCACCGTCGACACAATTCGGCTCGAGGGGCTCATTCGCACCTTCGGTGTTTACGACTTCACCGAAAGTGGACCCATCGACCCCTTTACCTTCGTCGACACACTTCAGCTCAAGGGGCTCGCCTGCACCTCTGGCGTCTATACTTCGCCAAAAGCGGCCCTGTCAAGGCATCAACCCTTTCGCCTTCGCCGACTCGCTTCGGCTCGAGGGGGTGACTTTGCCGAAGCGGCCCCATCGACCTCTTCGCCTTCGCCAACACGCTTCGGCTCGAGGGGATTACCTTCACCTTCAGCGTCTACGACATCACAGAAAGCGGCCAAGTCGACCTTTTCTCCTTTGGCGACATGCTTTAGCTCGAGGGGTTTGCCCACACCTTCGTCGTCTTCCACCTTGCTGAGAAAAACAACCAGTGAAACCCTTGTTGCTCATAGTTATTGATGACCCTCCTCCTTTGATGTTTGAAAAAGACAAAGAGCACTTATATTGTATACTTCATACTTGTATAAGCGCAATATGCGTACATGCTTTTTTCTCCATCTTTTTTCCATAGGGTTTTCGGGGTAGAATTTTTAGCGAGACGTACCCGCAGATGTGGGAGTAAGAGCATCTTTCACTGCTGAAGTCATAGTAGAAGTTAGGTCTTTTCCATGTTTTACCTACTTTGCTTTGTTGTACCAGTCAAGCCAAAGCAGCTGAGGGGCAGGTATTGTGGGAAATAGGCCTATAACAGGGACCTATTTGTATGAACCATGGACATATTTGTACTATCTAGAAAGGCTAGTGGAACACGCAAAAACGACCAACTCCCTCACTCTATAAGCATTCCTAGGGATGGAGAAGGAGGATGGATGATAGATTTTTGGACCACACCCTCTCCCTTTCTCTCTGTTACGAAAGACTCCAACAACGATAGTGAATTTTGTAAGGTCGATCTGACAGTAAAGAGAACGTAGATGTGCATACGTTGAGAGTAGTGTGCATATAGCAATGCAAAATGAGGATGTAGATAGAGATGAGTATAGTACTAGATACCATTTTAAAAAGTGTATTAGGATTAATTGAATAGAGATATGGATTAATTAGTGGTGGATATAGAAACAGGGCAAGGAAGGCTGAATGAATAATAAGAGGCTATAAATCTTACAGACAGATAGATTCAAATGCTTAAAACTATATAATATAATATATGTTACAATGGTACTCATTAGTTGGCTTTCGAATAAATCATGCACATCAATCTTAAATTGTGGTCATCTAGAGCTGCAGACGGGCTAATCTCTACTGTATTTAGTTTTTAATGGGGCTAATCTCTACTGTATTTGGTTTTTAATGGATCAAAACAAATATATATGTTATATGTGTTACTATAGCAACTTTTTGTCTCGAAATCATATTTGTAACTAACTTTTTGTTTCAAAATTCTATAACAAAAATCAGATATAAAAGCTGAGAGCTAAAATAGTAAATAGAAAGACAAAAAAAAAAGAAGAGACACACAAATCAAAATGAATTCTCATATTATTAATGTGACCGGGGAAGGAACCTAGTGTACAAGATCAAATCATGGCGGTGGCCTCACGATGACTTAGAAATCAAATCATACGGTAGCTTCCTCGTGATGACTTTTTTGAATGACTTGAAATTATGCGGAAGTGCGTTGTGTGATGGCTTAGGGCCACCCGGTATTCACAGTAGTTGTATACATGACAAATTTGTTGACTATAAAGAAAAGTAATCCACGAGAGGATACCTGCCCTGCAACATACAACAAGAATATCACGTGATGATAGCTGGGCCTTGAGAATCAGATGAGGAAATATTTTGGTTGGTTGATTCACATGTGCGAATGGTGTGGGTAAACTATTATGCGAGGAATTTAAGATTGGATATTTTGGTTGGTTGATTTGCACGTGTGAATGGGTTGGTAAACTATTTTGGGAGGAAGTGCAAATGGGTTGGTAAACTATTTTGGGAGGAATGTAAGATCGGTTTTGGTGTTTTAGTGCTATGGTGATGCAACGGAATCTACAAGCATATATTATTGTATATGGTAGAATTCATGACATGTTTCTATTTGGATATGATGTACTCTAAATTAAGAGTACGCAATTTGGTCATCATATTCAATACTCCATCTTTTCTAAATTACTAGTAAAAATGTACGTGCGTCCCGCACGTGAACGAATTATATAGAAATTGAATTTAGTGTATCATTTTTATTTATTTGATAGTTTAATTGAAACAATGATCAGCCTGCAATCACAACTCAAGGGATGTCGGGATGGTACAAGTGGAGCAAGGAACTGGAATTGGGTGAAAAATAGAGGAAGAAAATAAACTGATTCTTCACCGTAAAACTTAACGTTAAAACTTATTATAGAATCTAAAAGCTTCAACTAAAACTTATTTAGAAGGTTAAAAGGCTCTCAATATTAAAGGCTTATAGTGCGTCAGAATGGGGTTCCCCGACCTCAGTTTCGCGAATCGGATGAAGAATGGTGAGGTGGGCTCGTGTTATGCTCTTGAACGAAAAATGGAAAAATTAGCACGAGGTAGGGGATGGGCGGTGGAGGCACTAGCGTCGGAGGACCGGGGCATCGGCGGCACTCGCCGTGGTTGTGAGTGACACGGACGGTCGGTGAGAGGAAGGGAGAAAAAGGGGAAGAGGAGCGGCGCCGGCACAACTTTGGATTCGGAAGGGTGAGTGAGGCTCGGGCAAGAGAGGAGCGTGGCATCGGCGTCGCTCCCTGCGGAGGAGAGCGACGCGGAGCGGCGCGAAAAGGAAGGGGAATGATCCTTTTGCGTCGTTGTCGGTGCCGGCACGGGCGCCGAGCAGCATCATCGGCATGGGCGACGGGAAGCACCTAGCACGACTGCCAGCGGAGCATCCACCGCTCGCCGCCACGCTGGGTGAGGCCATTGCTGAGGCCGCTAATGGTGTGAAGGGCAAAATGGTACTTTTATTACTCCGTTAGCTTTTGTTAGACCCAAACCAAGCGGCAGTTATGGAGGAATCGCCGATTTAATCCGGACTAAGCACATCTGCCACCTCTGGTTCACAATGTGTTTAGGCCAAACTAAACCCGGTCGTCCGTCGAGAGTCAATTGACCCTCGATATTACCATTTCCCAGAGGAACCGACATCATACACACTTGATCCACGATGGAGCCACAACAAGATACATCATCACAGGCAGTTGAATAGCATAATAATAGACTTAGTTACAAACCGGTTTTGAATAAAGTACAAGTCCAACATAGTGTTATAAAGTAGCAAGTTCAAAATTTTCTCGCAGCGGAAATATAAGTTCAGAGGTCACCATGATATCATCAAAAGATTTGCATTAGAGGTAACAACATCGAGCCCACCGATGTTGCCCTTGTGTCACTCGTGTCGTTTCATCCTAAGTGAGGACATGCGCCACCTCCAACACAGGTGCAGACCATGAACTCCATACCTGCGCTCAAAATATGGGGGCAAACCCTGAGTACTAATTACTCAGTAGGTCTTAATGGATTTGGGTTATGGCTGACGCGAAGCGGCTTACTAGCAAGTGGATCATTAGCCTTTGGTTTTAAACAGTGCCATATGTAACATATGTAACAGTTCCCATCTTTTGTATAACTACCAACATAACAGTAAAATGCAGTAAGGTAGATAAATCAATTCAATCATGTGATATATCCAAAATCATGAGTATTAGATACAGAGCGTTTAAGTAGTTACTACATTGAACGTCAAAGGTATTGGCATTCCTACACCTGGTGGGCATCAGCGATTCGAATCGATTTTTAATTCCCGGGAATAACTATCATGCGAGGGGTATATGCTTACTAGCCATCGCGTTCCCACATATAGCCCCAATCTTAACCTGCCTCGTCCCAAGTTCGATTCACTCCCGCCTAGCCCCCGGGTTGTGCCCCCATGACGAGCCTGCCGACATCTCGGTCTACTCGCCATGAGTACCAAGCTCCCCCGGGCCACCTTCCTCTCAACCAGCGGGTAGGAATGTGTCTCTGTGCTTCGGACGAGCCTAGGAAAGATTTTACGGGTCCCACTCCCCGGATAAGGATTCTAGCAATGTTATGCCGACCAATAGCCGAACAGCGGACGGGCCTTATGCGACTCAGGCGGAGTCCATAGTGCAACATTATGAAAAGTATATACTGAAATAAATCTCCGCCCGGTCTGCATTTAATTCATGAGCAACAGTAATAATTGATGTAATAGTAAGCTTTTGTAACTTTGAAAGCACCTACGCGATGAGTCCACACACTCGTGTCTACTCGTACCTAGCAATTTCTAGGCATACTCGTCATACGAACTCTATGTATAGGTGCTAGGGCCAGGGCGGCCAGGGAGTCTAATGCAACTGATTTCAAGCAACTCCTAATGCATATGCGTAATCATCAAGTGTAATTTGTTTGCTGGGTTAAGTATGGTCCTGCCTACCTTCCTCGTTAGGGTCAGTAGCTTCTTCCGGAGCATAGTCGGATCCCTGCTGCTTGTCCTTCAGCTCCTGGTGCAGCTGCTCCTCTGGCTCCTCTACGATTGGTTGGTCTGGCGGTTGTCCTTCGCTCGCGGAATCTATATGCATGATATGGTGCGATTGGAGCATGTATTAGTGCAATGCTTGCTTCATGATGCGAGTGCAATGCAAGAAATTGTGATTGATAGAATAAAATTATGCATTTTCGTGATGAAACTTGTTTAGCTTTAAGAAATCGTACAAGCCATCATTTATGATAACTTAGCTTGTCACACATAACAACGTGGGGGTGTGTGACTGAATAGCATTGATTCATGCGAAATGGCCAATGCTTACTTAAACACCTATTTTCCACCTAGCTTAGCATTCATAACGTGCATTTCTCAACAGTAGTGAAGACCTACATTGCATTCCAGAATCAGTGGTTAAGACTGACATATTCTTAGGTTTCAAATATGGTCCAATGTGGCATTTATTGGATATACTAGTCTCACATTTCCTATTATTTTCTCAAATGAGCATTATATCTACCATTTTCAAAATAGGGTTAAACCTTACATGCATGGCCTCACGTTTACAGCGATGAGCTACTTACATCGTCTTAAACCTAAATAAATACCACAAAACCCCTATAGCTTAGTTTTATCTAGAATTCTTTTTCTTTGTTAATTATATGTTTAATTAGTAAGGAAGGGTGAAACAGTAAATAAACAGTAAGCATTTAGGCTATCAAATTCTTATACTAAGCTTAGGTATGCTAACAAAGCTGCTGCCCAAATTCAGAATTTTTGACTCTCATTTAAACCACATCTTCTATTTATTAATTTAAACATGCATGAACTTATTAATTTCAAAACACTAACCATACTTGACATGCACAGCACCCCATTTCAACAGTGAGCTACCTATACCACAGGGAGTACAAATAAAATGGGTAAAACCATTTAGAGCATAATCTTTATATGGTTATCATTTCCTCATTTATTTTTATGCTAAAAACACATGCAGGGGCAAAATAGTAATTAAACAGTGAACATTTGAGCTACCAAAAATCATAGTGAGCCTATATACCCTAACAACACTGCCGTCCAAGCTTGGCAATTTTTGGAGACCACTTAGTCCACATTTCCTAATTTCATTGATTTATCAAGCATGCACAATAACAGGGGCAAATGGTCTTTTCATACTCAACCATCATATCCATTCTGTAGATCTACTTAATAGGAGTACACTGCAACAAAGTTTGTATTTTTCTGATTTTTATTGGATTTACTACGAATTTCTAAAGTTTCAGCCGAATTAATAATCATTTTATTTAAACCCCACAGATCTAAGGACCTATAACTAATTAAACATATATTTCAGAGGCTAGCGTGTAAGTGTTACAAGACTCAGTATACAGCGCCTTAGGATCTAAATCTAAAACTATCAGATCTCGAGGGCTAAACCGCAAATGAGCCATCTCCCTCCCCTGATTGTCTTCAACCTCGCGACAGGGAGGGGAGCGGCGACGGCGCGCGGCCGGAACCGGCATGCCGGAGCCCCTAAGCGCACTGGCGGAGGCGGGAGAGGGAGAGAGAAGGGTGGGGACCTTACCCCCACAACCGATTTCGACGGGAAGGGCTCGGAGGAGGCCCGCGACGGTGAGCAGGGGGCGGCGAACTCCGGCGACCAAATGCGAGGCGGTGGAGGGGCTATAGCCGACGAGGTCTAGGGGATTTGGCGGAGGAGAGGTCGAGGATGAGCGGCGTGGTGGTGGAGAGGCACGAGGGCAGCAGGAGAGGCGGGCGCAAGCTCGCCTCGAGCTTCGGCAATGGCGGCGACCGGTGGAGCGGAGGGAAAACAGAGAAGGGCTGAGCGGAGGGAAGCACAGGGGCGGGCGCGTGAATGGGAGCTCGGGGAAGGAGGCCGGGGCTTCGTCCCCCCTTGAAGGCGAGCCGAGCGCGCTGGCGGCGACCGAGGGCGGCGCGTGGCCATGGCGGCCAGGAGGCCGGCGCCGCGTGGGCGCGGTCGAGCGGGAGAGGAAGAGAGAGGCGCGCGGGTGGGCCGGGTCCAGGGACCGGGTGAGGCTGACAGGTGGGGCCGGGGCGAAATAAAATGGAGATGGCCTATGGACCGGGTGCGGGAAATTGTGGAGCTGTGGGACCCACCCGAGTACCGGCGCGGGCGACCCGACAGGTGGGGCCCGTTTGTCATAGAGACAGGGAAAAAGAGAATTTCGGAAAAAAGAAAAGGCCATTTGACAAGCTGGAGACATGTTTTAAACTCACCATTTTGAATGATTTAGGGGCTGAATCTGGGAAAACTCCAAATACAAGAAACGTTCTAAATTTAATTCTCTACAACTTTGTTATATACATCTATACCAAGTTATGTGGAAAAATATAGGTTAAATTTGAATTGAAACAACTAACTCTAGTTTGACCATTTGAAACCCTCAGTTTAGAAATTATAAAAGTGTATTTTAGGTGCATTTTCATGAAGAGTGAGCTATACCAATGTTGCATAGAATCTCATGAACTACAACTTTGGTATTCAAGTTATGGTAGGATTTTGAATTTTGTTTCACAAAATTTTGAATTTACTAATCAGGTCTGAGTTTGGCAAAATTCACAGTTTCACCTAAAATGACCCAAAACTATGTTCAAACCTTCATGCATGTCATGACACAAAATACCAAAGTTATTCCTCATGAAATTGTCTACAAGTTTGGTATGTAAAGTTTTATAAAATTCACAACAGTATTAAAGTTACAACAGCAATGCAAACACAGTTTTTCCGCAAACCGAGTTTAATTGCTTAAATTGACCTAACCTATGCATGCTCTCAAGATAAAATGCCCTTTAAATGATGTCATTAAGCTAATGATATTAGTATAATGCACTTGAGATGCCAGAGGCATCACAGCAGTCCAGTCTAGAAAGTTTGGGTCAATGGTTCAGAAAAAAACAAAACTTTTCATATGGCTGAGAAAGAATTGAAAACTTTTATAATGGCCGAGAAGAAATTGACTCAAAATTAAATTGACATACTATTGAATATGTGTAACGTCCCAAAATTTAGCAACCGGAATTTTCTTCTAATCTCTTTCCTAATTCAAAATCAAATTTTCAAAAACCTTGATTGTTGCTTATTTATTTTGAGTGCGTTAATATGAGCTCAACAAAATTTCAAATATCGCAAATACTCTGCACCAAAATTCTTTCCAAAATTCCTTTCCAAAAATTCAAGTCCAATAAATATCTCCGCGACACTTGGACCCTCCATCTCCGCGACACTTGGACCCCAGTCTCCGCGCCATGTGGACCTCCCATCTCCGTGACACTTGGACCCCATCTCCGCATCATGTGGACCTCCCATCTCCGCGACACATTCATCGGCCTCCTGCTCTATCGGCTATAAATAGCCCTCCACCCCATGCCTCCATTCATACCAAGCTCATCATCGCTGCAATATCAACCCCATGTTCAACCCTGGCGTTGTGTGTCCGCGAACGCCATCCCCCTTCTCCTCCTTTGCTGTGTTTATGCACGTGAGCCAGAGTGCCTCTCGCGTTCTTATCGAGAGATCACTGTAGCTCGATTGCTCCCACTGTGAGCACCTCGCCACCTCCCTCCTCCATCCTCAAGCCGCGCTTTCTCCTTTCTCCCTGCTTGTATCGAGCTCCCCACGAGATCCTAAACCGCAACCAATGGCTGGCTGCAGCGAGCACCTCTGCGTCCATCATCTCCATCGTGCTGACAACCACCAGAGCTGAACGCCGGTGAGCCCTTGCCCGTTGCTCACGACGGCGCGAGGCAAGCAGCCGACCAGAGGCGCTGCTCGGGTCTGCTCGTGGCCCCCTACCTGTTATAACATCCCCACACCTCCTGTGTATGACAAGTGAATCCATCCATTATTTCTCACACACCAACCACTAGCCATCGATGATTAGATCATCACTAATCACGTGTCATTCGAGCTGACAGGTCCAATCTTGTACCATTCTCTTATTCTATTCATTTATGTCCGAATTAATCTCTCGACCATATGAGCTTCCATTCCATTGTGTTCTTTTTTCTAAATTCATCAAAAATCAATACTTACCATCCATATTAATTTCATGATTTTAGGAGATTTCAGAGTCGCCAATAAGCCAAGTGCCACATTCGACACTGCAGGCGTGGACCGTTGACACTAGCCATGAAACTCTGCTCAGCAAGCAGTATAGAAATATTTTCTGTTCTTCCAGAATCCAAAAACACAATTTTATTCTCCAGTTTCCAAATATTCGGATTTTGGAATATTCTAGAGATATTCCTTTATCTTTTTCCTTTTCTTTTCTCGAATATACAAAATTCATATATTCTCTATTTCAACTTCCGATTTGGGTGATTCCTTCGCCTAAATTTATCTAAAATCAAACTCTACCTATCTATATACTCCACATAATCTTTTGTCCTGGTCGAAAGTCGCCGTCATGCCACCATGACGCCGTCCTACGCCCAGTCAATGCTTCACACCGGTCCCACAATTTTTGCGTGCCTGGTGATTGATGCCGTTATCCATCTACTCCACGTAAATCCTAAAGGTTCATGTCTTAGCCTGTACGAGCTCTAAATTTTAATGATGACGATACCGAAAATCATCTGAACATCATTGCTCTCTCCACCACTTCACAAGAAGATCATGTCCAAAACACCAACATGCAACCGCCACCCCTTCGGCATTGTCGACTCCGCATCTCGCGTCCACCACCCCTACCTTGGTGTCTCCGTCACTCACGTTTCCGAACCCACCAACTCACCTAAAAACTCGCTACACCCCAATCATTTGTAGTAATACCAGCAGTAAGAACCCAGCAGACTCTAATCTCCGCAATCCAAGCTCTACACCCCCAAACCCGTTCATCTCATATTATGCCTCGATTTGTGTGTTCTCTTTGTCTGTGCACTAGGCTTTACCGGAGAGTCCGTTCGGCCTACCCCTCGTGATATACTACGCGATGGTCTGCGCCTAATACGTCCAGCAAATATTATATCAACCGTCTCAACAAAGTGAAAGACAAGCCCACTGAAATCCTCACTTGATGCATAAATTTTTTATGTATTGGAAACACAACCATTTGCCTAGTTAATCATATAAAAACTTGCATGTTTTGATTGCTGAGATCCAGCAAAGTATACAGCCACCAAAGTCTATTTTAGATATAGCGCAAATAGGTGGGATCGCTGATTTAATTATCTATCATAATCTTGAAATTATGGATGTGGAATATGATGGTTATGGGAGAGTGGTTGTGTGTGGTTTTTGAAATAAAATGAGGAAGAACCCCGGCAACCGACCTTGTCGGAATACGGCTACGCGCCCGAACAGCCATAAGGACAGAGTATGAACGGACATAGCGACTCGCGATTACTCCATGTCTCAGGATTCGTGGAGAATACCGGGTAGGTGGTTGCTTCGCGCTGTCGAGCATTGGAAAGTTGGAATGGTTCTAATTGAGCTCTCCGTGAGTACCGTTATGATTTTCATCTTCCCTAACTCTTTTACTACAACCACTCGCTATGTATGAGGCATTGGTTGGGTCCGAGCCAGAATAGATAGTCTAGTAGCTTCTGTGCTGGCGCACAAGGGTCTAGGAATGTGTGGTGTGCCAACGGAAGTACCGCGGGGTACTGGAGTGGCTCGGATACCCGAACCCCTAAAGTTCTGCTGGGTGATGAAACAAAGGCAACGACTTGGTTTGGAATTCGGGCAGTTACGACGGTAACGCGCCGCTGAGTCCAACTTGTGGGAACCTAGTATAGTATCTGATTTGAGTAAAAAATATTCGAATAGTCCACGTCCACCAGTACAGGATGAGTTACGGCTTGGTGCCGTTTTCATAAAATAAAATGGAATTGGTTTGAGTTTAGATAAAAATAGTTTTTAGTTCAGAAGAGGATGCTGGATATATGAAAAATGTGTTGGCTGGAAAACCACGGGCCACTTTGGACCGGAAAGTCCAGTGGCAAATCTTTTTGAAAAAAAACTCAGTTTTCAGAAAGATTAAAATTCGACAACTATATCAAACCCTACATACAAATACTTTTCTGCAAAATTATCTTAGGCTCCAGATATATCCTTGCATATAGTGTTAGCCCTCTCCAAATTCCTTTGGAGGGAGGTGGGCTGCTGAGTACGTATGTACTCACACTTGCTTTGTTATTGTTTTTCTCGGTGCTTTGAACATATGTTGGTCCGAGAACGAGTAAATGTTACGACCTGCTTCCCAACTGTAGCGTGAGAAAGATGGACCTACATTTTATATTCCGCTGTTTAGATTTTCAGGGCTGCGCCCCTCGTTGTCCGACCCGTTTAGGGCGGATCTGTATCACTCTGATGTAAGAATGTGATTACCAAATCCTGAGATGGTAATAAAAACGTATTTTAGTCCCATTATGAAAAGTGGGGTGCTTCAATGCGTAACCAACTTAATTCGAGTGATCATCTCCATCCAAAATTCAATTGGATAATAAAAAATAGAATGGCACCCACGTTCCAATGGTCACAACTCTAGAATGAGAACAGATTCAATTGAACAAGTGCTGTTCACAAAGTTGTTTGACTAATTCTTTTCATCAAGTGTGCCTACACTTAGATGAATAATCATCATTTGTCACACGCCAAATTAAACAACAACTGAGAACAGAACCATAGCAGTGATGCTATGTTAAGATAAATATAAGTTTGAGGACACTCTTGTCCAAGGAGCTCAAAAGCTAGTTATCTTATTTAGTAGATAATATACTTTAACTACAACTTGATTTTTTGTATTTTTTTAATAAGACGAGCCAATCAAATTTAGTGAAAAAAATCAAAAGACCTATAAATTGAAACGGAAAAAATAATACAATACAATGAATAATTTTTTAATGAGATGAGTGGGAGTTGTCGAAAAAGTCAATCATGTCATACGTCAAAAATAAATTTTTATACTAAAAAATATAATAAACAAATCACATCAAACTCATGCTAATTCTCAACTACAATGTGCAAATCAAATTTTATGAAAAAATGACAAGTTTGTTGGGCCACAACCGGCCCAGGCCCATCTTGCCCCTCCGCCTAACCCTAGCCAACTCCTTCCTCGCACTCTCTGCCCCCACTCCCTTCGTCCGGCCTCCGCCCCGCCGCCCCCACCCCACTCGCCTCTCCTCCCCTCTTGCTCTAGTCCGCCTCCGCCCCTATTACTCCCTTCGTCTGCCGCCGCCCCGACGCCCCCAGCCGTCCGCCACCACCCCACACTCGCTTCTCCACCCCCACCACTCTTCCTCTCCTCTCGCGGTGGCCGCTGCCTCGTCCTCCGGCCCCGTCGCGCCGACGACCTCATCCTCCCATGGGCCGGCCACGGCCTTCCCTGCAACGTCGCGCGCCTCCCTCCTCCTGCGGGCTCCTGCGGGCCGTGGCTGAATCCACCCAGGCCCGGGTCCGCACGGCTGCCGGCGGACTCCTCCTCCTTAACTCCGTGTGCTGGCGTCGCGCGCCTCTTCCTCCCGCGGGCTGCGGCTGGATCCGCCAGGCTTGGGTCCGCATGGCTGCGGGCGGCCTCCATCCCTCCTCCGCCCCGTGTTCCGGCCGCCGGCGACCTCCTCCTGCGCCCCGTCATGCAGGCCCCTCTCCTCCGCCCCATGTGCCGGCGGCCGGCAGGCCTCCTCTGCCGGTACTCTCCTCGGTGTCAGGGGTTGTTCCTCTCATTGGCCCGTTCTTTGATTGATTTGAGATCTGGATTTTGATTCGTCCCTGTCAATTTTTGATCCATTCTTTGATTGATTTGTACTTCTCCTTCTTTCTTTCTCTATTTTTGGCTGATTGGCTGATGTGGGATTGTTCAATGATGGTTATAAACGGCGTTGCTTATGGTTGCAATCCCAGTTTGGGATTATAGGCATGTGTGTTTTGTATCTAATCAATCTCATTGTATTTTACTGACGCTATATTATGGATTGGGCCGTATAGATCTGACCTAGAAGGATAAAAGGGTCGTCATCCATATGTTGGATTTGTATACGATCAACATGGGTATAGCTACATCTTTTGGTGAAAAAAAAACGCGTAATGGTGGCAGAAACGCGTAAGACATCATGCGGTAAACATGTTTTTGGGCCATTGATCTTAATGTTGAGCGTTGAGATTTGTTTGGGTCCAAAATATTTTTTTTTGGCCCGGTTAGTTTGTGTTTTGGACTGCTTAGTTTGTGTGGACCCAAAATACTAGTTTGACTGCGAGATTAAAGGACGAAGGAGATCTAAAGGTGGGTATGTCTTTGAGTAGATTATTTTTTGGTGCAAAAATGTTTATCGTTAAACTCGCTCTTTTATAGGGTAGATATATTACTCTAATTCACAAATTATAATGTAGTCTATTTTTTTCAAAACTTTAATTATTTGTTTGTTAAAAATTGAGTAAAATCCATCTCCGGTCCCTAAACTTGTCTTGGTGTGTCAACTCGGTCCTTAAAGCCTCAAAGTGACCATCTTCGTCCCTGAACTTGTCTTGCTGTGTCAACTGGGTTCCTAAAGTCTAAAAGTGACCATTCTGGTCTCTAAACTTGTCTCGGTGTGTCAACCCGGTCTCTAAAAGTCTCAAAGTGACCACTTATACTGGGACCGGGTTGACAAACCAAGACAAGTTTAGAGGCGAGTTGAGACACCAAGACAAGTTTATGGATCGGTTTGACACACTCAGATAAGTTCAGAGATTGGGATGGTCACATTGAGACTTTAGGGACCCGGTTGACACACTAATACAAGTTTAGGGACCGAGATGGCCACTTTGAAACTCTAGTGACCGGATTGACACACGAAGACAAGTTTAGAGACCGGAGATGGATTTTTCTCTTAAAAATTTATCCAGAGGTGCGAAAATCAATGGGGCTTTGTCATTCATGCCATCGGTTTGTGATCTAATGGTGATTTTACCTTTATTTTTTTAACCTTATGATTTTACCCATGTTTTTTTTAAATGAAGCCATAGCTTTGCCGCTATTCCACTAAGTCTTCTTAACAGTGCCAATTTACACATGAGAAATACTATAATACCCTTTTGGATTGCCAGCCCTCTACTTTTAGAGTTTTTTTTTGCAATTTATCTTTGATAGATTTGAAAAGTATTTTGGCAAGCTAACACCGATAAAACAATGTCATGAATTATTTTACAATCAAATTTGAGAATGAAATTGTATAACCGGAAGCAAAAAAAACACATTATTGATGTAAGACATATTACTTGTCTTCGTAGCTGCAAGTTAAATAATTATAATAGTGAAAAAGGATGTGTGCAAGGGAAAAATTATATGGTTGAACGGCTGATTCTTTCAAGTTGGTCTTATCCATGTTAAACATTTTGTTTAAATTGCATAAACAATTTGTTTGGTTCATGGTAGGTACTTTTAGAACTCAAGCTAGAATAAATTTCTACATCATTTGACTGAGAATGAATGAACCACTTAAAAGAATGAAAAACAATCATGGAACTCTAGAAAAATATGTCAATAAAATCACCTCCAAATTAACTTGATGACTATTACTGCCAGCTGTACTAAAGCTATCTTATCTGGTATCTCTATCCAACTCATTCCAATTGACCTCCTCACTACAACCTGTACCCCTCAAGAACCTCCATATCACAACATACTAACCCCATTTGCAATCTATACACTTTTGCAGGATACGTTTGAAAGCAGGTTTTAAGTCTTCAACGTCAGGATTATTCTCACACCCCGTTTGGCTCCTTGGAAATGGGCTGAATCGAAATCACATTACGGGTATCGTATGAATTGGAAACTTAGATTCTACCCCTTTTTAAGGCGAAACGTGTCATGCTTCAGATTCCCATCCTAAAAACCCGAGCGGCACTAAGCGAGTTTTCTTGAAGTTTCTCAATTCTCACAAAAGGTTTTTAACGAGGCAACAATGCAAATGCAAATCGCAGCACTATGCACTCTTTCTCCATATTTTTTCGCTTGTTTTTTAGAGTTTTAACGAGACATGAGTTGGTAGTGGTATTCGCCCAGTGAGAAGTGTTAGGAAACCCTGGCCCTGATTAGGGTTTAGGTGGGCTCATACCTCCACCTCTATATAAGCAACGCCGTGTACAAAATAAGAGAAATGCCAGAAGCTCTACCTAGGCATGGTAATCGGACCCGTGGGTATGGATACCCACGGTTTTTGTACCCAATGGGCATGGATATGGATAAGAAAATTTACCCACGGGTCTTGTCGGGTTGGGTATCCGAAAAATAGCGGGTAGAGTACGGGTAAAATATTTTACTCGCGGCTACCCATTTGATACCCGAAATATATATTCAACCATAGGATTTAGATACATTAGATGTGCACATACTACGTCTTTATTATGACATACACTTGTATTATTAATTTTCTTACTGGTAACTTATTGTAAGTTGTGTTATTTGAAACGTATATTAATACGTGAGAGTTCTCTATTTATATGGTTTTGTGAGAGCGAAAAAGTGAGATATAAGTATGTGACTTAAGTATATCGACTGGTTTAATATTTTTAATTAATCATTTGACTATTTTTATTGATTCGCATGATAGGTAATCATTGCATAAGACATATAGCTAAATTTATTTTTGAAACTATGCATGCTAAACTTATATTCATTTCGTATGTACAATCTAGGCTATATGTAATTTACTATGACATTAATATACCCAATGGGTACCCGCAACTTGATGGATACTCGGTGGGCACGGGTACAAAATTTTACCCGAATGCCATCGCGGGTACGGGCACGGTATTGTGTTCCGAGTATTTTCACGGGATGGAACGTTATCCGACCCGCTGCTATCCCTAGCTCTACCTACATCTATCTA
Source organism: Paspalum vaginatum (assembly GCA_030272315.1). Taxonomy (NCBI): domain Eukaryota; kingdom Viridiplantae; phylum Streptophyta; class Magnoliopsida; order Poales; family Poaceae; genus Paspalum; species Paspalum vaginatum. Next base: position 10,149,732 of record CM059015.1, read on the forward strand.
TCATGTGTTTTATATGTTGTGCATCTGGGTGGGACAGGAGACGAGCCTAAACTGCTACAGGAGGAAAGGATAACAGATCTAGTGATCTGCGTTAACATAGTTAAAAAAAAACAAAGTTACGGCCCACAATGGGCACCGGTCCACTAGACCGGATGATTCTCGCCCAGGCCTGTGGAGCCTGGGTCGCGACCCAATAGCTTCACTGTACCCTATATAACTTGGTAGCCCAACAAGTCAAGGAATGGCCCAACAGGAAGTTCCAGAATCCAGACCCTCACGGCCTCACCCACCACACGCCCAGGCCCAACCCCATAGGCCACAGCTGACAGCTCTCTCGATAGTCGATCCCCTCTCCTCCTGGCCTCGCGAGGAGCCGAGGACGGACTCCCTCTCCTGTCTCCTCCCCGTCTCCCTGACCCGCGCGACGGACCCCCACTCCTCCGGCGCTCTCCCTCCCCCCCCCCCCCCCGTCTCCCTGACCCGCGCGACCCCCAAGCCCGCCCTCTCCCTCTGCTCCTGCTTCCCGGGGGCGGCCGGCGCGCCTCCGCATCTTCCCGGGGCGAGGCCTCGACCCGGCCCCGGCGACCAGGCAGGCAGGTGCGGCGCGGCCGACGCCCAGTCCCGGCAGGCGCGGCCGGAGGTCCACGCCCCGCCCCCAGCCCCGGGCTGCCGCGCACTAACCCCCGGCGGCGTCCAGGCAGGCAGGTCGTGCAGCCGTGCAACGGTGCAAGCGTGCTAGACTGCTAGCCAGCTAGCTTGGTATGCTCCCAATCCCATCCCAGATCCCCGACTCCCTCCATGCCTGTACTGTGTACCGTGATGTATTTGTACCATCGTATGCAATTGATTTGATAGAATATGTATTTAGGTCATAGATTAATTTTTAAGAAATATTTTTATTGCATATATTAGGGTGTAGTACGCTAAAATTACAATGGATAAGTTTCTTATTAAGAAAGATGATTCATAGAATTGTACCGAAGAGAGTCGCGTTGAGCAAAAAAGCTACACACATATAATTTAGTTTTATACTACGAACTAGTAAGATTTGTAGTCATTTATTATCATCCCCCCTTTGATCCATTTCTGTATCTGCACTGCCTGCGATCTTAGTGTTCCTCTGAGGGAGATGTGCTGATTTCCCCTGTTCGCACATATGGTTCATCCTTTGTTTAGGCATATGTGACGGACTAGTTCCCAAGACCATTTGCAAAAGACTAGTGTAGCAAACACATGCTACCCATCAGTATGCGGATGAGCTACAAGTGATATTTGGTGATAACAATACTTGAACATGAAGGGGATATGAACATTTGAACATTTGTTTGGTGATAACAAGACTTAATATCACATATTTTCCATGTACATTTGAACGCTGCCCTACATGTGGAGAGCTCATCGTTCTATTTTTTCCTAAAACAAGAAAGTGGTATAACTATTAAACCAAATTCACAAAAATAGCCCAAATAATGCAATATGCAGTTAATCAACAACCAAATAAGACATCATCAGGTCCAGGGACATTCAGGTCATTTCACACTCAGCAGAGGTAATATCCTTACAAAAAGTTAGGATTGCCAAACGCTCAGATTCTCTAGGCAGCCAGCTTCTCAGAAAAGCTCCACAGAAATAAGCTGCCCCAAATAGGGCCATCGTCACCTCATGTAGGCTCTGCTGAAACCCGAGAGCTATCAACGTCATATGCAACTTCTTGTTACAAGCACGCGCTTTCCTTCCATGTATATTCCCTTCAGCCATGCATGGAATTAATAGCCAATCCACTAATCACGCCAGGCTAATACTTTTTAGGGGTAACCATAGGAAGAAAAAAAAAAGATACGCACAATGTGCATAATCTTCATGCTGAGTTTAATGTGCCCTGATTTCTGGGATGGAGGGAGTAATGTTATTTCAAGACTATGTAACATATCCGAACAAGACCAAAAATGATTGCGATAGGTCATAAAGCAAGTTGTAGGTGGGGGCTTTTCATCAATCTAGAAGAAACTATGGCTTTTCATCAAGTGATTACCATGATTCAAATTTTAAACATTGAGGTACCTAGAGCTATCCCTAGTATTAGCGGGATGAGAATCAAAATATTACAAGGTTGAATCTCTGCCACTATGTTTAGTTCTAACTTCTAACAATATCTAGAGGCATTGATGAGCAACAACAACTAGATTCTAAAAGGAGTCAATTTTAACAATACGTCGTTCAGAGCATGCCATTTAATGATTTCCAACTGACGCTCTGCAAGGAGAGCCAGATATGTCAGGTTGCCATTTGAATCCTAAGAATTTAAGCACGGTTAGTTAAACCCAATGACATGTAATTTGTTTTTTTTGGTTTCAAATAATTTGTTAGGCATTCAAAGTTGATGCTAATGAACCCACACGGCGCATGTGCAAAGTGCAAAAGGCATTCCAGTTGCAACTTTATTATTGGAAGGTCTATGCCCTTAGGAATTAGACCTGCTAAGTTGCTGACCAGATATGTTACAAGTTACAAGGACGGGAATGGTATGAGCTAAAGTTTCTAGCCATAGGGTGCAGAATCCCCATAATGCACAGCTCTCTAGCCTAGTATGCATCGCCAGGTGGCCCAAAAAATAGCTTGAGTGCGCAACAAGTCCGATTGCTGTTCTTGGTAAAAAAAATTAGGAACCATGAATTTGGGTAACCCAGGCCATATAAAACCAAGAGCTTGATTGAGGTGCTCCCTCAAGAAATCGAGTGCGTGGGTAGGGGTGCAGAGGCAGCAGGGTCTTGCTAGGGTCCATGAGTGACCTTGATCCTCAGCAGTCGACGAGGCGGTCAGATAGGGAATCATGGAGTCAGGAGTCCTGGGAGGTAGCCCTGTTGGGTGTGAAGCGCACTTCCGTGACCATCACTCGAAACGGGGTTGCTGTTGCCTCCGGTAAGTAAGTGTGAGTGCGAGGACACGAAGAAGGACGTGACCATCGCAATAATTGCCCCCCTCCAGCGAGCGACAAATCTGCTGGCTGGCTGCCGGGGGGGGGGGGATTGGGGAACCCTAGTATGAGCAAGGAAAGGTGGGAGAAGGGAAAGACGTAGGAATTGGGAGGGGACTAACTCAGTCACAGCGCTGTGCCACCGTAGGGGCCTTTGGCGCCTTGCTGAATAGGGGAGGGTGACAAGACGGTTCGTGAGTGTGTGTTGGTGGGCTGTAAGAAATGAAGAAATGGTACGAGCTGGTGCTTGTTGTTTGGGTTTGCTTTTGCTCTCCAAGCCATGGGTTAAAAGCAAACCAAAACAACAAGCGCCAACTCGTCGCGATCCCCCCTGGGGCCGTGACCGGAAATGTCCCCTCCCCTTTGCCATTAATCGGCAGCCCCTCCCCACCTCTCTGTGCGGCGGCGTTGGAGGCTACATATGCACGCCCCAGTCAGTCCCCTTCTGCATCTCTCCCTTCTCCCACATTCCCTTGCTTGCGCTAGTGTTCCTTTTTCCCCAATCTCTCCCACGCTTTCTTTCCTCCCTGCCTGCCTGCCTGCACCTCTGACCAGATGTTATGACCTTCCCGGTTCGAGTGACGACTGGGGAAGTGTGTCTCCTGTCAAGCGGGGCTGCCTTGTTGGATTCGATCCCTTCGATTTATTGCCTTGCCGCTTGCTGGCTGCTGAGGATCAGGTTCTCATGGTAAGACCCTGCTGTCTCACTGCACCCCCACTCACCCACTCGATTTTTTCTGGAGGGGGGCAGCTCAATCAAGCTCTCAGTTTTGTGGCGCGGGGAAATTCATGGCTGATGAAGTTTTTCGTCTCGGACCACAATTGGAATATTTTTGGCCACCTGGTGGTTCATGCTAGGCTGATGAGCTCCACATTATGGGGATTATGCAACCTACAGACTCTATGTATCCCATTCCATTTCTGGTTTTGTAATAATTGGCAACTTAGCAGGCCTAATTCCTTAGGGTGTGATTGGTTGGTTGTATACTTGTATTTCCTTGGCCAGGCTCGATATTTGCAGAATCTTCGTGATCTTCCTCTATTTGGTTGCCTGGTTACACTTGAGAGCCTGGCTTCACTGATGCAATGGCACTATTCAGGCCTGGGTGACAACAATGGCAACTTCCACCCCCTTCAGCCAGGCTCGTGAGCTGCAGCATGTGACAAACTTGTTTTATCTCCTCATCTCCACTCTCTTTTCTATCTCAGTTGTGCACGGCAACCAAAAAAAAAATCTTCGTAGAACGTCGTCAAAGTGATGCATCGAACCAAACAAACTGATATAGAGCAAACTGCATGAGAGGGGCCTGGTCTTTGTTAGCCTGGCTCACATTTGAAAGCCTTGCTACATCCATGCGAGCAAACAATCACACCATTAATGATAGAGACTTTCTTCCAATAAAAAGGTTGCAGACTACCCTTTTGAGAGAATTGGAATGCCTTTTTATCTTGCACATGTGTGTGTGTGGGAGGGGGGGGGGTCTTGGCATCAGTTTTAAATATTCCTAGGTCCTAACAAATTATTTGAAACAGAAAAAACCAATCATGTCATTGTCTTTAGGTACCTGTGCTTAAATTCTTAGAATTCAAATGGCAACCTGCCCTTTATGGTTGTCTCCTTCACGCTGAGTTTAATGTGCCCTGATTTCTGGGATGGACGGAGTAATGTTATTTCAAGACTATGTAGCATGTCCGAACAAGACCAGAAATGATTGCGATAGGTCATAAAGCAAGTTGTAGGTGGGGGCTTTTCATCAATCTATAAGAATCAAGAAACTATTATTCTTAAGTGATTACCATGATTTAAATTTTAAACATTGAGGTACCAGAGCTATGCCTAGTATTAGAGGGATGAAAATCAAAATATCACAAGGTTGAATCTCTGCCACTATATTTAGTTCTAACTTCTAACAATATCTAATGGCATTGATGAGCAAAAACAACTGGATTCTAAAGGAATCAATTTTAACAATACCTTGCATGAAGATGGTTTCATACTTTCACCAGAGGACATGTATCTTCCTTGTTGCCCCTTATGGGCAACATCATTACAGCCACAACCTCGGTGCTGCCATGGTTTCTACCAGTACTCTAGGATAAGCTGTGCAGCTCATTGTTTTCTTCTTTTTTTGGAAAATGCAGGAGAGCTGCGCATCATTATATTAAGAAGATAAAAGGGTATAAGAACCCTACAACACACGTACACACTCACTCGCACACACACACCCACACAACACTGTCACATGACACACACACCTAAAACACAGTCGCCCAGAACTGCAACTCGGTACACATATTAAGTCGACCCAGCCAACTGATCACCGGGGAGGGGGGCAGTCAAGAGGGATAATCCTCGAGCCCCCGCCATGGCCCACAACCGGCGCTCCTCTCCAGCGATGACTAAGGCCACATCAACACTCGGAGCTGATCCATCAAATACACACTTATTTCGGTGGTTCCAGAGAGTCCAAGCCCCAAGGATGATTAGAGAGTTGACGCCTTGCACTACCAGACTTACTGTTGCATTGCTAGCTCTTTCCCACCAATCAAGAAAGGAAGAATCTGTAGGTTGTGGGGATAAAGCCTGAAGGTTGACCTGCCTTAGCAATTTAAACCAAAACCCCCTTGCGAACACGCAGCCAACCAGGAGATGATCAATGGTTTCCTCTTCTCGGTCACAGAGTGGACAGCAGGCCGAGCAAGGCAGCCCACGACGCATGAGTCGATCAGCAGTCCAGCATTTCTTATGAGCGGCTAACCACATAAAGAATCGGCATTTAGGTGGAGCCCATGACTTCCAAATTTTTTCCCAAGGTTCAAAGAGTGTTGCACCTAAGAAGAAACCTTCATAAGCTGATTTAGCTGAGTATTGGCCATTGGGAGATAACTTCCAGATGTGTTTGTCCTCCACCTCCGGCTGCAAATGTATATTATATAGGATATCCCATAGATGAAGATACTCAGTGAGTACCCCCACATCCAGAGCTCCTTGTATGTCTGAGATCCAAGTACGATTGGTAAGGGCTTCTTGGACAGTGCGTTGCTTGGTTCTTCTTTTTGGTATAATAGCAAAGAGCCGAGTTGGAAGAAGTTGCACCATGCCTTTGTAGGGCTCTTGATTACTAATTGTTACTTTTATCATAACTATGAAGTTAGGGTTATTTTTTATAATGCAATGAATGCCAAGAAATATCAAGAGCCAAGCCTTTCAGTAGTTATTTTATGCTATTGCTCTGTAAACTAGTTCCCAGTGTTGAAAAAATGCTGAGAAATTTGTACATGTAGGTGCACGTACCATCCTAAGGTGTCTCCTGATTTGTGCATGGACGTTGCAATGATTAGAAGATGTGATGGCGTTTTTAATACTTGAAATTCTAATCGATCTGCATGCATATCTGATTCTGGTGATTGTACATGTTCTGGAAGAGTCTTGTACTCCAATTATCCCATTGAATTTCTCCTTCTCTGTTCACTAAAAATATTAGTGAAAAGGTTAGCAATAATGTCCAGCCGGGTTGTGTTTGCAGGTATTATTAGTGATTTTCAATGGCTTCGGCAAGAAAAGTGAGAAATGTGAACAAGCGGTATGCCAAAATCAATGAAGATTGGCAGGATAAAGATACAAATGTACCTAAAAGTAGAGTGCGGGTAAGTACATGTGAAAATCAACGAATTTTTTTGGGTCCTCACATGTATTTTTCTTCATTTTTCTTATTCTGCAAAGAATGTAACTGATCTCGATGTGATTATTTGACAATATGACATGGTAGTGTTGTGTGGTCCTAGTAGAGATATTTTGTTTTCATGGAATAAGTGTGGTTTCATGCATGGCTCTGGGTGCTGTTAATGCATTAGAGTACCTTTGCTTCATTGTTGATCACTGCTAAAAAAACTCTTTGCAGAAGAAGAAGTTATCAGACATGCTTGGGTCTCAGTGGAGCAAAGATGAGCTCGAACGCTTTTATGGTGCCTACAGAAAATATGGAAAAGATTGGCGAAAGGTCTGTTTTTATGCTTTTTAGACAGAATTGATACAGGAAATGTATCAATACTGTTACACTTTACCTACATTAAACATATTCAGCTGAGAAATTTAATTTATCTAATATGATGCTTACTTTCAATGTACTGATTTTCATTCCATTTTCTAGGTTGCTGGTGCTATCCGTGATAGAACATCTGACATGGTGGAAGCTCTTTATAACATGAATAAGGTAAATGTTGGGTTGGTCTATACAGCCGCTCCCATTCCATTTGATGATCTAAATTTCTGTATATAGTTCAATGGATCAAAAAGGTTGCAATGGTTGATTTGCTTGTACTTAAATTTGTCTATTAATTTCACAACTATATTAAGATACGTGACATATCCAGGCATATTTATCTCTTCCGGAGGGAACAGCAACAGCTGCGGGGTTAATTGCGATGATGACTGACCACTACAATATTTTGGTGAGACTATATTTAAGTGGCCAAATCCTGTAGGGATTACTATTGCGATATCTTTAATTCCTTTCTCCAATACTTGAAAAATCATGTGAATTTCATAAAAGTTGACACTTTTATCCTTTCTTTTTGCATCTTTGTTACCATGGACTAAGAAGTCTTATTGTAAGCAAAATCTGTAGTTAGTTTTGCATCAGTCACAAATGCTAAGATTTAGAACTATTTCTTGTACCCATGAGTAAATGTACTAAATTGCCTGGCTTGGATCAGCTCCTTATATGGTGGGTATGTTGCTTCAGCAACCACGAATTACATTTCAGAACAATGCTACAGTATATGCTTTAATTACATTTATTCGAAATGCTCACAAGAACATCTGTTATGGACTTTAGGATGGGAGTAACAGTGACCGAGAAAGCAATGATTCACCAAAAGCTTCCAGGAAGCCACAGAAGCGTGCTCGTGCAAAGTTTCAATCTGTTTCTAAAACATCCGATATGCATTATGCTGATCTATTGCAGTCTCAGCCTGCTTCCTCGAGCTATGGATGCCTTTCTTTGCTGAAGAAAAAACGTCCTGAAGGTAATTTGAGATATTTGTATGTACATATTCCTGGTCTTTGTGGCTACATGAGTGATGTTTTGTACAACTAGAGAACATATATAATTTGAGGTACTCCCTTCGTCCCAAGACATATATCATCCTCTGCATACCTGCACTAATTGTTGAGTTTGGTAGAGAAAATAAAGGCCGAGCAATTCATTGCATGCGTTACTTTCTCTTCTTTGCATGCATTCTGTTTTTCTATCGTATTTAAGAGGTATCATGGTCATTTTAATGCCTCGGAGGGAGTATTATATTACCTGGCTATATGGGAACCTAATATATACATAATCGTATAGAATAATGGTTTGCTTCAAATGCAATATTAAGGGAGCTAGTTCTAGCAGGCCAATGAAATTCGGTGTTTTTTTCTCAACTATCATTACTCTCAGAGTCGTCCCTGAAATCTTTTGGTTGCTATTGGTAGGGGTATAATAGTCAAGGGTATTAGTGTAATCTCTAGGGTTTCCTTCTCTTTTTCTCTCCATTGGACCTCAATAAATCAATCATTTCAGCCTCCATTATTCGTAACATGGTATCACATCTCTAGGTTTAGATCCAGCCACCACCCTTCTTCTCTGCGTTGCCCCCGAGGGATCCATGTTTACTCCTGGTAGCATCGCTGGTCTTCATTTTTTCCCTTCTTTGCGTTCAATCGTCGGCATGCAACATTGGATATTCCTTCGTCATCCGGCAGTAGCAGCACCGCCGGCCCAAGTTGTCGTCATCCTGTGTGACATGCTCGTGTGACTGCCACTCGATTCCGCCAGTCATGGCTGTCTGCCACCATCCACGAATCTGTGCCTGTCCGTCACCCCTCCATCGTGCTTATGGATCATCTTGTCGTGTCTGCGAAACGCTCGCGGATCCCGTCCTACTTCCGCCTATCGACTCGTCTAGCTCAACCAGAAACCTGATTGTCAAATTAGTCATTGACTAATCGCGATTAATCCATACTAGCAGAAAGAATAGAACGAAGCCTGAGCATCCTCGTCCAACCGCGTCCTGTGGGCAGCAAATTGAGACTCATAAGAGGCCAAACGATCATCACACTATGCGGACAACTTCTCCTTAGCATCATAACTAGCCTTCTCTGGAATCACAAGCTGTGTAGGAGCAATGGGACAAGGAGGGCATGGAATCCCACCTGTGAGAAACTCCCAAAGATGCAAGGGACAAGGCGGGCATGCAAGGAACACAGGCACGGCAGTTGGTGCCATCGAAAAGAGTAGACAAGGTAAAACGTGAACACCACCATTCGAAGGAATCGAAGAAGGCAACCGTCAAACGGTGAGAGCTCAACAGAAAAGTAGCGCGGGCAGAGGGCAAGGCATGAGGGCGATGCAGCAGTTTTTTTTAACCTGTGGGTGAAGAACTCGGGAACAGAAGACCCTGAGACGAGTCGGGCAAGCAGGCCTGACACGGGCGCTAAGCATGCTCTCGCTCCTCAGCGCTAGACAAGAATCATGTCGCGGGTGCTCTACTGCGGATGGCGGATGAGAATCTGTAGGTAAGTGATGACGATGAGAGAGGATGGAATCAAGCCACACTTTGCGCGCGCAGGCTGGCTGTCGAGCCTCTTGCGTGCGGGCGATCGGACACGGTCGAGTGAACCGACCTGCATATGCGGCTGTGCGAGGCAACGAGCGGACTGATAGGCTGCGGATGACGAGAACTGGCTTCGAGTCCACAAGAATGGGCGGACAACGCGCTTCGAGTCATGAGCGATCTCCAAGTCCACAGGCGACGGCAGGCGGAAGGATAGCCACGCAGGTAAAGTGGATGGGCGAAGAACCTTCGGCAGGGCCTCCAACCACCAGATAGGAAGAACACTAGGCTGCCAGGATGAGCGGGCAGCAACCAGCAGGAAATGGATCTGCGGCCGGCTCTAGCAGGCGGATAGTGGCGGCAGGTGGTGGCCGGCGGATGATCGGGCGGCGGCCTGCAGAGGAGCAGGTGGCGCTGACAGACAGGAAAACCTCGAGCTGGTGACCTTGTGCCGACGGTGCGACAGGGAAGGGAGAATTAACGCCGACTTCAAGAGAAAGAATATTGCCTGACAAAATTTGGTGGACAACATGCAAGTGCAATGTACACAGAAAGGATTATGAGGAGGGAAAAAACTAACTGTAATTTTTGGCTCTGAATTACCTTGCCATGAATAGCACTTGTATTCAATATGAGGGCCCTAGGCCTGAATATATACAGGTACATGTATTAGGAAATATGCACAGACCCCCTTATAGAATATGTATGTCTGACAAGTCCCTAGGCGACTTGAAAACATTATTCTTTGCCCTCGCTAGTTCTCCTTTTGATTTGTTATTACTATTTTACTTAGAATCTGAGTTGTCTATTTTTCTTGTTCGTGAACATATCACTTTTAATACTGTGAAGTTACTCAAATTAACTTGATTCTTCAACTTATTCTAGAGCACAGACAATGACATCTGATTCCTTAATCTGGCTAGTCTTAATAGAAATATATCTGCCATATGGCTGGCAAGTCCCTCTGCACTTCCTTTTTCCACGTGGGGTTTGTCTCTTTCAGCAAAACAACTTTTTATCTCGGTTTCTTCTCTTCTAATAGAGTTTTATCACAATTTCATTTATCTCCTTTCTTCCCTTTGCTCCTTCGCTTGTCACCAATGTAATGTTTTTCTTCTCTTTGTTTCCCCTTTTTCGTTTCCTGCATTTTTTTGAGAGAAATAAATAAAAACTCATTTGTGCCTGTACTCTACATAGACAACCAAGAGCAGTTATTTTTCTTCCCTTTTTAACTGCTTGTAAAACCAATCATGTTTGCACCTGATTATGTGGCTGCATTATCTTACTTCAATATCAATAATTGAAGTGTTTGTGATCATGAGCTTGTGACTTAATTGAAGTTTTAAGTGTCGTAACATTAAAAAAGATGTTACGTTTTTGCTTTCGTCTAACAGTGATAATAGAGTTGATGTCTTGAAATATTTCTAGATCTATTTGTAGGGAACAGGCCACGCGCTGTTGGGAAAAGGACTCCAAGAGTACCTGTTGCAAGCATGTACCATCGAGATGACAGGGGTGTACCAAATAGACAAGCAAAATATGATGCTAGCAATGGTGATGATGAAGGAGCTCATGTAGCTGCGCTTGCTCTAGCAGAGGTATATCAAAGAGGAGGCTCACCTCAGGTTTCCCATACCCCTGGGAGATCTGGTGATCGTATGTTCCTGTCTCCTGCTAAAAGTAGTGACAGAAAAGTAAGAAATTAGAATGTATGCCTCCTGTTTTTGTCAGCCAGTCATTTAGTAAAGTAATTGCATGGTCAAGATACCTGTATGGCACTTGCAGAATGCTGATTCAGAGATGGGAAGCTCAAAGATGCATGGATTTCAGTTGGATGCTGATTATCCTGAAGCTAGCTTGGGAAGTAGGGAAGCCGAGACTGGTGACTATACCAAAGGTGCATCCTATTTGCTGACTAACAAAGGATCTCCATCCAGCAAGCGCCAGAAAAAAGTCAAGAAGCCTCAAAAGAGGAGAAAAAAAAATGCACGCAAAGCAGGTGATCAGTTTGAGGATGATAGGGAGGCTTGCAGTGGTACTGAAGAAGGGCGCAGCAGTAGAAAGGCGAAAGAGGAACCAGAGCTGGAGATGATGGGAAGCCAAAATGCATGGCCATCTACATCAAATAAAAGGAGCCGTCAACTGTTTTTTTATGGTATGTTTTCTGTAAAGCAGCACTGGATTATCAAATGACAATACGCAACACCATTCTGTTTCTTCATGTATGAATTATTTTGAGCATGGATGTGTTTAGTTTCTTTTCTGTAACTGTACTGCACAATATTTTCTAAAGTTGTGGAATTGAAATGCGAAGTATTAAGGCAAACACACCCTAGATTATGGAATGACAAATTTTCTGGTGCGGGAAAAAAGTTTCAGCAAGGTGAACAAACATTTAAAAAGTTTGCAATGGTTCCAATTTGTGAGATAGAAAAAGAAATATGTTTTTGAGTTATCTTTGCTGTGATCCAAATTCTATACAAGGATATTGTTCGTTGCTTTGGTGTACTGCACTATAATATAAGATTTTTTTATTTATATAACCTGGGAAGCATAAATAGAACCATACATTGTTGTCAGTCGTCATATTTTTTAAGCTGGCATGATATATGCTCATATGCTATAAGCCTATACTACTCCAATGTCATGCTTATTTAGTTTTAGGATAACCTGTTGGTTCTTGCTTTCATTACATATTATGGAAACCTTCAATCCACCCTTGTTTTGCAGATGAAAGTTCCGCCCTAGACGCATTACATACTTTAGCTGATCTATCTGTGAATATCCTACAACCATCACCAGTTGTTGAATCCGGTTAGTCTTATCTTATCCTATGTTGCTGCTGCTACATTTTGTGTTAATATTTTAAATGGTATGTTCTAATGCAACCCATGTTATCCCGTTATCATATTATTTTCTTCTCATACAAAATAACAAGATGACATAAAAATGCCATGGCTGTATCTTAGAAGGTGCAGTGCTTCAGTTTGTGCGTTTATCTTGTCTGTCACTCTTGTGACTCTAATTTGCATAGAGGTTCAGACAGTTTATAGACATTAAGAGTGATTAAACTTTATGAATGTGTGGTATTACTGGGAAGTCATCTTCTCTCTGAGGTAGGTCCTATCGGATGGGATATTAACCTACATCCACATGGTGGACATATAGAGGATCTCTATCCATTGGCAAATATAAATCAAAACATCTGTGTTCCCCATGTCATTTAAAATTTTTCGAACTGGTAATTTAATGGGCCCATTTCTGGAATACCGTCACTCAACAAAGTATCAACTCAGCTCTGCCCTCCAGCAAATGCCATGCAATTAATCTTACAAAACCTATTTAGCATAGCTTACACCACAACCTCCCTAACTCCACGCATAATGATAGCTATTGGCATGGCATGAGATGTTCCACAAAAGTTATGGTAAAAAGTGGTATTATCGTTCATCAATATATTTTTGATGATTTTGTTCACCTTTTTTAAAGATCTGCTTCTCCCGCTTAGCAGGCACCAAACCACCGTCGCCAACATTGCTTCTATTATTGATAATGTTATTAATAGTGCCCCTACTCATTTTCCAGAGTCGTCAGCACAGATTAAGGATGAAAGCAAAGACAATGATTCTGATGGGAAGCCTGGTATGCCTGCAGCCGTATCTGTGTATGAGCAGAAAGATAACTCCAAAAGTGCATCAAAGAAACTCAAAAGGCAGTCAGATATTGCAAGCATTGATATGGTTACTAGGAAAAAAAACAAACTTGCTAAAGTTCCTCGTCATGATGATAGCACCACTTCTGAAGTAAAGCAGCAAGCTTGTACATGTGGTATTAAAACAGAGAAAAAGAAGAAATCTTCCATGGGAAAGGTACTTAAACAATCATTATTTGTTCAACATTTTTGCAAGTAACAGAAGTGTTTGCGCTATAGTTGAAAGTTATAAATTGTGTAGCCAAGTTCAATAGTTTATAAACTGTGGATAGTGTTGTAGTGGATTGGTCAATATAGTCTATATGCTGGTATCGGTTGCTATATTCTCATATTCTAACTAATTTTATAAGTGTAGTAATGATTGTATCTTCAACAATGCCTCTCCATCTGTGAATATGGTGGTCAGGCCTCAGGACGGTGACTGTAGGAACTGTTTCGTTTGCTGCCAGTGCTAGGAAGTAGGGATCCCAGGAAATTGGACTCGGGAATAGTGTAGTTCTTCTTTTCCCTCCTCGGTTTACATAGCATTAGTGGCTGTCTCTCCTGTCTGTGGCGCGATTGTTCTTTTTCTCAAACCACGCAGGAGAGCTGCGCGCCATTTCATTAAGAAAGTAAAGAGGGAGGCCTTGGGAGAAAAGAGTCCCCCAAGGCCAAAAAATACAACACCACCCACTCTTACATATTACAAAGGACACACGACCACGACCTCTAAGATCCAGCCCTAAGGACTAAGTCCTGGAGGGCTTTTGCCCCCGCCAAGCACCACAAATGCCCTTCATCAAATACTGCCTGAACCACCAACCGTGCATCTGGCCTGACATTCTCAAAGATGCAAGCATTCCGATGCTTCCAAAGCTCCCAACTAACTAGAATCACCAGGGAGTTAAGACCTTTCCGCATCACCTTAGGTAGGGAGCTAACAGATCTACACCACCAAGAATTTAGGAGGCTGTCAGGATCCGGCGGGCTCACAACGGTATTCAACCTTTGCAGAACCAAGGTCCAGACCTCCCTGGCCAACACACACGAAGAAAGCACATGGTTGATTGTTTCAGAAGCCTGGTCACAGAAGGGGCAAGCCGCCTGATGGGGCAGGCCACGTTTGGCCAGGCGATCTGAAGTCCAGCAGCGGTTATTGATGGCCAACCAAATAAAAAATCTGCAATTTGCCGGAGCCCAAGTCTTCCATATCCGCTTCCAAGGGGAGAATTTAATGGTGCCCATGAACTTCATAGGCTGATTTGCTGCTGTAACATCCCGAGGATGAGAGCCTCCAGATAGGGGTATCCGGGGTATCAGGTTGTAGCACCACACCCTCCAGCAGCTCCCAAATGTGGAGGTATTCAACTAATACCTGAACTGTGAGAGCACCCTTGATATCCGAAACCCAACATCTATTGGAAAGAGCCTGACTCACTGTACGCCTTTTAGCCACCCTTTTGGGGATTGCACGGAAAAGGTTAGGAGCTAAATCAGCCACTCTCTTACCATGCAACCACCTATCTGTCCAGAAATTTGTGTTCTCTCCATTACCCACAGTGATTTCAACTGCCATCTCAAAAAAGGCCTTCGCTTGACTAGGAATCTGAACCGGAAGACCAGCCCAAGGTCTCGAGGCGTCGGCCTTCATGAACCAGAGCCAACGCATGCGTAAGGCCCACCCTATTCTTTCCAGGTCATGAACACCAAGACCACCATACAGGTATGGCCGCTGCACCTTCGCCCAAGAAACCATGCAGTTACCACCATTGGCCTGTTCTTGGCCTTTCCAAAGGAAACCTCGTCTTCTCTTGTCCACGGCCTTTATAACCCACTTGGGCTGGTCCAACGCGATCATCAGATGAATAGGAGTGGCCGAGAGGATTGCCTGGCAGTTTACTAGAAACTTTATCAATCAAGGGCAGCAGGTCCGCTTTAGAAGGCTTCTGAATAGTGAGTGGTATGCCTAGATACGAACAAGGGAAGCTTCCAACAGAGCAGGAAAGGATTTCTGAAGTACGCGCCATGTCCTCTTCAGAGCACTGGATGGGGATAGCAGAGCTCTTCATCAGGTTGGTCTTGAGCCCAGTAACTGCCCCAAAGCACTGCAGCAGATCCCTCACAACAGATAAATCCATAAGTTCAGGCTTCAAAAAGATGACTACATCGTCTGCATATAGAGAAATCCGGGGCCAGGAGCATTGTCCGGCAAGGGGCTGCAGCAGATTGCTTGAGGAAGCCACATGGATCAGCGAATTAAGCACATCCATCACCAAAATAAAGAGCATGGGGGATAGGGGGTCGCCTTGTCTAAGGCCGCGACGGTGGTAGATGAGACGGCCAGGGGCGCCATTCACCATCACTTGCGTGGTGGAGGTAGATAGCAACAGGCACATAAGATTACACCACCGCCTTCCAAAACCCAGGTGCTGCAGAACCTCAATTAAGAAAGACCAGGAAACCGTGTCAAAAGCTTTCGAAATGTCAAGTTTCAGAAGGATATGAGGCTCTTTGCTTCTATGCATGGCTCTGGCAAGTTGCTGTACAAGCAGGAAATTGTCGTGGACATTCCTTCCTCGGACGAACGCACTCTGATTGTTAGAGACCAACTTGGGCAGCATTGGAGCCAATCGAGTAGCAAGAATCTTGGTGACCAACTTAGCAAAACTGTGGATCAGACTTATAGGCCGGTAGTCCTTTACCATAGAAGCATCCTCAGTTTTAGGCAGCAAGGTTATGTATGCTGAATTTAACAGTCGGAACTTAAACACATGGCCCCCATAAATAGCAGACAAGGCAGCAAGAACATCACTGCGGATGATACTCCAGCAGGCCTTGTAGAACCTCCCAGTGAAACCATCGGGACCAGGGGCTTTGTCCATCGGTAGGTCCCTAATTACTGCCCACACTTCCTCTTCTGTAAAGGGGGCTTCCAAAGGAGAGAGATCATGCTGCTGCTGCGTGTGGAAGGCTGCAAGGTTGAAAGAAAAATCCCTTTCCTCCGCAGAACCTAACAGATTCTCATAGAAGTCAGCCACCACATCCTGCTTCTCCTCTTGTGAAATATATAATCTGTCCTCAACTTGCAGCTTAGAAATAAAATTCTTCTTCTTTCTATACCGCGCCTGCTGGTGGAAGAAAGATGTATTTGCATCACCTTCCTTCAGAAACAACACCCTAGACCGTAATTGCGCGATGGTGCGCTCCAGAGAGGCCAGCCCCAGACAATGTAACTTGAGCTTCCGACGCAGCCACTCCTCCCCATGAGAAAGAGCACGAGAGTCCCTTGCAATTTCTAACTGGTGCAGAATTTCCTTAGCCATAGTGAGCTGTAACTTGATATTGCCAACCCTACGTTGGCTCCACCTCTGTAATCCCTTACTGAGCCTCTGCAGCTTCAAGAATATACACTCGACTGGGCAAGTAGAAGAAACAGGGGCCTCCCAGTTCTGTTTAACTGCATCAAGAAACCCGGGTAGCTTGGGCCAAAAACTCTCAAAATGGAACCTCCGTTTACCTCTGGAGCAGACCTTAAGGCCAAGAATCAGGGGGCAGTGATCAGAAACACCAGCTGTAGTGCTCTGCAACACAGCATCCGGAAAAATTTCTTCCCACTCAACAGAACAAAAGGCACGGTCCAGCCGGACAAGAGTGCGGTTGTCACGCTCATTGGACCAGGTGAACTTTCGTCCCAAAAGAGGAATTTCTTTCAGCTCCAAATCATCAAGGAGGTGTCTGAAATGACCCATCATTGCCCGATTCAGATTGGCATTGTTTTTGTCAGCTGCTTGGTATATCAAATTGAAATCTCCTGCAGCGACCCATGGCCCAATACATAAGGCTCTGCTGTCTCTCAGTTCTTGAAGGAAGGCCAATTTGTCATCATCCTCTTGGGGACCGTACACACCAACCACCAATTACGGCCTTCGATCTCGGAGAACTGAACTGAGACCGAAAATCTGTCAATCCGAGAAGAAATTGCCTGAACTGATGCACTCTTCCAAGCGATAATAATACCCCCACGAGTGCCATCAGCAGGCAGTGAGACCCACTCATCAAATTCAGACCCAAAAACTGAGCAAATGAAAAAATTGTTAACCGCTATCACTTTGGTTTCTTGTAGACAAACAATATCCACTCTGGACGATAGGATTACATCCCTCACGGAGTTCCTCCGGGCTTTCATATTGAGGTCGCGGACATTCCAAAGAATGGAAGATGGATTCATTGACACAGAAGGAAGTCGACCATTCCAGGATTACAGATCAGAGGCCATCCAGCGGGGCTGCCAAACGCACCTCCAGCCCATCTTCTACTGTCCATCCAAAAATTGCTGCCAAAGCAGCGAGCTGAGAATCATATATGGGATTGCAGAACAGCTTGCTGTATTGGTCTTGGGCATCCGCGTCGATATGCTCATTAACAACAGGAAAGCCCAGGCTCTGAATCACCCGTTTTTGCGCTTCTGAGGTCACTGGTCCCAGGGAACAGGGGCCTACCCTGGCCACCCTCCTGCTACAACGAGGAACCGAGCAGGGAGGCCGAGTCTTGGAACTTCGCTTGGGAACGCATGGAGGATGGAGGATGCTATCAGTGGGTCTTGTGATCTTACTTAACAGCTCACACCTCGCCAAAGAGGTAGGGAAGACCACCGGGGGGCTTGACGGTGCTGGGCTTGGCAGAGCTGGAGGAGGGGCCAACGGGGGACTTGGCGTAGCCTGAGAGGAAGCAGCCCGGGCCCACCGCCTTCGACGCCTCAAGTAGACAGTCAGGGCTCGAGGCCTGCAGAGGGGCGGCAGGCGTTGCCGCAGGGGGAGAAGCCATACGGCCGTGGTCGTCCTCGGCGAGGGACGCGGCGGGCGAAGAGAGGCCCACACCCCCTGGGGAGGCAATAGCCAGAGGCGAAGGGGGCGACGCCGTTGGGGGAGCGTCGGAGCGCATCGGAGCTGGCGAGGGGGGAGCCCGGCTAGCACTCGGCGCCGGATCGTCCTGAGCAGGCACCTCCAGGTCCAGGGGAGCACCAGTCCTGGGCTCAACCACTGGCTGTGGGGAGGCATCCGGCACATGCAAGCTAGCCGAAGGCCCAATAGTAGAATTTGCTGAAGAAGACACCAGGGATGGCCCGCTCGACACCAAGGCACGCGCTGTCTCCTCGAAGCCCCGCGCCAAAACGGCATTAACTGCCGCCTCCTCGAGGTCCTCGCGCCCGGCCCCCGAACAGCCACCGCCCAACGGGGAGGCCTGATCCGCCGAACCCCACGTCGGCTCGCCGTCTACCCGCACGGTGCGACCTGCGCCCAATCGCGAGTGCACGGGGGCACGAGCCCAGCAGAGGGATCGTCAGCCGACGAATTGTGCCGATGCCGCCATTGCCGTCGCTGGGAACCGTCGTTGGCCGGAGCTGGAGGTGGAGGCAGACCTGAAACTGCCGGAGGTGATGGCAGAGTCGTAGAGATTGCGATTGGGTAGGACAGAGCACGTGCCGCCGGAGGTCCGTCTTCAACCGCCATAGGCGGCTCCTCAACGAATAGGTCCATCGCCTCCGGGATGAGCTCAGGGTGGGAGCTCCAAGCGCGAAGCCGGAAGACGTCCCGGCGGTCCAGGGATTCCGCCGCGACCTCGCCGACAAGGCAGTGCTCGTCCAGAAGGAGCACCGCGGTCTCCACATCCCAGGCATGCGCGGGAATTCCCCTGATCTCCACATCAACGGCATGTGCCACCGCCACGCCAGAAGAACGGAAGAGCCTCGTCCATCTTGCTATGTGGAGGCGTAGTGAGGAAGAAATCAAAGGCCTCCTGCCATCTAGCACACGGAGCGCCGTGGCCTCATCCTGGAGGAGGATGAACTCGGTCGCCGAGGCTCGATGAAACACCATAGACTCCTCGGCAACGTCGAACCTACGTGCGATCAGCGTGGAGACTGAGGCCATCGGCACAGCCTCCAGCCTGCCAATGCACGTGACGACAAGGGCATGGCGCAGCCTCTCCTCCATGTCAACGACGCCAGCCAAACGGGCACGGAAGCACTGTGGCCTGCAAACGGGGACACCGTCATCGGGGAGAGCCCCGCTGGAGTCCGAACCGTCATCCGAGACGCTAGGAGGTGCAGACGAAGAACTGATCGACGGACGTCGCCGCTGGGGCCTAGGGCGTCGGCAACGGCGACGCTGGCGCTCCCCGTCAACATCCCTAGCAGGCGCCGTCGCCCCACTCCCATCCATCTGGCCCGAGAGCACTGCCACAGCTGGTGCCAGGGAGGGGGAGCGAACGACCGGGCGCCACACAAGCTTCTGCGCCGGAGCCCGTCGACTTGGGCAGGCCACGGCGTGGTGCCCCTCCGCCCGGCAACGGAAGCAGCGCGAACGATGGCGACAATCGGTAGCGCGATGGGAGCTCGAGAGACAGTTGAAACACTTCCCCTCAAGATCTTTAGGAACGGGGCGGCGAGGACGCGGCCGGGGCCGCAAGCGCCTCCACCGAGCTCGCCGGCTCTCGAACACCTGCCAGCCTGGGTCAGGGTCAGCCGGAGGAGACGGCGCAGATGGCCTCATTAGCGAACGGGCCTCCGGGGTAGCGGCGAGAAGCACGTCATGGAAGGTGGGAGTCACGCCATCCGGGGACGAAGGACTGGAGTCCCGCCACCGCAGCGACTTGGGCCTGCCCGCCGGCGCGGGGAGAGGGGAAAAAGGGTAAACCGGCGCCTCCAGGGGTGGGGTGGCCACGCGTAGCGGACGCGCGACCGTGAGGGTGGCCGCTGGCTCCGGAGTGGAGGCCGATGTGGGGCTGTGGGGGTGAGCGGAGGCGCCGGGAGGGAGACGAGGGAGGTGCGGGAGGGGAGACGAAGCGAGAACCATCGATAAACTGGCGCGATTGTTCTAATTAACTAGTGTGTGGCGTGTCTGCATCCTGTTTTGGATGTTCTATACCTTTTTTTGCTTCTTTAATTAATTGGCACATAGCTCTCCTGCATGTTTGTCAAAAGAATTTCTTTAAGCACTCACAATTTATGTTTTTTTATTATGTCTTATATGAAACTAATGTAAGCATGTTTTATTCCATAAATTTTTGAAACACAGCCTGCAGTATTGGTAGGGCTGCAATATCGGCTCACTTTGATAAGAGAATGAAGTTTGTTACACCTGCTATCACAGGCACAGTTTCTAGATACATTCACGCCCTTTTTTGATAATGAACGACCACAGGCTAGTTTTTTTAAACGCAGACCATAGCCTACTAGCTACCCTTTTCTGGCTTCTAAATCCACCAGACCCTTAGCACCCAGCAAGGCACCACATGTGCATCTCATCGCTCACTGCTCGTAGGAGTCACTGGACAGACAGAGCTGTTGTTGAAGACTGTCATTACATTGCTTCCAGAGCATCCAGACGCCAAGTATGACCAGAGTGTTGAACCCCTTATGCAAGTCCCTGCTGTACTTGTGTCCGCCCTGTGCCACCATTCGGCGAAGATCATGTCCTCAGGACCTAGTGCGAGCATGGCAGGCCAAACATACTGAAGAGTTGGGGCCACAACTCCCTGGTGAACACTCATGCTGTGAAGACACTGAATATCTTTGTCATCTTGGTTGCACAGTGGGAAACAGGCCTGGTGTGCTAGTCCACATTTAGCAGCCTGTCAGCCTTCCAACACCTGTTCAAAATTGTCACCCACAGAATTTGCAGCGTCCGAGCACCCATGACTTAACAGTCTATTCGCTGGTTCAAAGCCGGTGGAGTTTTGGAAGTAGGCACAGCACACTAGCTGGAGGTTACTGAAAATTCCCAGGGCCATTGTGACGCCACTTATCGCGTCCTGCACATCTGGTTGAAGTTCCACCTCATACATCCAAGTATTCAGAGAGCACTGCAACAGAGAGTTGACCTTTGATGTCCTTGATCGATGACGGTTGGTAAGCACCTCCTAGACAGTGTGTTTTGCAGCTATGCACTTCGGTATAGCGGCAATCAGGCTGGGTGTCAAGTCCGCGAGATGCTGACGACGCAGCCACCGGTCTTTCCAAAACAGTAAAAATGCTATTTTGAACTGCTATATGGTACATGTAGTGCCTAGAACCCACTACCATTATTCTGTCTTCTACCACCAGTATTTAGTTGTTTTCCTTGACAGCACTATCTATTTCCTTGCTATAATTCTTTTATGGTGCTCATAACTTTTACCCTTATGTGCAGATTTCGAAAGATGCAAAGAATATACTAAATGATGTTGAGAAGACTGAGGTAACTAACCCCTTGTATTGCTGCCTTTTTCGCTATTGCTCCTGTAATTTTTTTTGATAGTTTCAATTTCAAAGATTCCAACTGACCCGTTCTTTCTTTCTCTTTAATTCGTTTTTTATGCATTAATGGTTATTTGTATGAAGAACCACCACCCTTGAAATTCATGGGATGGCCTATTTCTTTCTTTTTGTGCTTGTTAGGGAATAGGGATGGACTGGTGATAGATCAATTTCTTCCATTTCTCAAACCAAATATCTCATGAACTTGTGAAATGCATTCTCAGACCATTATGCTTCTGTAGTGATCTATAGGAAAGGTTCTTTTATTGCATATATCATGTGGAATTTTTATGGCATAACTTTTTTTGTTGTTTATTGGTGGTCTGCTGTTTGGATCACAGTATGTGGCACCAACTGTACCAATCACACATTCATAATACGGAGTACATGCTAATTTTATGGCATTTAGTTTGACATCCCGTAACTAACTATAATATCAAAACATTTTGATGGCATTACTGTAATATACACCATTATAACTCTGGTTCGTTAGTTTTCTCAAATTGTTGCCTACCCATGCATAGTCAGCTTTTGCCCTTCCTACTTATATCTCCTTATGCTTGCTGGGTGCAACATAATTTTTATTCTGGTATATCTCTATATTATAGGTTTCTGCTGAAGAAGAGAAGGCATCTTCTAACAAAGGTAAGAATACTCATATTAGTCCAATTTCGGAGCAAAACAAGTTCAAAGTATATGGATCTTCTCAATCACATGCTGATTTTGGGAATGTAGGCATGGAGATCGCAGAGACAACTACACTAGTTGTGAAAACTCCGCAAGCTGACTTGATGTCAAAGGGTAAAAGCCGCCGCAAATTAGGCATTCAGAAATCTCTAACTCAAGAATGTAAACCTGCTGAAGGCGCTGGCGATTCTGGAAATGAAAAGTTGCCTTACTCACTGAGTAATATTATTGATCTCAAGGTATTGCTTTTTATCTTGTTACATGCACTGGTCATTGTGTTTCATTACTTGCATCGGTGAAAAGTCTACTCTAACCTGTTGCAGGACAAACTCTCTCACTGCTTGTCATCACGTTTGCTCCGTAGATGGTGCATGTTTGAGTGGTTCTATAGTGCAATTGACTACCCATGGTTTGCAAACAGTGAGTTTGTTGAGTATTTGAACCATGTCAAGCTGGGTCATGTTCCCAGACTCACTCGTGTTGAGTGGGGTGTCATACGAAGGTTCGTAGTTTTCAATAATTTTATTAACTTAGTTGTATTTGTCCGCTAAGTTTAATTTTCTGCAGTTCTCTTGGAAAGCCACGTCGATTGTCAAAACAGTTTTTGCACGAGGAGAGAGAGAAGCTTGCACAGTATCGTGATTCAGTCAGACAGCACTATGCTGAACTTCGATCTGGTGTTAGAGAAGGCCTACCAACAGATCTTGCGCGACCTCTATCTGTCGGACAGCGTGTTATCGCCTGCCATCCTAGAACAAGGGAACTTCATGATGGGAATGTTCTGACTGTCGATCATAATCAGTGCCGGGTTCAGTTTGATCGACCTGAACTGGGTGTTGAGTTTGTGATGGTAATCAGTTACTATCTCACTTATGTTTTGATCATTTTATTGGAATTTTCATTTATAAGGTATTTTGATTTAAATGCTTTTACCTTATTTGTGATTACTTGTACTCCAGATATTATCTTGACTTGTAATAACTCCACTGTCCTGTCTGGATGTGATCCATTGCTTGCCTAGAGCCTAAAAATCTGTATATTTTGTTCCTTTGTTTCCCTTGCTATATCAAATATGCTTCCACCTAGGGCATTTTCTTACTCAAGGTCTTTGGTTGATATGGCATCTTGTGGAATCAAAATAATTGCATAGGATTTTTTCCCCATCGACAGCAATACACTGTTCCTATTGTTCTTATATGTCGTTTGCATACAAAAATGATGAAACAAAATGCACTGTAAAATCCACCACAAATTTAAAACAATGACATTCCAGCATTTTTTTTTGTTGGGAATAATTGGTCCTCAATAGGATCCATACAGTCCATTATGCTGAAATGCTAGTGTTCCTTGTACAGTTGTACTATCTATGTCTTGCAACACAACTAGGGAAATGCTTATGGAAGATTTTTGCCTCTCTATGAATGATGCTTCGCCTCCATTCAAGTATAAATAGAAATAACAAATATTGATGTGATTATGAAACTCCGGAAAGAGAAGTATGGTTTATTGAAAGGAACTTGTTTTGCAGGATATTGATTGCATGCCCCTGCATCCTTTGGAAAATTTCCCTGAATCTCTCAGACAGCAAAACATCATCAATGGATATTACAGCCACTTATCAGAAGCAAAATATGAAGATCAGATGAAAGAGTTGGGTGGTGGAAGCGCAGCAAGATACACATCGAATTTGAATGGTTCTGATGCAACCTTCCATACCCCTTCTGGTCATCCGATGAGTACTTTAATGAAGCAAGCGAAGGTAGCATGCTCGATGTGGAAGCTATTTACCTTTGTATAGTCAATTTAGAATATGCTAACTGTATTCCTTTTGGGTTTTGTACAATATGGTGACTCAATTTATTCCATTGCACAGGCCAAAGCAACAGTTAATGAGGTTGCAGTTGCTACACAACAGTCAATGTACCATCAACCATGCACTCTCTCACAGATACAGGAAAGAGAAGCTGATATAAGAGCTCTTGGTGAGCTATCACGTGCCCTTGATAAAAAGGCAAGTGCAACAGGCTTGTGCCTTTTTTTTCATCTCTCTCTATGTTTGCAGATGGGAACAGACTATGTCATGGCTCAAAGTGAAATACCAACCATCTTTGTTTTCTAACAAGTTACGGCTTGTATTGCAACCAAGAATATGAGTACACGCATGGATGTGCACTGCATTAGACAACTGAGCTGACCTTTACTTTTACGCTAATTCGCTTTTAACAATCTGCAGGCAGATATTGGCAGTTCACGTAATCGTATAATTTATCTTGTGGCAGCTTTGCCTTAATCTTAATTCTTACTTATTCAGTCTGCGCCATTGCTATCCTATACACAGAGTGCTGTACAGATGGTCACCCTGGCTAGAATTTTTTTTCTTGAAAAGGAATAATGTGCATGAGTTACGAATCCAATATTATAATTTCAGCCACCGATTGATAATGCTATCTTGCTGAGAAAATAGCACAAAGAGCAGATAGCAAAACAAGTATTTGAGCAGAAAGCACAAACTCATACCATGAGTAGCACTTAATCTTTCCTAGTCGTCATCTAGACGGTCTGATCACGTGTCCACACTCTCTAGACAATGGAAGTGAGGGCCTTGACTAGTGTCCAGGTGTCGTCTAGATGATAGACATGCATCTAGGTGAACACTGGATACTTGAAATGAGGTACTGATTATAGTCTCATATAGAGTATAAACTATAAAAAAATGGAGATAATCCACTCATCCTGTATGAAATATAAGTTCCTTTTAGTTCCCAGATCAGGCTATGGCTACAAAGTGTTGTAAATAGACACATGGACCTTCGGGCCTTCCACCTACTGGTCGTAGGTATACACGAGGTGTGCAGGGCCGGCGTGCGCACTTTTAGTATTGATGTTGATTTGTACCGGACAAGGATCTCCAGCGTCAGTTCTATTTCTATGTGCCAAAACCTGCAGCTGCCGGCCCTGAGCCCGCATGCGCACTTTTAGTATCGATTGTTGATTTGTACTGGGCAAGGATCTCTAGCATCAGTTCTATTTCTATAAGCCAAAACCCAGAAATCCTTTCCTTGCCCATGTACATGCATGTAACTTGCACCCATATCAATCAATCTACTATTGTGTGCCATATTCTCGCTTACACAAAGTACTGCAATCGTTGTAAGAATCATTACTTGCCTGCAGTTTGTAGTTTGCCATTAAATGTATTGGCCATTCCATTGTCATTTGTTAATATACATGTTTTTTAGTTTTACATCATTCCAGTGGCTTATGGTGAACTATAAATCTTTCTGTAGGAAGCTTTACTGGTAGAGTTGAGGCACATGAACGAAGAAGTGTCTGGAAAGCAAAAGGATGGGGAAATTATCAGGGACTTGGAGCATTTCAGGAAGCAATATGCTATGGTGCTTGTGCAGCTAAGAGATTCGAATGATCAAGTAATGATCCCAACTTCAAGCTATCACTTTAATAACTTCGGTTTTCACATAGTTGGGTGAATGACACAACACATTTTTCTACTCAGGTGGCGGCAGCTTTGCTTTCACTTCGCCAACGCAACACATATCATGGGAATCCAGTTCAGTCATATCCTAAATCCATGGAAAATGGCATAGCCCTTACCGGAGCTCCAGATCATTATAACCTTTTCGGTTATATTAATCCAGAGTCTGGTTCTCAAGTGATTGAAGTTATTGAGACTTCAAAGTGCAGAGCAAAAATGATGGTTGATGTTGCTATCCAGGTCTGTCGTTTTGTCCAAAATTATTTGTATTCTTTTCTGTATGATGTATAATGCCATCTGACCTTGGGTTCCTCATGGTCTGGACCTACTTTATCCCTTTGTATAGTTTGAATCATCGTCTCTACATTTTGAACTGACGGAGGATGCTTTCCACAGGATCGATAAACTGACTCAGTGCTGAGTGCTCACTACTAGCTACTCAGTGATGACTGCTTACTGAAATATAAAAACTGCCTATCTAAATAATAAATGTTTAAGTTCATAATAGAACTTTGGACCTGTTTTATCTAAACTGATCATCAGTGTACTGTGTTTGAATTTGAGATGCACATGTTATAACTTCCAGTAGGCCATTTGCTTTTGAGATGCGCTGTCAGCTTGTTAGGAAGCAGCTTCCATGTATCAAAATCTTGTTTGTTATCTCTATTGTCTGAATAGAGGTTTCATATAGTTTTTAGAAGTGTCTACTCTGCTGAAGCATTACCTGTTTTATTCCCTGGATCCATTATTCGTGCTACATTGTTATGGATGCCTTTGTGGGGCATACCTATCAGGGCACGCACCTAAATAAAAGGCTGAAGATTAGTTAGCTGTTCTCTTAGACTATGGACAAGTTGTCAGGCAGCGTTGTTATAAGCCGCAGAGAGGGAAAGAAGAGGTTAAACAGAATTAGGATCTCTAAGTTCAGAGCCTCCTGGGGATGGCGAACCAGATCCAATCTGCAATTGCAATCTCATGATTTATCCAAACAAAGCTCCCAGTTTCTAGTCCCTATCATACATATAGATCCAAGTTTTTTGTTCCCTTCATCACATTTCTTTTTGTTTCAGTGCATTTATTGCTGCTTTTCTTTCTTACTTTTACCAGACTATGTGCAAAGTGAGTGAAGGAGAGAATGCTTATGCAAAAATAGGGCAAGCGCTAGATAACTTGAATAACCGTGGTACTAGCTCTGGTTCAAGCATACTTGGGATAAGACGGGTACCTCCTGATTCTGGACAATCAAATGCATCTTTTCAAGATAACTGCTCGACCGTCCCAGCTACAAATAGAAGTTCAAGGTTGCCAAATGGGTGTGATTCCGAAGCCCAATTTCCCGCTGAGTTGATATCGTCCTGTGTAGCTATGATGCTTATGATAAAGGTAAATCATCCAAGGTCCATGTGTTATTTAGCCTTACATTCCAAAACTCCCCCTGTGCCTAGTGGTCTAACGCTTCCATCGGTCTCTTTCGCCAGAACTGCACGGAGAAGCAGTATCACCCTGCTGAAGTTGCACACATCCTTGATTCAGCACTGTCGGGCGTGCAGCCACGCAGCTCCCAGAACATCCCAATCTTCAGGGAGATCGAAATGTGCGTGGGTATCATCAAGAATCAAATGCTGGCGTTGATACCCACTCCAAGTGGCTAGCTCCACGCCTGCTATGGGCATCTTAGCTAATGTATTTCGGAAATGAAAAAATGGCTACATGTATGTGGTGTGCAATATTCCTTTTTTTCTTTTTTTGTTGTTTGTACAAGGCGTGTATTATTATTTATTGCTTGTTTATATCCAACCGTGGGGAAATTCTGTACGTGCTCGGTGCTCCCCTGCAAGTGTCTTTCCCTCCAGTTTTGTTGTCTATTTGCATTTATTTTGGGAAATTTCATTATAGATTTCCTGCAATAACTGTCTTACAAGATGATATATATGCTAGGCAACTGACTGGCACTGGCCTACAAGGGATGAAGCAAATAGAGTTGGCATGTGTTCCTTTGCCATATTCTCATTATCGATGGCCACCTGGTCGAAGCTGAATAAGCTCGTGTCAAAAAGATTCTGTTTCAGATTTGTGATCTTTTACCAACCTACAGCCGTCAATATGTCGCAATACCCAAAAGGAGGTCCAGCTCCGACACCAGTGACCACTTTACTGTTCTATTCTATTATTCTTTTTTTCCTGAAATCTCCACTCAGGAACCTTTTACTTCATCTGGGATGTTAGCCTTTACCTTAGGCTCCAACAGTTTTCGTTTTCCTTCCCACTGCTTAAGAGGTGTTATATAAATGTTTCACAGGATATAAGTGATTTACACAGCAAACCCCAAAAAAAATAGAAAAAAAGCGCCACTTCTGTATGTGCCTGGTAGAGATTTTATTTGATGAGCGTTGAGATTAGGTTTGATGAGCAAAGATCACAAGTACTTGAAAACTTACTTTAGGTCAGCTGCATTATCCGGTTGTGCTTATATTTGGGAGGCTAAAAAAACTCAGCAAAGATCACAAAGCATGAGAATAAGCTTCACTTGTCGGCTTTGTCGCATCATGGATTTGTGATGGCGCAGAGGATCTGTTTTCTGTGGCCCTGAGTTGAGCGCACAGAAACGGCGGATGTCAAATACGAGCGAACATCGGACATACACATACATAAAATCTCTTACGCGTATATATTCTAGAAAACGGAGAGAGACTAAACTACTCGATCTGCAAACATGCGAGGAACTCTGGGGACTTTGTAAAGAATTGAACCCTGGTAACTTCGTAAAGAAAGGGATCCCATGGTCAGAGGATGACCTAAAGAAACTAACAGCCCCAAGGACATGAACTCATCGCCGAGGAACGCCGCAGCCCGCAGGGCCGCCGAGGAGCGGCGTCGATCGATCAAGACGAGCAGCACAGGAAGTCCAGGATGCTGGAGCAGCCGTCGTAGCAGCAAGAGCAGCTGCAAGCACATGGCGGGCGGACGTCAAGAAGCCAGTCAATCACGGGCAGAGCAGTGCAGCAGAAAGGAACGTAACAGGCAGGGAGCCCTCTTACCAGTCGTCGACGGCCTTGTCCTTGAAGTCGTCGGTCGCGGACATCGCCTGCGCGGACGGGGGTTCCATCGGCCACCAGCAGCTAGGTGCCTGTTGCGCGTGTGGACTGTGGAGGGGGGAGGGTCAGAGCTCAGAGCCAGAGGTTGAAGTCCAACAGCAACAAGAAACGATGCGGTGGCTGCTGACCGCAGACCGAGAGGCGGCGGCAGACTCCCCCCTGTAATCACGGAAGGCACGCAGCGGCAAAGGCTGGATGGAAATGGAACGCGAGAACATGGGATGGAAGGCTGTACCTGAGTAAAGAGAGGATTTCGCGAGAATTCGGGTTTCGCCTGTGTGCAGGCCTGATCAAACGTCAGGTCGGGTCGGGTTGAGGTCAGACCATGGATTGTGTATGATGGTCCGTATCCGATCCGCGTCTAACATTGGGTCGGGTAGGGTTGGTCCATGCACGTTCTTCGAAGGCGTCGGGTCGGGTTTTCTCCGGATTGGGTCGGGTTTTTTCAAGTTTGGTTAGGTTTTGGATTAAAAATCATGGTCCGTGCTCGGTCCGTCGATTGTTGCGGATAAAAAAAATATGGTCTACGTCCGTCTGTTGTGCTTGGATCGAGTTTTTTTCGGACGGATTGGATCGGGATGCTCGGAGGAAGCTGACACCAGTTGATTACCACTTGAATATGGGCCTCCAGCTTGGACCTTTGGAGTCTTGCGCAGCGCCGGCCAATCTGGTGGAGGCGGCGCCGAATAGACTCGAGACACCCGCCTTTATCGCAATGCCAGCATATGCTATATCGTGTCTGCAGAAGGAAAAACTTTGTCCGTGCATGTCCGTTACGGCGGTACGTATACCAATTATCAAAGCGAGCTCGGCGCCGCGTGATGCATCAGGATGATGCGCACCAGTTATCTTGCAGCTCCATCCTGATTATCTTCGCATGGTTCCACACGATTATTGCATATATGGGCGACTCGGTTTCCTTGCCACATATTTTGTAGATATCATTTCTCTATTTTTGTGTTTGATTGAATGTACTCTGCAGGTCTACGATATAAAAAAAAACAAGTTTTCACACTACTATTTTTCACCTAATAAAAAAATATATCTCTCACATTGGTTGCACTAGATATGTTGGAAAAGATTGGAAAAAATTGAAAATGAGCTAAAACAGACAGAATAAAAATGTTTTCATCTTTTGGTCTTTTATTTTCTCTCATTGTTGTACACATACCTACGAAATACGGAGTAGTTTTCTTACCTAGAAATTAATGAAAAAAAATGCACCAATCTAGCGGTCTCGTTTTTTTAATTTCTTATTTCTCTTTTTTTTTTCCTTCTTCCTTGATTGCTGATTGGTTAGGTTTTTTTTTCTTGTACGCTTTAGATTTACTACGTGCATGTTGCACGTAACTCTATGCTGGTTTATTAAAATGAAACTGTTCGACTTGTAACTATTTTTTCTACCAAATGGATAAAAAAAAAAGATCAATCCGTGGTTACCACGCTGTACGGGATGATCCCCCATTCATATATGCTTGATACCAACGAACAAACATATTAGTGATTCGTGGTGTGTTCCTGAATAAAAAAGGAAGAGCGCTGCCAAAGCCTAAAACGAAACGCAGGGCGCGAAGAACTATCGGACGGGCAGGGTGAGGGGCAGGAAGCGCTAAGCGCATCGGCATCGTCCATTTGGCACCCGCGCCGCTCCACCTTGACCGACTGTACGGGCGGCACGGCTGCGCCGTTTGACACGTTGCCAGGCAGTCCGCTCTTCCCCGCCAAGTCTCGAACCCCAAACACAAGCAAAATCAAAGGCAAAAGGGCACCCAGCCCAACCGTTCTCCCGCCCTCCCTAGTCCCTTCCTCCGCAAGCCTAGGGCTTACGATGTACGGGGGCGGCGGCCACTACGACGGTGGCGGCGCTGGCACTGGCGCTGCCAACTCCAACTCCCTCTTCGGCGGCGGGGGATTCATGCCCTCGCAGTCTACCGCGGTCCCGGAAAGCAGCGGAGTCTCCAAGGTTAGTCCACAGGCCACACAAAAAATGAAATCTCCCGTTTGTGTTTTGCTGTCACTGGATTTGTCATCGCCCGCCTGACGCAGTCCACCGTGCGCTCTCTCGATTGATGCTGGTCAGCAGGGTCGGAGCGCGCATGCGCTGCTGCCGCTCACCGTGAAGCAGATCATGGACGCGGCCCGGGCCAGCGACGACAAGTCCAATTTTGCCATCAATGGCGTCGAGGTGTCCACGGTATGGATTTTTCCTCCTTCGGGTGGCGCTTAGGGTTGCAAAAATTGTTTCTTCACGTGCGCCGACTGATGCTTGCCGTGGCCTGGATGGGTGGAAGATTGCCTATTCGTAGACACATTTCAGAAAAGAAAATTTACTTCTTTCTGTTGAAAACTAGGCCCTTGGTCATAGGTATGGCCGGTTCAAATGAAATGGTTCCCTCTTATGCGATTTATTTCAAATATGTTTTAATTTCCTTACTATAGTGTCTGCATTCTTTGTCCAGTTCTTTTGTGAAAACTAGTCCATCTCGTTTTAGACGGCTTTGCATTGAGCATTTTGCGGATATCAATTTATAAAAGTCATTTAACTTTTGTATCTACTCTGAATTTCAGGTTAGGCTTGTTGGACGCATGCTGGGTAAGGTTGAACGGGTTACAGATGTTACGTTCACTCTTGATGATGGCACTGGCAAGATAGATGTGAATCGCTGGTAGGATGCTTCATATTGTCTTTGGTTGATGTTTAGCTTTTTTTGGATTGTCCCATAAATTTTCTGCCCTTGTTTTTCCAAGGGAAAATGAATCTTCTGACACTAAGGAAATGGCTGATGTCAAGTAAGATTGGCAAAATAACTGTGGCACCTTAGCAATTTAGTTTTCTATATACAGCCAAATTAATAGCTTTGCTTTGTTTTGGTTTTACAAGTAACGAGAACTATGTCATTGTTAATGGCGGTCTGAAAGGTTTTCAAGGAAAGCGCCATGTCGTTGCTTACTCTGTGCGGTGAGTTCTCTGTTAATCTCCCTCTCCCTTGCACGGTGATTTCCATTCTCAGGGTCTTACTGAAGACTATTTGATATTTTTCATGGATAGCACGCTACTGTACTAAAATCTCATTTTGCTGTGGTGAGTGGCTTGTTGAATTTAGGCTTTTCCTGTGGGTAGGTAGTTATTATATGAAAAAGGCTTATCTGTGGCAAATCGCAACTTTTGTGGTTGCTAGGCGCGTGCCCAGCCTTTGATGTCATTTATACGTCATTGTTAATGAATATGTGATGTTTCGATGTTGCTCAATCCAACATCATATCATATTGAAAGTTGTTTGCATACTATGATGTCTGCAAAATTGGTAGCAAGATTTCTTACTGATGACCTTGTTTTATGGAGGGGCTAAACTTGCCTCGACAAATTCCTTGTGATTTTAATACAGATATTCCAGCAATAAATTTTTCTTGTAATCTTACTGTTTATGATGTCTTATCAGACGTGTGACGAACTTCAATGAAATAACCCATCACTTTCTGCACTGCATTCATGTGCATCTGGAGCTCACCAGGCCAAAAGTATTAGCATCCCACACATTTTATTCTGGAGATGAATTTCTTACAAGATTCCGTCCTCGAATACAAGGGATTTTAAGTTTGTCCCAAGTCTAACTTTTTTAAAGTTGACTTGAGTTTATAGAGAAGAACAATAATATCTATTGTATCAAATGAGCATCGTTAGATCCATTATGTAACATATTTTCATAGTTTACTTCCCTTGTAAACTTTGTCAAACTTATAATGGTTTGACTTAGGACAAACTCATAATCCCTTATATTTCAGGACGGAGGGACTATTATGTTGTTTTGGCAGTATGTTTTCAGTGATATTTTTTTTCCACCGTGTCTTGACTGCAGTCTCAAATGAATGCTAACACAGCAACCCCTCGTCATGCTAACCAAGTTCAGTTTCCCAATAATCAGGTTGGTTTCTAACTGTTTAATTTTCCGACTATATATGTTTTTTGTCTGATGTTTAATCCTTAATTCCTCAGGCTGCACCATTTTCTGCATCAGGAAACGCTGCTGGAAACGATGTATCCAACTTGGTCGTGAGTGTTTTTCACCACCCAACAGTCGTGTAAGTTAATTACAGTTGATTCTGCCCTCTAATGTAGTTGATGTGCTTGTGATATTGACGAGTGTTTTCATCACCCAGTCATGTAAGTCATGAACGATTATGTTCACTAATGTGTTGGTGTGGTTCTGAATGCCTTGGATTTTTTATTTGATATGCATGAACACTCACGGATATGTCGCATTTGCTAGAAAAACGATCTACTTTTGAGTCACATCTTGTTTGATTATTCCGATAAAAAAGATTAAGAAGTTCAACTTTATCATATGAGCAACAAATAAAACCTTTTAGGTTGGAATCACTGTGATTAGTAAGACTCCTCTATCAGCATACGATTTTGTTAATGGGTTCCATGCAATCCATGTTGAGAAAATTCCCATGTTCTTGAAGATGCCGGTATGTTGTTAGGAAAAGTGGTCACTTGCTGAAGAGCGTAAGTAAAGTATTGTATTGTCTGACTCTGACACCAATTTTTTTAGCAAGTTGGAGTAAGAGGGCGAGGCTCTAAAGGGCATTTGTAGGATTGAGAAAATTCTCAAATCAGCTTATCAATTGAAAACAAAAACTCTGTAGATGAAGACGTTGTTTAAACATTGTCTCTTATGGTTGCAGGTGCCAATCCATTCATCCTATTCTCTATTAAAACTAGCATTTGTGTTTTTCCTACCACCTGGCAAAGGGCCTCTGCATGCCATTCAGCTGAGATAATCTATTGCTTTGTCCATTCATCCATGGACTCTGTATTTTGTTTGCACCACAATCACTTCATTTTCCAGTAAGTTGGTGTGCTTGTTCTTCTAGAAAGTCGATTGCTTGAGTAAAAGGAAACAAAGTTTGCATGCATGATTCATGTTCATGAATAGCATAGCAAAGAACCCAAACCCGAAGCATTGTAAATCTGGTAAAGAATGTACTCCGTATTTAGTAACGGTTTGGCCTAGACACACTAAGCTAGCCCAGGCTTCTGAACCTGTGAAACAAAAACAATTGTAAAGATAACAGATTTGTTTCTCAAGGGAAATTGAGTTCTCATTTTGGTGGATGCTGAATTTGATGAACACACAGCTGAGGTAATAGATTAAATGGGCCTTGTATATATTTCGTTTTGCAGTAACCCTGTATGTTTCTTCTGTCTATTTGCGTCATTGGTGTCCCAGTGAAAATTTCAAAAGCAAGTGCGTTATTGTATGTAAGAAAATATCAGACTGAGGACCTCATCTGCAGAGATCTGGAGCATGGGGTGACTATGGAATATGTTCTAGGTCAGCTTAAACTACCAGAGGATGTAGTCAGGTATTGTCCCTCCCTCAAACATATTCAACTTGCTATTTTTTTTTTCCTAACAAATACCATCCGATTGTCAACTTAATTCTGCGTTAAGGCAAGTCTTGTGTTAGTTAGCTTTTCTGTCCCATTTTTATATACTTAACTTTCCTGCTTTATGAACAGAAACTGATGATACAAACAAATTCTTACCAATAAAAATTGTCTGATGCCTTCTACTGAGGAAAACTGTGGTCCTAAATTCACTCGAAATGAATCTTTTCTTTATTATCTGTCCTGAGCTACAATCCTTGTTACTTCTACAGGAAGGTCATCCAGGACCATGTTGAGCACGGCAACATTTACAACACGATTGATGACTTCCATTTCAAGTCTGCCTTGAATGGCCGATCATGTTGAGTTAATGCGTCAGGCTCCTCAGTGTAGGTGTGGAGCCGTTTCAAGCAAGAACTGTAAGCACTCTGCAGGATTTAGTCGCATATCTTGCAGATAGTTATTAGGGTATCAACAGCTTGACATCTTTTCATAAAATAAAAAAAACAGCTTGACATCTAGGTTAGGTGTATCCAGTACTGCTCCCTTATGCAGTTATATGTAATGGAAGCATGAGGCTAGGTCTGCGTCTGTTGTGTTTGCTGCTCCGGTAACCCATCAGTAACCCCGCGTTATGTTTTCGTACCCATGAGTATTAAGTCTTGCTGCGGCGCTGTTCTGGGACTAGCTATACAAGATGGTATGGAACAGCGGGACAATAATCCCTACAAATTTGATAAGTAGTACCATTCCCGTTCCTAAAATGTTTCTTCTTTTGAAGAAAAACGTGAAGTACGCCTAGCCATGAATGAATTCAAAGGGACTACGGCCGATGAGCAAAGCTTTTGCTTTTGACATACAGATACAGACTACACGAAACAAGCTTCGATAGTTTCTTATCTTCTAGGCCTGGGAACCGATAATTACAGAACAGGGGGCGTGGCTACTTGCCGTTGCTCTATATGAGATCACGACAAACCGAGGAAGCTATCCACCTTGGCATTGGTCGCTCTCGACAAAAACTTCATGCAGATGGGGGGCTTCACCTTAGCGAGGGCCAGAATGGACTGCGGCAGGGTCCAGATGCCGTCCCCGCAGATCAGCCCCGACGCGACCGCGGGCCCGAACGCGTCCGCTTTGGTCTTGTTCAGCCGCTCCCAAACGAAGAGGATCACGCTGCCCAGGAACATGTCGATGGCAAAGTAGGATCCGATGTAGAACGGGATCGCCATCGCCATCGGCAGCGGGATGAACCTTGACACCTTGTTTGGCGTCAGGTCCCTCACCAGATTGATGAGGATTGCGGCGGCAAAGAAGATGTAGCACAGGGTGAGGCAGTTCTTCGGCAGCGATCCGAAGCCGTCCACGCCCAGGATCGCCATGTTGCGGTACACGATGGCGTAGGGCGCCGGGTACTCGGTGCCGCTCTCGCCGATGTCGCCGAACGCCTTGTAGAACAGCCAGAAGACGCAGGGCCCGATGACGCACCCCATCCCGGTGCCGATCACCTGACTGACGAACATAGACCTTGGCGACGCCAGTGTCAGGTACCCTGTCTTGAAGTCCTGCATCAGGTCCGAGGCGGTTGACACGATGCTCATCATGACGCCACACGCAGCGAGCCCAACGAGGACGCCGCCGTGTGAGAGGCCGGCCCATGCGCCAAACACGAAGATGGCGAGCTTGCCGTAGGTGGAGGCGAGAGACCAGTCAGTGAGGCCACTTCCGTACGCGTTGCAGAAGGCCAGCACAGGTGCCACGACATAGGCAACCAAAATGTAGTACCACTTGAGCTGCGGGAAGATCTGAGGAAGGGTGCCGATCGATATGGCAGCAACTGCAACATAGCCCCCATATGCAACTGACTTGGGAATTTGATCTTTCAGAAAGATCTCAGTGCGACGCTCATCGTCGAAGGATACAGATTCAGCAGTGGACATGGATCTGCCATTGTCCGAAACAGGGAGCATGCTTTTTGAATTTTGCTGAGCCATTGATACGAAGCCCGCGATTGTGCGGATCAGCACCTTAATGAAGTTGTATAAACCGTCACCCAAAATCAAAGCAATGGAAATAAAAACCTGCAATTGCATGGAACTAGTAGTCATATTCTTGATCACAAAACTAATTTTCTTTCATAGAGACGCTGAATGGTAAAGCTTTGGGAAAAGATAATCAGCCATAAGTAGGATGTATGTTTACCCTGTAAGCCTGTAGCCCATGTAGACTTGACTCTTCGAGATCAGCTGGGTACCAATCCCCCTTCTTCTTGGCAATGAGAGGCCACATTACACCCCATGAGAGAATACCACCCAGCAGAACAGACACATTCACAATGTATGGGCAGATCATGCCAACCCCAATATATGTAGGAGAGAAGTCAAAGAAGAACCTGAAAGATGATAAAGCAGCATTCAGCACGGGAGACAAATAACACTGAACTAGCACTCTAGCAGTTAGTCAAATGGAAATACTAAGAACAAAAATTCGGTCACTTGACATAAAGAACCACCGTTTTCTTTTTGCAACATAAGAAGAGACATGGATGAATTTGCAAGCTCTTGTAGTTTCATCAGACAGATTAAGTATAATGTATTTCAGATATTGGACATGCTACGTATCATAGTCAGGATAGGTGTTATATCAAGGATAACGTCACGGTTCTGACCTATTGTGATAAGCTTCAAGGCCCAGTGTGGGAAAATTTTTGAATCCACAATCATCTCCTGCGGTGTAGAACCACTGGAAAAAGCCCCAGAAAAAGCTAAAGACGAAGTACTTGCCCAATGTCTTTACTTGCTTCCTGAAATATATCATTGTTGTAACTTGTAAGTGGAGTTGCAGGAAATGAACCAGGCTGTGAAAGCTACTGATACACTTTCTGCAAGCTAAAAGTGGCCAAAAGCAGAACTGTGTAGATATACTTTGCAAGCTTGGCGCCTTCGGGTGTGTGAAAACCATTGATGAGATATGCAGTGGCTGTGCCACTTGGATAGGTCAGCTTGTAGTCAACAATCATAATCTGAAACAAAATTAAGCGGATGAGAACAAAGTTTGCTTGCATACTAAGAACATAGTGGAGCGAAGAGTTGAAGACATACTTTTCTTAGGGGCACGAGTGCAAAGAGACCAATGAAACTGACAAGGAATAGGAAACCTATCATCCACCCAAGGTGAGGATCCTTTATATTGTTGGCATCTTTAGCCTCTGTTGCTTGTTTAGCTATTTTGTCACTCATTCCAAACAGATAGCTGCCGAACCCACCTGATCAATTGTAACAAAAACGTGTAAGTCCTTTTGCATACTTCTTTTCTTTCCACTTCAATGCAACATACTAGTTGGTCCAGTGATGTAAGTTACAAGCATCAGAAAAATAAATAAAATGGTCCACTTAATTATTTGCTTTGGACGAATAAGGGACCAAATCAAGCTACTCACACTATAACCACTTCAAAACACAGAGAATCATTCATCACTCAAGTTCCTGAAAGCTTTGTTGCAGGCTTGCAGTCTGGGAATGGAAAACAGATGCAAATTTAAACTTGCTGATAAGAGTAACTTGTTGATTCCAGCCTATGCATATGGGCATTTCGTTGCAAGATTTCAAATTATTGCCAGCCCGCAATACCAGCAGCTGCACATGATGGAGTAAGCATCAAAGTATCATAAATACATGGTCCTCAGATAAGGCTGCAGATCATAAATATAGTTGTTTATGTTCGACCAATTGCTTCAGATGCATGTGTCATGCCTACCGAAGGGGGGAAATAAAAGAAAAGCGACATATGCGCCATGCGTCTATTTTAAGGGGAGGAGTCCCCCCAAGGTGAAGCCTGTCCTGAACACCTTCTGAAAAATACAAATGGCAATTTACTGCCCAAATTTGGTCACCTAATTATCATCATAAAATCACCATTGACTTTCATGCACGTTGTTTATTCGGCAAACACACCAAACACAAGCTTTCGTAAATTTCGTACTAGCCTTCTAGTCACTTCATTGAATCAGGCGACTATCGTATCAGCCATGCACTCCCCGAGAGGGCTGAGACCACACAATCACCCTACAGTCCACCAACACAATGACATACTGAACAACAAGTCCAATCCGTTCATCTGCCCCCGGTTGTCCAGTTCTTTACCACTAGTTCCTCTTTGCCGAAAACTCTACTTATGAATCGACAATGAAAGCGATCGGTTGGTGTCTTCCTTTGGGGCAAAAGAGCAACCGATTCCCTGACGTTCCAGGCCTACCTACTACAGCAAACGCTATCTATCTGCGTCATCCTCCCACATCCAAAAGCCACTGCGCACAAACCAAGCGAAGAGACTGCTCTACTGTTGTTCCTCCAAACAATTGGAACGACACATCGGCGATCCATACGAAGGCGAGCACGAGATCGACGCGACAGCGGCTCCCACCCAGCAGTCCGGTCGCTAAAACTCGCTACTCTCAAGCACTGAGCAATCCCAATCACAGACGACGGCCATTGAAGTACTAGCTATAGCTACTTAACGAGGTGCTCTAGAAGCTTTAATTAGAGATGATGGGGGCCGGCGGGAGTGGTTGATTACCGACCGCTGAACGCGATGCCGTAGGCGGAGACGACGCAGGTCTGGATGACGGTGTTCTCCTGCCTGGTGAAGGGCTGGCGCAGGAATCCCATCCTCTCGACGGCGGCGGTCCACATGCGGACGAAGAAGAAGCCGAGGAGGCCCGCGGAGACGTTGAGCGAGGGGATGATCCCGGTGGTGAGGTTGAGCTTCATGACGATGACGCTGAACATGACAGCGAGCAGCGCGCTGACGGCGAGCGCCCGCAGCGTGAGCTGCTCCCGCCACGGCGGCAGCAGGCTTGTCCGCGAACACCCGCTCCACGGACGCCTGGTCGGCGGCCCCCGCCCCCGCGCCGCCATTGCCGCCCAGCGCCTCGTCGCCGGCCGCGCCCTTGCCCGCGTGGCGCTGCCGCAGCGCGGGCGACGCCGCCTCCGACACCTCCTCCTCGCCCTCGCCTCCCGCCGCCATTTGCCTGGCCGCCCGCTTGCGGTCGGCTTGGTGTGGCTGCCTGCCTTTTCGGTTTGGGAGTGGTGGTGGGAGGGAGGGAGGGTCTGCCGCACGGGCTGGCGGCTTCCGACTTCTCCGGGGGGAAAGGAGAAGAAGAGAGAGAGAGAGGGGAAAAAAAAAGGCTGGCTGGGTTGATGATGCGCTGTGCAGCAGCTGTTTCTGTACGTGCTGCTCGTGTTCGACATTTATTTAAGAGCAGCAGGTGTGGTTGCCGTGGGGCGTGGGCCCGCGCGGCGAGGCTGACGGTGACCGTCTGATGAGATCGGACGGGGGCGACGTGGTTTGACTTGGATCGCTCCGTAATGGCAACCTGACGGGGGATTAATTACAGTCGAACAACGGGACTGCCATTTGTCTCGATTATTTTGTTAGTTTTTCTTGTATACTCCACAACTCCGTGGTAGTTCTCGAGATGGGCTCGATAAGAGTGGGAAAAAGAGGGGATGCTACTATGTTCTCGAAAATGATAGGCACTTGAGGCCACGGCATCACCGTATTATAATTTATATCTGATGTTTATCTCGCCAGCCCCGCTAATCTTTTGATCTTGCTGTCCTACTAGCATTTTCTTGGCGTCAATCATTGCGACCTTGTCGCTGTCCCGTCCCCGCCGAGAGCGAAACGCACTGGCCGTGGCGCAGGGCATGGCACATTGGCACCCCCATCATCTTTTCTTCTTCCTTGCTTTCCTTTCTTTTTTTGATAGTAAGTGGCATTTTTCTGTCTGGGAATTGAGCTGATGCCGAACGAAGCAAAGAACAAGCATTATCGTCTCGGTGCAATATATACCTTCGCATCTTTCGACGTGGGTTAGCAGCCGGCCTGGGCCGGTCTGTCAGCGCCTGGGCTGGGACCACCGTTTTTTGGGAAGGCGCACGCACGGCCGCCGGCGGCGGCCCCAGCGGCCGATCGAGGCGAACCCCATGATCAAAAGCTCAAAGCCCATTCCCCCAATCCCCAGCGCCGTGAGCCGTCGCGGAACGCGCAGACGAGCTCTGCCCCTGCCGATCGGGACGAACGGCTCCGTCGTCGATCGACGTGCCCTTTCTAATTAATCCGCTCGCGCTTCCCGTGAATGACGAATGCATGAATGGTTGCGGTTCGTCCGGCGAATGACGGTAGTCCCCGCGCCCGCATGTGAAGAAAGCGATTAGGCGGCGGCGGTGCGGCGCCCGCCCCACCCACGGGCGGCATATGGCTATGCTAGCTACGCTGTTCTTGATGGCGATCCCACATGAACGAAAATGGAGCAGCGAATGCACGCGGGTCCTGCTGCTCTGGAAAGGAAGTGAGGTGGGGGATTGGATTGGATTGGATTCTTGGCGCCGGCATTATTGATGGGCGCCCAGCCGGCCCATGCGCTCCTGGCTTGGCTGGATTAGCAAGGACTGTATCATAGCTTAATCATCGTCTGCTACAGATTACTCGATCGTATCTAGACATGATACTATCACCGGACGTATACGTCCAGGATAATATATTATCCCTCCATCTAAACACTCCTAGACGAAGCCGTGTGACGGTGACGACAAGTTAATGCGTTATCTGAAGAAGGAAGCCCCAGTTGATTTCGTGCGTTTCCCTCTTTCAAATTCTAATTAAATCTCTCGGTGAAGTTAACGCCTCGACACAAAAAAAAAAAAAACCTTAATCAATGGGGGTCGTAGCTGCGGCGGCTCATCCGCCCGCCGCTTGTAGATTCACGGCAGCTGACCGCGCGCGCGCGATAGCTTGGTGGAGGAGAGCACGTCGAGCGCTGCATTGCATCCATCAGCTAGCGAATGTCCGGAGAATCTGCTGAGACGCCACGCCACGCGCGCTCGTCCAGATGCTCTATCCTATAGCTCCTGTTGCTTTCACGCACCGCGCACGCATGCCAGCGGCTGAAAGCAACTGCGCCCGCGCCGGCGAGGCTTTGACTCGCCGTCTACTCACTCTGCAGCTAGCTCCGAGTCAGACCCATGCTGTATGGCTGCCTGTATCAAAACGGTAACTATGGGCGATCTGAGAGGCAGGACGACGACTGAATTGAAGCTTTCTGATCAATATATACATAGAAGCAAACTGAAGAAAGAAAATCGAAAGAATTGCAGGTTGGTTAATCTATATATATGCGTCTTGCTTCAACTTGCAATGGGCACAGCATTTTATGCGCGGAAATGTGAGCCTTTCCATGCGTCGCCGAACCCGACTGGGATGACCGTACCGATGAGGCCCTCCGTTCTGGACGTAGTAGCCCACCGCTAGCTTCTCGTTTCGCGCAGGCGGCGACCGCCGCCGACCGGCTACACGGCTAGCCGCGTGCTTGGGAGGACGATTGCCCGCGCGCCGAGGATAACCGCAGCAATAATCATGCGTGAGCCTCAGCCTCGTCGTGAGTGCGACGCCGGCCGGGAAAGGTGCAACGGCAGAATGCCATTCCTGTTGCACAGCACAGCAATTCCTCCGATCCGTCTACAAACATACTTGACTTGAAATGGCCTTCGAGATCGCCTTTCGTTCACTAATAATAACTGTAATCTCTACTATCGTTTCACGTCCTTCCTATCCTGAAATATAAGGATCGAAACATTCAAATTTTGTCCTCCAATATAAGGTATTTTGGATACACTAGCTATACAGGTCCTAAAAACTATGCATGTGAGATACGTATGTCTTCCAATTCAATTCATACTATGCAACGGTTTCGGGTAGATTATGTACCACCTTTCAGAAATGTATGGTGCGATTGATTTTTTTTTCCTAAAATTTTAATTCTTAGTCTTATTCAAAACGTTTATTCAAACATATGAAAATATACATCCTACTCAACTTACATCTAGTGATAAATCAAATGACAACAAAATAAACGACAATTTATTATTATTTTTGAATAGATGAATAGTCAACGTTTTTTTAAAAGTTTACCGCGTCTTGCTTAAAAAAATACTAATATATTTAAAACAGAAACCGAAATTTGAGTGCCTGGAATGTTTTGGGCCACGGCCTAGCCTGAGGCCGAAAGAACGTCATGCCCAGCTCCACCAGGTGTTAAAGCGAAGCCCACAAATAGCAGGAGCATCCCACATAAGGCCCAGTTCGAACATTTCCATTAGCCCAAGAAAACCCAAGATCAGAGGACAAAGGAACCCGCCCACGCCCATGCCAATTCGGGCATTCGGCAATTCCTCCCTCTCGCCGAAACCCTTCTCCCAAACCCTCGCCGCGATGGGCAGGAAACCCGCCGCCACCGCCGCCGCCCCCGCCCCCGCGGTCGACCAGGAGTCCTTCGCGGCCACCATGCCCGCCGACCTCCTGGCCGCGGCCGACTGCGGCGGCGTCCACGGGCACGCCCTTTTCTTCGACGCCCTCGTGCAGCTCATCCCTCCGCGCTTCTACCTCCCGTCCGGCGACGAGGACCGCCCGTGGTACCAGGGGCTCTCTAAGGCCGCCAAGGCGGCCATGAAGGCCCAGTCCCGCTCCAACATCAAGGCCGCCCGCCGCGCGCGCCTCGACCCCTCCGCGCCACCCGCCTCCACTCTCGACCTCCTTAAGAAGTCCGTCGCTGACCAGGCGGCGGAGGAAGAAGAGGACGACGATGATAAGTCAGGAGAGGAGAGCGAGGAATCCGGGGATGAGACAAGCTCTGATGATGAAGATGAGGATGAGATTGAAGAGGATGAAGAAGACGGGGACGAGAAAGATGAGATGATGATTGCGCCTGCGGCAGTGGTGTCGGAGGACAGGTCGGTGACCTACGAGGAGCTACGGGAGCGGCTTCATCGCCGCATTGCAGAGCTCCGTGGGAATCGGTGTACCAGGCCTGAGTTCTTGAATAAGCCCAAGAAGGAGAAGGGCAAAAAGGCGAAGGGGAAGAATGAGAAGAAGCGGAAAGGTGAGGGCAAGAAGAGGAAGCGTGACGATGGTGGTGAAGATGTGGATGGCAAGGATGGGAAAAAGGCCAAGAAGGAGGCTGAGGAGAAGCCGGATATCATGTATGCAAACGTTTTTGTTGACCCAAAGGAAGCAAGGCGTAGGAAGAAGAGAAGGGTTAAAAACAAGAAGAAGGCGCTAGAGGAGGCTAAGCGGTTGCAGGAGGCAAAGAAGGATCCGGAGAAGGCAAACAAAATTGCGTGGGATACAGCAAGAAGACGGGCTGCTGGGGAGAAGGTGCATGATGACCCCAAGTTGATTAAGGAGAGCTTGAAGAAGGAGGAGAAGCGGCAGCAGAAGCATGCTGCGCAGTGGAAGGAGAGGCAGAAGACTGTGGACAAGCAGAGGAGGGAGAAACAGAAGAAAAGGACGGAGAACATCAAGGAGCGGGCACACCAGAAGAAGATGTGCAAGATTGAGAAGCGCGAGAAAAAGCTTATGCGCCCTGGATTTGAGGGGCGGAAGGATGGTTATGTCAATGAGTAATATATTTGTCCAAGGTTGTCTGGATAATGGCTTGCTTTTATCTTTCAGAACTGCATTGGCTGATACGTGCAGTTGGTTCTCGTAATAGGTTAAAATTCATGGCTGCTAAAGTGCCTTATTGCGTGTACTTTCATATTTGGCCGTTCTACTGAAGATTTT
The DNA here is from genome assembly GCA_030272315.1 of Paspalum vaginatum. Classification (NCBI taxonomy): domain Eukaryota; kingdom Viridiplantae; phylum Streptophyta; class Magnoliopsida; order Poales; family Poaceae; genus Paspalum; species Paspalum vaginatum. The sequence goes on from CM059015.1 coordinate 10,193,580, forward strand.
GGGGTTCTTATATAACCATGCTGTGCTTTACCAAGTCATGCCTTGTTAGTTCTTTTCTAGCACAAGATTGATCAAGTAGCAACGCTGAAATGCTGAATTGTGGTTCTGTGGCTGGCTGTTTTGCTGTAGAACTTGAGTGATGAATATTAATAGTGTTCCTGGGATGGCGTTTGGGTATAATCCTTCTTGTATGGTGTATTTCAATGTTCTCATCTTTGGTCCATTATTGCAACAGTTCTCATCTCAATATGCATATGCTGGAAACTGGATACTGATGGTCTCTATTTTGTAAGCCCACTTTTGTTGAATTACTTGTTTGTCAAATAGTATGACTCAGTATTTTTGGATATCACTGCAGAGTGCCAACCAACTGTTTGCGTCATGCTGCATGTATGTTTTATCTGCCTGAAATTTCACAGGTGATCTTGCAAGCTGCTGCAATGGTCAATGCTTGCTGAAATTTTCTTTCATCTTTCATCTGCCTATGTCTTTATCCATTGTCTCCAGTTTCCTTGGAGATGATCTGGAATTAGTTATTCACCGTGATACCAAAACTTTGTCCATGACGCCATAGTGAAATTAGTAGGTCGATCTCTATCTCTGAAAGAGTTTATTGTGTTGGATTTGTCAATCCTTGGGATGCCTTGATCTGTTCACTTGATCGTTTTATATTCTTGTGACCATTTGCTGTTTCTGGATGGTGCTTCCTTTCTCGGAGCTCTGGATCAAAATAAACCGATGAAAAATCATGTTCATGTTTCAGGGGCTCTTTTGAGTAGGCAGATCAAATTGCTTGGAAGGATGGATGCGGTTCCTTTTAGTCTGGACTCTTGATTTAGTTCCGTTTGGATGAAATCCTAGAACATCTGAAAGGTTGATTTGCAATCTTTTTTAGAAGGAAAGGTGTCACCCTTCCCTTCTTTTCTTTTTATAGAAAACAAGAGTACAAGACATTTTCAGTTTACAGTGAAGCACAGTTGTTTTTCTGATAAACCTCGACTACAGACCATCAGCCCAGTAAGCATACGGACCAATACCGCTAAATGGAAAACATAAGATGTGGCAATAATAAAAATCATTATCCTACAAAATGACAACTTTCCAGAATCTGTCCGAAGTTCCTGCCTTTTCATATGGCAGCACTTCTTCTGTAGCTTCTCTGGTTGTCTTTTTTTTTTCTGAGTAAGACTGATTTTTTTAAGAAATTTTTTTTCTCTCAAATGGACCACCCCGTTGTCTCCTGAGCTGAGCCCCCCCCCCCCCCCCCCAGGAAAGTGCGCTGCTTGTACATAATTTTATCCACATCATTATGTTATAATTGTATCGCCATAATACATATGCATCTGCTGAAAGATGAAGGCATGCATTTTGATTGTGCTATGCCTTTCCAGTCTGAACCATCTCGTCTGATTCCACAGGTTTAAGCCATTTGTGCTTTAATAAGGTCAAGAATGACAGCTACTTTTCTGTTTTCTCTGAGGTGGATCGAGCATGTTTATGTTTTAGTTGATCTATCCATTCATTTATTTGGCTCCCCGTGAAAAGTTGAAACACTATATCCAGTTTGGATATTGGTCTTATGCATCTGAAGGTAACTATCGCTACTCTTGCAGTCTTGCTGCCCCTTTCTTCAATCTATTTTACAATTTACAGACAAATTTGTGTGTTCCATTCCTTTGTGTGTTATGTTAATCAGCCCAAATCAGTATGGAATATTAATCATGCTTTAATGTCGAATCGGGATTATTATTGCATACATTGTGGGACACTGACTCAGTTGTAACTTTGTGTAGTCTGATATGGACATATGGTTTTAGATTTTATCTTTATTTTTCCTTAAGCTTGGGAATTTAGATGCAATACATACTGTGGTTTGTGACAATCCTTTTATAGGGTTCTACCAATTTGGTGTGTCCTAAAGCATAACTCATGTGTTTTCAATTTTGGCATACTGGTTTAAAAAAAACCTTTATCGCTACTCTTGCAACCTAAACTGTTCATGGAATGGTTCAGGCTGTGCTCGTTGAAGAACGTGCGGTGCGCCGCAAGTGCCTGACGCCGTCGATTTCAATCAATGGAGCGTCGGGAAGCTTCCTTGGGCTGGTGAAATCCACCGCAATGCAGCCTCTAGAAAGTAGAAACACGGCCTTTATCGCCATTGAGTTTTGTTTCTCATGGTGAAATTTTGGAACCTAGGGGATATTTGGTTGGAATATTGTTCCATTATCACGTGTCCAGATACATCCCCAAATAATGGGATAATAGATGAACCAAACACCCCATGGTGTTTTGAAACCCCTGACTAATCTACATGGGTTGCCAGGTTAATATTTTGAATTGATTGCTTCATACCTCTTGAAATCCATCTCCTCATCACTAGGTAACTCTCCCACGGCAATTTGTGGGGTTTTGACTAACACGTGACTAATGGAACCTGTTTTCCATTTTAAAAAAAAGAATCCTGGAATCGCATCAGTCAGTGGGCAGAAGCATACAGTTGCCAAGGCATTGCAGATGCATGGTGGGGATAAATGTTGAGGGCTCATATGGACTCAATTCCGATGCAGGGAATTGAGGGATAAATGAACTGATTTTTTTCTTTAATCCCTTTCATTTCTCTTCAATTTCGATTGGAAATGGTTAATCCAAACAAGCCTTGAAATGTGAACTCCCTGGACAACGCATTTGGTTGGCGGACGGGGCGGGAACGTGGGATAACCCGGTATGCACTCGTCCAGCGATTTTCAAGGAACCAACTTCTAGACCGGCTTCTGTTTTTGGATCTTATGATTCTAGACCAGCTTCTGTTTTTGGATCTTATGATTCTAGACCAGCTTGTCACGCAAAACCAAACACGCTGTTAGAGAGAACACTTAAGTACTTATTTGGCATGGAATTTATGGAAGGAGAGGTCTCCGCGCCGGTACAGTTGTTGAGCACCCACACCATGCAACAAGACGTTCATATTTCCTCCGTTTTTTTTTATTTGACGTGATTGATTTTTTTTAAAACTTCAATCGCGAAAACATGTAAAAGTACAATACATGATCTTAACGATAAAACAAATAATAAAAAACAGATGATAGCTTAGGATTTTTTTTGAATAAGATGAGGGAATGAAGTTTTGAAAAAAAAATCAACCGCGTCAAATAAAAAAGAATGGAGGAAGTACTTTCCAGATGGCGCACAAGGACCGCCTATTACCGAATAGGGCTAGAAATCCGTACAGTTTTTCCTCCTCCCTCTACTATAATGAATTGACCTAGTTTCGGTAAAAAAAGTCTATCCGATCATTGATATATGACAATGACATTTTTTTAGTTTGAAATTGAACTAAAACGTCATATATTAATTGGACGAGGTAATATTTATTAGCAAGAAGTATCCATTTTTCAGTAAATAAGTCTTGGTCGGCTAAATTTATAGTTTGCCGTTCCTACTAATGGGATGATCTGCATGTTTCAGAGTAAAAGGAACAAATTTTGACACCGCCACAATATTAATACAGAAACATTGAGATTCAAATAAAGCATTTAGTTGAGTTCTTCATGTTCATCTCCTCCTCGTGTAAGACTCATAATTCAGACTAATACATGAGATGTGTTAGATTATTAGCTCTATAATATGCCACTAGCAACAGCATGTCATTCCTAATTCCAATGTGTAGCCACAAGCAACCATTTTACAATAATAATGCCAAATCTTATGCAGTGGTGCAGGTTTGTCAAATCCTTGTCCCAAATGATTCAGCCATAATAATATCATACTACTATTCGACTATGTTTTTTAACAATGCAAATTAAAGAGTGATACACGGATCAGAGTGCTAAGAGAACTGCACAAAACAATGTGTTTATCATATAGGATGACCAGATAAGCATTACCCGAACAATAATAGCCTCCTAACATCATACAATAATTACCTTAACAAGCATATCATGTATGTTTTCATCCCAAAAGCTGAGAACTTATTGTTCATGTTAGAAGCTCAGGAGCCTGTGTCCAAATCTAACACTTTTCACTGCAGAGCAGCATTCACAACTCTTCAATGTGCTCAATGCAAACATCCTAAACACATGGAACTTGAAGAACATGATAATACCAAAACTTAGGCAGGGCCTCGTGGAGCTTCCTCATCTGAGGATGCTTTAGGTACAGAAGCTTCATCTTCACTGGAATCTTCTGATACAGCAGTTTTCTCGTCAGCAAATACTTCTTGCTCAAATGCCTCGGCCTCTGCAGCAACAGACTGTGCCGCAGCAACAGTTTCTCCAGATGTACATTTTGACTGAGTTTCTCCACTTTCTGAGTCCAACCCAAGCTCCTTCTCAAGCTTCTTCCAAGCAGACAGTAAATTCTCAGGGAACCTCTTTTTTACCTCTGTGACAACATTCTTAGCCTCGGTCACCCTGCCTCCCTTTGCTAATCCCTCAACCAACCCTTTCAAGGTCCTAAAATCTGGTACCTTGTGCCTCTTCAAGCTTTCCTTGAAAATGCCCAATCCAGCAAAAAAGTCCCCATGGGCACACAGCTGTGCCAGCATGTGCTTGTATGTGGCAGCATTTGCTGAGCACCCCTTTTCAGCTAGCGAATGGTACAAGAACTTAGCATCATCCAATTTTCCATTCTTGCAATAGCAAGTCATGAGAAAATTGTAGGTGATGATATCCGGCTTCACTCCAGCCGCCTCCATTTCCTTCATCACCTCCATGACTTCTTCGAGCTTCCCATCAAGTGCGTAGTACATGGCCTTGACATTATAAGTTGCAACATCGGGCTCACATTCATTCTCTACCATCTCCTTCCACAAGCACTCAGCCTCCTCTGCCTTCTTCTGCTTATACATGGAATCGATCAATGAGGTGTAGATACTTGTGGTCGGTGAGATACCTTGCACACGCATTTCATCCAAGGCTTGCTTCGCTTTAGCATCGTCCCCGGTCATGCAGTATGCCTTGGCAAGAATGCCGTAAGATGTGGCGTTGGGGGTGATGGAGAACTCCTTGGAGAGCTCGGCGAAGAGGTCAGGGACGCGGCGGTGGCGGCGGCATCGGAGGAAGGCGGAGAGGAGGGCGTTGAAGGGGAGCGGGGAGATGGGGGGCGGGAGGGACGGCGCAGTTTTGCGGAAGGCGTCGAGGGCCTTCTCGGGGAGATTGGCACAGGCGTAGGAGCATAGGACGGCGGCGAGGTGGGGCTCGGTGGTGCACGCGGAGAGATGGGAGGAGATGAGTACCTCCGCGTCGGCGAAGCGGCGGGAGCGGGCGAGGCGGCGCGCGGCGAGGGAGAGCGCGTGGCGGGTGGAGCCGGCCGAGATGGAGGCCGTGTCGATGGCCTCCAGGATGGAGACCGTGCGGTCCGGATCGTGCTCATAGCGGAGTCGCCGCGTGACCTCCGATACCGAGAGGGCGCCAGGGACGGTGCCGGTGCCGGTGCCAGTGGTGGTGCATAGCGCACGGGAGAGGGAGAGCCCGTGGGCGTAGGTGCGGCGGCCGTTGCGGAGGAGGGTCGCGAGCGCAGCCATTTTCGTGGGTGGTGGTGACGGCCGACGGCGAGGAGGGGCTTTGGTTGGGTTTTGCTCCACTAGGTTTTGTGACTAGCGCGTGCGCAAGTACTGGGCCTAATTGAGCCGTGTACTGCGAACCCGGACTCGGTAGCCCAAAACATGTGGGCGCACGAGAGTTTGGGTTTTTTATTCTTTTGCCACCAAGAGTGGACTTACCCTTCCAGACTTATCCTCCATTTGACAATAGATGAGTCCAATAACTATAAATTTACGGATAGATAATTCCTTCCATATTTATCACTTTTAACTGACCTGGCATGCCATCAACAGGTCAAGGGCACTAAAAGTGTGCATGCAAAATGGCATTTTTACCCTTGTCTTTATGACATCTAGGACCCACATTTTTGTTGTCCCTATCTCTTTTTTTTCTCTTCCACCTCCCTACCGGTGCACCTCAATCCTCAATCCGGAGAGGACTCATGGCACTAATGCTGCTCAACTAGGCGATGAGAATAGCGACTTGGCCAACACCAAATAAGGCGCGATGCCATGATGGCGATGCAATAGGGGAATGTCACGATGTCATGAGCGTCATGGCCTGGCCATGAAGGATTAGAGGTGGTGAGCAGGCTAGCAATTGGGTAGCTAAGTGGACCAACAATCGATGTGGCAATGGACGCACGTACGCATGCTACGTGAGGTGGTCTTGGGTGCCAGCGAGGCCGATGGAGCACAATAGGGGTTAGGGGGCATGACAATGTAAAATGACTACATAGGGATGGAAAGTAGAATAGATTTCTAACAACTGGGCCGTTTAGGATGAAAAGTGTGGCTCAACTGTCATAAGTAGGAATGTATGACAAGAGAAATATGCTCGGAGGCCATTATGAAATGCGGGCTTCGCCATTTTGCCACTTGTCACAAAGGGTTTCACCACTTTGCCATTATGAACCGAGGCAACATGCTAGAATGCCATCGAACGGGTCTAGAACAAATGAAATGACGAATGTACCTTGCCTTTGTCCCCGCTCACAGGACTCAGCCACCGAGCGGACCTCGTCCGGCGGCGGTGGCGGGCGCTCTTTCTATGGGGGCCGGGGACGAAGGGGGCGGAGTAGTAGGCCGACGGCAGGGGCGTGGCCTGGGATCCAGCGGGGGCTGGCGGCGAGGCTCCGGCGGCGGACTTGGATGCGGCCCAAAGGATGGGGCTGAGCTCATTGAGCCAGCTAATGCAGGCCTGGTCGAAGGGCAGTGGCGAAAAGAGCTCCGACGCGGCGGCGGGCGACAGCGCAGAGGGAAGCAGGGAGAGGATGCCCGCCGTGGTGCCGTGAGGGTGCCATCATCTTCGTCGTCGGCGTTGTCGGAGGCGCTATAGACATAGTCGACGGGTGCACAGACCACTCGATGGTGGCCAGGCGCGTGGCCGGGGACATGGCAGCAGACGACAGCAGCTCGGGGAGAATAGGATGAAGCAGGTTACGTTCGTCGTTTCATTTGTTTAGACCCATCCGATGGCATTTCAGTGTGTTGCCTCGGTTCATAATGGCAAAAATAGCAAAAGCTTTTGTGATGATGGCAAAGCAGTGAGGCACATATCTCATAATGTCCTAGGGGCAAATTTCTCTGGATGACGACGAAGAAATAGTGAGGGCATTATGGTCTTTTGCCTGTGCATCGTGTGCTTTTGCTTCGCTAGCGGTCTTACGTGGCTCCCTACATTAGAAAAATGGTAAAAGTATAAATGATCCTCTCAATCCTGCGTAAATTTGTAGGAGTGCTCGCAAGAGTCTCAAATGAGAGTGGCCACTTGTAAAAATACCAAAAAGAGAAAAAACGAAAAAGAAAGATAGATTAGAAAGCCCCAAGAATGTGGTCACACCGCGTTCGCCCGCTCACTTCCACTCTCATCTCATCGAGTCACCGTCACCGTTCCGCGCGCGGCCACCGGCGAACTCGCCGCGCGGCCGCGCCGCCTCCCTCTACAGAATCACCACGCATTGTCGGGCGCGCTTCTCTTTCCCGACGTCTCTTTCTCCGTCAAACTCCGTGCCCCATGCGGCGATACCCAAAACCATAAGCCCTAAACCTCCCGAAATTATCATGGATGAGCTCGTGTCGGCGGCGCTGGAGGAGGTGTGCGCCCGCCTCGCGCGGGGAATCCCCGTCGCGGACCTCTGGCTGGCGCTTCGCGGCGCCCTCGATGCCGCGTGCCTCCCGCTCGGTCCGCCCGTCAAGCGCGCCCTGTGGGCCCGCCTCCTCGCTCTCCGCGTCATCAACCTCGTAATGGGGGAAGGGGACGGGATACCCGTCGCTGCCGGTGACCCCGCGGAGAAGGACGTCGAGGAGGCTGAGCGGCGTGGCGTGCGGCTGGTGGCGAGCGCAGCGATCAGGGACAACTTCCTGGGGATTTATGAGCGCAGGTTCGCGAGATCGGAGCTGAGTGGCATCCAGAAGGAGACGTTGGAGTCTGTTGGGGCAAGCAGGTGCGCTCTGCCATGGGTTCTGAGCAAATAGGCTTGTTACACCTTTAATTCCAAGTCCATTAATTAGTCTCGAGAGTCAGGTTATTTGTGACTTGCGAGCTCATACATAGTTGTATGAAATGGAAGTTTTTGAATATTGATTCACTTCTTTTTGCTAGGAGAATATTAGTTCACTTGATTTACCTGCCTGTGTAGTTTCCTATCAAGAGGGATACTTTTCGTGTATGGGTTTTATTTTTAAGCGTAGAACCACAATTATCTTTTTACAAGGAACTACATAGAGATTTCTCTAGAAGTTAAGTATGCTATTGGTTTGGCACCTGTATGGTATCTTTCTCCCCAGTCAACGCTCATCTTTCCTTATTTTTTTTGGTTGGCCTCTGTTAGTCTGTTCAACTGATGTCAGTTTCATGTTCTTCGCTACTGTACTTCACATATGTCCCTGTGCTTGGTTTTCAGATGGCCCAACTGTCCAAGTCTGACATTTATATATCTGGTTTAACTGTCCAAATCTATGGGCATGTCGTGACTTAAAAATCAGAGTTGTTAACAAGGTGCATATGTTTATGACCATTGTCAGCTGTTCATTCATCCACAAATTAACTGACATCATCCAACAGAATGATTATTAGCCTTCCTTGCATGCATGTTTGTACTGTTTCCAGTTTATAATTTGTTCACATAAAAGTGTTTGTTCATAGACACGTTCTAAATTATGTATCTTGTCTTTGACTATTTTGTTGCAGTTTCTTACATCCTTGTTATTGTTGTAGGACTTCTGGTGTACCACAGAGCGAGCTTGGCAAAAAATTTAAAATGAAAGGAAACAATTTCCATTTTATTGTAAAGAGTCTTGAATCACAGCGGTTAATAGTTAGACAATCAACTATCATAAAGGCGAACGACCATGGAGCTGAGCGGGAAGGTGCCTCACAGAATAAACAGGTTATCAATACCAATTCATTATATCTCTCCCGATATGCCAAAGATTTGAATATGACTTCACAACAAAGAATTGAGATTACAAAGCCAGAACTACTAGGGAGCAATGAAGAGACTAATGTAGATGCTTTCCAAGAAGACGGTACTTCTAGTGTTAATTCTAAGAATGATATATCTGTTCATGATTATCTTCCAGCAATGAAAGCCATATGCGATAAGCTTGAAGAAGCTAGTGGAAAGGTCATCTGTTCTCACATTTTTCCCATTTGAAACACTGTTGGTATTTTTATTTGGATTTCCCAGTTTGCTAATGTGAGTGATTATTTCCCCTAGGCTCTTGTTGTGTCAGATATAAAAGTCGATCTTGACTACAGGATGGCATACGGGCACAGAGCATGGAGAAATGTAAGCTTGCTTGAAATCAACTAGTATTGGTTTGAGGAACCAACCTTTTCTATTTGTTCCTCCTTGAGATATTGGGATCATCCCATTGTTTTGAAGGGATTGAATCATTCCTCATTTTTATACTTGACATTTACTTATGAGGGGTGATGGATGAAGTGGTGATGGGTAAATCCATTTGATTCCTCGTAGCAAACAAGTGGATTAGGTTGGAGTGTTCATTCAACATTCTGCTCCTCAATCCAAACATCCTATTAATTTGCATGATCTCTGTTAGTACTTCTGTTTGCCCTCCAAATGGATTGTTACTGAGATGACCTATTTCTCAGGTGCTGCATAGGCTAAGAGATGCACAGCTTGTTGAAATATTTGATGCTGAAGTTGATGATAAGGTGATGTTCATCTATCCTGCGGTTTTGCATTTTCACTTGCTATTTAGTGCAACTTTCTAATACTTTTTTGGTTTCATTCTTGTGGTTCCTGTGCTTCCTGCACGACCAAAATGTTCAGAGTTTAAATCGGTAGTTCAAAAAGCGTTTGCCTTTTAGAAGTCTGGTTTGTCATAGGATTTCGGATTCCAGTAGCATGAGTTACTGTTTACTAGCATCGTTCCATACCCCTTGTTTAGATTCTAATTTAACTCGCATTTATTTTTGTACTGGTGGCAGTGGCTGGAATTCACTCATCTTGTTCATTGTCAGAGCTCCCTTCTTTGGAACAACTACTTTTGGAGGCAACACACAATTCCTCCGTCCTGAAATATAATGGATCATAGAGAATTTTAGGAAAGATTAAGGGGCTTAAGAAAAACTAGCATGCCCCTCATTAGATCCTTGGAAGTTGTGATTGTCCAGATTATTGGGTAACTAGTGGACTCGTGCGCTTTAAAGCAATTTTGGATTTGATTGGCACCATTTACACTTCCGCGAACAATTACTAAATGTGAAGATCTGTGCCAAAAAGGAAAAGCTTGATTGAGAATTAAATCAGTTGTGTCCAAATGTATCCAAAATATCTTATATGTGAGGACAGATTTTGAATGTTTCAAACCCTTATATGCCAGGACAGAGGGAGTGGATGATCTGTTTCAGACACTTTGCTAAGCAACAAGCTACAATGTTCTGCTGTTTGATTTTTCTTGCTTCCTCACCTGGAGAGGCCTTGTTCTTTTTGGGCCCTCACTTTGCTCTATTCTTTTTTCTTTTATAACCACATTATCTGCTCCCCCTACTTTTTTTTACTAAAAAAAGCCATAATGTTATTTTGTTTCCTTTTTCAGGTTGTCCGCTGTTTGCGTCTGCTGAAAAAATTTGATCCTAATGATTTTCAGCCAAAAAGCACAGCCTCAAATTACAAATTTGGCAAAAAAGGTCAGGCAACTGACCAAGTTATGGAGCTTCCATTAGATAACTGTATATATGATATGATCAGTGCCCAAGGGACAAAAGGCATAACACTTGTTGAGGTACTTCTCTAAACTTGCACTGTTACAACTTTTGGTATATATATTGATATTCTAAACTCCTTTGCATCCACGGTGTTTTTTTTTTCTTGTTTTGCAGTGATATTGTGTTTCATTTCTAGCTATCCATGCTCTCTTTTATCTACTCCCTTTTTGTTACTTTATTGTGGGTTCTGCCTAAAACTTGAATATGTTTATTTTGCTTGGTTATGGACTTGTTGCAGTAATTGGTTATTTTATTTAGCGACCTGGCACCATGAATAATTTCGCATCCAAAGAAAGAGCTGCTCCTGGGTCCAAGAATAGCATTCTTGCTGACTCAGTATGGTTCGTACCGAAATAAAAAAAGATCCATGAGCAAAAGTGCCTGTCTTGAAGTTGTGATGATCCGTATATATAGAAGCTTGAATACACATCATTATGTGATGCAGATTGGTGTTTGCTTATGTCCTCTGATGTGAGATGATAGTTTATTTTTACTTTTTTATTTATCTTGAAATTAGTAAAATGTCTCATATAACTTCCTATTAGATTGGCAAACGTCTTGGATACAACAATTCCAAAAGGCTTCATAAAAGAGTATCATCCATGCTAAAAAATTTCAATCTAACTTGGGAAGCAGAAGTTCCAAACAAGACATCACAGTACCGACTTTGGACTTCAAAAAACTTCACGCTCTACAAAGCTGGTACTGCTCTGCAAAATTTTGAGGCTCTATCAGAAGATTGTGATGATTGTTCAGATTTGTGGTCCCTCGTTCCATCTAAAGGATTGGATTCTCCTAGCCCACATGGCAATTTACTCTTGCTTGAAGAAGGGAGCCATGGCGAACCAGATGGACATTATATCCAGAACAACCTTGAGGCCTCTGCTGGAGTTTCTCAATTAGTTGAAGAAGGTACACTGACTAGAGTTGCATAATTATCTGTTTTTTTTGTTAAGGTTCTGTGGTTCATATCTCTCGGGATTGCCACACTACAGCAAGAGCATACTGTGTTTATACTGCACAAACTGTGACAATCTTCGAGTTTAAGATTAATAACAATGTGTTTGGTTTGAGGAATCACCTTATCCGGTCATCCCAGATGAGGGGGTTCAGGTTCATCATGGGTTGATCCCATGATTTTTCTTGTCATATCTATATTATTGTGTGCTTGTGATGAATGAGATGGTGATGGGCCAACCTGTTCCTCAAAACCAAAACCCCATAATAGATCCAAAGACTTTGTGTTTTTTCATCCAAGGAAACTTAAAGCGCATATCTTATTAGATGCACAAATGATAACAAAGGGTCTATTCTTCCTTCGCTAAGTTATTAGATCACACATTTGGAAGTTATTCATCTAATTGGTAGTTGTAGTGCAGTAGTGTGCCCTAATTATTTTATTCTCCGTACTCTCTCCATTCTGCAATGTCTGTCCATAGCACAACATGCCCATTAGTCAAGGAAGTACCTCATCTAAAAAAATATGTAAAATGACTATCTATACCCCTAATAATAAATATTATGACACAACTACTTATATTCTTTTAAATCATTTTAGGGGTAGAGAGTAGAAACTAAACTGTCGATATCCTCAACGAACAAGCATTGTGGAATGTATTTTCGTGATGCCATGGACAAATATTGTGGAATGGAGGGAGTAGTTAATCTTTTCCTCTTTAGTGAACTGGCAAGCTATGTAATTTAGGTTGCCGATAACATGCTACTCAACTTGATGTAAGTAACCACATGCTTTTCTCTTAGATAAACTTGCTTTGGGTAAGAGGAAGAGGCGTCGATGTCGTCCATTAACTTCTGATGATCAACGCCATAGAAGGATTCTGCACATGTTAAAGGTTGCTTCCCAAATATTTGTCAATCAAGATTCTTCATATAAATTATCTGTCAAATGCATATGGCCTGTAGTTTACTGTTCCTCTATATTTGAGTTCAGTATTGATGTTTCTGGCATGGGATTTACTCTATACTTTGTTCAGTATAATTGATGCACTGCCCGTTTCATGTTCAGTTATATTTATGAGTACACATATGATGTGCTGGTCTTATTTATTTATTGTTGCTGTTACTTATCTACCCTCTGTGTCTGCGACTTGAAACTGTAGTAACAATTTCGGTTGTGTTGGCTTTAGACTAGTATGTTTTCTTTTTGGGACTGCTGGACTAGACTCTATGATTCAACATAAATAGCCCTAGTTTTTGTGTATGACATGGTGTTATGGTACTGAAAATTATTCTAGTATTTAATATTTTTCTTCCAAATAAAACTATGTTTGTTGTTCTATACCATTTTATTATTTTTTCTTCAAAGAAGACTTAGGCCTAGTTTGGATACTCTTCAATTGAAGGGGGTTGAAGTGGATTGGGAGGGATGGAAGGGGATTTTGATCTATTGTGGATTTAAACACACCCCGATCCCTCCAATCCACTCCAATCCAAGAATACCCAAACTAAGCCTTAAGGGGGTGGCCATTTATATTTTTTGGTCACTGTGTGAGAAGATCCTATTGGTTATTGCCTTTGATGATTTTCCACATACATTATTGTCCTTGTTACCCTACCTAATACTATCTAGTTGCACAGCATTATGCAGTCAAGCCTCTAACTGTGTCAGATTAATTAAACAAACTTATGAGTTGGTACTTGGTAGTTTGGAAATGATTGAACACATCATAATTTTTTGAGAAATATAATAATTTACAACTCCACTATAGTTTGGAAATCACCTGATATATTTTCGAACTTGGATAATTCTCCCTTTCCTTGATCAGACTTACAAACAGCAACTTTCTGTTTCCTATGTTTTTCTTTTTTTTGTATGCTCATGTTCATGTCAGGCCTTGGTGTGCCTTTAACTTGTCTAATTGCACTTAATCTTTTTTGCCCGTGCAGAAGAAGAAATTTGTCCTGAAGGTGGAGTTGCATAAATGGTTAGAGCGTCTTGAAAAGAAAGACGGGAAAATAATGGATAGGAAGACATTGACTCGCACATTGAATAAGCTTCAGCAGGAGGGAAGCTGTAAATGCATCAAAGTTAGTGTTCCATTGGTCACAAACTATACTCGCACTCGTCTCATTGATGTAATACTGCATTCTTCTGTTGGTGACTTGTCACCAGAACTTGTGGACCAAATTAGGTTCAGACAAAGGAACTTCGATACTGAATCCCGCGCGGTTGCAGCAGCTAAAGTGAAGCAAAATCAACATATGGTTGCAATACCTGGTCTGAGGATTTCTCGCAGAGTCCAAGTTCACAAGCCATTACTATTAGAAGCTATGCATGCCAATGGATTCATTGGTGCAAAGATGAGTCGGGCAAAGCTTTTCCATAAATTTCTGTGGGCATATGTCAATGCTTTGCCAAATTGCTGCACTGCATTTGATTGTGCCAAAGAAGGGCATTATGATAAGAGCCTTAATCAATCATATCTGTTATTTTCTATGGAAGCAGCTACAAAAGAAATGCCCCTTGAACTCTTTCTACAAGTTGTTGGATCAGCAAAGAAGATTGATAACATGATAACTTGGTGTAGGCTTGGAAAAACACTTTCAGAAATTCCTGCCGAGGAATACAACCAGCTCATGGATACTCATGCCAAGGGCCGACTGTCGCGTTTAATAAATATATTAGACAAGCTCAAGGTAATGTACTTGATAATTTTTTGAAATATTTGTAGTTAGCCTTGTGAGAATCTAAAATCTTAGGAGTGCTCCTAAAAACTATTACTGAGCACAAATATGGATACTTGCTGCATTGTTCAATTCTTAGTTGCATAGGCGACTTGGGTGCAGCAGACTGATGACCACTTCTGTGGCTATGTCTGACAGTTGGTTCAGTTTGCAAAAGAATTCATAGACGATGCCGGTGTACCATCAGATGGCATGCCCACACATTCAATGGAGCTCAGGTCTTACATTGAGGAACCTATAGCAAGAATTCTTCCATCGTCCCAGAACAATCATCGAAAAGTTCGTCATGATTTTGTGCTTTCAAAGCAGGAGTTTGTTGATGCTTATTGGGAAACATTAGAGTGCTGTTATTTGACAGCTGGTTTAACTGAGCCACTGAGTGCATTCCCTGGCTGTTCTGTTCCTGAGGTATGTCGCTTCTGTTGTACATCATCGACACATAGGATTATATCTAATACCCTCCCTCCATTCTGAATACGTGTACTTAGAATCTGAATGGTTAAACACCTCAACTTTAACGGCTAATATATAGATAACTATTTATATTGGCAACTATGAAAAATAGTTACTTGGATTGGCATGAGAAGTATTTCATAATAGTTACTTGGATTGGCAACTATTTATACATTTAACTTATATCACCATAAACACTTGATGGTCAAAATTACCTATTGGAGACTGTCTTGTCTGAAGTGTTATGTACTTGTGATCCAGGAAGGAAGCTTTTAATTTACATTCTCATTTAACCCTATTTGTGTTTCAAAAGAATATCTATATATCTATGTTTTTAATCAAATTGACTTCTCTATTGTTGTCTGGACATATTCCACAGTGCTGTTTGTTTCCACTAAATATATATTTCATAATTTGATTAATCATTTATCTTTGTATCTGCACTCAATATGAACGCTTCTCTTTTCTTCTTCTGATATAGTTTCATCTGAGCTGTGCATGTTTGTTGTGGGGTTGAATCTGAGATCGTAGATGTGCTCGATAGGATAACACAGCCTTGTCTCCCTAGAGCCATGCTGGAGGAGAACAGTAGAAGGGAAAATGACGCTGTGAAATGGATAGAGAAGAGATAGGAAAACTTCTTAATTTATTTGTGGACCACATCACTCCTTGTATAGGGATGGCTGGATGCAACAAACCAATCTTAACCACTAAGAAATTCTTATGCCAACAAACCAATGATATGTTACTGAACTTGACTCTTAAACAAACAAATAGCAGGCACCTAGTCTAACCAGTTTACTCAGCTTGGGCCACGCTAGCCTGCTTGTGGTGCTTAGTGTAAGTGCAGTCCCTCAAAACAATGTTCCAATTAAATGGGCGATGCTGGCCCGTATCGTTGGTAGTTCAAAGCTTCATGCTTCTGCCATCTGTGTTTGATTTCAGTATCTTGCGTGTCTGCTATCGCTGTACCTTTTAATTGATAAGTTAATTTTCATGACCAATTGTTGCCGTGCTGGTAGTCTGTTACCAAAAACCTCACTATGTTAGAGCTATTTGAAACACTAATTTCCAGGATCTTGATACTCATATCTCTATTTCTTGTTTGTACCCTTTGATAGGCAGCTCTGGCTGCAAGCACTTTATTGTTTGTTACCTGTCAGAGTCTTTCAACCATCTATTACTCAATCTTATTATATCAACTGGAACCAATATTAGCTGGAGGTGGTGAGCTTATCGAACTGTCTATGATCATCTTTTTACATTGTATGATTCTATCTGGTGCTCTCTTCCATGTAGGTTTCTCATCCTCGTTCATGGAGTTCACTTAGAGTCATGACTACTGAGCAGCGACTGGAATTGCAACAGTGTATTATGAATGTCAGTGAGAAGGGGAAAATTCCTTTTAAAGACTGTGTTAGAATAGCGAGGGAATTGAATCTATCTGTACAACAGGTATGTGCTTGAGATTTTCCTCCATTTTCACTGAGTGATCTGAATTCTGAAGTACTATGATTGTTTTATCTCATTTTGTATCCTGTACTTTTTAGCTTGTTTTTTAAATATGCTACCAGGTTCAGGGTTTGAACATAAGTAGTATACATTGCGTAGTTTACGAACATGCAGAATTGTTCATTTGTCTCCATCTCCGAGTGCTTGTGTCTAAACATGTGCCACCATTCAGTATATGCATGCTGGACAGAAACCAAAGTAATTGAACTATGAAAGTTTTTGTAAGCTCATGTATGATTTCGCCATGATATGAAAACCAGCACTTTTTACCAGATTCAGAAATCAGAAGGTAAAAAAACAGAGAAAAACCAGGTACATCTATGCTGCTGTTATGCCTTCTGTAGTCCAGTGCACTCTGTTTAGCAACATGTGCAAGTCCACCATGCACAAAAACCGAGGAGATACCAAATACGGAAAAAAATAGACCTACTCCATTTTTACTTGTCGTTTGATCGTTTCACACGTTAACAAGGTCCAATGCATGCCTTTGACTTCAACGTTCGATCTCTACTTTCTTAGCAATTGATATAGAATGTATTGTGAATACTGAATAGTCATTCTGAGTTATTTTTCACGACGAATCTTAATACTACTTTTATGTGATAATTTGTAATACTGTGTATATTGGAGGTCAAAAGGTTTACTGCATACATTCTTAAATTTCATATATTTTGGCACTGGATGAAGCATTAAATGGCATGCCACAACAACCAAAACTCTTACAGCAAAACCTACGCTTTACCCTGATCTAGTGAACAACATGCAACAATAATTGATCTGTGCTTGGTTGAATTAGTAGATACAAACTCAATAGATAATAGAGTAGATAACTGGGAAGAACAAATAGACAAAGATAATTGCAATGTCGATTGGAATGTAACATCACTGGACCCATTGTGAGTTTATGAGTTGTGACGCAAATTGCAAAAACTAACCACATCAATGCTCTGATTGCTTCGAACTTCTGGCAGCCTACTGGCTAAACTGTCTTTGCATATCTCCCCCTCTGTCTCTCAGGTCAGAGTTAGGCCATATGAAATGTTTCACTATGTTTTTTTTATCATCTATCTATTTATCTTTCCCTACTGGCTGACATTTTATTTTCCTATTCCGTAAAGGGTTCCTCTTCCGTGTACTGATCAGCAGGTTGGGGTTCTTATGTAGGTGCTTCGACTTTCATATGAAAGGCAGTCTCGGCTTCGTGAACAGCCCAGCATTACTGCTAAACAAAAGCAGCAAAGAGTTAGTTCTGGGTTGACTTCTGAGAGAAGAAAGAGATCTGCTGATGAGATCACCCTGAAGTTCTTTAAAAGAAAAGTTGAAACAAATGGATCCTCTGAACAGATATTGGACCAATCTACTCTTGATGAGCAAGTACCAGAGATAATTTCTTCATCACCCACTGACCAAACAAACCAAAGTGATCAGCTGGTGTCCAGAGCTGGCAGCACTTCCACATACAATGCAGATGAAGATAAGGAAAGCAGTCCAGTGATCAGTCGATCTTCTATCTTAAGAAAAAGCTGCATGAGACGTAAAAGATTCTTGTGGACGTACGAAGCTGATAGGTATGTTTTTTCATCTGCCATTCTGGTTTTGAAATTGATTTCTAAATCTCAATAATGGAGTTAAAGATTATGATGGTCCTGATTGTTTTATTATTATTTTCAGAAATTTGTTGATGATATACACTAGAATGCGTGCAATACTTGGAGCAAGATATTATCGTGTAGCTTGGAACTCTCTCTCTGATCTTCCAGCTCCACCAGATACATGTCGTAGACGGATGGCAATACTATTGAAGAGAAACGAAAAAATAAGAGGAGCTGTGATGTGTATATGTAACCTTCTTGGGAAACGATACACTAGATACCTTGAGAAGGAAAGGAAATTGAAAAAGAGAAGATTGCTTCCCCAGATTTCAGAATGTAGTCATGAAGATAGTTTGGATTCAGAATGTGAGCAATTCAATTGGGATGACTTCGAAGTTCCAGAAATAAAGAGTGCAGTTAATGAAGTCCTTGAATTAATTCGAACAGAAAACGTGGACCAGACCAAGAGAACTCGGCCCAACAATGAAAATAGCACTAGTAATGATAATGATGCCACGAGGGATACAATAAGTTCACAGAAGCAGCTGGTAAGTAATTTCTCCATTTAACATAATTACGTAACTGCAACATATATATTTGCTAATATTTTTTTACACTTTAGAATAATCAGGCTACACAAGGCAAAACCAATACAAGAGTTCCAGCTCAAGAAAGCGTACTCTGTGGTCATGAAAAATCGTGCAGACATTCAAATGCAGTCCAAGCAAGTGAAAACACGGCTGCCTGCTGCGAACATCAAGAAAAGAAAATTAGGGACAACAGAAATAAGATTATTGAAAGAGGCATATGGAAATCCTTGCCTGTTGCAAATGCATTGGAGCTTCTGAAGTTAGTTTTCCTCAGCAAATCGTCAGGATCAGACGTACAGGCTTCACTAGCGGCAACCCTACAGCTTTATTCAGAAAGCGAGATTTTTACTGCAGTTTCCTTTCTTAAAGAAAAACATTTCTTGGTCAGTATTCGCGAACTTATGTTTCCTTTGGTATATTTATTCTTCAGTATGCTGCGCCGAACTTAGGTATTTTTAATCTCATTAGCGGCATGCTTGGCCTATGAGGCTATGACCCAGGTGAGCCCTACCAAATTTTTGCTCTTCCAAAACCCTTGGTTTGCAGACGTACCAATTTGTGCGCATTGCCAATTGGTAAAGAAAATAGAATAGTATTTGGATTGTAGCCATGCCAAAGTTTGCCCAAACTGTGAATGTGACATGGTATCCACAAGCTATTTCTTCTTTCTTGTCAAAATATAGCCAAGTGGGATCTTGTTTTGTAGATTTTGTTACAAATATGATGCAAACAGATTATAAAACCATTATGCCCTTCATAATATATTCTACATTTCAAGTGTAGTAAGTAGTAATCCAAAAGTTAAAAAATTTATGCGACTGACCAGAACGGCAGAATATGCCGCTTCACCTAGGAGAGGTCCACAGGCTGCACCAATTCTTGGTTTAGCAAAAAGCTCGCCCTGATCTCTGCCTGCATTTTGAGCATTGGAGCATTAAACTCAAAAGTTCCAAACAGTAGCAGTATTTGTTGGCAACGATCTTGTGGGGGTGTGTGTGGCTTGTACTCGGGGCGCCTCCCCCCTTTTCCTTCATTAATATAATGGTAAACAGCTCTCTTGCGTGTTCGAGAAGAATGGTTGTTGGCAATACCAACCTTTGGCAGTGTTTTTGACTGTGAACCAAACAACACCTAGTTTGCAAGCACATCAACTAGATGAATCTATGCTGAACTAAGAGTTTATAGTCAAAGTACGAATTTTTTAGTATGGTCTGAACGGGTCGTTTTTCTTCTATTTATCATCTTTCTTCATGCAGTTAAATAGTGTTATGAGGGATATGGAATGGAACAATAATTCTGTACATAGCCAAATAGTGGAGTTATTTTTATTTTTTTAAAGTGTGACTCATGATTTAAAGCCCCAGCTATTCATGAACTGTCATTCATGTTTCTCCCCTGTTTTGCAGGCTACTGGGATTGATGGGAAGCCATACACCCTCTCTTCAAAATTCTTAACCAATGCTTGTTTTTCACCCTTTCCATTTGGTTCAGGGAAAAAGGCTTCTGAATTTTCTAAATGGCTTATAGCCCAGCAAAAGAATGCTGGAGACAGTAGAGTTTATTTGTATCCAGATATGCAATGTGGAGAAATTGTTCATCTCTTCTCTCTGATTTTGTCAGAAAAGCTGTCCATTTCACCTTTCTTGCCTAGTGAAGGAGTTGGCTGAGGCTGATGAGCCTAACAGCTCTAGTACTTTGGTTGTAGATACTGGTGGATTGGTTGACAGCACTCAGAAGCGCAAGGCTGATACGATGAAACTGAAAAGTGGCAAGGCAAAGAAACACAAGCCTTTGCCGAAGATAGAAAGTGACTTTTGCTACCGCCGGGAGAAAGGATTCCCTTCTATCCACGTAGGTCTAGATCTTGAGAGAATTCAAACAAGCAATCACAAGCAAGCATTACATGACAAAGAAGGCCTTATTTTTACTTCAAAAGGGGCAATGAATAGCAACACTGTTGATTTACTTGCAGAAAGGCACAACGTGGCATCATTAACAAATAACTTAAGTTCGTATAGACATTTATTGTCTGAACCTCACTTGGAGAGCTCTTATACTGGATGGCCTTGGGATGCTATGAAAAAATATGCAGAAGAGTTGTCATCAACATCTGATAACCAAAATGAACCATTTGCATTGTCTTCTGAACTGTTCAAAAATGCATTTTGTGTTATTCATCAAGCTGGTGAAGGAGGAGTTACTTTGAGAGAATTGTCACAGGCACTGCATCCATTAGGTACTTAATATGCTTATGGACAGAGATTTTCTGTAGTTTTTAACTAATAGCAGCCATTCTTACAGTTCTTTTTTGCTCTTACAAATCTGTTCAGGCATGCAGTTGGTCTATATAATTGTCGATACACTCAAGAGATTTCAGCTGGTCGTTAAGGTAAAGCTGTAACACGCAGAGTATATTAGTACTGTAGGTGTGGTTTAAATTCTACTATTGTTTCCTCTGTTTATATATGTATTGTAAGTTTTTAATTTATAGGGATGTTACAAGCTATTCACGCTGCTATCTATGCATTTTTGTTCACTTGTCCTCCATTAGCTAATGGGGAGGATTTATTCAATTGTTTCACAGGTCAATGCATATGATGGTGTTCAGATCGTGGACTCTCTGCATTTGTCAAAGTATCATATAACCACACTTGTAGAAAGCAATTGTTGCAATTGCTCAGGTCCTCCAACTTCTCAAGGTGTGGATAAAAATCTACTGAAAGAGAAGGACACCATGCCCATTAGTTATCCTGGACCTATAAAAATGCTTAGTGATGGGCACACGGTGACAGTAATTAATGTTCAAAGCAAGTTGACCTCACCTCATATTTACAGCAAAAATCATGTGGATGAGGAAAGGCCATCTACTCCAAGAGAGGACAATAATAATGAGACTGGTTGCTATCATGATTGCAAAAGCCGTATTTATCAGCCTATATTACCATGGATAAATGGTGATGGTAGCACTAACAGCACTGTCTATGAAGGCCTAAGTCGCCGGGTTATTGGTCATGTCATGCACTATCCTGGAGTAATAGAGGTGTGCTTTCTTTAATTATTTATGCCTGCTTTTTCAACAGGAAATTCATCTTTCGCTTACTCATGTATGCTAATAAGTATTCCATTTCATTGTATGACATTCTTGGCCACAATATCCTTTATTTAGGAAAAATAAATAATTTCATGAAGGATTATTCCAGATTTTTCTTTCAGGAAGAATTTGTGCATGTAGGATCTTGCAAAGACAACAAAAAGATTTAAATGGGAGCTAGGGAGTATATGAATTATTCATGTCTGATATTTTGAATTCGCATTCTTCACATCCAGTGAGTTTAAAATTCAGGATGTCAAAATCAAGATCCAGACACGTTGCTACCATATTTTGAATTATTCCGATTTTTACATTAGTGATGTTTGAAGGTCAGGTACTGAAAAAATGCTTTAGTTATGAGAATCTGAAAGGAGTATTTTACTCCAAACCAGTAAAGATATAATATATAATGCTTAAAGGTCAGAGATGGAGTACCTGCTTATAGTTAGCTGGAGCCCATCACCCATATAGTACTTGGTACTTCATCAGCTTGCAAACGCTGCTAATCTTTTACCACTTTATTTGTTCACATATACTAGTACTTGGCAGAATAGTCGCCCGCTGCCATGCCCCGTCTTCCTGCGGTGAAGAGGGAGAGGCTACGGTCATCATCGCTGTCGGCGCTTTGTGGGACTGGGACCCCGCCGTGGTCGGCCTCACTCCACGCGGCCCGCCCGCCCCATTGCGCCCGTCACGGCGGCCGACGCAGGGAGAGGGAGGGGGGGGGGGGGGAGGGGCGACCGCTTGCTGGCGCGGGGAGGGGGAGAGGGTGCTCCGGCGGCTGGCGATCACACGGGGGGAAGGGGCGCGTGCGGGCTGCTTGCCGGCGTGGGGAGAGAGAGGATGGCGGGAGAGAGAGAGGGCGACAGGAGAGAGGGGCTCGCCTGCCCTGCACCTGCTTTGGATGTGAACCCAATACTGTATAACCAAATAACCTGTGGTTTTAACAAAAACTGTAATTTTACTGTAGTAAAGCGAAACCACAGTATTTGTGTCATGTACAAACCACAGTATTAGAAAACTTTACTACTAAATAGGCCTGTTCTCCGTCCTTTGCGTTGCAGTGCCCAAGGCTAATTACTTAATTCAATTTGCTTATGTACACACACAATATCCTCTCCAATTAGGCTGTTTTCAGCGTGCATATGGACGTGCAAAATACAAAATAGGCATTGCAGTTGCATTGTAGACTGAGTGGATTTTGAATATAGGTCAGTGGGCTGCTCGACCCAGCCTTTGAGAAGGTGGTGTTTTGGACATAGGCATGGTGTAAAACATCAACTCTGTTTGAATTATGATAATAAGACAACATTCTTAGTTTGAATCTATACATGCTATTTTCATGACATACATATGAAGATGTCTTAAGGTGAACTTAGAACTGGTATGCTGTGCTCTTGGGTCACTTTCGAGAGAATGTACGAGAATAGGTTATGAAGAGCATTTTATTCTATCTTTTTCTGGCTCTCGTTTCTGTGTCGTTACTGAAAAATGGCTCATTCCTGATCGTTTTTAAGTTCTTGTTCCCATTACTCAATATTTTTAATTCACAATTTTATTTGAAAGGTTCTAAGTGTATGCTTTGCTCTTATTGATATGTAGGAAGATCTTATCCATCGAATGGATGTATTGAATCCTCAGGTACTTGCCCATTTTCTGTTTCCTTCCTGTGCTTTCGAAAATGTGCATTTGTCTATTCGTGTGTGTTCTTGCTTAATTGGCTTTGCATTACATTTTTGCAGACTTGCCGGACCCTGCTGGAAAAGCTAACGCTCGATGAACACATTCATGTTCAGGTGTTTGAAGAACCTATTCCTACGGTTCCGACCATCCTGCAGTCCTTGTTCAAGCAAACCCCCAACAAAGAACCATCCAAGTGTATAAAGCGCTACTTCGCAAATCCATCAAGCACATTCCAGCTGTAAGAGGATATGAAGTTTGTTTTAAATCCAGGGCCATGAGCGCATCATGGTGTGGAATGCTTAAATGCTGCGCTCTCCCGAAGTAAATATTACGGGTCGGCCTCGTGTTGCCTTGCTTGCTGGAATCGGGAATCCTCAACTGCCGGTGGGTGTCAAGTGTGAACAAGTAGCGCCAAGTACCGCAGCCGCCTGGTCTTCACTTGTGTTACCATCCCGTTTCCCTGGAGCGAGACTTGGCACTCTCGTTAGAAATATATGTTAAAAGGTCAAAACCAATGCAGATGAAAAATAATAAAGTAGTTCTATAGTATATTTATCGGAGGAATCTAATGTAGTTTTGCCTAGGACTAGAGGCGCTCATTATTACGCGGAAACCAATAACCAGTTCTAACGTAACCCACAAAATTCTGAGAGGCTATACGGCTCAACAATGTTGAATATACCATTGACGGATATAACATGACGACTAAAAATTCTGAAACAATTTTGCTCCACAGTTGCTGTCGCTTTAGAACGCCAGTTCGCTAGACCGCGGAGTCTGGTTGCAGCAAAGTAATTAAGCACATCGTCTTAAATTATAGTAGGCCACTTTAGTTTTATTTTAAATCATTTTTTTAACTTCGGAAACATTTTTAAAAAAGAAACACCAACTTCATTAGCATGAAATTAAACTTGAACTAATATTTAACGGTACTTCTTTTAAAAAGAGATTTGCTATTCATCAGCTGACTGAAATTTGTGCTTTGCATCAATAGAAAGGGAAAAGGGTAAGAAGTGCTCACCGAGTCATTGGGGAAGGTGTTGCCCGTGCCCGACCGTCGCCTCCGGGGAAGAAGGGGAAGAAGGTGTCGCCCGCGCTCGAGCGTCACCGCCAGGGAAGAAGGGGTTGCCGCCGTGCCTTGCCGTCGCGCCGTCGTCGCCAGGCTTCGGGGTTAGAGTTTGGGGTTGGGGGGTGGGGGTGGCCGGCCGATGAGGTCTTCTCCACCTTTGGCCTTAGAGGAAGGGCCAGGGGCGGCCGGCCGGCCCGGCGGTGGTGGCGGGGTGGCCAGCGGCGAGGGCGCCGCCGGTCGGGCAGGGAAGGGCGACGGTCGGTCGGGCAGGGAAGGACGACGGTTGGGGGGTAGGCAGCGGGGGCGTCATGGTGCCGGCTTCGCCGCTCTAGCAAAGCCAGATTAACTAGCAGCGGGTGGCAGGGCCGGATTCGGTGGCGGCAACCGCCGAAGACAAGGTAGGAGGGCGGTAAGCGGGGGAGCTCCACACCAGATTAGCGTGGGCCGTGGAGAGGGCGGCGGCGGAAGCGGCGACGCACTGCCGGAGCCTGGGCGGGGAGGGGCTGGAGGCGGGGTAGCTTGGCTGGCAACGGCGTGGAGTCGGGCGAGAGGAAGGCAAGCTCGTGCTCGGGTGGCCCGCAGGGGAAGAAGAGAGGGGGAGGGACCAAGGGAGTAGGGGTGGATTTTGGTTGATTGATGGGTCACAAAATATCAGTGAGTTGATAAATAGGTACACCCTTTAAAAAAACCCAGTAAATAGTTGGATAAATATAACGTAAAAAGAAACTAACAGCTTTGTTTTGTTCGCCAGACGAGAATGATCCGGTACAAAATGCGAACCTCGTTGGCTTTTGGTTTGCGTCAGCAGCAACCCCCGTCAACGATTCGTGATGCATGCGGAACGGACTAGTGGCGGGTCCTCGAAACCAAGTGACGCGCTGTAACTAATATGAAACGGACTACAGTACGTATTTTGGTTCTGTCGCTTTCCGTACCTATCTACGATTACGATTCTAACGAACGATCATGGTGAAGAACTAGCGGGGTCCGGGATGCTTCCTGACAGCACTTTGCTTTGCTTGATTGAGCTTTTCTAGTTCGGAGGGCCTTTCTCTGGTCAGGGACGGCTGTCTCGGTGCCGGGTCGATGTAAGGTGGCCTGGGTAAAGCTTTGCCGCCCGGTGGAATTTGGTGGTCTTGGGATCACTGATTTATATCTGCTTGGCCTGGCTCTTCGGGTGCGATGGCTGTGGCTTCAGCGTACTGATCCGAACAAAGTGTGGCGAGACTTACCGGTGACACCGGAGCGATGTGCCCTTGATCTCTTCAGATTGGGGTCAGAGATCACCCTTGGGGATGGTACAACAGCGCTTTTCTGGGTTGATTGCTGGCTAGATGGAATGGAGATCGAGACCATAGCCCCAAATCTGATGCAGGCTGTGCCTCCGATGTTCAGGCATAGGACGGTTCGCGAAGGACTGCATAACAGAACTTGGATCTCGGACATTAAAGACACTCTGACTGAATCTATGGTGGTCGAGTATGTCGAGGTTTGGGAAAAAATTAGGCAGGTGACTCTTTCTGATGGAGTACCTGATAGCTTTCGCTGGCGGTTGGAACCTGACGGCAAGTACTCATCTTCTTCGGCTTACCGTGCCTGCTTCATGGGTTCAACTCTATTCCTTGGAGCTAAATTCATTTGGAAAGCTAAAGTTCCACCCAAGGCCAAGTTCTTTGTTTGGCTCGCCGCTCAAGACCGTTGCTGGACGGCTGAAAGAAGATTCAAGCGTGGTCTGCAGGAGAGTGATACGTGTGCCTTGTGTGATCAAGATACTGAATCAATCGCACATCTCCTACTATTCTGTTCGTTCTCCAAACAGGTCTGGCTTCTGGTTCTTCAACGACTGGGCTGGCAAGCTCTTATCCCTGAATCGGGTGATCAGATCATGCCTTGGTGGTCTAGGATCAGGAAGAGGGTGGCAAAAGAGTTTAGGAAGGGTTGTGACGCGCTGGTCCTCCTGATCTTTTGGATGATTTGGAAGGAAAGGAACTCCAGGACTTTCGATCAGCGGGCCATTTCGCCGCATCTGTTGGTCTCCAAGCTGTTAGCCGAAGTAAGTTTTTGGGAGATGGCAGGGTTCAATGCGTTGTCTTCGCTCGCGCCGTTAGGCAACTTGTCAAGCGTTCGCGTTTCAGGTTCCTTCTGGGTCGCAAATTTTTGATATCATGTAAACCCTTGATTGGTTGGTTAGTTCGGGGTCTGGTTCTAAGCTAGGATGTATGTTCGGCAAGTCTGGGCTTGCCGCTCTTGGGTCCTTGTACTGTCTCGCACTCTTCCTCTTAATGAAATACATGTGTGTCTTCGCACGATCGCAAAAAAAAAAAGCTTTTCTAGTTCGGCGTTCGCACTGCTTTGATCGTCTTATTGACGTGCGTGCACTGCAGCGCATCTACAAAGTGGGAGGCCGGCGAGTTAATAATTTGATCATCAACGCTCCTGCTTTTCTATGACAACCGGTGCATCATTGGTCATTGCATGAAGGACCTCACAGAGTTGTTCTTTTTGCATCGCCTCCCTCACAAATGGGAGTCAGTGTGTAGGGATAAGATGCCCGAGTAGTTCGACATTATTTTGTGCACTCCGAGCGAGTCTCCGTCTCGTATATGCCTGGCAGTGGCTATAGGAGACACGCTTCAAGTGTACTTGGGAAACAGCACAGCTACTCAGGTCCGCCGGTTCCACCATTTATCCCGGCGTCAATGAAGCTTAATTCTGTTTCTGCGATCGTTTTCAACGTCGCCGTGAGCACAGGACTGAACACCTACAGAAGGACATGCATGCATGGGAGGCCCTTGTCCAGGGCGTCAGGGAAACTACATGTACCCTTGTGGGCTGCAAAATGTTGATCTCTACATGTTTAGCCGTAATACCACCGATCTCGTCGGCGCTAGCACCGATCTGTTGACCATGTTAGATCACACTAGCTTAAATTGTTGGGCCTATTGCAAAGCTGCCCTTCTTTAGTTATCTAATCACACGTTTGCCCCTCTTTTTTTACTTTGCATATTTGCCTTTCTTTTTGAATCTGAAACTTTCTCCTGCCCCTATTCTGTTAAGGGCAGATAACGGTGTTAAATGAAGGTCAAAAGGACATTTATACCCTTGGAATGGATGACGGCACAGTCAATAGAAATTTGCATAATAAACCTTTTTTAGATATATTTCATGTAAGTACCAGCGTATATTTCTAATAATTAAAAAAATATAGCATACATATCACATGGAATATTTCAATCACATGCACGAGCGTGCAGTGCCCGGCCACCCGCGCGAGCGTGCGGTGCCCCGCCCAGCCCCAGGCCTCGGCCCCTCGAGCTCCCGCTGTCCCGCGAGAGCACGGCCCGCCTCCTGCGAGCGCGTGGTGCCCAGGCGACGCCGAGCCCCAGCGAGCACGCCCCTCCACCTTGGCCTCCCGCGAGCACATGGTGCCCAGGCGGCGCCCGTCGCCGATGAGCGCGCCCCTCCGCTTTTCTCCGGCAGTGCCCCGTGCATTCACCCTTGCGCCGCCGCCACACTCCGCGAGACATCTGAGAGAGTGAGCGGAGGAGTTTCCCATTCAAACTTTTCAAGTTCGTTTTTTTTTTCTTTAATCGGTAAGAGCTACCGTAGTTCACGGTGTTACAAATTAGGGGCAGACGGACACTTCGTATTAAAAAAACAAGGGCAAACATGCAAACTCTGAAAAGAAAGGGTAAACGTGCTATTGTAGTTATAAACAAAGGCATATATGCAATTTTCCCTAAATTGTTTGGCAGGAAATACTCTTCCATTTCCATATAGGAGTACTCCAATAATAGTCTAAGTCTGCGGTAACTGCTAATTTGCTTGGACCATATACAAACGCCGGATGGTTTATTTTCTCTCCCGTCAGCTTTCTCATGATAAATTCCACTATTGCATCAATCAGCCTTGCTAGCTGCAAGGATCGAGATAGATTCCATTAGGGTACTTTTCTTTCTATTTAGACTGGTCGTTTCGAACTCGATCATTTCAGCTTCGTTCTCACATCACAGTTGGCTCGTGAGAAGACTCCACAGACCGTGAGGTATCTGCTATAGTTCTTGAGTATTTTCCTTATTTTCCCCTTCTAATTTTGAGTTCAGCCTTAAGGTTTATCCATTTCCAAAAAAAATCTAGTATAGCTAGTCTACGGTTGATATATGTTACCATCAAGTTTACCACTAGGTGAGGCTCTTCATTCTTGTTAACCAGAATGTTTAGCTTATGATGATGAGCATGCATTGCAAGCATGTGTATAGTTAGCGTAATATCTAGATATCGTACTCCAACCCCATCGATAAAGATTAAAGTGGGAAACATAGCAAAACAGCCACAATTTCATCTCATGCTTCCAATTGTAGTGCCCAAGCGATTTGATTCTTGAGTGCTATATATATTGTGGACTCTACGTGCTCATGATTCATGATATATATTTGTACGTGACTTGTCACCTGTGTCATAACTCATAAGAATGACCTGATTTCATAAAAATGTAGCAAAAAGTACAAACTGCACCCCCCCCCCTCCACACACCACACACACATAGAGGTTTGTCTACATAACCCTTTTGAACTTTTCTTTGTAAAAGGTAAAGTGTATACGTCTGTTCTGTTGACCAGGAGCACACAGTCACTGACTCCCTGTGTGCCGTCGGATTGTGCCGGCAGATGGGACCTATTGGTCAGGTGGATACTATTTGATTTTTCCTTATTCTCCCTGTGCCTATGGATATGATTTATTACCTCTCCTAGTGTTTTATTGTTTATATCCACGTCTAATATTTATATGTATTATTCTTTTGTATTATATTAAATCATGATATCACCCAAAGATTACATTTTTAGAAAAAAATGGTACTAGTTTCATATTTTTATTTAAAATGAATAAGTTATGAATTTTAAAGATTCAATAGATTTTTTTATTTTTAAAAAACAAAAACCACCTTTGAAACCACCTGAGAGACCAAATATGTCTGATTTTAGTAGTTGGATGGTCGGATATACCCGGTTTTAGAGTTCGATGGTAAAATCTTGACTCGGGTAACAGTTACATGGTCAAAAATGGAGTTTTTCCTATTTCATACGCATGCATACTGTGCTACCAGCTCAATCTCCATTTTTCTGTGTTGTTTTGAGAATTTGAGTTGGGGGAGGGTGGTATCCAAGGGTGTTATTAAATGCGCAGCTCGTATCTGTTTATTTGTTCGTGAAGGTAGTCAATGATCGAGCAGAAGTGTATGAACCGGGTGTTTTGGTGTTTCTCCATCAATTACGACATATGCTGAATTGCAATTCGGTATAGTGGCATTTTACCCAATGTTTATGTATGATGATGTTCAGATGAATCATTTTAGCACATGTAAATCAGGCAGCCTGATTATGTTTTTTCTAGTTCTAATTATGTTTTCGTTGTTATATATTTGTTTATGTTTGTTCACCACGCCGCGGAGCCCAGGCGGAGTCACGAGATGAGGTCGTCCGCGGTGGATTTGCTGGTGGGAGATGCGGAGGGAGGACGAGGCGGGCACGGTGAGGAGCGACTCCTAGCGTGGCTGCTCCTCGAGCGACTCACGTGACGCCTACAGCCATGGTGGAACGCGCAGGCGTGTCCACGTAGGCAGATTTTATCCGGCTAGTCTCTGTTAGACCCAGATGTTATAGCGGAAAAAGTTTATGGATTTAATTGTGCACTTTGAAAGTTTATGAATCCAGATGATATAGCGAGAAAAGTTTAAAGACCTGACGTACAATTTATTGAAGGGTGACAAGCTTAACTCATGTTTTTACATAACATTTGAACAACGTTCTGATTTGTTGTCTGCACGTACTGAAGGTCTTTTGCTGGACGAAGCATTAGGATTTGTGCATGCTACCAGAGGTGGTATAACTCCTTTTTTGGAAATAATACGCAGAGATCTAGGTCCCACTTATGATGGAACTATGCACTAGCTTCGGAGTTTCAGACCAGGCGTAGGTGATCAAATGGCATAACCCCTGAATCCCACATTCGAGAAAGTAAAGATGTAAGCACTAGGTTCGGAGTTTCAGACCAGCGTAGGTGATCAACTGGCATAACCCCTGAATCCCACATTCAAGAAAGTAGAGATGTAAGTGAGCCAGCTAGAAAAACTAAACTAGCGACGAGTGATTTTCCAGCGGACATTGCGGACGTTTCCTATAAAGTGACTTGTCGCTAGTCCTTCATTTACATCCCTATGAGGAAGCCATCAGCCCCTGCATCCTTGCCATAAAAAAATCGTTCGAGGAAAGGAAACAAAACATATCTAAAAACTAATTAAGATTTCAGTCCTACTGAACTAATAATGACTGATAGTTTTTTATTACTGCAAAGAATTTTTATCATTGCCACTGATGAAGATTGGCGCAAGATGCTCTAAAATAAGTCTCCAATTAATAATTGACGGAAACAGTTTCCATCAATTAGTGTGGTGGCATATTTACTGACTGTTAGGAACCATACATACAAGCCATCTCTCTTTCCATAGTTCACTCCAGTAGTAGCGTACCAAAAATGTTTGACTGGTGTGTATATGCTACTGTTCTTTGCTTCTTTTGATGGTACACGCCCTGGTCAATGCACCACCAAGAGCCACATACATGCGGAAGAATTTGCACGGCGATAGGGTCCCAGTTGAGAGCTACTGTACTTGTGGAAGAATTGCGCACACACGTCGAAAACTCGTCCTATATACGGTGAATAGGTATTGAGCGATTCAAAGTCTACCGTGGTCAACTTAGCACTTTCACTCTCGAAAGAACCACAAAGTCTCTGGTAAATAGACATGTGAAACGAACTACTCCCTCCGTCCCAAATGGTAAGAGTTTCTAAATCTCAACTAGATTCATTCATTTTTCATTGTATGAGTATTCAATATACGTTCAATATACGTCTAGATTTATCAACATCTATACGTTCTGTTTGTCCAAGGATTCTCGATCGTCTCGCAGATTTTCCACCGCAAACTGCCAGAGAACTCAGCGTCGTCAGCATGAGTGGCGCACGGACCCGGCCAGCCGGCACGCGGCAACGACTGCAATATTTGATGGAACAGTATTTAGCGCATGCTTAGGAGTTAGGGCTATGCTTGGTGCGTGCTAACGGTGGGCTATATATTGTTCTCAAGGACTCCTTTATATATAGTCTGCAAGCTAGGACACCCGAAATCGTAGGGGTTGCCTCTAAATTTGCGTCATCCACGGAGATACATGTACAGCCCGACCAGTGTAACTATGAGCTTGGTTGGGGGAGTAATGCTTTGCACCATGGCTTTTATGGTGGTGTGCCTGGCAACCATGCCGCAAGCATCGGCAGCCTCAGATGGTGGAGGGATAACGTATATCCCATCCGCCGCCTCCCTGAAGCACTGCCCCTCCAGCTGCGGCGGCGTTAACATCTCCTACCCCTTCGGCATAGGGGCCGGCTGCTTCCGGCAAGGTGGCTTCGAGCTCGCTTGCAACCACGCCACTCAACCTCCCAAGCTGTATCTAGGCAACGGTAGCACAACTCAGATAACTAACATATATGGTGGTAGACTTCTTGAAGTCTCTATGTTCTTCAACGTTACCTTGGAATCAGGTACGAACTCCTACGATATGTCCTGGGATGCTCCCGCAAAGGGTATTACTATCGACGATGAGAACACACTCTTTGTCATCGGTTGTGATTTCGATGTTGCCTTGTTCGATTCTGTGGGAAAACCCATCGGCTACTGCATGAGTAGGTGCCATGGCGAGGCAATCCCGGGTCAAGGCCCTTGCAATGGGATTGGTTGCTGTTACATCAGTTTATTAAGTGACATCTCAGGCTTTCAGGCAACAATAGTTCGGGCTGATAACATGACATCACAATTAGATTCTCTGCACCCTGGCATCATGGCTTTCATGTCAGTGGGAGATTATTACGTGCAAAATGCGACCGATCTTTTCTCAAGTTGGACAAATGCAAGCAACATTTATGGCGCTTACCTTGACGTTGTCATCATGGACCAACCAAGTTGCAAAAGCGCGCAAATAAACAGCGGAAGCTATGCTTGTGCCACTAACAGCTATTGTACAAATGCGTCATCTGGAGGTTACACCTGTTACTGCAACATCTATGATTATCACACAGCCAGTGCTTACCTTTCGGAAGGATGCACAGGTTCTCTGTGCTTGCTTTTCTCTACAAAGAATGAAAAAAATGTGCCACTTCTGCCTTTTTTGTTCTTACTTTGTTCTACGATTGTGCAGAGGACTACAACGCAAAGCCTAAAGAACACTGCCGGAGGTTATGTGGAAACATGCCCGTTCCCTTCCCTTTTGGGCTCGAAGAAGGTTGTTTTGGAAATCAAAGGTTCCTGCTTAATTGTGCAGCGGCAGGTGAGACGCTTTTTAGCATAGGAGATACACAGTATCATGTGACTGGTGTGTCAGCAGAAGATGGGACTCTGACGGTCAGCAACATGCTAAGCAACTCATCAAGTTCCGGGAAAGAAACAATACTAATAGCTCAGATTGGTCACACTGGAGGTGTAGACGTGACAGGCCCTGTGGAAGACGAATTTGATTTCTCTATGGAATATGACATTGTTATAAAATGGGCAGTCACCAATTTAAGTTGTCCAGAAGCCATGCGTAGGAATCAAACAAAGTATGCATGCCGCAGTGAAAATAGTTATTGCCAAAACGTGACCCATGAGGATATATTTATGGGATATCGTTGCAAGTGTAACCCTGGATTCAAAGGAAATCCATATGTAGAGGATCAGGATTGCTGCAAAGGTAACACTCCCTCCGTCCCTCATACGTACCTCATGAAAATATTTATTAAAATGTAACTCATGAAAATATATGACAATGAATCTAGCCATACTCATTTGGTATTATAAATATTTATATTTTTTTCATATAAATTTGGTCAAACATTAGAAAGTTTGACTTATGACAAAACAAAAATAACTTGTTTTCTGTGATGGAGGGAGTACACTATACACCCCTCATTCAGTATGCGCGGCAACGCACTATGATCGCTCATATGCCCGAAAATAGAATGAAAAATAATAAATTCGCACACTATATATAAGAGAGTTGTGATTTGTAGTTGAAGATTATAAAGTGGATTAGAGTTAATTAAAAAGGAATTTATTTTCAGCTGATAGTAATTCAAGCATATATCTATGACAACCAACGTATATGTTGAATGGCAATTGATTTATATACAGATATTGATGAATGCTTAGTGCCAAAGATATGCAACGGTATATGTAAAAACACTCGTGGAAGTTACAAATGCACACCATGTCCTCATGGTAAAGAATTTGATTCCATAAAAGGACGGTGTGTTATATCTGCTAAGCAACGGAATCTTATTTTGGGTAAGTCATACCACACACAATTCCCGTGTCATTCAAATTACTAAAGAATTATCAGGATTTCATAACAAGAAGAAATGCATGTAGGTATTGCAATAGGAATTGGTTGTGGCTTTAGCTCCATATTTGTTGCAGTTGGTGTAATTGTACTTGTCAATAAATGGAAGAAAGACATCCAAAAAAGAATCAGACATGCATACTTCAAGAAAAATCAAGGTCTATTATTGGAGCAACTGATCTCAGATGAAAGCACAACCAACAAAACAAAGATATTTTCATTGGAGGAATTAGAGAAGGCAACCAACAACTTTGATGCTACTCGTGTCCTTGGTTGCGGAGGGCACGGCACAGTTTATAAAGGGATTCTATCAGATCAACGCGTGGTGGCCATCAAAAAATCCAAAATAGTGGAGCAAATAGAGATAGACCAGTTTATTAATGAGGTTGTCATATTGTCTCAAATCATCCATCGCAATGTGGTGAAGTTGTTTGGTTGCTGCCTAGAAGATGAGGTACCCTTGCTTGTTTATGAGTTCATTTCAAATGGTACCTTATATGAACTTCTTCATCTGGATACTACAATAAAATGCAAGCTTTCATGGGATGATCGCATTAGGATTGCCATGGAAGCAGCAGGGGCACTTGCTTATCTACACTCAGCTGCTTCAATACCAATTTTCCATAGAGATGTGAAGTCCTCAAATATACTCTTGGATGATAACTTCACTACAAAGGTTTCAGATTTTGGTGCCTCAAGATCTCTTTCACTTGATGAGACTCATGTAGTGACTATTGTTCAAGGAACATTCGGCTACTTGGATCCAGAGTATTATTATACTGGTCAACTAACCGAGAAGAGTGATGTATATAGTTTTGGAGTTATACTTGTGGAACTTTTGACAAGAAAGAAGTCAATTTTTATCAATGATTTGGGTGCAAAGCAAAGCTTGTCCCATTATTTTGTTGAAGCATTTCATGAAAAGTCACTTATGGAAATAATAGATCCACAAGTCGTCGAGGAGGCAGACCAGGAAGAGATTAATGAAATTGCCTCACTTACAGAAGCATGTTTAAGGGTCAAAGGAGGAGAGCGACCGATTATGAGAGAAGTAGATATGGGATTACAATTTCTAAGAACAAAGAGGCTGAGAAAAAGACAACATTTAATTGAAAAAGATAGAGATTTTGAGCCCTTGTTGTGTCCAAAAGCTAAGAATCCACAGTGAGCATGTCGGTCTTGTCAATGATGCCCCTATAAAACCTGAAGGAACATCTGGGTGTTACAGTTTGGAGCAAGAATTCGTGTCTTCGTTTAGGCCACGCTAACTAATTAAAACTGTGCAGGATAACCAAGGGATTGCTTAATTAGATATTTAACACATATATAGCATATACTTCATTGAAGCGTTACATTATAATGAGTATCTCTTAGATAAGATTAGACACAGTTTGTGTGTATTCATAATGTATGCTAGATCGTGTCTCTTATTATAACATATGACATAAGTCATTGTATCAAAGATAATGTTGTATTCTTATAAAAAAAAGATAATGTTGTATGAGAAAATAGCGGTGGTTGTAGACATGTGCTATAATAATTTGATGTCAATTGGCAATGATTAATTAGTGGATCCAATAGGCATCTCACTGTTATATATTCAAACCACAGCATGCTGCTACATCTTTTCTAAAGTATTAGCATGATTAATGTGAATTCGCACTCAGAACGGAGATATTCAGGTGGCATGAACTTACTCCACCACCCCATGTGTTTTTAGGCGGTATCAATAGCACGGTTTACATGTATGAGTGCATTTACATACTCGAAAGTATGATTGCACGGCTGACGACTCTACACACTACACACACAACTTAGTTTGGCAGCCCTATTTCTCCAAGAATTTGGAGGGGATTTGAAAGAATGGAGGAAAAATTAGTTTATTTTTCCCTCCATTCTCCCAAATCCCTTGAAAAATGGGATTGCCAAATTAACCCTTTAAAAAAATCCCAATTAGCCTGCCGCATTTAAGATTTCTAAGCATTATTGCGCAAGGTGTTTGTACCTTTTGTTATAATATAGTACCAACCATTAAGCAGCACACATTTCGTTCAAATCGTCATATGCCAAGTGTGATACCCCATTTTTCTAAGTGCATTTAATCATGTCATTATAAGCATAATTGAAAACTTTGAAATTAATATTTAAACTTCTTCGAATTTAATTCGGAAGTCAAATTCTTCAAAATTTTGGAGTTAAGTTTATTTTTTCTTTAAACTGAATTGGATTCAAACCCTTTCAAAATCTATTTTTGTCCAAGGGCAAAAGTGCAAGGTAATAGTATAAATTATACCCTTTCACTTTTACATTTCGACCTTTGGGTAATTTTGCTTATGTGAGGGAATAAAAATAAAAAGGTTAGATAAAAAAAAGAAGAAGAAAGGAAACCAAGGGAAGCCGGTGGCCCAAAAGCCGCGGTGGCCCAACCCCTGATTCCCGGCTGGGCTGGCGCCACGCGTTCGCGCGCTGGTAGCCCAGACAACTCTGTGGGTCGGCATGGCCAAACACGCACACGACATAGGGGAGCCGGCCCACAGACGTCCGCCCCGCCCATCGTCTTCGTCTCCACGGCGTCCCGGGGAAGCTCAGCGCCACCGCCATCGTCGCCTCATCCTTACCGCCCTCCGCCACCTCCCGGCCCTATTTAAACCCCATCCGAGCACCCCCTCGCCATACTCGACCCGAGATGCCTCTCATCACCGCCGCTCCGCCTCCCCACATGCCCCGCACCACTTGCCTCTTCATCATCGCACTGCTCCTCGTCGACCACTGCCTACGCCACCGTAGGGTATGAACTTTTGTTCCCCACCTCCCTCCTTCTTCCTTGCCTATCCTCATCGAGGAATGGGACGGCACGAGCTTGATTCGAGCTCGATGCCACCCATGGCGTCAATGGCCATGGGCGCCGCCTCGCCTTTGTCACTCACACACATGAGCCCTCACCGGGCCATCCAACACATGCATCCGGTGTAGGACTTCCGTGCACTCCTCGCGGGGTATCCCCTGGCACCGGTTTAGCCTAAAGCCGCCGGGAACGCCACTCGCTGCCACTCTCTAGCGCGTGTGCGCGGTGCGTTCACCATGGTCGCCGCGGGCAGAAACAGATGTGGGAAGGGAGAGAAAAAGGGGAAAAGAGAAAGAGAGAATAGGAGAGTCGCTGTCGTCGTGCCAGTTGTTTGCCGCCGGCGATAAGCGCGGTGCTCCGCCACGTGGATGGTCATCGGCGCCGCCGGCGCAACATGCACGCCGCGCGTCGTGCACGTGCCTGCGCGCCTCGACCTAGGCTATGCCCTGGGCGAAGGCTAGGTGGGCCAAGCCGATGGGCCAGGAAAGGAGAAGGAGGAGCAGGCCGCCGGCCTGGCTCCTTGGGCTGAAAGAAAGAGAGGGAAAGTGGGCCGCGCCCCAAGGCAAAGCCCTGTTGGGCCAAGCCGTTGGGCCAAGTGAAAGGGGGAGGAGAGAGCAGGCTGAGTGGGCCGGCCTGGCGTTGGGGTCGGGCCGTGCTAGAATAAGAGAGGGAGGGAAACCAAGCCAAAAAGAATTGTTCAAGGAGCAAAATAAAACTTTTACATAAAGAGTTTACTGTGGGCCTTGGGCTTCTTTTTAAATGCTGATTTTCTAAATTTATGCATTTCTTAATTCAATTACTATAATTTAGATTTCTAAAAGAATTATGTATTTCTTTAAAGTTTTTAAATTCTATTTCTTATAAATATAATTCAATAAATCTTTATTTTGAAAAATAATAATTATTAGTTCTTAATAATTTAATCTTTTTAATTAGTTTCAAAATCCTTAAAGTTTTATTTCTAAATCATTAATAAGGATAACTAATAACGGTGTTATTATTTTATAAATACTTATTAATTCCTAATAATTTATTTTTGTCTTTCAAAAATTATTAAATACTAGGAAATTATTTTAAAACCCTAGAGAAGCTCTCTAAGCCTAGGTTAAGGCTTGAATAATAATTTTAGTGCCCCACCTTCTCTTTTTAGAAACTTCTTAGTTCTTTTATTTACAGGTTGATTATCTTCATACTTAAACATCATCCATATCATGCATTTAGATTCGATAATTCGTGTAGATCGTCAATGAAAGAGTTCAAGGAGGAATCCGATAACCAAGCTCTGCAACATGACAACAGTACTAGAAAAAGCATTGCAGATCAAGATACTAACTTGCGAGCATCAACTTTTGGAGTAATCTAAGCAAGCTCCAGTGCATTTACTCTTTTTTATTTTGAGTCTTAATTATGTGTATAATTATGCATTAGAGTCAGAAATTGATTGAAACCCTAGTGCACATTGAATTCATATTCCAGCATAATGAATCCTATACGTATTAGATTAGAATGTTTAGTCAAGCTTAATTATAGGTTACGTTTACTTTGAGAGAAATCCAAGAAAACTTCCTGAGATATTAATTGGAGACATTGGACATGATCAGTTATGCTTTTGAGAAATGGTAAATAAGAAAACTTTAATGAATGAACATGATTCAGATTTTGATTCTATCTATGTCGTATAAGGCCGTACGATGTTGAGCCCTGTTTTCGGCATCGAACGTATCTCATTCACTTATTGTCCTTGTTACGGGCTCCGATAAACCTTTCATCATTTGTACCTAGGTTTGAACTGTGGTGAGACCAACTGGAAGGTGGGAAACAGGCGGGTGTCAGAGTACAATCAGATTCGGTGAGGGCAGTTCAGACTAGGTGGCAATGAGGACATTAGGTTGTCATGTGCAGGGGTCGTTGTACACGTATATGGCTGGTGTTTGAGTATTTCTCTCTAAAATGTAAAATCGATTCGAATCGCTGGGCTTACCAGGTGTAAGAGCTGAATCTTGATCAACATCGTAGTTAAGAAAAATAATGTTTTTACTAAATAATGATATTGCAAAGTGTTTGCTTTGTTTGCCATTAGAATAGGTATAATCTATTATAACTAGGAACAACTAAAAAAAATTGACACCCTAAAGGCTAAGGATTCAATTGTAGGTCCTGCCGCATGTGAGTTGACCTAACCAGCTCCCGCTATAGGTTAGAAAGTCGGGTTTAAACCCAGTGATCGGGTAAGTCTTGCTAAGTATTTAGTACTTATGGTTGTGGTTTTAACTTTTTTTTCAAGTATAAAGACTCTAGGCTCATCTCTCTTCTTCAAGAAGACGTTGAAGCTCGGTGTTTTATCTAACGGTCTTCTTCTACCTCTTAAAGTTGAAGAAATAAAGAAGCTAGATGTTGAAGTTTCTTTTAAAGTTGTTTAACGTGAGATGATATCAGTGGGCTCGATGTTGATTTTACATAATATTACTATCTATATAACGAGTTCTACTAATTGGTTCTCGCTTCCACCTGTAAGTTATTATTTTGTTGTATAATTTATAAAAGCTTTTCTGTTCTTATTCTTATCTGTTCTACTTTATTAAAGTCTATCTTTTAATCTTTTGTATTGAATGATCCAACGACTCTTTATGGGTCACTTGGTATATATCCGATCCTGTCTGGCGTAGTCAGGACCCTCTAAGGACCTAACGGATTACCGGAACTTAATTCAGTTTAGATGCAAAACTCATGTTATGAGCTTAAACTAGGTTAAATTGAGCGGTTTCGCCACACCAAGATAGGTACTGATTCAGGTGATAACAGTAGGTCAGTAGCCATGGTCATCGGACTATGGCAGCCAGATGCTCACGCCGGGAGCAAGGAGATCCCAAGCCCGGGCCGAGGGAGGGGACGAAGCCCGTTGTGTGTGCACTACCCATTCCCCTTGGACCTTGCTCTATCAACGCTATGCCAACCCCTTTGTAGACAGCGAAGTGTGACTATCCGCGTCGGCGGCGGTGAACATCAGAAGCGTCGTAGGCGCTAGCATAATGAACACAAGGGGCTGTTGCCGTGCTTGATATAAAAAAAAGCGGCCCAATAAGCATTGCTTGTGGCGTGCGTCGAGGACTGGGCTGCAATTTGGCGAACGAGACCCGGCCAGCGCCCAACCAACGTTCTGCTCCACCACCTCAGTCCTTAGGTGACTTGCTGTTACCACTGGAGTAGTGTTTATAGTTTCAGCCGAACAATTCCTACCGCTAATAATTCGGCTTTGTTGGCTCGTCTTACCGTCTTACCTTTGGGAAGTCACATGACCACACGTATATATACTTAACTAGGTGATTGCCCTACGTGTTGCTGCGGGGATTTGAGGATGCCATTTAATTTGTAACAATAAATTTTGGTAATACATAAACTGGATGGAAAGTTACTCAGTAAATAGATGCAGACGTTTGCTTTTGCCACACGTTGATGCGGGAATGTAAGGACGCTATTTTTAGATCAGTAGGGTTGATCTGTGCAAAAAAGGAACACAATTCAACTATATTGAGGGGAGAGATGAAATATGAGGTTTTTATTACAATATATGTGTAAAATTACATTAAGCAAATTCAGTAAAAAAGAATGACACTAAAATACTTGAATATAATAGGATTGAGAATATTTAATTGATCTAGTGATCGTGATTTTATTTTTTTAGTTGAATTTGCGTTGAAAATGACGTGTAGATAAGTTTGTTTCATTTATCTTGTATTGGACTGTGATAATGTGGTGGTCATGTGGCAAAAGATTGGTGAAGTCATATGACTCTGTGGTGTACATGTGTCTATTATACAAAGTTTTGGTTTTGCAGAATCTCTAACGCATTGCATTGTTGTATTGCTTGGCTTTCTTCTTGGTGGAACTGTCAAAAGAGTGATCAGAAGGAAGATCCGAAGTATTCAAAAGTCTACAATGACAGTGGTACCTGCTGTTAGAAAATAAGGCATGGATTTCACTCATGAGACAAAATTTGTAAAGTAAAATAAGATATTAGTATATGAAAATATTGCAGTGCATCGAGAGAACTTGCTGCTGGAGCGATGAAGATCCATATTTTTGGTGAGGAGAATGAGGAATTCTGGGATGATGGGAGATAGAGTTGTGGGTATATAGTTGTGATTATCGTTTAGATTGTTACAAAATTGCAATAATAAATGTAATAAACTCTCAATACAACAATTTGAATGTTGTAACTAATTTTTATATAAACCGTGCATGGGCATTAACAAAAGGGGTGGCAGGAAGAAAGGAGGGGTAGCAGGAAGAACCAAGGGGCGGATGTACACGGTAGGAAGAACTAAGGGGCAGCAGTAAGAACGAAGGGCAGCTGCACATTTGCCCTTTGGTGAAAATAAGCACATGGAATGGGCCGGCTCCCTATGGGTTGTAAGCCTAGTAAGCAACATGATCAACTGTTGAGTCTCTTGTTTTTATATTATTGAATCTGGGAAAAGCCGAAGAACCAAGCTAAGAAACTTTAATTTTCCATACAAATATTTTATGTTGATGATAGTGGATGATGATGTGGCGCAATGTGGATGCGAGCCACCTAAAACTTCTATCAGATATCATAAAGAAACGCACATGCTTCTCTCACATCAGTCTTCAGTAAATTGTCAATTCAGTCATGTTTCACATCTTCATGTGAAAAAAAGTGTTAATTTCAAAGGACAAATACAAATCCCTATCACCATGAAAAAAGTGGGTTAAACCGTGATACAAAGAGACAACAACGATGCCAGATGCCGAATGGCATGCTACCACGGCCTAGTCTCTAAAAAACCAAACACCCCTGGTAATTCTGAAAGGAAGGGGAAAACTTCAAGAGGAAAAAACAACCTATTTACAAACAAAATTAAAATGTTCTTAATTACACATATGTCGAAGATGAGTAATCAGACATTCATTAAGGTCCAGGGAAAAAATTTAAACAAATCTAGAAGCTCTGAGGAAAATATATGTAATATCGCCATTAGTTGTTTTGTCATGCCTAATCATCGAGTATGATGAAACTTCTGAATACCTATGAGAAATTCCCAAGAAAACATCAATCAACAAATACAGAAAAATTTTGGTTATAATATAAAATAATAAGAAACACATAGATGATGCTGTCCGCAATACAATCAAGGATACTGGATAGAACTACAGGTCCGACCGGGATTGAAACATCACACATGCAGTAGCTTGGTACAATAGATCAATCCTGCATGAAACTCGAAAACAGCAACATATCGATTGTCCATGGGGAAAAAAATAGTGAACAAATGATCATAAGGTAAAGGTAGAAGTGGAATATCGAAACACATCTTATATCTTGTGTGTGTGTGTGAGAGAGAGAGAGAGAGAGCTTGGCAGTTCCAAAGAAAGTGTGATCGAGAGAAGAATGATCAGTGTATCATGAGAACCACTGAGGCAGAGATGCAAGAGTGATTTCATTGAAAATC
Organism: Paspalum vaginatum; assembly: GCA_030272315.1. Lineage (NCBI taxonomy): Eukaryota > Viridiplantae > Streptophyta > Magnoliopsida > Poales > Poaceae > Paspalum > Paspalum vaginatum. The sequence continues at coordinate 10,235,797 of CM059015.1, forward strand.
AAAGATGTTGTAGGTGGATAAAAAGGCACGAGATCCCACCAAATCCTTGTGCTCTGTATAAATGAATGCTGACCTTTGGTGTTCGAGCTTCTCTGATCGTGTGTCAGTTTCAGATGCTATTTAGCGAGGAGGCAGCAAGTGGAAAAAGGATTGACATCCACCATGAAATGTTTAACAACAAAGAGGAGTAAACATGAACTGCATTCATATACTAAATTGATGGTTTGATGAAAGGGTACCACCAATCAGACGTGAATACCTAGTGGTCGGCAGAATGAGGTGGTCAAATGGACGCAGGATTTAGGTACAGAGAAAGAGTGGATATTTGTGGATGGCTAGTGGTTGAAATTAGGCTATCATGGAAGATGAATGTGAGTCAGAAAATCAATCGTTGTGGTAATGTTGATGGCCAAACAATTAATTGGTTGATGATGTTGCACGCTGTGGATGCAACTTTATATGAGTATTAATTTGAAGAACCAAGTTAAGAAACTTTAATTTTCCGTACAAATACTTTAAGTTGATGCTGTGGATGATAACATGGCATGACGTGAATGCAGTTTTAGGCTTGAGTGGCCTCCATCTGTATAGATATATAGGATAAGGGCATGTGTAAAATCATGAGCACTATCCACGGTACTTAAGGGCATGTTTGGGGCACTCAATCCTCAACCTTCTTGGCGAGTTAAAGTTCGAAACATTTTTATGCATGTCACTCTCGGTCTCGGCCTTATGACCTCCTCTCAAGTCTCAATTAGAATGCATGATGAACCTGCTCTTTGCCTCGGCAGCCGGTACGGTGGGTGGTTGTCTAGTCGTCTTCCGATCCGTGGATGGCAATAACCGGCCGTGTATGTACGTCCAGTGGAGGAGAGTCGAGAGCAGCGCTGGTCACTCGCCAAGTCGCTCTTGCCAGCCACTCTAGTTTTGCATGCTCCATCTGCCCGTCCGTCCGTCCTACCAGCCAAGCCGTGCACAGATCTTTCCTCGCTCTCTTCCCGGCCTCCCGCATCAAACGTACTGTTGGTGTCACAATTTCAGGAGGTGGACGGTGTCGCTGGCGATGGCAAGCAGGCGTTGTTCCACGGCGCAGCGGCAAGCGTGGACCCGAGACCAGTCGCGTCTTCACCCATTATTCCCCCTGTCGTTCAGACGTAGAGGACACCCTTCAGTCTTCACCGACCATATTATATTCAACGAAACTGCAACCGATAGCAGGAAAACGGTATCTCCAGAGAAACCTCTGCTCCCAGAACGACTCCAACGTGCGTGAGGTGCGTCTCGTAGAATATATATATATATACGTACACTTACCTTTTGGGTTTTGTTATTATCAAATTAAACTATACATGTGCTGTTGGAGAGCAGTGACGCGTAGCTCCTGGGCTACAGGTCTCCTGAGCAACCCATCTCGATCAACCTTAGCATGTTAGCAGTCATCATGCCTTCCAAATCTGTTTTGCACTAGTAGTACTATGTACATTTCAGCGAGTCAGAGGCTACTTCTTCTTCTCTTTTGTATTTATTAGGTGACTCATCAGCTCGTGCCGCCGTTTTTAAATTTACTTTAGCTGCTGGCAATGGCATCGCATCACAGGTGGCCTCGTGAGAAGACTCGACGGACCGGTCCCGTTAAGTGGGATAGTCAGTCCGCGGTCGATACATGTCGTCGTCGTTAGCATCAGAAGTTCAGAGCCTGTCTACGTATGTAATTTCCGATCTCAGACGTACATGACAATAACTTTCTTTAATATCAAGAATTAATCGGCCGGCACAAATCTCTAGTTTATTATAAAGGAAGAGGCCAAATAATCTCATGTAAGATTATTTATTTCCTGATCTGCAGTAAAGTTTAATTTGATAGAGTATTGATTCACCGACGACCAGTCGCGCGACGTAGTAGTCCTTGGGCGTGCATCCCGTCTGACAAAAAAAAATCAAATTGGGGCCGAGCCAACGCTAGCTGTGTGGTTTCTGACGCAGCACGCACGAGTGCACATCTTTGTCTCCATATGCATGTATCTGAGAGGGACTGGGTTTATTTTAGCAGATTTCAATATCGGTATATAAGGTCATCATGCATAAACGTCAGGATGTCGATGTAAAGATGCCTAGTTCGTTATTAGTTAGAGTATAAAACACGTAAGTATATTATTCCACGCGCGTGCTTCACACTGAATAACCTTTTCCTTTTCGGCGAGGTGACGACCGAATATCTTTAACAGTCAACTAGATCATAATAACATTTCCCTTTTAAACGCACTAGTGGGTACACTTTGGACCGCTATTGGCCAAATAAAGCCGGAGCCATAGTCTGCTGGAATCTGCAGAGGTAGCTATATATTCGTGTTGGAGATCATTTTCGCATCATAGCATTGTTATAGCAAGTGGCCTAGCTGTCTTCATATATTCAGAACACACCACTACTATATATGCATGCAAATATATGGAGTATGCCCCTGAGGGCTGAGGTTTAGTATTATTTACAGGACGGCCGGCGGGGTTCTTGGCAACACAACACAAAACAACCCAGCATGCAACCTCAACAGCACTTTGCCAAGATGATGTGCTCCTCCACCACAAGTGTAAAATCTAGCGTGCCACTACTACTTCTGCTGCTGATGCTCTCGGCTGCTGCGTCGCGAGCATCGGCCGACGTTCATGGAGGAGCCGGAGGGAGTGGGCTCTTGCATATCCCTTCGGCCCATTCCCTGGTTCACTGCCCCTCCAGCTGCGGGAATATCAGCATCGCCTACCCCTTCGGGATTGGACCGGGATGCTTCAGGCAAGGCTTTGAGCTCACTTGCGACCACAAAGCTAATCCTCCTAGCCTCTTTCTGGGAAACAGTACCACCCAGATCACTGATTGCTACAGCTATTTGGGCAACTATGTTTCTGTTACTGCTATCGGCTTCAACATCACCAAGATCCCAGGGGTGGACACCTACAATAGGACATGGGAGGCCCCTGCTGCCCCTGCTAATAAGGGTGCCATGGTCTCTGTTTCCAACAATGTGTACGTTGTGGGCTGCGGTGTCGACGTCTACCTGTTTAGTAGCCAAGATAGCACTGATCTCATCGATGCCTGCACAAGCACTTGCGACAACGTGATCATGGGAAATTCAACCGTGAAGAGCTCTTGTGACGGGAATGATGGCTGCTGCATGCTCTGGTTGCACGAGGACCTGGAAGCCACGTTTTGGCTCAAAGTTGTTCTTCATGATGAAGGCGCAATAGCAAAGCCACAACCTGATGTCAAGGTTATCATATCAACTGATTATGATTACTATACAAGCGATCTTTACTCGAGCTGGGTGAACTCAAGCAATATGCAAGATGCGTGGCTTGAGATTCCCATTACGGACCAGTCAGGCTGTCAAAGTGGCAAAGTGAATAAGGACAGCTATGCTTGTAATAATGAAAGCAGCTGCACGGATGTACGATACGGACGAGGCTACACTTGCTCATGCCCCAGTTACGGAAAAGGCAACCCCTACGTTATCAGTGGCTGCATCCAACGTACGTAAATACTTCTACCTCATTGCTCCTTCTCTCGGCCTACTTCTAATTCATAATGTTCCAACATATACTAGACTACTAGTACTTGTATTTCTAGATGTGATATCGTCCATGGTATATATTAGATGTGTGATGTGTTTTGCACAAGTTTGAATCCCTGCACCTGAAGTATTTATTTATTGTCACAATTTGTGAAGAACCAGATGAATGTCAGAAGCGTTGTTGATTTCTTTGCATTCAGCCTTGATCTGTAACCATATTTATTTGTCATGAAACAGCTTACGATTCAAGGCCCAAAGAGAACTGCACGAGATCATGTGGAAACATGACAATTCCATTCCCTTTTGGGATTGGAGAAGGCTGTTTTGCAAGCGATGACTTTCGACTAAACTGCACATCAAGTAATGTCACTGTTCTTGACCGTGGGTATGCACAATATCGTGTGACTCATGTATCACTTGATGGGCTTCTGGCTGTTAGCAACATGCTGAATGACACAAGCTATAACAACATCGAAAGGCTAATCGACTCAAACTACCATGGTGCTTATTACGATCGTGGAGGGTACCCTGTCGTGGATGGTATTTTTGATTTCTCTCAGGAAGATGATATAATAGTAAAATGGGTTGTTGCAAACTTAACCTGTCAACAAGCAATGCAAATAAATGCTACATATGCTTGTGTCAGTCACAACAGTTTCTGCCAAAATGTCATGCGAGGGGAATCACGTTATGGGTATCGGTGCAAGTGTTCCGATGGCTACCAAGGAAACCCATACCTGCAGAATAGTTGTACAGGTTATACCTCTCTCTTAAACCATATACTTGCACTTTTCCAATTTTTCAAAAGTTTGCTAATAAATAACGAAAAATACATGATGCACAATGTTACTCGGATGAGTTAGAATCACCAAAGCATCTACTTGCAGCACAAGCAGCTATACATGGTTATTCATCACATTATTTTTTTTAGAATTAAAGACTTGTACCACCAGCATATTACACAACTATCACCAGCATATGACACAACTATTTGTATTGATATAGACATTGATGAGTGCGCTATTCCAAATAACTGTAATGGAATTTGCCACAATTTCGATGGAGGCTTCAATTGTACAAGTTGCTCCCATGGAAAGGTGTATGATCCAACAAAAAAGAAATGTGTCATGTCAGCTAAGCAGCATAATATTATTCTAGGTACGCTAACTTTTATCCTTCGTAGGAATTTGAATCAACAAAATATTTATGCTGCCATTACCATGGATGTAGGTATCGCCATTGGGGTTGCTTGTGGCCTTAGCTCCATAAGCGTGGCACTAGGTGCAATCATACTCATCCGCAAGTGGAAAAAAGGCATCCAAAGGAGAATCCGTAGAGCATACTTCGAGAAAAATCAAGGTCTACTATTGGAGCAACTAATATCAAGTGAAAATACTACAAACAAAACAAAGATATTCTCATTGGAGGAACTTGAGGAGGCAACCAACAAATTTGATGCTACTCGTGTTCTTGGTTGTGGCGGACATGGCACAGTTTATAAAGGGATTCTATCGGACCAACGCGTGGTGGCTATAAAAAAATCTAAAATAGTGGGGCAAATAGAGATAGACCAGTTCATCAATGAGGTTGCTATTTTGTCTCAAATCATACACCGCAATGTGGTGAAGCTTTTTGGTTGTTGCCTAGAAGATGAGGTGCCTTTGCTAGTTTATGAGTTCATATCAAATGGCACCCTATATGACCTTCTTCATGCAGATGCCACAGAAAAATGTTTGCTATCATGGGGTGACCGTATAAGGATTGCAATGGAAGCAGCAGGGGCACTTGCATATCTACATTCAGCTGCTGCAATACCAATTTTTCATAGAGATGTGAAATCTTCAAATATACTATTGGATGACAATTTCACCACAAAGGTTTCAGATTTTGGTGCTTCAAGGTCTCTTTCACTTGATGAGACTCATGTGGTGACAATTGTTCAAGGAACATTTGGATACTTGGATCCTGAGTATTATCATACTGGCCAACTAACTGAGAAAAGTGATGTATATAGTTTTGGAGTAATACTTGTGGAACTTTTAACTAGAAAGAAGCCAATTTTTATCAATGATTTAGGTGCAAAGCAGAGCTTGTCCCATCATTTCATTGAAGCACTTCAGGAAAGGACTCTTATGGAAATAACAGATCCATATGTTGTGGAAGAGACGGACCATGAGGAGATTAGTGAATATGCCTCACTTACACAAGCATGCTTAAGGGCCAAAGGAGGAGAGCGGCCGACTATGAAAGAAGTAGAGATGAGGTTACAGTTCCTAAGAACAAATAGGCTAAGAAAGGGACAACATTTGCTTGAAAATGATGGATATATTGAGCCTTTATTATGCCCAAAAGCTAAGAACCCACAGGAGCATATCAATCTTGTCAATGATGCTCATGTAACACCTCAAGGGGTTTCTGGATGCTATAGTTTGGAGCAAGAATTTATGTCTTCATTTAGGCCACGCTAAACACATTTGTCGTCTAAGATAACTATATTATGCATTTGAGATAATATCAAGACGCATTTTATGTGTATGCATAATGTATCTCGATTCTCTAGTGAGCAAGATTATGGGGAAAGCAAGATTCTCTAGTGAGCAAGATGGAAAAAATTCGAAGTGTTTGGGCAAGCTGATTATTGGAAGGCGGCGGACGACGAGGGAGGGCACCGCGGGGCCGCCGCTGCCGCGCAGGGACGCCGGCGGGAGGGTGGGCGGCGGTGAAGGACTGAGCTGGTGGAGGACGGGGCGGGCGGAGGCGGAGGGCGAGCCGGCAGCGGAGGTCGGGGCGTGCGGAGGTGGACGGAGGCGGAGTGCGAGCCGGCGGCGGACGGCGGGGCAAGAGCAGCGGGGACGCCGGGCCGCGTGGGGATGCCGGCGGGAGGGCGGGCGGACGGGGCGGACGGAGGAGACCAGCTAAGCTCTCATATCGCGGCTGGGGCGCCGCCAACGGCCAGGCTAGAGGCGGAGGGGGCGGGCAGAGGAGAATCAAGGCGGCGTTCTGTGAAAGGCGAGGGGCGAGCCGCATACGGGAGAAGCGAGCCCACTGTGTAAATGCCGCTCGGGATAAAAGCGGCGATGGAGAAAAGTGAAAAATAATCGAGGCATTTGGGTGGGATTTTCGTTTTTGTTGGCTAGAATCGAAGAATAAGCGGAACCAAACAGGCGGACCAGATCTCCTATGTACTTTTATATTTTTGTAGATATATATAAGGTATAACATAAGCCATTGCACTAAAGGTTGTATTGGAAAAAGTTATGGTTTGTCGAGGAGTCCATTGATAATTTGAATAAGGTAAACGAGTTATGAATGAGGTACTATCCAAGGTTTGAGAAATTCCTTGTTTCAGATTGGTCCACTAAAAGCACTGGGAATAGATGAGTTTTCCGGCTCATTGTCCAATGAAATTGGGGTACGTTAAAAGGTGAGGTAATAGCAGCAGTCCAGGAATTCTTTAGAACAGGTATCTTGCCTGAAGGAGTGAATGATATAACAATTGTCTTAAGCCCGAAAATGGCACGTCCAGAGACATTGGCTGCATTTAGACCAATTAGTAACGTGGTCTACGAAGTGGTCTCCAAATGCCTGGTTAATAGGTTGAGACCAATGCTGCAAGATATTATATCTCCAAATGATCAGAGGGCGTTTATTCCTGGAAGATTGAAAAAGACGACGCAAGAGTGGCTTTTGAGTGTTTACGTGCAATTCAGCATAGCAAAGTCAGAAGGACAATTTTTTGTGCATATCAGTCCAAGGTGTATGATAAGAGTGGATTGCATCTACCTAGAGTATGTTACGCTTTCTTTACTCTTTTAATAAAATCACTGTAGGGGGACACCCCTCCAGTTTCCTTCAAAAAAAAGAAAAGAGTATGTTACGCTGAAGCTCGATTTTCATGGTGATTGGGTGTGGTGGGTGATGGCTTGTGTGACCAGGGTAACACTACTCTATCGTCCATCGAGAGGTCTTCGCCAATGTGATGATTCCCAGGGCAGAGACGATGATGACTCCCAGACCTGCAGCAGCAATCGAACCATGGCCAAAGCACCAGACTTTGAAGGGGCCACCGCTGGTGCCCCAGGGAGCTGGCCCAGGCTCGGTACACCCGCGCCACCGTGGCTAGCCCGCTACCACGGGAAGGACAGCGACGCTGCGACCGATCCCCCATGGTCCAATGGAACTCGACCGACCCCCCTCGGCTTCCGTGGCCACGACGTCCGCACTAGGGAGCCCCACTCCGCCATGCCCCACGCTAAGCAGCAGAGGGAGAGGCCGCCCAAGGGGGCACCATGCCACCACACTCCACGCGGGGCAGCAGAAGGAGAGGCAGCAGTGTCGAGGCCTCGAAGGCTCGAACCCGGGCCATCCGATGGCGGGTGTGGCCGCTATTGGCCGGTGGCGCCGGATCGCGATCCGGGATCAGGACACTATACAAGAGGCCGCTGCGCATATAGCGTAATAAGGGATCAGGCCTGCCTAACCAATCAAAGCCATAAGGAGCTAGCAGTGAATAAATGGGTTCAAAACTGCACAGCTCATGTGTCATGCTTGACAGCAGGAACTCAAACCTCAGTAATAATATTCAAACAAATGGATGCATTCTATATATTAGCCTATCATTGTTTTACAACAAACCAGCGAGTTGTTCATCTGGAGTGGAGCAATGAATTTACAACGCCGCTAGCTGCAAAGGCCAGATAAGTTATGAGTATCGTGGTACAGTAAAAGGCGTATCGTTCTTCAGGTGTACAAATCGTATTCATTCCAGTCGCTAAACTAGGTGGAACAACAACGGTATCAGGTACAAACAGCTGGTTGCTATCGCCCTGTATTTGCTCTAGCAATATCACCTGCACAAGAATGTTTGTTCACATGAGATACAGCTCAGCTAAAGTTCATGGAAGTGTATCCATACTGATATGCATATCCTTTGCTGACGTAACACATAAAATAAAACAAAAATGTAAGGTGATGAAATCCACAGAACTCGCAGGGAATAGTTCCCTGGGGCTGGGATGGATGAGGGAGCGATGCACTGATATAAAAACAAACGAACCTCACAAATAGTATGAATAACTCTTCATCCGTTATTGCTCCGAGTTCCATTCTTCGCTCCAAAGCAGTCAGACCTCCACCATCTTTGATTGTTGTTCTTGCACCCCTGTACAAGGATCATAATGATTTTCCTTTAGAAAAATCTCCCTTATCAACAACTATTCCTATTCCATATTCTGTAGAGGAAAATTGTGGTGGCAATAGAAATAACAATATCACAGTAATAACAAAGGGAAAAAACACACACAAAAAGGATGTGTTGTTTGTATTGTACATCGACCATAGGGTGCCAGTGCCACTGCCTGCTGACATCAATCTCAGATATCATGATTCTGGTACAAGCACTGATCATAGTCGCAGCCAAGAAAGCAAGTGGTCACTGTGCACTCGTAGGAAATGTGAAATCTTGATTGGACTAAAAATGAGGCAATAAATCTTCATGCTGCCCTTTTTTAGAGTGATGAGGCGATCTGGACCCAAAATGACACATGTATGAATCCACAGGTTTAATTTACTTCTGGGAATTTCTCATGTATAATTGGTATTCAGATGGAATGCTTTTGGCCAAAGTGTTTGTTTCAATGTACACATACAATGTTAAAACACCAACGAAATATCAGGAATGAGGTGGTGACAAATCAACCCATTCCATACCACAAACCAAACAAAATATTGAGGAGTGAGAAGATGATGGGCCATCCAATTCCTCAAACAAAACACCCCATAAATGTGTCACTGCCTAGTCCATACTGAACAAAAAGGAAAAAATGCACTGATAAATTTAAATACACTGAAACAGTGGAAAGAGAATTTGGGACTCATGCACGAGGGGCATAACTCAAGGCACTGATGATATTGCAACTAAAGCTAACCATGAACAATATCATAAAGAAGAATTCAAGCCTACCTCTTCAGCAGATGCTTAGTGAGGTCATCATTTTTCTTTTGGACACAATGATGCAATGGTGTTCGTCCATGGAAGTCCTGCATATTAATATCCGCGCCAAAAAGTAGCAGAAGCTCTACCATTATAGGATGACCATATTGGCATGCAAAGTGCAATAATGAACAACCTTGTAGACAGCCTTCTGGATTCTCAGAGTCCTGTATTATCTCACAGGAAACTGGATCAAGTAACGTCTTGTCTGTCACTGGCTGAACATGATGTACATCTTTGCTCAAAGCATCGTATGTCATGTTAGTGCTCACTTCAGCTATTGCAAGAAGTCGATATGCTGCTCTCACATTGCTTTGTCCGTATAGCTTCCAAAATATCAATGGTATTCTGATCGTTATCTCTGGAGAAAAGAAGTTTGTCCACGTACTGCATAGATCATTCATAAGAATGAATGGCACGATAATAACAAGATGATCATCAGAATAAAGAAGAATACTCAACTAACAGCACTACCATGCTGCTTGTGTTTGTTGTTATGAATATCACTTGCACTCATCTGAGTAGGCCCAAATATATACATGTAGGTGAGCATGCACAAAGACCCTTATAAAATCAGGAAATGCAAACTGATGAATACTCTAAAATTTGCAATATAACTTGAAATCAAGAGTGAAGTTGCTGTAATATTTCTACTATATACACCCCTTTCATGTTATAAAAAAGGTAGACAAATATTTGTGGTGCTAAACAAAGCGTTTTGGCAATATGTCATATGTGTGAAATCTACAAGCATGTTGGCTTGATCTAGAGTGTATAAATCGAATCGTGTGAAGCGACCAAAGTCCAGAGGCACTAATATTCCCAACAAACGTGATCAACATCAACTCCAAATTGAAACACAGGGATTAGGGGGAGATTGTTGGAAATATCCCTGTGCGTCCAGGTTCACCTAGTGTCCAGGTTCATTGCTAGCTAGATTTCAGCTTCTGGTTAAGGAGAATAATGGGATGTTTATATGGGGCATGAAGTGCATTAATTAGGAGAATATCATGGGCTGGTATGTAGTCTTATATCAGCTATATATGTGAGAAAATGGTGTGAGCCTGTGTGACAGCATCAACCAGAACTACTTGTATTGTTTTGTTGTTGAGTGTGTGGCCACCAGAAAGGAAAGGCTAGTGAGTGTTGTGATAAACACTGAAGAGAGGGAGTGATTCCCAACAGGCTAGGGGATGAGCGGGTTGCAGAGTGAGGAATGTGGTGTGCTGAGGGCCCACATGTCAGTATGAGTGACTGAGGGAGGGAGGTAAGGTGGTGAAGGACTACCACCACCAGACCTTTTCTTTTAATTGGCGAAGAAATAGCTTATCTAAATTTCAGTCACAAACTCAAAACATGATTTGTTCCATATGCCGGTTATCTGTCCAACAATACTTTTTTTTTTTCTCGAACAGAACAGTACAATTACAATTGATAAGGAATGATATACTTGGCTTGGTGTGGTATCAAAACTCCGTGGGGCAGAAATTTTCCTCCAACTATAAGGTGCAACTACACTAAGTATATATGTATGCATAAGCAATAAATATAAAAAAAATAGAAAATGCGCCTCCATATGAAAAGTGATTTGGTTCCAGGACAGAAACTAAAGCGACAAAGGTTTTTCTAAACTAAAGAAGATAGAAATGACATCAGAAATTCAAACTATGCTCTTAAACTGCTTTTCAGTAGCATCAGACAACAAATGCATGATAGGTCATATATTAACTCTGAAGGTCAATAAGTTTATGTAAAAGAAATCACTGAAAAGCTTACCTTTGTTTGTATGTACCTCTCCTTTATTGAAAAAGCATCGCTAGGTTTAGGCTTTTCAATGAAAAGAATAGCTCCGTTTGATCCATCCATTCTGCATGGACATGGAAGAATATAACAAATTGCCAAGAACGAAATTACATGAAAAGGAAAAAAAAAGCATCTTTTTATGTTCTCCACGCACACTATTAGGGAATGCTCCCTACACCTTAGGGCTAATGTTTAAGTCAACAGAACCTCTCCTTTATTGAGGAAGCCTAAATCATTTTATGAAATCCCTAAATAATAATTTGCAAAAAAATGATCAAGTGCATAGTAGCCGATATGGTTTGTGCTGAATCAAAGAAACAAGGACAGTTAGCGCGTACACAGAATCCATGCTAGAAATAACTTGTTGACTTCTATGTTAACCTATTAGCCAATGACGGACAGCTTACAGATTAGAAAAAGAGCGGTGTGCCTTGGAAGAGAAAATGTTTCAAATGTTGAGGTAACAAGTAGTTAAGAAAATCAGATTTGATTGTACTATTTAACATACCCCTGATCTTCTTTTGGAAGCAGGGCTTCCCAAATGGAATTGGCATAATCGTTTCCAAGTGCATGGAACAAATCCATAATTACTGGCTCCCAGACTTTCACATCTAATCTTAAGGATCGAACCTACAACAAGTATGAACATTAGCTGTGATACTGACATGTTTTTTCTAATCTCAAGACTCATAAGATTTTTAAAATCTTAGAAACCACAATATATCATATACAAAAAACAAATATTAACAGGTTCCAACTTCACACATGCATTACCAAATAAAAATGAAGGGAACATCTATTAAAAAACAAGCAAATGTGTTACTAAAACTGTTACCTTCCGTATCAAGTCTTTAAAACTTTTTTTTTCAAACAACGCATGAGAACTGTATGTCATTTCATTAAGAAGAAATAAACAAGTAGGAGAGACAAAACTTGTCAACTCCCATTACAAGGCCAGTCCAGGACTAGGCCCAACACCCATAGCAAACAAGGAAACAGGCACGCCACACACAAGGATAAAAAAACAACCACTAAACCAGCAAACTTTAGGCTAAGACACAATGGAGAGCTGGCGTAGGAGCAGTTCCTGAAAAGCAGATGCTCCAGCCATTGCCATACACCATAAAGTACTTTCATCAGCCACAGATTGCACTACGCTTTGAACACAAGGTCTGGTACCCTCAAAAACACAGGAATCTGCAATGCTTCCAAATCTCTTAAGCTACCAAGTCTTTAAAACTTATGCTTGGTTCACTACCACGTAGAAGTATTTAAATTACCACATGGAAATACATGTTATAGTATAAATATTTGTATTCCTAGAATACGTGATGTCTAAAACTTTGTAACGTTGGAGATGTTGATGTCAAATATGGCAAGTAATGAGAATAAAAGTAGCAATGTATTATGATATTTCAGTAATATATTTACTGTATCTATCATCAGTAAACAAATCCAAGAATCTGAACTTTCTCCTACAGAATACAGGGACAACCAACATTGTCACTGATATTGCACCTTTGAAATGTGCACTCCAAGATTCCTATGAGCCCCAGAGCACTCGATGCAAATCAGAATACCCAAGTTTAGAGATGCCCAATCAGGATCAGGAGATCGACAATCTGCACAACTGTCATTTCCAGGAATAGTCCTCAGAAGGTTGAATATATCATCAGTGTCCATCTGAACTCTTGTTATCCTCAACAGATAAAGAATCAACAGAACTTGTGGATCTGTTGCCCTCTGCTGCTAGATTACCGGATGACAGCTGAAATGAAATGAAACCAGAATAACAAAACTAGTACCATATCTTGAATAATCAATAGATTCAACGTATGAATGTACATGTAATGCAGTAAATGGAGCCAAACCATGCAGGCCAAGCATTATTACTCCGTACTGTTGATGCATGGAGTTTGGTAGGTCTAGCATTTGTTTCAACCAAAAAAGTTTTAAAAAAAAAGACTAGTTACATGATGAATCAAAAGATAATCAAATGCAGTAAACCTGCTGTGGAAATGGTGAATTTAGTAGTGATGCAATAACTCCAGTAATTTTCTGGATCCAGTCCTTTTGATCGGCCACTGATTCCGCCTGCAACAAACAAAGTGAAAAGCATCATGTATAGAAGAAGTATGAAAAGAATATCATAGCATTTGTTACAAAAACATGCGATGGGGCAAAGGAAGTTCAACATCTGAGGACTAACTGTGCAGTTACCTGTAATGTGTATGTCTTAATGGGCGAGATTATTCTGAAGCAAAATCTTAAATCATTTTCATCTGCATCTATCTTTATTGTTGAAGTTCTGAGATCAACTGTATGACATGACAGCGAATCTTCACCCTGAGATGAAGCTCTTTGGTTCAAGAATCTGAATCGACCAAAAACACCAGTTCCTTCCCCAGCTGTTTGTTGCGATGCCGCTCCTTGCTTCCAAGAGAATAAAAGAAATAGGTACATGTAAAGTACGGAATAAACAACATAAGAAAATTGGCATCTCCGGATAAATTATATAGCACACATGAAAAATTCTCATATGTTGTTGCACTTAATAATCCATCACTTCCCTAGAAAATAATCTACTGCACAGTCTAAGTTATGTAATGCAGCCCTTAAATAAAGACACTGCACTTGGTGGAACCATGGAAGCAAATAAATAAGTCAGACACACCCACTAAAGGACACCTCACCACAAAAACAAAACAACAAAAACATATTGCATTGTTACAAGCAAATCACGGTAGGGCTAAGCATCATGAATAGCAAAAACAAAATGGACTAGAAGCCTAGAAATAAGATAACTGTAGATGTAGACAAATAATGCCTAACATAATAAAATGAGTAGACCAAATACAGAATAGTGCATAAATACAAGTTTGCCTACTCTTGCAAGCAAAGAATAAGAGCTCCTGTTACTTAAGTGACAAGTTCTAAATATGTTCTCAAGCTGCATTGAATGGCCAATTTAGATTGCATACCGACTTTCCCTTATTGCCATAGTAGTATAGAGTCCCATGGCTGTCAAGAACAAAAAATCTCCTCTTCCATTCTCCTCGTGTATTTTGAGGACGCTTAAATAAGTAACCTTGTTTAATAACTTGAACCTGGCAAAGAAACAGACTAGTAAGGGGAAGCAATGAGAGTTCACAGGACAATTAAAAATTCTTGAAACAATAAAACTTCAGTCCAGTATAATTATTATGGCAGTAGGGAAATGATGCTTTGGCTAGGTACAAAGGGTTGGCGGGTACTGTTCACGTTGGAGCGGCTGTAGCCCATGACCAGTACCATGGACTGGATCAGATTAAGTTAGTTTGTTAGGAAAGAGATAAGTTAGGGCCCCTTTGGAACATGGGAAAAATTTCCCAAATCCTATGTTTTTCTGGTATTTTTGAACTGTTTCCTGGAAATTCCTGCGTTCCAAATGGGCCTTAGATTGATTCTGTTGAGATATTTACTCAGGAGTCAAGTAAGTCATCTCTATTATCCAAAGCCTCCAGAGGGAGGGGACTAGCTGGTTCTTCCTGTTATCCCTGATTTTACCATATCAAATTATGTATGAATAAATAGTAGATTCTGAACCAAGAGGGTGGTAACATGGATACCACTTATCTGGATTCCTACTACAGGTAGGCTCATTCAAAATCAAATTAGCACAATGTTAGAAAAGATCCTCAACAATTACACATAAATACTATCTATCAGCAATTGGTCTCTTCAAATCATCAAATGAAGCAGCATTTATGAATATTTAGGTTATATAAGCCTGGTATTTATGAATATTTACTTCAGGGAGGATATTAAACTACCTCGCCATTGGCAGTTGACTGCATCAAGGCTTCAATTGTTTTGTAGGATTGAAGACCAACAACATGGATACCATCACCGCTAGTAGATGTGTCTACGTTGCTAGCCATTCTCACATTTGCTATTTCCTCTTGAGTTCTGAACTCCTGAATTCTCTTTGCAAGCCTATCTTGCTCACTTACAGCCATTTCTTTTGATTGCTGCGCATATGTTAAAACCTGCATCAAGACTTCAAGTTTAGCATAGTAATTGCTACTAGTAACTCCCAGTAAGCTAGTTCATGTTGATCCAACTGAATATTTCTTTTAGTTAATGACCGCTATATCATATGATATATTACTAAACCTGGTGGATGAATGGTTCCATTTGACTCAGTAGCTCATATCCCTACATCATAAAGAACAAAGTCAATCAACCAAAAGACCATAAATTACTTAGCACACAAAAAGGAACCTGCCTGCTTAAAATATCTCAAATGGGCATCCATCACTGCACTTATTGATTCCAAGAACTCATACTTCTTTTTTGCTTCAATGTTTGCAAGGGCGTGTACCTGAATTCCTTACAGCAAAGAAGAGTCATTGGCATAACTGGACGATATACTTGCAGATGGAAGAATGTTGATGTACATACTAAGTTAAAGCGGCATCTTTCGAAAGCTGACTTGGCATTGTGTAGATCCTGTGAACTTGGAATTAGGCAGATGGTATGAAAGTTAAATATGCATTCATCTACCTCGCACACAAAAAAATAAAAGAAAGGCTAGTCACAGCCTACCTCCTCAAGTTCTGTCACGACTTCTGCTCTAGTCCCTTTTCGCACTGACACAAACTTTTCACGTGCCTGACAATCAAGATAGCACCAGAATTTTAATAGAACACAGAATTACATCAACATGTTAAAGCCTTAAATGTATCGAGCAACAAAATCAAAGCCGCACTGTTCAGTCATTTATCATCTAACATGTGGCACATATGAAGAAAAAAATAAAGAAGGCAGACAACATAGCTCAAACTCAAAACATCACCTGATCATAAGCCACTGCAGCCCTGTCCAAACGTCGCCGACAATCCTATAAAGGCAGGATTTTTTACAAAAAGAATATATATATATCGAGTGAGCAATGTGTTAAAATACAACTTCCACATTATCATCCATATGGAAAACAATTGGTCCTATTTCCCGAGATGGAAGTCACAGGGTTTTAAA
Organism: Paspalum vaginatum; assembly: GCA_030272315.1. NCBI lineage: Eukaryota > Viridiplantae > Streptophyta > Magnoliopsida > Poales > Poaceae > Paspalum > Paspalum vaginatum. Next base: position 10,252,171 of record CM059015.1, read on the forward strand.
AGCAGACAAATTTTTAGGACTATTTAAGGTTTTCTGTTAGTTGAAGTCTGGCCCCACAAGCATAAACTCATCTAGCCATCGAAAAGATCAGCCCTGATAATACATGTTGTTTACTTCAGCTACAGCCTATTAGTTACACAATATTACGTCCCCTTTTTATTTCTTCTTTTGGGTGCCTGTGCATGTGGACAAACATGCACACCTGTATTGTGGGGGTTGGGGGCAGAGAGAAGAGAGTTTACCTTCACATCATTTAAATCCATGTTAATGAACTGTGACAGACGATCGCTAAGCATATGTTCCACCTGTTCAGAAGAAAAATACTGATTATAACTAGAATGCAAAAAAAAAAGTTGTTTGTGCTGTTGTAGCAGTGATATATCAGCACATCCTGAGCAAAAGATATTTTACCAACTCTAGAGAGATCAGAATAGTGCATCGGTATATTGCAAGCACCAACAAAAATGTCATCCCAGAACAAATGATTATTCTATTTCAACACATGATTCCAGGTTCTAGATAGAGAGATCAGAATAGTGCATCGGTATATTGCAAGCACCAACAGAAATGTCATCCCAGAACAAATGATTATTCTATTTCAACACATAATTCCAGCTTCTAGATAATGCAGCCATTTTTGGATGCAATGCAAGGAGCCTTTCGGCACTTTCTTTCTACATGTGTTATTTACAGCAATATGAATCTACTCCTTCAACAAATCAAGAAAATTCTATGGCTCCTACTTGTCTTTTTTATGATTTTGCAGATTCCAACTCTTACTTCAAACTTATCACCAGTATGTTTTTTATGACTTTGCAGATTTCGACTCTTACTTTAAAATTTTTAAAAATATCACATGTACGTTCACTTCATTGAATATGTTTGGAATTTACTAGGTACTCCCATTGGTGGTAAAATATGTGAAAGTATAGGTGGCAAAATGAGTCTCAAAGGTCCAGACTTAATCCAAAACATAAGAAAAGGAAACTACATTGACCAACAATGCGAAGATTGTAAACTGAAAAGGAATACAGTATCATGCCAAGACTCACAGGGGCAAAGTGGCAAACCTGGGGCATCAAGCTCAAAATTTACAGTCCAAAACAGTAAAGTTATTTTCCTTTCAAATTCATTTTATTTGTGTTAACTCAACTACCTATGTAGGAGAAACAGTATGTAAACTTTCAATGTCAGATGATAGTAGTACCTGAGAACGAAGGAGTTCCTTGTATGTTCCAAGCTCCCTGAAAGCAGTAGTAAATTTGGACATGACGGGCCCTGCAACATAGTGGAGACTACGGTTTTGAGTCAATTTGAACAGAGACACCAATAAATGACTGCAAAATTGTAGTCATCAATTATCATGATATGACATGTTACAAAGTAGGAGAAAACTGATTGATAAAAAATGCATGGATGTGTAAATATCTACGCTGTCTTTATATCCTAAGGATCTAATGTTCTGATCTGCAGACATATAAACAAAGATGCAGTAAATATACACTAATACACAGACGATGTCAAGATGACTAAACAATAAAACTAATGTTTCACTAGGTACAGATAAGATGAAAGGACATAATTAAGCAATGGATAAATCAGAGTTTTTCTGAAATAACCTCCAATCGCGACACTAACAGGATCATCTAGACCAGCACCAAATGCTTGAAGAGAATCGGCGAAAGATAGATCCCCTGCATATGCCTCATCAAGCGATCCCCTGAAACTAAGGTGATTAGCAACATGGCAACATAACAGAAAGCAAGAGCTCAACCATACAGGTGAACACAGTTTCTTACTAGTTACTATTCTCATTAGTCGTACAAATTATCAAAGTTACAACAGTTTCAAGAAAGATTATGAAAAGTTGAGAACCAAAACATCAAAAGTGCAACAATAGAAACATTGAATGTATTTCCTGAATTAAAGGAATGTGTATGCAGGAACCTTATTGGAAACTTGTGCAATAAGACAATATGCATTTATGGCATTTGCCTTAAGTTATGTGCAGCCAGAACACCTCAAATGTTTACAGATATGGAACAAGAGGTAAGAAAGAAATGTACATGAATCTTTTACATCCTTTATGCAGGTTTGAGCACCGTTCTTTCAGTACATCAGTAATTTGTTCCAAAGAATTGACCTACAGAGGTTGGAAATAAGAAATAAGTAAGCGACAATAACTTAAAAAGCATGTATGGGTTTGTTTAAAGTGCAAATACAAGGTTTCTTGGCCAATAAATAGAGATGAACTGATGACTACGGAGGGAAACTAACAATCCAGATATCAGCAAAATTATTAAGACGAATGCCCAGACTTCTTTTTATTTTGACGTCTAAGAAATGGCTAGCGGGGACGTTTCTAAGAGGGTCCATATTCACTATAAAAGTACAAGTCAAGTATCCCTCCACTTACCGAAAGCAAAGCGTGCATTAAAAAAAAACATTGGAGCAAAACACGCAATCTAATATGTGCATATAGACGGAAAATGGGTTGCGGTGACTATTAGCTCCAGTAGGTGATTTAATAACAGTTCAGCCATCAATTCAAATACGGAAACTCATGTCCTCAACGGATTTAGAAATAAACAGAAAACCAATGCAATGATCAGGGCCAGGTTCTGCACATTTGATCAAGCAAAGCCTCTCCATTTTTACCAAATCCCTGAGCTCAATTCAAACAGGATCCACACCTTATGTTCAAATATGCTGTGCAATGCAACAGTAAAATTTGATCCTCAAAGTGGCAACATAGCCCCAGAGCGTCCCAGCCCCTTCGAATAAACAAATGTAGAATACCGGAGGACGATTTACTCATTCAGCGAAATCAACACAAGCATCTCCGATTTGTCCAAACAAACACGAAACTACAACCATAAAAATCGCGCCAAGACTGAATTCTGCTCAGAAATTATCGGTGTCTCTGGTTCAAAGAGATCGACAGGCACTGGATCACGCTACCCAGTTGAGATCTCCCGCCCACAAAATGATCCAAATCCGCCCCGGCTACCTCAACAGCCACACCAACTACCACCACCGCTCCAACCCTTCCATTTTGCACGTCCGGATCAGCGCAAATCCAACCCACGACATAGAACCAACCCATATTCGAAGAAACAGGAACCAATGCCCTGAATGGAGCGGATCAGGGAGCGCTCGTGGGCAGGGGGCAGCACCTGTTTGCGGAACATGGGCGAGTCCTCGAGCTTGGTGAAGGCCGCCATGTCCGTCCTCGTGTCGCGTGGAGGCGAGGCTGCTGCTGCTCTCTCGAAGCTTGCGGAGATCTGGGCGGGAGGTAGGAGGAAGAGGGAAAGAGGCGGTCGGGCTCGGGCATAGGCGCATAGCTGTCCGGTTTCCTGTGCGCCGTGCGTGGTGCGGTACCGGCGCTGTCTGGTGCTGGCTGTGCAGTGGCGGGTCGGGCCGCCGTACAGGTTGGGCTGGCTTTTAAACCCAACCGCTTTTTACTTACCAGAAATCGGTGGGCCGCAGAGTGGACATCGAGATGGGCCGATTTTTGCTAGCCCCATGCTCTCGGCGCATATGTTTCTGGGCTCTTGGACGTTTGGAATAACATATTACTTCCTCCGCCTTTTTTTGTTTATCGATGGTATAGGAGTATAGGACTGTAGGAGTACTGCAAAAGCAAAAGGAGCGGAAATGTTTGACGTTCTAGTTCAAGGAAAAAGTGAGCTGCCATTTTTGCCCTGGCGTCAGCCTCCTGCATGCGGCTGCTGTATGCGCGAACGAGTGCACGAGTAGAGTTTGTGAGGCGGAAAGAACAGAGAGTAAAAGAGTCGTATGACAGCATCTAACTTTCACGATCGAAAAATCAAGAGGGGATATCATTCTTTCAGTTTACCTTCCAAATCTATTCAATCTAATGGCCACCGTTCGATATTGTTACAGGATAACAAGAGATAATGAGGGTGCGGTCAATGGAACTTTATCCTTCAGACAATTTTTTCTACAAGAATATTTTATAAATCTGATAAAATTAAGAAAAGTTTTCAAGATACATCCACATATACTTCTAAAACAAAGCATAAGCACGGTCCTTATATACTGTACAACACATGGATTTTCACCCTTAGAGAACGCACGTATGGTAACACGCACCAAATCTAACAATCTAACATGTTTGGTCGGCCGGGATACTTTGAGATTTGGGCCATGCTATGGTACACGGATTACTTCTTAGGAGGCAAGAGCTCAAGTAAATCACAGCCATTGAATTTCCTAGAGTGGTAAACTAATAAATAATATAGAAAAATAAATAAATATTTATTTGTTAGCATGATCCTCTCTTTTGCCGTAGTGCTCATGCGGCAGCGGATATTGCGCATGCGTGGGTCTGCTGTTATCATGCCAGAAATATAGGAGATCAATTGTGCTATGCCATGTTTTTTTATCGCACACAATCACGTTAGAAAAATTTATAAGATTAATTGTATCATGGCAATAAATTGAGGACCTTGATCCGTTAAAAAAAGTTACGTTCACAAACAAGGGCAAAAGATCATGTTAGCAACATGTACTACCTTGATTTATAGAACAAACTAAACAATTTAATATTAAAAATAATACAGTTTAAAACATGAAAATCACCCTACTTAACGCATGCAGAATACAACGCACCAAGTAGCCTCATAACTCGCGCTGATCGACGCAGCTAATCCACGCCCGTACGTGCAGGATATTATCATCTATTATTACTATACATTGTTATGTTAAAATTCAACAAATTACAAGAGACTGCATTAAGCATGTCATATCAAATTATATTAGAAGAAATCGTGATACACAAAAGTAGTAAGTCGTTGTCACGTTCATAAGAAATCAAAAGTTCAAGGATCGATTGTTTTCACGGTAACGAAATACTAGCTAGCAGTACATAACACATAATGCACTGAAAATAAAACAGACTAGTATTCTAAGACACAGAAGGAGTATTTCTTAAAAAAAATTAGGGATGACACGATCAATACAAAAAAATACAAAAGGTACAATTATATCACAGATCACGTCGTCCCCATCAGGTCACGTCTCCATCGATCTGTAGTTCCATCGGAAGAGAACGACCATGCGTGCCCCGTCCGTGCATGCCGGCATTAGTTGTGCTCAATTCTTAATCATTATCCTTGCCGATTTATATTACAGTAAAATAAATAAATTTTTAATTATTTTTAGGTATTAGTTTCTAGAAAGTAATACCTCATTTAAACCACTTAGATCGACGGCTCACGGTTATTTCAGTGTACCGTAACAATTGCCTTGAGATTTACAAAGCGGTTGTAGTCAGTAGGGGCCTTGCTATCGACTGACACATTGTCTGCCGTTAAAACTTGAAAGGATAATTAGCCATCACTGCTTACTGAAAGGCTCAAATCCGGGTCACGGGGTATTGTTATTAGAGGGAGTTGCTACAGAGATTTTGCATATCCATAACTAGCACTTTTCCAACTTCACGCTCCTCACGTGATACCTCGTATAGAAGTCGTGTGGTCACACTGAACATCACGCTTCTCAATCTCCTTGTGAGACATGGAGACTTGCTGTTGCTGGTATACCTTCAAAAGTCCGAAAATTATTCAGAGGGAAATTTGAACGCAGAAACATATGCTTATTGTGAACGAACAGGGCCAAATACTTAGAAGGTAAGCATATTCACCATCGCAGTTGCAGCACAGCGGCGTTCCAAAGTTGGGGTCGATCGCGTTGGCCAGATCGAGATATCGCGTGATGTTGAAGCGGTGCGCATAGGGTGGGCAGGTACTGCACGCGCACAACAATTCTTCGCTCGAAAGAGCCTGGCAGACAGAGCAGCACTCATCCGCGGGATCATTGGACTGGTTCAGTAGAAATGGTCCACAGCTCTGAGCTATCCGGGTCCATGTGCTGTTGTAGTCACATCCCGTTTAGCAGTCGCTGGCTGTGGTTGCCGGCATGACCTGCGAGGAAGAAATGATGGTGATAAAGAGAAGCAACTGAGCACATGAAGCGGCTTTGAGCCCTTGAGCATGCTGAAGTTGAGGCATAGCAATTGAAGCTGAATAAAATGTGATTTTTTTTGTTTGAACTAGGTATGCATGAGCCTCACATATAAGCCCTTGGTGTCCAGGAAGCAAGGCAATATGTAAGGCTCAACACATATCGTGTGACTGAGAAAACAAATGTACCAACAAAACATAGACCACCAGACGCTTCAACAACATGAGGTGCCAGACCTCTTTCTTTTAACTACAAAATTTTGACGGAGCCGCTTCCCTCAAAATTCAGTCCAACCGCAGTTCTTTGGCATCAGAAATTCAGAATCAAAGAGATGTCGGGTGAAATAATTGACAGCTGCTGCCCATGCATCATACTTCACGCACAACTACCGATTTTTGTTGATTTAATTTTTCAAAGCACATCTCATCTCCATCTGGTCTCCTATTGTAAGACTTATGTACAACAGGTTGTCTATAGGTTTCTATTCACTGTTCCAATCACATTTTTCTCTGCATACAGTACCGCTACAGTATACGTACAGTCTTTTTACACGTTTCGCTACACGTAGTCTAACAGAGAATTCCATTATGGATTAAAGGAAACCTACGATATCTGTTTGCTCGGCTGCCATTTGTGGCACTGTAGCAGCAGTTACTTTTGCAGTCATACCCGCCTGTTTAGTTCGAAGCCCTCAATTGCCTGACCAAATTTTAGTCACGATTTGTCTATATTTGATTCTAAATTAAAATTACACCATACAATATATTTTTCATCTAAATGGTTTATTGGGCTATGCCTAAACCATATAAATGAATAATTTATTGTTTAAACATAGTCAAACAGTGCTCCTCCATCCATGTTAGGATTCGGTGCCACATGTCACTTTGTGCCCACAAATGCGTCTCCCTGGAGCGATGAGCAGGATGGAAGTTGGGCCCTATATCTCCTATTGTAATACAATATTTGTTTGCTCGGCTGCCATTTGTGGCACTATAGCAGAAGTTGCTTTTGTAGTTATACATGCCTATTTAGTTCCAAGCCCTCAATTATCGGACCAAATTTTAGCCACAGTTTGTTCATATTTGACTCTAAATTAAGATTACACCATACAACATATTTTTCATCTATATGGTTTATTGGGCTATGCCCAGACCATATAAATGGGTAATTTGTTATTTGGCTAAATTTTAATTTAGAGTCAAACGTAGTCAAGCTGTGCTCCTCCCTCCATGTCGGGATCCGGCGCCACAGCTCACTTTGTGCCCACAATGCGTCTCCCTCCAGCGATGAGCAGGATGGAAGTTGAGCCCTATAGAGGTGAAATCGCACTCCAAACTGTATGCCAAACACCTCCCGCTTGTTTTTTAAAGTGGCTTTAGTTGGCATGAGTAAAAAGGTCACTTATATCAAATGCTCTTATAAAATAAGTGGATTCCAACATACCCTGGTCCATTCTAGAAAACCACTACACAGTTCTCACAATTCCGTTGTAAGCAAAAATCATTCCTGTGTAACAAAATAGTAAAAAATTGAGCTGCTCTATGAAGGGGGCGGAGTGAATCTAGTCTTTGCTTTGTGCTCAGAAGTGAGAGACGAAAAATTATGTTTCTCGTGGTCACCCCGTGGTAGGCTGTTGGTACAAAACGACACGTAGACTCATTCCTACCTACTAGGGAATCAAAAAGTGTAAGTAGAGTGGGAGCTTTGTCAAGGGGCCCTATGGCTTGTTTGGTTGAACGCGTGGAAGAAATGCTCATCAAGCTCACGTGTTCCATTTTCGTCGCCTAGTTTGGATGGGTTGCCACGGCTAAGGCTAGGTCGCCATCCAACCATACCCTTAATGTTTCTAAATCCATCCGATACCGCGAAAAATTCGAAAAAAATTGTCACTCAGATGGTTGTGTGTATACAGTGTGTAACTCTACGTCGTACAGTTAAATGAATCTGGACCTGGACCTACATGATAACGTCAGAGTATATCACGTTGAATATATGGGCTTGGTCCATTTATTAATCCTAAAAAATCTCAAAGGCCCATATATGAGCAAAAGTAATGTGGAATCTTTAGTCTCACCTTGCTAGTGGAAGGGGAGCTTCACCTACTTAAAAGTGTAGGCTCTCCCCTCCTACTAGATCATGGTGTGGAGGGAGAAAGGAAGATCACACGCGCTCGCTCGCTCGCTCGCTGGGCCGGGCCGGGCACGGGCACGGGCCGAGGCGGGGCGGGAGGTCATCGCCGGCGACTTCTTCACGGGCTTCTACATCGTGCTGCGTACAGTACTCGCGACGTCCGTGACATGGTCATCCTCAACGTCGTCAGTACGGAATCGGCTCTAGCTGCCGATAAGTATAACCAGATCGATCTATTTTATCTGTTTTATTATAATCTGTGAGATCTTTGTTGTGGTCGTCTTATCTAGTATGTTAGATAAGTACATGCTAGTTTCTGCCATGTTTTATATGATTTACTTTTGAAATTTAATTCGAATATTGTCTAAATCCTCATCAATCCAAAAACCTTATTGTAGACAATTTTCTGAATTATCTATGGCTGTGTTTGCTGATGCACTGAAGTCGGAGAAGTTCTCCGATGTGCACTTTAAGAGGTGGCAAATCAAGTGCACCCTTTGGCTTGAGGCTATGGATGTATTCTAGGTGAGTAAAAGCAAGCCTGCGGGTAACTTGTCAGATGCAGATCTGAAGAGGTTTATTGATGCCAATACTCTCTTCGTGGGATGCATTCTGAGTGTCCTTACTGACCGTCTGTGTGATGTGTATATACACGTAAAAGACGCGAAGGAGTTGTGGGATGCACTGGACGCTAAGTTTGGTGCGTCCGACGCTGGCAGTGAACTGTATATCATGGAGAGCATCCATGACTTTAAGATGGTCAATGACAAATCAATTAGTCCAGCAAACTCATGACATACATTGCATTGCTAAGGAACTCGAATCCTTAAGTGCCCTCTTCCTGATCCATTTGTGGTCGGGTGCATTATTGCAAAACTCCCTTCCTAATGGAGGAGTTTCGCCACAGCTCTGAAGCATAAGAGAATTAAGATGTCAGTTGAAAAACTAATAGTATATCTTGATGCGGAAGAGAAGACTCGGGCTAAGGATACTAAAGGAGGCGAGGGTCACTCCGTTGCCAACACGGTTCATAACCAAAGGAACCAAGGCTAGGGAAAAATAAAGCACAAACCTAACAATACTACCAACTTTAAGAAGAAGAAGAACAAAGCTAAGCTGCCCTGTTTCACATGTGGTGAACTTAGGCATTTTTCAACGACTGTCCAAAGCGTGCAGACCGTCGAGGGAAAAAGGATAGCAATGGACGAGCATCCAAAGATGTTAACATGGTGACCGCTAGCAACACTGATGGAGGGTACGGTAATCAATTTACTGTATTTTCGGTATTTCAATTTTCCGATTGGTGGATTGATACGGGTGCTAATGTCCATGTGTGTTCTGACATTAATATGTTCTCTTCTTACCAGGTCACAAGATATTGCTCCGTGTTGATGGGGAACGGGTCCGCTGCTTCTGTTCTTGGCACTGGTACGGTGAATCTGAAGTTTACTTCGGGAAAGATCGTGCAGCTGAAGAACGTGCACCATGTCCCCTCCATGAACAAGAATCTCGTTAGTGGTTCCCTTCTATGCAGAGATGGGTTTTAGGTAGTGTTAGAGTCCAATAAAGTAGTCGTGTCGAGACATGGTTTATTTATTAGTAAAGGCTATGTTAGCGGAGGCTTGTTCCGCTTATCTCTTTCGGATTTTAGCAACAAGTGTGTGAACTATATTTGCGGTGGTGTTAATGATGATGCGAGTGTTTGGCACGGTCGTTTATGCCACGTTAATTTTGGTCTTATGAAACAGGTTTCTAGCATGTGTTTAATTCTGAACTTCACCTTTGCCAAAGGTTCTAAGTGCCATAGTTGTGTGCAATCCAAGCAACCTCGAAAGCCTCACAAGGCTGCTGAGGAAAGAAACTTGGCAGCTCTAAAACTTGAAAGGGTTACGTGCTATTTGAAGGAAAAAATGAGTTATGGTATTCACTATTCGAGGCACCCTGCTGTGCTTGAAGGATATAGTGATGCGAACTGGATATCTGATGATGAGCTATATGTCACCAGTGGATATGTGTTTATGTTTGGTGGTGGTGCCGTGTCATGTAGGTCTTGCAAACAGACTATTTTGACAAGGTTAACCATGGAGGCTGAGCTAGCTGCTTTAAATACAGCTTCTGTAAAAGCAGATTGTTTACGTGAGCTCTTGATGGACTTGCCGGTGGTTGAGAAACTAATACCGGCTATTCTTATAAACTGTGACAATCAGACTGCGATTGCCAAAGTAAACAGTGATAAGGAAAATGCGAAGTCATCAAGACACGTTAGAAGACGAGTTAAATCTGTCAGTAAGATGATACACTCTGGAGTAATAAGTGTGACTTATATTCAAACTGAAAAAAACCTGGCACATCCCTTTACTAAGAGACTATCACGTAACGTGATAGACATTGCATCGAGAGAGATGGTTATAAGACACATTTAAGTTGCAATAGCGGTAACCCAGCCTTTGTGATCGGAGATCCCGTGAATTAAGTCTTGGGTAATAACAAGCTATTGGTAAACTGAGGAGAATGATTAATGACCCTCTCTATGTGAAGATGTAATACTCTCAAAAGCTGCCCAGCCTTTGTGATCGGAGATCCCGTGAATTAAGTCTTGGGTAATAACAAGCTATTGGTGAACTGAGGAGAGTGATTAATGATCCTCTCTATGTGAAGATGCAATACTCTCAAAAGCTGTATGTTAGGATGACTTTATGTCTTAATATGTTTCTATTGGCTTTTAACTAAGAGAAGGTGCTGTTCTACAGAGCTTGTTAAAAGAACACACCTATGTGAGTTCGACTGTAAAACGTCACAGTCTATGAGACTTGGGTGATCTCTAGTAAACTCATGAAGAGACCAGGGAGTACGACGCATATGCTCCAACCGCAGAGAGAGCTACTAACAGCCAGATACTGGTTATGACTTTAAGTGAAACTTGTTTGCACAAAATTTGCAATTCAAGGCGTAGTCCATCGTTCAAGTTGTGAATGAGTGTAATTTAAAGCTCTAGGCAGAAGTTCAATTTCACAGTCTCTGCTGAAACACTAGTATATAAACAGTAGCGAGTATTGTCAAATCTCTAAATGGGCATTTGAGATCTGGTAGGGGATTGTTGAATATATGGGCTTGGCCTATTTATTAATCTTAAAAAATCTCAACGGCTTATGTATGAGCGATAGTAGTATGGAACCTTTAGTCCCACATTGCTAGTGTAAGGGGAGTTTCACCTACTTAAAAGTGGAGGCTCTCCCCTCCTACTAGATCACAGTATGGAGGAAGAAAGGAAGACCACACGCACGCGCTCACTCGTCTCGCCTCGCCGGGCTCGAGCTCGGGCACGGGGCGGGGCGATGGGTGCGGGCGCACGGCACCTGTGTGAATGGTCCGCCGAAATCCGGATCCTAACCTTGAGGGAGTGAGACTACCTTTTGCTGTTTTTATTTTTGGTGACTTGGACGTTAAGTCCTAGAGTCCTAACTTAAGCCTTAAGTTATTCCTAACTTGAGATCGTGATCGCGGCACGAGATCGGATCGTAGGCTCCTATATAAGCAGCCTATCGGCGTGGCCAAAAGACACACAGAAAAACCTAGGGTTTTGCCAACTCTTGATGCTGCGCCGTCTTCGTAGTTCTCTCCATCCCAGCACCGACGTGCATCTGCAACCGGGAGAGCAGATCTCCGGAACTCATCGTCTTTCAAGCTCTCGCACCAGGAGAAGACGAATAAGATTTTTGGGAAACGCTCCGCGCGACTGCTCGATGTCTTCACCACGGGTCGTCCATCTGCTTTCGCTGCCGGAGGCCATCGCCGGCGACTTTCTTCACGAGCTTCTACATCGTGCTACGTAGAGTACTCGCGACGTCCGCGACACGGTCATTCATCAACATCGTCAGTACGGAATCGGTTCTGGCTGTCGACAGGTACAACCAGATCGATCTATTTTATCTGTTTATTATGATTTGCGAGATCATTTGCTGTGATCGTCTTATCTAGTTTCTGTCATGTTTTACATGATTTACTTTCCGAATTTAATTCGAATATTGTCTAATTCCTCAACGTATCAATGGCCGTATATGTAAAGCTGGCGCCCTAAACGGCAGGTGTGGGACGCATGATTGTACCCCCCTTGCCTTTTTCTCCCATGTCCATTGTACCGGCAGGTAGATTGTAGTAAGGTACAAGATGCTCACGGCTCCATGCTGGTGAGCGCGGCTGCGCGACGATGCACAGCCGCACACCAGGCGCCGAGCGCGAGTGCACGTGGGCGCGTAGGCCGTGGGAGCGTACGCCGTTTTGCTTGAGACGCGGCGTCGCGCGCCATCACAGGATTCACAGGAGGACGGCCAGTACGTGCCCCCCGGACACCGTTCGGTCGCGTGATCGCCGTGCCGCCGGACGCCGCGCGCGGCGCGGACCAGCAACGGCAACGCCATAGGAGGACGCGTTGCACTTGGTTTGGAACCAACCCGAGCAGCTGCGGACGCCGCGCCGCGTACGTCGGTCCCAACACAGCAATACGCCATGCTGCTTTGCACCCACGGCCACGGCGGGTGAGAAGAGTTCAATTAGCGGGCCTGCGCTGGGGACGGACGGGTACGTACGGCCTCGGGCGATATATACCGATCTCGCGTGCCGTCGGCCTCAGCCATGCATGGCGCTCTCGACCGGTGGGCCGAGCCAGCGGATACGCGCGCAGAGCGGCAGATCCCCGTTCACCTGCGTCCAAGACAACTGTATCTGCAGCTAGCTGCACCAGTACCGTACGTACTCACCGCGCCAGCGGCCGCCCTCGATTCGCCCGGACCCGGCCACACCCCATACATACACACATACACTACGTCCCCAGTCCCGTCCACGTGTCATTGTGTGATTGTGTCGAGCCGGCAGAGCCGCGGCGCGCAAACACCCCCTCAAGTGACTGAAGCGCGAATCACCGGAGAGCAACGGCTTCAGCTTGTCTGCTTCTGCCTCCCAAGCTGGTAGGGCAGTACGAGCCATCGCCGCGCCGCTTCCTTCATTGTGCTCAAGACTTTCCAGAACCTCTGCTGGCGGGAACTCCCGATCCTCTCCATCCCACGGCCGCATCCGCATGGCAGCTGCAGCCCCCCGCGGCTCTCTTCGTCGTCAAGGGGGGCACATTGCTCGCTCGTGCGGTGCCCCCTCCCCGGCCGGGTGTTCCATTATTACGCACGCCTGTGCTGCACGCACTTGCTCGCCGGATTCTGCACGAACCCACGCCGCTTGTAAAGTTCAGTTCGCTCGCTCTACTAGGACTGTAGGAGAGGAGGCCACGCGTACGGCCAACGCTCGTGGGAAGAAGAGAGATCCCGGGTTTTATTTGTCAACTGGGCGAGCTGGCATGGCCTTGCTTAACTTCCCGCGGTACCGTACGTCGCGGCCTCACCGGCTGTTGATCTGATCTGGCCGGTGATCTTCACGGGCTACGAGGACCAAATACACTGCCGAAAACTGCTGCTGAGAGCCGAGCTGTTATGGCACAACATGCAGGTATATGAATCGAATCCCGGGCAGTAGCGCAGCTGGATGGAACCTGTAATGCGAGCCAAATCTGGGCGATACGATGAGAGGCGAGACTGCATGGCTGGAGAGATCACACACGGGCACGTCCATTCGGAGGTGCTCATTCAAGAGAGGGAGATCCTTGATCCGGAAAAGGAGACGAGATCCTGTTGCCCGTCCTGTCCTGGGCTGGGCGGGGTGGTGCCGCATCTGCCATGCCAGGCCAATAGGCCATGAGGAATTACTATCATGACTGCGCTCCTGCGATCGATCCTCACGAACGCGAGGCACGTGTTCTGCGTCGAGTCGTCGCGCCGCGCCGCGCCGTATCGGAGCTCGTCGATCAGGGCACCCCCGCTCCCGGCCGTATCGAGATCTCGCGGATTCACTCGCGCCGCACAGCCGCGCTCGGATCTCCTGGCCGGTCGCTTCCGTTCCCCTTCCGTAACAGGTAATAAGAAGGACCGTACCCCACCCCCCGGCCCTTGGTGTATATAAGCGGCGCCGGCCGGGGAGGCCTGGCGGAGTCGGATCGCGGCGACAACCAAGCTAGCTAGACGGCGGCGGCGGCGGCGACGGGCTTGTGTTGGTCCTCGTATACGTCTCGCGTGCCGCCCTCCACAGCGCGTGCGTGCAAGCGAGCGAGCCAACTTTAGATGGCGAGCGTCGGAGGCGCAGTGGTGGCGGCCGGCGCCGGGGCCGTGGGCGTGGGGGCGACGCCGCACGTTCTCGCGGTGGACGACAGCTCCGTCGACCGAGCCGTCATCGCCGCCATCCTCCGGAGCTCCCGGTTCCGCGGTGCGTGGCTGCGGCTTTGCCTGGACCGCTGCGGTTTCATCTCGAGCTGGCTGTTCAGAAGTCTCTCTGGCTGCCTCCTCCTCCTCCCTGTTCAGTTTCCTCTCGATCGAGTTGTGTCTGTCTGACTCGCCGTGCGTTGGTCGTGCAGTGACGGCCGTGGAAAGCGGGAAGAGGGCCCTGGAGCTGTTGGGCAAGGTGCGCCATGCTACTAAGAAGTGTCTGTAGACTGTAGTCTTTGGATTTGGTTTGAGGATTCACGTTAGCTTTGTTTTTCGTGTGTTTATTTGGGGGGTCCTGTTTGCAGGAGCCGAACGTGAGTATGATAATCACCGATTACTGGATGCCAGAGATGACGGGGTACGAGCTGCTCAAGAAGGTCAAGGTAAATAGTAACCTGACCACGGCAGAGCATTTCCATTCTGCAGTCCGCGCCACCACAAGATTTGGAGCCCTTCTTTTTAACACGCTGTTATTAACGAGAGAAAAAACAAAACAAAACCGTGCATGCAGGAGTCATCCAACCTGAAGCAGATCCCCGTGGTGATCATGTCCTCCGAGAACGTGCCGACCAGGATCAGCAGGTAAAAAAATCAATCCCCATTTCAAGCTAGCCGTAGTACTGCGTACATGCGCCGCGCGCATCGTCAGATCAATCCCCCTGTGACCTGTGTTTTGTCTGATCAGATGCCTGGAGGAAGGAGCGGAGGACTTCCTGGTGAAGCCCGTCCGCGCGTCGGACGTGTCGCGCGTCTTCAGCCGCGTGCTGCGCTGAGCCTGGTGGGCACCGCTCCCGGCTTTGCTTCGTCGGGTTTTTAATTTGCGGGAGAATGCTGGGCAGGAGGAGGAAGAGCAACCGTGTCCGTGTGTGCGCGGCGTGCGGTGTTGGCGTCGTGTTGGTAGTACTAGAGAAGAGCGAACGGCCGGTCTACAGAGGGTGCTCTCCGTGTGTCATTTATTTTTAGCTTTTGTTTGTGGTGAACTCTTTTCCCACAGCTTTGATTTGCAGTTCAGAGCAAGTGTTTGTTCTTCGGTTCTGGAATATGGGCTTCTTCAGTTGTTGGTTTGGTCTAAGAGATTGGTTTGTTAAAGAAGATAGCGGCAGAATGGCAATTTGACAGTGTCATTCCTTCCGTAATTAAATATAGATCAATCATTTAATTTATTCAAAAAAATTGTGTAAACATGTGAGGAAAAAAAACCAAGCTCAAACTCTCTACAATGATAAAACAAAAAACAACTAAAATTAATTATATTTTTTAATATGACGAACTATTGAAGTTTTAAAAAATCAATCGCGGCTATATTTAAATACGGAGCGAGTACTGTATGGTCTCATCTTCCTAGAGGCCTTGGCTCCCTTAGGCTGAGTCCAAGGGAGCTCCCATCCCACATCCTCTATTCACTATTCAAACTATCCCCTACTCACATCTACAGTGCGTAACAACATTAAATTTTAGAAGTCCAATATAGGAGCTCCATTAAACTTAGCCTTAACTATATAGCGGAGAAAACATAAAAATCTCGACAACGCGCACCTGAAGGCATATTTGGAACATACAGTATATAACAATAAAAACACAGGATTTGAATAGAAGTGCAGGTGGGAAAACAAAGGATTGGAAAACAACGAAATTTATAGCAACATTGGAACGCGGGACTAACATAGGAGTTTTAGTAGATGAACGAAATTCCATTCATGTAGAATAAGCAAACGTTATTTAACTCATACAGTAGAACGACAGCAGAAGTCTATAGAACTTGCGGTGTACGTAGATTGATGAGTCTTTTTCTTTTTCTTTTTCCTGTCACACACTCTCTCCTGTTTCTCCACCTCGCGTACTTGAAACCACAAGCTTGGACTCGATGCTTATTTTCCTCAATTTTTGGGAAGGAAGCCAGTCCTTTCCTCAGGAGCGGAATTTAAACTTGCTTTCCTCCGTACCAAAACAATGTATGACATCCACAAAATGGAGAAATGGTTTTACTTTGAAATTCATATGAAGTTTCTTCCCTCCAAATGGACCCTCTTGTGTTCAGCGTTCTGTACATGCACACCTGGCGATGGCGATGCTAGCGAAAAATGACTACTGTACGCACCGATGTTAGTAGTTCCTGTGCAGCCATTCGCCAATGCTGCCGTCTTGTTCGCTGTAACTACTTTCAGCTGCAAACTACTGTTCCATAGCTTGTTTGATTGTGAGAAAAAAAACAATATTTTATGACTAAAAAAATTAAAAATAACTCAAGCGAACAGGCCCGCTGACTCAAGACAGAATTCTATGTGTGGCTCTGTCATTCTGTCAAATGTGAATGTATTCGAACCTGTATTTCTTTTTTATTTCTTCATGGAAAGTTGACAGTTCACTGATGGAACCTAAAGATTTATCAAGCGTAAAGCTGGTTGGCCCATGTGCGTGTGGCGCGGTCATAAGGATTGATTGTCTCCATGGTTTGACTTCTATGTTTAGTTTAGTACAGGGAGTGAGGCGCAATGCTAGGTTTCCAATATTTTTTTACCACAAGTATCTACAACACATTACCCATTGGGCATTACTCCACCTCGCAAGGGAGTCACGAACCCTCCCTCACCGTCTCTCCACCAGCTCGCAATCACCGCCTTCCAAACGTGCCATCTACGTTTCAGTTTCGTTGTTTTGAGGGGTCGTACTGTATATGCAGGGGCCGAAAGTCTGTTTGTTTTCCTGGTCTAGGGGTAGTCTATATTAGCCTATATGCAGACATAGTAGATGCACGGCTAAGATATGCAACTTTCTAGTGTTTGTTTCTTCGGCATATCATATCCGGACCGAAAAAATTTGTGTTTGTTTTATGTGCATTGGCCAATTGCATTTGTTAGGTCTTGTTTGTTTCCTTGCACGCACACAGTGACTCTGGTAAAGGCCTACACCTCGATGAATTCGTCTCCCCCGTGCCCTTTCCCCTTCCCCTCTGCCCATGGCCGCCGCCGCCGTCCCCGCCCGCCGCCTCTCACCCTCCCCTCCTGCCGGATCTCGCTATCCCCGCCCGACGCCCCTCGCCCTCCCCGGCCAGGCGCTCGCCCTCACTGCCCGTCGGCGCTCCTCCCCTGTCCGGGGCGCCGCCGTCTCCTTGAACTCCGGCCGCAGGTGCCGCCCTCCACTCCGCATCCGGCCACGGGCTTCCACTCCAGTTCCGGTGACGTGGTGCCTCAACTCGGCTCTCCTCTTCTCCTCCAGCTTCGGCGGCGCCCGTCCTCTCCGCCACCTCCAGCGGCGGAGGCGCCCTCTCCAGATCTAGGCAGCGGTGGGCGCTCCATCACCCCGGGCGCGGCTGCAGCGGCACCGTGTGCTCCTCCCCGGCCACCGCGGCGGCCTGTCCCGAGGTGCTACCCTCTCTTCTCCTCTGGCTCCGGCATGCGGCTCGCTGCCGCTCTCCTGTCCCTTTCTAGTGCTCTCCTGTCTATGTTGGGCCGGCCCTGGCGTCGCCGCGGCCAGGTCGAGTGCCTAGAGGAGCCTCCGCCGCCACCGCCGCAACTACCATCGGCCACGGCGTCTTGCCCCAACCATCGCAACTGCCGCCAGTGCTGAAGGAGGACGAGGAGGGACAAGCGCAACGGATGAGAACGAGGAGGAAGAGCGCCAAACGGCAACGGACATGGGGCTCGCGGCGGAGAAGGCGGGCTGTGGTGCGGTGGGAGGAAGAGGACCGGAGGGGGTGAGGAACAGAAAGAAAACTGGTTCAACCGAGGTTGCATTGCGGGTGCAGGCTGCTGCACTCCGCTGGCCTGCACAAGATAAACGCCCGATTCTTGGGTTTCCAGCAATGCAGCATATGGAGTCACTTTGCATTGCCTAAGCCTGCATAAGACCCCTGTACAGGGAAACAAACACTGGAAGGGTGCATCTAGTAAGGTTGGATAGGGGGTTACGCAAGGAAACAAACAGACCCTACGTGAGTATGATATCACTGATTACTGACTGGGGTACGAGCTCCTCAGGAAGGTCAAGGTAAATAGTAGAAACAAGTCCATGTCACACCCCTAAACTCTTCCTAAATCCAAGAATCAACTCCCGAACTGTAAAACAGTCCGTCCCGCAACCCTGCAGTAATGAAACCGGGCATGGTAGCTCCTCGCGTCACCTTCAACTATGCGTGTCCAAGTGGGCGTGCCGGGCACGACACGGCGGCACTGTGCCCAGGCACGGCACGGTGAGGTCGTCATGCTGTGCCGTGCCGGCACGTGGGCCGTCGGTGCCGCCCAGGCACGGCACGGTTGCCCTTACACGGGGCATGGTGAGCCCAGCAGTGCCGTGGTGTGCCCGTGCCGTTGCCGCCGCCGCTGCCGACTCGAGTATGCCGTTGTCGCCACTTGGAGCGTGTCGCCGTCACCGGACACCTCCTCCTGCTGCATCATGCTTCTCTGTCCTTCTCCGCACCGCCGCCGTCGTCGCCGACTCAAGCGTGGACTCAAGCGTGCCGCTGCAAACGTGGAGCCAAAGAAGCCACCACCAGATGCCTCCTCCTCCTGCGTCCTGCTTCTCCGTCCTTCTCCGCGACGTCACTTGCCGGACGCCTCCTCTTGCCCCTCCGGCATGGATGCGTGCACGGATCTCAGCGGTCTCGCTGCCTAGGCCGCGAGGGCGAAGGCCGAGGGGAGACGGCACGAGGACGAAGGAGACGGTGAGGCGGTGGTGAGAGGCAGGCGCTAGGAGATGGTGAGAGACGAGAGGGAGAAGAGGCGGCTAGCGAGGGAAGAAATGATTAGGGTTAGGGTTGGGGGCAGAAGGGAGGTATTCATACTCTAGAGGAATTACCTGGCCAAAGCCGGGCCGGCTCATTTTCCGGGTTGTGCTCGTGCTTGCACCGTGGGCCTCACCCGCGGCCTAAGCATGGCACGGGCACCGTGCTAGGCTGACAGGGGCACGGCGGCCAGTGGGGCGTGCCGGGCCACGTGCCGCCCAGTGGGCCGGCCCGTCTTGGACATCTATACCCGCAACAAGGTTTTGATCCACGCTGGACTCCAGCTTGGCGATTCGGTGTCCACCTTGGCCACCTCCACGACTTCAAAGCCGTAGGCCGGTCTCATCGCCCCTCTCCTCCGCGGTGCTCCTCCATTGTCGTCCCGCCATGCGTTCGCCGCCGTCTTGTCACGCGGTGGCTGCTGCCAACCCGACTACCCTGCAGTCACCCCCGCCGCGGCCCCGCAGCCTGCGGAGTTCCTCCACTTCCGTCCCATCTAGGCCTCCCAGGCGAGGTCGCCATGCGGCAGGGCGCCGTAGTTGCGTTGGATGGCGCGGTGGCCTGGGCGAAGATGGGGTAGGTGAGGCAGGACCGTACGAGCAGCCATTGGGAGGTTCGTCGGCCAGGATGATGGGGAAGAGGGGCGCGGGTCCCCTGTGTTGCCCAAGAAAGGCCCACTGGATTATGAGCTAGCCACCCATCTACTGTAAGTGCAACCAGAAGACTCCTTGATAGATTTCTTGGAGCAACCCGGACTTGGATAGGAGGTACTGCACATGCATTGGACGATGGGTTGATACATTTCTAGGGCTCTTGGGTTGTTTTTTATTGGTTCTCATATGGATTTGTAGGTTCATTTTGATTTGATTGTGCAGCCTAGAGGTTGCGAATTTCTGGACATGGAATGATGCTGGAACCACTGAGTTTTTGAAGCATTAGCTGATCGATTCGAGGGACAAGGTTTGGGCTCTCACAGATGAGAACGCAAATTTGAGAGGTTCACTTTCAGATGGAAGGGCAGAGCAGAACAGTTGCTTGTTCAGAAGAGGGCAGAGGCATTTGATTGGAGAATGGTAGAACAAAAAATATTTCCAATTAGCTGCACTTGGTGAAAGAGTCCAAAAAACAGTGAAGGGGCTGACCTCGTAGCAAGCATATCTCCTTCTATCTTAGTGCATTCTCACCTAGGTGAGGTGCCTGATGCCCAGATCGAGTGGGAAGTGGCCAACAATGGTGGCGGTGGTGGCTCAGGCTGCTAACGGGAAGAGGAGAGAAGACAGAGATGAGGGAAGAGGATGAGGAATGGCATGACTGGCCGAACCGTGGACGAGTGTGACATGGACGCCGACTACTGACTTGGAATCCATGTTGGCTCAAAACTGGGCTGCAGGGCACGCAAGGGTGTTCCATGTACGGTTTCGGTAGCACGGGGGTGACAAGCAAACTGTTTTACAGTTCGGGGTGGATTCATGGACACCGAGAAGAATTGAAGGGCGTAATGTGAACTTATTCCTAAAAAGTAACCTGACCACGGAGAGCGTTGCATTTATGCAGTCCACCCAAACAAAATATTTTGTTTGAGGCGTTTTTAACACACTATTATTAATGGGGGGAAACAAAACCGTGCGTGCAGGAGTCAACCAACCTGAAGCGACTATAATCTCCTTGTAGAATGGTACTCCAAGTTGCCCTTACATATGCTCTAAGATTGTAGAAAATCCATCATTTGGATTAAAGCTCATATCAAGACGTCTAAAGGTTGGACCGACGCTTAAGAGAGAGTAAATTAGGATTTCTAAAACTAAGAGTCTTTAAAAACTACAACTACCTAAGAAACCTATGCAAGATAAACTTAGCTATGTGCACTAAGGTTTTGCTAAGTGTTGCTAACTCTACCTTTATCAAGTTTTGCAACCTAATTCTACCTAAAAACTAACCTATCAAGCTAGTTTAGGAAAGTAAACACACGATTACAAAAATATAAATGTGGAAACTCCCGATGACGACGACGGTGATAGCAAAAGATAGGAGACACTGAAGATTTTTTTCTGAGGTTTCGGGAGACTTCGCAAGTCTCTACCCCTGCTTCTCGTTTGGTGCCCCCTAAGGCTTTGCTCTCACGTAGTTCTCAAAAGAATACGACCTCGCCCTCGCAAGAGTGGAGGATGACAAAGTGACATTCGCAAAGGTCAAATAACCTGGTCGGATAACTCTGGATATCCCGGTACACACCCACTCAAGCAGTGGTGGAGCCAGAATTTCGTCATATGGGGGGCCAATCCACCGACGTATATTTAACACACAAAATGCATAGATATTACAATTATAGTATGAAAAAACAATAAATATAGTCTCATTTAAATATGTCGAGTATGAAAACTTGAAAATCTTGACATCTTACATAATTACACGTATATTTAACACACAAAATGCATAGATATTACACTTCGGTTAATTCGGTTAAATCGGTTAATGCCACATCAAAACCGAAATAATGTGCTGTTAAAGAATATGACAAAAATTTTAAACGCGGAATTAACCGTTAACTGATTTAACCGACTTTCGCGATTAATTAGGTTCGGTTCGGTTAACCGGTTTCGGTTATATTTTGCCTACCCCTAGGTACAGAGCCTGACATGTAAAGCCCACGTGTCAGCCGTAAGCTATAGAATGAGATCACAATCTGTTTGGACAAAAAATGAGATTCGAAACAAGTTTATAAACCACAACACACTTTGTAAGTTTATGGATCGGTTTGTAAATTTATGGATCGGGTTGACACATCTGTGTATGTTTAAGACCGGGTATAAATTTTACTCATATAATTTATATGGTTTTTATGATAAAACATTTGGTTTTATAGTTCGGTGGCTACAACTGGAACATGGCAATAGTTTTTCTATTAAAAAGTCTTGTTTCCTTTTTGTTCTGAGCTGGGAAGCGAACAAGCCTGGGCCTAACTGCGTTCACCCTGTTCGGCCTGCGCCCTGTTTCCTTTCTCCCCGCTCGCCCGGTGCTCTCTCTCTCTCTCTCTCTCTCTCTCTTCCCGCAGCGACGCTGCCGTACTCTCCCTCATTGCTTTGGCGGCGACGATTGGACACCACCGCCGCTCTACGCCAGGTCTTCGTCGGCCCCTTCTCCGGCGACGAGCATCCACCAAGTATGCCCACCCCTTCTCTTCCCTTCCCGCTGTGCGAAACTGAGCACCTAAGCCCTAACTTAAGCTATCTGTCTGTCTGTATTGGGGATCTGATCTAATTACAAGTTTACATGTATTATTCATACCAACTTCTAACTTTTTCTGAAAAATTATCGGGCCTACATGTGTAAACCCATGTCGTTTACTGGGTCCGCCCCTACGGAGAGGTCGCCATGCTACCATGCTTATGTGAACTGTTTATTAGGGTTCTATTTTGCCATTATTTTTCACCTCAACTAATTCTTGTTTGCTATTTTCTTATGACAGGCACAACCCTTATTTTGGTTACTCGAATTACGTTGGATAGCCTGGGCTTGTGTTCTGAAGAACAAAATGGATAACACTCAGAATGAGAACCGAACTGATACCAAGCAAGATGACGAGGTGCGCCAAAGCAAACAAGATGATGAAGTGAGACATCGACTCCTTTATTCAATATTTTCATGGATAAACGATGTTTATTGTTGTTGCTAACTCACAGTTTCCCTATTGGTTGTTATCCTTTCATTCTGCCATTTAATTTTATCCACCTGATGATATTGGTCATCAGTGCGCTCAAATCTTATTCAATCAGCAGACTCTGGCACTGATTAGGGCTAAAATATAATTAGGAGAACATTCAGATTCTTATTTGCCACGACTAGACTCTAGAGTCAGTTGGGTATTTGATATGCCTTGTGAGGTTCAATTTGAAAGGTTACTATTGTTATGCTCCCACCCCCACCTGCAATTTTTACATGACAATTATCAATTTCTGCCCATTGGGGCTAAGACAAATCTTGAACATACCTCTGCCATGACTTGTTCTGGTCAGAGCATGTGACAGCACTCCACAAATGAAAGTTTTTTCTCTCTCTGTCGGTTTGCAGTTTCCCTGTCTTAAGAAAGCTGCTTAAAATTGGACTCTTGGATGCAACTCAGTGGAATTGACTCTGTAACTTCTAGTCCTGCAGATTTGATTGAAACTTGTAGCTTATAAATATATGTTTCCATTAGCTGTCTTGGTATTAACTATTAAGATGTTACTAGTGTCAGGATCCTGCTCCCTAATCTGACATATTACTTTATGCAGGAGGCTCGCCTTGAAGAATATAAAAAAATTATTGATCAAAAGACTTCACTTCGCCGGAGCAACCTTAACCCTGAAAGGCCTGGTAGTATTTCTTTCACAATTTATATCCCATATACCTACTTTAACAAAAAATATAAGTTCATCTAGGTTTATCCTAAATCAAACTTCTTTACTGCCCAAACAACCATTCAAATTAAGTGCTGGAAGTTACTTGGTTTTATTCTTGTTAGGTGGAGAATTAGTCTCTGCATTGGAACAATAGTCTAAAATCACATCAAATTCTAGTTTCGATGTTGCTGCCAGTAGGAGTTGCCAGTTGGCTACTATATCTTGCATGTCAAAATTTGCTGGAGCATGTTTTTTTTTTCCAAAAATTGTTGGAGGATGGCATTCGGTTCAATGGTATGAAATAGTTTTTGTACAAAGCTAAAAGAATTGGTCTTTAGGTGGGAGTGAGGGATTATGTGTTGCGCACCTGCAAATGTATACAAAGTTTGTAGTGGTCAGGATGTAGATGAGAAATATAGCTTCAACCAAAGGAAACCAAATTTTTAGCTTCTATTCCTAGAATTTCATGGAAGATTCATTTATGCACATTAGCGTAGATGCTCCTATTCTTTTACATTTCACTTCTAAAATTTTAATTTCCACTGCGACGCTTGTTGTGGATGAGGTATCCAAGAGTTTCTGTTGCTTATGTGTTCGTAGAGTATTCACAATGGATGATGATGAGCTACTTAATGATTTCATTTAGTATCATTTTCTTGTTTTGCTTATCTTATCTTCTGTTTTGTAATTTTGGGTTCTTTTGATTTGATTTATATGGTTCATGTTGTCATATAGTATACAATTTCTCATCTTGGCCACTAGTGCCTAATTTTGCCAATATCATTATGACCTATGTGATGATTCACTAATTCTAGATGCAAACTACCTGAGAACCCTGGACTCCAGTATCAAGCGAAATACAACAGTTATAAAGAAGTTGAAGACAATAAATGATGAACAGAAGGATGGGCTAATGGATGAGCTAAAAGGTGTGAATCTGAGCAAATTTGTCAGCGAAGCAGTTTCTTATATTTGTGAGGCCAAGCTTCGCTCGGCTGATATACAAGCTGCCGTTCAGGTAATTTGCAACAGAATGGTTATGCTTTATGCAAAAGTGTCCATTTCTCATAGACATGCTTATAGTGTTATTTCTGTTGGTCCCTTCCCTTTATATGTACAAAAATCTTTTCTCTATGTGAAGTCTCTAGGCTACATAATGAAGCATGCTCACTATCCTCAGTGGCTGTTATGGAAGTTCTTAGCCATGCATGCACCACCTCAGTCCGTTAATAACATAGAATTAGGAATTAGGAAGTTTATCAATCTCATGAAACTTATGCTTAGGAGCATGCATGAACTCAGTCGACTAGGAAGGTTATTTTTAGTAATTCAACTCAATTAGTTGCGATATGTTGTCTAGTGCTGAACATTAATCAAGGCTGGCCATGCATCTGACAGGAATTAAAGAATCAAGTATGAATTCACCGAACTGGGTTTCAATCAGAGCCTCTTTATCAACGTAGAGGGGGATCTGCACATATCATGTCTGCTGTCATCTTCTTTCTTTTACCATATTCAGACAACATTTGGACTTGTCTCTGTACATTAGATAACAATTGTTCTACTATATGCTGTAGCATAGTTATGGTAGCTGCTGCCTTGCTGGAATGTTTGATTCTCATGTTTATGGGTCAACCACTGGTGTGATTGTGCAGAGTCTTTAATAGTGTGTTTGTTCTTAATTCCTAGTCTTGCTCCAGTTTAAACATCTTGACTTTACGCTACTTTGAGGTCTGGGGTTTAGTTAATGATATGCATAAATTCCATGTGTATTTACCCTAATGTAGGTTTGCTCGTTTCTTCATCAACGATACACGGAATTCTCTCCTTGTCTTATACAAGGTCTACAGAAGGTCTTCATTCCTGGAAAATCTGGAGATGATTTGGATGCGGACAAAAATTCAAGAGCCATGAAGAAGAGAAGCACATTGAAACTTCTGATCGAACTGTATTTTGTTGGAATTGTTGAAGATGCTAGCATATTTGTACATATTATAAAAGATCTTACTTCAGCTGAACATTTGAAGGACCGTGAAGCAACTCAGACAAATTTATCACTTCTATCTACCTTTGCTCGTCAAGCGAGGTTTTGTGTAGGGCTACAATCTCACGGTCAAGAAGTTTATGATGAGGTAATAGAAATTTAAGTATCAACCTTATTTATTTATTAGAAGGCCTCAGAAAAAAGTACCGAGCACACAATTCAACTGCGATAGTAGATCTAGCCGCTCTTTGTTCAATGCATAACTCCAAGTCCCAAAGTCACTATTTTTCCTCCCCTGAATGTATAACACCTTTTGGTAGAGGTTGTCATAGTGTCTTACCATAGTAGGGCAAAGTGCCAAAGTGAACAATAAAGTTTAGATTTTCTGTTCACTCCACTACATAAAGTGTCACTGGCTGACTGGCTCGTGATGCCCATCAGGCTAGGGCCCACGCAAGCGAGAAGTCTGCATGCATACAAATCATGACTCTGATAATCATTCTGCTACTATGTAGTCTTTTGCTTACCACCAATGGCATGTCCGCATGGTAAACACTACACATTATATTGTCAAGTATTGGCAACAGGTTGATATGTCTTGGTGATTTGATCAAATCCTGTCATTTGTTCACAATGTATGGCATCTATCTACATCAATTTTATTTGCCAAAAATGTTGAATTGATGCAGTTCTTTAAGGACTTAAATGTTACTGCTGATCAGAAGAAGTTCTTTAAGAAAGCCTTGAACTCTTACTATGATGCTGTTGCCGAACTACTACAATCAGAACATGCGGTAACTCCTTTTCTTTGTTAGTTTGGACGCTCTTGTTTGTTGTAATTTGACTTTAATATATTCATGCATAAACTCTTTGGTGTATCCAGTCTCTTCGTCTGATGGAAGCAGAGAATGCAAAAGTTTTAAGTGCCAAAGGTGAACTAAGTGATGAGAACACAGCCTCATACGAGAAACTCAGGAAGTCTTTTGATCAGTTACTGCGTGGTGTATCCTCGTAAGTATTTATAGGGCCATATTGGCACAAAGCTGCAATTCTGTAGCTATTCTTTAATTAGATTGAAGATAACGACATGCTATTGTCTTCTCTTGCGTACACGCGCGCACACACACACTGATATATATTCCATCAGTCCTTCTGCCATTTCCGGATTGAAAGTATACATGATGACATCTGCTCTTTTGTTTGCGGGGCTTAAAATGAATTGCACAGGAGCACACACATGACCCTTGGAACTTACAACCTGAAATTTTCTTACTACCTTGCACCTACCCTTCTTTTACAGTCATAAAAACTGATAACTTTTTTAAGAAAGCAAATAAGATAGAAAATGTACTTACATGAAATGGTAGTCAGCACCAACTGGGCATTGGACAGGCTATAAGTAGTGGTCCCAATCGAATGTCATGGCTGCACAGCCGCAGCCAATTCCCAGCCACACAAATAACTGTGCTTACTGCACGCAGCACTGTTGATGTTGCTGCTGCAACCTCAGCAAGCACTTCCGATCAGGGCCCAGTATTGATGTACTATCCTGCTAAGTTTTATCCACACCTTCAACCTGTGTCAGGAATTAGTAAAATTTCCTAACTAGAAATGACAGTACAGTGTGGCAATCACAAACTTGCCGTTAGTTTTTATCATGATTTGGGCATTTGTTGATAGTTCTCCATTAACATGTCAATTACCATTCTATCTTTTTTGTATGATTCTTGGCTGTATTAACGTTCTCTTTTGCAGGCTGGCTGAATCTCTTGACATGCAGCCTCCAGTGATGCCAGATGACGGAAATACAACAAGGGTTACTACAGGAATGGATGCCTTGCCCTCTTCTGGAAAAGAATCATCAGCATTGGAGCCTATTTGGGATGATGAAGATACTAAAGCCTTTTATGAATCTTTACCTGATCTCAGGTTTACTATTCATGCTTTTGCCAATATCTGTTTCATCCAAGCCTTCTTTTATTATTGTTTTGAGATTATGTTATATTTGAGCAGGGCATTTGTTCCCGCTGTATTATTGGGAGAGGTTGAACCAAAATCGAGTGAGCAACACACTAAGGGCCGCGAGCAATCTAGTGTAAGAATCTGAATATCATATGTAGCCTATTCTTCCAGTTCACATCTGTGCTCTTTGATGTTTGGAATCACCCACATTGGGAGTTGCGGGTAGGCAACGTTTATTTCTGTGTGTTGGGGGGGGGGGGGCGAGGGACCGAAAACCCGCTGCTATGTGTTTGGTTGGATTCATGCGTGGTGGCCCAACAGGCCGTGACATGCAGGCACGCATGTGGCAACCCGTCGGACACACCGGTGAGATTGTGATTGTTTCTCACATGAGTGAATTTCTTCAAACATTATTTTGTCTATTTTTGTAGGAATCACTTGGTACTAATCAGAGGAATAAATCAGGCATAGGTGGGCCAGATATAAAAATCAAAAGGTTTAGCTTGCATTTCACGTGAACTAAGTATGTGATGCCTAAAATAGATTCACAGATGGTTTGATGTGTTTACTTTTGGACCAATAACATGTTTGAATAGATTTTTATATCTGGCAACAACATTGTTTGTACCTGTTGCCTGTGTGAGTGAGAGATGGCAGGAGAAATGCATTCACCCTGTATGAATTTTGTTATGAAGGAATCCACTTCAGAACAAGAGACTGGACCACATGACAACGCTCAAACTTCTGGTACTGAACATCAAGTAGAAGTTAAAGTAGACGATGGAGTGAAAGATAGTGAAGACAAAGACAAAGATAAGGGAAAAGATGGAGAAAAGGAAAAATCTAAGGAGAAGGATCTGGATAAGAAAAATGAAAGAGAGAAAGAGAAAGGGAGAGCCTTGGATAGTGCTAGTTTGGATAACCTCCTGCAGAGGCTGCCAGGATGTGTCAGTCGTGACCTTATTGATCAGTTGACGGTATTCACTTATCTTGTATTATCTGTCCTCTTTATCTTATGCTGATTGCCATAATCAATCTACTTTTGATTTCGTCAGGTTGAGTTTTGCTACCTAAATTCTAAAGCAAATCGAAAGAAACTTGTGCGTGCCTTATTCAATGTTAGCAGGACTTCATTGGAACTGTTGCCTTACTATTCTCGTTTGGTTGCGACACTATCGACTTGTATGAAAGATGTTCCAAGTATGCTTCTGTCTATGCTTGAAGAGGAATTCAACTTTTTAATAAATAAAAAGGTATACTCATTACTCTTTGTTGCTTGACCTTGTTTGTGCTCAGTTCTCTTTTCTCATCAGAAATATTGCTTTGAAGATGGCAGTATATAGCATTTGTTGTTTGCTCTGGAATCCAGTTACATTATATAGACAATAAATCCATGGAAAACTACCTATTACAAATTCTCCTCGGAGGTTGGACGTGAAGTGGTGGGAAGCAGCAGTTTTTTTAATTCCTATATGTTCTGCATTTACTGTGGCTAACTATTCTCTCTGCTTTATTTCTTTTCAGGATCAGATAAATATTGAAACAAAAATAAAAAACATACGGTTTATTGGGGAGTTGTGCAAGTTCAAAATGGCCCCTCCAGCTCTTGTTTTTAGCTGTTTGAAGGTATGCATTTGTTACACAGGGAATTAGTAAGGTCTGTTGTTTTTACATGTGTTGCTTTGGTAACAAATATTTGTTTTCTATATTTTGCAGGCTTGCCTAGATGATTTCAGTCATCATAACATCGATGTGGCTTGCAACCTTCTCGAAACTTGTGGGCGTTTTTTGTATCGCTCACCTGAAACTACAATTCGCATGGCTAACATGCTGGAAATACTGATGAGATTAAAAAATGTCAAGAATTTGGATCCACGCCACAGTACACTTGTAGAAAATGCCTACTACCTTTGTAAACCACCTGAAAGATCTGCGAGAATCTCGAAAGTTCGGCCACCTTTGCATCAAGTATGATTTCCATTTTTCTTGTTATGTTTTATTTTGCCTTGTCTACAAAGAAAATGAACAATTAACTATTCTCCTCTTCCCGTGCAGTACATAAGAAAGTTGCTTTTCTCAGATCTTGACAAATCAAGTGTTGAACATGTTTTGCGCCAACTACGCAAGCTACCTTGGGCAGAGTGTCAACAATACCTATTGAAGTGCTTTCTGAAGGTTCACAAAGGAAAGTACAGCCAAGTTCATCTTGTTGCTCTTCTCACTGCTAGCCTCAGCCGCTATCATGATGACTTCGCTGTTGCAGTGGTAGATGAGGTTTGTTCCTTTAGCTGAGTGTATAAAACAAGATGGAAAATATAACACCTTTTGATATTGAAATTGTAGCACATTAATTAACAGTTTTCAGTTCTTACTTTGGGGATTGACTAGTTGACATCCAAGTCACATGTTTATATTGTCACATTTTGATTTAGGTTTTAGAAGAGATAAGGGTTGGATTGGAGTTGAATGACTATGGGATGCAACAAAGGCGGCTTGCCCACATGCGGTTCCTTGGAGAGCTGTACAGCTACAAGCATATAGATTCATCAGTTGTATTTGAGACACTGTACCTTATCATTGTGTTCGGTCATGGAACTCCTGAAGTAAGTAAATCCATCACTCAGCTGGCTATCTTCAAATTCATTTTCTGACGTACCTCATTGCTCACTATGCGCTCTAGATTCAACCTCTTAACTGTAATGACCTAGCAGCCCTCAATGGTTTACATGTTTGCTCTCGTATATTTGAAATCGTTGTATTTGGGTATGTTTTGTGATCCTTTCTGGAGCAAATTTGTGTCATAACACTGTGATTAATTTGATTCGTTAATCATTACTTTGCTTCTGGAATCTGTATGCCATGTTTGCCTGCCTGTGAACCTGCAAATAGGTTATTTCTTCGCGAGTTACTGTGAAACCCTTGGAAAAATGACCAATTTGCAGGTTCGTGGGCCAGTTGCATCCCTATATCTATCTATATACACCTTACATATGTGTAAACAAGTCTGCATACTTATGTGGCAATGAAGAATTGCCCAAAAGTTTATGACCAAGCCGGCCTCTTTCACATTTGAAATAAATTGAAGCTTATGTTCTTGTTGTGTGTCTGAGGACCCATGATCCATCTTGTTCTAACTGAACATTTCTTCACTTCTGCAGCAAGATGTGTTGGATCCACCAGAAGATTGCTTCAGGATCAGATTAATCATTACCCTTTTACAGACCTGTGGTCACTACTTTAGTAAGGGATCTTCAAAAAGGAAGCTCGACAAGTTCTTGCTACACTTTCAAAGATACATTATTAGCAAAGGCCCCTTACCACTCGACATAGAGTTTGACATTCAGGTTAGTTCTATCTGTATAAAACTTGCTGACATGCATGAATACATAAGTCTTCTTTTTTACATATTGAATCACAAAGCGAAACCAATGCTGACATGCATGTAGTTGAATCTATGTTGTGAGTGGCCAAGAGTGCTTCCCTAGTAAGTTTTGTGTTCTCAATATGAGGTAGTGAATATTAGGTATTGCTGATAGCACTTCACCAGCTTGTATTTGATGATTATCCAATAATTTGCTGACCTATGAATAGTTGAATACATACGTAAGTCTTGAACAGATGGCAAACCTTTTCTTAATAAATCAGGGAACCAGATCCCTTAGTTCAAAGTAAGATTCTAGCTTGACTCCCATTTGACCTATTGACCTTAGGCCACAGCATTTAACTTGCTAATGGAAAGCCTAACATGTAAATGATGATAGATAGCAGTGTATGATCTTGAGAGCCTGACATCAGCTTACAAGTCAAATAATCAGTGCTCCAGTAATAACTGAACTGCACATGCAGCAGCAAACCTTTTACAATGGTTTAGTCCAAAATATTGCATTTGCTCTAGGCAACATTGGTACCAGCTATTGATAAACAATATTGCTTCAATTATGTTTATATACTTTATATTGAGTTCAGACTTCAAAGAGAATCATTGTACCATACACTCTGATTTTTAACTCTCATGGGGACTGAGGAAAGTTTTTTTTGTTGTTGTACTGAGGGCAGATTTTATATTGTGCTCTTGCAGGATTTATTTGGTGACCTACGACCAAACATGTCTAGGTATTCATCAATTGAAGAACTAAATGCTGCGTTAGCTGAGCTTGAAGAAAATGAACGTTCAGCCCCAGTAGAGAAGACTGAAAATGAAAGACATTCGGACAATGAATCTCAGAAAAGACAGCCACGAGATGCTGCTCCATCAGCGAATGGTCAAAGCGCAGCAAATGGAGTTGAGGAGAACGGCAAGGATCATGAAGTAGTAGATAGTGAGAGCTATTCCGGTAGTGGAAGCGTTGATGGGCGGGAAGATGAGGAGGATATATTATCTGAGGATAAATCAAATGATGGCTCAGATAATGAAGGTGACGATGAAGATGATGGCATTCCTGTTGGTTCTGATGAAGATGAAAATGTTGAGGTTAGACAGAAAGTCATGCAGATTGATCCCAAGGAGCAAGAAGAGTTTGACCGAGAGCTGAAAGCCCTTCTTCAGGAGAGCCTGGAGTCACGCAAGTCAGAGGCCCGTTCGAGGCTCTCTTTGAATATGATGGTACCTATGAATGTCCTTGAGGGTTCAAAAGACCCAAGGGCCATGGAATCTGAGAGCGGAGAAGAAACAGTAGATGAAGAGGGTGGCAATGCTGGGGGTAGCAGCAAGGTGCGTGTTAAAGTGCTAATGAAGAAAGGGCACAAGCAACAGACGAGGCAAATGTTTATCCCCGCTGACAGCTCAATCGTGCAAAGCACGAAGCAGCAAGAGGCTGCTGAGCTCGAGGAGAAGCAGGACATCAAGAGAAGAATCCTTGAATACAATGAACGGGAGGAGGAAGAACTGAACGGAGCATCACAAATGGGGAACTGGGGTCAAGGAGGCAGCAACACCAGCAGTATCAGGTCAGGTGGCCGGGGCAGCTGGGATGGTTCTGCCCGGGGAGGTGGCCGGCAACGGCACCACATCGTTGGTTCAGGCAGTTTCTATCACAGCTATGGCAGGAGAAGATAAGTCGGTACTGTTAGCTATTTGTCCTGAGGTTTTTGACAGGGCAAAGCTTCCAAGGGAGTTCCGCTCCGGCTGGATGGGAAATCCTTTCCACAACCCTAACCTGAAAAAGAAGAGAATACCACAGCTGATGGGAGATAGCAAGGTGTTGAAGGAAGCTATTTTTCTGATGGTCCGAGTGGCTTAGTTGGGTAAAGCAGGTAGCAGTGGTTGTACGTTGATAGCACATATATTCAGGTTCCGCATGTAGTATATATACAGTACAATACTAGCATAATTTGCCAACTCGAGTGAGAGTGCAGGCCGTTTGAAGGCTCGTCTTGTAGCGTGCGCATATGGATCTGAATGTATTGACGTCAAGGTGTTGTTTGCTAAGCTTGCATGCGCATGCTATTTAGACGCCATGCGCGGTATCGGAATTGGATCACCGTTTACTGTTTAATTAATGCCAAGTACAATTGGTAGCATGGTACAGATATATCTCACAATGGCTCGAGGCGGCGTGTGTGTAGTGCATCATTTGTCTCTGATGATGTGTTCCAGGCGAGTGCATTTGCAGATTCCCGGCGAACTGATAAGCCTGACGAATTCCTTGCTGCGGCCTCTCCACGCACTCCCCAGCTGGCTGTCCTCCATTGCATGATTTCCAAGCGCTCACGTCATGCTTTGCTTGAATGTTTTCCCTCCAAATGATTGCCCGCCCGTGCGCGTCAACGCATGCACGCATGTCTGCCTGCCATGACCATGAGCAGAGCTACGCTAGGCCGCTCCACGCTGCACAAACCACGAGCTAGAAAGCGTGGCGCGCGAATGACCGGCGCGACCTATCATTGGCCAATTGGCATTGGCCGTGCCATGCTAGTTCGGCGGCTTGCAGTAGCTCAGTAGGTAGTTTGGTAGTTCCCCCAATGGGCGCACCGCGCACGCAACAGTGTGCGCGCCCCTGGAAACTGGAATCGGCACGCACGGCACGGCGGCAATCCCGCTCGGCGCCGCAGCCGAGCCTGCAGGCGCATCTCATCAAAGCAGTCCGCACCCGCACGAGATGTACCGCCGAGAACAACACACCATGTGGGGCCAAGTGCGCCGGCACTCCCCAACGGCCGCAGAAGCAAAACCGTACGCGTCGCCATCATCGGCGCCTTTAATTTCCCCGCGATTTACCCGGCTTTTCTTCTGCTACTAGCTCCACTTAACAGCTGCATGCACATGACATGCATGCAGATGCAGCAGTGCCGCAGGAGAGCATGAGCACACCGGGACGGAGGGCGACACAGTATCTCCCCAATGGCGCCGGGGCGATCGAAGAATCTCTCCCGGCCGAGGTGGGTGGATTCCGCCGTCGTGTCGACCTCCGTGTGGCCGCCCCGCCCCCCTTTTGACCCCTGACCTGCATGAGGGGGTGATCGAGCGAGGGAGGGAGAAAGAAAAAGAGAAATCTGAAATCTAGGAGGGAGGATGCACGAACGAACGCGGCCTAGCTAGCTAGATTCTGCTATGGCGAGGCCGGCCGGCTGGCCGTGTGGGTGCCATCCGTCTCTTGTCAGTGTGAGCGCGAATAAAGCGGGGGCCGGCCGGCGCGGCAAGTGGAGGGCTCTCTCCATCTGCCATGTTCAGCACCAGCGGCGCTCGCTCTCTGCTAGGTGCTAGCTCCTGCTACGCCTACGCCTACGCCCTCTGATTTAGAACAAAAGCCACCGGTCCGGTTCCAATGCTTGCTTCCGTCCGTTCCGAGCTGGATAAAGACGACGCAGCATCTCTCGCTCTCACCTTGATGTGGCAAAAGCAAGGTTTTGGAGTGCCTTTCTTCGTGTGCAAGGTTCCCATCCGTCTCTTTCACCTCTTGGTGTCCTCTACCTTCCTGCTCGTGCTCGGCTACAAGGCGTACCTCTCCCTGCTGGCCCCTTGCCTTTGCTTCAGCACTACCAGAAATAACTATACTTTATTGTTACTCACCACTTTCTCCTTTTTTTGTTTTCCTACAGGAGAGTACTGAGTACATTAAAAAAAAACACATACTAGCAGTATTTAACACACGTCGATCACACTCACAGCACCTTACACATGCCATAGATTTTTTGGAGAACCACAGGGCTCTGTGTGTCTGAGTAATATTTAAATTGGTACAAGTTTCCCCCTTTTTGCTCTAATAAACGCAATCACATATATACAGAGGGTCCTCATAATTTCCTTTGAGAAAAATATGACATTAGTACCAAATTTTTTTAAAATGCAATCTAACCACTATTGCTCTACTTAGAATTACATATATCTCATTTATTATCCCTCTTAGTGTTTTATTGTTCCTACACACTAGGAGTGATAATAAATGAGATCCATATAGCTCTACGTAGAGCACCAGTGGATAGATTACGTTTTTAGAAAATTTTTTGTACTAGTTTCATATTTGTCCCATTTAAAATGAATTAATTATGAATTTTTAAATATTAAATGTTTTTTATTCTTAAAAATAAAAATGCCCTTGAAAAAACTCTTGGGGGACCTAAATGAAACTTTCGAACAAGTTTAACGACTTAAACGTGTATTCTGAGAGTATTGTGACCTAGATGAAATCTCGAGACAAATTTAATGACTTAAATGTGGCACTTCTTTTTGCATTTTGACCCCTCGACTAAAGAAATTGCAAGAATGACCCTTTTCCGAAACTATTCGCACGGCGTGACCCAAGCCCGTGGCGCCGCAATAAAACGTTGCGGCGCCACATGTGACGATGATGTTCTACAGTGGTCTGACACGTCAATTTTCAGGTCAAAGTTTGCGACGCCACTGTTCATGGCGCCGCAGCACTATTCAAAACAAAATAATTTTTTCAAGTATTTAAACGACCTCAAATGATAAAACTCAAAACTACAAAGTTGTAGATCTCATGTTAACCCGAAGTCATATGAAAAAGATACGTTTTTTCAAAGAAAAAAGCCTGCGGTGCCTGTCTGTGTGACACCATAAAGCATGGCGCCATGAACAATGGCGCCGCAAGACTTTGACCTGAAAAATGACGTGTCAGACCACTGTAGAATATCCTGTTCAGCTCCACTTTAAAACATCCTGTTCAGCTCCTACGCGCAGATATTGCGGCGCCATCGCCTGTGGCACCGTAATAGTTTCAGAAAAGGGTCATTCTTGGAATTTCTTTAGTCAAGGGTCAAAATGCAAAAAAAAATACTAAATGTGGAAAGTACCGGGACCGAGATGAAACTTCAGGACAAATTCGACGACCACCGGTGGAATTAATTTCCTTTTTTCCAGTAGGCCAAAGAAAAAGGGCCACCATTGTAGGCAGTATACGTCTGAATTTCTGATTAACCTGGTTAATTAGTTCTAATAATCTGGTCTTGTCAAAACAGGGTGAACCGTGAGCATGTGCAAATTAAAGCAAACTTTGAGATGGCCACCCCGACCTTCTTCTTTTTTCCTGGATGACGTCACGTCGTCACCTTCAGTGCACCGCCAAAAGAATCTGCAAAATGTACCTCTCACCTCTGCATGGTGTAAATCTGTATGCGCGCGAAAGGAAGACACAATGCATATGATGTGTGTGGCTTTCTGGCACTATTGGGATTTTGATTTGACGTGATCTGCATCTGGTGTGTCTATATATATATATATATTGGGTCGAGAGGGACACCCCGAAAACAATACTGTAGCGCCTTCTTGTGCCATCGCTTGCTTTTGTGCTTGCTTTGGCAACGAGCACTGAATGACTGTCAATTTTTATTCAGGCTTCAGGCAGTGAGGGCTATGCCGCCTAGAGTTTTTCAGCGTTGCTAAGGCGGACTGCAGCAGTCACAACCTCCACACTCATTTGCCGCACGCTCTCACAATACACATTTTGTCTTGTCAAT
The DNA here is from genome assembly GCA_030272315.1 of Paspalum vaginatum. NCBI lineage: Eukaryota > Viridiplantae > Streptophyta > Magnoliopsida > Poales > Poaceae > Paspalum > Paspalum vaginatum. Next base: position 10,288,552 of record CM059015.1, read on the forward strand.
CATGCAAAATACACATGCACAAATATTTTCACGCATGGTTGTACTCAGCCTAACTGATCTGTTGATCATCATGGTGCATATCCATGCGTAACGTTGCCTGGGGTACCTAGCTGAGGGTCTGGAGCCGGGGAGGAGGGGTGTGCGGCGGCCAGGGGTGCGAGGAAGGGTGACGAGAGCGGCGACAGGCAGCAGATGAAACAGAGCAGCTGATGTGTGGGCCCGCGCATCTAGGTGGCGCTGACATGGCTTCTATGGTGGCAAAACCACATTTCAAAACCGCACAGGAGTGTTTTGTCCGGTTTTCCAAATGTTGGGGGGTTAAACATCCTTTTCAGGGGTTACGTAGACTTTTTTCTTTTAGTTGCGCATAGGAATTATCTAGATCTTGCAAAACTAATTTGCTATGAATGAACAACTTTATTATATGTAAACAACTAAACACTATCTTTATATTCCTTCTTTACTTTATTCCATTTCTAAAATAATTCTTCGGTTTACAAATACTATTATGCAGCACATGCTTGATTGTTTTAAAAGTTTTTTTAGAACCATCTAGAACTTGTTGGCGTACGTGGCACATGGCCACATCAAATTAAGCAACGTCACCTAAAACCAAAGCGCTTGCTTTAAATTTGAGGCTGAAAGGTTGTTAAAAAGCGAAGGCTATTATATAGCTGAAGAAATGAGAACCGTACTCAACGCATACTATAGTTAATGTTTGAGAATGAGTTTTTTTTTGCCAAAATGAAAAAAAAGATTCTCACGGCTCTGAAATTTACTAGCCGGCCTGCCAGTATTCCTCAGGCCACCGTGCCTCTCGATGTCTTAACCGCTCTCTCTGACAACTTGCAAAGTCATTAGGAAAATAAACATCTGTGTCACATGGTAAAAATAACTATGGTCATACCTAATAATTAATGAACACAAAGTGATCGATCAAATGCCGGGAGAAAAAGAAATTCCTCTATCGCAAGTGTGCCGACTATATATGGGTTATTTAATCAAAAGAGCTCTAGCTAACACGTCGGAGTGACTCGATCGGGGAGCTGAACAAGAGCAAACAAAGCGCTTTTTATTTATTTCCTTGCAAATTTAAAGCGCTTTTGTTTCCCCGCAAGCAACGAACATGAACTTTATTAGTTTTTTTCCTTGCATGTAGAAGTGCATGCGGTGAGGCAAGAATGCAAGAGTACGTATAGGAAAAGGGATTGGTGGCATGTGAACTTTAGACCGGAGGAAGAGGGCACCACTGTTACGGATTCAACCATGCGAAAAAGCAGTAAAGCTAAGCTAGGCGCTAGGCATGCATGCACTAGATGTCGTCTAGATGCTGCAAATAAACCGTCACGCAACGTACGTAGTAGTGTGCATGCATATAGCTTGTTCGGTACACGCATGCCGTTGGGGACTGGCCGGATTTCGCACGCGGTCCCAACTCATTGTCTGAATAGTTTGTGAGTGCAGCCTCCCGGCCGGCGCTAGCTACCTAAGCCTTGTGTTTAGAATGGCTAATATGATTTTGGTGGTTAAAGATAACCTAGATTATTTGGGGCTAATGCATGTGATGGACTTAGGTCTTAGGGTAAAAACACCTTCAAATGAGGGATTAAAGAAGACTCAAGACATCATGAATAAAAGCCATACTGATCGGAAATTTTGACGGACCGGTGATGCACACTGGACGGTCCGGCAAGAAGAAAAAGACCGCAAAATGAAGATCTAAACCCGGTGCAAATTACATAGACCGGACGATACGATGTACATACCGAATGGTCCGGTGGTTCACCACCGAACGAAAGCGACAGAAGAGAAGAAAGAGCGGCCGCATGCAAAGATTGCATGCACCGGCCGGATGGTTTGGTGAAGCACACATTGGACGGTCCGGTGAAGCACGTGACATTATAGGCCGAGAGGTGTACAAATCCAAGACCTTGGGCGATTACATGCATGGGCGATCCGGTAATCAGCAACGATCAAGTGAATTGAAGGCCCAACGGTCGACTCAACAGCTAGTCCTATTTTGCACACTAGACCGTCTGTGAGAGTTGTTTGCGAGCTGCAACTTTCTTCGAGTAGCTAGTTTTGAGGTTTAGGCTATTTATAAATTTGCATGGCCTCTATGCAATATGGTTGGCAACGAGTTCATTCTAGTGTTGAGACATATTCTTGATAGCCCAATTCATTAAGAGAGCTAATAGTACATACTTCGGCATAGCTATTGTTTGCACGCTTTTGCTTAGGCCTTACTTAGTGTATAGCCCTTGGTTCTGAACAAGTGTGTCCAAGAGAGGCCATCGGAAGACCCCACTTGAAAATAGGTGTGAACCGAGGATATATGGAGTTACGCGACCGGAATGCGTGGATCACCTTGCCAATCTTGATCTTGCGCAGATTAAGACCTTGGTTCTTGCGCGGACCATGCGAGAGCAATGCCTTATGGGGGACTCCAAATGAGGACTAGGGAGAAGACTTGCATGCCTTCTCAATACTTTGGAAAAAAAAATCTTTGTGTCTCAAACTTGTGTCATCAATCTCTTTAACTTCTGTATTTACATTTTTACATTTATGTGTTTACTTTCGTAGACTAGCTTAATATGTTAGTTTTCTAAGTGAAATTAAGTTACAAGACCTTGTCTATGTAGAGTTAGCCACACTTAGCAAAATCTTTGTACACAATACACATACATGCTTTATTTTGCATATATTTTGGTAAATGATTTTTAAAAAGTCTTAGTTTTTAGAATCCCAATTCACCCCTCCTCTCAGGACATAGACATCGGTTTAAGGTCCTCGCGTGACTTCCAGCCCTTCAACTATTTTCCACAACTCTACTAGAAATATACTAATATAGTACCCCTCTAATTTTTTAAAAAAAAATGATGTTATGTCTTGATGAATGGCAAACAAAAAAAGATCTGAGATAGTACTAACTGGACGTAGTAGTAGTTTATAGGAAAAGGCAAAATGGTTCGGATGTACTACCATCGCTTTGTCCACTAATATCCGTTGTTTTAGTAAAATTTCAGATTTATCTTTTCTTATCTGGTAGGTATGCATGCATGTTGGGACTAATTATTTTTTAATTAATAAATAGCTAAAACAGCATTTGTTATGGAACAAATTATTGTAAAACATCACTTATTATGAAACTGGGGGCAGTTTTTTTTGTAAGGGCAGGCTGAATTTGAATAAGAGGATCTTAAACTCTTCTACCGTAGAGATAGAAACAGTTTAGTAACACCCTAGTACATATTTAGATTGATAACTTACTTAGGTTTTAATACATTGTTTTTAGAGCTCTTAGTTTTTAGAATGCCTAGTTCGCTTTCCCACTCTTTATGGCGTCCCGATACACTTCACGAGCCGATGGACGATAATACCCATCATGGTGACAGGTGACTAGTTTCCAAGCAAATTAGTAAAAACGATGGATAATGACCATCATATGACAGGTGACTGTATCTAAGCAAATTAGGAATGACCATCGGCCGGAGCTCTCGCCGGGAGGACCTAGGCACTACTGATCAGTCTGATCGATGGATAATAGGAGGACAAAATAGCACGAACCACCTCTGCAAACTGTTGAACCACGCGTAACCATGTTAGACTTGATCTTATAAACTCAATCTGATCATAGCGCATGACTCGCAATATTTGCGAGGGACTCACATAATTGGCCTGTTAAGACGTTGTTGGTCATACTTCAAGAGAAGTGTTTATTTGGTACCATTTCTTCGGAACATGAGTGAAACATTTGTTACCTCACGAAGTAGTGTATACAAATAGACCCCTGCACTCTAGCTTAACCATGCATTGCGCATGATGGATAGAGAATACATCCTTGACAGCTCCACAATAAACCTAAAAAGATAACTGAATTTCGCACGTTTTGTTAATTGAAGTTTGCAGTCTGCTGATAGTATACATATTTTTAGCTCATTAAATTAGCAAAGAAAACCACCTAGGAGTGCGTACGTATTTTATGAATGACATGACTTTTGGAAAAAAAAAAGTGGCGATTCGATCTGTCTGGCCTCAGTTCGATTCATTGCCGTTTTCAGCACTGTGTGACTCGGCTCAAGCGCGAACGATTTAATGATAGATACGAGACCAGAGTCGTCTGTCGTCTCACTCATCCCTGGCGCCAGCGTTGTCCCACGGCGGCCAGCTACCACCGCGCGCCCTTTCCACGTCGCCTGTCCGGTGTCCGCGCGTCTCGTCGTCCTCTCCGTCTCGCGCTAGCTGCAGCCCTGCCGCTGGTCGTCGTCGTCGTCGTCGCGGTGGTGGTGGTGGTGCGCTCGGCCCGCTAGTAGCAGCTGGGTGACCTGGGGTGGGGTGCATGCATGGTGCTTTCCGCCTGGACCCTGCACTACGCCCATGTGGCCATGTGTCGCGCGGCCGCGCCGCACCGTCCTTTTCGCCGCCGCCGGAAGCCAATCATTGGCCGTGGCGTGTCAGCGTCTCACTGGCCCCCGCCATCTGCCGACTGACGGCCGGCGTCCAGCCACAGGCCCGAAAGGGGAAAGGAACCAAACTTGCGAGCAGCTCCGCTGTAGGCGTAGGACAAGAGTACAAGACGATGGTGCAAGCCCAGCGACTTGCGCCACCTACCACTGCCGCAACGATCCAAATAATGGAGCAGCTTGACTTGCTTTGACCATCATTAGAGATCTCCGTTCAGGAACAGTTGATTTTTTTCTAAGAATTTTGATGATTCCGTCATATTCAAAAAAATTATTCAAGCACGTAAAAACATAACTCACACTCAAATTATTCTTTAGTAATAACTAATCACAACAAAATAAATGCTAATTTAGCGAATTTTTAAATAAGACAAATATTTAAAGTTCATTAAAAAAAAGTCAATAACGTCACAATTTATGAGGGTAGGGAGTATGTTTATACGATCGATCAAGAAAATATAGCACTGATACGCTCATCAGTTTAAACAGACTAATAATTTGGTAAATTTTTTCCACTAGGAGCTTGGTTGGCGGTACTGCTAGCCTTCAATGGTATACACCAAGAGATAGAGATATTGCGCTTAATTTATTCTTTTGTGAGGTTGAATTTTTGAGTATCAATGTGTGTTTCTGCATGGGCTAAAACATTATGAAACTACTTAATTCTCATAGATGAATTTTTAGTCACAACTAATAGACATTCCTTATCTTTAAGCGCTCCCTCCGTTTGCTTCTTAGCACAATACCCACATAGATACCACTTTGTAATAATCTCTATAAATTTGTGACAAATTTATCAATTACTCTATATGTTTTTTATCTATATTCTTAGCTTCTCCCATTTCACCACACCTCCATATATTTTTCTATGTATGTTTAGTTGATATCTTAGTTTAGTTATATAAGCTCTTCTTGCAACCCATGTGTCATAACCAGGGTTTACTATTCCATTTTCACTGTTTTGAAATTTCGTTTTTGATCAAAGTTTGACTTTTATAATTTTGAATGTAGAATCGAAATTAATCAAATTCCGGACCGGAAAATACTTTTCATACTGGACCAGAAATGGAAAAAAAAGTCCGAAAATCTAGACTTTCTGTCCGGAAAGTTAATCGCTGGTCATAACACTATGAATCTATATTTTGCCTTACAAATTTATATTCTTTTAGTTGTTGCAATTACTTCGACCTTCATATTAAGCTAAACTGCCATATTGTATTTTGTTGAAAAATATGGATTGTGAGTACTTAAACTACACTTAGCTGCACCATAGCACTCAAGATATTGAATTTTCTCTATCAAAGAGGTATGGTCATATTTTTTAATAAAATAGATAAAACTATCAAAATAAAAAACAATTATCCGTCAAAATATTTATCTAAACTAACAACTTACTCCCTCCGTATTTAAATATAAGTCGGGGTTGACTTTTTTTTTCAAAACTTCGATCCTTCATCTTATTCAAAAAAATTGTGCAAATATATAAGAAAATTAGTTATGCTCAAACTCTCTGCAATGATAAAACAAACTGCAACAAAATAAGTGATAAATTATGATTTTTTTAAATAAGACGAGTGATTGAAGTTTAAAAAAAAGTCAACTATGACTTATATTTAAATACCGAGGGAGTATGTAATACCCTCATATAATATTTTATAGTCTAAATGAACTTATTGTCTTTAAAGAGACATTTTTCATGGTTTCTAAACCACAGAAATAAATACTTGGTGCTCATGCATGTATGTGGTGGCAACAACATCTAAGTTTAGTTTAAATTATTTCTTATGTATTAATAGTACTATAAGTTTATAATTTAGAAACATACATATTTTCATAGTTATGAATTATTATAATATAAGGTGTTGATAATTTTGTATGTAGATATGAGGGTCCTTTTAGGTTGCTTTTAAATAATGAAAGAGGTGTAAAACTAAGGAGTTACTTTAGATTATATTATCATAATCATGCTGATATTCTAAATGCGAAGTAAGGTGTTATTTTATATCGCTTTTGTAACAAACAGACATGGATAATTTAGATGCAAATTTAAGTTATATTTTATATAGCGGCAGAGGTGAGTAATTTGGATGCAAGTTTAACAAGTTCTTTCTTATCATTTCTTACAATTGCAGAGTTAGTAAACTTTTAGAAAATATAATATAGCAGATCCGGTAACTATTATGATTACAACCTACTGAAGGCCGGATACTTCTATTGTCTGTAAGATTTTTTTAGGAATTTATCCTTTCTCCACCATGTTAGCTCCAATTAGTAACACAAAGATGAAATTTTAGAGGGTTATTTCATATTACTCTTCGTAATGGTAGAACAGGTAATTTTTTTAGAAAAAAATAACAAATTTGATGGCTGTTATACTACTGCCCTGCTGAATTGATGGACATCTGTTTCTACATACTTTCAGGGGAAAAAACTTTAGCAATGCATCTTTTCGTACCTTGATTCATCTCTATGCATCCTATTATCAGCAATATCGTAATTAGTGAGATAATAAAACCAACTGAATTTCGGCCAGTTCCCCATAGCATTTTTCTATCAGCCTTTCGTTTTCCTTAAACCGTACTACTAGTTCGGTTGACCTGAGCATCCGTGACCTCGTCCATGTATATCCACAGAGAGCGTCGTCAGGCCGGTAAAATAATCCGCCGGTAGCTTCACCGAAATTATTGTCGGTAGACAGTGCTGCCAGCCTGACACCTTGCATGGCCGACGCGTGGCTCGGTGAGCTGGTCAGCATGCAGGACTGTCACTGTGATCCGGTCCAGTACTCCAACGCCCCAATCCCTGCGAAGAATAGAAAACGCTCATCCAATGCAATCGTCGGTCACTGTCCACAAATTCTCCACATCCAGGGCTCGTCTGCTGCGATCAAGTGGTTTTCACTAATTTAATACTACTAGGAATTTATTTTCTTAAATAAAGGTTCCCTGTCTTGGCATAGATTACCACTACGTACAGCTTGTTTTGGCATATATGTTTTGTGCATTTATTTATATTTTTGTCATTGTGTGTGAAGACTTTTCCCCCCTTAAAACTAGTGTAGCCACGTACAGCTGGCTAACTGAAAGGGATATATATGATTTTTTTTTCTGCATGTGTTTCCTTTTCATTTGGGAAGTTGGAATGAAAACAAAACTACAACTCGAGACACACGAAGGTGTTCTTGGAGTCAGAATACGGTGTAGTAGAAGCGATCAGGGTTCAGCAAAAATTATAGATCAACGCAAATTTACAAAAGATGCAACGGAAGTATACCTGCACGTTTCACCTGAACTGTACGGTCAAGGCCTTGTGTGGGAGTGCACCTGTTCAAAGGGGGTGAAAGAAAAAGGGGGACTTGTGGCACACGAGATTGCTATTTTATTGGCAGCTGCACGCGTCGAGATCCCGCGCACACGCGAAATGTATAAGCAGGCATGGTCAACAGACCCAGGGAGTTTAGTAGTGCCGCTGCCGCCGTTTAATTTACATGGAATGGAAGTGGTCTCGATGCACAGAGTCAGGACATGTCTGAAGGCTGAAAACCGGAAGCAAAATCCTAGTAAAACGTACCCATGAAGGAGGTGATGGTCAGCAAGAATATGCAACTCTAGCCCATGCTGTGCTAAAGATAAAAACATTTATTTAATTCAAGCTTCCTCGCGGCTGCCTTGGAGCCGTACGGAGCTAAGATCTGCGGTCGCTCGTCGTGCATGTTCATGGATGTTCTTGAATTCCACCACGATCAGGCTACGACTACAAAAGCATGGTTAGTCCTGTAAATACCGTGCCGAGATAGTTTTTGCAGTTCCTGTTCAATTGATCGCCTTGTTGTTGTTTTTTTCTTCTGAAAACTGAAGAACAACTTGCACTGACGCTAGATTTTCGTAACCAGTTGGAAGCACTGACACTTGGAACCGCCGGTGCAGCGCAAGCAAACCCAACCCAACCCAACGCGCACCTTAACAGTACAGTAGGTGTGGATAAGCGAGAGCACGAGAAAGATCTGTGTCTCCGGCGGGGCCAGTTGACCGCCCACCACCAGTCCGGCCGACACATCAACCACTGTGGTGGAATCCGCCATGGCCCTTTTGTGCCTGCACACTACTCTACTCCGCTTGCGATCGCGCCGTGCTCGCCTTAAAAAAACGAGCTTGGAGCTGTCATGTCCTAACTCCCTCCTGATGCCACCGAGAGAGAATTCTTCTTCTTTTTTTTTCTGCCAAATGCACGCGCACAATTGGAACAAGTAAGCTGCTGCTGCTGGTGACCAGGAAAGCAATTCCAATTCCAGGGAGAGGAACCAAGATTAAAAGAGAAAGGGGACGAGCACTCGATTCTTTCCTCACTAGAAAAAAAGCACGCGCAGGCACAGTGCCAATAATTGTTTGGCAGCCAGGCATTGGGAATCCCGGAGCCAGTGTTCCCATCTCCCAGTCCCAACGCTGAATTCCAAGAGATCTCATCAGCCCTGCCCTGCCCTGCCCTGCCTCTCTATCGTCCTCCTCGGGTCGTCACGGCGGGCGGCTCTCGTCTCCCCATCTCCCTCCCCGCGCTGCCTTCCGGTTGGTTGGTGGTGGTGTGCTCTGCTGCAACTTGTGGAATTGCCCTTTGCCCGTCGCCCCCTTCCTTTTCGAGGCGCATATAAGCGAGCAGCGTCTCGCCTTTGGGAGAGGCGGGGCCGCCGCTTTTTGGTTGCGCTCTCCCCTCCTCCCCTCGCACCGCCTTTCATTCCATTGGAGCGCACAAAGCCGGACGCCACCACCATTTAAAGAAGGCCGAGGACACCGCGCGCGGAGGAGGAGAAGACACCACCACCACCAGCAGCTGCTCGCGCTCCACTCACGCCGGGATCGCGCTTGCGTCTTCTGCTGCTGCTGCGCGGCGGCTCCGGCGCAGGTGCGTTGTTTCCTTGATTTGGGGTCCTCTGAGTTCGGCTGCACGATCGGGGGGAAAAAGATACTGATTTGGTAGGATCGGCCGCCCGGGCTGCGCTCGTGCGTAGCGGCTCCTTGATTCGGTTGCGTGACCTAGCTAGTGGAATGGAAACAACGGGAGCTCGGCGGCCGCTCGGGCCGGCGTGGAATTCGATGTGGAAAGCGAGTTCCTTGGATAGTGCCCTGCCCTCTGCGCCGCCCGTCTTTCGTGCAATCATCGTTGCTTGATTTGGTTCCTTCCTTTTCGTTCAAGTCTTTCCGTGCGGCTTCTCCAGTGTTTCTTGGTGGTGCCTCTGCGTCTCTTTAAGCAGCGGCTTTCGTCCTGAGCTGGCCACCGCCGTCCTGGAGTACGGCTCGTCTGCCTTCTTGGCTCTGTTGCAACTGGAGAGGTCTCTGCAACAAGGTCCTTCTTTTGCTGATCGCTTCTTTGGTTTATCTGGCTGAAAGCATGATTGAAACCTTATGGGTGTCCTCAGCTTTTGATAGTCCGTTTGAGTTGTGATGCTTTCTGTGGGTGAAAACCTCATGGGCAATTCCTCTTAGAAGTAACCCAACTCTTTCGTGCCATGATGTCTGCAAGATCTTTACATTGAGGAGCATGTGCTCGTATTTGTCGATTAATCTTTACATGATGTTCATGATAATTAACTCGTGCTCAATATAACGCTCTTTGCTCTGTGTACTGTAGTCTCCTGCATGCTGCTGACATGGCTGAATTGTTTCACATGGTTTAACCATCCTTTCATGTGTAGTGCTAATGATAGTTCATCTAGATGTTCCAGCTTTGGTTAGCCACTTCAGTAACTAGTTGTCCAGGACATTTGACTACAATAAACAACCGATTGAGCATTGCACGGTATCTCTTCTGGCTCTTTTCTTCTTTTGCAATGTGATCATTGGTTCTTCTCTTTGAAAAGTTGGTGCTTGGTCACCAGTTGAAAGTTTATTTTGAGTTGGATTGGCTTCGGTGATTATTATACTACCGTGTGCCTGCGTGCTGTCGAATCCTCTAGAGTACTTTATCCATCCCGAGGAGCGGATGCACTAATTTTACATCTTTCATGTCTTCTGTAGGAAGTCTAGTGTGGAAGTTTCTCAGAACCGAGTACTTGTGTTAGAAGAAAGTTTTATCCAGTCAAGCTTTGCAAATCATCATCATCATAGTTTGGATGATTTATTCAGTCAAGCTTTGCAAATCATCATCATCATAGTTTGGGTGGCATCCATGGTTACTTTGATGAGTTTGTGGAGCTCTGGTTGCGGAGCTCATCTGGGCTGTATTACAATGGAACTGTAATATTTGCTTCCAAAGTTTCCTCATCTTGGAAGAGAGTTTCAAGGGGGTTGACAAAATATAAGTCTTGTTCTGAAGCTTGATGATGTGTTTGTGAGGGTGAAGTCAAGTGAGAGTGCAAAATTTCGTCTGGCATGCAGATGTCAACAGATCATAACCACTTTGGGGTATTTCCACATTCATTCTGCAACCAACATGTCGTTTCCTTTCAGACGAGTTCAATTGCCAGTGGATCAGGAGCCATGCCAGTTTGTCTGGACACTTCCAGTGGGATGAATGGCAACATGGCAATGTTGAACACTACATCTTCCACAATTGTATCCACTGGTTCACCAAACATGATTTCTGATTCTTCTAGCCAGAGCCTCAAGTATAGTGCACCGATGGCTGTGGAATGGTCCTATGCTGAGCTACAAATGTTGAACGATGGCCTCAACAAGTAAGATCTACTGCCATGTAATCTGGATTAAGTAGTGTGTTCCATCTCACCATCACCATGTTAAGGAGACCCTTTATCATATATGTACTGTTCAGTTCTATCTATCAATCTGATCACTACCATGCCTGGAAATTGAGGCCAAATGACCAAGATTTTATGCTGCCGAAATTCCTATCTGGTTTCGTAATACTGAGTTTTGTGATGTTTGTGGTTGATTCTAGTCAGAAATACACCTCTGTTATCCCTTTTTTATCCTCTGATGAAAGTAACACTCTCTATTTCTGCATTGTAACATGGGCAGATTTGTTGGAAATATTAGCACTCTGTTCTCTTACTAAAATATAGATGTTTTCCACTTTCATTTTTTTTTGCTGATACTTGGTCCAATAAACAGAGACATGATGCTTTCGCCACAAGATTTTTTTTGTTCTATCCTCTATTGAAGCCTGTTCCCATCAGCTCGCTTCTAATTTTGTAGCCTTTGGTGCAATGGCTAATGACAATTTCAGGTTTGCAAATGAACCAGGAATCATGAAGTACATAAAGATAGCAGCCACGTTACCAGAAAAGACTGTAAGAGATGTTGCGATGAGATGCCAATGGATGGCCGCGGTTAGTGCCTAATTTCTTTTATTTATTATATGCAGCACCTGAATGCCATTTCCTCATCTGATGTTTTCAATCCACATGTCAGTCAAAAACTTCTGTAGCAGCTAACCGTACATAAACCTGAACTCTGATAGATAGAGAAGTCATGTAAGATGTTCATCCACTCTAGATTACTTCATTTGAAAGGAATATGCGGTCCCACTTCAGCTTATGGATGGATACTAACAGTAGTTTATACTTGTGTGACTTGTCAATATGATGTCACCATAATTCCACTAAACGAGTGCCGCGTATGTGAAAGTTATTCATGTGGAGGATACACTTATCTGTCCACATCTATAAAAATAATATAATGGTCTATTATGAACTTTGAAGTTAGTGTGATCTGAGTTGGTCCTCCAAGTATCCTTTTGAGCTGCCTGTTGCCCCCAACGGCTTCTTAACTTTTATTCTTGTCTAGTGTGCACTAGAATAATATAAGGAAGGCTAAAATGTTTCTACTTTTCTCCTGAGTGTTTAAGAAAAAAAAGAGTCTGCTTTTGACAATTAACATTACTAGAATTCTAGAAATAAGGTTTGCAGCCTAAAGATGGCCTTCTCCTGTTTCATGTCGAGACTTAAGAGCATGTTGCTGGGAAGGGCTGCAATATTTCTGCAGGTTTTCAGTTAGTACAACTAAGATGGTATATTTGAGTTGATCGATAGTGAATATCATTCTCATACCAAAGTGACATTATCATCACAGCAAATAATAATAATTCCAGCATGGCTCTTTTTTCTATGTCAAGAAACTAGGAAATAATTCAAAATTCGATTGCTAGTTGATAGCAAAACATAGGTTTGTTGATCCACATTTTTTACCTTGCGTAATATTAGTTTTATCCTAATTTATTCTTTCCACTGGAACTAGTTAACCAAATATTGTTTCCTTTTTTCGTTTTGTTGGTAATAATGACTAGATACTGATATCTTCTGAGGGAGTTTATACATCTAATATTTTTCGCTTTTCAATTTCATTGGTGCTAATAATTAGATTTGCTTACAGAGAAAAGAAGCTACAAGACGACGGAAACATGAAGATCAGTGTCTTGGAAAAAAGATAAAAGATAGAAAGGTACCCATCCTTTCATTTTTTATACCATTGTTGCCTCTTGTTAGCACAATCATACTCTTACTTGAAGAATATTGTTCTGATCCTGATAAAAATAGTTGCGATTTGGATTTCTTTTGTATTATATTGTAAAACTCACCAGTCCACGGATCCACTCATGTACAAATGTTCTGGTGTTATTTTAAATGATTTAATGAAGTGAAAATTTAATACTATCTTCATACCAGATTAATACCCAAACAATAAAATGCATTAATAATTATGATGTGACACAGTAGAAAATGAAGTTGAGATGATAAATATACATAATGAAACCTTATAATTTTACAAGCCTTATTTATGAGTTTATTTTTAAATGGCTCTAATTAAGGTTGTTTGATTGTTTCTCAGGACAAGATGGCTGAGCCATCACCATGGACTCCCCATCCTCCTGTTCGGACAGATATGAGACCTTCCTCCTTTGTTCCTCATAATACCAGATACAACGGATTTCTATCTGGAGGTTGGTTGACTGCTTATATAGTCATCGAGTAATTTGCTTTATAGTATAATAACATACTGTTTCCCATTTTTTTTGGCAACAATGAAATATTTTATCCAATTTTGTGTTACGAGGAATGCTCAAATATTATTTCCATGAAAGTATTAATACTGATGAAATTAACCTCGGGCTACTTAATTTCATAAAAAGTCACCACACTTTTTCAGCGTATTTGAGGTACTGAGTCCTCTTAGTTTCCACCATAAACATATGGACTTTACCTATCTGCCAAAATTTTGAAACAAAGGTTATCTTGCTTATTTCAGACCATTCAATTTCGTACAAGGTTTGAAATGCTTGTGTTCTTTTGATGCAGACTCTCAAATTGACCGTGAAATGCTGAATATATTGGAAGAAAATGCTCGAATTCTCAATCAAATAGAAGTAAATATTTTAACATCGCAGGTTGGTCTTTTGTTTCTTTCTTGAACGGTGCATATGTTAATTTAGCCAAATCAGTCAAGGCATCAGTTGTTAATGAAAAAGATGGTGTCTTCATCCAGATTAGCCATTAATTTAGTTTTTCACAAAACTCTAGTATACACAATAAGGTTAATAGATGACACTGCACATTACTCATCATAACCTCCTGTTGGAGAAAAAAAACAAACATTCCAGTATATATTTGGAGCACTGTTGCAAGGAGTTGGAAGATTTGGCTGTTCAGGAGTAATTCAATTCCATTCCATTTGATGATTCTTTTCAGGCTCATAACAACATTGATCTTTTCCATCATGCGAGAAGGAACATCAACGGTCTTCTACAAAGGTAGAGTTTACCAAAGGCACAAAATCATAAAATGTGAACACGTGTTTGTATGAATGGTTTGTCTTATGCGAAGCTCCCCTTAATAAACAGCATGAGCCAAATCCCTGGAATAATGAGCAAGATGCCTCCATTGCCTGTTTCGGTGGATGAAAGACTAGCTAGCTATATACTCCCTGGCACTGCTATGGTAAATTTCTTCTGCTTTGCCTATGATCTGCAAACTTGGTGCTGTATTGATTGTCAATCAGTATCTTAGCTACTGATCTGAAGGCACAGAACCAAAAATGCACTTTTGCTTTGACCAATATTCAGCTGCTTATAATAATTCATGCTACCACTCACCAGTTTCTCGCTTCAAATTTCGTCTATAGATGAACTGACGTCCTGCCATTATTTCTAAATAATACTCACTGCATAGTGGGTGATATTTATATTGCTATTTTGTTTTGCCAATACTCAAGAATTACTTTAAAAACACAATCATCAGTATTTTTTCCATGGCTTCTGAATTGGAAACATGAAGTTTTTTAGACGTATATGTTATTCTATTATCACCAAGTGCTATTCAATACTGAAATGCTCACTCTTGATAACTCACCATTTTCATTTGAAGGCACAAGGTCTTGGCAGCAGTCATTTGAAAGAAGAGCCAAGAGTATGGTAGGCTACTGCTAGGCAGGGCAGCAGCTCAATTTTCAGCATAGTGCCATAGTTTGATCAAAACATCTCAAGAGCCATATGCTTGGATCTCTGCACGAAGAAGCATAAAAGAAAGAAAATCCTGCTTTTCTGGTGCCTGAAAGGTGTATAAGCAACATGAGCTCTATATTAGCGATTGAGAATTTGATATAGGGAGAGGTCTCCGGAATCTGCAGTTTTCCTCAACCTGGTTGCACATAGTCATTCTTTTTTGGGGGGTTTTGTCCTGGCGATCGATGTTAACAGAGGTGTAGCATATATAGAAACTAAAGTTCTTATGAATAATTAGCAGGAAAAGCTTAGCCTTTTTGTTAGTTACTAGTACAAGGTAACCAACCTTCTGTTTGTATCTAGTATAATGCATGTACAAGCCTCGTTCTCCAAACTGCGACCTCTCTCCTGTACGTGCTAGGTGTCTCTTAAAAACTGCAAGTTTAGCATAATTCCAATCGAAGTGTACATCGGGGCCATGCTTTGGATGTTCTTGCCAAATGTTTGGAGTCATCGTTTCAAAAAAAAAAAAATGAAAAGTTTGGAGTCAAACTTCGTTTTTAGCTAAATACACTCGCCTGAGAGTGTTGACGCTGGATGTTTTTCCTTTATCTAAAAAATGCACGCTTCGTTTAGGATCAGCAGAAGGACTGCTAAATTCAGAGCGTTCGGGGATAGACCACATAGCAGCTGATGCCTTTTTTTTCTAGCTTTGCTTCATTCAGATCTCTCACCACGAATGTGCGCAGGAGATTTAGCTAGCGCCCACATTTCTTACACGGTGATTAGGAGATATATGTACAAGTCGTCCTCGACTCCCCGTTGCTTCAGCTCAGCGGTTCCTTCAGGCACGCCTCTCCCTTCTTTTTTGTGCGATGAGATTGTGTGAACCCATCAGGCTGCTGCCGGCGGCGATACGGCGGCGACCACCTCGCGGAGTGCCCGAGCCACGTCGCCATAGCGCGCCTTCACGACCGAGACGCTCTGGCTCGCCACGGCATCACCCAGCTGCATGCACGCATTTGTCCAGGAGCAGTTTCAGTGTCTAAGACAAAACATCGAACACACCCAAAAACTGATCAGCTGACCCCCCTCTTGTCGTGTCACTATCCAACTAGTAGTTTATTGTGTTGTCCACATAAGGACCAAACTTTGAGTTTTCCAAGTTTGATCATGACTAATCACGCACTAAGACTGGGGCGCGTTCTACTCCCCGCTGCACCCTAAATTACACGCTAGCTTCAATTTATTGGGAAATACTAGTCAAGAAACACAAGATCTTGCTTAATGGCGCACAAGAATCGATCTGCAGTCTGTATATATGCAGATGATCCGACTGTTTTTGTTGACCTGATTATGATACACAGTGAGGTGAGAAGCTTCTCAACTCTCAATAGTTCCCTTCTGGTTCAGCTTTGTCAAGAGCTAAACAGGGGAATGGGTGGTTCAGAAATGGTGATACAGTATATAAGGCAAAACAAGGGGAAATTAAGGTAGAATTAGCTCCTTCTGGACATTTTTGCCAGAATTCGGGGACAGCATCCCTTGAGAGATTGCAGAATAACCTTATCAATTTCTAATTCTAAAGAAATATTGCTGATTCCACCACTCAGCAGAATGTGTGGCATGTAGTGCGTGATATCAAGGTAATTCTGAACAATCAACAATTTCTGATGGGGAGCTGGCACAATGTGTTATGGCATCTATGACTATGCAGTCGGCTGATAAGTGGACTGAACGGGGGTCAATTTTCACTCTTAAGAACTTTGCCAAACAAAGGAAAGAATTTCACTAAAAAAATATAAAGAAGGTAAACTTCCAAAATCCAGTGATAACATTCACATTAAGGGATGCAGAGGCTACCCTATCTCTCTGTGAGCAAAAAAAAAAAAAAAAAAAGCTGAGTTCTACCTAGCTACAGCAGTTCAGCACTTCAGCAGACCGCACGGTATGTAATACATGATATCAAGGTGGTTCTATGCAATCAACAACTGTTGAATGGGAACTGCTACGTGTATGATAAAATCTAAAATATCATCCATTGCTGAAATTGGCACATATGTGGGCCCAAATGTGATACATTTTAATTGTTAAGAACTATGCCGGAAAAAAAAAAGAATTTGCCATGTATAATGCTTGTACTACCCAGTAAATTTATCATGCTGACTGCCAACTAACAAAGGGACGCTTCTGATTAAAGCTACCAAATATGGGAGAAGAAGGCACTGATCACATCACCTCATCCATGTAATAGAAGAACTTGTTGGTGAGAAGGGTGATCTCCTCCCTGCGCTTCTCACTGCGGGCGACCACACGGCTCAGGTCAATGCACAGGAAGGTGGCCTTTAGCTGGAGATCCCTCCTGACCAAATCCCATAGTCCATCATCCAGATCAGTCATCAGATCCTCCTCCATGGACAGAAGCTCAAGTGCTGAGCTCTTGATCCGACAAACGCATCCCCTCAGCTCCATCCCCTGATCCATTGATGCTCCTGTGCAGTGCCCTCTGCTGTATCTTGCAGTTGCAGATGACAAAGGATCAGGCCCAACTATGTGGACGTATTTATGGAAAGGCAAAAAGAGAAACTGATCCTTGGAGGATGTCTAGAAGCAAACAGATGTCAGCATGTGCATCAGAGGAAAGGCCCTGTGCCCCCGTGTAGTGCAGCAAGGGGTAAAGTGGTCAGTGAAGAAGATTACAAGATTAGTCATAAATGAGACCTTTCTGAACATTGTTATTTTTTTCTTTAAGACCAGGAAATAGGAGGAAAAGTGGGAGCCGAATTTCGGCACCTTGCCTCTACTTGGATATCCAGCAAGGCAGGCAGCAGAAGAAAGTACCAGTAATTGCTAAAAGGAAATTAATAAGACGGTTGCAGCCAAACACCATTGCAGCCATAGGAAAAGGACAGAAACTTCGGAACAGAGAGAGGGGTCCATGGTCCCCAAAATTTGAGTGCAAAAAGAAAGATATGCAAGATGCTCTTATCCAAGGGGAAAATGTTAGCAAAAACAAATGCGATATTAGTACTATAAGGAAACTGTGATGTGCAACAAAATATGAACACGTTTCAGATTGCATTTTCGAAAGAAAATATGTAGCAAGAGATCTTAGTTGCTTATTTACCACAAACACTCAATTAAACCCTCTGCTTTTCAGCTTTTGCATGCTACTCCTTATGGGAATGTAACCCTTTTTTTGAGGAAATACTGTTACTTTTCAAGAATTTGTGATTAATCAGACCTCTACATGGAAGTTCCTGAGTCCTGACTTAGCAACTAACACGCCTCGATTTTCTAGTTTTCCTCTATTTGTTAATTTTCGGCTCAACAATTTTGCATACAAATAACTTTAACAAATTTATCGTCTTTGGTTTATTATCAGATAACTGTGCTCCAAAGATATTTCGAACTCCACAGTGGTGTATTGTGTTTCTTTTGCTGCAAACATACATATGTCAATACTGTATTCAACTATTTGATGCTTAAATGCCATTACCTAAAAAATTTGATGCATATACATGGACTAAAACCAAGCACCTTGACAAACATAAGAACATTTCAACAATCTCAGTACTCAGTATGAACGGCCACATGGGGTTAACAGAAGGAAGAAGAAACGGGACCGATACTGTAGCACAGTGGAGAGAGAGATATGCCCTCACAACCTCACTCAGCTTGCCATAACAGAGAAATTCAATAAGCAAGTAGAGCATTCCTCCATGTGGTCAAACCAAATATGAACCTAGTTTCATTCGCTGTCCAGTGCTTAGATTAAGCATCTTTCCTAAATGATAGGTAGAATCACTTGTTGACGTCAATCATCTTCAACCCTACCCTACTCTACTCCCACGTTGTAATACAAGATTCAGCTGAACCCTTGAACGGAAGAAAAAATAAACGATTACTTTTCAAAATCGCTTCTCCGAAACAAAACCTGAACCCTTGAACGGAAGAAAAAATAAACGATTACTTTTCAAAATCGCTTCTCCGAAACAAAACCTGACGAGCAAGAGGGGCGATCCAACGGATAAGATAGCAACAACGAAAGAAAAGGTTGCAGCATTACAGCTGCGAAGAAAACAGAAGAGATAGAGAAGTACTCATGCATTTTCGTTTATTCCCCTCACGACTTAAACCATGCGAGTATAACTAACCGAACAAGATCAGTGGATGGGATCAAGCCAACTTCGTCCAGATCAGACAGGAGAAACAAACACTGCATTAGAAGCAAAACAATTGTAGATCCCGCCCAGCATTGTAATTTCACACCACTTACCGCAAATCCCAATCAGGGCTGAGTTGCCAATTCCCCCACCGCCTCCTCCCCCTCTTCTTCCCCCAAAAGGCCAAAAGGAGTCAAGAAACAGGGTACGAGCTCATGGACATATGTCCGGGCCCCATAAAAAAATCTTTTGCCAGTGGACGGAAATTAAAAAATATATATCCAAGGTGAGAGGACGCTAGCGGTTGTCCCGGAGGGAAAAAGATCCCGCCAAAAAAAATACATTTTAGCCCCTTGTATTGGGGAGGGTTAATTAGTTGGCTTACCGCTTGAGCGGTCAGCGGTGTGAATGTGATCAAGGTTAAATTGGGGGAAAGGAATCTGCCGCTCCAGTTTCCCCTGGTTGTGTTTCTCACCTCCATGGCTCCATGCGGCGCCTCTGCCACCCTAAACATTTAGTTGATGCTGGGACTAATCATTTACTACCAGTTTACTAAACAGCTTTTCCGCTACTGACGCAAACACGAAATTATCACAGGGAACACGCAAGGGAGGGATGGAGAAAGATGAGTTTGCGCTGGTGACTTGCCTCCACGGCGTCGGTGAAAAAGGAGGGGGTTTTGCTCTCGCCTGGACGCCGACGCCGACCCAACCCAACCCTGCAACTGCAAATCCACCTGGGCGAGGATGTTCGCCGGCTTCTGTATTCTTTGCCACTGTCGGTGTGGGGGTGGGGGACTGGGGTACGCCGGCTTTGGAACTTGCAAGTTCGGTATGGACTATGGAGAGTAAAAGTGCATAACTGACGGGACGGGACTCCGGCGCTCAACCCATAATATCGTACGACGGTGAAATAATCTGTGGAAGTGTGGATGGCAGTTTGGTGGTAGAGAAACACTCTTTTTGGAGATGGTGCTGCAGGGTAGTTCCAGAATCCACGACAGCTACCACTGTGCTATGAACTATATGCATCCAGGCCAGAGTTCTATACAACATTAAGGTCATCTCATGCAGTCGCGCTGACGTGTGAGTACAACATTTTGGCTTAGGCTAGTGTCCCGGAGGATAGACGTAGTCATGCAGATTTGTGTAAAACACTGTAGCGTACCGTTGAAGAGGTAGAGTTTAAAATATAGATAATGGGATGTACGAATCAGCGACGTTAGTTTTACCGTTTATTCTTCCTATTAGAGTTTTCTTTATTAACTGCTCTTCTATAGACACATGCAAAACGCACACGTCACGGACCGCATCTTACCTTGTATAGGGGTCTACACAGCTTGTGTAAAGAACAGAAGGCATCGAAAAAAAATGAATGAGGTGGCTAGCCAAGCAATCAAAGAAGAAAAAAGGAAGTGAAATACGAAATTAATGGCCGCTTGATTTATGTCTTTCCTTTTTTATTAATTCAAGAAAAAAAATCTAGCGAGTATGGACACAACACAACGTGAGAAAATAAAAGACTAAAAAATAAAAATATTTTTCTTCTATTGTTTGGACCCTTCCAACTGTCGCCAATCTTTTCTAACCTGTGCAATGAGGCCGATGTAAATGTTACAGGGATTTTCGTTCGGTGAAAAAGGTATAAAAAACTCTCAATTTTGCGCATAGATCAAATCTTGTGGATGTGTTGTGGTTCCCGTGCGGCAATAGCTCCTGTGCCTAGTGTGATGAGGTTCTCTCAGCCCCCTCAAATGCTCACCTTGTATGGTGTCACGGTTATTGCAGATTGTGGGAATTGAAGCAGTTCTCATATAATGAAAAGCCCCACGCTTTGGGTCGGTGTGTGAAAGGTAGGACACCTTTCGCATGGTGCGATTGTTGCTTGATTTCTCTCTCTTTTTTTGTTTGATAAGATGCTTGATTTCTCATTGGAGATGTTGTATGCAGCTAGCACCGGTTTGTTGTCTTCTATCATGGTTCGGCGAGTGTCCTTTCTGATTCCTTTGTTTTGTTGGTGCTCTCTCTGTTGGTGGGGTCTTCAAATTAAATGTCAAGTGGTTTTTTTTTCTTTTCCATCTCTTCTCGTATCTCTTTCGGGACTTGTTCGGTTGTCCTGATTTTGAAGGAGATTAGAAAAGATTTAATCCCTCGCTAGTAACAACCCTTCAAGGATTTCACCCCACCCCTTGTGCGGCGTTGAGGCGGTGACATGTGAAGCCCAAATGTGTGAAAAAGATGTTGCCTATAGCTCGAAGGGTCGTCATCGTGTTTGATGGTCTTTGGCTTGCATGCTTTCCCTTACAAAGTCCTCACTTAGTCGGTGCTCACTTGGTTGGACGGCCCCTCTAATGCAAAGGCACGAGACAATGGAGGTACGAAGGATGGTGCCATTGCAATGGTCACAATAATGCACTGCCGGTTCCTAAATTTGTAGAATTGTAGTATCTCGGTCCCTAGACTCTCAAGTGTTCAATCCAAGTCCCGAAACCTATAATTTGTATCATTCGGACCCCTAAACTCCCAGAGTGTACATCCCAATCCTTCCATTCTATTTGAATCTCACTATGATCCAAATAGATATCAATTTATTTGTGTTAGCACGTGAAGTGGGTCAAAACCGTTTAGACCTCTGATGACATTTAGAACAAGTTTAGGTACTGGGATGTGCACTCTAAGAGTTTAGAGACCGGAATAATATAAATTACAAATTTAGGGTTCTGAATAAACGCTTTGAGAATTTAGAGATCGAAACGACACATCAATTCATTTTACTCGTCGCAATATATCTACGAGTGCCGATACGTTGTTTGGTGGTGATGCTCTGTTGTGCTCGGTATTCATCCTTCGACCAATGCCTTGGCTTGTCCTGTCCAGTTCAAGAGTTGTACTCGTGTGTTCTGTTGTCTCGATTGTACCTCCTATTTTTATAATAAGTGGTTTGTCACATTTTATTAGTGGCAAGTTTAGGCAGACATTTTACTTTGTCTAGTTCGTTAAAAAAAATCAATGATGCGCTCTTGGGCCACAGTTGAACTCTCGATGGATTGATTGACCAGGTGTTCAAAGCTAAGCAGCAAATTTATGTGCTAAACAGGATTACTCTATTACATTTGTAACGGTAGTGTGCATGTGATTTACGGTTATTTAGGTCATGAGGATGCAATACAAGAAGCCACGCAATTAGGAAGAAGACAAACAAAATAAACAAAGTTTTAGAAAGATGGCACTGACCAGATGATCAGGTCCAAGCCAAAAGTATATTGATAGGTTCCTTTAAATTCGGCACAAATACCAAATATGTTCAAATCAGAATGTTGCGAGTCAATTTTATTCCTGAAAATTTCTCCTCATGAAGCTTCACATCAAACTTCGAAACTTGTTCAAACTTGAGTCCTTCCAAAACTACCCACAGAATTTCTAAATCAATATTCAGCTCAGTTTTCATTTTGGATCAACTCGAAACGGCCCAGCAGGCCTTATTCTTTTTCTTAAGAGTTAGTTTGGCAATCTCTATTTTCTCAAAAGATTTGGAAGAATGGAAGAAAAATTAGTTCAATTTTCTTCTCTATTTTCTTAAATCTCCCCACAAATCCCTTCAGAAAATAAGGGTTGCCAAACTAATCCCTAAAACTATTTTCTTTTCCCCAGTGTCCCCGGCCAAGTTGCACTCTATTTTAAGAATTAAAACGAATATTAATCATATACAAGACAAAATCAAGCTCCATTACTGCATCTGTTTGCTGGCAAGCAAACAAGCTGTAAATAACATAAAGAACCCCATCAAGCATTCAAGCACCGCCAAATGAAATTCAACAAGAACTCAATCGCTGCTGACTAAATGCTGCAAGGTGTAAGGTTAAACGTCACACTGACGAAGCTCCTGGCAAACCAAAAATCTCCATGTCCCCGGTCTCCGAACAAGTTTGTGAAAATAAATGTGGTAGAAATATCAAATGAAGCATCGTTCTTATCCATTTCTCCACTATCTTGTCTGAACATTACGCAACCAACCTGCTGCTTGTCCTCATTACAATAGCCTTTCATCCTCGTCACGCAGCAGGTAGCCTTTACTCTCTAGTCTCTGCAGACAACAAAATTCATCCACTCGAGGATGTACACCATGGCTGAGTTCTTTTT
The DNA here is from genome assembly GCA_030272315.1 of Paspalum vaginatum. Classification (NCBI taxonomy): domain Eukaryota; kingdom Viridiplantae; phylum Streptophyta; class Magnoliopsida; order Poales; family Poaceae; genus Paspalum; species Paspalum vaginatum. Next base: position 10,311,706 of record CM059015.1, read on the forward strand.
GGATGCTAAGTTTCTGTGGATCATATCAGTAGCTATATCCAATTTACAACAGCGCTAAATCTGCAGCTCAAACCAGTTCAAAAAAACATGACGATATGTGCCTACAAGATGGACTAATTTCACATGCATCAACAATAGCAGTTCCATGAACCAACAACCCGCCTCCACTTATAGCTTCTCCGCACCTCCTTCTTTGGCAGCTCCGGCAATGTGGTCAGATTACTCAATTCAGTCTCTTGTACTGAACTGGAAGTGGATAGTCCATCAGCTGGAACAACTGGGGTGGACCGACCTGAGTTGGAGACTGAGTATTGCCCCATGGATTGCTTTGATATGTTCAATGCATGACAATGTGGGCAGTAGTATGTAACATGTGGGTAATCCTCCTTCCGGGCCAAGCCTGCATACATTAGTACAGTACATTATTATAGGTAACGCTACTCTTTTTTGGATTCCATATGTGGAAAAGCATAAAAGGAGCTTGGTTATCACACACACCATTGTGCATATGGCAGTTGCCACAGATCAAAGCATACGACTGTGAAGGGTCTTCCCCCACAAGTAAGGCAGGCAATTTTTGCTATCCATCCACCATCGCTTGCCCCTGAGCCTTGATGATGTTCTACCACCATTGGAGCTGGTGTAGTTTCCAGGCCAGCGCTAGCAGCTGTACTGGATTCAGTTCCCTGTGCTGGGCTATGAGCAGCTGTGGGGCTCCCAGGCCTGCTTCCTCTTGCATTGGGTTGCTTCCTGTTTCTCAAACCATCCGACGTTAATATCTCAACATCATTGCTTCTACCAACTGCTGTGTCCAACTTTGGTTCTTCTCCAACATGAACTTTTAAGCCAGTCTCTTCCCCAAGCTTAGATGCCAAAACAGAAGCTGCTGCAGCCTTTGCAGCTGGATCAAGATCATATTTCTGCACATGTATAATTAAGGGTGCATATCACAGTTTAGTATCTTGTGTGGCATGGGACATGATAAAGTTTTGCACCAGCAACTATTAGTTTATTATCTAGCTCGAGTAATGGATACTTGTTTGTTTACCTGAATAAGCTGTTGGGTAAGATAATAATTTGTTCTCTCTTTAAGCTCGTCAATCTTGGCTTTCCTCTCAGCCCTCAACTTTTCAAGGGTCTTCTGGTCTTTCCGCTCAACTGCAAGCAGATACGAAGAGAAGCAAATTATCAGCATTTCTTGTTTCTTGATCATTGTGGATAGATACATGCAAGTATACAGTGCAGAAATCTATCGAAACATATCCAGCCACTATACTCAGGGGGGCAGGGCGACCAAGGTTTTAGCCATTATAACACCACAAGAAAAAAAAACATAAAATTGTTTCCAACATGAAGCACATTACAAAAGTAAAATTATGAAGCGACATATTAAATGCTATGAAATAAAGCCCTCATCACAATTGTTACTGCAGACCATGCAGATTCGACAAAAGGCAAGAAATCAAAACGAAATGTAGCACCTCTTGTAAAATGGCACAAAAGAGAGAAAAAGAAGCGCAGTAACTGGTATTGCGTGAGGTAAACTAGAAACAGTGTTTGTTTTCTGAAAGGGCTTTCAGGGTACTTACGCATCCTTGTGAAGTTAACAACTGTTGAATATATCGCAGAGGACACAGCAGGAAGAACAAACATAGGCAGCACCCGTAATGCCCTCATTTGCCAAGTTAGATCCTCATTTCTTGTCGTCATGATAGCATAAACGACGGCTAACACCTGAGAACAGGACTGAACAATCAAACAAGAGGAAACGGCAAACTAGGGACATGCATTGAAAAGAAAAGTCACTACTGGTTTAAAAGAAAAATAGATTGCATCCTATGCAGTGAAGAAACACCAAAAAAGGAAAAAAATATCATAAGAGTAGAAGAGATAAGAATCATATAGCTGAGTATTTATTTTAGTAATTGATTGCCAGCAAAGTTTCAAGACTCCGAAAATCCTAAGAAACAAGGTGGCATGCATTTCATGAATCTAGATGCTATAGCATCATTATCCCCCAAAAAAGAACAATTGATTCACCTACTGAAGGAGAATAGTGAGAAAGATAATCCCATGAAGAACCACATTCTCAGTTTGGTAGAAATGCAACTCGAAGTACCTGACGGTACGTTCTCAGTTTGGTAGAAAGGCAACTCGAAACGCCTAATATCCTAAAGTTCTTCTAATATATTGATGCACTAACACAACATTGCAAACCCAAAATTGTTTCCTTGAGATGCCTGCATAGAATGTATGACCTACCTATGCGTGCAAATGAACATACACAGATACACTAGCTTCCACTCAGAGTGACTAGCACAAGACAAAACTGATGAACTGAATAAGATTTTCTGTGAATTCAAATTTTTCACTAGAGGCCAGTGTTCTTAAGGCGGTATGGCATCCAGTGGCGCCTGGGATATATGCCTTGTTGGCTTGTTGCCTATGTGGTGCCAAGAACACGGAAACGGTGGCTGACGTGCGGGACGAACTAAGAACACTAGCCTAGGCAATATTTGCTTGCTGGTAACCAGAAATTATAAAGGAAAAATATGGAATGGGACATGGAAGCCTAACAGGAGATCCAAGTGCACGTCCCTGTATCTGTTTTCCAGTACAAAGATTTCACTCTTATAAAGAGTCCATTTCGTATTACAACAGAATGATTCGTATAGAACCTATTCCCAACAGAACTATCGTATGCATCAGTGATGCTAGGCATGAATTTTCCATATCATTGGAGAAACTGCCCTGTAATTCATTGGTAACCACTGCATGATATCATCGCTAGTAGACTCTTAAGATATCCGAAAGACTGTGTGCGAAATGCCATTCCAGTAGTAAAGCGGCGGCCCTTTTACCCTTGGGTTGGGTCCGAACAGAAGAGAGGCGTGGGCGTGTTCTTTAGCAAAGTCCACCTTTTCTGTTGTTCCTCACCCACACCCTATAAGCTAACCCGAAGCATGATCGCGACAAATCACAGTACGCAGCAGATAATCCGCAGGTCTCGGGCACCGGAGCACGCGCAACGCACACCATCCCATCCCCTCTCGTACCACGAGCAAAACCTGCCCCCGCGATTAACAGATCGAACACCGGCCCACGAGTTTTGAAAGACGAAATCAGAGAAGGAAACCGAGGCGGGCAGGAAGGGAAGGACGAGGGGTGGGAACCTCGGCGAGGACGGAGAGGACGATGAGGTTCCGCACGGCGCGGCGCGAGAACTGCGTCCGGCGGCGCATCCGCGCGTGCACGGCGGCTTCCTCCTTGGAGAGGTACTGCAGGCGCTTCTCGAAGTCCTCGCGGCCGCCGAAGAGCGCGCGCCACATCCGCCCCAGCACCCCGCCCCGCCGCGCCTTCGCCTTGGCGTCGGGCGCGGCCGGCGCCACCTCGTCCGGCGCCGCCGCGGGAGAGGCCATCGGTCGCCGCGGGGATCGGCGCCCGCGCCGGATCCGAGGGGTAGGGGAGGGGAGGGGGTGGTGGTGGGCGTCGGCACCCGCGCGGGCTGGCTGGCCGCCTCTGCCTCTGGACGCGACCTGAATGGGAGCGGAGAGGGTTTGGGGTCGGCTGTCTCGTTCGGTCGTTCCCTCGAGCCGAGAGCTCCCCCTGTCCCTGGTGCGTGGGTCCCACCCCGGCTCCGAGCGTAGCTGCGCCCGTCTCCCTCTCGCGACTCCGTGGTCCGTGTGCCCGGCCGGCTCTCCAAACCCTTCGGATCGGGCGTGCCTGCAGCTCGCGATCGGCGACCGCAGATTCAGGTAATTTTCAGGGCGGTTTTCGGAGTCGGAGGACGTTTACACGGTGAACTTTCGGGAAAGCGTTGGGCGAGTCGAGTTGGCAAGGAACTGGATGCGGCGGCGGCCATGTGCGTGCACGGTGGTGCACCGCCAGGCGGGGCGGCCAGCCGTGCGCCGACGGGCGGCCCCGGCAAGTCAACACGCAAGTCGCCGTAAAGGAGCGTTGCGTTGGGGACAGGTCACCTGCCACGATCTACCGGCGCCGGAGTCCGCCGGAGAGGCGATGAGAGGGAGTGTGGCCTGGCCGGCTCCACACGCGTCCTCGTCCATCATGCCTCCACGTTCCCCCATCGATGTCTCCGCCGCATTTATGTTTTTCTTTTATATAAGCCGACGCATTAAAAAACCGAATGCCCTGTCGATGGGACTAGCTGCTACCCCTGCAATTCAAGACGGGAGCACTGATCTGTTTGTTCCACGACTGAGGATTTCGACCGGTGTCCATGCCATGCTCGTACTCGTCGAGTACAGTCACGGATGTCCAAACGGCTACACGGCACGGTCCGGCCCTGGCACGGTTTCGGCACGGCACGAACTGCCGTGCCGTGCCGTGCCAGCACGACCAGCAGAAGCCTCGGCACGAGCACGGCACGGCAAGCCTAAAACCGGGTCGTGTCGTGCCGGAGGCATGGCCGGCACGTTAGGGCCGTGCCGCTACCAGCCCGAGGGGTAAAAAACCCCCTCAAAATTAACAGAATTTCAAGCACAACCTCAACACAGCAATGTCAAAGCAAAAGAAGATAATAATATGGAGTTGTTGTGTGTATGTTGCCTCGTTAAAAATCTTCCTAGGTAAAAACTCACACCTCGTGAGAAAACCCTAGGAAGAAAAAAAGAATGCAGCCAGCTCCTAAGTTCTAATGTCCCAAACATAAATTCATGTCCATTACAATACAATGTTCAAACAGCTAAAGAAAGGAATGCAAGATAACACAGTGCTAGAGTCACAGATTCAACTTCAACTCTTCAAGCCACACTTCCTCCTTGGCCTCCTTCACCATCTAGAGTTATGCTCTCAAAAACAGCTTCAAGATCTGTTGTTTCCTTCTCCACAGTGTGCTGCAAGTGCTTGTCAGCTAATTCCCAATCTTTGGTGCAGGACAGGATCTCCACCATGTCACTTGTAAGTTTGCGGCGGCGCTCCTCGATCACCCTGCCAACTAGACTAAAGGTAGATTCTGAAGATACAGTAGAAGCAGTGACAATCAAGACATCTTTAGCAAATATAGACAGAATAGGATAAGTAATTTTATGCTGATGCCACCAATTGAGAATGCTAAAGCTGTCATCAAACTGATTGACAGTGTCACTGTCAATGTATGAAGAAATCTCAGAGATAGTTGCAGCAGTTGCCCAGGAAGAAGTAGAGGTAGAGGAAGATGGTACAGTACTACCCGGTCTCCTACCAGACTGAGTAGTAAAACCCTCAGGACCAAAATCATCATCACCATATATGTCATCCTAGGTTTCAGTGTTCTTACCTTCAACAGTAGAGGAGGGTTGACGTGCTCGCAAGCGAACATCACCGAACTTTGTCTCATACAGCTGAAAAAGTTTAGTTAACTTTTTCCTCACATCACGAGGAAGCATAAACGCAGTAGTACTTTACGAAAACCTCTCATCTTAGCTCTAGGATCAAGAATGAAAGCAAATGCATGTAGAATGGGTATCTCTTTCCAGTATTTTAGGAACTTTTCCTTCATAGGAACAACAGCATGCCTCAACAGTCTATCATTTTCATAAGCATTCAGATGTCTAGCAATTTTAAGTATTTGATGCAACATCAATGGAGAAGTAGGGTAGTAAACACCAGACTAGAACAACAGTAGAGTCATAGAACAACTGGAGAAATGACAGCACTTTTTCAGCAACATACCAATGATTATTAGTCAGTAAAGGACTACCATCAGCAGATAAAGGATATTGAGTTTGAATGAAAACAGAAAATGTGCTTCTATGTGGGACTAGGTGCTTAAGCATCAAGTAAGTTGAGTTCCATCTAACATCCATGTCCACACCAAACTTTCTAGGAGAAACACCCATACTCAAACAATAATTTTTGTATGCAGCAATTCTCTGGTTTGATGAATTCAGAAAATTTATAGCAGTTCTAAAGTCATCAAGATAATCCTTAAGCCTTTTCAAACCACACTTTACTATGAGGTTAATAATATGGCATGCACAAGCGTTGCTGCAAGAGAATAGCAGACAATTCTTTTTGTTCTTCAGATTTTTCATCATCTTCATTAGCAGGCAATTCAAAGCCAAGGTAACCTTTGAACAATGGTTTAAGAAAAAACATTGCAGTTTTATTAGATGAAGCATTGTCTAGGGTAAGAGCAAATATTTTATCAGGTTAACTCATACTCTTCTACCACCGTGTTAACACGATCAGCAATATTACTACCAGAATGTTTCACATCAATGAGCCTAAGACCAATTAACCTTTTTTTCAACTCCCTAGTTTGAATTCACATAATGAGCAACAACAGATAGGTAGTCCTCTTTAGCCATTACCATTCCAGATGTCAGAAGTAAGAGCAACAGATGAAACAGTTTTAAAGGTTTCAATCAGTTTAGCCACGCGTTCATTGTAATGCTTAACTAGATCTCTAGCAGTTGTTTGCCTAGAACACTTCACAAACTTAGGATTATGAGCTCTAGTAATGTACTCTGCAAAAGCATCAGACTCGCCAAACCACAGAGGCAAATCCTCTCTAGCAATCAAACGGCACAACTCAGTTCTAGCAACAGCAGCAGAGTACTCCCATCGAACTAGAGAGCCATCAGGATTATACTTAACAACTGACTGAACAATACTATCACATTCTTGCTCTTTCTTAGAAGTGCAATTATGTCGGAGTAAGCGGCCGGTACCACAATTAGATCTTGCACTCAAAGTGGCCTTATAGTATTTGCAAAGGGAACCATACCTGACCTTTTTCCCATTGATAACCTGGGTGAGCTCGTCAAAGTCATCCTAGACTTTGGATCTGGGACCCCTCTTCCGCGTGTTGCTAGCACCGGCAGCAGGGCTTGCCACGGCCGGAGGGCTCGTGGAGCCTGTCCCAGTCCCGGACCGCCATCACGCGGAGGCGCCATGCCATCGAACAGGGCTCGGCGGGCATCCTCCTCCTCGTTATGCGCCTAGAGCTGGTGCTCCTCCTCGTCGGCCAAAGCTTCAAAATCCATGATCTGGATCTTGAGCCTGACCTCGAGGTCGACCAGCTCCCTCGGCGGCTCTGGCCCCTCAATGGCTACGCGGCACCGGTAGCATGACCGATACCTACAAGCAAAACAAGAAGCAAAGTTATTCCTAGACCTAAAGCTTCCGTAGATCTAGGCATCTAGAGGATGAACACAACGAGATGGATGAACATACCTTGCGTAGTCGGAGCACCAGAGTCACCGAATCGGTGGCTGACGATGACTAGAGAAGGAGATCTAACCCAGAGATATCTAAATCGGCAGAGGAAACGAGAAATAGGTAGATGAGTCCGGAAGAGGAGGAGAGAAACGAGTATAGATTGTCCAAACAGTGGCTGCCACCGGCTTCACGGCCGTCGCCGTCGCCGGATGCGAGGAGGAGGAGGAGAGGAGAGGAGAGCTGTTGCGGCGGCGGCGGGGGAGGAGACATGAGGCGGAGGGGAATGGGGATTAGGGTTCGGCGGGGCGGGCAAGGAGACAGGAGGCGGAGGAGGGGAATGGGGAAATGGGGATTATGGTTCAGCTGGGGGGAGGGGATATTTATATGCTGGGGGTCACCGGGCCGTGGCCGTGCCGGCCGTTGGGAGCGGGCCGGGCTGTGCCAAGCACGACCACCGCGTCTCTCGGCCCAGGCACGGCACGCCACTCGTGCCGGGCTGGCACGGGCCCAGGGAGCATCGGGCCGTGTCGGGCTGGTACAGGGCCAAAACAGTGTCGGGCCTTGTGCCGCCCGCTGGGCTCGGCCCCTTTGGACATCTATAAGTACAGTACAGTACTACAACAGCATGTTGCCGTCGCAAGGCACGGTTTCACTTCCCGACCGGAAAGTAGCGGATTTTGGTAAAATTTTCCGTTTCCGCTATTCACCGGGAAGCGAATTTCGGTTCGGAAACTGATGTTTTCTAATTCCAAATTCAAAATTATAATTTTTTTTTTCAAAAACGAAATTCTAGCTACAGGTGAACAGAATCGTAAACCCTGTCACAAGGTCGCAGGCAGCCACGACGATGTTGACTTGCAGCCATGACCAGCTGCCCTTGAAGTCGTAACGTTGACGTCACACTACCTCGGGCCCATGGAAAGTGACTAAATGCGGCATCGCTTGCCATGTTTTTCGGATAGATCGCGTCAATTAACGTGCGACGGTTGCAAGTTGGGGGATAGGGCTACGTCGCCACATCTAGAACTTTAGAGTCAATGACGGACAAATTCAGACGAGGTAGTGTCGGAGTCACCAGGAAAAAGTCCTCTTGACCCTCTCCAACTGTCGCCATAGTTTGGTTTTTATTGCTCATCTAGGAAATCGGATATCCGTCTTCCCTCAACTCTCAAATGCAGCCTTTTTTTTTTCTGGTGGCTGCGATTCCAACGCAACTAAATATGTCATGGACCTGCAGGGATGGATCGAAGAGCGATATGCAAATTCGTGCACGTACTAATGGATGGGTGGGTGGTGTTTTGCAAAAATTTCTACTTGTACCAGTGGCTGCCGGAATTGATTTGGATGGTTTTAGCTGCTCGTTTTTTATGCAGCTCGGGCGAGCAAATAAAATAAAATTTGAATCCTATAAGTCTAAAGTTGCATTCCACATTACGCTACATCATCATCCACTAATATCAATTTAAAGTTCGTATAGGAAAATTAACAGTTGAATCTCAGCATCTTACTATCATCTGTCCGTTTACATGTCCACCACTCTGACTTCTTGCATTACCTTCCTTTCTTATAGCCATCGGCAGGTGCGATGAATCGTGTCCACCAAATGTTAAGAAAACAAACAATCACCCAATAACTCTGTAATTGCTACATACCGGACAACTCTGAAATTGCTGCATCCAGAAACGGTAAAGGAGCCAAAAGATCCAGTCTCATGTAGCACCGTAGCAGAGGCACCTTGCCTGCTCCAATCTCTTCTCTTCCTATGATTTCTTCTCTTCATGTTAAGTTTTCTCATTGTTCTAACGTTTGACGTCAATTTAGTCCTTTCAGCAGCCTGCTTCATCATGGATTGAGGTGGTTGCGTTCGAGCAAGTAGGAGATCATCCATATGGTCCAAGGGGTTTCCATTCTGCACATCTATTGGTTTCTCCACCAGGTTGCTTAGTTTGATTTTCCCTGCAATTCTACCTTCTTTGTGCTACTGCTACCTATGAAACATGCTTATTCATCTCTTTTCGTAACACACAATGTATACGTGCTTACTGATATCTTGCAATTTGGGCCCTTGGTGAACTAAAGGACATCTGAACACTGTATGAGAGAGCATATATATATGTGTATCAATACTCTGTGAATGAATTTATATCCCTGTGATCAGCAAGACATCTCTTACGAAGTTTCTGTTGCTTAATTTTTTCCTTCCTACTTCACTCATTGCTTTACATTTTGGCATCCTATTTTCTCATAGGCCATCAACTAATTATTTAATCATTCCTATTCCACATTATGTTTCAACTGCATTTGATGATGTACGCAGTAAAAATGCATTATCAACATTTAAATCATAACTTTTTGGCAACCGTTTTATAGGCTGCGTAAGACATCTGACACCATCCATCATATTTTCTAATAGTCATATGGCATAATTCTTAAACCTACCGCAGCGCACGCGATATTCTCCTATATATCATATATCTATATAGATAGAGACCACTAAAATTATTGATTGCTATAAAACTGCTCTCACATTGAGCCACATCACCTACAAAACTATGCCCGTTAGATCTTAGCATCTATTTGATCATGTCCGTCCGTATAGCATAGTTAGGCCATTCCCAGCGGAGGGTTTTATTATGCAGTTACCAAAAATGCCATACATCAGATTTTATCTAGGTCTACATGCATCTTGAGTTTCATGTAGATGAAACCCTCCCTCCTCTGATAAAACTATTTCTATCTTTCTCCTCATAAATAAGAACGAAACTTAAATAAAACTTCCACTGAGAATGACCTTAGCATTAATGCATTGCATTCTTCAATCTACCATATCCCACTTCCTAACAAAGCTATCATCAATTGGCCAGCTGTGGGCATAACCATCATGCAACCAAATTAATGTCATTATATCAGTCATGGCATTTCAACCATCACGTGGCGTGATTTCTTTCTTCGAGATGCTATCAATAGTTCTGGCACAACAATCTTTGCACTCTTCAATTATCCGATCTAATGAGTCAGGCTTCGATTCTACTCCTACTAAAGACTTCAACGTTCCAATATTTGTATAAAAGTTATCCATGGTTTCATTATCGAGGTGAATCCTATTTTCTGCACATTATTTATTTTTTCCATGAGCCTGAAATTCATACTGATAAAATAATTATCAAATACCTGTTCAAATTTCTCTTAACTTCGGTTTCCATATATCTTGCTTTTTTCCCTCAACCACATATATCAGAGTTCAGAAATAAGACTGCTTGCGTTTCTTTTTTAGAAGGAAACTAATTCATGCAAGCTGTGGGATAAAAATGTACATGTCAATGGAGTCCTCTCTTTGCAATTCTTTGATTTACACATTGTTAATAAGTTTACTAAAAAAATAATAAACTGCTATAATAAGTTGTGTTGTTGACATCATATTGAAATGTCCACTCCATAAATCTTTTTTAGCTATTTTATGTACATAGGTTCATTAGAATTATTTCCAAAGGTTGAGCAATAACATTCCTTTTCTTCTCCACCAAATGAATAATTTATTTCAATAGTATTTTTTCAAGAATCTATCTAAAATCCTTATTTAAATCCCTGCAACAACGTGCGTAGAAATCACCTAGTATATTCTATTTCTATGCTAATATCTTTAGGATTGGGACTCTATATAGTTTACCTACGATTTTCATCTATTTTTTTGTGTGTAACTGACCCTACACATCAATTGTTAGCACCGAAGAGCACAGGCAGAGAGTCACCTGCTGTTGAAGCTCCTGGAGAGGTTGAGCAGGCCTTGGGCCGTCGTTGCAGGAAGCCCAACCCGCGAGTGCGCGGGCCGGATTGGACAGAATAGTGTAAAAGAGAGTGGGTGAGTTTTTTTCTTTTCTTTTTTATCAGGGAGAACCAGAGAGGCAGCGTTCCTGTCTTCGTCTTCCTCTGGTTTTCCCCTTTCTTCTTCTCCAGAGAGCTTATCCACCATCTCTGTGCTGCTGACAAACTGGTACCAGACATTTCGGTCCTCATCCTCAGTTCCGGTCATCCTTTGGACTATTGCGCATTCCATCGGTGCCGTGGGTCGGTCGGTTTCTGAACCTGCGCAGTGGAATGGTGGGATCATCGAATCTGCAGGCATGTACGTCGTATCGTTTTATCCCCCCAGCCGCGATCGATCGCGCTGACGGCCTGCCATTGGAGAGGCCTGGCCGCGATGTTATGCCAGTTGACAAGTCTCTGCGGGGGCATGTGGGCAAGCGAGGCCAATGCTGCTCTGCTTTGGCGCGAACCTATTCTCCTGCATGCGCTGCGACTGCGATCCGTCCCTGCTAGAGTCCAAGCATGTCTGCAGACTAGTACGACTTGGATGCATTCCATTGATCATGTTCATGCATGTCCTGGCCTTACGCTGTTACGCATGCATCGATGCTGGCTATCGAGAGTGGAGTATTTTCCAAGCACAGACGCCTGTCAATGTATATGGTTGGTTGGTTGATCGATGCTTCGCGGGAAGAGCTGAACCTGTCAGTTTGGTCCACTATTGCTACTGTGTCTAGTAGTTCGGCTATATATATAGAGCTGCATTTGGTTACCGCCAGTAGTTCAGCTACATCAGAGATCTATGTTTAATTGTTTATCTATGTACAGATCATGTGATGCTCTTAAAAACTACTTACAAACTGAAATTATGCACTGAGAAAGGCCTTGCAGGTTGCACGACACCGTGTAGACATAAAAAGGATGAACCCATGACTGTGCCATGCCAAGTAGAATACTACCGATCGAGCAAGCATAATTAGAAGCTTATAGCTCATTTGTATATTTTTACATACAAGAAAGTGACGGTCTCTAGAATTTCCAGATGCGCTCATCTTAATGTTGTGACAGTTCATAGCCTGTCGTCGTCTATGCTATGTCCTGTGTAGATACAAATCATGTGTGTAGATATATACAAGCCATTTCATTTAAGGTTGTGAACTTGTGAAAGGCCCAACCGCCCAAGCATACATTACATGGAAGTTCTTAGATATGCCAATGAGACCTTGGATAATGGCGTGCTCTTTATCGATCAAGGTTCTATACTTGCAGTGACGGACCTAGGATTTGAATCTAGGATAGTCGTGACAAAAAAAAAATCAATATGAAATCTAGTAAAAACAATACAAATGGTTGATTTTGTGGGCTTAATCATTTGGGGCCATGAAGTGATAAGGGGTGCTAGTGTTTTGGGTCTAATTTCAGGGTAGTCATGAGCCTATCCAGAGTTCCAGACTACCTTCTAGGTCCGCCCCTATATACTTGGCGAGATATGTAACTTTATAGTTTCCATTTTTTTAATTTATAAGGCCTACAATTTGAATCTTTAGAAATTCAGACACGAAAAAAAGACTATGTGACCTTTGTCTTATGATTGAGTATAAATGTTGGCTGAAATACGCATGCACCTAAAAGTTTAAAAATATGCACCTAATAAAGATAAAAGAAGGCGGCTAAGGGGCAGTGCCTCCAGAAGTCTAACCCGCACTAGCAATAGAAATTTGTTTTCATATGGATCGCCCTCACCTAATAAAGATAAAGAAGGCGGTTAAGGGGCAGTGCCTCTAGAAGTCTAAACCGCACTAACAATAGAAATTTGTTTTCATATCCTAAAAAAACTATTTTTTAAATACAGCGTCTTAATGAACAACAATATCTCGATCGAAATCACTTTTCATGAGTGGGTGGTGTTTGTCTGCAAGTAAAAAATGATTCGTTTCTAGATGCAGCTAGCCAACATCGGTCTTCTTTTTACTGTCGATACACAAACCTATTTTCACTGCCTAAAGAGAGGATATTTTTTGGTGGCAGTGCAGATCAAGTCGGAGCGAACCGATTAGAGGCATGGCTACATTGGAGATAGGACAGCAGGCATTGTGTAAGGACGTACGAGGAGTACTGTAACTCAATAGTTACGTTACGTTATTAGCCTTTCTTAGACTTGGATTTGAACCACATGCATGCTCATCGAATCGACATGCTTACACGCATGATTTATATACACGACGACGGAACATCGATGTTCATAACCACGTTGAATACATCGAGGATGTATGGAAAAAAAGCTTAGCAGATGTGTTTTGCACGGGTCGCAATCCGCGCGCGGTGTGTGGCCACCACCGTCGATCGTCCGGGTATCATATCTATCGTTTCTCTCTACCCACCACCAAGCAAAGCGATTCAACAACCATTTGCCGACACTCGCTACAGTGATTTTTAGTACGGGGCACAGTACTTGTTTACAAGGCTTCCATAAGTTCCATTCCGTTGGCGGGGCCACCCGATCTCTCTCAGGTGCATTGTGTTCTCTCAGGTGCGCGCACGACCACACAGACACACACGACATCGGCTCCATCTCCGTGGCGGCCGGCCGGGGCGGGGGACACTGTTCCATTGGATCGCGAAAGAAGAGCAGAAAGAAGCAGGCAGCACATATGCAGCGGTCCCTCTGGCCTCTGATGCATGGCTGGCTCATCAGTCATCAGCGAGTTGCAGCGGACGGATCGGACGGACAGGGAAACGGGGATGATAGATCGATATATATATATATATATATAGATAGATAGATATGTCGTGTCCTGTGCTTCGGCCGCACGTATCGAAAGGCCAGCGCGCGCTTGCCGACCTCAGTGACAGACGCGCGCGGAGGCCGGAGGCCGTGCCCATGCGCGTCGTGGTAGCTGCTGCGTGTGTGCTCAGAGCTCCAACCAAGCCTGTCACCGGTGGTGACGATGATGGCACAGCGCGCGCGCAGTAGCTCCCGCGTCTGTCTAGCTGGCTTGTGTCTTCGATCGTTTATTTCGCGGATGAATTACTATACAACATCTCTTTCATCCAGATTGCAGTTCATAGCCGAACAAATGTGGTGTTCCGTCTCTCAAGTCTTAATTAGGTCTGCAACTAGGGCAAGACTTTGAAAAAAAAAATTGTGGTCGGCGGCCCTTTGGGGGCTTTGGAAACTAAGGAATCGTTCGTGTTTTCAGAATACAGCTTCGATGTTGAAGGTTCAGATGTTGGCTGGCACAGAGATGCATGGTGCTCTGTCCAGCAGAAAAAAAAAGCAGTGGTTGTCTGAGATAATGAAGATTGGAGGAAGGGGGCAAGTTCTGAGATCATCCTATTATGGCCCGAGAAATGATCTTAGATTAGGGTGTGGGAGGACCAGATGCAAGTGGGTTGCCCACTTATCCGTGAACCCAGAAATATATCATTTTTTAATAATATATTTGTGGGTTCAGGGATAACCCGCCTTCGCATCCATACGAGAAGTGGTGTTGTGGATCAAAGTGCCTCAAGTAGATCAAGATGGACAATGAGGAGTGTGTGCTTTTCATGGTGGGAGGTGGACATATGGAAAGTGTACCTGCAAGGAGCATATAAAGCATTTGAGTAAGGTGAAACACTGGAAACATCGCTACAGGAAAGATAATTTTCCACGGCTGAAAACCGCTTATTTTCGGCGGTACAAGTCTGCCGAAAGAGAATAGCCAAAAATAAGTCTATTTTTGGCAGGGCGGCCGCTGAAAATAAGGTTTATTATCGGCGGCATGGCGGGCCGCCGAAAACAAGCCTGGATTGGGCTATTTTCCGCGGCTGGGTTTGCCGTCGAAAATGGTGCCAGTTATTTTCGGCGGCCAGGTGGAACCGCCGAAAATAGTGAAGGGTTATTTTTGGCTTTTAGCATCTCATACATCCTATCAACGTCCGCCGAATCATCATTTGCTTCCTCTTCTGTTTCAACTCTAGTATCTTTCTCACCGTGGAAGGTCCAAATTTCATAGTCAGGCAAGAAACCATAGTCAACCAGGTATGTGGCTAATTCAAATTTATTTCAAAATTTTCCGTTGTTGTGGATGTTGCATGGTGAAGCGCTCCAGTTTCCATAATGGGACTAAAATGTGTTTTATTACCATCCCAGGGTTTGGTAATCACATTCTTATATCAGAGTGATACAGATCCTTCTTAAACGGGTCGGACAACAAGGGGCGCAGCCCTGAAAATCTAAGCAGTGGAATTTAAAACATAGGCCCATCTTCCTCACACCTCAGTTGGGAAGCAGGTCGTAACCCTTACTCGTTGTCGGACCAATATATGTCCATAGCACTAAGAAAAACAACAACAAAGCAAGGGTGAGTACATACATACTCAGCAGCCCACCTTCCTCCAAAGGAACTTGGGGAAAGCTAACACTGTATGAAAGATATATCTGGAGCTTAGGATAGTTTTGCAGAAAAATATTTGTACGCAGGGTTTGACATAGTTGTCAAGTTTTAATCTTTCTGAACACTGAGTTTTTCCAAAAAAAGTTTGTCACTGGATTTTTCGGTCCAAAGTGGCCCATGGTTTTCTAGCCAACACATTTTTCATACATCCAGCATCCATTGCTGAATCAAAAACCATTTTTATCCAAACCTAAACCAATTCTCTTTTTGTTTTATGAAAACTGCTAACTGAAGTACCAAGCCGTAACTCATCCATTCCTGTGGATACGGACTATTCGAATATGTTTTACTCTGATCAGAGGTTGTACTAATTCCCACAAGTTGGACTCAGCGGCACGTTACCGTCGTAACTGCCCGAATTCCAAACCAAGCCGTTGACTTTGTTTCATCACCTAGCAGAACTTTAGTAGTTCGGGCATCCAAACCACTCCAGTACCCGCGGTACTACCGTTAGCACACCACCCATTCACTAGCCCCTTGTGCGTCAACACAGAAGCTACTAGGCTATCCACTCTGGCTCGGGCCTGGCCAATGCCTCATACAGAACGAGTGGTTGTACTAAAAGAGTTAGGCAAGATGAAAATCATAACGGTTTTTACGGAGAACTCAGGTAGAACCTTTCCACTTTTTCAATGCTCGACAGCGCGAGCAATCCACCTACCGGGTATTCTCCACGAATCCCGGGACAAAGGGGTAACCGCAGGTAGCTAAGTTACCCATTCATATCCTGCCCTTATGGCTGTTTCGGCGCGTAGCCGTATTCCGATAAAGTCGGTTGCCGGGGTTCTTCCCCATTTTATTTCAAAACCACACACACATCCACTTTTCCACACTCTTCATATTCCACATTATTATCATCAAGATTATGATAGATAATTAAATGAGCGATCCCACCTATGCGCGCTACATCTAAAATAGGCTTAGGTGGCTGTATATTTTGCTGGGTTACCTTAGTAAGCAAAACATGCAAGTTTTACGTGATTAACAGGCCAAAGGTTGTGTTTGCAAAACATAGAAATTTTATGCATCAAGTGGGGATTCCAGTAGGTTTGCCTTTTACTTTGTTGAAGCGGTTGATATAACGGTTACTGGACGTATTTGGCGCAGACCATCCGGTAAAGCCTAGTGCACAAACAAGAAAAATACACAAATCAAAGCATAATATGAGCTCAACGGGTTTAGTGGTGTGGAGCTACGAGAGTCTGCTGGATTCTTACTGGTGGTATTACTATAAGTGGTTGGGGTGTAGCGAATTTTCAGGTGAGTTGGCGGGTTCGGTAACGTCAGTTACGGAGACACCGAGGTAGGGGTGGTGGACGCGAGATGCGGGGTCGACAACGCCGAAGGAGTGGTGGTTGCATGTTGGTCTTTTGGAGAAGATCTTTTTTAGAGTGGTGGAGGGAGCAATGATGTTCAGATGATTTTCGGTATCGTCATCATCTGAATTCAGGGCTCGAACATACTAAGATAGGAACATTTAGGATTTATGTAGAGTAGGCGGATAAGGGCGTCAATCACCAGGCACACAAAAATTGTGGGACCGGTGTGAAGCACTGACTGGGCGTAGGACGGCATCACGGTGGCATGACGGCAGTTTCCGGCCAGGACAAAAGATTATGTGGAGTGTTTGGGTTGGTAGAGCTTGATTTTAGATGAATTTAGGCCCGAGAATCACCTAAATCGGAGTTTAATCGGAGAAGATATGAGGTATATAGTGGCTAGGGGGTAGATTTAGACTTTTAGGAAACTTCAGGGGGTAGATTTGGACTATTTTTGGTGAATTTCGTTGGATTTGGCCCACGAGGAAGGCAACGTGGGCCGGGGGCGCGTTCGGCCTCCTCGGCCCACGGGGGATAGAACTTGGGCCGAGGACGCTTTCGGCCTGCGCCGTCTTGCGCGGCCCACGCGCAAGACGCGCGCGGCGTGGCGGCCTGGTGGGCCGGCCCAGTCCAACCGAGAGGGGCGGAACGGTGGCGGACGGTGTGAGGCGCGTGGCCCACGCATCAGTGGTGGAAGGGGGTGATGGCGTCCAGGGGAAAACGGCGCCGGTTTGGTTCGGAGAGGGAGCCAGGTCAGGTCGGCCCGCGGGGAGCTCACCGTCGGTTCTCCCTACCGGCCGCGGTTCCGGCGTCGGGACCTCAAGCGGGAGCACCAGGGTGGGGAGACGAAAGCGGTGGCAGGGGTTGGGGGCACGGGCAGGTGGCCAGAGATGGGGTCTCCACGGCGCAGGGCGCGGGGTGCGCTCCGGCGGTGAGAGGTGCCCACGCGGCAGCTCTGGTGGGTGGGTAGAGTAAAGGCGGTGAGGGCCGGCGATGGCACAGGGAGGGGGTGGAGCTGGGGCGAGGGGAATCAGACTCTGGAGGCCGAGGAGTGGGGAATTTGGCCGGCGACAGAGGTGGCGGTGAGGGAGCTTCGGTGAGGCCCTTTATAGGCGAGCGGGCAGGGGCCAAGCCCTGTGGCGGCGGCATGGCGGAGCGCTGTGGAGGCCAAGTGGCGGTGCGACGCGTGGGCGCGGTGCGGTGGGGACCGGGAGTTAGGCAGGGCCGGGTGCGGTGCGGCTCAGGCGTTGCGTGGCGCGGCGCCGGGGTCGGGCGCAATGCCTGAGCGCGGAGTAGGGGCCGGGCGCGGTGCTGAGCGTGGGGTAGGGGCCTGGGCGCGGTGTGCTCGCCGTGCACACGCGGTGGCGTCCAGCCAGGGGAAGGAGATGGGGGAAGGGAGGAGGTGCTGACGGGTGGGGTCCAGGTGGAAGTGAGAGGAGGGACGTGGCCCGCTTGGCAGAGAGGGGAAGAAGGGGGAGCTGGGCGGCCCGTTTTGGGCTGTGACGGTGGCGGCCCAAGAGGGAGGGGAGGCGAGGTGGGCTGAGGGGGAGGAGGGGAGATGGGCTGGCGGCGGCATTGGGCTGTGGTGGCGGCCCGAGAGAGAAAGTGGGGTTTTCTTCTTTTTCTTTTTCTGATTTTGAATTTAGAAATTGATTTGGAGTTTGGAGAGATATTTTGGGGAATATTTGTAAGGAGATAATTTGAAATTTTGGGGTTCTTATTGAGCTCTTATTGATACACTCAAAACAAACAATCAAGGTTTTGAAAAAATCAATTTTGAATTAGGGAGGGATTTAGACGAAATTCTCCCGTACCAATTTTCGGGGTGTTACATATGGACACCTAACACGATTGTGAGTTGTCAAAGAGAATGCATGGTCGATAAAAGCATTTGACTTCCTCCTTCACTCAGCTGAGTGATTTTTAGCCCCACTCTTATCCCAACCATCATACATCCATCGGTGATCCTCACCCATACTTGATGCTATAGATTAAAGCAAGTTAGATGGTAAGCTTATTTTCTTTCAACGTATTGCGGCCCTACATCTATAGGTAATGACATGTCCTAAACCCACCCAAGAGTGGCTGACAGAGCGCAGATTTATGATGAGACCGCGAGGTTCGAATGAAATTTCGGCAGCATAACCACGCTGTTCTCCAACTACACGCCCAAATGTGGTGTAGCGGAGAACAACAGGGTTATGCCGCCGAAACTTCGCTCGGACCCCGTGGCTCATCAAAAATACCACGCTCTATCGGTCACTCCGAGATTGTCCAAAAAAGGAACAATTCCGGACCAGCTACATCTCATGTGCGCAACACGTTGCCGGTCCGAAACGGGTGACGCATAGGTTCTGTGACTTACGTTTATTAAAGCAAGATAAATAGTAAGCATAGCATATAAAAATGATGAACCATTTGTTAGGCATGGCATATGAAGCATAGCATATAAAAATGATGAACCATATGAAGCATAGCATATGTTATAAGTGATAACATATAACTAGGCATGATGAACATCTTAGGCATGGCATATGAAGCATATGAAGCATAGCATATAAAAATGATGAACCATATGAAGCATATCATATGTTATAAGTGATAACATATAACTAGGCATGATGAACCATAACAAAAGTATGTAGATAAGACAATACATCTAAGTAAGATTGACATTTGATCTAATCAATCAACATTTAATCATCGAAATTAAAACACATTGCACTTCTAACTTTTGTCGGCCGGCTGCCGAAAATTAACTACAATCACTATAAAAAAAAGCTGAAAGTAATCAGTTTCTTACTTGAAACATGGGATGGAGCTGCTGCGTGGGCCCGACGCGCTCCCCTGGTGGCCGTGAAGGGCCGGGGAGAGGAGCCGGCTGGGGAGGGCGTGTGGAGGGAGACCCGGCGAGGTCGGCTAGCCGGGAGGGGAGCCGGCCAAGGAGGAGGGACGCCGGGAGGCCGGCCGGCCGGGCAGGGACGCCGCGCTGCGAGGGGCGCCGGCCGCCTGCTTCGGGCGGGGAGGAGCGCCGGTCGAGGAGGGGCACCGGCCGGGCGGGGGCCGTCGAGGCGGGCGGCGGGGGAGGGGCAGCGTGGCAGGCGCCGGCAGCGGTGAGGTGGTGCGGGCCTATGGCGTGGGGCGGCACCGGACAGAGACCGCGAGGCGACGGCGGATCAGCGTGGCGCGGTGCTGGGCGGAGAGCGGCGAGGCGCCGGTGGGTCGGCGTGGAGCGGTGCCGGGCGGAAAGTCGCGTGGCGGCAGCGCCGGGCGAAGAGCGGCGAGGGGTCGGCGTGGGGCGACGCCGGGTGGAGAGTGGCGGCGCGGGCCGGCGGCGAGGCAGCGCCGGGCGAAGAGCGGCGAGGGGTGGGCGTGCGTGCGTGTGTGGTTAGGGGAGAGGGGTCGCGGGGTCTGCTGGCAGAGGATAGGATAGGATCTGTTTTCGGCGGCTACCGCGGGCCGCCGAAAATAGCAGACTTATTTTCGATGGTTTAGTATGGCCGCCGAAAATATTAGTGTTATTTTCGGCTGCTTCTGCTGGCCGCCGAAAATAAACGTTAATTTTTGACGGCCACGGTAGCTGCCGAAAATAAGTCCACTATTTTCGGCGGCCCCGCTAAGCCGCCGAAAATAACACCACTATTTTCGGCGGCTAAAGGAAGCCGCCGAAAATTATTTAAGCCGCCGAAAATGTCTGAGATTCTTGTAGTGCATCTAGGTGTCTGCCATGTTCTGGTTATATTTGGCAGCATGTATTTTAAACTAATTGCTTTGCAATGGTCATGTTTATTCTCCTTGGAGTGTCTTTATAAACAAACAGATATGCCTATTTACTTTTGGGAGTACAAAGTGTTCCTCTAGAAGAACCAAATTATATGCTTCATAGAGAATCTATTCTTGGATATTAATTGTTCACTTCGAACAAAAAGTCGTTTTTGATGATTCACACCATTAACTATCAAAAGCTCAAACGCTTGATAAATCACTTGCTTAGTCAACTTCCTTTGTCAATCTCTCATAAAAGGTCGATTTCCTATAATAAAATAATATCATAATTCTGGCACAAATGCTGGACTTGAACACAAACTTGTTGTCCTTTACAATTCTAGATTCATCCCCCGCCTATAGATATTCATGGCAAGGAACATCTCTCTCTCATTGTTCAATGTGAACTGTAAATTATTGCCCTAGCCATTGACATTTTGAAATAAATTGTGAAAATAGTGATTATGCTCGACGATGGAAGGAATTTTAGTTGATTTAGCTAAAAAAAATAGGATTAGAACTACAATGTTTAATAGATAACATGTGAGGATAAAATAGGACAATAGAGCAAGGACAGTTATTCTAGATAGTTGAAGTCTAAACTAGAATGAAATGACATGGTATATTTTAATGGCAATTCCATTTGGGCACATGTGCCAATAACAAGTTCTAGGAACATCCTTATATATGCTTACAAATGGAATTCCATTAATTTTGTGCTATGTGGTGTAAGACTACAGGGCCACAACAATGTTAGGTGAAGTTTGGAATTTACGAACATGTGATATGGTATATATTGATTGTTGATTATGTTTTGTAGCATGCAATTGTACATGGGGAACACACATGGTACATCAATATGATTATTAATGTAATTTCCTTTATCTTTTGCCATGTGTCATACCGCAAGAGAAGAAGGACAATAATTAGTGAATAGGAGCACATGTTGCATTAAGATTTTTGATGTCATTGCAAATGATGAATTAGGGGACCAATCTTTTTTTTTGGTGTGTTGTCAAAGCCAACTCTACTTTTATAACTTTGTACATATGTAGACATCCTCACAATCAAGTAGAGTGCGCTTTGGCCGGTACGTTTCAGGATCACAAAGGAAAAATCAGATGCAACATTATTGTTTGGAATCTACATCAAAGCACTTGATTGGTCCTCAACATTATTTGCCGTTTATGGTATAAAGCACTGATTGCCATGTGGAGAGAGAGAGAGAGATAGCACTAATTCATGCACTAATTATCTTTAGATAAAGGGCTAGATACAATATGGAGATACCAACAAAATAAAACATCTCATTTTTGTGTATTGGGTGTGTAGTATGACACTATTAGGTATATTTATGTGTTTTTCGATGCATATGTGAATTGTAATATATTTGTTTGTTTATGTGAACATATTGATGTTTTTTTTGCAGAGAGAAGATTAATACCAAATTCTGACTCTGTCTAGGATGTAACTAGCCCTGCCAATAGGCTAGAATCCACGTTCACTCCACGCCGATCCATTCCAACACGAAAGTCCAGTAAATCCACCCCTAACTGTTTTCAGACTTTGCACCTTTTTTTTTTTTTTGCAGAGAGGAGATCAGTTTTTCTTTGTTCCGAAATGGCCTAGTCGTCTTGAGCTCACAAACATATTGGATTGGAATTTAAAAAATGATCTCGAAGGAAATAAAAATCGAGGCATGATGACTTAATAAATGAGCTCGCGAAATGCATGAAGACTTCGTTTCCTGCTTGGACAATGTAGCATGGCATGCTCTGAACGATCCTGGCAAATGAGATGGATGGTTCCAGCTCCTTCTAGCTCATGTTTTGTTTAACGAAAACTGTTAATTTAATGGGGGTGGCAGTAGCAGTAGCAGGCTAGCAGCAGCAGAGGAAATAAAGCTGTCCAGCTGATAGGACGAGATCAAATTGAACGCGTAGAATATGCGTCTGACCGCGCGTGATCCTATGCGTGTGAAACCGTTGAACTCTTGCAGTCTTGCTCGACCCGAAAAGAAAATGTTTAGCCTGACAGGGAGACCATTGGATTTTTATGCCAAATCTAGAGGAACCCGTGGAATTCTTGTACCGATCCGCGGACCGGTCGGGAGCTTAGAACAAAGTATAGTACTGCTACTTTTGGGGCAGGAGTATTAGATTAATGAAAAGCTGGTGTTAGAAAGTTTGTCTGGCCTTCCGGACGAGGAACAAACTGCCGCCCTTCGCATTGCTTTATTCTTCAGCGTTGAAAAGGGCGGAGTACACTTTTTAAACCAGCACCGTCAGTCCGACTATGCATCATCAGTTTTTTTCCTTTCATTTTAATTTTTTGGACACACAGCGATATTGCCATGTCACTCACTTTGTCAATTAGCGTAAACCATATTTTAGTAGGATTGTTTGTACATAGCTATGCGCTCTTCGTCTCGAAATTAATAGACTGCCTCGGTCCCTCCATTCCAAAAGATGGTTACTTTTAGTTTTAAATCAAACAGGAAACATTCATCCGTTCTCGAATTTTTGCCGCCGGCCAATCTATTTTTTGAACCAAAATATGCCAAAAAATAGGAGGGGTGCATGATGAATCTACTAATCCTAACTTGGTGTCATAGATATATCTATAAATTTGGTCCGAAGATTACTTAGGACAAACTAATCTTAGAGTTAATTTGTTTTTGAGATGGAGGGAGTAACGAACTTGAGAAATTTTAGGACATAATTAAGGATGATAATAAAAGACTAACATGGCTTTCATAAAAACCTTGGAGGTTGTTATTTTCATTCTTTGAAATCTTGGCTGGCCTGGTGACACGAAGCATTTTAAAAAAGAAAATTTTGATAAAAATGTACTCCCTTATATAATTTGGTTATAGTAGTTGCTAAATAGGGATTGGCTTTGTGAAAAACAAGAAAATGGACCGAAATTAAAGAGCGCTAGCTAGGTGTGGATATAAACTCTCTCGAATCGAGATCTCGAAGAGTGAAAGGTATCCCATTGTCCACAAAAGAATGAAAGTCTAGTTTTTCCCTAAGTCAGACCAATGTGATTTTAACCAAGTTTATATTACTATATATTTAGGCTTACGGTACCAGATTAGTGTCATTAGGTTTGCGTTGAAATATACTTGTATTTATATTATACATATTTGATATCATAAATGTTATTATATTTTATATAACTTTAGTTAAATTTAGGATGGTTTGACTTGGTAGAAAAGCAAAATTTTAAAAAAAATTTTTGACAGAGGGAGAAAGGAAGTAACAGATTATTCATGATCCATGCATACTACGTAGGCCTAATAATAGCAAGACATGAGCTAACAGCAGTCTGGTATTCCGGAGAAAGATGAGCAACAAACTTTTGCGCGGATACAAAATATCCCATGCCCATTAAAGACGTCGCGTGTTGTTTTCTTTTTCCTCCCAGAAAAGCAGCCATGCGCGGCGTTGTGCCTGTACTACGCAGCTTGACCTTGACGAAGCTGCAGTTGCAACCTACCGAATCTAGTATTCTAACTCCCCAAGTTGCCCTGCCCCACCCCGGCCATGCCGGCCGCCATGGTGCCCCAAAAGGAGCAGCACGAAGCTAGACGGCGTGGCCCTTCTGTCTGCCGGGAGCACCGCACGTAGCCCACGATGGCTTGATTTGATTCCGGACCGGTCTCGGATTATACGTTACCATTCCATTTCCATCAACAGTGTACCGTGTACATACTGGCCCGATCAACGTACAATTAAAGTAAGGGAGGTCGATGAGATGAGTTTATTAAGCGGGCCGGCCAGCAGGTGATCCGGTGACGACCACCGGATGGAGAATGTGCCACGACGTCAGGAGTGGCCATGACGCCGGCGGCAGAGTGTTAACGACGACGGCGGCCGTGCTGCGCGCAGCTAGCGCAGGCGCAGAGGCGCCTCCGGTCCCGGTCCCGACGGCCATGACCTGCTGCCGGGCCGGGCTGGCGAAGGGGCCGACGCTGGGTGCACAGACACCCTTCCAGAGAACTCTCTCTCCGTAGTCAAAAGTGTACACCTGCCTGCCCGTGAGTCCGTGACTCTTCTAGTACTAGTACTCCAGCAAGCACAGTACTAGTAGTACTAAAATCGGCCGTCCGCCTCGCCATGCACGCCCAGTGTGTCAGTGACAGCCGTGCGGTGCATGCATCGCTGGCCCAGTCAAAACACGCGCTGCGCACGTCACCCCCTACCGCCTCCAAGTGTCGGCCTGCGCCGGCGCGCCTCAAGCCCTCAACCTCAACTAACCACACCACCCCTCTGCTACTTGACCCTCGATCGCCCCGGAACCACGCGGATTAATTAATAAGCTTCCTCGCCACGACCACGAGCGCGCTCGCCAGCCGCCCCCACCCCCACCCCCACCCCCACCCCAAGCTGCACCGTCCCGCCCGAGCAGCCACCGCGCGCGCGGCTCCTCTATTGGCTGCCTCTATATATAGGCTGGCAGAGCGCGGCCGCACAGCCAGCACAGGCAACACAGGAGGAGGCCGCGCATCAGCATCTAGAGCTGGACCTCGTCCTTGTTGCGCCACATTGCTGTCTGCACACAGCTCGCTGCGGCTCGGTTCCACCAGCCAGCCATGCCGGCCTTCGCGGGGAGCGCAGCGGAGCCGCCGCTGGAGGACAGCTACTACGCGCTGCTGTCGTCGTCGGACGTCCATGACGCCCCACTGACGCCCGTGGCTGGGGCGGAGTGCGCCGAGCTCCCGATGATCAACGTCGGGTGCCTGACCAGCGACGGCGGCGGCTCGCCGGAGGCGGAGGCGGAGCGCGCGGCGTGCGCGGCCGCCATCGTGAGCGCCGCCGAGGAGTGGGGCTTCTTCCAGGTGCGCAACCACGGCGTCGCGCCGGCGCTGCTGGACGCGATGCGCCGGGAGCAGGCGCGCCTCTTCCGCCTGCCGTTCGAGGCCAAGGCCACGGCCGGCCTGCTCGACCGCTCCTACCGCTGGGGCACGCCCACCGCCACGTCGCCGCAGCAGCTGTCCTGGTCCGAGGCCTTCCACGTCCCGCTCGCCGGCGTCTCGTCCGGGTCCGGCGCCGACGGCGGCTGCAACTTCGGCGAACTCACAGCCCTCAGGTTCGTTATTAGTCGTTTTCGATCGAGAAATAAATAAATGGATTAGATTCTGCGGTTTTTTTCTGGTGCAAGTAGAACTAGGCAGTTCCATCTCCCCGGCCGGGCCGACCTGAGCTGAGCATGCATGTCTCAACAAGTACCAGGAATAATATCGATCCATCGATCGAAAAAAAAAAGTTTTCCCGGCCGTCCCCAGCTGAAGGGAGTGGCCGGTATAACTAAATACGATTCGATGCTGTTGCAGTGAGTGTTGCATGACTGCGACGCTCGCTGGTTAGTGCGGGCGCGGCAGAATAAGTACTAGCCACGGCGACTTCAGTTTACGGCGGTCAATAAGCTGGCCTGGCAGCATCACCTTTTTTTTTTTTTACGGTGGCTAGCTTTAGCCTTTAATGGAATTTGCATGTCAACAAGTCGGGTCGTCCCAAAGTGTGTCTGTGTTAGATAGTGGCCTGTAACTGTAACTCACGTCTGTCTGATGTGGAAAATGCTACATACTACGATCATCAGATCAGTGGATACAAGTGCAATTAGTCGTCGACACATGCATGATGATCGAGTATTGATCGAATATGGTTGGTTACTACTATATGCGTATTATATATCACGCCTAGCTAACAATTACCACTAGGTAGCTGCTTCATTCTCAAGAAAAAAAAAACAGTTTTACTACGTACTACCTAGTAGGAGTTAGTTAATTAATTAATGAAAGTATGAAACCAGGTTATCGTCTGCTCTTTCAATATTTTTTTTTTTCAGTTTGAGGCTCGAAGAAGAAGAAGCATGAATAATTAATGATCTAGTAGTTAGTAGCATGCAGCTGCGTAATGATAGAAAATAGTAGGTGGAATTATTGAAATCGTCTCCATTTTTTATTTGCGAGGATTGGAATTATTGAAATCTTCAGGTCGGCACAACAATATGTGCAGTTATTATTAATTTACACGATGTTCTTCGTCCCGCCTGCTACTACTGTATATCATTATACAGTATATATCAATCATGCACCACAAGTAAGCCACACGAGTTTGAGTTTTGTTGTGTCGACGACGTAATGCAGGGACGTGACGCGGGAGGTGGCGGCGGCGATGTCGAAGCTGGCCGGCACGCTGGCGCGCGTCCTCGCCGAGGCCCTGGTGCAGGGGCAGGAGCCGCGCTGCTTCCCGACGGAGGCGTGCGACGAGACGACGTGCTTCCTCCGGCTGAACCGGTACCCGCCGTGCCCCGTCTCCATCTCCGCCGCCGCCTTCGGCCTGGTGCCGCACACGGACAGCGACTTCCTCACCGTGCTGTGCCAGGACCACGTCGGCGGCCTGCAGCTCATGAAGGGCGCCAGGTGGGTAGGCCGTCAAGCCCATCCCCGGCGCCCTCATCGTCAACATCGGGGACCTCTTCCAGGTACATCACAATTATATTGTGCACGTTGCGTTTGTTTACATACGTTATACATATTCCGACACGCACATACTATATACACAGCCGCGCGCGCGCGACACGCACGCACGAGAGCTAGCGCTGTTCTGGTCCTGCGTGCGTGTACTGCTGCATCGATCACTGCATGTACTACCACTGCATGCACTACTACTGCGTGTACTCTCACGAGTGGATCGTATAAATGGTTCTCTATGATTATAAAAATGATACTTTAGCGACGAGGAATGCCAGCTGCTAACCATGCAAAAAGTCTAGCTCGTGCTCAAGGGACAGGGAAACATTGCAGTACGAGAGCTGACCTGTCCATGCGTGAGAGGCCCCCACACAGCCACATGGTGTATCGCAGCCTTTGCGAGGCAACCAATGGGGGAGACCACGCTAGTACAGCTGCTATATGGAGTACTTAAGTGATCCGCCATTAATCCAAAAGAAGAGAGGTTATAGATCTAACCTTACTTGCAATGTACGTACTTACTCTATAGTATACTAATTAGGACATGCATGCTAGCTTATTAGGAATGAGCTAGCAGCATATGTGTGCCGTACGCAGCATCACGTGTGTCAGCGTGTGTTTTACAATCTGTCATGAGCATCATGCAACGCATGCATGTTAACCTTAATTAATAAGGTGTGCCTTTTTTTTATTTTTTTTGTGTGGTTTACATGCATCTTGAAGGCATGGAGCAACAATAGATACAAGAGCGTGGAGCACAAAGTGATGACCAACGCGACCACGGAGCGCTACTCCGTGGCCTACTTCCTTTGCCCGTCCTACGACTCCCCAATCGGCACGTGCCAGGAGCCTTCGCCGTACAGGACATTCACCTTCGGGGAGTACAGGAGCAAGGTGCAAGAAGATGTCAAGAGGACCGGCAAGAAGATCGGGCTCCCGAATTTTCTCGTCTGATGTGCTCGATCGACATATATACTACAGCCTTGTGCGTACTACTACTAGGTTTTTGGACCATGTCAACGCATGTTCCTTAATTTATGTATACCAACAGAGTGTGCAGTCGGAAGTGCAGTGTGATTATTGGTACATTAATTAGTTACTAATTTGTAGCTTAATTAGATGTAGCTAGCTAGCTTAATTACAAGAAAGTAGTAGGATCGTTGCTGTTAATAAGGTGCTGATCGTGTTGTACGTTGCAAGTTGATGGCGATTTATATATGTTTGTTCACATATAAGAAGTAGTGCTCCATTAAATTTTGCACTGGTAGCTTGCTCTTTGAGGTTGACATTGATATTCCCTACAGTCACAAATATGGTATTGTTTAAAAGTTCGATATCTTCGTATGGACCGCAAATTATATATGTTTCTCTACTCCTAAATGCTAGGCTCCTGAGTCCCTTGATGGCATCATGTCGGAGCAGTCACATAGGGGAGTTCTTCTAGTGGTAATCATGGCAATATAAATTACATGGAATGGCCCTCAAGGTTCCGCGGGTAGCGGGAGCACAACAAGTGGTGCTCTGATGTTAGAGCATGATGATGCCACCTCTTCCATCAACGGCAGCCAGGAAGAAAGGATGTTGAAGATGATATCGTCGGAGGAATTTTCATTCATTGACATCATCTTGAGGCGATATCGTCGGAGGCAACTGCTTTGGAATCGGAGGCAAACTGCTGGGCGGTAAATGCCTAGATGTTGTTGTTCACGGAGAAAAAAAAAAGGAGAGCAACAGCTAGCGCTGGGATAGTATGGTCTGAAACTCTGAATAATACAGGGAGTGCCTGTGCTTGTGGTTTCACGGCACAATACATATTTATATAGTTCACATTGATCTAGGAGTGGGTTATTAATTTTCCCCCCTCTTTTTCAAAAAAAATATATAAAAAAGCAGCATTGTTGTCCGACGAACCAAGTAGATGGTCACAAAGCTTTGCCCACGTCGCAATTTGTAAGGGAAAAAGTTTTCATCGAGCCGGCGAATTTTGTCACGGTCAGTCAGGGATGATGTGCCAAACAAATAAGGACTAAGCTGAAAATTTTTGGAATTTGGATTTCCTCTCTCCACTGGAATCAGGAGTTATGAACTGGCATAATTGAATAATAAATTGACTTGGAACAAACCTACCATGTCTTATATTTCACGAGAATGAAGAAGATATCAAGATAACAATAAGGTGATGAAATCTACTCTAGTTCAAACTGTTTGCCCTGTCAAAGGTGTACAAATGGTGTTTTAAGGCTTCAACTCCAACTAAACGTCTAAACCATAGCTGATGGATCTGACTAAACACCGGGAATCTATACCTGGATGGAAGAAAATAAATCATTCTACTCAGCCTCCTTGTTTGTTGGTGTTCAGTACTTCCTCCGTTTTTATTTGACTGACACTCACTAGCTCAAGAATGAGCCACGAAACGTATAAAGAGGTAGTAGTATATCTTTTTCTTTCCCTACCACGTTGACGCTTGCTGTCGTTTAGTAGTATATCTTATTTCTTCATTCGTTTCAAATTGTTTTGTATTTCTTAAAAAATATTTTATTTTCCATTATCCATTTATTTATTTAAATGCCATGAATATTACTTATGGAACCAGAACATTCTTCCTGCAAAGTTACAAATGTCTGGTTCATGAAGCTGAAATAATTTTCTTGCAAAGCTAGAATATTTTTCTTTCAATCGAGAACATTTTCTTGTAACATTGTCTTTGTGACAAATATTTTTTCATGAAAGTAGAGTTTTTGCTCATAAGTAGGGACATTCTTATTCTAATTTATAATATTTTCTCAAGAAGGCAAAAACATTTTAATTTGTTACTGAAGGTAGAATATCTCTCTTATAGCATTGTTCTTTTGAACATAGAACATTATTATTTTAGAAAAAAAACTAAACCACGAAATTTTGAAGATGTTCACATATAACATAGAACAATCCATGTGGAAGGTGAAAGGAGGTGGCTGGAGAAATTTTGAAGATGTTCACATAAACAGATTACGTTTAACCAGAGCGCCTCCAAAGGCTCAAACACTCCTGCTCCACAATTCTTTAACCATAGCGCTTACAAAAGAGAAATGGTAGGAAGGATGCTAAACGGATTACGTTCCAACTAAGCAACATAACTCTAAACTTTTCTTGCAAACGAGAAGGAACTTGAAACTTTTTAGAATGAGAAAAGTCTATATAACCCTTAAGCTATCAAGGGTTGGACATATATAGCCCTTCAAATTACAAAATCGGATATTTAACATACTAAACTTTTAAAAACCGAATAAATAACCTCAAAAACGATATCGGAAGGTGATTTTGTTAAGGTGGCATGCCACCCTAGAAAGTCATGTCAGCCACGAATCTGACTCTCTCTCTTCTCCTTTGGTGGATTTGCAGCCCTCGCCAGCGAGCTATAGATGGCCAAACGGGCGGCACGGCACGGCACGGCCCGGGCACGGCACGCCAAGCACGGCACGACTAAGCACGGTTACATAACCGTGCCGTGCCGTGCAGCACGCCGTGCCCAGCTCTAGGCACGATGCCGGCACGGTTAAACTTTGGCCCATCCGGGCCGTGCCAGCCTGGGCACGACCAGGCAAAAACCACATCATCAAGATAGCAAATCACAGGCAATTTAAACACATAGGAATCTGATGAATTTGAGCCGATGTAATGGCTGTCTCGTTAAAAACCTATCTAAGTAAAACTCACACATCGAGAAACCTTAGATAGTAAAAGAGTACAGCCAGGTTCATATAATTACTTAAGTTCAACAAGTTTATCACAAATCAGTCACAAGTAGAGAATACATAGTCACACAGGGCTCAAACACGACACGCAGGGCACAAGCTCATTACAATTTACAATGCCACACGGCTCAAATTCATTCTCCGTCAAGAAACAGCTCTTCAAATGCATCCACCATTGCTTTGTCCTCGGCGGTGTGTTGCGTCCTAGCTTCTGCTTGTTCCCGGTCTTTGACTAGGGACAACATCTCCACAACGCTGGAACCAAGCCGACGTCGTCGCTCCTCGATTACCCTGGATACAAGGCTAAATGCAGATTTTGAACTCACAGTTGAGACAGAAACAGATAAAATATCTTTTGCTAAGATAGACAGAACTGGATAAGTTATTTTACGGTCACGCCACCAATCCAAGATGTCAAAATCATCATCAAATTTCTGGACAGTGTCACTATCTAGATATGATGACAGTTCTGTACCAGCAATCCCAGCATTAGTACTTGCTGCATGAAGCAAAGCAGTATCAGATATTCTTCTAGACAGTAGGAAGGGGTTGGATGATCCAGTACCAAGCTCCATAGGATTGGCACCAAGGCCAGGAGCATTAGGAAGACCAGAGTTGTCTGTACCTGAACAAAACACCAAATTCCATGCATATTTGCTCTTACCTTCGCCAGGGGTAGAGTTAGAAGCTCTCTGCATCTTCACACCACCAAATTTGTCATCATATTTCTTAAACAAATCAAACAGACCAGCCCTCACAGTTGTCAAATATGCAGAGTAATTCTTATGAGTTAGCTTAGATAACAGAAAGAACACATTATTGAAACCTCTCAACTTAGCTCTAGGATCTAATATGAATGCAAAAGCATAGAGCAGAGGTATTTCTTCCTAGTACTTTATGAACTTATCTTTCATAGAGACTACAGCAGGTCTAAGCAAGTCATTATTCTCATATTCATTCAAGTGTGTAAGCATGCTTAGAATGTGATGCAACGTCAAAGGGGATGTATGGTAGTATACACCAGACATGACAACAGTAGAATCATAGAACTTTTCAAGAAATTCTAATATTTTCTCACCTACATACCAATAATCACTAGTTAAAAGTGGACCCTCAAGCCTTGGGGGGTAGTGGGTCTGTATGAATACATCAAAGGTGCTCTTGTAAGGTATGAGATGCTTTAGCATGAGATAGATAGAGTTCCATCTCACATCATGTCTAAACCAAATTTACGAGGGCGTACATTCATAGCAATACAGAAAATTTTGTATGCAGCAATCCTTTGGTTGGATGAGTTCAAAAAGGATACGGCAGTTCTAAAATCCTCAAGGTAAGGCTTTAGTTCCTCAAATGCAGACTTAACAAACATGTTAATGATATGACAAGCACAACGTTGATGCATTAATAAATGGCCAACATAACCAAAAAGTATAGGTTTAAGTGTGTCCATTGCTTTAGTGTTTGAAGATGCATTATCTAAAATGATGGAGAGTACCTTATCAATTAAGCCATACTCCCCTAGCACAGTTGAAATACGCTCTGATATGTTGCTAACAGAGTGAGAACAATCAATTAGCCTCATAGCAAGGATCCTTTTTTCTAATTCCCAATCAGAATTAACAAAATGTGCAACTACACTGAGGTAGTCCTCCTTAGCATTTCCAGACCAAATATCAGAGGTTAATGCAACACATGAAACAGATTTCAACTTTTCAACAAGTTTAGCATGTTGTTCTTTGAAATATTTTTCAATATCTCCAGTGGTTGTTTGCCTAGAGACATTAGCATGCCTAGGATTATGAGCAATCTTAATGTATTCCTCAAATGCATTAGATTCACCAAAACATAATGG
Organism: Paspalum vaginatum; assembly: GCA_030272315.1. Classification (NCBI taxonomy): domain Eukaryota; kingdom Viridiplantae; phylum Streptophyta; class Magnoliopsida; order Poales; family Poaceae; genus Paspalum; species Paspalum vaginatum. The sequence goes on from CM059015.1 coordinate 10,344,264, forward strand.
AAGATCTAATCTAGCAATCAAACGGCATAACTGCACACAAGCAACATCTGCAGAGTACTCCCAATTAGAGACAGTTCCATCAGCATTGAACCTAAGCATAGACTGATGCCCAGAACGGCCAATACGCAGTTTGCATTTCTCTGCATGACAACTCAAATGACCAGTACCACCTGAAGAACGAGCACTAAGCTCCTTCTTGCAATAATGGCAACGAGCAGCTACCCTTACCTGCACGCCATTCACCGTTTCAAAGATTTCATCCATGTCATCTCAGACGGGTGAAGTGGACTTCCTCTTCCGCCCGGTGCTCATAGTCGTGGACGTAGTCATAGCCGCGGCACCACCAGGTTCTCCATTGGCCTCGGGCTCAACCCTTTCAGGTACATTGCCGAGGTCAATTGGAGCCTCGTGAGTGTCGCTGAATTGATTGGTCCGACCATCATCCACGTCGTCTGGCACCATACCCATCAACACGAGTTCATGGTTGGTGGAGGTTGGATCATATCGACGCTCCATGGCCGGCGCGCCGGTTTCTCACGGCCTAGAAGCAAAACATGGAGAACAGAGGATAGTTTAGTAGACAAATCCAAGAAAAAACCGGCAAGAGTGGACTCGATGATGGAGAACAGAGAGTGCGAGATGTACTAACCGAGGCCGGAGCACCGGTTCCGCCACCAACCAAGGCCCACGAACAACGTGTAGACGAGTAAATCCGGCAACGACTGAGGAGAGCGAGATTAGAGGACAGAGGAGAGTGAGATTAGAGGATAGAGGAGAGTTAGATTAGATGGCCAAACGGGCACGGCACGACCAGCGGCGGCGCAGATGATAAATCCAGTCCAGCGCTCACCGGAGAAGATGGTGAATCGATGGATCTGTGTCACGTCATCACGAGAGTGCAAAGGGAGGAGGACTAACAACTTACAAATGACGGCGAGGGGTGGAGATGCGAAGATCCTCATCGATCGGAGACCGATGGGGTAGAGATCTGCAGATCCTCGTCGTCCGGTGAGCGGCGAGGGGTGATCTGCAGATCCTCGTCGTCTGGCGAGCAGCGAGGGGTGGAGATGCGCCGATCCTTGTCGACCGGAGACCGGTGGGGTAGAGATCTGTAGATCCTCGTCGTCCGGCGAGCGGCGACCGATGGGGTGGAGTGGAGAGGGGGCGGGGGCCGGGGCGGTGCGGCGGCTAGGGTTCGAGCGGCGTGGCGGCTAGGGTTCGAGCGGCGTGGCGGCTAGGGATAGAGCGGAGCGGCCGAGCGGGGAAATGGGAATGGGGGCTTGGGTTTCCGCCGGGGCTGCGGGGCTTTTATACCCCCCGTGCCGTGCCGTCGCGGGCCTAGCGGGCCTGCCGTTGTATCTGTGCCGTGCCAAGGCGGCCCGCCGTGCCTCACTTGCGGCCCAGGCACGACACGGTACACAGGCCGTGCTGGCACGGGCAAGATAGGCCCGTGCCGTGCCGGCCCACGGCACTGCGAGGCGGGCCGTGCTTCGTGCCGGCCCGTTGGGCCCGGCCCATCTAGCCATCTATATAGTAAGCGAACTCACCAGAGCTACAGCTACCGCCAGCGACACGCTCACAAGAGCTGCACCCGCGCGCCAGCCAGGGCGTGCTCCACAGAGCCGCATCTACCGCTACCGACGCACGCTCGCCGGAGATGCTAGCTGCTGCAGGTACCCACGCGTGCTCGCCAGAGCTGCTACCGCGGCAGCCGCCGCCTCAACCCGTATGAGCGCGTCCACCTTTGTTCGCTCGCAATGCCACCACCCTTCGATTCCATTTGAGCTACAGACGCCACCTGCCCGGGGACTCACCCGCCGTTCAGCTGCCCCCATCCTCCTACGCGGTCACGCGCAGAGTGTTCTGCTTGAGCTCTTGCCTGTATGAGCAACAAATCCGCAAGAGGAGAGGTGAGGACTGATGAGCCCAGATAAGCAAGGGAGGTGCCGTGGTGGTGGCAGGGAGAAGAAAGAGGGTGTGAAAAGAGAAAGCAACACTTACATGTGGCCCTATGCTAGCGTGGCATGTAATGCCGCCCACCAAAACTACTCGGGGCTCTTTGTCTGTTTTTTGAAAGTGCAGTGTGTATGTATTTGATTATTGACAGCTCAGTGGTTATATAAACTTTTTTTTTTGGAATCGTAAAAATTCACCATGTTGGCATGCTGCGCCTGTGTTCCTTATCTTAGAAAAAAGAACACATCGTTGCATTTCCCGGAGTTCTTCTTTTTAGCCCTAACGGTTTATTCTTAATTATATTACACATCAAACAATCCAGGACTGAATGGATAAAAGTCGAACCAGCAGGCGTCGTCTTGGGGCATGCCTGCTACCTCGATGAACTTTGAAGACGTAGTAGCGTGCTGCGTAGACGTGACGGCGGGTCGACGGCAGATGAGCAACCCGTTGCAGGAGCTGGTGATGTAGATTTCGACGGGGGCGGCGGCGCTTGGGACGATGAAGAGGTCAGGGGCGAGGTCGTGGTTGGCGGTGCCATGCAGATGGCTGTAGCTCAACTTCTTGTGGAGCTCGTTGCAGAGGAAGAAGCCGGAGATGGAGTTGCCAGCTCTGCTCCGCGAGAAGTTGGTGTGCATGAAGTGGTGCTCCGATGTCAGTGCACGCCGCTGCTTGCACACGAGCCGCGCCCGGGCCACATGCTTCGTAGGAAGCCATGCGAGATGTTGGGTATGAGGTCGTCGGACAATAGTGTCGCTCCTGCCATTTTAGATTCAGAGAGCAGCGAGGCCAGCTGGAAAAGCAGAGATCTGGGAAGAGGCCATTTCAGATCCAGAGAGCAGCGACGCCCTTTGAAATTTGAATAGTGTATATGGTTTATATATAAGGAGCCTATTAGGCCGGCAATCGTATTTAGCTCTTCGAATGAGGACAAACAAAGCTAGATATGCCACGTAAACCTTGTCTGGTGGATTCGTTGAAAAAAGAAAAAGCTAATAGACCATTTCTTAGTGGACTACTGTTGATGTCGCCGAGACGGCTTAGCCAACGTTGGTATCTACGAGAACCTTGGACGGCAACATCGCGCTGGCTCATTGTGTGGACAAGGTTCCCGCTGTCTTGACATTGCTACCATTTTTTTTTTCTAGCTGGAAACATGTTGCAATATATAGTGGACGCCATTTAGTGCTTGAGTGTATGTCTATTACTTGTTGGGCCGTGTAGTCAAAGCTAGGCCTTATTTTTATGGGCTCAGATTGCATCGTATGTTATGGAAAAGGTCCTTTTGACCCCTCAACATACTCAGGTTTGATTTCCCTCCCTGATCTATAAAACCGAATGCTAATCCGTCCTCGTCTTTAAAACCGGTTTTTTTTTTGCTTCATTGGCGATTTAGACCACGTATGTGTGGTGCCACATTAGCCATGATATGTGGCGCCGCGTCACCCATCCTACGTGGCACCATGTTAGTCACAAAATCGCAATGGAGTAAACATAATTCAAGTGTACCAAATAAACTTTATCAGAAAAACACAATGCAAATATTTTTTTCTACAACTTTAACCTGTATATATGCTACCTGACAATTTGTTCGATGAGTAGGTCGTGAACGCCATGAGTGACTGCAACATTTGAGCGTGCCAATAAAGGGCACCTCCAAATATCCAGTAATAGAGTTGATCAGCTGCTATTTGTATTGCACCTTATTTTATATGCTCCACTTGTAAGATTTTTCTACTTTATTTTTTTCCTCCTCTTTTTGAGTCCCCCTTTGGTACATTTTTTATTATCCTCTTCCTCCACTTAACAAAGAGAGAAAATTCCTTCTATGCCACCGAAAATGATAACAATTCCTTCTATGCCATTAGAAATTATGCAAGTACTTCTATTCCATATTTGGAGTACCTATGTGCCATCACTGTTACTTTTGAGTGTAACGGCTGTTAGTTTAGGAAGGAAAAGACCATTTGCCCCCATGTCTACAAATTTCTTGCATGCCATTGAGCGAACAAATGGTCTACAAATTCCTTCCATGCCATTGAGCTATTGAAATATGATATTGCCCTCATTCTTTTGCCATGAATGGTAAACAGGTACATAAACATGATTTTATCTAAAAATCATGACTAGACAAAATCATAATTGCATCATATAAGTATTACAATATTGATACAAAATCACAACAGCGTCCATCCACATTATCACAACAGCATCCATATAAAGGTGCAGCAGCCACACATCATCCATTCAGACCAATGTTTCTTTGTCTACAAACTATACAGGTGCACTCACATCAGCTAATAAGTAGGTCTCACATAACATGTTTTTGGTCCACACTACAGGTGCATACAGCATGAAAGAGTGACACAAAAGAGCTAAATGGTCTCTCATTTTGTCTCGCACTTCCTAAGCAAAAGAACGGCAGCCTTAAGTTGCACCAACCAAAAGATAAGTACTTAAGTACTCGCAAAAGAAAGGCATGCACCACTATATACACAGTAGCACATGCCACACAAAAGAGGAATAGAACAGCTGCAAATTTAAGTCTGGAAGTTTCCTCTTGCTCCTCGTGTGTGCAGCAGGACTTTGCCTTTGAGGTGTCTTGCTTCCAGTAGACATTGCTGGACTATCAGGTCGCACTGGAATTTTCTTCTTTTTCTTCCCTTGTGCCTTTGCCTTCCCTTTACCCTTCCCTGTAGCCTTCTTTTTTTTCTTTTGTAGGCATAGAGGTGCATGTGGTGGTGTGGTTTGACCCAAAGATAGCACATGGTACTCAATGAAAAGTAGCTCAGGTTGGTTTGAGCCATGTGCAGACCTAAACAAGAACAAACAACATTGAGCATGCAGTGTATGTACACATGTAAGAAATATATATTGAGCGTGTACCTGAGAGAGTTTGAATCCATGCTAGTTGATGCACGTTGGCTGCAATAGAAATGCTCAATTAAAAACAGCAGCAATTGTTATGTAAGAAATCAGATTGCCAATAGAAATGTTCAATTAAAAACAGCAGCAATTATTAAAAATAGCAATTGTAATGGAATATACACACCTAGGTGGAAAATGCATTGCTTTAGGCACTGAGTCAATAGGCACAATGGTGCTCTCACATGATGGTTCACTTTTTTTTTTCTTCTTTGGTGGACCCCTTCATTGTATGAAAAAATAGAGATTGCATGAAGGCTACCGTCGCTATTCATACAGTTATAACAGTTGTGTACAGCAAACAACACAGGGCATACCTCTCAGCTAGCATAGCTGCTATGTCCTCAGGGTCTCCATTCTTACAGTTGTACCAACGGTGGCCATAATTCTTGCAAATAGGGCATTGGTGTGATCCTTTCCTTTTAGTTGTGCTTCCACCAGTCTCCATACACCCTTTGAACCTTTCATTATGTCTTCTTCCTGCAGTAGATTTTAAGAGTAGGTGGGTGCATGAAAAAACCATAGTCAGATTCAAAGCCATTGGTTCTTGTCAGGTATGGCTGGAATGAGAGTTTCATAAGCAACTCTGAATTTCTGAGTTGAGTAACACATATCAACATATTTCTCTAAAGGTTCCCTAAGAGATGTGATGAATGCAATGACATGTTTGCAAGGAATGCCTGTGAGTTCCCATTTTTTACAAGAACATGTTCTTGTATCTAGTTTGACAACACATTTGTACCCACTGCCTCCCTTTACAGACACCTCTGCAACAGCATCCCCACTTCTCTGTACACCCATATCCAAGTTACGGCTTTGCTCCTTCAATTCCTTCGTGATATGTGGCAGAATTACCCCTTCAAAGTTATGTGATATTGTTCTTCTAACGTCCCACTTATTCATGATAAGTTGCTTGATTTTGTCCATCAAGTCATCAAGATTCAAGCCCTTGTACTTCTTGATCCAATTGTTAAAGCACTGTTCAAAATTGTTGGTAATATAGTCAACTTTGCAATGGGTCCAAAATTGACTCATTGCCCATATCCTAGTATGGTTTCTCCTTATGTAGTCCATTGCTTCAGGCTTAGCTTCATCCATTGCTTTCTAATGTTTCTCAAAAAAGTAAGGGCTCCATGAATATGCTGCTGCCCATAGATGGTCATCAAATATCTTCCCAATATACCTTTTCTTGATGTTCATCACCAAATGTAACATGCATTTCCCTATGTTCTGCAGTTGGGAACACTTCCTTCACTCCCTCCATTACTGCTGCTCCAGCATCCGTACATATTGCTAGCCCTTCTGGTGCCCCAATGACATCTCTAAGCCTATGCATAAACCAGTACCAATTCTCATTTGTTTCTGAGTCTATTACTCCAATAGATAGGCATGAAACCGGATCGGATACGGACGGATATAATTATTTGTTTTTCAGATTCGGTTCGGATACGTGTAGTGCCGAAATGCGCCGGATATTGATATATACCTCGTATGCATAATAATATCTAATTTTTAGTCTTCGGATACAAATACGGATCGGATATTAACTGTTCGGATTCAGATATCGGACGTACCATTTAGTCTCTGAACCTCTCGGGACAGATTATCCGGTAGATAATATCCGTCCCGCTTTCATCCCTACCAACAGCAACCGGGTACATCCAGTTGTGTTCATCTATAGCTATTGCATATGCTAGTTGCCCTCGTAAACCTTCCAGTCAAAAATATGCTATCAATTGCTAAGTATGGTCTGCATCCATTGAGGACACCATCTATGCATAGTTTCATTGCAAAAAACAATCTATTAAATTTGATCTTCCCCTCTACTGTGTGATGATCAATGACCACATAACTACCAGGGCAAAGACCTTTCTACTTCTTTCTTAAACCTAAACAGATTATCAAAACTGTTGTCTCAACTGCCAAATAATTCAGTTTGGGCTAGGCGCATACCATCAAATACTCTTTTGTAAGGTAACTCTACTTTGTACTTGTCATTTATCCTCCATTGCAATTCTTTTGGCCCAACTCTTAAATCCTCCATAAGCCAGTCCTTCACTTGTTCACAAATCCAAAATTGTGTTGCATTCTTCACATTCTTACTCCTTTTGGCACTAGAACATTTACTGTGGGCGAGGGTTCTTTTTCACATACATACAATTCAGCAAAACAATTATCAAATGCGGCAAACCAAAACCAAAGAGACAATATGCAGCAAACCAAAAATAGGAAAAATGTTACCTTACTGTTGTATTGTCTTTCATTATAGAAGCATGCAACCTCCATCTACACCCTTCTTCTTTCTTCCTTGAACAATATGCCCTCAACCTCCCTGGGTCACTCTTTTCAGTGTCAAACTCAAATTCATGTTTGATAGCATGCTGAGATAATGCCAACCTAAACTCTCGCATGTTGGGATATATGTTGCCTACACTCATTGGAGGGTCATTTCTATCATAAGCGACAATTGGCAAAGGTGGCAGAGGATCTTTCCCAATTAAGGCATCCTCTTCCTCATAGTCTTCATCAGATTCAGACTCAGACTCATATTCAGATTCACTAATTGCCTTGTGAGTAGTTAAGTACAAGCCTTCATCATCAACACCCACGTGTTCATTTTGTGGTTGAGGATTTGCCAAATAACCATCATCGTCATCATCATTAGTAAGCTTGCGTAGGATGGCTTGTTGTAGGCTCAGTGGGTTCACTTATTGTAGGCTGAGTGGGATGGATAGTTATAGACTCAGTGATCTGGCTAGCTTGCAGCAGAGATGGACATGCCATAGATAGGGGTGCATGGGATGTCAAGAGATTCTGAATTTTCTAGGAGTGTAGCAATCTAGGAATAGGGACATCATCTGTGGGCTCACTATATGAGATGGTCATGTGGATTACTTTGCTAGTAGCATGCTTCCTAAACATTTCAAGGAGTTCTTGATCTGTTGTGACTTGTGGGATGGTTTTTTGGAAATCATCATGGTAAAAAACATGCACAATCTCATTATAGCTATGGGGGTACTGATCCACAATTTCTTCGACAAAGTCTTTAAAATTGCATAGATCAGAATCCACAACCTTAGTGATCTTAAAGTATGAAAAATCTTTTCTACTCTTTAAAATTGCATAGATCAGAATCCACAACCTTGGTGATCTTAAAGCATGAAAAATCTTTTCTACTCTTTTTAGGATTGCCGGTAAGTCTGATTTTCAGCAGGTAACTTGAGTCAGGGTCCATCCTGTGAATCATGGACCATCAAATCTATGCATACTACAAACATTTTTAACATTCGTAGTACCAGATGCTCATGCCTCAAATATAGTTGGATGAGACCAGCTTACCCTGCAGGAAGCCAAGAAGTGTCTGGGCTTTGCCCCGGCGTCACCATGCCTTCCTCTCCTGCTTCCTTCCTTTGCTCTAAATGATCCACAACATCACCAGGCTTGGCTTGCGGCAGGAGTCAGTCGCAGCCACAGGCACACAGTTCCACGGTCAACGAATCCTGCAGGGAGGAAAGCCAGTGAGGATACGGAGGGATTGAGCGATGAAGAGAGTCTCACATGTGGTGGGAGGGAGGCAATCACTGAGCAGACATATGGGAGGGAGGCACTCACGAGCAGACGGTGGGAGGAGGTGCGCTTCAGCTTCCACAGCAGGCGGCTCTCGAAGGTCGCTACAACGCAGCTCGATGCGAGGGCCGGGGCGGCTCGATGCGGGCGTCGGGGCTGCTCGATGCGGACAGTCGGGGCTGCTCGCGAAGGTCACTGCGGGGCCGCACGCGGAGGCGCCCGGGGTCAGGGGCGGAGGCGTGCTGGTGGAGAAGGCTGTGGGCTCAGGAGGCGACGGACACGCGCGGGGTCGGGGCCGCGCACGAGCGCAGACGAGGCCGCGGGCCCAGGGGCCGAGGCGCGAGGGGTCGGGGGCTCTCGCGAGGGTGGAGGAGACCGCGGGCACCCGCGCAGTCGGGGCCGCCACCGGCCGATGAGAGGAATCGCCTCGAGCGGGCCTTCTTGATGTAGGGTTTGTGGTGTGGGGAACGAGAACGATGTGTTTCTGTCCACGAGTTCGACCCACTCAACAGACGCGCGAGGGCAAAATGGCCATTCTGTAAAAGTATGCCTACTGGTTTGACGTCGTTGGTCTGTAGACTCACGGCGATGGCATGTAGGTACTCCAAATTCTAAACTGATGTCATAGAAGTACTCGCATAATTTCCAATGGATACATAAGGAATTGTTATAATTTTGGATAGGCATAGAAGGAATTTTCTCTAACAAAGACCCCCCATCCTTGTCTAGCCCAATCCTCCCCCACACCGTTTCTATTGCACTACCATCCACCGTTGCTGCTCCTCTTGTATTGGCCCCCACTCGCCGTTCTCTTCTCTCCTCGCCCACTATAACTGTTGTTCCTGTCCACCTAAGCTTTACAATGGCATGAGGCATGTGTCGTGACTCGACTGGATCATAGTGAGGCCAGTTTCAAATTTCAGCTCCACGCTCGAGTTAGAGTTTACTAGACAAACTAAACTAGTCTAAAAGTTATATTTAATTTAAAATAGGAAAAATGATTAATTGAAGTGATCATTGTATGTTTACAATTCAAACTTCATAAAATTCTAAGGCTAGTGATACAGAACTCTAGAAAAAATTCCAGAGAGGGAGTTGGAGCTACACTAAACATACTCAAAGGGCTTTTGAGATTATAGATACCGGGATGATATACCCATATAGGACCGCTTGTGGACTTCATAAAAAGAATACATGAACAATGTCCGTGCAAATAATGCTTAAGTCATCACGCTATTTACTACATCTTCTTAATAATATATGACCTTTTTTAGTTCAATTGTGAACTAAAAAATCCATATATATTAATGACCGGAGAGAATGAAAAAAATATGTATATAACTAACGTCCCCGATGAATCAGCAGAATTTCTGACAGAAGCACTTGCGTGTGCCGCTCTCAAGCTTGCACTCGCCGGTAGGGAAGCCCTCTTTCTTGCATATCTCGGCGCAGGTGTCGCTGTTGAAGCAGAAGCCGTCGAACTGATGGCTCAGCGACCGGCAGTGGATCTCGTCCTCCTCTTTCTCCTTCTCCTCCTCCTTAGGATCTATTATCTTTTTGGCATGCTTGGCATCGATCGTCCCAACCTCTGCATGCACCATATATACATTACAGGCTAGCATCGTTAATCGCAGTTGATCTCTATGGCATTACAATGTGCTTGCGCAGATCAGGCACCATGAGCAGGCGCGCGGCCACCTTAATCCGCACAGCTAGCTGTACGCTTAGAGGGCTAATGAGCATTTAACGTTACATGAGCTAATAATCACCTGCTACGACGACGAGGAACAATAAGAAGAGGACCACGCCGCGAGACAGTGCCATCTCTCTCGTTAGCCAAGAACGCGTCTGACGAATTGAACCTGCCCCCGACCTTGATGAAACGGCAATGGAACAGGAGTGATGCGAAATTATTGCGAATGGATACATTGAAACAGGAGGGCCGGGTTTATTATATGAAGAGCACGATGGCGTCGAGCTTAGATTAGACAGTGCTTAATTTTGGCGAGCGACGACGGCCTGGTGATGCTATATTTAGCAGCTGCAAATCTGGGCTTACGTGCCTTCTCGTTTTTGGAAGGATTACGGCGTTCAGGTACTGATTAAGCTGATTTGGCACGAAACGACGAATGCACCACAAAGGACAGTCGCATTACATCCACAATCCATTCGGAAAATTCAACAGCATCTTGGCTAATGAGTAGTAGTGCACAGTACCAACGGATTCAGAAGCAGAACAACAGTGGGGATGCTCCCGGCACCTACGAGCGTGGAGTTCATTATTCGACGAAAACACAGAAGAAACAAGAGGAACACAGGGACTGGCGCGGCTACAACGTCAGTAAACGCGCAGCCAACAGCATGGCGAAACGAATCGACGAGGAGAAACGGGGCGGGAGACGTGGGGAGGAGCACACGATGCAAGCAACGGCAGAGGAGGAGGAGGTGGAGGACCAACAATAACAATGGTGGTCGCCTTGCACTAGTGCATCTGCATGGCGGCGAGCCGCCGGGCTAGCAGATCTTTTTGCAGAAGCACTTGCGGGTGCCGCCCTCGGTCTTGCACTCGCCACCGGGGAAGTTCTCGGTCCGGCACACGTTGGCGCAGTTGCTGCTGCTGACGCACAGGCCCTTGAAATGGTGGCTCTGCGACAGGCAGTGCCTCGCCTCCGCCACCTTCGTCGTCCCCATCTCTACATGCTATCGAGATCAATTATTTTTGCATGGTCATACAGTAGTACGTATACATATAAGAAGCAGCATTGAACACCGAGACACACGGCACCGCCGCCGGGAATGATTATGAGGCACCTGTGGCGACGAGGAGGAGCAGGAAGACGAGGACGGGCGCGGCCATAGCCATGCGGCGCGAGAGTGCCATCTGCACGGCTGCACACAGGGGTGAGATCTCGATGGGCGCAGGGAGAGGGAGTGCAAGGGATGGCCACGGGTGGGAGCTGAGCAAGGGTTTATATAGGGTGTTGGCGGCACCAAATTAAGAAAATGGATGTGTTTAGCATGCTTAGCTTGCCCTCAACTGATTGATTATAGATAGCAAAACCTAAGCAGCTTCGTCAAGCATGAACAGTACACTGCTGTAGCTGTAGGCCTGTAGCCTTTCACGGGCCGAAACCGTCGACCTGATTGCAGGCAGCAGCAGGACGGGCACACCACGCGATGTACACGCTGCTGCCGCAGAAATGGGGACCCCCGATTCAGAATCAGAGTCAGAGCAGGGCACGGCCGGATTCCAAACCGGTAGCCAATGTGGAGGCATCAGTCGTGCGCGACTCCACGCCGGCATGGCTTAGCTTCTGCCAGATTCTTGGCTCCTTGCGGACCGACGCACGCATGAGTAGTCACGAGGCCTTGATCTGATCCTGAATTTCTGATCGACCGGCAAGCCAAGCAGGCTCGCGCGTGACTCGTGAGGCCTTGTTCGGTCGATCGCTCAACAGTGCCGTCGGGGAAAGGGTTGGACCACTGGTACAGCAGATCGCACTGCCGGAAGAAATCGAATCCCCGGCCAGTACTTGCGTGGTGAAATCGTGTATCCCATTCGGTCCATATATGCTTCATTCACAGTCTTTTTCACCTTCACCTCAGCCAGTGCTAATAGTGAAGTCCAGGATGTGTAGTGTAAGTGTTTAACTGAAAAAAAAAGGGCTAATCAGGCTTCTCCACGGAAGAAAACAAGACATCTCGTCCGGTCCAGGTCGGAAAATAATATGGACCGGAAGACTCTCGGCAATTAACACGGATTACGGCCCATCGTCCCGCAGCCTCTCATGGGCCATCTTCTAGCCGGCAGAAACAGGCTCTCATAAGAGCCCATTGCTAACGCACTGGGCCCATGTATATAGCCTGCTGATGAATGGCCCAAGTCAAGGCTCCACGCTCATGCCGTCCGGGCTGCGTTAAACGTCCTCGCTAGCTCATCGTTGAAAAAAAGGTTACACACGGTGCAGATTTGACGTGAAAGCAAACACTCTACTCCACTAGTATCTATCTATATGTGTGGGGTGGCCATGCATGCACGAAGCAGATAGATAGATGTTGGCAGCAGCGTGCCCACTAGACCGACCCTGCTGCATTTTTGCTTCGATGGTGCTATAGCTACGCTAATGCGTCCCGTTCTTTGCATGTCGTTGACGGGTGAGTTGCATGATATGAGCAGCGCACAAAGTAGTAGTCAGATAGTGGCGGCGCCGGCTTCTTTATTTGCCAGGTACCGCCACCACTCACTGAAGAGATCAGATAATGCACGCCGCACTAGCGTAATTCAACCGGGCCAAAAGAAAGAAAAAAAGTAAAGCAGAGATCAGATCGATTAGGGCCGGGAGGGGAGCTTTAATTTGTTCCGTCTCTCCGTCTCTGCTTGCTATATTGTTGGCATGTCGTTGGAGCGCGCTTTAGCTCCCTTTATAGTCTTTGTTGATGAGACGGTGCATGCAAGTACGGAGTATCTAGAAGGCCATCCATCAGGCTATAGACTATAGAGCACCTGCCTGGTAGTCAACAACTGTAACTCGACCAATGCAGTTTAATCACTAGTGCTCGATCGTGTCTGTCTTCACCGTCAGGTTTCGCCTACCGTACGTTTATTTCTGCGGTCTCCCCGCGCTTTCTACGCGGCCCTGGATGGCTTTGGCCTGCCTGCTTTGACGACGCGCCGGCCCGGCCCCTTTGCGCGTGGTTAGGTAGCGACAGCGAAATAAAGCCGGCCCCTGCCGGCCTCCCGCTCGGCAACGAACCTCTCTGCAGGACAGCAAGGGTCCGTCCCCACGCCCGGTCGCCTTTTGGAGCGCCATGCATCTGGTGGTGGCCCGGCGGCGGCACGCCACGTAGAGCGCACGAGTGGGTGGGTGGGCGGGCGGCTTTGGTGATGTCAGGTGCCGCCGCCCGCCGGATTGGATGGATGGAGGACATCAGTGCGGCCACTGCGGCCTATACATCTCCAACTGGCTGTGCCGTGCTGTGCCGGCACGCGGGCCGCTGGTGCTGCCCAGTCCACGGTTGCCCTTACACTGGGCCGGGCCGTGTCCGTGCCGTTGCTGCCGCTGTCAACTCGAGTACGCCGCTGTCGTCGACTGGGAACGAGTCGTCGTCGCCATCGCAGACTCCTTACAACCGTTGCTGTTTCTGACTCGAGCATGTCACCGCCGTCATCGCTGACTCAAGCGCGGACTTGAGCGCGCCACCGCCGTCGTGGAGCCGAGAAGCCGCACTCGTTCGCGCACCGGACGCGGCCGCATCGCCACCGCCGCTGGAGGCCTCCTACTCCTGCATCCTGCTTCTCCATTCTTCTCCACATCGCCGCTAGATGCCTCCTCCTGCCTTTCCTCCTTGGATGCGTGGACGGATCACGGCGGTCTCACTGCCTAGGCCGCAAGGGTGAGGGCGAGGGTAGACGACGCGAGGGCGAAGGGAGACGGGGAGGTGGGCCGGCAAGATGGTTCGGTGGCGGTGAGAGGCAGGCGCGAGGAGACGGAAGGGAGATGAGTCGAGACGAGGCGTCGAGGCAGCTGGCGGACGAATGGGGGAAGGAAATGTTAGGGTTAGGACGGGATGGCGCGCGGTATATATACTCTAGGGGAGTTGTGCGGGCCGATGCCGGGCTGGCCTGTTTACCGGGCTGTGCTCGTGCTTGCACCGCGGGCCTCACCCATGGCCAAACACGGCACGAGCACCAGTGCCGGCCCGACACGGGCATGGCGGCCGGCGGGCTGTGTCGGCCCTGGCCGTGTTTCGGCGTGGCAGGTCACGTGCCACCCGACGGCCAGCTCGTTTTGGACATGTATACGGTGGCCTCCTCTACTGAGGTAAACAGCCGTATCTCCGTCGGCGTCGCAGGGGATTGCATTGCATATCGGCGCTGCCTGCCCTGCCCATCACAATTATTCAGAGCCCTGCTTTGTTAGTGCGCCGCAGGGAGAGATAATAATTAAGGCGCATCGTTAGCTAGAGACGGGAATCAGGTTCTGCAGCGCGCGCTAGGTTTAATTTAAGTGTCGCGGCGATCGTGTGATTGTTAACTGGCCGTGCACGTACTGCGGATATGTTCTTCCTCCCACAAGGGATGCTAATTGATTTGCTTAGTTTTTAGCCGCCATCAGTACTCACAACGACAAGTGCTAACAACGAATATCTCAGAGCTCAGCTGCTCCATCAGTCACTGCATGCCGGTTTCTGTCGTCCTGCGCAATGCGTGAAGCGAAAGGTCAGCTCTGGATGCAGGGCATCAGTACGTACGAGCGGCGACCATGGTGGGATCGCTTGCTCATCGACGCCCGTGGTCCGGCACTGCACAGCGCGCGGCCGGTTTTCGCCGATGGATCTTGCACGTATGTATAACCTACGCCACGGCGCCACGCCACGCCATGTCCAGACGCTGCGCGAGCGCGACTCCTCCGGGCAAGGACTCGTGCAGCCGTGGGCGAGGGAAAAAGGTGGTAAAGAAAGAAGAGATGAAAAGCTGCGCACTTGCATGTGGCGTTGCACTTACGGTAGGTAACTGGCACCGACGTTCGTCTCGTTCATCTGAGTGCCCAATTGGCCATCGACGAGAAGCGCACTACCCATCGGTAAAAATCGCGGCCCAGCTGGTTAGTTATCTGTTCCTTTACATGCTCTAGTGGCATAGAGCATCGTGTCTCTATCGATCGAGCCCGGCCCGGACGAACTTTAAACGAGTTGCTTTACTGAGGCTGGTCAAATAAGTAACTAAGTAATCGGCAACAAATTAAAGCTACCCACAGCCCTGTCAAAGATACGTGGTCTGAGCTTGCTTGATGCAAACTCGCGTGTGTGTCCACGCAGCGTGCGAAAGCGCCGGTGCACGCGCGCGCTTGAGTTTCTTTCTTGTTCAACGCTTGCATGACAACAGCGAAATGCACTGTACAACTTTTTTTAGCTGTGTGGGTTGAGTCCATCCTCTCAACCTTCAAACAACGAAACGCTCCACTTTTTCAACATTATTCCCGAATTTGGGATGGTTTTGAGTGACGCAGCATCGATGCGGATGAAAGGATATATAAAAAATGACCAAGAAAGAAATTTGAATTGAACTACTAGTCAACTAAAATTTGAAACCCGTCAAACAAGCCAATTCACCTTATTAGTGTCTAAAAAGTGTGACTACAATTCTACTTGGTAACAAAACAATCTAGAGCTAACACTACATACTAAACAATCTACAGCTCTAGGAAATCCAGTCAGTACGAAACTTCTCTGGCTCCCGAGTGCTAAGTTGAATAGACCGGGCATATGAATTTATTTTTGCGCGTCATCAGGACTGAAAACTCCAGCTGCTTGAATCCTTTTGACTTTGAATAGACTGGACATATTCGATTGTTCTGTTGGTACAAGTTTTTTTTTTCTGAGTTTTGATTTCTACAAGTTTTTAATTTTGATTTTGAAAACCAAGTGTTCTTTTTGTTATACATACTTGTATTGAGCTATTTTAGTGAAGTTGGTTAAGCTGCTTTACTCTTACTACTCCATAGCACAACCACGGTAACCTATCAAATAAATCTCTAAATGCTCTTACATTTACAATGGGAGAAAATGAAAAATACTATCTAGTTTAGTTTATGTATACTTAGGGAAAAAAATAATTTCCTCTGTATGAATCGATTCCTTTTCTTTTAATTTGCTAATTAAAACAGGATAATAAAGCTATTGCCGACAGTGGATGCGATGTAGTCCACTCTCCCCGCCGCCACGACGACGAGAGAATTCAATAGAATCACGTGTTTCCCTGTCTTTAAATCGCCCCCACCGATCTTTCGGCGTGTCCGTAGTCTGCGATGTGTATCTATCGAAATGGCGTCTCTTCTCATGTCCCTGAAATAACGCAGCAGTGCAGAGTCAATTTAAAGGTGCGATAGCAGTGTAGCGGCATTGCACAACTTGAATAGAAGACGACGCTGAAGCAGATAAAAAGTAAGCCGGCCATGCAATTCCCGCCGCCAACAGGGCCACTGCGTACCCGCCAATGGATCGTACATCTGCGAGACGCTGGCCGCCGCCGCCGCCGCCGGACGTCATCCGGGCCTGATTGATAGACGGACCAAAACAAAACGCAGGGCAGAGTACAGATCATGCAGCAGCAACTCATGTCGCACGTGCAAGCATGCACACGCGCCCTGGAGCGAGGGGAGTTGGCGCGGCCGAAAGAGGCGGCGGCACACGTGCCCCCTGCCGCTGGCGGTTGACTTGGCTGCCAACCTACCATCACCATCCCTCACCCAACTCCGAGCCGAACGTGCAGTCCTGCACATAAAAATCTTTCCAGTCAGAAGCCACTGTATCTCATGAAACAAGTTATTGTTTATCACTAGGTATGCTTTATGAAATGATGTACGTATAGCTCTTTCATGTTTCCCCCCTGTCCATAGCATTTCACGGAATATAATCTTCCAAACGCACGGTTCTATTTTATTTCTGATAATACGGGCACAAAGGCAGCACTAATCCGGCTGGGGCAATATCCACTAATATCTATTTGCGATGCAGGTTCTGTCCTCAGAGTGGTCTGCTTTCGTGATAGTTATAATAATCATATCCATCAGAGCAGCCAAATGAGGAGAGAGGCGAGAGTGAGAAGGACAGTTAGGCCAATTTTGAACAGAGGTCAAAAGATTTCTGACCATGGATTCTTTCAGCAAGTTGAAAAAAGACAATCAATTCGCCGAAGAAAACTCGGGCCACCCACGGCTGAGTGCCTGCACAATCACAAGTCAAAACCGACGCACGCCACGCCGTGCCCCCTGCCCTGACCTCTCCCTGCAACACTAGTGTCCCATCGTCTCCCTCCCACATCACTTCCCTACCCCCACCCCCCGCCATTGTTGCTTCGGTTGCAAGCGCCAAGGTGCGAGATCAGCTTTACGCGCCAAATGGCCTAGATGTCGTAAAGGTCCTGAAAAGGCCAAGCAAGCAAGAAGCCTTCTCCCCTGCCCGGCGTTATCGCTGTACTGCATCCTTGCTGCCATGGAGCGATCCTTGATGCAACGCACCACCACATGGCCACGCCGTTTCTTCCTCTGCATGTTGGTCTTGATCCTGCTGCTCTTCCCGTCTCCAGTCAATTCCCTCAACCAGAGCTCCTGCCACCCGGGTGATCTTAAAGCCCTGGAGAGCTTCTCCAAAGGTCTCGACAGAGGCGGTGTCAGCGGCTGGGCCTTCCCAAACACGACCTCTGATGCGGCCAGCTGCTGTTCATGGCCCGGCGTCAGGTGCGATGGCAGCAGGGAGAGTAGTCTGGTTGGACCTTCATGGCCAGAGGCTGAGAGGCGAGCTGCCGCTCTCGCTCGCGCAGCTGGACCAGCTCCAGTCGCTCAACCTCTCCGACAACAGCTTCCGTGGCGCCGTCCCTGCGCCCCTGTTCCAGCTACAGAGGCTGCAACAGCTCGACCTCAGCTACAACGAGCTCTCCGGCACACTCCCAGACAACATGTCTCTCCCGCTGATCGAGCTCTTCAACATATCCTGCAACAACTTCTGCGGTGCCCACCCCACGCTCCGTGGTTCGGAGCGGCTCACCGTGTTTGACGCAGGGTACAATTCCTTTGCCGGGAAGATTGATACAAGCATCTGTGAGTCGTCTGGTGCAATCAGTGTGCTGCGATTCACGTCCAATCTCTTTGCTGGAGACTTCCCAGCAGGCTTCGGGAACTGCACAAAGCTCGAGGAGCTGCATGTCGAACTCAACAACATCTCTGGGAGATTGCCAGATGACTTATTCAGGCTGCCGTCTCTGAGAAGCCTGTCTCTGCAAGAGAATCAGCTCTATGGTAGAATGAGCCCAAGGTTCAGTAATCTGTCCAGCCTCGATAGGCTGGACATATCTTTCAATTTATTCTATGGGTACTTTCCAAATGTTTTTGGTAGCCTCCTCAAGTTGGAGTTCTTCTCTGCACAGTCCAACCTTTTCAGGGGGCCATTGCCTTCCTCGCTGTGCCATTCACCCTCACTGAAGATGCTGTACCTGAGGAATAATTCGCTGAGTGGAGAGATCAACCTCAGTTGCTCGGCGATGACACAACTTAGCTCACTTGACCTTGGCACAAATAAGTTCATTGGAACAATTGACAGTTTGTCGGATTGCCATAATCTGAGAAGCCTGAACCTTGCCACAAACAACCTCACTGGTGAAATCCCTTCTGGTTTCAGGAAGCTTCAGTTCCTAACATACCTCTCACTTTCAAACAACAGCTTCACAAATGTGCCTTCAGCATTATCTGTCCTTCAGGACTGTCCAAGCCTAACAAGCCTCGTGCTCACAAAGAACTTCCATGATGGGAAGGCCTTGCCGTTGACTGGGATACATGGATTTCACAATATCCAAGTGTTTGTCATTGCTAATAGCCATCTTTCAGGAACGGTGCCTCCATGGCTAGCAAATTTTGCACAGTTGGAGGTGCTGGATCTGTCTTGGAATCAACTGACCGGGAATATCCCTGCATGGATTGGTGATCTTAATTTTCTGTTCTATTTGGATCTATCCAACAATTCACTTACCGGAGGAATTCCGGAAAGCTTGTCAAGCATGAGGGGCCTGGTTACAAGAAACATCTCACGGCAATCCACAGAGACAGATTATTTTCCTTTCTTCATTAAAAGGAACAAAACAGGCAAAGGGTTGCAGTACAATCAGGTTAGCAGCTTCCCACCGTCTCTACTTCTCAGCCATAACAAGCTCACAGGTTCTATACTGCCGAGCCTTGGAAGCCTCAAGAACCTAAACGTATTGGACATCAGCAACAACCATATTTCTGGTACCATTCCTAGTACCCTGTCAGACATGTCAAGCTTGGAATCCTTGGATTTATCACATAATAATCTTACTGGAGGCATTCCATCTTCATTAACGAAGCTGAACTTTCTCTCAAGCTTCAGTGTGGCATATAACAATCTGAATGGTACCATTCCATTAGGAGGCCAATTCTCGACTTTCAGTAGTGCTGCTTATGAGGGTAACCCCAAACTATGTGGCATTCGCCAAGGTCTACCCAAATGTCATTCAGCTTCTGCTCCTACAGTGGCTGCAACAAATAAGAAAAAGAACAAGGTCATCATATTGGGAATAGCTATCGGTATTGCAATTGGAGCAGCAGTTGTTTTGTCTATTGCTGTTGTATTTGTGGTGAAGAGTACCTTCAGAAGACATGATCGTATAGTAAAGGCCGTCTCAGATACTAATCGAGCCCTTGAGTTGGCGCCAGCCTCACTGGTGCTTCTGTTTCAGAACAAGGATGATAAGGCATTGACCATCAGTGATATCTTGATATCAACAAATAACTTTGACCAGGCTAACATCATCGGTTGTGGTGGCTTTGGTCTAGTGTACAAGGCAACATTACCAGATGGAGCAACAATTGCTATCAAACGACTGTCAGGTGATTTTGGTCAGATGGAACGGGAGTTCAAAGCAGAGGTGGAAACGTTATCAAAAGCTCAGCATCCCAATCTTGTGCTTCTGCAAGGTTACTGCAGGATTGGCAATGATAGACTCCTTATGTACTCTTTCATGGAAAATGGCAGCCTAGACCATTGGCTTCATGAAAAGCCTGATGGTCCCTCTACATTAACCTGGCAAAGAAGGCTTCAGATAGCAAAAGGAGCAGCAAGAGGTTTGGCATACTTGCATTTATCTTGTCAACCTCATATTCTCCATCGTGACATCAAGTCAAGTAATATCCTTCTCAACGAGAATTTTGAAGCCCATTTGGCTGATTTTGGGCTTGCTCGGCTTATTTGTCCCTATGCTACACATGTGACAACTGACCTAGTTGGCACACTAGGTTACATCCCACCTGAGTACGGCCAGTCTTCAGTAGCCACTTTCAAGGGTGATGTGTATAGTTTTGGCATCGTCCTTCTGGAGTTATTAACTGGAAAGAGGCCTGTAGATATGTGCAAGCCGAAGGGAGCTCGGGAGTTGGTCTCGTGGGTTACACATATGAAAAAAGATAACCGTGAAGCTGATGTCTTGGACTGCACAATGTATGATAAGAAGTTTGAGATGCAAATGATGCAGATGATTGATATTGCTTGTCTGTGTGTAAGTGATTCGCCTAAACTGAGGCCATTAACAAATCAGTTAGTGCTTTGGCTTGACAACATTGGTGTGAGCAGTGATGCACCAAAATGAGGCAAGTTCAATAGCAGGCAGCAGCCATTGAGGAAGAGAAATCCTTGTGTTTAATTGATCCTCTCATGGACGAATTCTCTTCTCCAGCGAGAGATGTAAGATACGGCATGGTGATTGTATATTCAATAAGCATGCTTCATGGGAGTCTTAACTTTCTAATTGAATAACATAACCCCCAAAAAAACTTCTAGCTCTGTATGCAGTAGTACAATTTTTGGATGGTTTATGGAATTTTTGGTCTGAATATCTTGTATGTAGTTACATGGTCTTTCTAAATGAAGGCATAATTAAGAGCCTCTGAGTTTGTCTAATAAGTCTGTGCAAATACTGCAGTTCATTACTATGTTACTACACATTTCCTGCACCAGTTCATTGTTATGTTGCTTTATAACTTATAAGCACAATGCTACCCACTTTTTTGGAGGGAAACCACAGCACCAGGGGTGCCTGAACTTTGTTGCATGATAATATAATTAGAAGCCAAGGGAAAATCCTTGGAAATTTGCAACGAAGGAGAGAGAAGAAACTTCAAGTAGGAAAGAAACTGCTCCATTCCAATAACTTGCTCTTGTCTATTGGATTATGGCATCCATAGGAGCAGATCTTCATGGCATCAATAGGGAATTTGAATATTTGTCTCATCTTCACGTCATAAAACTCTATAATTCTTGCATTTCCAAATATTCTAAAAACTGTACATATTGTCTTCCAGCTTGGCTCTTCTAATGGGTTAAGCCCCAAGGCTCAACAGCCAACGCTATTCAACAACATCTTCGGAACAGGGTGACCTCAAGTCAATATTAATGAAAGACCAGAAATTAATTTGTCTTCTTGACAGCCAACAAAAAGATGTTACTTATCTTCATTCTCTAAACAAAAGAGGCATTGTGCAGTAAAGTCTGATGTTGCAGTAGTTCAGACAAGAATCGGTACTCAGTCTGTGTCTATGAACCAACCAAAGAAAAAAAATACATTTGCATTGTGCAATTTTTTTTAGATGACCAGAGCAAAAAATGCCATCATTATGGGAGTTAAAGTTTAGGAGGTAATGGTCTCTGGCTTTAGGGAAGTTTCCATTAGGCCTATGGACTGTCAAGGGTATCAATGAAAGAAACAACCTGAGTACAGAGCTCAAATGTGGCGGCGTGAGCTAATCTTGTCATCAAAGAGAGCTGTGGTTCTGAGGCAGTTATGACCCAAGAAACGGATGAATTTGGTCAAGTTGTATGGCAGAGAAGAGCGGAGAAAGTTTCTGCAGAAGTATGAGAGGCACACCAGAGATCCATCCAGAAGGTTGTCGTGTTTTCATTGCCTACTATAACTTTTTGTTTCTGCACAAAAAAGGGGGGAAACTTAGCATATATGACTTTCCAAATAGGAGTGATGTCTGGGATTTCATCGTGGAAATCTCGTTAATATTCCAACCATAATAGTCTGGGCCAAACAATCCAAGGCGAAGGTCTGCACTGTGGAATTTGAAACCTTTCGAACAGTCTTTTGTTTTTCTTTGTAAGATCAACCACACCTAGTCAACCTTTAGCCTTTCGTAGGCAAACATGTTCCCAAGCAACTTTACATTTATCTTCTCTGGGCCAAAGTAAAGCCCTTTGTTTTTTCATAAGACTGTCAACTGTCCCCTTTAAGCGCAGTAGAGAGCGCATGGCATATTAAGATTGGGACGAGAGAAGTGAAGCAACCAGGGTAGTTTTCCTCTTAATGGAATATGTGTGCAGGCATGTTCTCAAAAAAGAACCAGAGCAGTCCTAACCATTTCACTGAGAAGGGAACCACGCCATCCTTCTAGGTGTTTATCTCAAGTTCTGAACGTGCTATCAGTGGTTGGAAATCAGTCAGTTTCAAATTTGTCTTGGCAAGTGGTAAGGAAACAAGGCCACTGGACAATCGAAGGCAGCTGCTAGAGAGGCTGCTGAAGCAGGACCGACACAAATATGTACTAGAAAGGCAGTCTTCTGAAAACTTAAATGAAGACCAGTAGCATCGAAAATAATTTTTTAAGCATTCATGAGTGGCATTAACTGATCCAAATCGGCCGTGATGATAAGTACCCTCCGCATACATTAGGTAAAGTAGTACTCCGTAGTAAACAAGATAAAATCAAAATGGCCGATCAACAAGTAGTACTCCGGCTACCTACTCGTACCTTCGACTTACCCACCGCGAGCTGACCTTGCTGCCTGACACTTCAACAGAGTCAACAATGGTGTTTTATTTTTCTCGTCAAGCTGTTTCAAATATTGTGTTGGAACGTCTCGAATGTTGGGCTTCAAGTCTGAACTTAGCGCGGGGGCCCAAAATGGCTCAAGTTTGAGTTTAGCAACCGGGCCCCGAATTCTTAGGCACCTCTACCACCCTAATCTGCTAGCTGAAACTGCTAGTGAATGAGCAGCAAAACACACACCAATTAGAACTCTAGATGACTGGATCCTAACTGAAGCACATGACGCAAAACAGAGGGAGAAAAACATCGGGAGCGTTACCTCAACTGGCTCAGGCACTCGCTCGAACAGGTGGTATGCATGCTCGGTTATCCTCGTGATCTCGCACAGTTTCGCCTCGCAAAGCCCCGCGAGTGCACCTGTGCACGTCCCCATCTTCCCACGCCGCCACAACGGCTGGCTCATCGCCTTCGTCCGCGCTGCTCGGGCAGATGGGCGTCAGGACCGTCCCGCCCGCGCAACAAGGCGGGGCCCCGCTAGGAGAGCGACGCCCAGGGGAATGCGAGCTCGATAGAACACCGCAGGTTCCCGTGCGTCGCACCGAACACTAGAGCACTCGGCGTAGGCATCCGGCATCCGCCTAGGACGGAAGGGCAGCGGTCGCGAGCGCCGGCCACCACGGCGTGTCCCGTGCGCGGCCGCCTCCTTTTCCATCCCTTGCCCGTTCGTTCTCGATCGCGGGTTCGTGCGCACTGCGGAGGCTGAGGCACTGGGCCTTAAGTGCTTCAGTTCGGGGACTTCCTATGTGTCCAGCGGAATTAAGCAAGCTAAATAAAAAAATCAACTTGGCTCAATAACATTTTTATTTGTCTTTAATCTCAGTCACTTCAATAAATGCAAATACCTAATTCAATATTTCATTTGACCAATTCTAACATTTTGCAAATACTGGTTCACCAATTTATACGTAAAACTATTGAATCAATGCATGTGCAATATTGAATCAATTTACGTGGAATGTTGAATCAATGTAGGTGGAATGTTGAACCGGCGTAGGTGAAATGTTGAAAGCAGTGCCCGATGGCGGCGGCGCACGGCGGCGGCAGCGGCACCGGTCCTTGACCCGGCGGCA
The DNA here is from genome assembly GCA_030272315.1 of Paspalum vaginatum. Classification (NCBI taxonomy): domain Eukaryota; kingdom Viridiplantae; phylum Streptophyta; class Magnoliopsida; order Poales; family Poaceae; genus Paspalum; species Paspalum vaginatum. The sequence continues at coordinate 10,368,178 of CM059015.1, forward strand.
GCGGCGGAGGTGGAGGCGGCCGGCGGCGGCGGCGATGGGGCACAGCGCGCGGGCTGCACGGCTGGGCGGCCGCGGCGGCGGGGCACGGCGCACGCGCGGCCGGGCGGCGGAGGCAGCGCGGGGGAAGCCGGGCGGAGGAGAGAGAAGAGAGGTAGTGAGGCAGATAATAAAAATAATGTAAACGAATCTCAAAGACTAAAAGTTAGGATGACTTTTGTCATAGGATTTCCGTCAGTTCGGCTGCTTTATCAGCCACAGCCCAACATGGTAGCAGACGGAGAAACCGGAGCCCGCGCTGGGTCTGGTTCTGGGATCCTGGCCCATGAGCCTCTCTCTCAAAACAAAAAAACGGGATTTCTATTTATCTTCCGGATGATTTTGAGTTGTGTTTTTATTCATTTTTGTGTGGATATGATTGCTTTGCATATAATTATGCTTTCTATGTGGCTGTTTTTTTTTTTATTTCATTTTCATTCTCCGGTTTTTTCCTTTTATATTTCGTTATCATTCCCGAGAGCAGCGAGCCTCCGCTCACCTGGTCCCCGGCCAGCCGCTGGCGGCGGAGGCGCCTCCCTCCACTCCCGAGCGCCGGCAGCCATACTGGGGAGGCTGCACGCGGGCGGCCACGACGCGACCTGGCGAGTGCAGCTGCGCGTGGGTAGGCGAGCTCGCGCGGGCGCCCATGGCGCGGAGGCTGCTCGCGGTCGGCCTCTTGCTAGCGGCCAGGGCGCGGAGGCCGGCGCAGCCCGGCGAGCGCGGCGGCACTTGGGCGGCCGAGCTCGCGCGAGCGCCCATGGCGCGGAGACCGTGCGCGGTCGGCCTCGTGCGGGCGGCCACAGCGCAGAGGCCGACGCGGCCCGGCGAGCGCGGCTGCGTGTGGGCGGGCGAGCTCGTGCGTGGGCGGGCGAGCGCTGGCGGCGGCCACAGCACGGAGGTTGGCGCGGCTCGGCGAGCTCGCGTGGGCGACCACGACACAGAGGCCGCGCGAGGTTGCCGAGCTCACCGCACTTGCCGCCGTGGGGCCACGCCACCGCAGGAGGAGCGCCGGCCATTGACCGCATCAGGAGGATGTGGGCGCGCGGGAGGAGCTAGGCGCACGGGGCTGCGCCGCTGCGGGAGGAGCCGGGAGCGCGGGGCCGTGCTGCTGCGGGAGGAGGCCTGCACGTGGCGGCGTCGGAGGAGCTGGCGGAAGCAAGGGTACGTGGAGGAGGAGGCTGGATGGCGTCGGGCAGCAGCTAGGCGAGGTAGGGCGGGGAGCGAGGCAGGAGACCGGTGAAGAGTGGAAACACTATCATCCGGATGATAGTTAGGCACTTAAAAAAACGCTACCGTTGCATGCCACGATTCCGAACCCAATATATAAGAAACTCTATATAAGACTCTAAGAAGGAAATTCCATAAACATGCAATAGTAATCCACAGATGGTAAATAAAATCTCACATAATTCATTTCCAAATTCTCCATACAGAGTGCATCAATACATACATACTACAGGAAGTAAAGAAGCACACTTTTTCTCCTGAAGAAGAAACACCAGCAAACTAGCGAACATGGCGGCGGACTCCGGAACACATGGAATGATGGAAACACAGCGCAGAGACGCATGGCACAATTTACTACACTGTAGTGCAGAGGAGAGATGGAACCGGAGACTCCGGCAGAGACATCTGGAGAACGGAGGAAGCGGGCGTCGGCATGTATCTACACTTCGGTGCCCCCGGCCCTCCTGCCGCCGGACGGCTCAGGCGTTGCTCCGGTAGGACCCGAGCTTGGTGGCGCTGGCCCTCAGCACGTACTGGTGGTAGGCGGCGGCGATGGCGGCGCCGATCAGCGGGCCGACCCAGAAGATCCACTGCATGCGCAAAAGAGTACAGTGAGTGGTGGAGCTAAAAAAATACAGTACACCGCTGAGGATGCTTTATTTCATGGTGCATAATGTAAGATATCCTAAGCAGTTCTTTGTGCTTTCTTAAATTGTAGAGATTCGTTTGACTATACATTTATACTACATGTATTTAGTATAGCTGTGGGAAGTTTAGTTAATTGCTTGACCAAGCCAAGGTGTACAACAAGAGGGTTGTTAGTGGTTTGTATCTCTTCCAAAACATATGAGCATCTTTTAGGTGTCCGTAATTGTAAGGGTTAGGTAGGTAGGATGGTGTAGCAAGGGATGAGGTTGTATATTGTGTTGAAGTGGGTGCGCATGTCATGCATAAGCTAAAAAAACTGTACTAGATAATGGAAATTAATGGTATAAACTCTGCTAGTGATAGATTAATAGTAATCTCTTCTCAAGGACCGCTCCAGCTTATCCTGAGCCGTCGGCTCGCATTAGAGAATTCGTGTTAATTAATTTTGTCGTCAACTAGGCAAATTGATGAGCATGAGAAATTAATTATGCATCCAGTCTATACTCCTATATGCATATCATCAGTTTTAGAATCGGTGGTACTTCTCATCTGATACGTACGTGGTTGTGCCAGCCATCGTGCTTGTTGTAGATGACCGCCGCTCCCAGGCTCCTCGCCGGGTTGATGCCGGTGCCGGTGATGGGGATGGTGGCCAGGTGCACCATGAACACGGCGAACCCAATTGGGAGAGGAGCCAGCACCTGCATACATAGATCAGATCCAAGGGAAAAATCATCACAGTTAGTAACAGTACGCATCAACCATCATATGCAAACTATGCTTAATTTCTATCCGCTACGTACATCAGCCCAACACAGCTAATACTGACAAACAAAACGGGTGTCGTTTTTTAACTCTGTTCCAGGGGGAAAAAATGGAGTAGCTGCACAGGATTTCGAAAAGTCGTGGTCCTGGCTAGAAAGGGACGTATCGCCAAATCTGACGGCAAAATAAGGCACCTCTCCGCCACAAGAGCTTCTCTTGGAATTTTGCACCTTGTTCATATCCCTAAGCGCACACATTTTATTATCCACACATGAAGTGAAGTGGTGTCAATAATCATTTGCGATTCGCCACCCTCACCTTCGCTGTAGATGACACAGACACTGCTGCCTACGCATATAAGAGAATCTTCGTATCTGCCTAATGGCATATGCAGTGACTGCCAATCCATGCATCCGGCAGCAAGGATACATCTTCACATGCATGCCTCTGCTCGTATTCAGATCTCTGCACAGCTAGGATTTGGGACCACTGGTGTACTGCGATCATTAACTTGTGTGGATTATGGAGCATGAAAATACTTGATTTTTCATGCTTATAACCTACTTTATCTAATTGACATGTACTGCCCTTGCTACATACTGCTAGTACTCCATATGAGCAAAGGTAGCACCAGCCAGTCTATGTGTAGAGTCTTCAAAAAGTACAGTGGCTGAAGCAGGCTGCAGTAAAAATTCAGACATTCCCTGAGATGTTCAGGAAGTGGGCTTAACTTTTAGGATGCTGCTTTTAAAAGTGTTCCACGCTTAATTTAAACACTGCTCTACCCAACTTTCTTACGAGTTACGACATAAAGGTTTTGTGTCGCTAGTGTAAACAAACACTTCTCCCTGAAGAGCTGAACTGATTTGCGCTCTAACTTTTGCTGTTAGCGTCTGCAGCCTGCTGCACTCTAGCACCAAAGTCAGAGAACCCGTTGCATTTCCATTATTGCTTTTTCACCTATGATGACCTTTTACTATTCACTTCGGCAATATATTCGCAAGCTAAACATGAGCTTTTTTAAAAAAAAATTCTGGGAAAGCAAAGGGGACTGATGAATTAATTTCTTCCAAAGCTACTAATAAGCCAAAAGGGCTACTGCATGTCATAGCCAAAATCCTTTTCTCAACTCTTCCAACATCCATTTCTGCCTTTGGCCGTATGCATAAACTCGATATCTACAGTATACTCGAGAACTTTGTATATCGCACTAGCAGTGAGTAATCCATAACAGTAATTAAACAGTAACAGTAAACCGTATGTATATCCCTATTGCACATATATATGTTCCTACGGTCCTATGAGTATACCATATGAGTGATCGAACCGGCCGGGGGAATTAACTGCATGTACTCACCGGGACGTGGGAGTCACGGGCGCTGCGCTTGGGGTCGGTGGCGGAGAAGACGGTGTAGACGAGCACGAAGGTGCCGATGATCTCGGCGGCGAGGCCGGTGCCCTTGGAGTACCCGGCGCTGAGCTCGTTGGCGCCGCCGCCGTAGCGCACGTAGTAGGCGCTCTGGAAGCCCTTGACGAGGCCGACGCCGCAGATGGCGCCCAGGCACTGCGCGATGATGTACAGCACGGCGCGGACGAGGGACACCTTCCTCGCCAGGAACAGGCCGAACGTCACGGCCGGGTTGATGTGCCCGCCTGCATGCATGCACCATGTTAGTACGTGTCAGCAGCAAACAGCTTGCTGTGCCGCCACTGGCCGGGCATGGCGTGGCGTGTCGGGGTCGGACCGACCTGAGATGCCGGCGGTGCAGTAGACGAGGATGAAGATCATGCCGCCGAAGGCCCAGGCGATGCCGAGGATGCCGACGCCGCCGCACGCCGCGTCGGCGCCCGACGCCGTCGTGTCCGACTGGTGCTTGTACCCGATGACGGTGGCCACGGTGATGTAGAGGAAGAGCAGCGTGGCGATGAACTCGGCGATGACGGCGCGGTACAGCGACCACTTGGTGAGCTCGTCCACGTCGATGAGCGGCGCCGGCGGAGGGTCCGTGTAGTCCTTGGCCGAGAACTCGCCCGCCTGGGGCCCCGACGCCTCGATGTCCTTCGCCATGCCGAGCCGCCGCCTCTACTAGCTCTCTGCTCACAGCTGGCCCTGCGCTGCTTGCTCGGTGTGTGGTTGTGAGGAGACGGGGAGAGGCTAGCTAGGTATATATAATATGGTGGGGCGCCGGACTGAAGGACGGCTCGCTCGTGCTGGCCGGGGATCGGAGAGGACGAGCTCATCACCGTACCCGTACGTACCCCCAATGATGGTTTGCTTAGCGACCGCTTGATGATTACAATATAAACTTCTTATTAGTCAGTGATCGGATAAGGGATTAAATAGTTTCTGGTTAGAGGATTTTTTGGGATATAATTTGCCGACCACAACCGACTAAACCCTCGTGATTATGTCACGCCAGAGCCGAACTGGTGGCCAGTGATAAATCGGAGGGGACTTATTCTATGGCTTGTGTGATTACGTACTGCACTAGCTTAGTACGTTGTAAAAAATATTACGACGCGAATTGAGATCCTGACGTCTGAAAGCTCGAAACCATGCATATATGGACCATGGTGCTTCCAATTAGTGGTCCAGGTATGCTGAGGCTTGGAATGGAAATTGACAGAAGAATTAGGGTGGACGCAATGCAAGTAATCCAAGGTTATAAGTCACGGTCTCACCACGGAGCGAACACTGAGCAATGATCACAAGCCTATACTCCATGCAGGTAGAAACAAAGGACCCAGCTGAATATGGGCGGCGAGTGCATGCTGTGGAATGGAGACACGCATGCGCTGTCAGCATGGCTGTCATCGTCCTGAAGCAACTACGTAATTTAATGAGTTTCTTTGATTAAAACAAAAACAAACTCATACTGTCAGAGAAGTTTCTAAATTGAAGCCAGCAACGCTTGCATCCTTGCTCGATATATGTCCCAACTGCCCATTGCCAGTTGGAAAAATTAGGCACGAATTTGCCATGGACGACATCATCACTCGGCCGGCTGAAGAATACGGTGTCGATATATATATATATAGTATAAGCGCAGTATATAGTACTCACTCGACACAATTCGCGGCATTATCCTTTGGAAAAACAAATCGCAGCAGTACTGATACTTATCCGCCAATGGAGACGCTCAGAAACGTTGTGATTGCCAATTATAACAACAGTGACAGCGCATATCATTGTATCATTGCATTTCATCACATCACGCACAGCCACAGACAGCCAGACAGCGTGCCCTAGCTACCTACAAATTCAGATTCTTATCGCAGGCCCTGTGGCCGATTAGTTGCACCCTACTACAAGCTGGATGAGCGCGACGGCATTAGCTGTCGTCCTCGCCCCCTTTCCTCAAGGAACACTCCAGAGATTTCTGGCGCGCGCGCGCGGCTAGCCGCAATGCAAGGGCCGCCTGCCCTGCCTGGACCACGAGCTCCTCGTCCTCATGACGACCATTAGGGTCGTCTAGACGTAACACATATCCCGCGAAATGGAACTTACGCCTCATCATTGGATATTAGGCCGGGGTGTTGGGCGGGCAGTTTATTTGCACAAGCAGCAGCGCTTCGCTTTATGAGCTGTCCGATCCCCGGTGCGTGCGCTGTGGTTTTGTTCTCTTCTCGTTGCATCCTTTGTGTGTTCGATCAATGACCACTCGTCCATGCACATGACATGAGATGATTAATTAATAAAGGGTGCTGTTCATTTAGTCTGTCCCTAGCATCATCATATGCATCCATACATGGTACATCTCGCTAGCTCTTCTTTAGCTGATGAGAGAACAGAACCCAAATCAGTCGGTCCAGGTCACTTTCTCTGATGAGGACAAGCACGACAACGAGGCAGCGCGGTGCAGAACATTCGCCTGCCTGCCTGTGCCTGCCCGCCACTTCCACAAGATTTCATCATCTCACCGCAGAACAGTGAACGCTGAATAGCTACAACTCCACCGGAAGATTCCTCTTCCATCCCTTTTCGTTCTCTGCAACTACCCTCCTCGGCCCGCGCAATACACGTCTCCTGCGGAGCCGACACCTGGCTCAACGGCGGCCTTCAGATTGCCGGCCGGCGTGGTCGCGTGGAGCATGAGCGAGCGCGGCGGCCGGCCAATCCGGCGGTGCCACCTGCGCTCTTGTGGCTGCCGAGAGACGGGCGGCGCGCGTCGCCTTCACGGGCCCAATCACCCCCGAGGCCCGTGTCGTCTGTGCTGGCAGCGCAGGACAAGCTAGAGCTTCAGTTTACGTTATACAGGCCGAACAATAATGTATGCGGCGCCTCCACCAGCTCTACGCCATCCGCCGGTTTCCTCGTGTGCGTTTTGGGCGATTCTACCAACCGGCGGCCACCGGTCGCGGTCGCGCCCCGTGTAAGCATGCGGAGATTTGATGCCGGATTGGAAAACGACGGCGAGCCAATGTGGCGCCGCTGGTGAACTCCGTCGAGGCCACGCTGAGCCGTGTGCAGCAGCCCAGCTAAACATTGGGAGAGGGATCGGAATGGATACAATGGAGCCTCAATGAGCAGAAATACAGTACTCCTCTATCATCAGTGAACCGGGTGCATTTCAGCCGAGTTGCCTCTGCGATCTTTGGCAATACAGAAACAGAACTACCGAGCTGAGGTGTTCATACTGCTCTTGGCGGGCAATATGCAGGAAAGGTCACACTACCTGCCCCGAAGGTAGCTACCACATCGTTGTCGCCGTTTTTAAAATGTTAGAGCAAACAAAAATCTTTTCTGTTTTTAGATGATAGGATAGACACTATTCCAGCCTCTGCATAAAGTGACATTTTTGGAATCCTATAACTTCGCTGAAAGCGAATTCTATTGATAAGCCTCAGACTATGTATAGCGAAGATCTCCACCGAAGTTACCTCCAATCCTATAACTTGCACGAATTCGCCAACTTTGTCGAAGGCCAATCAAATAATTATTTTAAAGGTTTTATAAGGGCTTTGTTTCAAGTCTTATGCAAGCTATAAGACCTAGAAAAACAGTTTGCAACATTCATGACGGACAAACCTCACTCAAATGTTGGATCGGACAATACACCATATAGAGGAAGTTATTAGGTCTAAAGTGCCTTCACTCCCAAACTATCTGCTTGGTACAACATGGGGGAGAGAAGATTGTTTAGCTGGTATTGCCTTTAGCACTTAGCTAATTTCGGCGTCTTGTGCAGAAATTTTCTGATCCTTTTGAGTGTCACTTAGTTCAAAATGGACCAGGGCGGGTTGTCCATTTGGTTAAAACGGACCCTGTCATGCTTCTTTTTGTTCCCCATATTTCGTCCATATGTTGTTCTCTCACATGGCTGGTTTTCTTGAGTGATCTTATGACCTCCTAAACCGTTTTGCACCATTGCTTCACTTTTTAACTTGAATCTTCAATTTGACTCCGAAGCAATCTTGACCCTTTTCCATGTGAGTTTTATAATTTTTGCATTATTTCCTACACACATTTCTCATCTTTTTAGCCCTTCAATTCTTTGTCATCCAACTATCAAAATCTCACTAGGTTTTGATTTCACTTATACCTCCCCTAGTAGGTAAAATGGTTTCAATTACAAAAGACGTAGGAATAAATTAATCCTGGGTGGTACCTTATTAAGAGGCTAGAAGTTTATATTATTTATAATCAAAAAACCCCTAAAACTAATCACTTTGCGTAGATACTATACTACAAAGAATAGTGACAATAGAGGAGAATTGCCAAACTAAAGCATCCTCCTCCTCACAAAAACAAATGGTAGAGAGCAACTATTCTACTTCAAACTACATTTGCATAAGGGGATCATCGATCGATAGTCCCGCTAAAGGTAAGTTTCACAATTTTCCTATCCCAAATATCAGCTACAGAACTATTAGATTTTCAACGTTGAATGGTCATGATGGAAAGTGGCCATCAAATTGTCCTCTCAAAACTTGACTCTTTTGCAAATCTCTTATTTTCATCTCAACCTCATCTTGGCAGCTCTAGCTGCCCACATCACCCCCTTAAAGAAATGGGAAGCTTCCCTGCACTGTCATTAGTTGCAAAATGAATGGGCAATCAAAGAATAGATGGTGTATCCTTTCATCCGAACTACAAAAGCAACACCTGCTTCCATGCCATCGTCTTTCTATAAAAGAATCGCCCCCATGCAAGTATGATGAGAAACTTTTATCTTTAAAAGCAGTGCCAGTTTCCAAAGGCAATGTATATGAGACACTACATCTTGATCAATTAAAGTCTTACACACATATTGCACTATGAAACATCCGCTCTAAGTCAATGATCGTCTGAAATGATTGTGTAGGTCAATGATCCCAACTTGGGACACTCTACAAGGTCATGGCAAGCTACTAATTTATTTTGCTACAAGTGATTTTATAAAACAAACGATAACAATTCCAATTGTGTCATGTTTCATGTGCATAATATTATTATTACTGCACTTAGCCCCCTAAGTACATTTTGGCGATTGGATGACAAACCACAATTAAATTACAATTGTTTTTGTTGAGTCAGATTAGGCGGTATTGATAAATAGAGAGGTGAAGCCTGATAATGGTCTCAATTGAAGAATAAGTAAGCATGCTGACAAGGCAAGAGGAGATAAGAGGATATGAACATTTGCCAGTTTCACTGATAGTTTACTTACGTGAAGATGGGAAAGATTGATGATGCATAGATATTGACTTTAAGAAGATATTTGAAACAAGAATTAACTTTGGAGTGAAGATCAATTTGATTGGACCCATGGTAATTCAATAAAGTGCATACTGTGGTACTAGGCAAATGGTTGACTTTAGGCTTGTTTTGGGGCAAATCTTGCTCCGAGGCATATTATACTCCCTAACAATATAGAATCGGGGGGTGGGGGGGGGACCTAGATTTTAAAGTAAGAAGCACAAAGAAGAAGAGAATACTATGTGTAGAATTGTAGACCCGGGATGATTTTCGTCGCATGGGCCACGCTCGCTAGCGTTAGGGCGTGATCGGTTGCCCGAATATGGCCCATCTAGGCCCGCGGGATGCAACATCAGATTGTTTGGTTGACTGCACTTTGTGTTGGACAAGGCTCCGCGGATGCAAAACAAGCTCCTCAGCCAAGCTCCGCGGAAACGAATATGAATTCTGTTTCTGGCGAGCCTAGCCCTCGCGGTGCCGTATGTGTGTAGCCAATGGTCTTGGTACGTGCAACTGCATCTGGAAACCAAACAATAGCTTTAAGCAGCCTGTTTGATGGAAATAGATAACCAAACATAGGGTTGTTGCATCCAATGAGTATGGCTAGTGGGGGCCTGGTTCTCTGGTGTGAGCTAGGCTAAGCTGGGAAGGAAACCAATCAGGACCTTAGTGTTTGGCTACAGCGCTGCGGCACAGTGCACACATGTGAGGGGGAGTCTATTCATCGCGGCAGTGACATATTGGCTCGTTGTCGATGAAGAGCGCTCCCGCACGCGGGGAGCCTGGTTTTGGGCCGTTTCTTTAATAGGCCGGTAGCCTGTAGGACTAAAACACTTCGAAACAAGACTTTGATCGTTTTTTTCTCTCTTTAATATTTGGTTTCCAGATAGCACAACGAATTACTGCAAAGCTAATGGTATGGAAAAAAGTGAAATAGCAAACTTTTGATAGACACACACACTAACAAAACTTGTTCATAATATATTATATGTAAATATTATTCTATATATATAATAAATTGTTCTATGTAAATAATAATTTGTTCTACATAAATAATGATTTGTTTTAATATTAATTATATGTATTAATTTTTTCTATGCACATAATAAATTGTTCTACATATATAATTATTTTTTCAACAATAAGAAATTTCTATATACTCGTATAATGATTTGGTCTATTCAATTAAACATATTCTACGTGCATAATATATTGTTCTACAAATATGATAAATTGTTTTATGTGAATAATGATTTGTTCTACATGCATAATATTTTGTTCTATGTGCATATAATTTATTCTATACCCTTTATGAATTATTGTACACTGATAATAAATTGTTCTACACACATAATATTTTGTTCTATGTGCATATAATTTATTCTATACCCTTTATGAATTATTGTACACTCATAATAAATTGTTCTACACGCATAATTTTCTGTTTGTGTGCATACAATTTATTCTATACCCTTTATGAATTACTGTACACTCATAATAAACTGTTCTACCCCAATAACAATTTGTTCTATGTGTGAAATGAATTGCTCTATGACCATAATGCTTTCTTCTATGTGCATAATGGATCGTAACATGAATAATAAATTGTGTGAGTAATTTTTAGTTTGTTCTACATGAATTGTTCTATACACATAGTGAATTGTTCTACACGCATAATGATTTATTGTACTTGCAAACTAAATCGTTCTATGTGTATAACAAATGGTTGTATACGCAAAATAAATTCTACGGATTGACAAAACTGGCATTGGTGCATAAATAATAATATATATTTCTATACACATGAAAAATATTTTGATCCATGATAGATATACTAGTAAATTGAGATATATGAAAAATGTGAAGAATGTGAAAAAAATTAAAATAAATAGCATGTGTAAACACATGGAGCGAAATGAAAATGGAAGAAAGAAACATACACAAGTCGTCAAATTTCACGCGGAAGAAAGAAAGAAAGAAAAAGAAGAAGAAAAGAAGGAAAATACACGTAAACAAACAAGCAAACCGCTACATGGCTACATCAACCACGTGAAGGTTGCCACGGGGGCAACAGAAACACTAGAAACTTAAAAAGATGTGAGAGAAAAATCCGAGTAAGCAAGCGAGAATGAAACAGAAGAAATAAAGAATAGAAGAAAAAACTGGAAACAATGGATTGTCGGAAGAGGAAACCTCATAAACGGGCCGCAAGAGTAAACCTAGGCCGAAATCCTAAAATCGCGTGCAATACGAAACCTTTGGTGACGAAATGCGTTGCTGTCGTGGCAGCAACAAATAGCAATCACGGCTAGCGCTGTGCTTGTTTGGGGTAGATCAGCGCCCAGGCGTCCGGGCCAGGATGCGTTGCATGGCAGGCAACACTTGCCCAGGGCACGATCCAAACAAGCTCGAGGTGCGGGCGTTCTGTAAATTCATATGATTTAGTTTTTGGTGTATAAATTTTGGTTCCTTGGACTCAATAATTTGAATATAGAATAATACTATAGGAAGAATAAATGTAGATATAACATTATAAAAGTATATATATATGTATGTATGTGTGTGTGTGTGTTGAACAACTATTCTATTATAACATGGGGAAAAGTGAAATAAGAAGAAACAAAAAAATGAAATGAAAAAAATAGAAGAAAATAAATATAAAGGAAGAGAGATGAAACTGGTAAAAAACGCCTAAGAAAAAAAACTGAAACGAATAGACTTACCTAACAGAGAAATGCAGAAAAAAAACGAAAATAATGGGCACAGAGAAAACTCACATAAGAGAAAAAACAGGAGAAAAAAAACAAAACTAAGGATACGGAGACAATCACGTAAGAGGCAAATTCGGAAGCAAGATAGAAACACAGCGGCGGGCACAAATTGAAGACTCGCTGACGTGGGCCGCAAAATGACTTTTGGGCTGAATACGGAACACGGAAACAAAGTAATCCCTTCAGCGATACAAAGCGAAAGGAAAAAATCCATTACGGGTCCCTAAACTTGCGATCGAATCTAGATTTCGTCCTTCAACTTGAAAACCAGATACCATAGGATCCTTCAACTTGTGGAACCAGGCACGTTCCGTCCTCAGGTGAAACCGACCGTGGTTTTCGCTGACATGGACGCACCCTTGCCACGTCACCATATACACGTGTACCCGGACCACTTGTCAGTCTCTCTCTTATCTTTTCTATCTTCGGCAGTCCCATGTACTACCCCCAGCGCTTCCGACGGCCGCCGACCTCCCGCCGCTTTCCCTCCCTGCCGCGGCGGCCACATTGGCGGTGACGGTGACGCTCTTGGACCCCGAGCGTAGGCGGAGGCGGTGGGCGGCGGGGACAAGGAGGCCATGTGCGCGCCTACTTCAACTCGACGGGGTTCGAGCAGTGGCGCAAGATCTACGGGTCGGCGACGGAGGGCGTGAATAAGGTGCAGCTGGACATCCGCAAGGGCCACATGCAGACGGTGGCGAAGACGTTGTCCATGCTCCGCGACTCGCCGCTGGTGCTGGCGGGCGCCACGGTGTGCAACGCCGGGGGCAGGACGGGGTCGCTAGCCATCCCGCTGGCCACGACGGGCGCGGACGTGCTGGCCTCAGACATCTCCGGCGCCATGGTGTACAAGGCACAGCAGCAGGCGCAGGCCGCGCTTGCGCCGCCGGGTGCCCCGTTCCGCATGCCGCGGTTCGAGGTGTGCGACCTGGAGAGCCTGGACGGGCGATACGACGTGGTGGTGTGCCTGGACGAGCCTCGCGTCGCTGGGGGGGGGGGGGCGGGGTGGGAAGCGGCTGCTCCTCAGCTTCGCGCCCAGGACGCTCTACTTCGACTTCCTCAAGCGCGTCGGCGAGCCGTTCCCGGGACCGTCCAAGGCCACGCGTGCGTTCTTGGGGGATGGAGGCTGGAAGGCAGGCGTGCTGACGCGATTATTTATAGAGATCGAGACGCCGGAGCAGCTAGCCCAACTGCGGCGGGGCTTGTTTGTGCTTGGAAATTTTGCTGTCGAGCTTGTAGATTGTTGCACATGCAATGCAAGAAGAGCTGTGCTCACTGCTCAGAAAGAACTATTTGGTGATTTCCATCCGCCATCATCTCTGTTCATGTTGCATGGTGCGTCGAGGCCTTATCGCTGCCATCAAGCCGGCGTCGAAGTCGGGTAGCGGGAGAGCAGGTGCGCGGCACGAGGTGCACTTGTTCCGGCGGCTGGATGTCACGGCTCGCGCGGGCGTTGCGCACAGCGCACCGAGGGGCGCGGTGGCCACCGCTAGACCGCGAGCAACACACCAGCTCCTCACCGCCGCCGTCCTGCGGATACAGCCGCAGCGAGCGGCGGAAGAGCCACTGCCGCGCCGGTTCTGCTGCTGCTGCAGGCCGACGAGACCTAGGCGCAGGCACGGCGGCAGGCGGAGGTGTCGGAGCATGCTAACGTGGCGCGGTGTGTGTACACATAGGCGAAAACCAGTGTCGGTTTTGCTGGAGGACGAAACGTGACCGGTTTTACGAGTTTACGCGGTAACTGGTTTTCGACTTCAAAGATGAAATCTATATTTGACTGCAAATTAAGGGATCCGGACTTTTTCCAGAGCGAAAACGTTTCCGCGGCGACGTATAGCTTTTTCCGCTCATGTGAAGAGATCCAGCACCGGCCCATAAACCGGGAACACAAGCTATCCTTGATGTGGCGTGTGAGGCCCGCTCGACCAACTCATAGCAGCCCGAGCGGCCCATTAGCGTGAGCACTCGTATTCCCCAGCACCGTAATCAACCGGCGGGCGCCAAATCTCGCGCTACCGAACAACGGCGTCGACGACAAAAGCCAGGCAAGGGCCAAGGGATCTGTCCACCCGCGGGCAGCCACGAGGCCACGCCAGAGCGTGGGTTCACGACCCTCGGCACAAACGGTGGTTTTCCACCGACCACCGTGAACCGCGCTCTATGCAATGCACTGCCGCGCACGTCATTCCCGGCACACCGTACCTGCCCGCGCGCGCACATGCTCTCCGCACAACGTTCATGGCGCGTCGGCACCGCCACACCAACGCAGCCCGCGGCCCCCATTGCAAATTGCAAGCTATAGATAGGATAGAGGCTCTGTGTCTCTCGCGCGACCTGCACTGCACCTGCACCTACACCTGCACCTGCTTCTGACACCTACCACCGCCGCCGCGACCTCTTCTCCCTTCATCAGCGCGTGGCGCCAAAGCGCATCGGCAGTCACACGGGCGCTGTCACGGCCAACGCCCACGTGGCCTCCCGCGGGCGAGCCACTCCCGGCGCGCCACGCTCACCGGGTCCATCCCCGGCTCATATCATCGTCATCGCACTGCATGCGATGCGATGCGCATGCGCCCCGTCGTCCGAGCGCGACAGCGCCCATGCAGCAGATAACGATCCAGCGCCGGCACCGCCGGTGGGTACGTGTGCGTGCGATGGGCTGCTGGTCTGGTCCACGACGGACTGGCTTGGACCCCCCAGCCCCTCCCTACTCCCCTGGGGGCCGGGGGCGGGGCCATGGCAATGCCAGGCCACCGTACGTCAACACTAGCCACCAGTTTTGTTTTTAATAAGCTGTGCGGTGTGCGGCTGGTGGCTGGCGCAATCGCAATCACCAAAGGATCGAGGGTTAGCGTCCTACTAGTGCACACATGCATCACAATAAGCCAGCAATGAATCGTTCAACGGTTTACACGCGTACTAGGTGCGTCGCAATTCGCAGGTCGTCCTGTCTGTTCTGCAGCAAACGTATTTTACATGGTCCGACGACTCGGACAAAAAAAAAAAAAAACTCCCTGGCGAGTCGTCCTCCATAGGCAACGGATCGTTCGTAACTCTACTACTACTACTATACGCTTGAGGCCCAAAATTTTACATTAGCCACGACGCGAGGGAATTCGAGGACAACTTGGCTACAAACTCTCCGATTAATTACGGCCGTGCCTGATACCGGATAAGACTCCTTTTCCCCGTCCTACCCCGCCCGGTCACGCTAAAACTGTTTTCTTTAGTTCATTGCCGAGATGGTGCAGCTTATCCAAAACCCAAAACGGTGGACCCAGCTGCCGGCGCCACCTCACCTCCCGACCCGAGCTTCACTCGGGCCGGGCCCAGCGCGCAGCGGCACGCACGGCTCCCCCCGCCCCCCCGTGGTCCTCGCGGCCCGGCCCGGCCCGTCGTGCCGGGGGCAAAACCGTCACTGCATAAACGACCTTATCCGTTCCCTGCCCGCTTTCCGCTCGCGGCCCTCCGGCCAGCGCGCGCGTATAAATCCGCGGCCCAACCACCGGCGCACGCGCCCATCTAGATTCTAGTCTACGTCTACTACGGCTCCTCCAGGCCTCCACGCCGCGCGCGCGCGCGCTTCTTTTTTCCTCGCTCGCCCGGAGTCGCCGGTCTCTCCCTCGACCTCTTCTCGTCTTCGTCCTCGTCTCGGGGGTTCACACCACGCCCGCCCGCGATCTCTCCCAGCCAGGCGCCGGCACGTGGTCGCGGTCGCGGGTACTTGTGCATTGCAGATGGCGAGGAGCACGCGGTCGGCGGCCACGGAGCGCGCGTACCTGTGCTTCGCGCCGGCGCCGCGCGGCGCCGGCGTGGCGCCGAGCCCGGCCGAGGAGTTCCACGAGTCGGACATCTGGGGCGCGCTGACCGCCGCGGCCGCGCCGGCCGAGCCTCCTCGGGCGCGCGGCGGCGCTCCCCCGGCGGCCGCGCGGAAGGCGGCGGCGGCTGCGGGAGGCGGGGGCAGGGCCGCGGCGGCGCACGGGTCGCTGCCGGTGAACATCCCGGACTGGTCGAAGATCCTGGGGGAGGAGTACCGGGGGCACCACCACGGCGCGTCCGGGGACTGGGAGGTGGACGACGCGGACGACGAGGACGGCGGCGGCGCGGACGCCGCCGGGGCGCTGGTGCCGCCGCACGAGCTCGCCTGGCGCCGGCGCCGCGCCGCGTCGCTGTCGGTGGACGGCGCCGTCGCCGGCAGGACGCTCAAGGTGCGGGACGCGGTGTGGAAGCGGACCACCGGGTTCCAGGACTGACAGCGCCTGCCCGTGCGTGCGTGCGTGCCTGCCTGCTGCCATTGCACTAGCGAGCTGCGACGACAAGAGTTAATTTGCTTTGAGGCTTTTGATTCACAGAGGATGATTAGCTTTCGACCGCCGGGACTCGAACTTAATTAGTCGCCACAGTGGAGTAGCTAGCTAGCAGTGCAGGGGATTGTCTGTTGATGTTGGTATTGGTAGATACGTATAAGAGTACGTAGTCACTTTTAGCTAGCGGCACTTTGTTACCCCTTTTTGTTTCGGGTAATCTCAACTCTGGCTGTGTGTTCGTCCCATCGAGGATTTGAGATCGGAGACTGTAGCATTGTGCGATCTTCAATTCTTCGTCGTCGATGCGTCGCTGTAGATCATATTTGCTTCATTTTCGAACAGAACGCGGCAGGGCGACGTACGTACGCGTGTGACAAATTCTGTCTTGTTGCTTCGTCGGAGCAGATCATGAATGCACGATGCAATGCCATCAACGCGTCAGCAAATTCTGGGTGTCGTGTCGTTATCGTACCCGCGTCGACACAGCAATAGAACCGGCTTGTCCCGGAGCTGCTGCAGGTTAACGTACCACAGCAGGGGCTGTGTTAATATTTGCCGATAGACGCGGGTCCAGGTCGTCTGCAGACTACGTGGTACAGCGCGCGAGAAGAAGATAGACGCGGAAGCGAATATGCCGTCGTCGCTGCCAACCGTTTGCGCTGAATCCGTTGGCCGCGCGCTCGATCAAAAGTCTCACCAATGGCAGCTCTTGCTGCAACGCAGATGCAATGCTGCTGCTGGATGTAGCTAGCGTGTGCGTGCAGGCGAGCAGCGCCGCGTCGTCCTCCAGTCATCGTCCTCGCCGTGTCTTTTTTTTTTTTTGTTTTTGTCTCTCCGTCCGGTCAGTACACGACCGGTCCAACTTAGGGGCAGTATTAATATCAGGTTCACAGCACAGTCTTAGACTCTTAGTAGCGTGACGGGTTAAGTTAGTCACCGCAGGTTCTCAACACCGGAGGAAGGATCGAATCAGCAAAGCCCGGTATCTCCTCGGCCCTCACCAACCGCTAGCTCACAAAAAACAGAAGAAAAAAACGCAACATGCTAGTACGTGCATGGTGCGTTCGCAACTGCAAGCCAATCAGGTCGCAACACGTACACGGATCAGAGTCAGACTGCAACCCGGATGTTTTCTAGGTGGCGAGTTTTCGATCGGCGCCACGCCACAGTGGTCAATAATTGTTCCGCCCGTACTGGCCAGGCCTACTGTGCTGCGTCGACGGATAAGGCCGGGGTCCGGTCATCCAGCGGCCGGGCAGGCCCGGCCGGCCCAGCGCCCGCGCGTGCATCCAACGTGTACTGTTTCCTGGGCGCACGAATTGATCTCGCGTTCGTGGCTGAGCCGTGCCGGCGCTGACGCTGACGGGCGACGGCTGGCCCATGGGATGTTATAGGGACACCAGAAATTAATTAAACTAAAACACGCCTCGCATTTCCTGAAGTTTAATCGTCCCATCCATAGTGTTTACGGCCGGGTTGCCTGCATCTCTACACAGATTCTACCAAACTGGTCGAGAGGATTCATGGGGTGTTTTGATCTCCTGAACTAAATTTAGCTCCCGTCACATCGGATGCTTAGACGCTAGTTAGAAGTATTAAATATAGTTTAGATATAAAACAAATTACACAGATGAAGACTAAACGTACGAGTTGAATTTATTAAGCCTAATTAATCTATGATTAGCAAATGTGATGCTACAGGTACGAATTGTTAATCGTGGATTAATTAGCCTTAATAAATTTATCTCGCCGTTTAGTCCTCGTGTCTGTGTAATTAATTTTATAATTAAACCATATTTAATACTTTTAACTGACGTCTAAACATCCCGTGTAACGTAGATTAAAGTTTAGCTCTGGATCCAAACGCCCCTCAGGTTTCAACCAATCTGTATGTACTAGGTTGATAGCCACTATGTTCAGTCATTTACCGGCCGTTGTTAGTAGTAGTATTTTCATCAAATCAACCGGACACACAGCTATTTCATTAAGTGAACACAGGCCAGTCGTCGGTTATTATTACCTGCCTGCAGATAATAATCTCATCTATAGTCCCGGTACGGTAGCACGTACTGGGGGCTACCCGCTCCGGTCGATCATCCGACGACATTTCAAGGGTGTACCCTCGCTTTGTGCTGGTGCCTAATCTCGCTCACTTGTAGATGAAGCCAGCTCTAGGTTTGTTATCCGGCGAGATGGTGGTGGAATTGATAGACCCGCGATGAGTAGTTTATAGACCAGAAAGCAAAGCATCTTTTTCTTTGTTTTTTCCTCATCAACCTCCTAATTCGATCGGCATATGTACGAGAACTGCGTGCAGACTGTGTATAGTATAATATTAAAATAAGACGAACGACAAAGGCACCTTGTCTTTGCCTAGATCGGGGTTTATTATCACCTCATGTTTTTTCTTTGTTGGCCAAAAGATAATCACGACTGGTAATGAGAGCCTGCTGCAAATAAACTCCTTTCTGGATGCCGCTAGCAGTCAAACTCCAGTAGAGTGGTGGAGTGTACAAGCAACCTGTGCTCACCAGCCTGGTCAAGGGAGGTGCTCAAAGTACTGTTTCGCATTAGTGCATGTACCGTAGACAAAAAAAATTTAAAATATAAATGGTTGGATAGACAGAATCGGTAAAAATAACCTTGCAATCATATGGCTTGAGGTTGCATATGCAATTATGCATGGCTAGCTCCATGCAGAGTGCTTCACCCGCGTTAATAATCGCTTTGCTTGCTCCTTTACTCCTTTGGCAGGATAGATTCATCAGTCATAATGATGGCCGGCACCACGGCCACGCTCCAATTCCATCTCCAACCAACTTCCTCGAGATGCCCTGCTCGGTTTTTTTCTTTCTGTTGTTACAGAAAGAACAAAGGGTAGCTAGCTGTGGAATTGTGTATCTGTGCATGCTCCAGGTGTGGCGTGGCAAATATACATGCCAACAACTTTTATGATTATTCTTGTTGGACGTTCGGAGTAGGTTTACCGTACCCTAGGAATTATACATCTCAACACAATTTCAATTTCTAGGGGAGAGTATAAAGCTTATTGAAAGATTGGAGGTTTTTTTTCCATATATATATTTGAACTATACTTTATGCCACTAATTAACGGTCACCAGTTGTGTAACAAACTTCTAGACTTTTTTTTTTGTACGCGGTTGTACAGTCTTTGGGTTTTTCATTTTGTATATTTATGTTTTGCACACTTTGGTTAACCGCATTTCTATTTATTGATATGTGCCCGTTGGTTAACGAATTTGCAAATTGCCGGACTTTGACGCTTAGGTTAGATTTTTAGTTTTGCAGATGTTGCATTGGTTAAAACATTTGTCCATTATCAGTTTCAATCTAACGAACTTGTTGATTGTCGTTATGCACCCGGTTCATTAATGTCTTTGTGGATTTGCTTTCCATTTTGTGAACTTGTAGATTGTCGGTTTGCTTTTGTGTAACAAACATGTTGTGTATGCCATCATTTTCTATCTATTGGTTAACACAATTGTGGTTTGTCGTTTCACCCCCTTACCATAAGGAGTATGTATGTAGATTGTCGGTTTGCACCACATGGTTAACACGTTTGGTTTGTCGTTTTGGCCCCTTACCATAAGGAGTATATAGCTTTCTCGATTTGCACCCTATTTTACCGGAATTGTGCATTGACGATTTGTGCTGGTTGCGTGCCAACTGCCAAGGATGTAGGTTGGATTGGATTTCTATAGCAATGATTGGTCATTTGATTAGGTACTCCGTAGTAGATTTCAATGGCGAAGAATGCGGATATAGCATTAGCGAGAACACGAAACGACATGGGTGCTAACATACCCCTAAAAGTGCATGGATGATTCCGACAAAACTTACGAATGGATAGAGAAATTTGTGCATGCATCCTTTTTTCATCTTCCACTAGTTTTTGTCGAATTTCTATAATGTGGATTTCTCCTTTCACGAATTTTTGTTCAAGATAAAGTTTACTTACTCATAGATGGTTGCATGCCCTATCTATTCGTAATATTTCCATTGGAATTTCACATATGTTGTCTTTTAAAGGTTCTAATAATTGTTGTTGGCGTGATCGCTAGCACAACAGTTATTCCTGGCTGGAACGAGTATTTGGAACACTCAACAACATATATATGGCATAAGTCTGTCTCTAGCAGAGCGTCCAATAGTACAAAATAACACTGTGGCGCTACTGTAGACAGAGTGGGAGGTAGGTGGGAATAGTGATAGACAATGAAGATGAACGTTTTGCTGAAGACGGTCTAAATGGGCGCTTTAAAACAATGGCAATTGAACTTTGTCCATCTTGTTTAGGCACCGATCACTCACATAGGATGAGATAGATCCATATTCCCTACATATGAAATGGGCGGAGCCTAACTCAACTGGTTACATGGGTGGAATAGCCGTACACCGGCCACACATCCATCATTTCAGCAAGGATAAACGACGACACCCGTAGGTGGTTGTACTCGATTCCATGCAAATAAGCAAGCTAGACTCGGTACAACTGACGAATCCAGACGAAGAAGAAGAAGAGGCTCGGGGTCACAGGCAGCACACCGCCAGGAACAGCGTTGTTCGACATTCAGATGATTAACCAACAGAGAAACATGCATGGAAATGAGAATGATTATTAGACGGCCGAGACGGTCCTCCATCTTTGTAAGACTGCAGGGCGCGGTCGCTGCAGCTCTCGATTACTTGTCTTCCAATGCAGGTGGCATCGCGGGGCTTTTGCCTCCTCCAGCTTCCTCCTTGCCGAACTTCTTGACGAATCCCCTGAGGGCCACCTCCAGATCCCTGTAGCGCGCCCCCATGTCCAGCGCCAGGGACTTGTTCGCCGCGTCAGATTTGTTCTGAGAGCAGATGAAATGCATATCGAAACAGATCAATCCGTTGCCTACAGGTGGATTAGCGTAGGACATCTTCTGTTTGTGTTTCTGTTATCCATCGTGACCACCGGAAAGTTTAAAAAAAACAATGATGTACTTACCTTGGATCTTTCCATCTTCTCCGCCATCGGACGATATAGCGCTCCGACCTTCTCTATCAGCATAGCTGGGACCTGCGTGCATGGCGCATATATGAAACACAAAGATGGAGGTTAAAGATGCCTTGTTAACTTTCGAGGAGGGCTCGTCCCTCCACAATGATTTAGTAGTTCACTCAGATCTACTGGAATTTTTGTATGCGCAAGAGCAGTCCTTCGCCGTCCTAGAAGTATACATATTTTAATTAAAGTAAAATGCATCCCAGATCCCTAAACTTTAAGCGAGGTACCATCTGGGTCCATTAACTTCTAAATTGCACATATGGGTCCACGATCTTTAGTTGGGTGCTTAGCCGCCGTCCAAAACCCGCCAGGCTAGTGTCGCCCGCCTACGTGGCGTGCCACCGGGTGCTACCGTGGCCATGACTGGGCAAGGCACGTAGGTTGAGTGGTCTTGTATATTTAGAAAGAAGCCCATCGGTTCACATTATTCGCAAAGCCCATTCCTTTTCTTCTCCCCTTCACTTCTGTACCACCACCGGCGCCGCCTGGCGACCTTGGGTCTCCGTCGGCCGCTAGGTTGCTCCTCCTCTCTGTACTACACTGCTCGGGAATCACCAATGTCTCTAGGGAGCTCCAGCTTTAGGAATCAAAGATCCCCCTTGAAGGTTGCGCCCGCGGGGTCCAAGTTAGGGATTCGCACAGGGCTGCCTCTTGTTCAATGTCCCCACTGCAGTGACGATGTGCTTGAACTTCGGGCCTCAGATATGTTAAAGATTCCTGGCCAGATCTTCTTCTAATGTCGCAGCCATGAAAAAGATGTGAGTTTGTTGTTCATTGTAGAGTACTCTTCAGTGTTCATGTATTTGCCTCTGGTTCTTCAGATTAGGGTAAGCTTAATCGGTGGTTCTGCATTAAAGGTACCTGATTCTTGCCCATTTTATATGTTGGCTGAGCAGTACGAGAAGTATGTAACAAACAATTGTGTTCTCCCTGAATCTGCCATGAAGATGGAGAAAACAATCCCCCAACTGGTTGAGCAAGTTGACAGGCTCCAGATTGTAGTTGATAGGTTGCAAAATGAGTTGGCAGTTGTCAATGCAGATGTGCAAGGATTGAAGAATGGTGTAGGCAGTGTTGAAGTGAAATTTGCAAACTTGATGGAAATTGGCCGTTTAGGAGTGTTTTGTCAGTTAGCTGTTGCCTTCATTGTTGTTCTAGGTGTAGTAGTTGGGTTCCTCAAGTGCTGAGTCAAATGGTTGTAATGTTATGAGCCTGTTGACATCGTTTCATGTTTGTGTAATGGACCTCAATTCTTGTCAATGTAATGGCAGTTATGGTGACATGATTGTTGTGATTGTCTTTGACACATGACCACACTGCAATCTGAATGTCATATGACCAGACTTCACACAAACTGCACACAATTGAATGGAAAGCTTGAACATAACAACCTAGAATACTTTGGGCAATATAAGGTTCAACATCCCATCCTGGACTGTTTTTGAACCCACCACATACATATAAAAGAGCTAGTACTAATGCATGTTCACTTGCATACAACAAGTCATGGTTTAGCATAGACAACCCTGGAATGTTTTAGCATACACAAAAGAGCCATGCATTCAGGCATCAACTTTCTAGCAAAAGTCATTCTAGCTAGGGTCTTCAAGCTACAGATCAAGTCTTGTTGGAGCTTTCATGGGTCTGCCCTTGGAGCTCTGTTCAGCCTTGGAGCTTGAGGGTGCCTTCTTTGCTAATGTGGCAGTTTGTTTGCGCTTCTTGGGATTACCCAGTTTTTTGGTTGTAGTTGTTGCTGGTCCATGTGCTTGTGGAAGGTTGGCCACGATGTAGCTGTTGTCAGGTAAAGGCTCTTGTGACAGCTCCTTCCTCCTGGTCTGTGAGGACTACAAGGAGATATCATGCAACTCAGACTAGGAAAGTATTGACAACATATCAAACTAGGCAAGCACTGACATGTTTTACCTCTTCCATTAGCTGTGAGACCATTGAACTGGATAGTTGTGATAGGGTACCTTGATATTCTTCATGATATGGACTGACCTGCATAGCAAACATGTAGATGTAGACAAACATCATGAGTACATGTAGATGTAGAGAAAAATCACTGCTAATACGATCAGCCCACCTGTTCAGGAATCACTTGCTCTTCCAGTTGAGTAATGACTGGTTCTTCATTGTTTTCTGGTTGCTCAGGTTCATTGTTTGTAGGTGGTAGGCCATCTTTTTTCCTTTGGCAGGCTCTTATGTTATGGCCAGTTCCCTTACAGTATGTGCAATGCATCTGCACACCATGCTTTGAAAGCTTGGGACCATTTCTTCCTTGCACTTCATGTGGGGCCTTTCTTCTTGCCTTTGTTGGTCTGCCAACCTTCTTGTCATATATTGGTGGTTTAACTTCAAGTCCAGGGACATGTTCCCATTTACTCTGGTCATTACAGGGCCATATGTTGAATGCATAAGCTTGGTTAAATGCTTCAATTGAATAGCAGTGTGGCAATACAGATTCTTGAGGAATCCTCTCATGTCTAAGACAAGAAATTGCATGACTGCAAGGAATACCAGTTAGGTTCCACCTCCTGCAGTCACACTAGCTTTGCCATAATGTCAACATTGTACTTCATGTCCCTGTCCTGTACCTCAAATATGCCTTTACCTGCTGGCAAAACATAACAAGTATTAGCAAACTCTGCACTTCTCTCTATCTTCTTCCTGATCTTTGGGCAGATCTGCATATCTTGCCACTTTTCAGCAGCTTCCTTTTGCTTGTTGTAGTGTCTAGTCATTATTTGTCCCTTAATTCTCTGGAGCATGGTTAAGATGGGTAACTCTCTAGCTTTCAGGATATAGTTGTTGAACACTTCACACTGAATTGTTTAGCAGTAGGTCACACTTTGGATAGTCACTGAAAAAGGCTTTCACCCAAGTGTTAGGGGCCATCTTTTCTAACCAATCATATGCCCCTTTATTGAGTGCCTTCATCTTCTCCATGTTCTTCTGCCACTTCTGCACGATGCAAGATCTAGCACATGCCCACAATTGTTCTTTCAAGTTCTCTCCCTTGAAGTGACCTTGGAAGTTAGAATATAAGTGCCTCACACAAAATCTGTGCTCTGCATCAGGGAACACCTTCTGGACAGCTGGAATCAGGCCTTTTTGCTTATCTATCATGATGGTCCAAGGGCCTGTATTATCAATTCCCAAGTCCTCTTTCATTGTCTCCAAAAACCACTGCCATGAAGCTAGTGATTCAACCTCAACAACAGCTACGGCAATTGGGAAAATGCAGTCATTTGGATCAATCCCTACAGGCAGTAAGCAAGATCCCTCCAAACTTTGTCTTGATATGACAACCATCTAGGCATATGACAGGCCTGCATCCACTCAAAAAACCCCTCTTGCATGCATCCAGGGACATGTATAAGGTACTGAAACATCCATTGTTCAAGTGCAAGTACAAGCAACTCCCTGGATTGGACCTTCTCAACTCATGGCCATAGTCCCACAGTTTCTGGTATTGTTGGACCTCATCTCCATATATACTCTGTAGGGCAATTCTCCTTGCCCTAGATAGTTTCATCCTTGATGGAGTTAAATTCCAGTCCAGCTGGACAGTCCTAGCAAAGTTGGTAAGGGTCATCTTCTCATCTGCCCTAAACCTCTCAACATATTTAGTAGCCAACCACTTAGCTGTGCACTTCTTCAGAACCCACTGGCTCTGACAAGTGTGTGTGCCATCATATTTCTTCACTAAGAAACAAGAAACCCTGCTGTCAAATGATGCATATATCATCCAGGGACAGCTAGGAGCACAGTGGCCTGAAACTCTTGTTCTATCATTTCTGGGCAACTTGATCTGAACTCTGTTTTTCAAGCTATACTCTGTTATAGCTTCTCTAAGCAACTCAACAGTAGGAAATCTCATTCCAATCTTGAAGATAGGATTGCTCATGTCCTCAGGTTTAAATGAGATCATTGCCCTTCCAACCTCAGCTTCCTCATCTGACTCTGGAAGTTGTAAATCCTCCTCTGAGGAAACATCATCCCATTCCTTTCCCTTTCCCTTTCCCTTAGCTCTAGATGCTTGCAGGCCCTCCTATTATCCTTCCTACTAATCATTGTGTCATGCACATTGTCACAGTAGAGGTCATCATCATCTTGATCTATGCCATTATCTGAGTCAACAAAGTCTGAATCATCTTCATCTTCACTACTGCTATCTGAACTGAAATTATCCTCTACATCTACACCTGTGGATCTGTCCAAGTTGTCATAGAAGTGAGGTAGCTTATCTGTCCTTCTGGGACTCAATACATCGGGCAATTTTCTGAGTGGACTAACTAATATGTCATCCACATTGCTATTCCTTGCAACATGGTTGCGATGATCAAAGTACAGGACAAATGAGTTGGCTCTCTGAGCAAATTGCTTCATGACAAATGCTTCATCTGGAGTACTGATAATACGCAATCCATCTGAAAAATTCCTCCACGGCAACAACCAGTATACTTTCATATTGCCACTTGGAGTGCTGTAACCTAACATTGCTCTGATATGCTCAATCATAATCATGCTCCATGACTCCTTCTCAACATCGTCAACCCAAGACACCTTCTCATTCAAATACTGCCGATTCACTCCAAATCCACAGAAAAAAACCCCCATGATGAACCTCTACGCTGATTGTGTCATCCCCAGACCCTGCAACAAGAACAAAACCCCAAATTTCGTGAAGGATTTCAACCAAACCCTAAACCCTAACACATAAAAACACCGATTTTGACATTTCGCGCGAAGCTCATGTACACGCCTACACTATTCAACGTCAGCGACTACAAGATTATGGCAATGTTCTACTAACCTCTGAAAGGGGATGTCTCCCCTTCTGGCCAGTAGTCTTGCCCTGGTGATGCCACTGCTTTGGGATCGACATGGCGCCATGGACTCAGCCCGTGGATGCTCTTCCCTTCATGAACACGAGCAGGTCTTCAATCCCTCGCAGCACCGGCCGATCGTCGCCCCCTTGTCGCCACCTCGTCCCACCCGCCAAACCTCCAAAGCCCTGCGGATGAAAAGTGGGGACAAGGTTTTGGAAGATGGAACGACAAGGGCCTTTTTGCACATTTCTTCCCCTGGACGCATCATCACGCGCCACTCACAGTGCAGTCGTCGCCCCGGTGGCACGCCATGTAGGTGGGCGACGCTGGCCTGGCGGGTTTTGGACGGCGGCTAAGCACCCAACTAAAGATCGTGGACCCATATGTGCAATTTAGAAGTTAATGGACCCAGATGGTACCTCGCTTAAAGTTTAGGGATCTGGGATGCATTTTACTCTTTTAATTAAGTGGCCAACCAGTCGATTATTACCTGCTTGGAAATACTGTCAAGGTTCTGGCGGCACTCGGATATCTTCTTCTTGATATCGTCCAACGACATTGCACTATACGGCTAGGCAACTGTTACTTCTGTTTTGTGTTTAATCCTAACACTCACTTCTAGGTCTGCCTGCTCTAGGTTTTGAGGCGGCACAAGTGGCCTTTTATAGAGCTATGTCGGAGCGGACGTGCTCCTGGTCAGGTGGCGGAATGCACCCGGCCGAGATCCTAAGTACGGAGAGTAGTTAGGGGGAGCAATCGTTGTTAGCTAGTCAATGGTGGCACGATGGTGGCGAGAGGGTTTAGAGTGGTTCGGGCCGCCGGAGCGTAATACCCTACGTCCACTATGGGGGTGTGTTCTTGTATTCCTGTCTGGAATAAGAGCCTGTCGAGAGAGTGTGAGTGTGTGGCTTGAGGAGATGGAGGAGCGTATCTGCCGTGTCCTCCTGTGTTGCGTATGCCTCCCCTTTTATAGCCCAAGGGGGGCATGTACATGGTGGCCTGGCCCCGACAGGTGGTCCCGGCCCATTTCCTCTATGCTACAGTTCTATCTTGTGCCTGATGTCCAACGCTCACATGCCTTACGCCTGTACCGCCGTAGTGGCCTGGAGATCCGCCATATCGTCCTTCCTTACACCGCCCTGTCCCATCGGCTGCCAAGCCCGCTGAGGGGCTTCAGAGGCCGAGGGGCAGGCGATGCGCACGCGTGACAGGACGGGGCGCTCGTAGTAGCGTTGCAGCGCCGCTACCTAGTATTAGGATGACCGCGGCCGCCGCGCGTGGCGCGGCTCATGATGTGTACAGCGTACTTGTTTACTCAATATAGCTCCCTGTGTAGCTGGGGAAATCAACTGTAGTGCCCTGTTATCGCCACCGCGCCTTGGTAAGGCGCGCCCCTTTGCCTCGCCGCCGCCGCCTGCCAGCGGCGGTGCCAGCGGCGATGGGGGGCACGCCTGCCTGACAGCGGCGGCGTCGGCGGGCGACGGGGGCAGGCCTGTCTGACAGCGGCGGCGTCAGCGGGTAACGGGGGCACGCCCGTCTGACACTCGTGGTGTCAGCAGCATCGGGGCGTGCCAGCCTGACAGCGGCGGTGTCAGCGGCATCGGGCACGTCCGCCTGCCCGCAATAAATGCGGCTGGTGGGCGAGGCGCCCGGTTGAAGGCCCCGCCACGCGCCCTGTGGGCACGTGGCATCGCGAGACCTTCCTGAGCCCTGTGGGCACGTGGCGGCCCCGGACCACCGAAGGTGCTGGCTCCGGACCTCCACGTGCTCTGCGGGCACGTGGCGCCCTCGGACCACCGAGGGCGCTGGCTCCGGACCACCGAGGGCGCCGGCTCCGGACCTCCCCGTGCTCTGTGGGCACGAGGCGGCCCCGGACCACCGAAGGTACGGGCTCTGGCCCGAGAGGTCCGGACCTCTCCTCGCGTGGCTGGGGGAGGCTCGGTCTTTCAAGGAGGTCCGGGGCCTCCCCTGTGGGCCGGGTGCGTGGCCCAGCTTTCCCAAGGAGTGGGTCGGGCCCATCTGTATGCAGCCTTAGGCCCTTCTTGTACTGCAGTAGTTACCTCCCTTAGTGATCTTCGTCTAGTGTAAGCGGGTACCCGGTTAGCTGGGTACCGACAGTGGCCCCTGGGTTCGCCTTTGGTGAGTTTTTTGAACCTGAGGTGAGCCCACCGTCGCTTACTACACAAGCCGCCGGGAGCCGTGGGCGGTTACCGGCGTTTAGCCGTTAAGCTCACAGTTGGGCAGGGCCCACCACTTGATTTCTTGGTCGAGGCCTTGACTCGCCTGTCTTCGGAGGGGGCTCAGTCCACCCGACCCCGCGGGGTGGCCCCGTGGGCTCCCACGACCTGGGGCGCGCGATAGCGGGAACCTCTCGGGAAACGTGGGGGCAGGCCCGCGTCGGGAACCGCGCGGCGGTTCACCTACTCCTTCTCCTGCCATTAAGGCGGGGTAGATGGCTACGTGGGCAGCCGTGCGTAAAGCGAAAAAGGTGGGGGCCCACGCGTCGCGCCGAGACGCGCGTCGGCGAGTGGCCGCCGGTTCGCCTTCCTGCCTTGCTTGCTCTTCTACCCGCCTGTCATGACTGCCTCCTCGGGCCCCTGCTGTCATAGACCTGGTGGCCTGTGGGTGCGTCCGCGCGCGTGTACACCTTGACGTCCGCGGCTTGCGGAGGATTGGGGGCAGCCGTCAAATAGGGCTCTCGACCATCGGCCGAGCACGTCCTTCTGCCATTTGCCTTTGCACCCCTCGCATCCACCGCGGCGCTTCATCTTCCTCGCAGCAGAGCTCTCGCTCCTTGCCTGCTGCGTGCTCCTTGCCTTCTCCATCGCCAGATTCCTCAGCGATGGGTCCGAGCCACCAATCCCCCCGGGAGACTGAGGAGAACCTCACCCGCGTCCGCCGCCTGCTCGGCTGGACGGACGCGGAGCGCCGCGACAATGTTCGCACGGGTTCCCTCCCCCACCGCAACTTGCAGCTGGGGGAGTTCGTCCTCTTCGTCCCCTACCTCTACTGTGGTTTGGGGATTCCGATTTCTTCTTTCTTCATGCTGGTGCTGGAGGCGTTTGGGCTGCAGCTCCAGCACCTCACCCCCCACTCCATCCTCCATGCGGCTATCTTTGCCCACTTCTGCGAGATGTTCGTGGCGGTTCCTCCCTGCGTGACGCTCTTCCGCCACTTCTTCTCGGTGAGGTGTTCCGGGCGGAGCTCGACGAAGATCGGCCGGTACTACTTCCTGCTGAAGGGGTCCGGGGGAAGATCGACCTATCTTCCCACCTTCGCCAGCGCCAAGTGGGAGCACTGGCGCAACGACTGGGTGATCATCAGGGCGGAGCCGAACGACCGGTTGGCGCTCCCGGACAGCAGCCCCGACGCACCCCTCCCGGAGGGTGCCTCGACGGATCTGCCACCCGAGTTCTCCCCCGTGCTGGCCAGGATCGCCGAGCTCGTCAGCGGCGGCCTGACCTCACTGCACGTGCTCGCGGACTTCCTCAGGCGGAGGCTCGCTCCCTTGCAGATGCGGCCAAGGCTGGCGTGGAACTACACCGGCCCCAACGACTGCAGCCGGGTAGTACGTGGCGAAGACCACGACCTGACGCCGCTCCTGCTGGAGGAATGGGTGCGGTGCGTCACGGACGTGAGCTTCCCTCCGGAGCAGCTGCGCCTGCCGTCCGCTATCGTGCCGCTCTGCCGCGACCAGGCCTTGCGGACGGCGGTGCTCCGGGAGATGCCCACGCTCGACGATGACGGCCTCGCGGCGCGGCAGCTTGGAGGCGACCCCAACCGGGGGGTCCACATTGCCGACGCCCCGGTTGGGGGTTCTGGTGCCAGAGGCACCGCTCCTGCTGACAAGGGCAAGGAGCCGGTGGCAGCGTCCCCCGCCGTTCCGCCGGCGGGTGGTGAGGAGACGCGGCGAAGGCTGGTCCGCGGCGACGGGACCTTTGTCTCGGAGCCTGACCCGAAGCGTCAGCGGACCTCGGGGGAAGGTAGCTCCTCTGGGCAAGGGGGGCGAGTGCCACCGCCGCCTCTGGGCCAGCGGCACCCTCAGCGCCAGGCACCTCCTCCGACGCCGGACCAGCAGCGGCGGCCCTCTCCGGCACCGCCGGCCTCGGGCCCGCGGCACCAGCAGCCACCGGCAGTGCCGACCGCAGATCGGCAGCCGCGGCGAGGCTCTGGCCTTCGTGGCCGCTGGTCGGTGCCTACCTTGAGGTAAGCCCTTTGGATTAGCTTTGCATACTTCGCGGCACTACGGCTAGCTTTTTTCAGGCTTCTCAGCCTTTCGCCGTGCATTTTTGTTTAGGCCGACCCGCCCGGCCGGTGTTCCTCCCCCCAGCGGCTCTGGTGGCCGGGCGACCGCGGCGGAGAAGTGCGCGCCTGGTGGTCCGACGGTGGGAGACGCCACGCGGGCCCGGGCTACGACCGAGGGGCCTGCACCAGAGGCCACCCCGTCTGTCCGGCCCCAGGCCCCAGGTGGACCGACGCCGGGGGGCGCCTCGGGGGTCGAGACCGCACCCGGAGTGCCTGCTGAGGGGGCAGCTCCGGGCGCGCGGCCCCAGGCACCAGGCAGCCCGGTGCCGGAGGGTGTCGCGACCCAAGGGCCTGCGCCGGGGGCGGCTCCTGACTGCCGGACCTCGGAGCCTTCGTCGCCCGCCGCCGAGACGACCAGCCCCGGATCTCCGCCTCCTACCGAGGGGGAACTGGAGGAGGTTCTGGGTAGGCCGCTGCTGCCCCTGCCCCAGCTGGGTGGAGCCCCTCTCCCTCGCGTGCTACGTTGGGCGCACCAAGCCCTGGATGACGCCCAGGAGGCACTCCAGCTGGAGTGGGCCCGGCTGCAACAGGAGCGCGAAGGCCTGGACGGCTGGCGGGCCGGTCTGGGGGAGCAGATCGAAGCCGCCACCACCCAGCACTCACGGACCCGTGCGGAGCTTTCCACTGCCCGCACCGAGCTCGACGCCGACCGCGCGGCCTTCCAAGAGGACCTGCAGAGGTTCGCTGGCCGGGAGCGCGCGGTTGGGCTCCGCGAGAAGCAGGCCGAGGTGGGCGAGGCACGGCTGAAGCTCGAGCAGGCGAAGCTAGAGTCCGCGTGGAAGGGCGTGGAGCAGCGCCGGCAAGAGCTGGTGGAGGTGTCTGAGCGGCAGGCTGCTGTCAACGCCGAGCTCGACAAGATGAAGCTGAGGCTTGTCGAGCGCGAGGCAGCAGTTGCAGCCCGCGAGGACTCCGTCGTTCAGCGGGAGGCGTCGGCCAAGGCTCTGAGGGACTCTGCTGCTCGCCAGGCTGCCACGCTCAAGGTTCGCGAGGACTGGGTGAAGTCCCGGGAAGCGGAGCTGGCGGACCGGGAGAGGCAGCTGCTGGCTGAGCGGGCCGCTCTGGAGCAGTTGAAGCAGGGTGCTGCTCAGCAGGCGGCGGTGGAGGACCGGGAGCAGATGCGCGCCGGCCTCCAACACATCGCCGACTGGGCCGGGGAGGCGAGTTCGGCTCTGGTACCGCTCGGACTGAGTCCGATCCGGGTGACAGAGCCGCCGTCCACCATTGCGGACGCCCTCCCTGTCCTTGACTCGGCGGTGGAGCGACTCCGGCGCCTGGACTCCACGCTCGGAGAGCGCCTTGAAGCCGAGGGCCGCGAGCTGTGCTGCCTCGTGGTGGAGCACCTCCTGGTCTGCTTCCGGAGCCACGACCCCGCCATTTCCTTGGACCCGGTTATCACAGGTCCAGTGGAGGAAGCGGAGGCCGCCGCTCGGGACAGCGTGCAGGAGGCGGTGGAGGTCGTTGCCGCCCGGTTCCAGCGGACCCCTGCAGACGAGGACCCGGATGTACAGGGGACAGGAGCCTCTCCAACGCCGTAGGGCAACAGCTTTTGCTGTTTTGTTTTTTTTTATGTAAAACATTAGTATGCCAAGTAATATAAGAATGATAGTTGCGACTTATCTTCATTTACTCCTTGCTGCATGCTGGTGTGTTGTCACCTGACCCCCTAGCCCCCTGGTAGGTAGGCTCTAAGTTTTGAGGCTGGCTACCACCAAGTCAGAGGCCAGACCTGCATGCAACTCACGGCAAACGTCAGTGTCGCACCCACGGGACCCGCTCTGAGTTGACCTTTTCCGCTATTCGAGGTCCGGAGCGTTTGCTGTCCGGGCCAGGGGCTAGGATGTTTGTTCGTGGGATAGCAGGGTGTGTGAGTTAAGGGTACGGAACCAGGCAAAACTGCGACACAGCCCTGGACTATCCTAGTCCAAAACACCTTAGCTCTGGTCCGGTCCTGCAGTCGTTCGGACCTCTCCTAGTGAAACAGAAGGTAACCGTGCTGCCTCGAAGTTCTCGGAGTCGCAGCCGGACCTAGTTGCTGAGGTTAGGGGGTGTGCCATTAGCTTAGGGGGTGGTCCGGAGCACTAAACGCACTGTTCCTGATACTGGGGGAACTCACGGCGTGGTAGGGAGTGTTCAGTGCTTAGGGTATGAGACCAGGCTAAACAGCTGACAGCTCCGGGCTACCAAGGCGAGCCCCTTTTCTCTGGACCTGGCACCCAGCATTCCGGACCTCCTTCCCAGCCTCTGTGCTAACCGCTTCACACTCAAGCTGCTAAGTCCTGCTGGTTCCAAGGAGATTTTTGGCAAGAGTAGGATTCCACGCAGGGGTTAGGAAAAATTGAAACAGGGTAATAGCGGAGACAAGAATTTCAGGGCTAAACTCTTTCTTTAATCAAGCGGTACAGGGTGTCATGTGATGTCAGCCAGAGGTCGGGATTACAAGGGCGGACCTTCACCGCTCTGGTCCACATGGTGGTCCTATTTAGCTTACAAAAAGAAAAGGGGTTGCCCTGAATTTCTTGCCTACGGATAAAACTTACGGAGGTGCTCTATGTTCCAAGGGTTCGGCAGCGGAACTCCTTCCTCCGTGGCGAGGCGAACGCAACTGGGGCGACTAACTTCTGTCACCTTGAAGGGGCCTTCCCAGCTGGGAGAGAGTTTGTTGCGCCCTTGTCGGCTCAAGACGCGCCTCAGGACCAGGTCTCCAGGTTGGAGCACCCTGCCCCTCACGGTTCGCTCATGATAGCGTTTGAGCGATTGGTTGTACCGTGCGTTCCGGATTGCCGCCTGCCATCTTTGCTCCTCGACGATGTCGACGTCGTCGCACCTTGTTTGTTCCTGCAAAGATTCATCAAAAGCTTGGACCCGTGGGGAGCCCAAGAGTATTTTTGGTGGGAGGCATGCCTCGGCCCCGTATACCAGGAAGAATGGGGTTTCCCCGGTTGCTCGGCTGGGTGTGGTCCGGATCCCCCATAGCACGCAGGGGAGCTCATCAACCCACTTCGCACCGTGCTTTTGCAAGCAGTTGAAGGTGCGGGTTCTGAGCCCCTTGAGGATTTCTGCGTTAGCTCTCTCGACCTGTCCATTGCTCCTAGGATGTGCTACAGAGGCGAAGCATAACTGGATGCCAACGCCGTCGCAGTAGTCCTGGAAGACCCGGCTCGTGAACTGGGTCCCGTTGTCCGTTATAATACGGCTAGGGACGCCGAACCGGCATACAATGGACTTAAGGAAAGCTGTTGCAGTTCCTTGGGTGATGCTTAATACTGGGGTTACCTCAGGCCATTTTGTGAATTTGTCAATGGCGACGTAGAGGTACCGGTACCCACCGACAGCTCTAGGGAATGGTCCCAGGATGTCCACCCCCCATACCGCGAAGGGCCAAGAGGGTGGAATCATCTGCAGAGACTGAGCCGGTGTGTGTATCTGCTTTGCGTGGAACTGACACGCCTTGCAGGACCTTACTAGCTCAGCTGCATCCTGGAGCGCTGTCGGCCAGTAAAAGCCATGCCGAAAGGCTTTACCGACCAGCGTACGGGACCCTGAATGATTCCCGCACTCGCCTCCATGGATCTCCGCGAGTAAATCGCGGCCCTCTTCCCGGGTTATGCATCGCATGAGGATGCCATTGGCGTCACGCCTGTAGAGATCCCCTTCTACTAGCGTGTAGCATTTAGCCAACCGCACTATGCGCTCAGCAGACACGCGTTCTTCGGGAAGGATTTTGTCCTTCAGGTAGTCCCGGATCTCTGAGATCCGTGCATCGGGACTGCCCTGAGCCATTGGATGTGTCCCTGATGACATGCCGGGGTCATCAGTCCACACGATCCTTGGTGGGCTCCAGAGATGGAGGACCACCGGGACTGCTAGCTTCGAGGTGCTAGTTCTGCCCCCTTCGCCCAGTTCGGCTGGCTGGGCGGTTGGTCTCAGCAGCTGTCTTTTGAAGACGCCCTCGGGTACTGGGACCCGAGTCGATGCCCTTGCGGAGAGGTCATCTGCCACTGAGTTAAGGTTCCTGGGAACGTGCTGCAGTTCCAGGACCTCGAAATCCTTCTCGAGCTCCCTCACTCGCATGAGTGCTGCGAGCTGGGGGTTATTGCAGCAGCACTCCCCCCGGACCTGTCTGATCACCAACTGGGAATCCCCCTTAACCAGGAGCTGCTTGATCCCCAGTGACTGAGCGATCATGAGCCCAAAGATCAAGCCTTCGTATTCCGCCATGTTGTTAGTGGCTTTGAATCCGAAGCATACTATGTACTTCACCTGATCCCCGTTTGGGTCCACGAGTGCCACCCCTGCTACGGAACCTTTTTCGCGGGCGGACCCATCGAAGAAGAGAGTCCAGTGCGGTTCGGTGAAAACCCGGACGGTCTTGTCCGGTTGGGAAGGTTCCGCTTCGGCCTGCGGACCTCCAGATTCCGAGGCGGTGGGAGTCCACTCTGCGACGAAGTCGGCCAAGACTTGGCTCTTGGCAGCACTCCGGGGCTGGAAGTCGAGTTGGAACTCTGCCAGCTCCGCGGCCCATTTGGCGATATTCCCAGTAGCATTAGAATTGCGCAGGATTGCTCTTAGTGGGTAAGAGGTCACCACGACAACCTTATGCGCCTGGAAATAGTGGCGCAACTTTCTGGAAGCAATAAGTAATGCGTAGGCGAACTTGTGAGCTTCCAGATACCTGGCCTTTGCCCCGTGGAGGACTTCACTGACGTAATATACTGGCCTCTGGGTGGTCCGGACCTTAGTGGTAGGTCCGAGGCCACTTCCCCCTGCCAGGCTGGCCCCCTGGGCGGCTTGGCCTCCAGCTTCTGGTGGCTTACCGCCTTGGCAGGGCAGCGTGCCAACCGGACCTCCGGTATCGGGGCCGGCTGCAGCTCCTGTGGTGGGCGGACCACCACCTTCCACTTGGGGGACCCCGGTGTCTCCCTTGTGGGAATGGGCTGGTCGCTCGGCGACCAAGACCATGCTTACTACCTCGGATGTCGCCGCGAGGTAGAGAAACAGGGTCTCACCAGACTTTGGCGCCACTAAAACGGGCAGAGTAGTGAGATGCTGCTTCAACTCCTGGAAGGCTTGTTCAGCCTCTTCCGTCCATATGAATGGTCCGGACTTCCTCAAAAGCTTGAAGAAGGGCAGGGCCCTCTCGGCTAGCTTTGAGATAAACCGGCTGAGGGCTGCCAAGGACCCAGTGAGTTTCTGGAGGTCCTTGATGCAGGCCGGCGGCCGCATAGCCTCGATTGCCCTGATCTTGGTTGGGTTTGCCTCAATGCCGCGATGTGACACTAGGAAACCTAACAGCTTACCAGCCGAGACGCCAAAGACACATTTCTCGGGGTTTAGCTTCGTGCGCGCTGTGCGCAACCTGTCGAAAACAAAGGCCAGGTCTTCCATCAAGGTCGACCCTACCCTGGTCTTGACGACAATGTCATCGACATAGACCTCTACTACGTTTCTGATCAGGTCACGGAACGTGAAACTCATGGCACGCAGAAACGTAGGTAAAGCATTCCTCAGACCATATGGCATTACAACGTAACAATACAACCCATCTACTGTTACGAAGGCTGTATGCCTCTTATCCTCCTCATCCATCTGTATCTGATGAAATCCAGAGTACGCATCCAAAAAAGACAAGAGTTCACACCCGGAGGTGGAATCTACTATCTAGTCTATGCGCGGGAGGGGATAAGGGTCTGGAGGACATACTTTGTTGAGGCTGGTGTAGTCGATACACATCCGAAGCTTCCCGTTCGCCTTGGGGACGACCACCGGGTTGGCCACCCACTCGGGGTGGTGGACCTCCTCGATGAAGCCTGCGTCCAGGAGCTTCCGGACCTCCTGACGGATGAAGTCCTGGCGCTCCACGGACTGCCTCCGTGGCTTTTGCCACACCGGCTTGGCGTCTGGGTTGATCTTTAGACGGTGCTCAATCACTTCCCTAGGGATCCCAGGCATCTGCGACGGTTCCCAGGCGAACACGTCGACATTTGCCCGGAAGAAAGTAACGAGCGCGTCTCCCTATTTCTCTCCCAGATTTCCTGCGATGCGGGTGGTCTGGGAGGGTTCCGCCCCGATCTGGACGGTCTTGACCGGCACGTCCTCGGGGTCAGAAGGGCGTACCTTGGGCACCTTTGGTCCCTTAGCAGGAACCTTGGCCCGAGAGGTCGAGGGGTTGTCCCCCGCCGGGTTCACTGCGTCAGTAGCGAGGGCATGGAGCTTCTGTACTGCGGCGACGGCTGCGTTGCGGTCTCCCGGCACGGTGAGAACACCCGCCGGGGACGGCATCTTCACGACCAAGTACCCGTAATGAGCAACGGCCATGAAGCGGTACAGTGCCGGTCTGCCAATGATGGCGTTGAACGGCAGGTTGACTTCCGCGACATCGAACTGGACGTTCTCTGTGCGGAACTTCTCCGGGGTCCCGAAGGTGACCGGCAGGTCGATCTTTCCTTTTGGGTAGATCGGCACTGGACCCACGCCGGAGAATGGGCGCGTCGGAGCCAGGCGCGACTCCGGAATC
Organism: Paspalum vaginatum; assembly: GCA_030272315.1. Taxonomy (NCBI): domain Eukaryota; kingdom Viridiplantae; phylum Streptophyta; class Magnoliopsida; order Poales; family Poaceae; genus Paspalum; species Paspalum vaginatum. Next base: position 10,405,324 of record CM059015.1, read on the forward strand.
TGCAGCTGTTTGAAGGCTGCGTGGCTGATGATGTTAAGGGCGGCTCCGCCGTCGATCAACACGTGGTGGAGCCGTATGTTGGTGACCACCGGCGATGTGATGATCGGCAGTACGCCAGCCCCAGCCATGTTCTCTGGGCAGTCGGCCGGCCCGAAGGAAATGGTGGTGTCTCTCCACTTGTGGTGTGGAGCCACCCCAGGGACGCTCGGCCTGACCGAGAGGACTTCTCGGCGCAGGGCCTTCACGTCCCGCCGGGAAGAGACCGCCCAGCTTCCGCCGTACATAACGTACAGCTTCTTGCGACGTTCGTTGTCGCTGGATTCGGAGCTGGAGTGGCCTAGAGCGTAGACGCTCTTGAGCTCCCGCTCCGGGGGCTGATAGCCCATCTCCTTGCCCCCAGCGGCGGGCCCACCGTCGCTGGTAGCCTTCCCCTTGCCAGGGCGCTGGCGTGGGGGTGAGTCGTCTTTGGCCGGACGCTCTCGGCGGTCATTGAGGCGCCGCTGCACGAGCTTTTGTATCTCGCGGCAGTCGGCGGCGCTGTGACCGCTGTTGGGATGAACAGGGCACGTGCCGCCACTGTTCCGCGCCTGTTGCCTCGGGCGCTTGCCGCCGGTGTCGCGGCCTCCAGGTGCTGCCGCAGCGACTGGGGCCCCCTCCAGGAATCTTTCAGGGCGTCAGCCCTTCTTCTTTTTCTTGCCGCTTTCTCGGGCGGCACCGGCAGAGGCGCCTGGCTGGGCAGTGCTGTCCTGTTGCGGGGAGTGCCACGCATGCCCCTCTGCGGCCCTAGCGCACTTGTCTGCCAGTGCGTACAGGGTGGCAACGTCCTGTACTTGGCGGGTCGCCAGTTTCTCCAGCATCTTCTCATCACGGACGCCTTGCCGGAAGGCTGTGATGATGGATGCGTCGGTGATGCGAGGGATCGTCCCCCGCACCTTGGCGAAACGAGCGATGAACGCTCGGAGGGATTCGCCAGGCTCCTGACGTACTGCATGGAGGTGGGCCTCCACGCCGTACTGCTGGCACGCACTCGCGAAATTTGCCTGGAACAGAGTGCAGAGCTCTTCCCAGGACCGGATTGACCCGGGGGTCAAGTTCATGAGCCAAGTCCGGGCCGGCCCAGACAAGGCGACATGAAAGTATGACGCCATAACGGCGTCGTCTCCGCCGGCCGCTGTGATAGCGGTGACGTACACCTGCAGGAATTCCGACGGGTTGGTATTCCCGTCGTACTTCTCCGGCAGGTGCGGCCGGAACTTCTGCGGCCAGCGCGCGGAGCGGAGGCTGTCCGCGAGTGCGGCGCAGCCAACTCCAGCCGATACGACCCCTGGCGGCGTCTGCACGCCAACCGGGGGTGGCGCGTAGGCCGGGGGCTTAGGCGCTGCAGCGGCGAACGCCGAGTCAAGGTTTTTGCCCTTGGCGGCGCTTGGCTGCACCCGTGGTTGCTCCACGGTGGTGGGAGTGCCTGCTCGCCGGCGGTTGAGCTCGGCTCGCAGGTCTTCCGTCTGCGCGCTCCTTACTGAGGGGGAACGCGCGGAAGTCGCCGCATCATGCTGCCTGCGGCGGTTCGACCTCCCCCCGCTGCTGGGAGGGAGTCGCGACCCAGTCCTAGCTGGGCCAGGGGTGACCTCGGCCAGGTGGATCAGGCGATCCACATCGCTTCGCCACTGCGCCAGGGCGCTAGGTGAGGCTGTCGGCCCCGGGGGGTTACGAAGCAGCTCCCTGGCTGCGGCGAGCGGGCCGCTGGCAGCAGCGGGGTTCGCCGTGGCGGCGTTTGCCGCTACAGCGCTTGTTACTGCAGTGTTTGCAGCAGCGGCGCCCCCCGCGGGGCGTCGAGGGAGCCGCGGCGTCCGCGCCGCGCCCTCAGAATGGTGGAGGGAGGCCTGCGACCCAGTCGAGGCCACCTCCTCTGATGCGGCTGCATCCTCATGGAAATCGCGGATGCGCACCATCATGCGGTGAGGGATGATGCTAACTGATGCTACCCCCTACCTGGCGCACCAAATGTCGGAGCGGACGTGCTCCTGGTCAGGTGGCGGAATGCACCCGGCCGAGATCCTAAGTACGGAGAGTAGTTAGGGGGAGCAATCGTTGTTAGCTAGTCAATGGTGGCACGATGGTGGCGAGAGGGTTTAGAGTGGTTCGGGCCGCCGGAGCGTAATACCCTACGTCCACTATGGGGGTGTGTTCTTGTATTCCTGTCTGAAATAAGAGCCTGTCGAGAGAGTGTGAGTGTGTGGCTTGAGGAGATGGAGGAGCGTATCTGCCGTGTCCTCCTGTGTTGCGTATGCCTCCCCTTTTATAGCTCAAGGGGGGCATGTACATGGTGGCCTGGCCCCGACAGGTGGTCCCGGCCCATTTCCTCTATGCTACAGTTCTATCTTGTGCCTGATGTCTAACGCTCACATGCCTTGCGCCTGTACCGCCGTAGTGGCCTGGAGATCCGCCATATCGTCCTTCCTTACACCGCCCTGTCCCATCGGCTGCCAAGCCCGCTGAGGGGCTTCAGAGGCCGAGGGGCAGGCGATGCGCACGCGTGACAGGACGGGGCGCTCGCAGTAGCGTTGCAGCGCCGCTACCTAGTATTAGGCTGAGCGCGGCCGCCACGCGTGGCGCGGCTCATGATGTGTACAGCGTACTTGTTTACTCAATATAGCTCCCAGTGTAGCTAGGGAAATCAACTGTAGTGCCCTGTTATCGCCGCCGCGCCTTGGTAAGGCGCACCCCTTTGCCTCGCCGCCGCCGCCTGCCAGCAGCGGTGCCAGCGGCGATGGGGGGCACGCCCGCCTGACAGCGGCGGCGTCGGCGGGCGACGGGGGCACGCCCGTCTGACACTCGTGGTGTCAGCAGCATCGGGGCGTGCCAGCCTGACAGCGGCGGTGTCAGCGGCATCGGGCACGTCCGCCTGCCCGCAATAAATGCGGCAGGTGGGCGAGGCGCCCGGTTGAAGGCCCCGCCACGCGCCCTGTGGGCACGTGGCATCGCGAGACCTTCCCAAGCCCTGTGGGCACGTGGCGGCCCCGAACCACCGAAGGTGCTGGCTCCGGACCTCCACGTGCTCTGCGGGCACGTGGCGCCCTCGGACCACCGAGGGCGCTGGCTCAGGACCACCGAGGGCGCCGGCTCCGGACCTCCCCGTGCTCTGTGGGCACGAGGCGGCCCCGGACCACCGAAGGTACGGGCTCCGGCCCGAGAGGTCCGGACCTCTCCTCGTGTGGCTGGGGGAGGCTCGGTCTTTCAAGGAGGTCCGGGGCCTCCTCTGTGGGCCGGGTGCGTGGCCCAGCTTTCCCAAGGAGTGGGTCGGGCCCATCTGTATGCGGCCTTAGGCCCTTCTTGTACTGCAGTAGTTACCTCCCTTAGTGATCTTCGTCTAGTGTAAGCGGGTACCCGGTTAGCTGGGTACCGACAAGCTAGAAAGCACCTTTTTTGTTTCTGGTTTTCCTGAAACAAAATGCATAGAAGAACTGTGTATGCCATTGTATTAGGGGGGGGAGGAATCTTTCATTTGCCTATAGATTTAATCACTGTTCACTACTCATATGCGTGTGTGAAGCAGCTGTAAATATGTACACACGCAAGCAATACACGCGATTATTTGAGCTTCATATGCATGGCTGGATGCAGTTAAGCATGCATGGGGCTTTGGCTGGGACCACAATGCAAAGTTGGCACGCAGCCAGGCACAGCCGGACGCCTCCGCCGCAACCGTTGCCGTCGCCCGTCCAGCGTCCACAGGCACAGGCAAGCAGAAACGTTTTCCCCTGCCGAACGGGATGAGGTGAAACCAGTGTTGAGTGAGATGTCAAGGCACGAGTAAATTCTCTCACGCCACGCTTCCATCCACAGTGTGCAGCCAACTCGCTAGATGCCCCGCTCCGTTTACGTCGTCTTCTTGTTTCTGTTACAGAACAAACAAAAAGAAAACAGGGTAGCTACGTATAATGTAGGTGGGGTAAACAAAGACAGAGTCCATTTTAGCCCTGTACTCCCTCTAGGTCCAAATTTTTTGTAGTTTGAGCTACGGATCCGATGGATGGAAATTGTTTGATGCTTCTATATATCCTTTTGTGTGTTTGTGCATGTGTGTGCCTTGTAAAATGTGGATGAAAATTACAAGCTCATCGGAGCTAGGTCCTCTAGTTTGTAACCCTCTTGGATGAAAATGTGTTTTTTCCATTCTTTACTTTTCTTTTAATGGAGAACATGCTAATCACGTTTGTGAGAAAAAGAAAAAAGAAAGCTTGTTGGAGCTAGAGACTGCTTGATGTTTACGGTTCTACCTTCTCCCATTCATATATGATGTTTTTTTAGTTCATATATTAATAGTTACTAGTACTACCTTCTCCCATTTGTTTTGCTTATTATGTGGCTTTTATCGTTTGTTTGAGCAAAAGGAGTCCACTTTGGAACACTTAATCATGAGCCAATTAGCACAACGTAAAAAAAATTGAAATTGGGCCGGGCCCATCACATTTTTTACAAACAAACAAAAACACACGATAGGACGAAGAGGACTGCCAATCAGAATTCATGTCTATCCTCCGGAAAATGAATGGTATATAATACTATTAGCTTTGCTTCGAAATTCATGCATACATAAGTATTGAACCTGTTTATAATGTTGGACAAGATTTCAATAAATGTTGAATCGAGTATTTCAAAACGTGGACTACATTACACTAGTGGACCATGGCTTGGCCTCCAGGTGATATGGCATGGTTACTTTAAATTGTCGGTTTAGTTTATTTAAATCGTCAAGCTAAGTGTGAAGAAGTGTTGAATCTAGTAATTTGAAATGTTGGCTATATACATGCAAAAAATTTTGATTATATTTGCATTGGGTTCCTTCATACTGCCCATTTCAGCGATGATGTGAGGCATTAATGGTACATGGTGGGTTTCCTCATGCTCTACCAACATTGATGGAAATCACAAAAAAAAGTAGGAAGGTTGTTGGAGCAAGATTTAGCATTTCCATATTGCAGATTGCTATTGTTAGTACTAGTTTTAACTTTTAAGTGCAACTCAGTTTAAGCCAGCTACTAATATTTGTTTCTGCTTATGGCTTCTATCGTATCTTTGAGTGACGGGAGTCCACTTTGAAACACTTTCCTTTTTTTTTTTTTTGAGAAAACACTGACTTTGGAACACTCAATTATGAGCCAAATTAGCACAATTCAAAGGAAAACAATTCAAATTGGGCCGTACCTATCTTATATGGCCCAAACCGGTTTCCTTGGGCATAAGAGGATCGACGCTCTTCCAACATTGACGGTGATCGCAGGTCTTCCTTTTAGTAAAGCACGCGGGGTTTTAGGTAATGCCGTGCGGGATACGTTTAGTTTAGAGGAACAATTAATCCGTGTAGCAGTTGCGAGTTGGGGGAAATCAGGTTTGACCCGGCGCCGGCGGTGCAGAGCCCCGAACCGACCTACCGCGCGGTGATAAAAACTCCTCGAGCGGCGGGCCTCGCGAGACGACGCATCTCCGGCCGCCGCGAGTCCGTCTTCCGCCCCCATCGCGTTGCTGCTGCTGCTGCTGCTGGGAGGAGGAGGAAGGGCGGGAGAGAAGAAGAGAAGAGAAGAGAAGATGATCGAGGTGGTGCTGAACGACCGGCTGGGGAAGAAGGTGCGCGTCAAGTGCAACGAGGACGACACGATCGGCGACCTGAAGCGGCTGGTGGCGGCGCAGACGGGGACGCGCGCCGACAAGATCCGCATCCAGAAGTGGTACACCATCTACAAGGACCACATCACCCTCGCCGACTACGAGATCCACGACGGCATGGGGCTCGAGCTCTACTACAACTAGTAGCCGTACCGTGCGGCGGCGGCAGCCTGGCCCGATCCTGCTGAGTAGATCACCTGATCGATGTTCTAGCTCATCAACTTGTCGTTCCTTTTGCGAACTAATGCTCTCACTAACTTTGTATGTACGCGTATAATGCAAATATATTCAGGATATGTCTCTCAGAAACCAAGCGTGCGTTAGATTCGAAGTCATCCAATCCAATACGAAACTGAAGTTCGATTGACAAGGTTATGGGTAGATTTTATAGTACAATATGAGCGATTCTTCCGTGCCCAATCCCGGCCCCTTGCTGTTCGTGTTGCTTCAGATTCCTGCTTGGTTTTAATCTAGGAGCCGAAGCCTTTCAGGATCAGAAGAGAAATCATACTGCAAAAAAAAAAAAAAAACACTCGTCTTAGAAACGAAGTTTGTTCGGGTTCTCGGCTGCTCTGCGAGATGGGATTTGGGAAAGTTTCCCTTCTGAGCTGTATTTCAGGCCCGGCGTGTAAAATCGCTGGCCCAGTCCATTCGGAAGTACAGTGTATAGGAGGGAGGGCCTATTGCAGCGGGCCTTGGGGGTTCCCAGCCCATCCTAGGTCAACGAGTACCACCCGTGGGCCTCGTACGGGCAACTCAACTCATGCCACGCCTGCTTGCTCTGCAAATTGCTCCGATCCACCAGCCCAGAGTGCAGTGGAGTACAGTCGTAGTGAACCATCGCTGTCGCGCGGCCCCACCAGGCACCAGCCAGGCAGGTACACGAACCATGTCGTCGTCGGCAGCAAACCAAAGATTCATCTCGATTGACCACCCCCCATAATCCCGCGGCTCCCCATGACGGTGATGCCGTGACAGCGGAGAGGAGTACCGACGCCCGTCCCCAAGGGCGCTCGTGCGCACGCAGACAGCCAGACAGGAATAGGCCCATCCATACCAGTCCACCCCTGCCCCCACGAGCCCGTGTCGCCACCCAAAGCTTTGACCGCGAAACCCTCGCAAAAACAGACGCGCGCAAAAAAAACGCCGCCCCCGGGAACACAAAAGCCCGAAAGCCGGCACGGGAGAAAGTGCCGGCGGGTTTCGCTGCCCGGCGGGCGGGGTCAAACGTAGGCGTAGGCGTGGGGCGTGACAAACAAAACTCGACGAGCCGAGGCCGAGCCAAGGCAAACCTCGCCTAAAAAACGCACCGCGGGCGCGCGGACACCGGACAGGGCAGCGTCGGGATCGCACGAGCGGGCAGCTGTGTGCTTTGGCCCTGGGCACTGAAAGCAAGGCGATTTCTCTCTGTTTTTTTTTCTCTCTCCCTCTCTCTCTCTCCCTCTCTCGCGTCATTGGTTGCCGTGCGATTTTCTGTGCGTAGCGGAAAGCTCGGGTCTCTTGCTTCGGATGCGAATTGCGGGGGACGGGAGGCAAGTGTTGTCCACTCCACTGGGAGTCGATGCTGCGAATGTGCGGGCGCGGGTCGTGCGTGCCCGCAGAATTCGTAGCCTGAAAAATGTTTTCGCCGCGTCGCCAGGGTCAGGGAAAAATTCCTCGCGCAGGCAGGGAGGCACGACGTGGCTGTGAAAGCATGCAGAAGGTAAAGCACACAGTGGATGCAGCGGCGGGATATTCATCGCGCCCGGCCCCCCACCCGCTCCGCTGTCGTCGCCGCACGGACAGACGGCACCCTTCTTGTGGGTCGCTGCCCTAGTGGCACCACTACGCTCCGGCGCGCGTAGACAAATCACACCTGCAATAAGGGATCGCGTCTAGTGGCCGTGGCGAGAACGCGATGTTGCATGTTGCAGTGTGCCGCGCCGCGCCCACCGCAGCGGGGGACGGAACGGAAGAGTATGCTGCTGACTTTGCCCACGGCTCCGGCGCTCCTACGGCGGAACCGGTTCCGCTGCGCGCGCGGGGTGGCTGGCACCTGCCAGGCCGCCGTCGCGTGACCTGTGAAGACGCAACGCAACGCAATGGCGCGCGGGTGAAGAAAGAGGCGGGGGGTTTCGATCAGGGCGGACGGGTGAGGTGCCGTGCGATGCGGCAGGGCCACAAATGGCCTCGGCAAACATGCAGACCTCGCGATGCCCGGCTCGGCTGGCTGGCTCTGCTCGCAGGCGCAGCTGGCAGCTCAGACGCTGCCCGTCTGCCGCGCGCCTGCCCTGATGCGGTGACCGACCGCCCATACACACACAATCGACCGCGCATGCATGCGTTGCCTTTGCCTTGCCTGTTGGCCAGGAATGGTGGCGTCAGCGGTCAGTTGCCTGTCGGCATGATCTTGCCTTTTTGAAACGGACCAGGAGGAGGGCGGGAACATGGGACGTGAGTCACCAGATGCTCTCGCCTCCATTCCTTTTCCGAGCTGGTGAAAAGGGGGGAAAGGGAGGCGCTCCCCGGGTCGTGGTCGTGGGTCGTGGCCGCCGACAACCGGCCCCCGTAATCATAGGCATCTGAAACTAGGCAAAAAAAAAAAAAAAAGGCTAGCGGAAAGGTGGCAGGATCAGTGGATCCTCCCGATCGATTGCCACGGACACTCTGAAATCCAGCAAGAGGCGCTCCGATCCCCGCGGATGGAGAAATGAGAAACCCTTTTTGCTGTGTGGGTGGCACTGCAATTATCAGCGCGTCGACCAGGCGAGACCAATCAAGTGGACACCACGGTTTGCTTGGCCTCAGATCAGAGCTAGGCTCGGTCACGCATCGGATCTAGGACAAACCCGGGTCCCTTAAGCAAAATGTTTCCGCTCCGTACTCTTCGACCGGCAGGCTGAGACGATCCCAACGTGCAGAGAAATTCCCCCGTCCCGCGGCGCCGAGCAAGGCAACTGGCAGCGCCTTGTCCTTTGACTTGACGCTGCTCCCAACAGCAGAGTTATTAAGACTTAATCTAGCAGGTAAGTTAAATAGCCGCGACACTGTTTACTAGGAGAGGGGTACTCAGAACCGTGAATGGAAATGTGGATACCCCACACTTGCTACAGCGAAACTCGCAGTCCCGACGTCCACAGGTACCGGCGAGGGACGGTGCGGTGCCTCGCCCACGGCCCACCGGCCACCGCCCGCGCGTCTGCCCACGCCCATGCGCGCGCGACCGCGCAACAACATTCTTTCAGCGCCCCGGGACAAGGCGCCCGTGAGACCCCCGGGCCCGGTGGCGGCCAGAGATAAAATAGACAATGATCCTGCCGTGCACAGTGCACTTGCAGCTCCCCGCCAGCGTCCCCTCCGATCCCGCGACAAGAGCTGCCAGCCGTACAGCGCGGAAGACCGCAACCGAACAAACCCGGCACCGAGAGGACCGGCCGGCGTCGCGATCGACCGCTGGCAGTACTACTACCCAGTCCAGTAAAAAAACACGGCTCGGGGTGGAGGAGGAGGAGACGGTGGTCTCTTTGGACTCTAGCTCCGGCAGCCCGGCTCGCGTTGTCGACGCTGCCATTTAGGTTTCGCTTTCGACAGCGAGGTGGTATGGTAATAACGAGCGATGGCAACGGCCGGGCAAGCCTCCAAAGGCCCCACCGTGCATGAGTAGAGGTAGGGTACAAAGGATCGGCGCACGGCGACGACGGAGCTCGGCCTCAGAGGCGTGGACCGACGGCGACGTGCATGTGAGGGAGCGCCACCGCCTAGCGAGCTAGCTCATCCTGTTCCGGCGGGGCACCCTGCTCGCCGTCGCCGCTTGGTTGGACGAGAGGCGCGGATGGTGCGAGTTGTGATCCAACGTCGGCCTCGGCTTATTAGCACTAGCATGGTAAAAGCAGCCGCGCAGCGCAAGCGCAGGCCTAACCCTTTTTCAGCGAGGCAAACCAGGCACGGCAGTAATTTCTCCGGCTGAGCGAGAGGGCAGGCACCCGGCTGGGGCTTGACTGGGAGCATTTACGCCCCACACCCAGAGGCAGCGGGATACGCGACACGATGCCCCAGAGCGCGATCTCTTGGCTGGGTCGGGTGACCTCACTCACCATCACACGCGGACCAGAGGCAAGAGGCAGCAGCGACCAGCGAGGTCGCGAGGCCCCCGGCCGCGGACGGGGCCAGTGATGGCTGGCTGCCTGGCGCAGCAGCGACCTGCATTGGCGTTGCATTGCATGCCGCGATGGCATCCCAGCGACAGCTGCGGGCCTGCGTCCGCGCCAGCACATTGAAGCCTGCACCTGCGTCTGCCCCCGCCACGTCGGAGTCTGAGTCGTTTCTAGGATTGGTTGCGGCTACACGGCTCTTGGCCGGCGCCCGGCGGTACGCCGCTCGATCGGAGGACGCGGTGGCCGATTGGCCGCCAAAGGGCGTTCATCGACGCGCCGGCGACGAGCGGTCACCGGGGTTTGCGAGCGTACGACACGGGAACAAACAAGTGCAGACGGGAAGAAGGAACAAGAGGAGTACGTAGTACCTACGCACTAGGGTTTTATCCCCCACGTTTGTTTACAGTGATTTGGGGACACGACGACGAACAATGATTGTGGCATTGACTCCGATGCGAGCAGCTGCCAGCCGCAACGGGATCTCCATCTCTCTTCAGCAGACTTCAGAGTTGGAACGGAATTGTTTGGTTGAACAAAAACCATAGCCTCGCGCACGGCGCACGGGTGAACCTGTACATGCTAGTGGTAGTAGGAGAGTACAAGAGAACAGGATCCTCGATCGCGGCAGGATTGGCTCGCCGGCGCTCGCTTTAGCTTCCTAGGTTGTCGCTCCCGGCGTCGGTCAATATCGTCAGCCTCCGCGCCGACTTCACGAAATCGCTGAAACGAAACGGCAGAGAGGGGGAGAGCAATGCGCGTAAGCTCGTGCACATGATCGTTCACGTTGCGTCACCAGCTGCGGAAACCGAGTTGAAACGTGGTATGGATTGTTTACCTGAATGGCTCGTCGCCGGCGTGCTTGACGCCGCAGGTGGCGCCGCGGTACAGCACGCGGCTGCGCAGCTCGGCGCCCGCGATGCCGAACATCTCAGAGAGGCGGCCGTAGAGCTGGTCGAACGAGCACAGCGCCGAGAGGTCGAGGTTCCGGCCGACCGTGTCCGACTCCACGAACACCTTGCACTGCCCGGGCTCCGAGCCCTGGCCGCCGCCGTCCGCGAACCACGGCAGCCGCTCCGACGACGCGTTCTTGGTCGGGCTGTTCTGGATGACGCCCGAGCCCGAGCCCTCCGACGCGTTGGGGCCCTTCTCGGCGGCGGTCCAGTTCTGAGAGCTGGTCCCCGTCGCCGCCGGGGACGTCGCGCCGCTGCCGAGGCTCAGCTGCTGCTGCTCCGTCAGTATGGTCTGGCCGAACAGCACTAGCCCCGCGGCGGGTTTGGGCTTGCCGGCGCCGACGGACAGCGCGAACGAGACGTCGCCGTCGCCGTCGCGCTCGCGCGCCGGCGCGCCGCCGATGGTCAGGTCGGTGCTGATTCTCGCCGGGATAGGGGCCGCCGTCGGGCCGACGTGATCGGGGCGGCGGTACAGCAGGCTCGACTGCAGGTGGGTAAGGTGGAGATCTGATAAAGATGGAACAAATTGCGCATGCCTGGCTCCCTGTATGGCTGCAGGAGCACTGCCGTCCGGGAACGGGAAGAAGGACGGGTGGGAGTGGTGGAGGAAATGGGGGTGCGGGTGGTGTGACAGCGGGTTGGGCGGGAACGCCGGGTTGAGGATCTGCCCTTCGAAGGGGAACTCCGGGTACGCCGGGATGCGGGGCTTCTTGCGCGGCGGCGAGAAGGAGGCGAGGTGGATGGCCGGCATGCTGGACACCAGCTCCACCAGCCACGGGCTCACCCGCTTCACGTTCTGCAGCAGGTCCGGCTCGTCCCAGCTCACCTGCGGGCGGCGCGGTCGACAATTCAATTCAGCACCACCAGTCCACCACCAAACCAAGCTTTGAGAAGCAGCAGTAGCAAGCAAGCAGCGGCTGGGTAAGCGTACCTGAAGAAGGCGCCACGGCGACTGCGGCCAGCGGATGGGGTCGGTGACCTGCACGCCGGCGACGGTGCCCATGAACCAGCTGATGCGTGACGAGTCCTCGGTCTCGAACGCCATCTTGAACCGCATCCCAGGGGACCACTGCACCCGCATGGCAGGCGCGGACCGCGGCGGCGCGGACGCAGAACTCCGGCGTGCTGGCGCGAGGGTAGTACACCACCTCAAACGAGTGCCCGGCGGCCGCCAGCCTCGCGGCCTCGGCCACGTCCTCTGGCCGCACCTTGCCCCGCGCCTTGGGCGCCGCGCACGGGCTCACATTGCCCCGCATCAGGCCCGCGTAGTGGTCCCACCCGGGCGCGGGGGCCCCCTCCTCCCCTCCGCCGCCCCCGCCGGCGCCGCAGAACCCCCCACGCTTGGCGCGCCGGATGCCGACGTGCAGGTCCCCGCCGTCGCCGCGGAGGAAGACGATGGAGTCCCCGGCGACGAGCTTCTTCTGGTTGACGAAGGTGCTCCAGCCCGTGGTGAGCAGGTGGCGGCGCGGCGTGCCCCGGTAGATGTGGCGGAACTTCCACGCGGCCCCGTGCACGTCCTTGGCGACGACGGTCTGCACGGGCGGGTCGGCGGCGTAGTCGAGCCGCGGGAAGATGGTCTCGGCGCAGTACCTGGGCACGGAGAAGCCGCCGCCGTTGTTGGCGTCGGACTGCGTCAGCGTCTTGGCGAACGACGCGGGCTTCTCCTGCTCGTCGCCCGCGGCCGCGTCGTCGTCGGCGTCCGCGTCCGCGTCCGCGTCCCCGGCGCGGAGCGGGACGAGGTGGATCCTGGCGAAGACCTCGTCCGTGTCCTGGTCCGCCATGTAGCGCACGGCGGCGACGCAGCATGGGACGAGCGCCGGCACGCGCGCCGCGGAGAGGTCGGCCGCCGCGGCGAGGCCCAGCGCGTGCTCCGCGTGGCCCTGCGGGAAGTAGTAGACGCTGGCGCCGACGGGCGGCACCGTGCACATGCCGCCCGCGCACGCCAGCCACAGCTGCCGGTCCACGCACCGCTCGGCGCCGGCCGCGGCCGGCTCCGTCAGGTCCGCGAACGTGATCATCGGGGGAACGCACCGCGGCGGAGGGAGCGAGTGGGATTCCGGAGGTGGGAGGAGACGAGCGGGTGCGTGTGTCGTGTGTAACTGAGCTCTACGGAAGCGCCTGTTCTCACGGTAACCAGCAGAGGTAAGCCCGTTGCGACTTATAAGTGCCCGTTCGGCGAGTGGGAGCGGGAGACAGGGCGCCAGGATCCTGTGCGACGCGTCGTGCCGGAGACAGCGGTGAGGGGCCAGTGGTTGGTCGTACGCGTGGAGCGGCGTGGCTGTGTCACACTGTTGTGGAAGTCCGAGGCCCGTGGGTTCCGGTAGGCGCTGTTGTGGGCTTTGGTGCATGGAGATCGAGGAACTCCCGTGAGGAACACCGATCGCTGTTGGTCCGTGCAAGTGTGGAACGGGATCTCAAATAAATGCTTCATATCCACTCAAAAAGAACCAAGGGGTGGAAAATGCCTGACATCTCAACCTCCGCCCTGAAAAAGGGTTTGATATCTCGGAAGGAATCGTAGGGTGCCCAGAAATTCAGAGACGTACTGTACTGACATAGAGGAGTACACTATAATATCAACTATCAAGGCGCCTGTTACCACAAATAGAAGAGTGGGAGTGGGTCTTTAAGGCGCACAATTTGGTTACGACGATACGTTTGCGGTTGGTCGCCTCAGACCGTCCATACATAACAGGATTTGGGATAATGAGAAGAGAGGTAATCGACTCAGATAATCATCACGCTTAGTGGTACACTGGCACTGCATCTACCTAAAAAGTACAATCTTAGCAGAGGTGCACTATTGAACGAAATTATACAATTAAATTTGCAAGCAACTTGAAAGGAAAAAACAAACAATTAAATGCACATCCGCCTGGGAAGATGTCTACCAATAAATGTTTATTGGACAATATTTAGACGTCAGAATTGTACCATACTACATCAAACAGTGCAAGACTTATTATAGGGGGGGGGTGTGTGTGTGTGTTAAAATTCGATTGATAAATTTAATAACTTAGAAACCATATGTACGTAGCTATGTTGGAGTTGGGCAATTTTGATATATATTTAAGGAGTTATTTAAGTTTATCTATCATAATATAAAATATAGGTAGTTTAGATATAAGCTAGAGGATCAATTTGTGATCATCTACCAATATTTTAACCGTGAGTGGTTCATACTTTTTTCGGATGTTATTTAATTTTTTTTCATAATGACAGTGGATAATTAAGATGTTGATTTGGAGGGATATTTTTTTTTTTGTTTTCATAATAGCAGCTGTGCGTATTCTAGAAACAACTCTAATGGCTATCGACATTTCAATCTACCAATTGAGTCGGATGATTTCAATTGCTGTGAGAATTTTTTATTAATATTTTTCTAGCATGTCTCATTAGATTTAACCTCGAGGCCCAATAAGCAATATCTAATTATTAGCAGTAATATTCTTTTGAGATGTACACAATAACATAGAAAAAAAACTTTGCAAGCAAAATTCACTTTAAGTCCGCTTTTTTTCTGAAATTTGCAAAACTTGATTCTTATTTTTTCTTTATTTTGGAAAAAGGGATTGGATCCCTCTCTTTCTTTTCGCCAAAAGATAGGTGTTCGTGGAAATGAGACACCACAAACCATTGTACCACTTTTGTAAGGTTGTCTCCAACTGAGGATTGGTAGAAGGATTTTGATACTGTTCCGACACTGTAGACATGGTAGACTTTGAAATGAGGAATGATGATAGGGATCCCCGCTGGAGACAACCTAAGTAGAGAAGCACAAAAATTACTAGCATGAGCCATGAGACGAAATTACAAATTCAATCTTACTATTACTAATTGGAGACTCCACATGAGAGTCTCCAATTTTCACCATACTCACTAGAAAAAAAAAGATAAATTCTAAAAATTCTCACAAAAATTGTGGAACATCTGCCCGGCCATCAATACATCTAATAATAGTAGCCATTAGATCTATTATATTTTTTCTAAAAAAATTACCTACCATGGCATCATGAAAGATGAAATAAAATAACTCCTAAATATTTATAAAAATTACCCGACATGCCATTATAAAATGTGAATTTAAATAATCACTTAAAATTGTATATAAATTACCCACCATGTCATTATAAAAGATGAAATAAAATAAGATCTATATCTGCATATAAAATATCCAATATGCTATCACGAAAGATAAATTAAAATAATCATCTCTAATATTACTAACGCTTAAATTTAGATCCCTTAAAACTTTAACCCGTGTGAGCACAGGTTAACGGACTAGTGGCTTAAATTAATTTGCAAGATTAGACAACCACATGATGAAGATGTATCAAACAAGGAACCAGAGTACAAAACAATGGTCTAATTGGTTTGGATAGAATTGAAGTCCAGAATGATATATATACTATCTCTGCGTATCACGCATACGCCATCTAATTTGTACGTTGTATATTTGCAATCATTCTTGACCTAGCAATTCCTAAAGATGGTTCACACTACGTCATCGTCTCAAAATCATCTCCGGCCGTGTGCACGGACAACGCAGAGGGCCCAGTTGGGGGAGTTTGATTAATATGTCAATGGCGATTTTATGGACGAGTCAGCTAAATCAGAGACGTGTGTTAACAAGTCCAGTAAGGCATTATATTCATATCCCAAACGAGAGACTAGTGACGGGGACATCGGTGGGGTATGCATATAGTTTTCGGACTCACTTCCGTGTGTGCATATTTTGCTTCAAGGTTTCCTTGCGCTAGCTTGGCTTGGTTGGCCACGAAGTTGTTGATCGGCATCCGTACTCGAAATACATTTTCCCAATATAGTTAAGTAGCTTTTACGCTGCTTGAAATTAAACGTCGTTTACTTTACTTTGCCGGCTGAACAATTTGTTAGGGGGACAATCCATTTGGACCTAGAATACTTGTTTAAGACCTAGTACCAAGTAGCACGTCGTCCTGTCCATCTAAATGGATCGGTTGTTGTTTAAGGCCAAGTACACTTTGTTTAGTTCTCCCGCGCCTGGCCCTGCGTCATTTGCCCTGTGGGAAGCACAGGCGCAGGCGCGCAGCGGGGGCGTGTGGCGTGCGATGGCGACGAGCCGACGACGACGTGCTAGCTGGCGAGCTCCGAGCGATTGGTTGGGGTTGGGTGGCCCTGGCTACAGGGCAGGCTTTCGACGTCAAACGGAGGATTTCTCACCCGGAATTCACGTCGTCTCGCCAAGCTAGGTAGCTAGCTGAGCGCCCGGCAAATGTTCACCGCAAACGAAGCAGCCACCGAGGGCTAGCTGAGAATTCGAACGAACGGGAGACGACGCTGTGTCGGTGTGGCCACTTGCCAGCAGCTCATGGGAACACAACAGGAGGCGTGGCCGCGTTGACTTGAGATCTCGCGAACATGGACCTGGGGCGGGTTCCATTCCACATGGCCCACGACACGTAGTTTCCGAGATCTGTTAATTCTTTTTTACGCAAGGAGGAGTCTTCCGAGATGCACAGCGCAGGCGCAGGGCACACCCGCACACGGCAAAGTCAACCCGTTCCCCGTTTGGCGCGGCGACCGGTCCTACTGCACTGTAGCACCCCCGTTGCGCGCTGCGGATCCCGTAACGGCGGCGACGGCAACGGAGATGGGTGTGGGTGGGGCTGGTCTGGTGGTGGAGCCGTGGACGCCTCCGCCGGCGGGGCCCATCCCGGGGCCGGGGCCGGGGCCTGTGGACAGCAACCAGACAAGGCAGAGGGGCACGGCGCGGACGTCGCTGACGGGACCGGTCGGCGAGCCCAGCGCACAGCGCAGACGGGGTGGGGGAGGCCAAGGCAGGCGTGCGCCCGTGGCTCGTCACGCGCGCGGACGGGTGCGCCTCCGCCTTTTGTCGCCGGCGATGCGGTCCAAGCCCGGTCGCCGTCGCCTTCTGCTGCCGCCGGGGCCCCCCTCTCCTCGCTGGCCGGCACGACCTCCACCTCCACCACCAGAGCACGTTGGTTTCGGACGGAAACGAAATCATTTCCCGTGACAAGCCAAGAAAAAAGAATGTATGGCCATGCATCGCACGCCGCCGGCCATCTTGCTGGCCTGCCTGCTGCTAGGCAGCTGAAACGCCGCCGATAGATAGCACACGGCTTCGGTCCGCATCGCGTCTCCTGCTGAAGCAGCTCAACGGCTGTAGCTGCTTGGCCGCTCTGGACGCCAAGACCGGAGGGAACAGTGGCTAGTCCCCTGTAGCACAGCAGCAGGGAACACAATCCAACTGCCTCTCACGAGTCATGATACCATGTGACGCGACCGAGCGAGCAGGAAAAAGCATGTCGTCGCTCGCCGGCCGGCACAATAACCACCCTGATGAATTATCAACCCTGTTCGTCGGTTGGCACTTCGCTCTCCGGATCGCCGTCGCCTTGCTCCCTTTCGTGCCCCCACTCAATCACGTACTGTACTACTACTCTGTACTCTCTACCTCAGTAACGCAACACAACGGACGCTAGAAAAGGGCGTCTGTTTCTCGCAGACCCAGAGCATCTGCCAGATTCATTCATCCTGTGGATTCGGACAGGGCGAGCGAGCCTGCACCTGCACCTGCAGTTGCAGTGCAGGGGTTTTTGTTTGTTTTGCAGCCGCCAGCCAGTGCATGCGCTGCTCCCTGGCCCCCGGGGCTGGGAGTCTGGGACATTGGGGTTGTGGGCACGCGGCGACGCACGGGACAGGATCACAGGATACGGCCCAGTTCTGTCCCCGACGCTCGGCTTGGCGCCCCTGCCGCCTCCTGACCCTACTTGCCGGCCTGCTGCGCTCTGCGCCTTGTACCCTTGCGCCTACACTACACGCGGTGTGCGCTGGAGCAGTGCCACAGGCCACAGCGCGTCGCTGCCCTCTGCCCACCGCCCCAAGGCCCGCCCTTGTCCTCGTCGATCCTCCCGAGTCCGGGTCCTCGCCGAGCCCTACAGGTTTTGGCGACGCATGCCGAATGGGAAGTTGTACAGGCGCTAGTGCGCGAGGTGAAGGGGAAGCGTAGAATGAGGCACGCACCACGCGCACGGGATGCGGATAAGCTGGCTCTGTCCTCCTCTACCAAATGACGAGTAGTAAAAAGCCTAGTATACTGTAAGTAAACCCATCAACGGAAGAGCAGCAAGCAGTGCGGGCCAGAAAGAAGTTCCGGTGCAAGTTACGCTGAACCTAGAGAGTAGTAAACGGGATGGCTCTTCTTCGTCGCATGAACCGCGGAGCGAAGACCGCGGCATCGGGATCAGGCGCGCGCGCCTCTGGAAGCAGCGCAAACAACGCTAGAAACCGCCCCGCTGCGCCCCCGGCGGCCTCGCTCGCTCGCCGGCTGGCCTCTCTGTTCCACCTCCAACACCAGCTTTGATCTGCAGTCTGCAGATACCAAGAAGCTGGGCGTGCAAGGGCCGGGAGAACGAACGATGATGAGGGTGATCCATTCCACACCAGCGAACATGGAGGATGACGAAACCAAGCCCGGTTTTTACGAGGACGGAGGCGCGTGCGTGGACGCGCCCGCACCCGGCGTTAAACAACTCCCGTGGGAGTACGATCGCGCGCCTCGCCGTCGCCGGCCGGAGCGCCGGGTTGTTGCGCGGTGGGATCGTGTCGGCCTCGGAACAAAGATTCCGGGGGGCCAGAGCATGGAAACGTGTATTCCGCCTGTCCCACGTGACCGGCACGAGCGAGGCCCCCGCGCCGGCTCGCCGGTTGCGCCCACATGCCCGTGCCTGCCAGCCTGCCGCGGGATCCGAGCACGCACCCGCCGGCCTGGGCGGCGATCCAGATATGGCGGGGCGTGGGGGGAGGGGGGGCCGGGAACCATCAACCATGCATGCGATCAGCGCGGCGCCAGCCAGCCAGCCAGGGGCTGACCCCCCGTTTTGTTAATGGAAGCACCCATGCGGCCGGCATGCGGTAATGGGATGGGAGGTCGTTGATGCGAGCCGGTGGCTGCTATGGGGGTGGCGCTAATGGCACGCGGTGCGGGGATTGATGCACATGTTGATGCTGGGTGAGCCCGGGCACAAGTCAAACCTGCAAGTTAAGCAAAACGGATGCCCCCTAGTTAGCCATGGCGGTGGTGATGACATCAAACGCCATGTGCTCTTTCATCGGGATCTTAATGCGTGTTGCCCCCTCGGTCGTCTGTGCTAAGCTGTCCCTGTATGCGCGTGTGCGAAGCGTGCTGGTAGCTGTATCGATCGGTCTGCCTCTGCATGACTGCATTCCTGCCATCGAGCTATGTGTAGCGTCACGGGGTTGATTTATGTCCTCAGCTTTCTTTTGCAGATAGAATATTTGGACTGATTTTTGTAACCTTGCATTCGTTGCTGTCATTTTTATACTAGCATCATTATTTGGGTCTATCTCCTCACCAGGTCCACAACCATTGGATGTTGACCCAAGAGCTCTCTTTTTTTTTGGGGTTAATTTTGTTTCATTCTAAAACATTTTTTATAAAGGTGGACCATTTTTTTCTTTAGTGAGACCCTCACCATTTGACCAAGTGGGACATTTCTTTATTAAGCACAACATTAACAAAAAGTTCGTCATGTGGAACATTTTCTATCATGAGTGGAATACTTGTTTTGAGCTAGGACATTTTTTTTCTTAAGTAGGATATTTACAAACGTGAGTGACAATATGTAAAATATTAGTTGCCTAAACAGGAGCACAACTCTTTCATCCCAACTTCTATTCCAAACTCTACTATGTCTATGCATGCATAGTGCATCTACCCCTAGGACCCTTGAACTAATCAAACTAGACGAAATACCCCTAGCTCAGTTGAAAGCTGGTATCGGATGGTGATTTTTTATTTTTAAAAGCATTAAAACTTTGCTTAATATCTAAAAATTCATAATTCATTTATTTCAATTAAAAATATAAAACATGTATAAACTGTTTTCTAAAAATATAATCTATCGATTGGTCTATTTGAAAATATGCTGGAACTTATTTATTCCTACACCTATTGTTTTGTTGCTATAAATGAAATATTAGAAATAGCAACAAGTAAGTTCTAAAAATCCCCAAATAGAACTCTGATAGTCGATAGATAGACCATATTTGTATATAGCATTTGGTACAAATATCATATTTTTCTATTTTTAAAATAAATTAATTATGTTTTTAATAGCAAACAAGATTTTATTGTTCTTAAAAATAGAAAACAACCATCTGAAAGTGCTTTCAACATGGACATGGCTTTTTTTTCATTTGGTTTGGTTGGTTCAGGAGTCTTGTGTACCTAGTTTCATAATTCAAGATTGATAATCAGACAGTTCTAACAGTTCAGGATTGTAAAATAGACTTTTCTTTATAATTGAAAAGGCAGAAAAGAGCAAAGAGAACACGAGGGGTGTCGCAACTTTCATCGTCCACATGGCTGAAGCCACATCGCCAAGAGTGGCACGCTAAGACCTGATCGGATCATAGAGAGACCCAAACAGAAACCAGTGTCATAAAATACATTTTGACAGTATGTGGAGCGGAATGACACAACACAAATTTAGAGAAGGCACATAGACTTTATTCTATATAAATTTAACTCAACCCTTTTAGATACTGATCCCTGCATGTATGTTTATGTTTGAGTCTTGTAATGTTCGTACCGTAGAGATCTGCCTATGAATCGCAATTCGCAAATGCAGCCATACTTTTTCTTGTCGCACATCCTTGAACATTTTTGTCTTATTGAACATTTCTTCTCTTCTGCTAGAAGACTAGAACAATTTTTTTTTGTTCGAACCGTAGATGGTCAGGTGAAAAAAATGTTCTTGTCAAATAACATTTGTTCCGACTATAGGTACCACCTAGTCGTGTACTCATGTATGCAAGGGCATGTTTGGTTTAAGGCCATGACTTGCCAGCGGTCAAAACATTTTTGGCTTTGAATTAAAATTTAATCAAACAATAAATTACTCACTGTATGACTTGGGGTTAGCTAAATAACTATATAAATAAAAATTATGTTGTATAATGTAATTTTAATCTAAAATCAAATACGGTCAAATTGTGGCCAAACATTCAGGCCCAACAAACCGTGCTCCACTGGCTAAGGGAGGCCACTTTCAACTCTGCAGTATGCGGGCCGGGCCGGGCCGGGCCTAGTCTTCCAAAGCTGAAACTACCACTCTCCTCTACAGTCTAGTAGACTCGAGCGGCCCGTCGTCCTCAACCGAACGGACCGGTTAGGCCTTCTCGTGTTCGCGCTTTGCACTCAAGGCCCAGGGCCAGGAGTCAGCATTCCCCGCGCGCAGATGATGTCGCTGCATCGCGCCGCGCCGCCGCCGTGCGCGCGGCTACGGAACTTGAGCTCGGGGAACACGTATCGCCGTCGTCATGCCCCCGTATCAGGCCAGTGATAGTTTGCTACCACTAGTGGTAAACTGGTAAACGTGTAGCTTGTTAATTTGGTAACTCTTCCATCATTCCGCTGCGCCACGCGGGCCTAAATAGACAGGAACCAGCATTTTGATAGCTGCAGCATCAAATTTTACACCGTGCTTAACTAAACTAAACACCGCCACTGCCATGAAAAGGATTTACTAGGGCTCCGTTCGTTTCAGGGGAAATTTTCCCCAGCAGTCTCCCGACAGTCACATTGATTGTTTTGCTACCGTCCATCAGATACATCCAACGGTGCTAGAAGGTTCTCTTGGTCTAGGTGGAAAAATCCCACTTCCATTACCCCACAACAAACGCAGCCTAGTATTACGAACCAAAAAGGAATGGCTTGATTGGCTCCCCAGACCTTCCGAGATCCAGAACAGTGCGTTGTGACACACTAGAGCTGGGCTAAAGCTATATAAACAATAGCGCGCGGCAACATCTCTCTAGCAGTCGTGAGCGACGCCGTTGGCCTTCTTGGTGTCGCTGCCGTCCTTTGTCGCCGCCAGCAGCGGCTCCGTCTCCTTCTCCTTGTCCGGCATCTGCAGGCACCACGCACGAACATGAGGTCCAGCTCTACCAAGCGAAGCCTGCAGAGCAGCCGTGCGTACCTGTGACACCGGGAGCGCGTCGCCCGCGGACTTCTTCCTGCCCTCGCGCACCGAGAAGTAGGAGTAGAGCGCCATGCCGAAGATGGCCGACGAGGATGCCCAGGATGTTGCGCGCGGTGAAGGGGTCGCGCAGCAGCGTGTATCCGAACGACAGCACCAGGCACGTCTTGAGGTGGCCCAGCACCTGGTACGTCACCGGCGACGTCGTCCCGATCACCAGGAACGTGCTGAAGTTCACCGACACCGCGATCAGGCACGACAGCACGATGAAGCCCTGCAACGCACACATCGTCGAGTTCGGTGGTCACGTTACAGCCACTGCATGCTGGTTGCCTGCAGTCTTACGACTCCCGCATGTTCTCACTCTTACGGTCTTACCACAACCGGGGCGGTGTATTTGTGGGCGAAGACGCTGCGGTCGGTGAGGAGCTGGTCCACGAAGGGCCCGGTGGCGAACAGAATGGCCGCCTGGTACGGCGCCGATTGGTACAGGAGCTGCGTCGAGGACACCTTCAGCTTCCTCTGTATTGTGTTTGTGAGCTTCATCCAGCACGTTAAGGACAGTGCATACATCGTAGCAACTGCAGCTTATTCTTGACAGCACAGCTAATAATGCTCATGGTGGTGGGCATACAGATTGCAGAATTCGCAACCTGAATTATGAACAGAGATAGCTCAAATGTACGTAGCAATAGGATACAATTTGGCCGACACAGGTCGTGGCGATGGCGAGGCCGGAAAGAACAGACCCAAGGAAATTTAACTTGAGGTCGGTGACTGAAGCGATGCCAACTCCAAGTAGCAAGACCAGTAGAGAGAACTTGATAGTCTCACTGCACAATGTTGTGAGTTTTGTTAGCATACTAAGCATAGTGATGATTGATGAACGAACTAGAGGAGCTGGCCCAGTTCCCTGAAAAGAAATGATACTATTGTTGGGACCAGCAAATTAAATGAAGCTAATCGTAATTTTAGTTTATCCACTATTTTAGTTTGGCTACGCATTTTCTATCTCATTGATCTGGTGGATTTTGTTTTATTTTGTCAGAATGGTTCTAGAAAAAAATATGTTAGAATAAAAGGTGCCAATAAATCTTTACTGCAGAGTGTAGAGTGTTTTATTCCCCACTTCCTACATTTCATCACTGTTTTGGCCTGAACAGAGTTCAGTCAGGACATCTACTAGTTGACAGACAATTGGACAGTACTAACCTGAATCTCTTCTTTAGGAATATCGTCTCCAACAGCACCGTGAAGGGTATTATGGCCAGCTTTGTCATCTGCAGAACAAACTCAATTTGAGCATGGGTTTACCCGATTTCCGATGGAAAAAAAGAAGAGAAAAACGAACGAGAAGAGGACTGACCTGGTAGAATCCGATGGAGTTAAATCCTAAACTAAGGTTCAGAAGTCCAATTGAGGTCCCGTTCAGCAGCCCAAACAAAACCACCGTCTGTCCATCAATCGCCTTGGCCTCGAAAAACCGCAAGCGCTGCGCGACGTGAAGGGTGCAGAAGGTCACCATGAGGTGCCAGCTTGTCAACTGTCGTAGCTGCATTGATCACAAATAAGTACATAGGAGTATGATTCCTCCAGCAAGGCCAAACTCAACACAGGCAACTCTGCATAATTCATTGTGCACAGCATGAATGAATAGGTTGAGAGGCCCAAGAGTTTGTGCCCTGATGTTCTTCTGGTTCTGTTCATACTTGTGGAGTGCAGAGCTGGGTGTGTGTGTGTCCTTAGTCCTACTCCTTACCAAATGGGAAGCCCAGGGTGCTGATGAGGGCCTTGTTGCAGATGACAATGGCAACCGACGATGCGACGGAGAGCGTGAGAGACCCGATCACGCCGAGCTGGAAACCGGCGGTCATCTTGGTCGGCTGCTGCAGACGCTGCCTTCCTCAGTTCACGGGTTCTGAACCTGCTGCCTGAACTGCATACACCCACCGAAATGCATCAGTGTTCAGCGCAAGGCATCGACTATCCGGAACAACATCAATCAATTATCCGGGACGTGTACCGCGACCACATGTAAATGCTACGCGTCGTCCTAACTTGCGGGTTGGCGATCTCCAGCGCACGGCAGAGCACACTGGAAGTCTGAAACTGGGGCAGAGGACGAGAGGACCTGAGCCGGCCTTATCGTCGTCGAGCAGAGAGTAGCAAACGTGTCCCTCCCGGGAATAAAATAGCCTGACGTTGAACAGGTAAGACAAAGACGGCGTCTGCCGTGACCTCACGAATGAACCTAGTGCCGAATGTCTGGCCACGGCCAATTGTCCAAAAGATTCCGCTCCAACGCTGGCGTAGGGTGCTTCCAAAGCTCTTGAGAAAACTTATGACTGCAGGTACAGGCAAGCTCATGCGCGACAGGATTTTCCCCGGATCAATTTGTCGTGCAACCGAGCTGATCAACGCATGCAGCAGAGCTAGCTGCAGCTGCAGGCATGCGGTTGGTTGATCGCGAGCACGCTGAGCGAGTCCAAATGGAAACGCAGGGGCTGCCCCTGCTACCCACAAACGCATCGTGCATGCGAGGACGCGTGTGCAATCAAGCAAGCTGCGATGAGTGGTGGTGGTGCCCAGCTAGAACTAGGACGAGGACCTGGCTGGACGTGTGTGACTTTGGCCTTTCGCTTTCTGACAGACTAGGTCAAGCGAGTCTGTACGTATGAGCGTATGCAAATGCAAGTGTTTCTACGAGGACACACGACTTGGAAAGCGATCACCATGGCTTCCAAGCACAGCTGCACATCTCTTGTGTCTTAAAGAGATCTCGTACGGTGCTGTTCATATTACAAGTAGCAGCACAATGGATATCAACAGCCATGAGACGAGAGCTTGTTCTTGATTGTTTCAGCAGCATTTGACCAAAAATACAGGAGGATAATCTACAGATCGCCAAATCGGTGGTTTGCTCTGGCCCGAGGCGGTGGGATGATTGGAAGGAATCCTAGGTCGTTAGCAGATGGATGACCATTTTTGCATAAAAAAGATGGTAGGGCTTTATGAAAACAATAAGCGAACTACAAAGATACAGGTTTTTTTTGTTGTTACTAAAACAAATGCAGATAAGAAAACGACCACTCGGTCTCGGCCCATTGCTTGCTTGCAGCCAAATGCACATTGAACCAGGCAATTCAGTAAACACGGCACAGCAGCGTAGCTGAATTCGATCTTGAACCCAGCCCCCACCCCCAATCAAAACGAACCGAAACCCAATTCAGTGAGAGGTTTAGTATCTAGGGAGGTACTCACACGCTTGGCCTACTTAATTATCTTCAGGACTGTTTGAAGCACATGAAACCATGAGACTACGAAAGGTAGCATCCAAAACTCAAGAACAGCCTGGGACGCAGGGAACCTTGGAGGAATCAAGCACGAGTAATACTCACATGGATAGTCGAATTGATCTTTTTCCAATCAACAGGGGCTATCTCCTCCCTCTCCTCTGCAGCTATACGCTATTCTCCTGCTAGGCAGGTCCTCTCGTACAACATGCGTATGTTTTGCGAGACGAAGAAGTGTGGCCTCTAATGGCGCTGGTTCCGGGCGGCAGCGCCTCCTCCTCGGAGGAAGGAGAAGAGACGCGGGGGCATTTTTATGTCGGGCACCCGCGGCCGGGGGAGGGCATCGGGCTGTTGGTGGCGCGCCTAATGTCTCTGTGTGGACGCGACGCATGGTGGGCAGCCTGGTGGTGGCCCGTGCTTTGACGCCGCCGGTGCGCGCCTACGCTCCCGCTTCCTCCTCCTGCTGGTCGTGCTCGCTACACCTAAACCAGCGAGCTACAGCTCCACACAGTCGGCCTGCTGCTGAGCGAGTCCACGCCACCGACATGGAAAAGCGGTGGCGGTGGCCGATCGAAGCAGAGCAGGGATTCGCTCGGCCGGTTTTTGAAATCCATTTGGGGGCCTCGAATTTGACTACTCCTAGTCGCCGAGCCGAACTGTTAAACGGCCTAGTCTTTGTCATTGTCACTCTGCATAACACGAGACGGGACCCGGTGAATTCTGAATAATTCCATGAGAGAGACCGATGCCGCCACAGGGTTTTTGAGGGCGCCACGGCCTGGTGGTGACGCACATAGTATAGATTATAGCAAACATGGGTACCAGCCCAACGCTCGGCCGGACCGTGTCGCCGCCGCCGTCCGTAGGGGTCTTTCACGCGATTCATTCTCATATTTTTCGTTTGGGAGGAGAAGGCACAGGGCCGATCGAGCCAGGAGGATCTATCTTCCCTGACCGAGGCCCGTGCATTATTGTCCGGTGTAGCATTGCACTTGAACTAATTTTGTGTACTAAACTGTTAGTTATGGCCACCAGTCACCCTACGATATTCCTGCTTTAATAAAGGCCCGTGTGAAGAAGACGTCTGATCTTCACTGACGCGGCAACGGAACTTTGTAGGACACCAATCAGTGCCTCTTCAAAATGTTTAATATGGCGTGAACAATACATACATGGGCAAATTACCCTGTCCTTCAAAAATAGCAGGCACACAATCTAGACGAACGACCAGCTGGGTCTCACTACATAAGAAACCCCCTACCTTGACAACTTGAGCTAAGCTTCACACTTCCTAATTTTCTTAGAAAAAAAGAAGACCAAATAGCTATCTCTCTCTATGATGATTAGAGAACAAGAAAGCCTGAATCTACTGAATTCGGATATTCTCTTGTGCTTCCTTCCAATAGTAGTGGTAGGTAGGCGCTAGGTAATTAAGATGCTAATAATCACATGTATTGTTTTCCTTTTTTCCCCAGTTCTTCCCCTTGAACCGGTGGCATCCAGCAAGCTGCTGCAAAGCAGAAATGAGAACAAGTCACCTAAAGCCTGGAGGGAGTACTATGTTACCATACCATTTCTCCGTGTTACTGTGTAAGATACATGTATGGTGTTATTACCCTAGTCTTTGACTGACGAAACTGAGGCCCAGTGCACAGTTCTGCTCGAGTGGAATCATCAGGCACTGCTGAAACCATGGCTCCATGTCCATGCATAGATACTAGTAGTAGTAAAATATAACCAGCTGCAGGGCCGGATCCCCAAAGCTGATTCTTCGACCTAACAAAGGCGCACCCATCCACTGATCAAAATGAAAAATTAAGCCAAATGGGGAGCATCGCCAATCACCATCAAAAGCTTTCTCCAATCCAATAATTGGCAGGGAAACAAAACCAACGCATACGCTCACCGTCCCCTTGCATTGTCACTTGGGGCGCAAGGAGGCAGGTGGTTGCAGCAGTAAAGCAAGCAGCCAGCGGCCTTTCCGTGAATGCAAGCAAAGGCAATCGCCCAACCCAGCAGCAGCAGCTGCTGCTCCGGCATGCCGACTGCTGCTCAGCCGCGGATCGGAGCGAGCAACCGATCCATTATTCTGGCGGCCGTTCGGTGAGACCTCACACCAGTCGGCTCAGCCCTGCGTAGCCGGCCGGGTGCGGGTGCTGAATCAAATCAGGGTTTCAAATCACGAATTCAGCGTGGCGAGTTTGTCGCCCCCATGATCTTCTTCTGCTTGATTAACATGCATGAAATAATTGCATTGTAGTATGGGTTAGGGAGCTTGGTGCACCTTTATTTGTAGTTGTACCTGCTCTGCAGTCTGCACCCTCGCTGTCGGTGGCACGCGCGCTGTGCAATGCAACGCATGCACAGAGAAGTTGTGCAGATGGAATCGAATACTGTACTACAATGCAAGTCGTTTGCAGGCACTCGATGCGGGCCGGGGTCGCCACTCGCCAAACTGAAGATTGAAGAAGCATACACGGCCACGGGTAGTCTCAGCTCTCTTTCGTTTTCAGGAAAGGAAAGGGGATCCGGAGTCTCAGTTGTCACCTGTCGGTGTGTCCGGCCGCAGGTATCTGACGTCCCCAGCTAGAGCAACAGATCGACCAATCGAGGCATTTCAGGCCCTTTGGTGCTTTCGACATTGCAGATGGACGCACCGCGCGTTAACGTGTCGCTTCCATGAAAAGGAGTTTCGCGGGCGGAGGTGTAGCTTGCCGCTGCGCCTTGGCGGTCTTTTTTTTCTTCTTCTCTGGAGAAGCGTCCGATCAAATCAAACTGTGCGAAACAGTAGTGGTTGCGCGGCCTTTTTGGGCTGGGCCCACGAAATACTCCGTGCCTCCACGAAATGATCCATCGAGCTCTTCACGACAGGCCCATGGGCTCTTTGCTTCTGTCTTCTATTGCTTCCGGTGGCAAGTCGGCGGCGACGGGGGATGGATGGCGCCGTGGCGGCGGCGTTGTGAGGTCTTGCGACTTGGACACCGACGGCGGCGGCGGCCTTTTGGATCTTTTGGGTGGCGAGTCCTCACTGTCTGACATCCTATCTTAGAGCGCAACTGCTCACTGCTTCTTCGGAGAAAACCAATTCATGGATTCAGTTGTTTTGACTCTGGCGAGCAAGCCATCCCTCTGGCATCCGATGTGCTTCTTTTGCCTCAGCAGTCCAGTGGAAGGAGCAGCATCAATGTACTACCACATTAGATCTACTAATCTTGGCATCTTGCAGTACAGATAGCGCAGGCTAATCTGACACAAATGATCAACCACCAGGTTTCAGGATTAAGCAGATTCATTAAAAGGAGGGATACAGCACGGTGACGTGAGTGCCAGTTGTTCTGGACTTGTGGTCATGCAAATATGCAAGCCCATCTTACATTACATCACTACTAGGGCTAGTGGCCTGGCACAGTGGCACTACATCCACAGCCTGCTCCCCTGTTGCGCTTCCACGACCATCTTCCCCTCCTTTGGCCTGGGGATCTCGTAGCTACGAGGGTAGCTCAACTGTTCCATCTCCCATTTCATCTTCGGCGCGATTTCCTCGTGTTGTGGCGAGTACTCCTGCAACAAGGAAAAGCCATTCCAAGTTTCAGCCTTTCGTGTCAAGATTGCAGTTTCTAGTTGTTTCAGCCACTAGGCCTCAAAGTCCTCGGCATTGAACCATATCCATTGCTTAAAAGGCACCAATGCTTTAGTGCTGCAACTGCACCTGGATTTGTACAACCTGTTCTTGCAGTATTAATGATGGACCAACGACATATATGGGATTATGGTATAATACTCACCGGTGGTCTCATTAACAAAGCATCTTGCCTGATTGTATGTAAACTGATTGATTGAGGAGGCAAAGCAGACAAGCTAGTACATTCTAGAGAAGGCAAACATACACCTTAGCCTTCGCTTAGAAGCAAAGATCATGTGCAGTACGTAAAAAATTGTGTTTGGATGTATGATCCTGAGTGATTTCATCACATCTCAAGTTTTGCGGCACATGGACCTCAGCTGTTCTCGCTTAAGTTCAAAAAAAAAAAAAAGAAGAAGAAAAAAAATCACCTCTAACTTTTGGATTAATTCCTTGGGAGTCGGAGCCAAGACGATGATATTGCGAGCAGTTGGTTTGATGAACCCTTCTTCCACTGCCTTGTCGATGAAAGACAGCAGCGGGTTGTAGTAGCCGTCTACATTCAGCAGTCCGACCTGCAGAGTAGCAGACATATTGTAGGTTGTCGCACCAAAGAGCATGAATTGTTGCAAACAGGATGGGTAGTTTGGTACCGGTTTGTCATGAATGCCAAGTTGAGCCCATGCGATCACTTCCAGCAACTCTTCAAGGGTTCCATACCCCCCTGCAAGGCAAAGCTCAGCGATCAAATGCCTTCTTCAGTACAATGGTAAAATACTACTAAAACAAGGATGGCCTGAGAAAATTTTGTATGGCTAATCTGATCCTAAATGTTGAATTCAGTGTATGTTTTCAAAGATTACATGGATTCTTAATTCTGTATTCCTGGATTCGTTCTTGGAACTTTATTTAAGATTTCCGCGATCTAGTTTCAATTCTCGCTTAGTCATTGTCCTTGTGTATGGAAAAAATGTCTCAAAATTTGGAGCAGATAGCCTCAGCAGACGACCTGAACTTTCACTCATGCTTCCACTACCAGTTCATCATTGCAAAAGCTGAAGAAAGCGACCACAAAATTTACCAGTCACAACTACCGGTTCATCGCTTTCCTTTTCTCAGGTGACACACACTCACCAGGCAATGCTATAAAGGCATCGGACTGCCTTGCCATCTCAGCCTTCCTCTGGTGCATATCAGCCACCGCTTTCACCTCCCCCACCGTCTCGCCTGATATCTGGAACCATCACACGCGCAAGCAACATGCATCATATTTTACCAAAGGGCACTGGCTTTTTGCTTGACCTAAAGAGGACCAACTTTCTGGAGATAGAGAAAGAATGGAGGATGACTTGACTGTTTTCCATCACTAATTTTTTTAACCAGAGGACACAAGTTCAAGAGAGGTAATCATGGTGCTGGTGTAGGGGGCAGGAGGAAATGTGATGGGCTTTTTCATTGTTTAACGGAGCCAGCATATGCTGGAGAGATTGCGGTCAATATCAGAAAGATTTCATCGATCATGTGGGGAACACAATTTCAGTGAGCATTTCTCCTGATCTTTCATCATAAGTTTGCTTTTTTTTTTTCCTTTCCCACTAGCCAGAAAGACAAACGAGAAGGATCTAAAGACAGTATCATGCAGTTTTTGTTTTCATTCTTTACTCTTCTTTAATGCACACACCAAGATTATTTCTGAAGATAAACATGAATCAATGCTGACTTGCTTCTGCACTTAAGCACCAGGTTTATCATGATAGGAAAGTAAGTGGGCGAAGAATTGCATGCTTATCATCCTAATTATGAAAAACTCCATGTGTGCACCATGCCATTTAAAACTTCTAATACTGAATTTCGTAGCGTTATTGTTACGTTCGAGGAAATCATAGCATGCAACAATAAAAAATCAGAGCCTGACTGGATAGTAGGAAGAGTATGGGTACCTCTCTAGGCATGAGGGTCTTGGGAATCACCCTGCATAGAGGGACAACAAGATGACAAAATGTTTATTTTATCAGCTGAGGCAGACACGATCGATTCAACACCTTTTGTCACGAGGTTGTTTCATCAAGTTCTAAGCTAGTCTTTTGATGCACCACATAGCAGTATTAGGATTGATAGTGGAAATAAACGTGCTTAAGAGTTGTTATTACGGTACGTACCCAATGACATGCCGCCCTCCATTGTACACTGCTTGAGAGACCAGGCCCATCAACCCTACACTCCCTCCTCCAAACACTAGATCAATGTTTCTTGCCACCTAATAGACCAGGAAAAAGAATCTCACGTACACAAATTTATACTTGCTACTTGCTAGAAAACCTTGAAACATGGAGATTGCCATGCTATAAATCTTATTAAGTAGCATTAGTATTAGATAGGGAAACATAAAAGACAACAGATTTTTGTCGAATGTATATTATGCAGTGATATACTTTGTTTCACTATGGAACTAAGGAGGTTGTGAAGATTTTGAGAACAGTGCATGCATCCATGCAAAGACATACCACTGTGAAGCCTGTTAAACTCCACTGGAAATAATTCTCAGGAAAAGCATCATCATGGTTTGGTTGATGCTTTAATGGCCAAACCAATAATATTATACTTCAATTAATATGAAAGGCATGATATGATTAAGATGGCATTAGTGTCTAGCTATATAGTTCACCAAACAGACACAAGTTAAGCACCAAAAAGTCCTAAGGGATCTAATGAAAGAAGAAGCAGACCAGAACTTACCAGCTCTTTTCCAAGCTCGATGGCAGCATCCTGGTAGCTCTTCTTCTTGCCATGGCTGCTCCCACAGAAGACACATATCCTCCTGAACCGTGATGGCATCACCACCACCGCTGGTGCCTCTTCGTCGACCTCGACCTCCATTGCTCCTCCTTCACCTCCCTGGTTAATTGTAGATGTTTGCAGGTGTTAACTTCTTGCGGTGGTGATACAGCATGGAATGGGATATCCCACTACAGCAAGGCTTGGCCCGGTTGGCTGCACTCTAGTGCACAGCCACTACCAGTGGAGTCGTTATATATATATATATATATATATATATATAACTATTTGATGAGGTGTTTGGTTTTCTCCCTTGAAATCAACCTTGTCTAGTCATATAGCATTTTTTAAGGAGCATCCGGGCATCCGGCATGCTTTGAACAAATTAAACTATGCAGCCCATCTGAACAGTTGAGAATGTCCTGACTGGTTAATTCCTGAATATAGCTTTTGAAAATTGCCCCTTTATTACTGATAAACTCAAGTGTGTATCCCATTTGATATTCAATTTTTCTTTCAGTGGGTGTACGCATTTGCAACAAATAAAGAAACATGTCTCGCAGAGAAACGGGGTAGAAAAGCATTGGCTGGACGACAACTGTAAACTGCAGTGTTCAGCAGGTGATCTCACACTAAGGGAAGACGCAGAGCCTCAACGGCTGCAGTGCTGGACTCAGTCGACAACGCAGGACTGGTGGACGTCATGTTAGCCTTCAGCACAGCACCTACGAATTACTGGCTCTGCTGCTAACACAGTACTAAATAATTTAACCTGATCAGTTGATGTGTACAGGTAACCTTGAATCTGGGCTGTCGCTCTATATCCGAAAGAACGTTCTTGCTTTTCTTGCTTTCACTACTCACCTTGCCCTTTAGCCCTTGCATAAGAGACTAGCATAGACGTGCTTGCAACACACTCGTGGCACGAGATGACCAGCTAGGCAATTAATGAAGGATGGAAAGAAAAAAAAGAAGTTAGAAGTAAGGAGACGTGTTTGACTGACATCTTTCTTTTCTCATTAATTTCAAGACAAAGAAAATACTCTATGGAATGGGTATAGGTATAAAATAAAGTGAGAAAATAAAAGAGTAAGGGTGAAAATATTGTCCTTCTATTGGTTTAGACCAAATCCAACCATTTTCAATCTGTGCAGGGGAGTCAGCGTGAGGGGTACACTAGCCAATAGGGCCATCGTAGGTAAAAAAGATTTTCCTAAAACTCATTCTTTATAGCGTAGGTGTCTTGAGTGTCTTGATCGATCGAGTGCCGCCAAGCTAATTGTACTTAGTTTGCTTGTTCGTACCTCCAACATTAGGATGTTTGTTTTGTTGGGACAAGGCATTGGCCAACAATTACTCTATTATTATTATCTAAGATTTTCTATGTGATACAAAATCATAAGTGTATGGCTGTATGCTTTGAATCTAATAAGATAACTTTTGTGCCATCATAATCTAACATGGTAATCGTAATATGAGAGTATTAAAAACAGCATGTTCGTGAGAGGGCCTAGAGATTATCATGTTAGTTGAGAAAAATATGTACCATTGAATTTATGACGATCTAATGGTCTACCTCAAAAGTCAGAACCAAATATTTTATATCAAACTTAGTCAACATATTTGGAATGAAAAACAGCTAAAAGGTCTGAAAAATCAAATCTTAATCACTTCTCTTCCACCATAAGTGTCTCTTAATTTTGTTTAGTAATTTGTTACATTCCCACAAATAGGAAAGGTAGTTCAGTTGCCCCTTCTTGGAACGCTTGATCTGGTTTAAGCCTATTTGGATATTTAAAATCTAAAAAGTTGAAAACTGCTAAAAAACAGTCACAACAATATAAACTGTGACTCACACCATCACATATACTCCATCCATGGGGTCATTTCTAGTTGCTGGAGATCAATGATTGCCCATATCATGTGAGAAGATATCCATGCCAACCAAGTGCCAACTAATTACATACAAGGCACTAGCTCCAGTTAGAAGAGAGCTTAGTGCAGGTATTAGGCCTCATATCGAGAAAAAAAAAGATTGTGAGGTTTACGCTGCGGCACACTTGTACTCTCGGGCGTCTGCGATCTTGGAGCCTTGTGTGCACGTGGCTCACTGGCAACATTGATAACTCTCTAGCTTGGTCTAGAGCAGCGGAACCAGTATTCGAGGGATGGGAGCACACGTTCTTGGTGTGTAGAAGTTCTGTAGTGAATGTCAGGAGCCTTCATGGCAAGTCCAAGGCTGTGATCGGAGGGGTAATCGGGAGTTCATACTTCATCGAGCTCCAACGTGGATCAAGGGTGGTGGTTTACCCTTGCTTTATTATTGTTTACTTACCACACTTGAGCTTCTACATTGCGTTGCCTGTCTTTAAGCTAGCTCTAGAGGACACCATAGGTTGCAAAACTTTGTGGGTAACTAGCGCGATTAGTAGAAAACCTTAATGCAACTGATATAGATGACATAATATTTTTTTATGTACAACTAGTTAGGGCTCTAAGCTAACAAGTGATCGGCAACTCTATTCGACCCTCCTTGTCCGGACCCTAAAGTCCCTTCATAGTTGGTGGGTGTAAATTCCCAACCTTATGCAACTAAATTAGTTTTGTAGCAGAAAAAAAGATATAGCATAAGCAACCGATTGAAAATACTGTTATTAAAAATACTTATTAGAATACTTAAAGTTAAAAATTAATTAAGAATGTCATACATTATGCATAATGTTTGCTTCAATTTAAATATTTTAGCTATAGATATTGCCCAACTGTACTTGATCAGAGCTAAAACAAGAATTCGTCGTGAATAGATAATAGTGCTTATAAGGAAGAGTTTAAACAAAGAAGTCTATTAAAAGGAAAATCAATATACAAATATATGATAGTGATCTAATCGCGTAAATTTAATTTGTATGGGTCACTAGATAGTGATTATATCTTAATAACTGAGTGGTTCATCTGGACCATGCAAATTACCATGTTAACCAAAAAAACATACATCCGGTCTTATGAATATCCAACGGTGTACGGTACTCAAAAATTTAGTATCAGATACAACTACAGAGAAGAGAGATTTTTTATATGTCGTCTGCCAGTACAAAAATATACTAGATTGCATCATATAAAAACGTCTGGAGGGGGTATATTCTAGAAGGATCAGAGGACGTGGTACTTTTCCATTATCTTCGATATAATCTCCATGCCTGGAGGTGGATTTTGATAGTTACAAATGTTACGAAGAAACAAAAGGCATGAATACTTGGATCCTCTCGAGACCGCAACTGAACTACTAGTCTTGTTCCATCTAAAATCTAGATAACAATTATGTGTGTCCCTAGAGTGCATGCTGTCGTTCACAAAAAGTAACATGGAAGCAAACAACATGTAACCATCCAGTGTGCTTCTAAGCACCGACAAATTTACAAACCCAAAAATCGATGTATGTCAAATGGCTTAGACCATATTCAACCGATTGCCTAAAATCCATTGCCTATCATTATTCCAACCACCTCCCTCTTTGTCTATAGTAGCGCTACAGTGTCAATTTGTACTAATAGTCCATCAACGCGTGCTCTCGCACGTGTTAGAGTTTTAGAGAATATAAATTTAATCTGTAATAATATTTGAGCTGATTGTTTTAATTTATCTTTTGTAATGTCATTGTGGGTAATGTGTATGCAAATTTAGAAATTATTTCAATTTATATTTTATGATACCATATTGGATAATTTATATGCAGGTTTAGGACTTATTTTAATTCATCTTTTATAATAACACGTTGAGTAATTTATATGCAAATTTAGGGGGTTATTTTAATTAGTATTTCATAATGGCATGGTGGGTAATTTTATGCAAATTTAAGGGGTTATTTAATTCATATTTCATAATGGTATGATAGGCAATTTTTATACAAATTTAGAAAATTATTTTATTTCATCTTTTATAATGCCATGGTGGTAATTTTTTTAGAAACTATAATAGATCTTGTCGGTACCCAGCTAACCGGGTACCCGCTTACACTAGACAAAGATCACTGAGGAGGGTAAGTACTGCAGTACAAAGATGGCCTAAGACCGCGTACAGATGGGCCCAACCTACTCCTTGGAAAAGCTGGGCCGCGCACCCGGCCCACAGGGGAGGCCCCGAGGAGGTCCGGGGCCTCCCCCGAACACGCGAGGAGTCCCTCAGGGGAAGGTGAGGTCCGGACCTCTCGGAGGTCCGGAGGCCGTGCCTTCGGTGGTCCGGGGCCGCCATGTGCCCACAGGGCGCGCGGAGGTCCGGAGCCAGCGCCCTCGGTGATCCGGGGCCGCCACGTGCCCACAGGCCACGGGGAGACCCGGAGCCAGCGCCCTCGGTGGTCCGGGACCGCCACGTGCCCACAAGGCACAGGAAGGTCTCGCGCTGCCACATGCCCACAGGACGCGTGGCGGGGCCTTCAGGCAGGCGCCTCGCCCACCTACTGCATTTATTGCGGGCAGGTGGGCGTGCCCGTTGCCGCTGACACCGCCGCTGTCACACGGGCGTGCCCCCGTTGCCCGCCGACGCCGCCGCTGTCAGGCGGGCATGCGCCCGTAGCACGCTGACGCCGCCGCTGTCAGGCGGGCATGCGCCCGTAGCACGCCGACGCCGCCGCTGTCAGGCGGGCATGCGCCCATAGCACGCTAACACCGCCGCTGTCAGGCGGGCGTGCGACCATAGCACGCTGACACCGCCGCTGTCAGACGGGCGTGCCCCCATCGCCGCTGGCAGGCGACGGCGGCGAAGGAAAGGGGCGCGCCTTACCGAGGTGCGACGGCGACAACAGGGCACTACAGTTGATTTCCCCGGCTACGCTGGGGTCTGTGTTGAGTAAACAAATACGTTGTACTCATCATGAGCCGCGCCACGCGCGGCGACCGTGCTCAGCCTAATACTAGGTAGCGGCGCTACAACACTACTACGAGCGCCCCGTCCTGTCACGCGTGCACGTCGCCTGCCCCTCGGCCTCTGAAGCCTCTCAGCGGGTTTAGCAGCCGATGGGACAGGACGGCGTAAGGCAGGACGGCGCGGCGCCGTATCCAGACGACAGGCCAACATGGCGGATCTCCAGGCCATATCAGGTCGCGTCAGTGGTACAGGCGCAAAGCATGTGAGCGTTGGACATCAGGCACAAGATAGAGCTGTAGCATAGAGGAAATGGGTCGGGACCACCTGTCGGGGCCCGGCCACCATGTACGTGCCCCCCTTGGGCTATAAAAGGGGAGACATACGCAACACAAGGGGAGTCTCCTCAGACCTGACAAACTCAACCCACAAAGTCAAACACACAAAGCACAAGCACACAATCCTCACTGTCTTCTCCTACAGACAGGAATACAAGAACACACCCACAGTGGACGTAGGGTATTACGCTCCGGCGGCCCGAACCACTCTAAAACTCTCTCGTCACCATCGTGCCACCATCGACTCAGCTAACAACGATCGCTCCCCCTAACTACTCTTAGTACTTAGGATCTCGGCCGGGTGCGTTCCGCCACCCGACCAGGAGCACTCCGCTCCGACATTTGGCGCGCCAGGTAGGGGGGAAGCATCAGTTAGCATCATCCCTCACGGCATGATGGTTCGCATCCGCGACATTCAAGAGGATGCAGCCGCATCAGAGGAGGTGGCCTCGACTGGGTCGCAGGCCTCCCCCCACCATTCTGAGGGCGCGGCGCGGACGCCGCGGGTCCCTCGACGCCCCACGCGGGGCGCCGCTGCTGCAAACACTGCAGTAGCGAGCGCTGTAGCGGCAAATGCCGCCACGGTGAACCCCGCTGCTACCAGCGGCCCTCTCGCCGCAGCCAGGGAGCTGCTTCGTAACCCCCCGGGGCCGACAGCCTCTCCTAGCGCCCTGGCGCAGTGGCGGAGCGATGTGGATCGCCTGATCCACCTAGCTGAGGTCACCCCTGGTCCAGCTAGGACTGGATCGCGACCCCCTCCCAGCAGCGGGGGGAGGTCGAACCGCCGCAGGCAGCACGATGCGCCGACATCCGCGCGCTCCCCCTCAGTGAGGAGCGCGCAGACAGAAGACCTACGAGCTGAGCTCAACCGCCGGCGAGCGGGCACCCCCACCACCGTGGAGCAACCGCGGGTGCAGCCAAACGCTGCCAAGGGCAAGAACCTTGACGCTGCGTTCGCCGCTGCTGCACCTAAGCCCCCGGCTTACGTGCAACCCTCGGTTGGCGAACAAGCGCCACCGGGGGTCGTATCGGCTGGAGTTGGCTGCGCCGCGCTCGCGGACAGTCTCCGCTCCGCACGCTGGCCGCAGAAGTTCCGGCCGCACCTGCCAGAAAAATACGACGGGAATACCAACCCGTCAGAATTCCTGCAGGTATACGTCACCGCTATCACAGCGGCTGGCGGAGACGACGCCGTTATGGCGTCATACTTCCATGTCGCTTTGTCTGGACTTGGCTCATGAACCTCTCCCCCGGGTCAATCCGATCCTAGGAAGAGCTCTGCACTCTGTTCCTGGCGAACTTCGCGAGTGCATGCCAGCAGTACGGTGTGGAGGCCCACCTCCATGCAGTACGTCAGGAGCCCGGGGAATCCCTCCGAGCGTTCATCGCTCGCTTCGCCAAGGTGCGGGGGACAATACCTCGCATCTCCGACGCGTCCATCATCACAGCCTTCCGGCAAGGCGTCCGTGATGAGAAGATGCTGGAGAAACTGGCGACCCGCCAAGTATAGGACGTCGCCACCCTGTACGCGCTGGCGGACAAGTGCGCTAGGGCCGCAGAGGGGCGTGCATGGCACTCCCCATAGCATGACAGGACTGCCCGGCCAGGCGCCCCTGCCGGTGCTGCCCGAGAGGGCGGCAAGAAAAAGAAGAAGGGCCGACGCCCTGAGAGGTTCCTGGAAGGGGCCCCTGTCGCCGCGGCAGCACCTGGAGGCCGCGACACAGGCGGCAAGTGCCCAAGGCAACAGGCGTGGAACAGTGGCGGCTCATGCCCTGTTCACCCCAACAGCGGTCACAACGCCGCCGACTGTTGCGAGATACAGAAGCTCGTGCAGCGGCGCCTCAGTGAGCGCCGCGAGCGTCCGGTCAAGGACGACTCGCCCCCACGCCAGCGCCCTGGCAAGGGGAAGGCTACCAGCGACGGCAGGCCCGCCGCTGGGGGCAAGGAGATGGGCTACCGGCCCCCGGAGCGGGAGCTCAAGAGCGTCTACGCTCTAGACCACTCCAGCTCTGAATCCAGCGACAACGAACGTGGCAAGAGGCTATACGTCATGTACGGCGGAAGCTGGGAGGTCTCGTCCCGGCGAGACATGAAGGCCCTCCGCCGAGAAGTCCTCTCGGTCAGGCCGAGCGTCCCAGGGGTGGCTCCACACCACAAGTGGAGAGACACCACCATCTCCTTCGGGCCGGCCGACTGCCCGGAGAACATGGCTGGGGCTGGCGTGCTGCCGATCATCACGTCGCCAGTGGTCGCCAACATACGGCTCCACCACGTGTTGATCGACGGCGTAGCCGCCCTCAACATCATCAGCCACGCAGCCTTCAAACAGCTGCAGATTTCGGAGTCACGCCTGGCTCCGACGCGCCCATTCTCCGGCGTGGGTCCAGTGCCGATCTACCCGAATGGGAAGATCGACCTGCCGGTCACCTTCGGGACCCCGGAGAAGTTCCGCACAGAGAACGTCCAGTTCGATGTCGCGGAAGTCAACCTGCCGTTCAACGCCATCATTGGCAGACCGGCACTGTACCGCTTCATGGCCGTTGCCCATTACGGGTACTTGGTCGTGAAGATGCCGTCCCCGGCGGGTGTTCTCACCGTGCCGGGAGACCGCCACGCAGCCGTCGCCGCAGTAGAGAAGCTCCATGCTCTCGCTACTGACGCAGCGAACCCGGCGAGGGACAACCCCTCGGCCTTTCGGGCCAAGGTTCCTGTTAAGGAACCAAAGGTGCCCAAGGTACGCCCTTCCGACCCCGAGGACGTGCCAGTCAAGACCTGTCCAGATCGGGGCGGAAGCCCTCCCAGACCACCCGCATCGCAGGGAATCTGGGAGAGAAATAGGGAGACGCGCTCATTGCTTTCCTCCGGGCAAATGTTGACGTGTTCGCCTGGGAACCGTCGCAGATGCCTGGGATCCCTAGGGAAGTGATTGAGCACCGTCTGAAGATCAGCCCGGACGCCAAGCCGGTGCGGCAAAAGCCACGGAGACAGTCCGTGGAGCGCCAGGACTTCATCCGTCAGGAGGTCCGGAAGCTCCTGGACGCGGGCTTCATCGAGGAGGTCCATCACCCCGAATGGCTAGCCAACCCGGTGGTCGTTCCCAAGGCGAACGGGAAGCTTCGGATGTGTATCGACTACACCAGCCTCAACAAAGTATGTCCTCCAGACCCTTATCCCCTCCCACGCATAGATCAGATAGTAGATTCCACCTCCGGGTGTGAACTTTTGTCTTTTTTGGATGCGTACTCTGGGTTTCATCAGATCCAGATGGATGAGGAGGATAAGAGGCATACAGCCTTCGTAACAGTAGATGGGTTGTATTGTTATGTCGTAATGCCATATAGTCTGAGGAATGCTTTACCTACGTTTCTGCGTGCCATGAATTTCACGTTCCATGACCTGATCAGAAACATAGTAGAGGTCTATGTCGATGACATTGTTGTCAAGACCAGGGTAGGGTCGACCTTGATGGAAGACCTGGCCCTTGTTTTCGACAGGTTGCGCACAACGCGCACGAAGCTGAACCCCGAGAAATGCGTCTTTGGCGTCTCGGCTGGTAAGCTGTTAGGTTTCCTAGTGTCACATCGCGGCATTGAGGCAAACCCAACCAAGATCAGGGCAATCGAGGCTATGCGGCCGCCGGCCTGCATCAAGGACCTCCAGAAACTCACTGGGTCCTTGGCAGCCCTCAGTCGGTTTATCTCAAAACTAGCTGAGAGAGCCCTGCGCTTCTTCAAGCTTTTGAGGAAGTCCGGACCATTCATATGGACCGAAGAGGCTGAACAAGCCTTCCAGGAGTTGAAGCAGCATCTCACTACTCTGCCCGTTTTAGTGGCGCCAGAGTCTGGTGAGACCCTGTTTCTCTACCTCGCGGCAACATCCGAGGTAGTAAGCATGGTCTTGGTCGCCGAGCGACCAGCCCATTCCCATGAGGGAGACACCGGGGTCCCCCAAGTGGAAGGTGGTGGTCCACCCACCACAGGAGCTGCAGCCGGCCCCGATACCGGAGGTCCGGTTGGCACACTGCCCTGCCGAGGCGGTGAGCCACCAGAAGCTGGAGGCCAAGCCGCCCAGGGGGCCAGCATGGCAGGGGGAGGTGGCCTCAGACCTACCACTAAGGTCCGGACCACCCAGAAGCCAGTATATTACATCAGTGAGGTCCTCCACAGGGCAAAGGCCAGATATCTGGAAGCTCACAAGTTTGCCTACGCGTTACTTATTGCTTCCAGAAAGTTGCGCCATTATTTCTAGGTGCATAAGGTTGTCGTGGTGACCTCTTACCCGTTAAGAGCAATCCTGCGCAATTCTAACGCCACTGGGAATATTGCCAAATGGGCCGCGGAGCTGGCAGAGTTCCAACTCGATTTCCAGCCCCGCAGCGCTACCAAGAGCCAGGTCTTGGCCGACTTTATCGTAGAGTGGACTCCCACCACCACGGAATCTAGAGGTCCGCCACCCGAGGCGGAACCTTCCCGGCCAGACAGGACCGTCCGGGTTTTCACCGAGCCGCACTGGACTCTCTTCTTCGACGGGTCCGCTCGCGAGAAAGGGTCCGGAGCAGGAGTGGTCCTCATGGACCCGAACGGGGATCAAGTAAAGTACATAGTATGCTTTGAATTCAAAGCCACTAACAACATGGCGGAATACGAAGGCTTGATCTTCGGGCTCATGATCGCCCAGTCACTAGGAATCAAGCAGCTCTTGGTTAAGGGGGATTCCCAGTTGGTGATCAGACAGGTCCGGGGGAAGTGCTGCTGCAATAACCCCCAGCTCGCAGCATACCTCATGCGAGTGAGGGAGCTCGAGAAGGACTTCGAGGTCCTGGAACTGTAGCACGTTCCCAGGAACCTCGACTCAGTGGCAGATGACCTCTCCGCGAGGGCATCGACTCGGGGCCCAGTACCCGAGGGCGTCTTCAGAAGACAGCTGCTGAGACCAACCGCCCAGCTAGCCGAACTGGGCGAAGGGGGCAGAACTAGCACCTCGAAGCTAGCGGTCCCGGTGGTCCTCCATCTCTGGAGCCCACCAAGGATCGTGTGGACTGATGACCCCGGCATGTCATCAGGGACACATCCAATGGCTCAGGGCTGTCCCGATGCACGGATCTCCGAGATCCGGGACTACCTGAAGGACAAAATCCTTCCCGAAGAACGTGTGTCTGCTGAGCGCATAGTTCGATTGGCTAAACGCTACACGCTAGTAGAAGGGGATCTCTACAGGCGTGGCGCCAATGGCATCCTCATGCGATGCATAACCCGGGAGGAGGGCCGTGATTTACTCGCGGAGATCCATGGAGGCGAGTGCGGGAATCATTCGGGGTCCCGTACGCTGGTCGGTAAAGCCTTTGGGCATGGCTTTTACTGGCCGACAGCGCTCCAGGATGCAGCTGAGCTAGTAAGGTCCTGCAAGGCGTGTCAGTTCCACGCAAAGCAGATACACACACCGGCTCAGTCTCTGCAGATGATTCCACCCTCTTGGCCCTTCGCGGTATGGGGGGTGGACATCCTGGGACCTTTCCCTAGAGCTGTCGGTGGGTACCGGTACCTCTACGTTGCCATTGACAAATTCACAAAATGGCCTGAGGTAACCCCAGTAGTAAGCATCACCCAAGGAACTGCAACAGCTTTCCTTAAGTCCATTGTGTGCCGGTTCGGCGTCCCCAGCCGTATCATAATGGAAAACGGGACCCAGTTCAGGAGCCGGGTCTTCCAGGACTACTGTGACAGCGTTGACATCCAGTTATGCTTCGCGTCTGTAGCACATCCTAGGAGCAATGGACAGGTCGAAAGAGCTAACGCGGAAATCCTCAAGGGGCTCAAAACCCGCACCTTCAACTGCTTGGAAAAGCACGGTGCGAAATGGGTTGATGAGCTCCCCTGCGTGCTATGGGAGAACCGGACCACACCCAGCCGAGCAACCGGGGAAACCCAATTCTTCCTAGTATACGGGGCCGAGGCATGCCTCCCACCAGAAATACTCTTGGGCTCCCCACGGGTCCAAGCTTTTGATGAATCTTTGCAGGAACAGGCTAGGCGCGACGACGTCGACCTCGTCGAGGAGCAAAGATGGCAGGCTGCAATCCGGAACGCACGGTACAACTAATCGCTCAAACGCTATCATGAGCGAACCGTGCGGGGCAGGGTACTCCAACCTGGAGACCTGGTCCTAAGGCGCATCTTGAACCGAGAACGGCGCAACAAACTCTCCCCTAGCTGGGAAGGCCCCTTCAAGGTGACAGAAGTTAGTCGCCCCGGTTGCGTTCACCTCGCTACGGAGGAAGGAGTTCCGCTGCCAAACCTGTGGAATATAGAACACCTCCGTAAGTTTTATCCGTAGGCAAGAGATTCAGGGCGACCCTCTTTCCTTTTGTAAGCTAAATAGGACCACCATGTGGACCAGAGTGGTGAAGGTCCGCCCTTGTAATCCCGACCTCTGGCTGACATCACATGACACCCTGTACCGCTTGATTAGAGAAAGAGTTTAGCCCTGAAATCCTTGTCTCCGATGATTACCCTACTGCTTACTCAGCTACCATCTTTTCAATTTTTCCTAACCCCTGCGTGGAATCCTACTCTTGCCAAAAATCTCCTTGGAACCAGCAGGACTTAGCAGCTTGAGTGTGAAATGGTTAGCACAGAGGCTGGGAAGGAGGTCCGGAATACTGGGTGCCAGGTCCAGAGAAAAGGGGCTCGCCTTGGTAGCGCGGAGCTGTCAGCTGCTTAGCCTGGTCTCATACCCTAAGCACTGAACACCCCTACCACGCCGTGAGTTCCCCCCAGTATCAGGAACAGCGCACTTAGTGCTCCGGACCACCCCCTAAGCAAATGGCACACCCCCTAACCTCAGCAGCAAGGTCCGGCTGCGACTCCAAGGACTTCGAGGCAGCCCGGTTACCTTTGTTTCGCTAAGAGAGGTCCGAACGGCTGCAGGACCGGACCAAGGCTAAGATGTTCTGGACTAAGGATGGTCCAGGGCTGTGTCGCAGTTTTGCCTGGTTCCGTACCCTTAACTCACACACCCTGCTATTCCGCGAACAGACATCTTGGCCCCTGGCCCGGACGGCAAACGCTCCGGACCTCAAATAGCGGGAAAAGCAAACTCAGAGTAGGTCCCGTAGGTGCGACACTGACATTTGCCGTGAGTTGCATGCAGGCCTGGCCTCTGACTCTGTGGTAGCCAGCCTCAAAACTTAGAGCCTACCTACTAGGGGGCCAGGGAGTCAGGTTGACACACCAGCATGCAGCAGGGAGTAAACGGAGATAAGTCGCAACTACCATTCTTATGTTACTTGTACATACTAATGTTTTTCGTAGCCTTGTGTAAGTAAAAAAAACAAAAAAAAACAAAAGAAAACAGCAAAAGCTGTTGCCCTACGGCGCTGGGGAGGCTCCTGTCCCTGGTGCATCTGGGTCCTCGTCTGCAGGGGTCTGCTGGAACCGGGCGGCAACGACCTCCACCGCCTCCTGCACGCTATCTCGGGCGGCGGCCTCCGCTTCCTCCACCGGACCAACAATGACCGGGTCCAAGGAAATGGCGGGGTCATGGCTCCGGAAGCAGACCAGGAGGTGCTCCACCACGAGGCGGCACAGCTCGCAGCCCTCGGCTTCAAGGCGCTCCCCGAGCGTGGAGTCCAGGCGCCGGAGCCGCTCCACCGCGGAGTCAAGGACGGGGAAGGCGTCCGCAATAGTGGACGGTGGCTCTGTCACCCGGATCGGACTCAGTCCGAGCGGTACCAGAGCGAACTCGCCTCCCCGGCCCAGTCGGCGATGCGTTGAAGGCCGGCGCGCATCTGCTCCCGGTCCTCCGCCGCCGCCTGCTGGGCAGCACCCTGCTTCAGCTGCTCCAGGGCGGCCCACTCAACCAGCAGCTTCTTCTCCTGGTTCGCCAGCTCTGCCTCCCGGGACCTCACCCAGTCCTCACGGACCTTGAGCGT
Source organism: Paspalum vaginatum (assembly GCA_030272315.1). Classification (NCBI taxonomy): domain Eukaryota; kingdom Viridiplantae; phylum Streptophyta; class Magnoliopsida; order Poales; family Poaceae; genus Paspalum; species Paspalum vaginatum. The sequence goes on from CM059015.1 coordinate 10,449,892, forward strand.
GGCAGCCTGGCGAACAGCGGAGTCCCTAAGAGCCTTGGCCGATGCCTCGCGCTGAGCAACGGAGTCCTCACGGGCCGCAACTGCTGCCTCGCGCTCGACAAGCCTCAGCTTCATCTTGTCGAGCTCAGCGTTGACAGCAGCGTGCCGCTCGGACACCTCCACCAGCTCTAGCCGGCGCTGCTCCACGCCTTTCCACATGGACTCCAGCTTCGCCTGATCGAGCCTCAGCCGCGCCTCGCCCACCTCAGCCTGTTTCTTGCGGACCCCAACCGCGCGCTCTCGGCCAATGTGCCTCTGCAGGTCCTCATGGAAGGCCGCGCGGTCGGCATCGAGCTCGGTGTGGGCAGTGGAAAGCTCCGCACGGGTCCGGGTGTGCTGGGCAGTGGCGGCTTCGATCTGCTCCCCCAGACGGGCACGCCAGCCGTCCAGACCCTCGCGCTCCAGCTGCAGCCGCGCCCACTCCAGCTGGAGCGCTTCCTGGGCGTCGTCCAGGGCCTGGCGCGCCCGACGCAGCACGCGAGGGAGAGGGGCTGCACCCGGCTGGAGCAGGGGCAGGAGCGGCCTACCCAGAACCTCCTCCAGTTCCCCCTCGGCAGGGGGCGGAGATCCGGGGCTGGCCGTCTGGGCGGCGAGCGACGAAGGCTCCGAGATCCGAGCGTCCGGAGCCGCCCCCGGCGCAGGCCCTTGGGCCGCAACGCCTTCCGGCATCGGGCTGCCTGGTGCCTGGGACTGCGCGTCCGGAGCTCCGCCCCCAGCAGGCACTCGGGGCGCAGTCTCGGCCCTAGAGGCGCCCCCAGCAGGCACTCGGGGCGCGGTCTCGGCCCCAGAGGCGCCCCCCGACGTCGGTCCACCCGGGGCCTGGGGCCGGACAGATGGGGCCGCCTCCGGTGCAGGCCCCTCAGTCGTAGCCCGGGCCCGCGAGGCATCCTCCGCCGTCGCACCACCATGGGGCGCTCTTCTCCACCGTGGCCGCCTGGCCTCCAGAGCCGCTGGGGGGAGGAGCGCCGGCCGGGCGTGTCGGCCTAAACAAAACACACGGCGAAAGGTTGAGAAGCCTGAAAAAGCTAGTCGTGGTACCACGAAGTGTTCGAAACTAATCTAAAAGACTTACCTCAAAGTAGGCGCCGACCAGCGGCCACGAAGGCCAGAGCCTCGCCGCGGCTGCCGTTCCGCGGTTGGCGCTGCCGGTCGCTGCTGTTGCCGCGGGCCCGAGACCGACGGTGCCGGAGAGGGCCGCCGCTGCTGGTCCGGCGACGGAGGAGGTGCCCGGCGCTGTGGGTGCCGCTGGTCCGGATGCAGCGGTGGCACTCGCTCCCCTTGCCCAGAGGAGCTTCCTTCCCCCGAGGTCCGCTGGCGCTTCCGGTCAGGCTCCGAGACAAAGGTCCCGTCGTCGCGAACCAGCCTTCGCCGCGTCTCCTCGCCGCCCGCTGGCGGAACAATGGGGAACGCTGCCACCGGCCTCTTGCCCTTGTCAGCAGGAGCAGTGCCTCTGGCACTAGAACCCCCAACCGGGGCGTCGTCGATGTGGACCCCCCGGTTGGGGTCGCCCCCGAGCTGCCACGCCGCAAGGTCGCCGTCGTCGAGCGTGGGAATCTCGTGGAGCACCGCGGTCCGCAAGGCCTGGTCGCGGCAGAGCAGCACAATGGCGGACGGCAGGCGCAGCTGCTCCGGAGAGAAACTCTCGTCCGTGACGCACCGCACCCATTCCTCCAGCAGGAGCGGCGTCAGGTCGTGGTCTTCGCCACGCACCACCCGGCTGCAGTCGTTGGAGCTGGTGTAGCTCCACGCCAACCTTGGCCGCATCTGCAGGGGGGCGAGCCTCCGCCTGAGGAAGTCCGCGAGAACGTGCATCGAGGTCAGCCCGCCGCTGACGAGCTCGGTGATCCTGGCCAGCACGGGGGAGAACTCGGGTGGCAGATCCGTCGAGGCACCCCACTCCGGGAGGGATGCGTCGGGACTGCTATCAGGGAGAACCAGCCGGTCGTTCGGCTCCGCCCTGACGATCACCCAGTCGTTGCGCCAGTGCTCCCACTTGGCGCTGGCGAAGGTGGGGAGGTAGGTCGACCTTCCCCCGGACCCCTTTAGCAGGAAGTAGTAGCGGCCGATCTCTGTCGAGCTCCTCCCGGAACACCTCACCGAGAAGAAGTGGTGGAAGAGCGTCACGCAGGGAGGAACCCCCACAAACATCTCACAGAGGTGGGCAAAGATTGCCGCATGAAGGATGGAGTGGGGGGTGAGATGCTGGAGCTGCAACCCAAACGCCTGCAGCAGCAGCATGAAGAAGGAGGAGATCGGAATCCCCAGACCACAGTAGAGGTAGGGGACGAAGAGGACGAACTCCCCCGGCTGCAAGTTGCGGTGGGGGAGGGAGCCCGTGCGAACATTGTCGCAAGCGCTCCGCGTCCGTCCAGCCGAGCAGGCGGCGGACGCGGGTGAGGTTCTCCTCGGTCTCCCTGGAAAGATTGGTGGCCCGAACCCATCGCTGAGGAATCTGGCGGTGGGGAAGAGAAGGAGCACACAGCAGACAAGAAACGAGAGCTCTGCTGCGAGGAAGACGAAGCGCCGCGGCGGATGCGTGGGGTGCAAGAGCAAATGGCTGAAGGGTATGCTCGGCCGATGGTCGAGAACTCTATTTGACGGTTGCCCCCAATCCTCCGCAAGCCGTGAGTGTCAAGCGTACGCGCGCACGGACGCACCCACGGACCCCCAGGTCTATGACAGCAGGGGCCCGAGGAGGCAGTCATGACAGGCGGGTAGAAGAGCAAGTGGGGCAGGAAGGCGAACCGGCGGCCGCTCGCGGACGTGCATCTCGGCGCAACGCGCGGGGCCCCTGCCTTTTCCGCTTTATGCACGGCTGCCCACGTAACCATCTGCCCCGCCTTAATGGCAGGGGAAGGGGTAGGTGAACCGCCGTGCGGTTCCTGACGCGGACCTGCCCCCACGTTTCCCGGGAGATTCCCACGATCGGGCGACCCCAGATCGTGGGGGCCCATGGAGCCACCTCGCGGGGTCGGGTGGACCAGGCCCCCTCCAAGGTCGGGTAAGGCGGGCGATTGGCGAGATCAGGCATGCCGGGCTCACAGCAGGGTCAGGCGAGTCAAAGCCTCGACAAAAGATCAAGCAGTGGGCCCTGCCCAACTACGAGCTCAACAGCTAGGCGCCGGTAACCACACATGGCTCCCGACGGCTTGAGTAGTAAGCGATGATGGGCTCACCCCAGGTTCGAAAAACTCACCAGAGGCGAGCCCAGGGGCCACTGTCGGTACCCAGCTAACCGGGTACCCGCTTACACTAGACAAAGATCACTAAGGAGGGTAAGTACTGCAGTACAAAGAGGGCCTAAGACCGCGTACAGATGGGCCCGGCCTACTCCTTGGAAAAGCTGGGCCGCGCACCCGGCCCACAGGGGAGGCCCCGGACCTCCTTCAGCGAGGTCCGAGCCTTCCCCGAACACGCGAGGAGTCCCTCAGGGGAAGGTGAGGTCCGGACCTCTCGGAGGTCCGGAGGCCGTGCCTTCGGTGGTCCGGGGCCGCCACGTGCCCACAGGGCACGGGGAGGTCCGGAGCCAGCGCCCTCGGTGATCCGGGGCCGCCACGTGCCCACAGGCCACGGGGAGGCCCGGAGCCAGCGCCCTCGGTGGTCCGGGGCCGCCACGTGCCCACAAGGCACAGGAAGGTCTCATGCTGCCACGTGCCCACAGGACGCGTGGCGGGGCCTTCAGGAAGGCGCCTCGCCCACCTACTGCATTTATTGCGGGCAGGTGGGCGTGCCCGTTGCCGCTGACACCGCCGCTGTCAGGCGGGCGTGCGCCCGTAGCCCGCCGACGCCGCCGCTGTCAGGCGGGCGTGCGCCCGTAGCACGCCGACGCCGCCGCTGTCAGGCGGGCGTGCGCCCGTAGCACGCCGACGCCGCCGCTGTCAGGCGGGCGTGCGACCCTAGCACGCTGACGCCGCCGCTGTCAGACGGGCGTGCCCCCATCGCCGCTGGCAGGCGACGGCGGCGAAGGAAAGGGGCGCGCCTTACCGAGGTGCGACGGCGACAGCAGGGCACTACAGTTGATTTCCCCGGCTACGCTGGGGTCTGTGTTGAGTAAACAAGTACGCTGTACTCATCATGAGCCGCGCCACGCGCGGCGACCGCGCTCAGCCTAATACTAGGTAGCGGCGCTACAACACTACTACGAGCGCCCCGTCCTGTCACGTGTGCACGTCGCCTGCCCCTCGGCCTCTGAAGCCTCTCAGCGGGTTTAGCAGCCGATGGGACAGGACGGCGTAAGGCAGGACGGCGCGGCGCCGTATCCAGACGACAGGCCAACATGGCGGATCTCCAGGCCATATCAGGTCGCGTCAGTGGTACAGGCGCAAAGCATGGGAGCGTTGGATATCAGGCACAAGATAGAGCTGTAGCATAGAGGAAATGGGCAGGGACCACCTGTCAGGGCCCGGCCACCATGTACGTGCCCCTCCTTGGGCTATAAAAGGGGAGGCATACGCAACACAAGGGGTGTCTCCTCAGATCAGACAGACTCAACCCACAAAGACAAACACACAAAGCACAAGCACACAATCCTCACTGTCTTCTCCTACAGACAGGAATACAAGAACACACCCACAGTGGACGTAGGGTATTACGCTCCGGCGGCCCGAACCACTCTAAAACTCTCTCGTCACCATCGTGCCACCATCGACTCAGCTAATAACGATCGCTCCCCCTAACTACTCTTAGTACTTAGGATCTCGGCCGGGTGCGTTCCGCCACCCGACCAGGAGCACTCCGCTCCGACAGATCTAATGACTACTATTATTTGAGCTACATGATGGATGACGGGATGTTTCTGATTTTTGTGAGAATTTTTAGGATTTGTCTTTTTCCTAAAAAAAATAGATCCATTATTATAGCTACATGATGGATGATGGAATATTAATTACATAGAAAGCAGATCTAATAGCTATTAAGATTTCAATTTGCATTCGATGATAGGATTTTTTGATTGTCGTGAGAATTTCTATGATTTTATCTTCTATTTAGCGCATCTTGTGAGGATTAATAAGGAGGTTCCAATTAGTAATAGCAAGATTAGGTACAAAATATCTGTTTAATAGATTTCTAGTATCTTTATGGAAAAAAGTTACGAAATCATTTCGTAGTGTAAATTTGTAAATGGGAAAAATTGATAAAAAAACTGAGAGTAAATTTGAAAATGGAATAAATCTGTCAAAAAAGAAAAAAAATGATTTCGTTGAGAGTTGAACTCAATACCTTTCATAATAGCATAGGTGGGTAATTATTTCAAAAATAAATTGAAAATAGAAAAAATCTACCAAAAATAGAAGAAATTTGTTTTCGTGAAAGCTGAACTTAAAACTTTTCGTAATGACAGTGGTGGGTAATTACTTAGAAAACAGATCTAATGGCTATTAATATTGCAATCTGCCAATGGATGGTTGGATGTTTCTGATTTTTGTGAGAATTTCTAAGATTTATCTTTTTTCTAGTGCGTTTCATGAGGATTAACGTTGAGGCTCCAAAAAGAGCCTCTAATAAGTAATAGTAAGATAGACGGTCAATATATCCACTCAGTTGGAAATGGCTTTAGGTTGTAGAGGAAAATAGTTGGAATAGTGATAGGCAAGAGTGGATAGACGTTCTGCTGAAGATGATCTAAGAGCGGTAAAAAACAGACGCGTAGTAGTTAGGATGCACAAGTGAAAGATATCAACTAAGAGACAAGATAATGAAAATTTGGACATTTTCTGCAAATCCGGTGGCTAGGTTATCTTATCTAGACATGTTCATAAGTACAGTAACCTGTGCTAAAAATAGCTAGGTTGTCTCATGTTTTAAAGCTAGGTGAAAGTTGGGATTTTTACCCTTTTTCTCTTGTATGGAGGTGAAGTTGGTTACTAGTGAACTACAACTTGGCAAAATATAAGTACATAACATATACAATGATGATCTTACATATATCCAATCGAAATGCACAACATTAGTATCGATCGATGGCAGTTAATGAGCTTGGCCCCCTATAGGATGGCCGTCCTGCCGCGAGGTCAGCAGACAGTGCATGTCCCGTTCAAACTTTTACCCCACTCACCCGTACAAAATCAGACCAAGTGACCAGGCATGCTCAATGCTCATCATTGTCCCGTATCCCCAGGACAGTGTCTCGCAGTCTCGCTCGACCCTGGGTATGGAGACGCTGCAGAACAGCAATGTGCTGAGACGACATGCCTAATTTTATAGTGCTCGTGAACCGTGTTGTCCACTGTCCAGCGCTTCCCGAATCCAATATCTTGTGGCCTCATGGCTATATATAATTGGATACTGATTCACTCCCACAGTAGCATCAAGGGGCAGTAACCATTTCACAGTGCTTTTGATTTACTCGAGTTCAGAAAACCTGTTTCCCCTAAATAAGTTGAGAAATAAAAGCAGCTATCTTAACTAAAAACAAATCGTCGGTGACCGGTCCTCTTCTTCCACCGTGAACATAAAATGCCTAGCTCCATGGGCTTCTTGGTAAGCCCATATCAAGTCATCTCGATGTCACGTGAAAGATACATACATGCCATGCAGATTTGTGCCCCTCCTAGTTTTTTTTAGCTTCGACACAACACATATACATATCTTTTGTTACTGCTACTAATTAGAGGTACTATCCTCCATGTTAACCATCCAAGATATGCAGCATATGCTAGGAAAAAAATATCAATGATATAAATTCTCGCAAAATATCTAGAAATCCATCTGGTAGCCTCTATTAGATAAGTGTATATTCTTTTTTTTAAATACCCACACTATCATTATGAAGGGCAATTTAAATTAACACTTTAAATTACATTTAAATTAACCACACAATCATGATGAAATAAGAATTAAAATAACCTCTTAAAGTTGCATGTAAAATTAACTCTGCCATTATGCAAGATGATTTAAAGTAGTAGCTAAAGTCATATTTAAATTACTAGCTCCGCCATTATAAAAGGTGATTTAAATAATTCTTTAAATTTGCAAACTCATATAGGTCACTACGAGAGATGATTTAAAGTTACCAATCATTTTGTATTTTAATTACAAACAATCTCCATTATGAATGTAATCCTCATTTGAAATTATCACAGTTAATCTACATAACCCTTAAACTTGCATTCAAATTACCCATTTTCATTAGTATTAAAAATAAAAAATGTTCCTTAAGTATAAATTTAGGCAAATTTTAACAGGTAGGCTTTCCAAAAAAATAGTTGCATAAACACAATATATTTCTAAATTATCAACTTTTGCCACTAATAATATATAAATCGAATGAAAAGTTGATATATGTTATGTGTCACTATGCGAACCAAATAAATATGGATGCATGCGTGATACATGTAGATATAAAATACTAATTTGTTTTTGCAATCATGGAAAATAGACACACAAAAGATGAGAAAATTATAAAATGGTAAAACATATATAATAACTCTTTATTACAACCAATATATTCCCTCCATTTCAAATTATAGGTCGTTTGACTTTTTTGATACTAAGTTTGGCTCTCTCATCTTATTTAAAAAGTTGCCGACATATGTGAACATTTAGTCATTCTTAAAGTATATTATATGGTACACTAAATCATAGTAAAAATAAATGATAATTATGATTTTTTTGAATAAGACGAGTGGGTCAAACTTAGGGTCAAAAAAATAAATGGTCTATATTTTGGAATGGAGAGATATAATAGAAAATATCCAATGAGGATAATGTTAGCAAATAGATGTACACACATAGGAAGTGTGTGCAATCTGCAAAGATAAATAATTTTGGTTAACTATAGGTAAAAAGTTTAACCATAAATTGTTAGTGCTTATATTTGCTATGACCCTAGAGACCAGAGCAGATGTATGGGTTGATACTAGTTAGTTTAGTTAGTTAGTATTACTTCTGTTCACAAATATATGGCATGGTTGACTTTTTTCAAAAATTTGTTCAAATATGTGAAAGCATAAATCATACTTTAGCTAAATTTAGCAATAAATTCAATGACAATAAAACAAACGATAATTTATTAATTTTTTTGAATAAAACAAACGATAAAAGTTTTAGAAAAAATCGATAGTGTCGTATATTTGTGAATTTAGGGAGTAATATACATTAGCAAGTATATTTGCGTGGTCTAATCACGTGTTTGAAAGAAAAGAAAAGGTTGCTATGCTAGCCAATTCGATGTTCAGTCCTCTTCTTCCACCGTGAAGTCCGGCTCCATGGGCTTCTTGATGCACGCCTTGCCGTCGATGCTGTGGCGGCGGCACCGCCTCAAGCTCCCTCCGGCCCGCACGTCGCAGCCCTCTCTCGCCATGAGCTCCATGGACGCGCGGCGCCGCTTGTGTCGCCGCCAGGCGGCCTGAATGAAGCACGCGGCCCAGGTGCGCCACTGGTGCGAGTAGAACCGAAACCTGTGTCTGATGCGCGCGCTGTGCAGGCGCCGGAACTGCGTCGCCACGAAGCGGAGGTCGTCGGCGACGAGCGCGAAGGCCTCGACCTCGGAGACGGCGCGCACGGTGCGCGTGGACTGCGGCAGCGACGCGGCCGGGCGCGGGTCCAGCGCCCACGTGAGGAGCTCCTCCCCGCAGAACTCGCCGGCGCCGATGCGGCACGAGTTGAAGAACCCGGAGCGGCCGCCCTGCGTGGTGTACGAGTCGAGGTACCCCCGCATGATGAAGAGCATGGAGTCGACGGGGTCGAGCTCCCGCACGAGCCGCGTGCCGCGCGTGTACAGCGCCGGGCGCAGCCGCTCGCAGATGGCCTCGAGCATCCGCTCGTCCATCTCGTCGAACAGGGGCACCCGCCGGACGAGGTCGAGGCAGAGGTGGCGCTTGATGTCGCGGCGGATGTCCATGGGGAGGTCCTTGAGCAGGGCCTCCTCGTCGACGCCGCGCGTGGCCACCCACGTGTACTGGTGGTACCTCCTGACGGACTGCTTCAGCGGCTGCGGGATCTGCCGGTGGTGCATCCACCGCTCCATGTCCGTCCGCTTGGTCCGCCACTCCTCCAGCCGCACCATCGTCGCCTGGAGATAAGACTGTGTGCAACGATCGATTGATCGAAGACACAGAAGACATGTCAGATGGTAATGGTAGTCAAGTCAAGGTTTTTACAAGCAAGCTTACTTGCATGTTGCCGATGAGCAGGCCAAACAGCACCAACCCAAGAACGCCGATGACGATGGCGAAGGCAATTTCATCGATGAACAAGCTCGTCGACAGATTCTGACCCAAGCAGCTGTCCATTTTTTGTTTGAGACCACATCGATCAAGAGACCTCAACACAACATACACAGCATATCAGATTCTGCTTATTAATGTTACCTCAGGTTCTTGAGCCCCCACCAGAAGCAGTAGAAGTACTTCTGCGCAAAGGACGCGGACGTGAGCTTGGCGTCCACCGCCTCGCCGTAGATGCCGAACGGGTAGAAGCCGTTGCCGGCGGTGCACAGGCTCGTGATGTTGCTGACCTTGTACCAGATGGTCCTGTTGCTGCTCACCGTGTTGCAGTCAAAGAACGTGGTCTGGCACGCGGGGCCCTCCAGCAGGCACGCCTCCCTCCAGCACGACTCCTGCCGCTGCACCGAGAAGAGGTACCACAGCGCTCCCAGCACATGGCTTGCGAGCATGTAGAGGATGAGGTTGTACGCCGCTCCCGCCCACGCCGTCTCCGTCATGACCCCCGTCGCCATCACGATCTGCCTCGAGAGCGGGAAGATCTGGAAGAGCCGCGGGAGGTACTGGAAGATGATGCTGAACCGGAGGATGTTCGTCCGGTTGGCCGTCGGCGATTCATGCAGCCTCGGCATAACGATCCAGATCACGAACTGCATATACAAATTAAACCCCACATGCATATCGTCACTGTTCAGATTATGAATTATGATGGAATGGAACAACACAAACACAACCGAGCATATGTGTGTTCTTGCAGCTGAGAGCTGACATGACATGCCATGAATATCAATGGACGACACGACAGTATGATCGACCTGCGGCAGCGGCAGCGCGGTGACGAGGTCGAACCAGAAGGTCCGGCCAAGGTACCTCCTGGCGATCTTGTAGGGCTGGATGACGAGCTCCCCTCTCCCGAACACGCGCGACGACGGCGCGATGAAGGCGGTGCGGAAGCGGAACAGGATGTGCGCTCCGTAGAAGAGGTCCAGCAGCGACCGGATCATGGACAGCGTGAGCGCCAGCGAGTACTTGAGCTCGATGCACATGTCGCGCTGCGTGCCCGTCAGGTACAGGAACAGCGGGTCCACGAACAGCGACACCAGGCAGGCGGCCAGGAAGACCTTGTTCCACAGGTGGATCAGGTGCCCGCGCGGGTCGAAGGAGAGCCGCCGGCCGGCGTGCACCAGCGACTCCAGCTCCTCCGAGAAGGCGCGCGACAGCACGCGCTCCTTGAGCGTCGGGGGCCGGCACGCCTTCTCCAGCTCCGGGCACCCGCCGCGGAAACCCAGCCGGCATTTCCGGGGGTCGTGAGCTTTGCTGCTGCTATGCTTCCGGCTCAGGGTCTCCAGGGGGATTGGTCGCGAGTGATGATGGACCTCGATGTCGTTCTGGAACCTGAATTTTCGCAGACGATCGAGAAACATGACTTTCATTGTAGTAAGCATTATTATTGATCCTGCTGAAACAACATCTGTTCAGCTTCAGCAATGTGGATTTCCATTTCCCAGTTATCTGAAAGTTAGCAGTGGTTGAGATACTACTACTACATCAGTTGTAACATGTAAACCCTAAATAGTAATTAATTCATTGTAACGTTAAACCAGACATAAACTTTAACCTTGAGAAGAAGAGATGTGGGGTTTGATCGCGCAGAAGGCGCTGACCTGACATTTCGTGAAGCACCGGAGGCCATGGTGCTCTCTCGTAGTCGCAGCTTCCAGTAACAAACATTGAACTATATATATTCATCGGTATAGTACAAGTGTGCATTTTCTCAAGGTAAAGGAAAACTTTCCAGCCTCGACACTTTCAGGCGAGTGTATTTGGCTACAAGTGTACAGTCTTATAAGCAAAAAGTGTTGCTAGGGTCGATGTGGAAACTGGCGCGCCAATAGATCTTCAGCTATGGGACAGAAAGTGACAACAACATTGTGCTCAGCCATAAGAACCAAAAAGACCATCTGCAACTAACGCAAGCAGGGGTCTTGTGAGTACACAAAAAGGGCACTAGAGAAAATTGCGATGAGAAATTTCATATGCATGGACAAGCAAACACCAGCCACATGACGACGCTCTTCAAATGTGTTGTTAGTTTTGTCATCCTCTGTTTACACACAAATACATGCAACAGCGACAGCTCAATCCTACATGAACGTACGCTCGTGCGCACTCATTTCGTGGTTATGGGATACCCTAGCTCCCCTTGTCCCGAATTGGTGGCTTGGAGCTAATTGTTTTTTCTTTTATCCCTTTATTCCTTTTTTTAGTACAGTGTACGTTTAAGTTCTTATATTACTGGTAAATATAAAAGTTATACGAAAAACTATTAGATACATGCATGTGGTAAAAAATTATGTTTTCATAAGTTATCATTACTAGTAAAAATGCACGTGCGTCCGCACGTGTAAGAAAATTCATAATATATGATTTTTTTGTGTGTTGCAAAAACATCATTTCTAATCCATACATATTGTGTATACAAATATTAAATTAGTAATTATCCATGGAGATTATCTATTTGATGTTTCTTAGAATAGAAATGCACGCACGTCATGCGCTTGCAAAAGAATTAATAATGATTGGAGAAAAACTTAGTGTAATTGTTAACACTAACAACAAAAAAATACTACGCATTCGAGCAGCTTACGAACATAGAACTACTTTAAAGAGATTAAACCTCAAATTTGGATCGAACCACTAAATTACTCATACTGCAGAACTGAACCACTAATTTGGCTGCAATAGATATTGCATAACAAAGCCACTTTCAAAACATTCACCATAAAATCAGTTAGAATAGAGAAAGTACTCTAGTCTTAATTTCATAATGTTCATTTAAAATCTCCAATTAAATATTTCATTATTTTCAATATAATTATGAAAATAAGTGTTTTTAGTATGTTCTAAGACAAACAATTTCAAATTCAACCAAACTAAAAATATATTTACATCAGTGGATATCATTTGATCCATCATGAACTCTATTTTCATATTTACTTCTTCATTGCTCCTAATATTTATCTCTATAAATTTAGCCAAACTCAAGATATGAAATAAAATAGTGATATAATTCATAAAATGCACCGATAAATAAAGTCTCAAACCTAACCCATGAAACAATTTCCAATCCCACACGCGCTGCTTACAGATTTGAGCCTAGGCCACACATCTTCATCAGGTCGCGCGGCGTCCAATGTTACGAGAATATATCATGTATAAATAGAAAAAATATTAATCAAAGCGCTGTTTACAAAACAATAGATAAACGCAATATGTGTAGTCACCTCAACGGAAAAGCAAGACGGCGAGAACATTCTCGCAACCAGACGGCCCTTGACTGGAGACCACCAGACGCCAGCGCTGCCTCACGAGCCAGGACTCAGGACCTCGTGTCAAGTGGCCACGGAGCACGGGAGCAACGCCAGCCCACGTCGACACCCAAATATTGTATAGAAATCTTTTTTTTTTTTGCAACTGTACAGCACAACCTTATCCTTCCACCGTCACTCGCCAGAGACCCAAATCTGCTGCTGCCCTCACCTCTGTTAAACTGTTACCATCCGTTTTGCCTCGCGCCGCCCGTCCTGGCGTCCTCGCCGAGAGCCGGCGCCAGAGGCCCTGGTGCTGCCGTGCTGCCCTCACCTCTGTTCCCATCCGCCGCCCTTCTCTTCCTCGTACTCGTCGAGGCAGCACTTACACTCGCACGGCGCGGCCGTCTGCAGCCGCCGACGTTGTGCACGGCCACGCCCATGACGCCGACGCGGCCGCTCGACCTGTCATAACCGCCCGACCTCAACCTCTCGTCCCCGGCGTCGTCAGCCGCGGTCGCCGGTCGGGGAACATCGCGTGGGGCGATGGGCAAGCAAGCTGCTGCTCGAGTAGTCTGCTGTGGCAGGTGGCGGCCCGCGAAAGCCAGCGCGTGCAGCGGCTGATTTGGATGCCCATCGAGCTGGTGTCGTCGTACGGGACTACGGGACGTCGAGCAGAAGATGGAGTCCTGCTTCCTCCAAGGGGGGCTCTTCGCGCGTCCGGACGCTGCGCACGATCGCGGCGGCGTCCGGCCGGAACACGTCGTTCGACTTCACGCGGCTTGCGGCGCTGATCCAGGTGCTCAGCCCATGGCCGCCAACGGCACCATCCTGGATTCGTTCTTGGAGGCCGCCGCGGCGTCGTCGGAGCCGCAGAGGTTCCACATCCTTGGCCTGAGGAACATGTTCTGCACGCAGTGGCACACACTGCCCCGAGGCGCTCGCCACGCGGTCGACCGACGACACGCCGCACATGTCGATCACAACTGTCATGCCCGCCGCGCCGTCCGCGCCCATGGACACCGTACAACGTCAACGTGTGATGCAGGAGATCGGCCAGCGGATGGAGAAGTTCACGCCACTGATGGGCATGCCCTTCAGCTTCCGCTCCATGCACCACGCCGGGATCTCGCAGAGCTCGACCTCGACGCTCTCGACCTCCGCAATAGAGGTGCCACCACCGCGCTTGCCATCAACTGAGTCAACTCGCTCCACGGCGTGGTGCCTGGCGGCGCCCGTAGGACAAACGGCTTCGCTGCGTCCCTCCGCTGCCTCGATCCATGGGTTGTTAGCGAAGAGGAGGCTGATCTCGTGGCTTTTGACCTTGACACATCCGATGAAGGCGGCGAGGATAGGCGGCGCCGAAGAGGAAGGGGGGCATATATGGGCAGTAGGAGCCGTCGTATGCGAGCGGGATGGCGGGTATGATACGACGAATCGGTCCCTCGGGTGAGAAAAAACAGGCAAGCTACGGCAGAAACGCGTAATAGACGCGTAACATTTTCTCCCCCCGAATAAGATCCAGCCGCATAATGAAATTTGATTTAGATCTGACCATTATAATATTTGACAATCAACATAAACGTTTAGGTTTAATGGTATCCGTGGATCCAAAAAACCTTATATAACCGACGGATCAGAAAACGATAGACAATCCAAGAGTGGATATATAGTTGGCTAGATGAGTTTTGGATAGAAAATATTATTTTAAAACTCGCCTTTTTAAAGGATAGATAAGTTACGTTTTCATAAAGTTTTTAGAACATGTTATGTTTTCATAATATAAGTTATTATGATAAGATATGTATTTTTAAATTATCACGATAAATTAAGTTGTTGCGATAAGTTATGTTTTCATAAAGTTTTTATAGTAAGTTATGTTTTCATAATGAGTTATGTTTTCACAAGTTATCATGATAAGTTATGTGCAAAAATGGTATATGTGCCAGAAAGTATAACTTATTTGCAAAAGGTATGAGTTATTAAAATGAGTAAAGAAAATGGATGTAAAAGAAAAAACTAACGTTAATTGTACGAATAAAAAATGAATCTAGATGGATGTGATGAATTTTTTCATTCAATTTATGAATGTTGTGATAGTTGAATTTGAGTGTTGCATGCACTATTATTTTCATGTTGAAGATATGTATTTACAGCGTCGCGTGAAATCTTGGTGTCGTTTTTCTATGTTGTGTGAAACATAAATCGATGTTGTGGTGGTATTTTTTTCTTTAAATCTGATGGATGCTGTGATTTTTAATTTAAGTATTTGATGTTGCAAAAATTTATTTTCAATATTGTACATACTATTCTTTAATATTGAAGATAATTATTTCTGATGTTGCAGCAAGCATCCAACGGCCAGTGCCCGGATTGGACGTCCGGTCGCTGGTACATATGTCCAAACGGGCCGTCCGTCCCGGGCACGGCCTAGGCACGGCAGGCACGAGCACAAACAGGGCCGTGCCTGGCACGGCACGATCTTTGCACCGGGCGGTGCCGTGCCGGCCCGCGTGCCAGCGACCATGCCCAAACACGGCACACAAAGGCATGGATCGTGCCGTGCCGGCCACGGCACGGTGGCTCGGTTGGTCCGTCGGGTCGTGCCAACCCGGCACGTCGCCACTCGCCGCCGCCGCTTCGCCATGCTGATCCGGTCACCCCGCTGAGCCGCCGCTCCTCCGCCACGCCGATCCAGTCGCCTCGCCGCGCGTGGAGCTGCGTCGCCTCGCCGAGCCGCCACCTCCTCTCGCAGTCTGTCGCGCGCAGAGCCGTCGCTGCTCTGCCGATCCAGTTGCCCCGCCGCGCCGCTTGCGCGCCGCGCTGCGCGCCAAGCCATAGAGGAAGGGGGTCGGGGAGGGAAAGGAAGGGAGGAGGTCAGGGTCGGGAGGAGAGCGCCTAGGGAGAGGGAGCCATGGAGACGGACAGGGGAGGAAGAGGCTCGGGGACGGGGCGGGGGATACGAGATCCATAGAGAGACGGCGGCGGGTGGGGGAAAAATGAAGCTAGGTTAGGGTTTGGAGTTATATATTTTAAGGGTAACGGGCCGCTGTCGGGCCGGCCCATGTACTGTGACAGGCTGTGCCAAGGCACGCGGGCCGCAAAAACCTGTCCAAGCATGGCACGCCCATCGGGCCGTGCCGGCACAGGTCCAATGGCCACCGGGCCATGTCATATTTGGACCGAACCAAAACCGTGTCGGGTAACGAGCCAAACGGGTGACCCGCACCGGTTGGACATCTATGGTCGCTGGTAACGCTGAACGGGAAAAAAAAAAGCACGATAACTACCGGTTCAGCTCAAAAGACTCATGCCACGTCACCTCACATCTGACAGGTCCCGCGTGGCATGGTCTCCACAACTCAGTCGTTGCTGGGCTGGACCCACATTGCAACACATGCAGGATCGTTGCAGTTTGTTGCCATTGGCTAAATGGTACCTAACCTTCCCAATTGAATGAAGTCGCTTGCTTTCCCACCTTCCATGTGGGCTATTTTTTGCCCATTTCAATTTTTGGTCCAATTTGTTTCTATAGTTTAAATTTTTTCAGTAAGCAAACAATATAAGTTTCTAAGTTTATAACACCGTTATTCTTTGTGTATTAGCAAAATATTCCAACTTCGCTAGCATCTATTCTAGTTTAAGAAGACGGATATTCTAGATTCATACAAAATATTTGTGGTTTGTAATACAATATTGTACCTTTACATAAAAATCTTCATAAATCAAATGTTCTAAATTCACGAGAAGAATATTCAACATTTTGTAGCTAAACTGTTATAAGTTCAATATATTAATATTCTCACAAAAAAGAAGAAATATATATATTTAAATATAAATAAAACAGAAAAGAAAAATAAAAGAAAAAAATCACCATGGAGGAATCTATGGCAAGCCGAACAAGCGTGGACGAAAAACAACAATCGCTGAGAAGCAAGTAAATGAAAAATATTGTTTAAAAATATGCAAAATAAATATAAAATAAAAAAGAACAAAGAGCTTACGTGCCACGGAGTACGTGACGTACAGTACGTACAGTACAGTGAAGCGGCACGGAAGAACAGCAAAGTAGAGAAAACAGCAGATAAAAAGAAATAAGACAAATGTACAGGTCGCTGATTGGGCCAAATTAGACCCCAAGCTGTGGGCCTGTTTGAATACATTAGGTCTAAAGTTTAGTCATAGCTAAAGTTTAGCCGGTTAAAATTTAGTCCACTTACTATTAACCATAGGAGTGTTTGAATAGTATGGACTAACAGGTTACACTAGCAATTGGCATTAACTCACATTCACATTAGCTCACTTTTTTAGACCGGTGGACTAATGGTTAGTCCACGGGGTAGTTAAAGTTTAGTCCGTACATTAGCTGTCATGTTTGGATATAAATGGATCAAACTTTAGTGGATAAACTTTAGTCCTTTGTATTCAAACACGCTCCCCGAGACTTGGGGCCTAACGTAGTTTAGCGGGAGCCAAGCTCTGACGGCCTGGCGCACGTGCACTGTTCTAAGATGACTGCGGCGGAGGTGATTGCGACGACGCATTTGGCGGGTGAGGTGCAGCGGGGCAGCGGTGGAGTTCTCGTTGCCAGCTAGACCTATGCAAATGTCGGGTCGGTTTGGGTCGAGTTGAGGTCGGGTCGCAGGCCGCCTAGGACAGCCTGCGCTCGACTTTGGCTAACGCCGGGTCGGGTTGGCCCATGTACCCTCGACGGGCACGTCAAGTCAGGTTTTTTGGGGGTTGGGTCAGGTTTTGGGTAAAAACATGCCTCGTGTCTGGCTCGTCGATTGTTGCGGGTCGAAAAATCGGCCCGTGCTCGCCCATCGCGTTGCTCGAAGTGGGTTTTTTTTGGCGGGTTGGGTCGGAATTGATTGGTTGGGTAACCCATGCTAGGTATATTGCCAGCCATGGGTAGCGGATGCCGGATGGTGAGGTTGACATGAGGGTCTAGGTACACATGGAAATGCTGAAGTGGCGAGGTGTGTATCCACGTCACGCCACATCGGCGAAAACCACCATTGGTTTTGTCCGGAGATGGAGCATGCCTGGTTTCATAAATTCAGAGACCAACGGTATCTGTTTTTTCGAGTTCAAGACGAAATCTAGACTCGGCCACATAGTGCACTTTTTCCATTCCTCGACCATTGGTGCTGCTGTACGGGAAGTGGGCCGGCTTAAGATCGCGAAATCGAGGTTCACGTGTACAGCAAAGGGGTGATCTTGCTACCTGGGTCCTGGGCTCATGGATGAGAGTCGCATCCAGCCTGCGAAGATAACCTGGCCTGCCGCCTGCGAGGACCATTTGTAGCGTGAAAAGGAAAGAGGTGGCCCACAAGGATTGCTTACGCCCGCGGAGCTGGTGGCCCGAAATGAACTGTGGGCCTGCTGTCGAATTGGAGCGGCCCGGAGATCTAACTTGTACTACAATGGAAACTTAGGGGTCGTTTGGTGCGGCTTCGTCTGCCTCAGGCTCCCGCACTGTAGCGTGACAGCAACGTGCAGAAGCCGAAGCCAACGAAGCCAGTGCTGGGCGGTTTCATCAGCTCTCCGTTGTTTTGGGTTGGGTAGAAGAGAGAAAAAGGGCTTCGTTTGTGCAGTATGTGACGTCAGATGGCTCTATGAAGCCGGAGCCCTTTGGAGCTGCACCAAACAAGCCCCTAGAGTATCTGCACTCCTGATATTCTAAATTTTTTCTTCAAAAAAATATTCCAGTCTAGTCAGTAAGATTTTTTTCTTCAAAACATCTTTTCTCGCACTCCTATTCCTCTAAATATTTCCTCCATATCCCACCAGCTAATATTTTATTCATCCATCTCCAACTACCACCCACATCCCGCTACCACTTACGCGTGGGCCCCACCGCGCCCGTTTCTTTCTTGCTTCCTCTCGGCTCTTCCAGGCGAGAGCTGCGCCCTATCCCTCCTCTCTCTTTGCTCGTATCCGCCGCCGCCGCACCCTACCCGCCGGTGACGGCCTCTTCCGCCTCCAGCGCCGACCGTCGCCGCCCTCCCTCTCCCATGCGCCGCTGGGCTTGGGGGTCGCGCCGCCGTCCATGGCGGGCGCATCCGCCCGCTGAAGATCCATCTCTGCCCCGCCGCTGATGGATCCGCCTCGGACGCCGCCCCCTCTCCTCCGTCGGCCGCCCGAGCGCAACCCCGCTCTACCCCACCGCCATGCGCCTTCTCCACCACGCCCACCCGCCCGACGCGCCGCCGCCCCGCCCCCGCCTCCGCGCCATGGCTCCACCCCACCACCGAGGCTTCTCCTCCGCCGCCCTACACGGCCGCACCTACTCCTCTCTCTCCTCTTCCATCCGCGGCTCCTCCTCCCGGCGCTGCCTCCTCGCCATCGCCGCGCTCGCCTCCTCGTCCTCTACCGACGGCGGCGCGCGCCAGCGGCCTCGCCCTCTCTTCTCCGTCCGCACGCGCGCGCGGGGCAGTTGCCCGGGCCCACGTACAGTGCGTGGCGGAAGGGGAGGGTTCCGCTGAATCTGGCGGAATGGCTGGGTTCCGCTAGCCGTGGCGGATGGCCTGGAGGAGACGGCTGCGGGGATTTTTACGCTAAAATTTTCCTCCATCCAGGATGGTGGAAGCGTAGCGTAGCGGGCTGCAGATAGTCTTAGTATCCATTGTAACGGAAACATTTTGAAGACATATGATGTAAGTATTTGCGACTAGTACAAATCCATAAGCAGCCGGTCGGCCGAACACTGTGCTTGCCGAGGAGCTACATGGGCCGGCATTGTGCTGCTATCGCAGTCCCTGACAAACGATGCCCATTGCGGCCCTGTCGTTGTCCTTCACAACTGAGAAGCAAAAGCCGTTGCCATCGATCGGCAGGTACCGAGGCACGCCACAGGCCACGCATGGCAACGGCACCCGAGGTCCCATGGCATGCACTGATGCACCCGCACGCACGCACCAGGACGAACCTCGCAGCATGCACGATGGCGCACCGCACCCCCACACGGACGGCAACGTCGGTGACTGGCAGCGCGCGACAGGATACTGAAACGCCACACGACGAGTGGAGTGGCCATGGCGCACGGGGAGGCAGCGCGAGACAGCCCTAGCACCACGAGAGCAGCTTGACGAGACGAGCAGAGTGACACGTCCGGGGAGACCCCGTGCGACTCCCATGCCGAGCGCACCCACGGCGCCGCCGGCCCCGCCGCCTTCTCGACGCTCTCCACTTCGCCGTGACCGGCGCTCCGACTACGAGCAGAAATCCGCTGGGTAATGGCTCGTGCCAACGACAGCGACGCGAGGCTGAACCTGAAGACGTGCAGCCCCCGCCGTGGCTGCCAGCGCTGTGCGGCTGCAGTTTATTTGCTCGTGTCATCGTGTGTGTTGGTTGGTAGAGCATGTGGACGACGGCGGATGCCAGATTGCCAGGCCCCCTCCAAGTGGTGTCCATCTGACCTGGCGGCCTTGGCGGCGAGCGAGAGATCCCGCGGCGCAAGATCCAGAGATCCGCCATGAATGCTCAGCCGCCGGCGGCCAGCCGGCCGGGGAAGGGACGTCCTGGGGTCCTTTGTCTCTGGAGACTCGCGGTGCATGGACAACGCTGCAAGTGGTGGTGCACGCCATACTCGTGCAGCAGGGCCAAACCAACCCTCCTGTCCTGTGCTCTCACATGCTGGGCGCCTGCAGCAAGTTGACCCCCGCCCTCCCCCCTCCCCCCCCCCCGCGCCAGGATTGTCTGACGTTGCCACCCTGACTTTTCAGTCACTGACGAGTGGGCCTTACCCCGCATGTCAGTGACCGGAGGCCCCCCCTGCCCCCCCAAGGAGGCAAGGATCTAGGCAATCCTAGCGCGGATTGTCCAGATCATCAGGAGCAGCGGCTGAGATGTGTGGCCTGGCACCTTATCTCGGCGACCACATCATGCGCGAGGATGCTGTGACCGGCACCGGCTGCCTCCAACGTCCAACTTGCCCATATTAGATGAAAACGGACGTAAAAAATCTCGTACCCTCCCGTGCTATATTTCTGTTTTCTTTCACTCGTTTCCGTATTTTCTAGAAAAAACGGAAACATTACTAGGAACGAGATGGCAATGACCGGAAACGGGACCAGAAGCAGTCGAGGGTGTTTCCCGTCCATATTTGCGGTATCCTATTTTTGATCGAGATATTTCCGTTTTTATATGGGATGAGCCAAATCCTCCAGCCCATCAGTCTAGGCGGTCCAATAGAGCAGTATAAACCCAAAGACTCCAATCACAAACAGACTCAAATCGAATCACAAGTAAACAAAGAGCTCCAAAAAATTATTCGCAGAAGGAAAATAATCTTTCCAACAAAAGATGGAACGGCAAGGGTCAAGAACTCAAGATTCATAATAAAGAAGACCATGTCAATCGACCTGCTTATCATTATTTGGCTGGATTTGGGGCGAGACAAGAAATAAAGCAAATTCTAAAAAAAAATCCTCCATTGTTGCACGTAATGTGCATTGCCGATGCCATAATATACTGAAGCCAAAAGTGGCATTTTTTATCTTGTCTTTGTAGATAGTAAACATGGTATACCGGCACATGGATCTAGTTATTGGCTATTACGATATTATATTGCATATTTGGATATTCCGATTTAAATTCCCGTTACCATCCGTTTTGACCGTATATCCGTCTGTATTTTTTTATTTACGTATCACTATATATACTACAACTGTTTCCATTTCTGGCCATCCCATTCTCGGTCCCGTTCCCACTTCCCAGTGAGAAAGTATGGGAACAGAAATAGGAGAGGGTGTTTCACTTTTTCCCGACTATTACCGTCCGTTTTCATCCTACCCATATCGCTCTTGTGTGAATACAATTGCGGTCGACCAGCTCGCTCAGAAGCCCTAATAAGCTGCTGCTAGGTAAAACGCAAAAGGTGTTCCTTCAGAACACATCGATCCGTCTCAGGCTGCCGATCGATGGAAAAGTACCAGCAGGGAGGGGTTATCGGTCAGCTTAATTACGCCGCCGTCTGCCGATAGATTCCCCTCTCGCACGGCGAAGTTAACGACGGTTTTCAATGTTTGGTGGCAGACCCTTCGTCACTATTTGACCTCCTTGTGAAGCTGGTGTGCCGGTGCACGTACCTTCACTTCACCTACCGTGAGCACTACCACGAGCAGCTAGCTAGCCTCCTCATTTCTCAAGTCCCGGTCCCCTTTTGATTCGACGAGCGTGTGCACCGTGCACGTACTATGACCTAACCACTTGGTAAACAACTAACTCAAAGTCGCAGGCGTGCTCGATATTTTGTTGATTTTTTTGGCTACCGGTTTATGTTTGAAACATGAACGTGACCATGTTCAGAACAAACGTTTGAGTGCTTCACCTCAGCTTTATTTGGAAAGGTGGGTAGGTGCGATGGATGGATGAATGAAGAAACCAGGGGAAGGACGACGTCGCCGGAACAAGCGAACGATAAAGTTTTTCATTGACTCCTGCACTGGGGCCACTGGACCGGCCAGCGCTTCCGTAATCTACAATCTGTGATAGCTGGCGGCCGCCACCTCCAAACAGGGTATGCATGGTATATTACTGATTGTTATCTCCATTCTCCAATGTTTATCACTAACGCAATTCAAACATTTTAGGAGAAGAATTTACCTGAAGGTTCCCCAGCTAGTCCGTTTTTTAACTGAAACCCGACAAATTAAACAAAAACAGAGGGAGTATCTCCTCACTTGTGATGGTTAGATGCGACCGTCAAAAAGGGTGGCCGTCCTTTTACCACTGCGCACATATCTAGGATAAGATAACGACTCCATGTAGATTATTATATCCGTATTGGGAAAAAAAAAGCGCACGAAATGCGCATGTTTTGCATCACAAATTGCCAAGGGGAAGATATCATCATCAGAGCGCCTCAATGGTACTTCCAATACACCCCTTTTGCAAAATGATATACATGACAGAAAAGTTGCTGGATATAGGAGCGAGTCCATTTAATCTTCCATGTTCCACGCGGGACGGTCCTGGTGCTGGATTATCGTAACGCCACCAATCGCGATCGACATGTGGGGGTTAGTTGTACTTTTCTTTGCAGGGGTTGTTTCTATCGACCGAAAAATAATTCTAATCCTCAATGCTGGTTTAGTTCAAATTTATCTAATCTGAAATGATGTCAAATTTCCCTGCCGATTTGAGTGGTAGTCGCACCTGTAGTTTCCTGATTGGCGTTACCAATGGTTAGATTTGTGGCTAACGGACGAGGCTTACTGCTTATCTGCCATAGGCATAGAGAGATGAGAAGACAATATGCAAGCTCCTGTTTAATCTCTACCCAGTACATTTCCTAAGATTATACTAATACTGTAGAAGCATACATAAATTAAGTAGCTATCTAATATTTATTTCATAACTAGAGAGGTGGTGATTTAGAATTTAGATAGACCTAGACTTATCTAATATAACTAACTATAGTAATGTTAAAAGAAGCCACCAAATTCGCCGAGAGGGTCTAGACATTACCATGTTAATCGGGAAAAAAAAAGCCCTCAACCGTTGGATTTTATGAAGATTTAACGGTCTATATTAAATCATATATTAAATATAACTTAAAAAGAAAATGCCCTCCACTGTCGGATTTTATGAAGACCTAATGGTTTATATTAAAACATATATTAAATATAACTTCAAAAAAGAGAAAGATCTAATCACATTAGTACCCCTATACGATAGCTAGCTTTTTTTTAACCAATATGTTAGCTAGCTGGGTAGGAATCAGATCACTAATTCTATATGTTGGCTGGACTCTCGGGTAAACAGGAGACAAATTCTATGACATACATGTAAGAGACATGCATGAGGCGACTTGGCAACAATATATTTTCTCTGATGGTTAGATCTTGGCCATCTTGACCAATAGAGGAAAACAACAATAAAAATAATTGAACAATATTAATTTCAAATGAAAAAAAAATTCAATGATAAAACTAGCTACCCACGCTATTTGCGCGGACCATCTCGCTAGTTTTCTAAAAAGGGAAGGATTTGTCGGCGATGAATACATCCAAACCCTAGGCTACTAGTTTTAACGCCAAACATCGATCTATGGGTACCTCATCGGCTCCGGAAAAGGAGCCCACAGGAGGCTGGGTCCGGTTAAATCGACGCTGGAAATGCCATCACCCTTATTCGCCTCTCTTGGTCACAGTAGCATTAGGAAAGTATGACAAGGAGTCAAGGAGAGATTAAAATGTTTGGGTTTCACGTGTGGACAAACTCTTCCTCTGCTTTCTCTGTGTTTTCCTTTTGTGACGTATCCATGACATGGCAAAGCGGACTACCTCTTTGCCTAATAGCCTAAGAGATCATTCCTTTGCTAAGCTCACCAGCCAATTGCAGGCTAAGCTCACCAGCCAATCCATCTCAACACCACATCTACTATATCTAAGTAAATATATACACCAGTAAACTCAGTTTACGGAGGGTATTTTTCCGTCCCGCTCCTGCAACACACAGAGTTGTTGAAATCGTAGACTCTAAGCCGAATCGAGGACTTTAGGTAAGATCGGAAATAACGAAGCGTTAACATAATAATCATAGAAATGTAGATTCTATTGGCTACAATCGTAGAATCAAAATGTTGTGCTAATATCTTAAAGCCATAAAATCAAATGAAAAAATCGAGATTTTAACGACAATGGCAACTCGGCCCACGGTGCCTAATGATCGCTGTGGCACATCGGTTGTTGAACGGGAACTGGTGCGGTGAACAAGCACACTGCTGTCCGTTCGGTCCACCCATCCGCCTTTCCCTCTCTTATTTTTTTTCTTTTCCCCTTTTCTTTTCTTTTCCATGTTTGGTCGTTTGCATTAACACTTGAAAATGAACTAAAAACCGCACGATTCACATTTCACGGTGCTCCGACACTTGCAAGTTTGCAACAACAACACTTCTTTCAATCGCCCACCAGACCACGCTCAAAGCAGGTTATGGCGTTGCAGTTGTACAACAAGAATCTGTAGCATAACAACGAACTTAACATAGGAATAAATCTTTTGCTAAAAACACATTACAGTCTTTAGACCCTCTCTTCTGCACCTTAGCAGATGGGCAGTGGCTCGCCGTTCCACTCCTTGAGGCACTCGAGCAGCGGGTCGATGTGCTTGCCCTGGTTGATGGCCAGGAGCACCTTGTTGAGCTCCTCGCCGGGAGACCGCGTCTTCTCGCCGGTGAGGTATACGGCTCCGAGCTCCTCGCGCACGAACCGGTACAGCGGGTAGGAGCGGCACTCGGCAATCCTGTTTGGTATCGCCGCCGTGCCGCTCTCGACGGCCGCCCGTGCGGCCTCCACGGCGTTGGGCAGCGCGGCGCGCAGCTCCTCCTCGAACTGGGCGACCTTGGCGAACACGGATGTCTCGGCGTTGAACTCGGCCATGCCGTTGGCGAGCGCGCGCTCCACGAGCACGTTGCGCAGCTTCTTCATCAGCGGGTAGTTAGCGCTGCAGGGGTCGTCGGCGTAGGCGAAGACGGCCTCGCGCTCGATCTCCTGGAGCAGGTCCTTCTCGCAGAAGCGGGCGTCGTGGAGCCCACCGGTGGAGTTGGTGCTCAGCGTCTTCTTCGCCACCGTCATCACGCAGCTCTTGACGGCGCTCTTGACGTTCTCCTCGATGTGGCGCAGGTCCACGGCCTGGCACAGGGCGATCAGGAAGGTCGAGGACATGAGCTTCAGGATCTCGATGGCCTCTGCGGTCTTCCTGGAGGAGATGAGGCCAAGCGAGTTCACGTCCTGGTTGTGCTGCTCCGCGCTCTGGACGTGGTTGGTGACCGGGTTCCCCAGGAACTGCAGCTCCGAGCAGTAGGACGCCATGGCGATCTCGGCGCCCTTAAAGCCGTAGTCCAGGCTGGGGTTGCGGCCCCCGGACAGGTTGGAGGGCAATCCGTTGTTGTAGTAGTCGTTGACCAGCTCCGAGAACTGAGCGAACATGAGCTTTCCGATGGCAGCGATGGCGAGGCGGGTGTTGTCCATGGACACGCCGATGGGCGTGCCCTGGAAGTTGCCACCGTGCAGAGCCTTGCTCCGGGCGACGTCGATGAGCGGGTTGTCGTTGACGGAGTTGATCTCGCGCTCAATGGACTTGGTGGCAGCACGGATAACCTCAATCTGTGGGCCGAGCCACTGCGGCGACGTGCGGAGCGCGTACCGGTCCTGCTTCGGCTTCATCAGCGGGTCGAGCTCGCCGAGCTTCTTGGCCAGCTTCATGTAGGAGCTGCCTTCGAGGATGTGCTCCATGATGGCCGCGGCCTCGATCTGCCCCGGGTGGTGCTTCAGCTTGTGGGTCAGGTGGTCGGTGTACTCGGGCTTGCCGTTCATGACCTCGCAGAACACGGCGGACAGCACCTCGGCGAGGACGGCAAGAATGTTGGCCTCGAAGAGCACCGTGGAGGCAAGGCCGGAGCCCACGGCGGTGCCGTTCACCATGGCGAGGCCTTCCTTGGGCTGCAGCTCGAAGAAGCCGCCCTGGATGCCGGCGATCTTGAACGCCTCAGCGGCGTTCACCTTGGTGCCGTCTGGCGCCACCGCCACGGAGTTCTCGCGCCCGGTGACGAGGCCGGCAATGTAGGACAGCGGGACGAGGTCGCCGGAGGCGGTGACCGTGCCACGGAGCGGCAGGCACGGCGTGACGTTGGCGTTGAGAAGCTTGACGATGGCCTCGAGGATCTCGAAGCGGATGCCGGAGTAGCCCTGGAGGAGGGTGTTGATGCGGACGAGCATGGCCGCGCGCGTGGCCTCGGCGGGGAGGACGTGGCCGTCGGCGCCGGTGCCGAAGGCGCCGGCGTTGAGGAACCTGATGAGCTCCCTCTGGAGCGCGCCGCCCTCCTTGGTGCGCCTGTGGGACGTGGCGCCGAAGCCGGTGGTGACGCCGTAGCTGTCGGTGCCGTTCATCATGCTGTTCATGACCCAGTCGCTGCTGGCCTTGACGCGCTCGCGCGCGGACTCGTCCAGCTCGACGCGGGCCTCGCCAGCGCCGGCGGCCACGGCGGCCACCTGCGCGATCCGGAGGCTGGCGCCCTCGATCTTCACCAGGGGCTCGCGGTACTCGGCCACCATCCGCTTCACCTCGTCGAGGTGGCTGCCCATCAGCTCCTCCGCGGCCTTCCCCCAGTTAAGCGGGTCGGCGCGCGGTGTCGCCATGCACAGGGAGCCGGCGTTCGCAGAAGCAGCGTGGCCGTTCTCGCACTCCATTGCTGTGGTCGGCGGGGGATTGAACGAGTCAACAAGATGCAGAACGCCGTAAATGGCTGCGGGATGAGGTGATCGAGATCGTAGTGTGTGGTCAGGTGGAATGGAGAAGAGCTGGTGATGCACTGAATGGTGCTTGCTCTTCTTGGAGCGGAACGGAGTGGGAGGGCGCGTTTAAATAGGCACGGTTGCGCGGCTTGGGGTTGGTGTTGGTCGCGCTTGCTTTGAGCCGCACTAGTGCCGCGTTGCTGTGCAGTTGCAGGTAAAATGTTTCGGCGTGGAAAACGTCGAAATTTCGTGGTGGCCCTGGCTCGGTCGCGCAGGCGGGGGTTGGTGCGCGCCTGTGCGAAACGGGGGTTGGTGACTTGGTGAGTAGTGCTCCGTCCACCGTGCTCACTTCCGCCGGCCGCCCTTGCTACTCCTTCCTTCCTTCTCTCTTTTTGATCTTGCATTTTGCACTGCACGGCAGGTTCACTGAACCAGTGTTCACATTTTCAGGAAACAAATTAAAATTTTGGCCTTATCGAAATGCACGAAATTTCAAAATTTTGGGCCAAATTTAAATTCATACAAATCTAAATTCTGATAAACATGATACTTGATAGTGCCCAAGCAGCTTGGGAATATGGAGTTGACAAGTGACGGTGCCCAAGCAGCAGGGTGAGCCTGCGAAGCACTTTGGGGGTCGCTAACAGCCGGCTTCGAGAGAAGCAATTTGGTGAAGTGACCAAATCATGGTTGTTTTCAAACAAAAATCATGGTTGTTTTACAGTCAGAAGGCGATTTCGATGGGCTATAAAGCTAAAATATATGTTTTAGTGAGTTTGGCATGGTTTTCTCGCACCATTTTTGCTCCTTATGGAACTAGAACAAATTTCTGAAGAAAAATGTAATCCGTGCACTGAACGGTCCGCGGTACTGTTGGTGTAGCCAAACATAAACATTTTCTAAAGAAACAATTTCATTTGTCGCGGAAAAGCACGTTGTCCCCGGGGTAGTTAGGGCCTTAGGGGTTCATCAGCATGATCCATTAGGAAAATAGAGCACCTAATTGTCAGGATTCAGGAAGTAGCCAGTCAAGTTTCGGGCAGTTGGAACTGAATTTTCGGTGTGCATTCCTACCATGGAGCATGACGATCCAGATGCTCTGAACTGTGGTACAAAAATGTCATTGGGTTGAACTGAACAGAGAAGATAATCGGTCAACGGCGCTGCAGGTTTCTCCATCTGTGTGAACAGATCAGATGCTTGCTAGTAGTAGTATCTTGCAAGCGTACACTCGTTTACTGCCTCCATCAGAAATTGCCCACCTCGGTTTCTTGATTTGTTGATGCCTGGAGTATCTTGACGCTCTATTGGCTACAGAGAAGTGAGAAATGGATATGCACCTGACAACGCATGTTATATTCGCTGTTTTTTTGCGGAGTATAAGGTATTATATTCGCTGTTGAAGTGTTGATTCACTAGTTTCTTTCCTGGAAAGAGACTTAGATTCAGTAGTTGTGCATTGCAAGAACTGAATACATGAAGCATCACATGCTCGCCTCGACGCCTCCACGTGATTCACATGCATGGTATCAGAACACCTGCAGGAACTTGGTCCAGTCTTTGGTCTATAGTCGTCCTCGATCTCCTGAGTCCTGACTTACGTTCGGTCACCTGCATCTACACTGAATAAACTCGAGAGAGATTCCCCGGGACTGTCACAGGCCTCCGTGTTTTCTTTCAATTCGTCCGTGACGACACACACACTTGGGTTTATAAAGTAGCACTGTAGCAACCAGCAATGTAGATCCATAAGACCGACCAGACTACAGTACTTCCAGGAGTACCAGATTGGTCCAGTCTTCCAGGAGTACGAAGTCACCTCCAGTTTTCAAACTTGGTAAAAGATGTCATATTCTAGTCCCAACTAAAAACAAAACTAGGATTCTGACAGAGGTTCTATCTTGGCCCCAAACTGAGGAACCATGCATGAATATAGGTCCTGTCCCAAACTCAGGAAGACTCGGATTTTTGGTTTTCATCAATCTGGGACCAGAATGACACCCTGCCAGCAAGTTTGAAGACTGACGATGCATTCTACGCGGTCTTCATGGCTTATGTCTGTTCACTGAGACAAACACTAGCGAATTCCCTGGAACTGTCACAATAAGCCGTCCATGACGACAATACCGTGTAGCAGGAGCTGTCACTTAGTTTCGTAATAAATCCGTAGCAACCAGCATGTAGATCCATAAGACTGACCAAACTACAGTCCGTCGCTAACATTGTGGATCCTCTCAGCGAGCACCATCACCACAAAACGCAACTGACAAACCCGTGAATGAATATCCCTGTTTCATTTGGCTCTTGCGCACTTCCACACAAAACTGACCCGACAATGGCCTGCGACGGCCAGATCCATCGACCATGCATGTCCTAATGCAAACCAGTGAGATCAATACAATATATATGGTCCAAAACTATAGGGTCGTTTTCTTTCACATGGACTGATGGACGCAGGGCCGGCCATCTGACATGAGGCCACTAGGAGGCTGGAGGCCAAGCAAAACCTCCGTCCGTTCTTCGTCTGGTCACTTGAGGTCTTGAGGCCATGAGCCATCGGCCTCGCGTATGTACCATACCAGGTCCTTACATGTATACGTACACGGATCGGAGGTGACAGGGAGGCTGTAGGACCAGCATTTATGTACGGGGTCGTGGCTGATACATGGGCACGGCCCTCATTCTTTGTGTGTCATGGCAACTGCAAGTGATGGGTTGGCAGCGTGCGGGGCAGCGCAGATATGATGCAGCGTCCATATGTCAGGGGATTCCTTGCCACAGCATACTCGAAGTGCTCAACTATGCAACGTAGGCTAATAAGGTGCTGATGAGGAAGCAGGCGTATATACGGTTCCTATCTTTGCAGCCACTACTCGTGTTAGGTACCCACGCCGATACAATAATGGGACGTAACTGGTGCAGCAATCGTAGCACTCCAGTATTCAAGGCATTTCAAGGGGAGGGAAAGCTACTGGAGCCTTCCAAACAGCGATGGTGGTAGATGACTTGATGAGGGCGAGAGGCGTAGGTCGAGCCATGTCATCGGCCAATGCAAGTTGGAGTTCCTGGACATTAGTGCCAGCAGAGGCCATATCGTCTGAAGCTTCGCCAGTGTGAGAAGGTTTATATATTCATCCTTCTCTGCATGCAATCAGCCTATCAGATTGCGAGTATGGATTGATGAGCTCGCCATAACAGCTTGTTAGCTAGCAGTGGACGCACGCTAATAATCTTTTTCTACCAGTGTGGTTGGTTGTTGCACGCCGGCCGTCTGCGTGCTCCTTGACAGGTTAGCAGAATCATCCAGGCACTCACGTCTTAGTTAACAACGATAAAGACTTAGTTTGGTGGTTGTTGGCTCGCGTTAGCCTACTGTCAGGACATGATTGTCTTATTACAGTTACATGAACACAGGATACCTACCACCGTAAAACTTAGTAATTTTCAAAATGTTGTCCAAATTTTACTTAATGCTATATTAATAATCGCTATGATATTTGATTAGAAAAAGAAAATATTTGTAGTCTCTACTAACCGCACACAACCAAGTTCAAATAAATATTTCAGGTAATCTACGGATTAGAAAAGAGAAAATACCACGATGGCTTCTAACAAAATATGGCTGTTTAATTTATGGTGCAATCCATGTATAAGCAATTAATCAGTATTGATGTGTTTGCTCATAATCGGTTTGTATTGCAGCTAAGAATCCCTCGAAAGATTAATTTTTTTTATTTGGTTGCTCCGTAGAAGTGTCGTACTAACAACAAACAAACTTAAGTCGAAGAAGATGGCAAGGTAGCAAGCAATGTTGCTTTTGTTCTGACGAGACGATTCAACGTTTGTTTTTTGTTTGTCCTTGTGCAAAATTTCTTTGGAGAATTGTGTTGATTACTTTTGGCACACACCCTCCCAATAATGTTGCTCATGCGTTTGGTTCTTGGCTTCATAGAGTAAACGGAAAAAATTAAACACCAAATTTTGGTGCAAATTGTGATTTATGCTGGACGTTTAGCTCTGTCAAAACTATATAGTTTTTGAGAACCGTAAGAAACATTCTTATATGCAGATTTTATTCAGGGTGACACATTGGACAAGATTTTGGGTGCTGCTACAAAAGGAGGAGCGGGATTTTGTGCGCAAGGCATGTTGTGCTTTGGAGGCCACCGCAATGGAGATTTTTGTTTTGAGGCGTAGATGGAGGTTTAGCAATAGACTTTGTTAAGGCTTGTTTATCCGCAAATCCCGTTTAGCGATCGCTCGATCTGTGGGCCTAGGTGGATGGCTTGGGGCGCTGCCCACTGCCCTGATCAGTTTTCTAATTTTCTGTTTTATTTGTTATTTACTCTAACTTATCAGGATAATTTTGCGCAACCATAATTTGTCACGATAAATTTGTGTAAACATATCTTATCACGATATTTTATAGAAACATAACTTAAGATAATTTTATGAAAACATAATTTTTTTTTACTATAATTTTATTTATGGAGACATAACTTATCAGGATAACTTTACACAACCATAAATTATGATATAAAATTATGAGAACATAATTTTAGGATCTAATCATAACCTAGTGGTAAAAATATGCTAACATAATTTATGCTAGCATAATTTGTCATGACATAACATAGCTCGTTGGTATAATTTGACATAAAACTATGAGAACATAATATGCTAACATAATTTATCTATAGCATAAAATTATGCTAACATAATTTATGCTCATTATAACAATTTTAGGATGTAAGTTTTTTTATCATAACCTTGTGGTAAAAATGTGCTAGCATAATTTGCAGTAGCATAATTTGTCATAACTGTATGATGTAACATAGCTCATTAATGTAATTTATTAGCATAAAATTATGCTAACATAATTAATTCTTAGGAGAATTATGGTAAAGTATAATATTGAGCTATATCTAAAGATAACTATATAAATTAGTTATAGATATGGAGAAGAGAATACATGTAGATAAACATGAAATGAAGAGAGAAAAGAAAAAAAAAGAGAAAAACCGGCTTCCCCTCGACGCGCTGCGTGGTGAGCTCGCGGGGTGGCGGAAGCAGGTGGGCCCGAGCGCTGGGGGAGCGCGCGGCCTTTTTCCCCGCAGCGGGGGCTGCGCTGGGTGGCAACGGAAAAGGGTGCACGTGGGGTATGTCCGATCGCTTGCTTGACTATGGCTGAGTGAGGGCTTGCCAAATAGGGAGGCCTTTGTTTATCTCTTTATTTAAGCATCTGTTCTTCAAAAACTATGTGTTTGCTTTGCTGCAGATGCAACTATTGTAAATTGTAATAAACAAATGCTAAAGAATCTCGTAATGTAGTGTCGGGATGTTTATATTCCACTATATAAAAATTAATTTGAAAGTATGGACAATTTCCAAGGTTTTCAAAACTAAGGCCTTTACTGCACCGAACTCTCTTTAAATTTGTTTCTCCCCATGTCGATCATAGGTCGTATTAGGTAAATTCAAAGTTAAACTTTTCTAACTTCGATCAAAATTATAGACAAAAACATATTAACATTTATAATATTAAATCGTTACACCCCATTACATGATGTATATAATGTAAATTGTATATGTAATAGATATTTATACATTTTTATATAAATTTAGTTAAAGATAGAAAATTTGATTTAGAATAAAGCTAGAATGGACGAAGGTAGTATGTTTTAAGGTTGTTGAGAGGAACCACACTACCATACGGTACTCCCTCTAATAACAGATATTGTGGGTAGTCTTTAGACGAGAGAACTTAATATTTCAACTAACAATCCTCTAATTCTGAATGTTGAATAGTAGTGGTCCGGCAATTGGAACCCTCTTTCCTACTAACCACACTACCATTCGTGCCTAGAGCTCGAAAAAAGGTGGTCTTTTCTCAGACCTCCGGAAAAGTTTGAATATTGGCTATAGTTATTCGGAAAAAAAAAGTACCAATATTTGTTTTCAGAGAAAAAATGGAACGGAAAGCATCACAAAATAAATAGAGGATGATGATATCAGCTAGTACAGTAACAAAAATAAAAAATAAAGACCAAAATTCTTTATGGTCAGCAAACACTGCGTCAACTGAAAGCATGGACACCAGCTCATCAGGCCGAAGTGCAGCAACACCATCATTTTTGCATTAATCAAGCGACACGATCAGTTTTCTTTTTCATGTTAATGTAGATGACTTGCCAAAAACTGATACGTAGGAGTACTAGGCTACTAGCCTCTCTTCCGGCAACCAACCACACCAGGGTCGCGTCCTCAATCCTCACCAACTCTTTGGGTCTCAGGCGGACGAAGCCACCAACCACAGCCAGGCGACCGAGCTTCCTGCCCCAGCGGCCACCAGCCCACCACGAAAGTTCCACGCCGAAAATGGTCGTCTTCGCGCATGGCCTTCAGGCCTGGGTCGTCTTCTTGGACCAGTCCCCACGGTCCACACCACCCACTCCCACGATCCCATCCCGGAACCCTATTTAACCCTCGCCACTCCCACCAGCTCTCTGCAGGAAGAGCAGCACTACCAAGTCTTAGCGCAACACGAGCTCTCCTGTGCAGCAGCAATCCCAGCAAGCTCGCAACAATCCATCTGCATACGTTTCCCTACCTGTTACCTTCCTCAGCTTCATCAGTGATCCACCAGTTCTCTGTGCTTGCAATGGCTTGCGACTCCCTGTGCATGGCGACACCGCGCGCCGACCCGCTTAACTGGGGGAAGGCCGCGGAGGAGCTGATGGGCAGCCACCTCGACGAGGTGAAGCGGATGGTGGCCGAGTACCGCGAGCCCCTGGTGAAGATCGAGGGCGCCAGCCTCCGGATCGCGCAGGTGGCCGCCGTGGCCGCCGGCGCTGGCGAGGCCCGCGTCGAGCTGGACGAGTCCGCGCGCGAGCGCGTCAAGGCCAGCAGCGACTGGGTCATGAACAGCATGATGAACGGCACCGACAGCTACGGCGTCACCACCGGCTTCGGCGCCACGTCCCACAGGCGCACCAAGGAGGGCGGCGCGCTCCAGAGGGAGCTCATCAGGTTCCTCAACGCCGGCGCCTTCGGCACCGGCGCCGACGGCCACGTCCTCCCCGCCGAGGCCACGCGCGCGGCCATGCTCGTCCGCATCAACACCCTCCTCCAGGGCTACTCCGGCATCCGCTTCGAGATCCTCGAGGCCATCGTCAAGCTTCTCAACGCCAACGTCACGCCGTGCCTGCCGCTCCGTGGCACGGTCACCGCCTCCGGCGACCTCGTCCCGCTGTCCTACATTGCCGGCCTCGTCACCGGGCGCGAGAACTCCGTGGCGGTGGCGCCAGACGGCACCAAGGTGAACGCCGCTGAGGCGTTCAAGATCGCCGGCATCCAGGGCGGCTTCTTCGAGCTGCAGCCCAAGGAAGGCCTCGCCATGGTGAACGGCACCGCCGTGGGCTCCGGCCTTGCCTCCACGGTGCTCTTCGAGGCCAACATTCTTGCCGTCCTCGCCGAGGTGCTGTCCGCCGTGTTCTGCGAGGTCATGAACGGCAAGCCCGAGTACACCGACCACCTGACCCACAAGCTGAAGCACCACCCGGGGCAGATCGAGGCCGCGGCCATCATGGAGCACATCCTCGAAGGCAGCTCCTACATGAAGCTGGCCAAGAAGCTCGGCGAGCTCGACCCGCTGATGAAGCCGAAGCAGGACCGGTACGCGCTCCGCACGTCGCCGCAGTGGCTCGGCCCACAGATTGAGGTTATCCGTGCTGCCACCAAGTCCATTGAGCGCGAGATCAACTCCGTCAACGACAACCCGCTCATCGACGTCGCCCGGAGCAAGGCTCTGCACGGTGGCAACTTCCAGGGCACGCCCATCGGCGTGTCCATGGACAACACCCGCCTCGCCATCGCTGCCATCGGAAAGCTCATGTTCGCTCAGTTCTCGGAGCTGGTCAACGACTACTACAACAACGGATTGCCCTCCAACCTGTCCGGGGGCCGCAACCCCAGCCTGGACTACGGCTTTAAGGGCGCCGAGATCGCCATGGCGTCCTACTGCTCGGAGCTGCAGTTCCTGGGGAACCCGGTCACCAACCACGTCCAGAGCGCGGAGCAGCACAACCAGGACGTGAACTCGCTTGGCCTCATCTCCTCCAGGAAGACCGCAGAGGCCATCGAGATCCTGAAGCTCATGTCCTCGACCTTCCTGATCGCCCTGTGCCAGGCCGTGGACCTGCGCCACATCGAGGAGAACGTCAAGAGCGCCGTCAAGAGCTGCGTGATGACGGTGGCGAAGAAGACGCTGAGCACCAACTCCACCGGTGGGCTCCACGACGCCCGCTTCTGCGAGAAGGACCTGCTCCAGGAGATCGAGCGCGAGGCCGTCTTCGCCTACGCCGACGACCCCTGCAGCGCTAACTACCCGCTGATGAAGAAGCTGCGCAACGTGCTCGTGGAGCGCGCGCTCGCCAACGGCATGGCCGAGTTCAACGCCGAGACATCCGTGTTCGCCAAGGTCGCCCAGTTCGAGGAGGAGCTGCGCGCCGCGCTGCCCAACGCCGTGGAGGCCGCACGGGCGGCCGTCGAGAGCGGCACGGCGGCGATACCAAACAGGATTGCCGAGTGCCGCTCCTACCCGCTGTACCGGTTCGTGCGCGAGGAGCTCGGAGCCGTATACCTCACCGGCGAGAAGACGCGGTCTCCCGGCGAGGAGCTCAACAAGGTGCTCCTGGCCATCAACCAGGGCAAGCACATCGACCCGCTGCTCGAGTGCCTCAAGGAGTGGAACGGCGAGCCACTGCCCATCTGCTGAGCAGGGAACCAATACGGACAAGAAGACACCGGATTTAGCTGATGAGATCTATAATCTATTCCATATTTACTACGTATAGTTAATTCTTGTGCAATGTATTCTTTGTTGGACAGCTGCAATGCCTAACATGCTCAATCGGCAGTTAAAATAATTGATACCGCATTGTCTTCCCATCAATCACATATGTGAACCGTTAGACTATGCTCAAAACAAATGTATTTGGGTGCCCAAACCACTTTAGATATTGTAAACAAAGTGAAGTTTGAAATATAAGCGGTGAGATGGGTGAACCGGTAAGAATAGCCTTGTATTGGGCGTAGATTCAACGGACTCGTGGCCATATCCTGGTCAAATATCCCAACAGGTTCTGCCTTCCACCAATAGTCGACAAACATTTTGTGCAGTGATATCTAACTGATCTACCTATGGATGTGTTTACTCAGTGTCGACCTAGAAATTTGACAACCCTCCTTCATCACCCCACACATATGAAACACCCCGCCCACCACCACAACCACCAAAAAGGACCAGCGATTCCAATCTAGGATAAGGATTTAGTTTTTAAAAAATTTCAGCCAGCAGTAAGAAAAGATTCGTTGATTTTTGGTGAATTTATTTGGAGCCTTCACCAACATATACAATTCTAAGAGAATATTTCTCTGACATTGCACATTTCTACGCTATTCAGTTGACAAACTTGAACAATGATAGTTCGAGAAGTGTGGAACTATGTTTCCTACTGACTTCACAAATGGACTTTTCTTAGCAAAGTACTTCATGGGCTCAATACAATACTTCAATACAGTACGTTACAATAGACCATGTGGTATCAAAGTATTTTAGGTGTTTGGTTTCTCCTTAAATAACTCCTTTTTCTAAATCATGGTTTGCTAGATACCATGGAAATTTTTTACTCTTTGAAAGTCTACTCAAACACCTAAAACACTATGAATTTATGATGTTGCGCCCAAAAAATCGGTAATTCCAAGCAATACCCCAGTATTGGCAGAGAACAATAAAGCCATGGTATTTATTATAAAAAATTGCAAACTATAGTTTTGAAAAACTATGCTTCCCAACCGTCCTTGAAAATTTTGAATTGATCATGGGTTATTGAAATGCGCAAAAAGTGTGGCAAGACATCTATTAATTATTTTGATTTCATAGAGTTGTTGTGTGGCCTGGGTATAACACCCAAGAACATAAACTTACGCTTCAAGTTTGTTTGATTAGGAGTGATCTAGTTTTGTTTTGTTTTTTTGCATAATGGATTCACAATGTTTTGTTTGTGAAAAAACCGTTAGATGTCAAACTCTTGAGCCAAAATTTCAAAGGGTAAAAGGTTGATTGTTTGATCTCATAGCTCAAATGGATGATTGGATATCATGAACATGTATATCTTATCAAAACAATTCTATTTTACTACACATATATGCCTTGTTTAGAGCTTGGATAAAGATGTGTTTTTATTCATGGATTTCCTTTAATTAGGGAGAAAATATATGGTATTCCCCTTCCGTAACGGATGCCCCCTCTTCCTCTCATGCTTGAGCAGAGCTACTAGCCTCCTATATCCACCTATGGCTCTTTCACTCAATGGTCAAACCTTCTCTCTCCACTAGAGTTGGTTGCCCTCATTGCTGTCGGCTGTCACAAAACAACACCCCTTTCTATGCAGCAACCATTTTTCGCCTCTCAACTTCAAGTTCATGGGTACCCTTTGTTAAGATATGCTTTGTATCTGATATGATCTAGAGCTGGTTCGGTCAGGACTTTAGCTAATGAGGTAACTAGATCTCCTATAATCTCTACAAGGTTGTTGTAATACTCTAGGACGTCCTGGATAACCGACCTAGCGTAGAGCATATATATATGTAATCCATGTTCGATGATAATTAACACGAAACCATCCATCGAGACGTTTACCCATAGATACATCTATCTTCATATGGTAATCAGAGCCTCTCCTCTACACATCTACCATGGCGAGTTCTTCCTCATCTGGAGCGGCTACCCCTACCCTCGTCGGTCATTCGGTGACCGAAAAGGTCACCAAGAACAACTTCCTGCTATGCCGTCTCCAAGTTCTGCCCACCGTACGCGGTGCACAGATGGCAGGATATCTCGATGGCACGACCGTCTGTCCTGATGCTGAAATTAGTGTCAAGGATGGTGACAAGACAAAGAAGATTCCCAACCCTGAGTATGCTCAATGGGTGGCACAAGATCAGCAAGTCTTCAGCTACTTGATGTCCACGCTATCCAAGGAAGCCATGGCGCAGGTGGCCACCAAGGAGACTTCAGCACAAGTCTAGAAGGCTCTTTAAGATATCTACTCCTCCCAGACTCGAGGAAGGGCGGTGAACACAAGGATCACCCTCGCCACTACAAAAAAAGGTACGATGTCAATGACAGAGTACGTTAGTAAGATGAGGGCGCTTGGAGACGAGATGGCGTCCTCAGGCAAGGCACTTGAAGATGAAGAATTGGTGCAGTATATCCTTGCCGGTCTTGACCTAGATTACAATCCTGTTGTTTCTGCTATTGCTGCTCTTGTGGAACCAATCACTATTGGGGAGATGTATTCGCATCTCTTGAGATTTGAACAGCGTCTAGATCTTTATGGCGGCGGCACTCAGTCCTCGGCAAACACCGCAGCTCGTGGAGGCCGTGGTGGAAACCGAGGTGGATTTTCCAGAGGACGAGGAGGCTATGGCCGTGGTCGCGGCTATGGACGTGATGGTGGTCGTGGAGGCTGTAGCAACAGCTACCAAAGCCGCTCGAATGGCAACAGGAGCCGCAGGGATGTCACCTGCCAAGTATGCTCCAAGGAAGGACACTCTGCTACCGAGTGCCGGCATCGTTTCGAGGAAGATTATGTACCAGATCAAAGGCATACTACTGCTGCAGCTGCCTACAATGTTGATCAAAATTGGTATACTGACACAGGAGCAACAGATCACATCACCGATGAGTTGGAGAAACTCGCAATGAGGGAGAAATATGTTGGCAACGACAAGATCCATGCAGCAAATGGCTCAGGTATGGTAATTAGCCATGTTGGTCAGTCTGTTATACATACCCCTATTCGCAATCTTGATCTTAAAAATGTTCTTTATGTTCCTCAAGCATCAAAAAATCTTGTTTCAGTTAATAAGCTAGCTGCTGATAATGGTGTCTTTCTTGAATTTCATCCAACTTATTTTCTTGTCAAGGATCAGGTAACGAAGAAAATTCTTCTTCGAGGCAGATGTAGGCATGTCCTCTACCCTATCCCGTTTGGCTCCCTTCAAGCAAACAAGGTTGCGTATGGTGCTGTCAAGCCATCCTCAGAGGTTTGGCATGGTCGCCTCGGCCATCCATCCTATCCAGTAGTTCATCGAGTCATTAGTTCCAATAATCTTCCATGTGGAAGTCATCCTATTAGTCATTCCGTTTGTGATGCTTGTCAACAAGGGAAGAGCCATCGGTTGCCTTACCCCATATCTACCGGTGTATCTTCAGTCCCTTTAGAACTTGTGTTTTCAGATGTCAGGGGACCTGCCACTGAATCAATTGGCAGGAAACAATATTATGTTACTTTTATCGATGATCATAGTATGGCTCTACTTGCTTAGACACAAATCTGACGTTTTCTAAGTATTCAAGGAGTTCCAAAAACTTGTTGAGCGTCACTTCAATCATAAAATTATTTCTATACAAACAGATTGGGGAGGAGAATATGAAAAATTGAACCCCTTCTTTACCGGTCTTGGTATTGTTCATCATGTCTCTTGCCCACATGCTCATCAGCAAAATGGTGCAGCCGAACGAAAACATAGACACATAGTTGAAGTTGGTCTCTCTATGCTGGCGCATGCTTCCATGCCTATCAAATTCTAGGATGAGGCCTTCCTTGCTGCCGCATACCTCATAAATCGCACCCCAAGCAAAGTTATCAGTCACGATACTCCCTTTGAGCGCCTATTTCACAAAAAGCCGGATTACAATTTTTTGAGTGTTTTCGGCTGTGCATGTTGGCCTAACCTTCGTCCTTATAATACCAAAAAACTTCACTTTCGTTCCAAGCAGTGCGTCTTTCTTGGCTATAGTAATTCTCACAAAGGCTATAAGTGCCTTGATCCATCTAATGGTCGAGTTTATATATCTAGGGATGTTATTTTTGATGAAAAGGTTTTTCCTTTTTCCAAGCTCCATCACAATGCTGGAGCTAGATTGCGCCAAGAAATTCAGCTTCTCCCCTCTAGTTCTGATCAAACGGGGCATGTTACAGATGACCAGCTAGCTAATTTACCTATAAATCCTGATTCAGTAATTAATTTGGAACATAATGACATATCTTGTGGAGCAAATGTTCATGACTTTATGCAAACAGCGACAACAGGAGGTTCAGGTCGTATGGTACATGAAACTGGCACTGAAATTCTTGAAGACTCGACAACACAACTCTCTCCTATGGGTCATGCAGCAGCTCCACCAGCTCCCATCGCGACATCACCTGCCGACATCTCTGAGTTGCCTTCTGTTGTCTCACCAGTTACTGAAGGTGATTCAGTCGGGCCAAACAACAACGACGTTGCAGCTTTAGGATCTACTGCAGCTGATGTCTTCGCAACTCCAGTACCACCTGCACCGACCAGGCCCGCAACGCGACTACAACAAGGGATCCAAAAGCCTAAAATACACACCGATGGCTCTGTAAGGTATGGTTTTCTTGCAGAAAATGAAGAACCAAGTAACTTACAGGAAGCCTTGGAAAATAAAAATTGGAAACAAGCAATGGATGAGGAATACATGGCCCTGCTTAAGAATAAAACTTGGCATCTAGTTCCACCAAGACAAGGTCAGGATATAATTGATTGTAAATGGGTATATAAAATCAAGCGCAAGGCTGATGGCAGTATAGATCGATACAAGGCCCGTCTAGTTGCAAAAGGTTTTAAACAACGTTATGGTATTGATTATGAAGATACTTTTAGTCATGTTGTTAAGATGGCTACAATTAGAACAGTGTTGTCTATCGCTGTGTCTAAGGGATGGTGTCTTCGTCAGTTAGATGTAAAGAATGCGTTTCTCCATGGCATTCTAGAGGAGAATGTTTTCATGAGGCAACCACCTGGATATGAAGAAGCTTCCAAATGCGACTTCGTTTGCAAGCTGGACAAGGCCTTGTATAGTCTGAAACAAGCTCCACGGGCTTGGTATGCCCGGTTAAGTGGAAAGTTGCAGAGTTTGGGGTTTAGAGCTTCCAAAACTGATACATCTCTATTCATGTACAGCAAGGGCAATATCACAATATATTTACTTGTGTACGTTGATGATATTATTGTGGTTAGTTCTTCGCAGGATGCTATCACTGGCCTTCTCCATTATCTGCATAATGATTTTGCACTCGAGGACCTAGGAGAGCTACACTATTTTCTAGGCATTGACGTAAAGAATATACAGAATGGTATTTTATTGTCTCAGAGAAAGTATGCAGCTGATATTATCAAACGAGTAAGAATGCAGAACTGCAAACCAGTAAATACTCCCATGTCAGTTTTTGAGAAACTGTCAGCACAAGAGGGAGAGCAACTTGGTCTAGAAGATGCAACCCGCTTTAGAAGCATAGTTGGAGCTTTGCAATACTTAACATTGACTCGACCGGACATCTGCTTCCCTGTCAACAAAGTCTGTCAATTTCTCTATGCTCATACCGCATGTCATTGGGCAGCGGTGAAAAGGATACTAAGATATCTGCAGCATACATCAGGTACGGGACTTAAGATTTTGAAGTCAAATTCTATGCTTGTTAGTGCTTTTTCAGATGCCGATTGGGCTGGAAGTCTTGATGATCGAAGATCTACAAGTGGATTTGCAGTATTCCTAGGGAGCAATCCCATCTCTTGGAGTGCACGCAAGCAGGCTACTGTTTCTAGGTCCAGCATTGAAGCAGAATATAAAATAATTGCAGATACAACGACTGAGTTGATCTGGATTCAGATATTGTTAACAGAATTAGTAATTCAACATTCCAAGGCTGCAAGACTTTGGTGTGATAATATTGGGGCAAGGTATCTATCTCAAAATACTGTTTTTCATGCCAGGACAAAACACATCGAGGTTGACTATCATTTTGTAAGGGAACGGATTGCTAGAGGATTACTTGATATTCAATTTATCTCTACACATGATCAGCTTGCAGATGGCTTCGCCAAGGCAATTTTAGGAAGAAGAATTGAAGAGTTTAGATATAATCTCAACTTGGGAAGTTGTGATTAAGGGGGTGTGTTAAGATATGCTTTGTATCTGATATGATCTAGAGCTGGTTCGGTCAGGACTTTAGCTAACGATGTAACTAGATCTCCTATAATCTCTACAATGTTGTTGTAATACTCTAGGATGTCCTGGATAACCGACCTAGCCTAGAGCATATATATATGTAATCCATGATCGATGATAATTAACACGAAACCGTCCATCGAGACGTTTACCCATAGATACACCTATCTTCGTACCCTTCTCTTGGTTCCCCCATGTTTCTATGATCAGTGGTGATTGCAGCCTAGTCAGGGTGCAGCGAAGATGATGTTGATGTTGAGGATGCAAAGTCAGGAATTACGTACTGTTT
The DNA here is from genome assembly GCA_030272315.1 of Paspalum vaginatum. Lineage (NCBI taxonomy): Eukaryota > Viridiplantae > Streptophyta > Magnoliopsida > Poales > Poaceae > Paspalum > Paspalum vaginatum. Next base: position 10,492,032 of record CM059015.1, read on the forward strand.
TCCAAATTAAAAACACTCGGCAATATTTGCTATCCTATACAAGAAGTTTCTGCTATGTTTATGCAACCCTAAGCTACGAGCACTTCCGAGAGCTGAGTCGGCCAATGTCACGTATCGTTGAAAGAACACACTATTAAATCATGAAATAAATCTAGAAAAATACAAGCGCTGTTGATAAATCCTGAAATAAATCTAGAAAAATACGAGCGCACATGTCAAGCTGAGGACTTGAACTCAAGTAAACAGGTTACACCAAAAGGAACCCAAGTAGACCGTTATATAATCTAATAATCAACTGTTAATATCTTCTCTTTTTATAAATTGAATTTGACATGAAATCTTTTGTTTAACACAGACTGTTAAAATAACCATAGAATCCAATAGACTCGTAGTGTCAAAAGTGTTATGGCATTATATTCACAGCTATTTACAATTATTATCGCTACATACTTCCTCTATGTCCATTTTCGAATACAATACCCATATATTCTTTGTAATACACTCTATCATGGTGTGGTAAATTTATCGGTTGCCACTATATGTTTGTCCATCCATATTCATAGTTCTCCTTTGCATCTCACCTCTGTATACTTCAATATGTTCAGTTGATACCTTATCTCATGCATGTGTGCATACTTGGCATGCATGGTGGCTACATGTACGTCGGGTTTGAATTCGTTTTTTACTCCCTTCGTTGCAAATTATAGGTCATTTGACTATTTCAACAGAAAATTTGACCAATTCATCTTATACAAAAAATTTCACGATTATCATTCATTTTTACTATGATTTTCTTTACCATACATGGTACTTTAAGTATAACTTGAATTTTTACATATTTTCGCACTTGTTTTTGAATAAGACTAGCTGGTTTTAAAGGCCAAAAGGGCTATAATTTGAGACGAAGGAAGTACATTGATAGTGGAAGAAGTTGATAATTTAAAAACATACGTAGAAATGCTGAACCTCACTATTTCTTTATGTAGCATATGTTGGTAATAATAGAGAGGTGATGACAAAAAAAAATAAGGGGCTACTTTGAACTATCTTCTCAAAGTGACAAACGAAGGATAATCTTACTATTACTAATTAGAGGTTCTTTTTGAGCCTCTACGTTAATTCTCACAAAACATACCAGGAAAAAAAAGATAAATCTTAAAAATTCTCACAAAAATCAGAAACATCTGACCATAAATTGACATATTGGAATATTATTAGACATTAGATCTGTTTTCTAAGTAATTAACCACCTCTGCCATTGTTAAAGGTTTTGAGTTCAACTCTCAACGAAAGCAAATTTCTTTTTTCTTTGGAAGATTTTCCCATTTTCAATTTATTTTGTAAGTAATTACCCTACTCTGCCATTATGAAAAGTTTTGAGTTCAACTCTCAACGAAAGCAAATTTCTTATTTTTTTGGCAGATTAGCCTCCGTGTTAATCCTCACGAAATGCACCAGAAAAAAGATAAATCTTAGAAATTTTCACAAAAATCAGAAATATCCGACCATAAATTGATGGATTGGAATATTAATAGCCATTAGATCTGTTCTCTAAGTAATTACCCTCCTCTGCCATTATTAAAGGATTTGAGTTCAACTCTCAACAAAAGAAAATTTCTTATTTTTTGGCTGATTTTCCAATTTTTAATTTATTTTCTAAGTAATTACCCACCTCTGCCATTATGAAAGGTTTTGAGTTCAACTCTCAATGAAAGCAAATTTCTTCTTTTTTGGCAGATTTTTTCCATGTTAAAGTTTACTATCAGTTTTTTGTCAAATTTTTATCCTATTTATAAATTTACACTACTAAATGATCCTTTAATTTTTTTTGAAAAAGGTGCCAGAAACCTTTATATGAAATAGATATTTTGTGTCTAATATTGCTATTACTAATTGGAGATTCCTTTTGGATCCTCCTTATTAATCTTCACAAGATGCGCTAAATAAAAGATAAAATCATAGAAATTCTCACAATAATCAGAAATATCCAATCATCGATTGCAGATTGAAATCTTAAAAGCCATTAAATATGTTTTCTATGTAATTAACATTCTATCATCGATCACATAGCTTTAATAATAGATCTGTTTTGTAGAAAAAAGATAAATCCTCAAAGTTTTTAAAAAATTCAAAAACATCCGGTCATCCATCGTGTAGCTCTAATAATAGTAGTCATTAGATCTATTATAGTATCTAAAAAATTACTCGTCATGACATTATGAAAGGTGAAATAAAATAATCCCCCAAATTTGTATAACAAATGCCCATCATGCTATTATGAAACATGAATTAAAAATCCCTTAAATTTGCATAAATTACCCACCATTCCATTATGAAATATGAATTAAAATAATCCCTAAATTTACATATAAATTACTCAACATGCCATTATAAAAGATGAATTAAAATAAGCCCTAAATCTGCATATAAATTACACAATATACCATCATAAAATATAAATTAAAATAATTTCTAAATTTGCATATATATTACCCACAAAATAATTTATAAATTGAATTTGACATGAAATCTTTTGTTTAACACAGATTATTAAAATAACCATAGAATCCAATACTCTCGTAGTGGCAAAATTGTTATAACATTATATTCACAACTATTTACAATTATTATCGTTACACACTTCCTCTATGTCCATTTTCGAACACAATACCCATATATTCTTTGTAATACACTCTATCATGGTGTGGTAAATTTATCGGTTACACTATATGTTTGTCCATCCATATTCATAGTTCTCCTTTGCATCTCACCTCTGTATACTTCAATATGTTCAGTTGATACCTTATCTCATGCATGTGTGCATACTTGGCATGCATGGTGGCTACATGTATGTTTGGTTTGAATTAGTTTTTTACTCCCTTCGTCTCAAACTATAGGTCATTTGACTATTTCAACAGCAAATTTGACCGATTCATCTTATACAAAAAATTTCACGATTATCATTCATTTTCACTATGATTTTCTTTACCATACATGGTACTTGAAGTATAACTTGAATTTTTACTTATTTTTGCACATGTTTTTGAATAAGACGAGCTGGTCTTAAAGGCCAAAAGGGCTATAATTTGAGACGGAGGAAGTACTATGATAGTGGAAGAAGTTGATAATTTAAAAACATATGTAGATATGCTGAAGCTCTCTATTTCTTTATATAGCATGTGTTGCTAATAATAGAGAGGTGATGACAAAAAAAAAATAAGGGGCTACTTTGAACTATCTTCTCAAAGTGAAAAACGACGGATAATTAAAAATAAATATAGACGTTATACCCTGGTTGGGTAATTTAGATACAAATTTGGAGGATTGTTTTCTATTATCATTCATAATGGAATAGGTGGCTAATTTAGATGTATATTTAGATGATCATTTCATATTATCTTTCAAGGCTAATATCAAATGTGGCATGTGAGTGATTTAGAGAACTTAGGGGCATCATTCAGATTGCCATTCATAATGTGTAATTTAAAAATCAGAATAGACCAAATTGTTATTACGATTACATACTAAAAATTTCATATATTCTGGTTTTATGTTGTTCCTTGAAAGGGCGCAAATTTGGAGAAGAACTTCGGTCGTTTTGGAGAGGTAAAGGTTCAGCTTTAGTTCTAGGAATTGTTAACATCCACAGTTTGTTGGTCATCGCAAACAAAATCAGGTTTTCAGAATGGATTTAGACACTAATAGAGATGACCTCTAGCGTTCTTTATCCCCATGCATTACCAAGACCAGCATACCATGTCGTGTCAGAGAACAGAAACACAGCCTAGCCTCAGAGCGAGCACGTTCAGCCGAGGCCTAACAGAAAAAAACAAAACAAAACAATGCGCAAGCTATACGTCCCGGGCTACCGGCGCGCGGCCGATTCCGCACCAACTCTGGGGGTCTTGACGAGAACCAACCACAGTCCATAGCCCGGCGACCGAGCTACCCGCCGGCCGCCGCATTGGCGACCACGAAATTTCCACGCCGCTGGCTTCGCGAAATCCGCACATGTTGTATGCACCAACCGGTTCGCACGTCTTGGTCGTCGTTGGACTAGTCTCCACACTCCACACTGCCTACCACACCACCCCCTCACAAGCCCAGCTATTTAACCCTCGCCACTCCCACCAGCTCTCTGCAGGAAGAGCAGCACTACCAAGTCTTAGCGCAACACGAGCTCTCCTGTGCAGCAGCAATCCCAGCAAGCTCGCAACAATCCATCTGCATACGTTTCCCTACCTGTTACCTTCCTCAGCTTCATCAGTGATCCACCAGTTCTCTGCGCTTGCAATGGCTTGCGACTCCCTGTGCATGGCGACACCGCGCGCCGACCCGCTTAACTGGGGGAAGGCCGCGGAGGAGCTGATGGGCAGCCACCTCGACGAGGTGAAGCGGATGGTGGCCGAGTACCGCGAGCCCCTGGTGAAGATCGAGGGCGCCAGCCTCCGGATCGCGCAGGTGGCCGCCGTGGCCGCCGGCGCTGGCGAGGCCCGCGTCGAGCTGGACGAGTCCGCGCGCGAGCGCGTCAAGGCCAGCAGCGACTGGGTCATGAACAGCATGATGAACGGCACCGACAGCTACGGCGTCACCACCGGCTTCGGCGCCACGTCCCACAGGCGCACCAAGGAGGGCGGCGCGCTCCAGAGGGAGCTCATCAGGTTCCTCAACGCCGGCGCCTTCGGCACCGGCGCCGACGGCCACGTCCTCCCCGCCGAGGCCACGCGCGCGGCCATGCTCGTCCGCATCAACACCCTCCTCCAGGGCTACTCCGGCATCCGCTTCGAGATCCTCGAGGCCATCGTCAAGCTTCTCAACGCCAACGTCACGCCGTGCCTGCCGCTCCGTGGCACGGTCACCGCCTCCGGCGACCTCGTCCCGCTGTCCTACATTGCCGGCCTCGTCACCGGGCGCGAGAACTCCGTGGCGGTGGCGCCAGACGGCACCAAGGTGAACGCCGCTGAGGCGTTCAAGATCGCCGGCATCCAGGGCGGCTTCTTCGAGCTGCAGCCCAAGGAAGGCCTCGCCATGGTGAACGGCACCGCCGTGGGCTCCGGCCTTGCCTCCACGGTGCTCTTCGAGGCCAACATTCTTGCCGTCCTCGCCGAGGTGCTGTCCGCCGTGTTCTGCGAGGTCATGAACGGCAAGCCCGAGTACACCGACCACCTGACCCACAAGCTGAAGCACCACCCGGGGCAGATCGAGGCCGCGGCCATCATGGAGCACATCCTCGAAGGCAGCTCCTACATGAAGCTGGCCAAGAAGCTCGGCGAGCTCGACCCGCTGATGAAGCCGAAGCAGGACCGGTACGCGCTCCGCACGTCGCCGCAGTGGCTCGGCCCACAGATTGAGGTTATCCGTGCTGCCACCAAGTCCATTGAGCGCGAGATCAACTCCGTCAACGACAACCCGCTCATCGACGTCGCCCGGAGCAAGGCTCTGCACGGTGGCAACTTCCAGGGCACGCCCATCGGCGTGTCCATGGACAACACCCGCCTCGCCATCGCTGCCATCGGAAAGCTCATGTTCGCTCAGTTCTCGGAGCTGGTCAACGACTACTACAACAACGGATTGCCCTCCAACCTGTCCGGGGGCCGCAACCCCAGCCTGGACTACGGCTTTAAGGGCGCCGAGATCGCCATGGCGTCCTACTGCTCGGAGCTGCAGTTCCTGGGGAACCCGGTCACCAACCACGTCCAGAGCGCGGAGCAGCACAACCAGGACGTGAACTCGCTTGGCCTCATCTCCTCCAGGAAGACCGCAGAGGCCATCGAGATCCTGAAGCTCATGTCCTCGACCTTCCTGATCGCCCTGTGCCAGGCCGTGGACCTGCGCCACATCGAGGAGAACGTCAAGAGCGCCGTCAAGAGCTGCGTGATGACGGTGGCGAAGAAGACGCTGAGCACCAACTCCACCGGTGGGCTCCACGACGCCCGCTTCTGCGAGAAGGACCTGCTCCAGGAGATCGAGCGCGAGGCCGTCTTCGCCTACGCCGACGACCCCTGCAGCGCTAACTACCCGCTGATGAAGAAGCTGCGCAACGTGCTCGTGGAGCGCGCGCTCGCCAACGGCATGGCCGAGTTCAACGCCGAGACATCCGTGTTCGCCAAGGTCGCCCAGTTCGAGGAGGAGCTGCGCGCCGCGCTGCCCAACGCCGTGGAGGCCGCACGGGCGGCCGTCGAGAGCGGCACGGCGGCGATACCAAACAGGATTGCCGAGTGCCGCTCCTACCCGCTGTACCGGTTCGTGCGCGAGGAGCTCGGAGCCGTATACCTCACCGGCGAGAAGACGCGGTCTCCCGGCGAGGAGCTCAACAAGGTGCTCCTGGCCATCAACCAGGGCAAGCACATCGACCCGCTGCTCGAGTGCCTCAAGGAGTGGAACGGCGAGCCACTGCCCATCTGCTGAACAGGGAAAGCAGACTAGGATAGCCTTTTAAAAAAAACTGGATATGGAGAAGTTCGTAGTCTCTTTTTTGCGTGTGTACTGTGTAGCAAAAGCAGTTATTAGCTGCTTATACCCATTTTTTGTCATTTATATTACGTTTTCAAAGAATATTTCACTCAATTCTTGTGCTATGGTGCCCTACGAATTCTTCTTGGATTGACTATCTGTATCCCTCTCTTACAAATTAGAAAATCTCCAAATAAAGTACCAATAGGTAGATTGTATTTTTAGAGATCTTGTGGTAAAAGTGTTATATCTTTTCTTTTCAAATAAATTAACTATAAATTGTAAATATCAAACACGATTTTGCTATTCTTAAAATAATAGACACCGTCTGATTCTGCTTTTAACCAAGCAAAGGGGTGTTTCGTCCGATTTGGCTAGCCTAGGGGCCTGCCCCTAGATGCCAAGTTTTATAATACAAGGTTAAGTAATACAGACATCTCCCTTGTCAGTTGTCGTTATGGGCTTTCGTTATAACTTTATGGGGATTATTATTTTATAAAGGAGATGTATATTAGTTTCTTTTCTACATGAACTTGTAATTTCTGCTTACCAACCTTATGTTATGTATATAAATTTTACTCTCTCTGGTCATTAATACATGACGCTTTTAAATTACTGGAGGGAGTAGTACACAAACCAAGAGGCGTGCAGCACGTGGGCATTGACAAAGGACAAAAACAAAGGCTGTCTTGGGGCACCCGGGTGAACACTCACGTGAATAGATCTGCGGTACGTGAATTGTCAAGACGCACAAGGGACAAAATACACGCCTGATGCATGCATGCATATAAAAAGTTACACATCTACCTGGCTTGGTTAGGGCTTCTCACCCCACTAGGGTGGCACCAACAACTTGGTTGTGGTTGGTAGGCTTTGCTTAAGGTAAAGACAACGTAGATGGATCGGAGGAAATGCCCACAGGCGACAACTTGGTGAGTTAGGTTACAAGACACCGGAAAATGGCACATCCAAACACACGAGCAAAGAAAAAAAAAGAAATACTTTGAAAAAAAATTGTGTGGCATATGGCCGCCTCCCTGTCTTTGCTTTCAAACAATAGTAATGTGGCTGCCTAGTCGCGGCGCACTACGAGTTGATCTGGCTGACGCTCGCCCTGATGCGTCCGTCGCCACGACTTCGTTGTTGTTACCAACAACCGTGTGATAATAATGCTTCTATCCAAAAGAAAACAAAACGAAAATAGAAAAGAGTAGCAGTTCGTGCACTACATCTGCATGGATGCTGCCCTGTAGTCCGTAGAACCTGCTCTCTACCGGCCAAACAGTATGATATTGTCCCCAATGCGTAAAAAAGAAAAGGGTGCAGCGTGGAATCTTCATGATACCAGAACTTGGGAAGAAGATCAATGATTGTTTATCACAGCCTTTTTGACGGATTTCTTTAATTACCGCAACTCGAAGTGCATGCTCCTCAAGTCAAGTGGCATAGTGATAGTTGCTGCGGAAGTAAACAGGTTGCTGCGCCTGATCTGGGCCGCCTTGCTTTCCTTGGAAGTTCCCCTGTTGGTGCAGAACCGGACGTACCGGGGGGGACAACGTGCAGGGTACCGTTCTCAGCAGAATCGGGGAGAAATTGCGACCAAACTAAAGAGAACCCCGGGGTTTCTGAATAGCAGTACTCACTACTCTAGTTGGTTTGTTCTTGGTAACCTACCGCCGAGACTAGAGTCACTAGAACTAGATAGTGAGCGCTAATGCTAATGCTAGTGTGACGAAGTGGACTCGTCATTTCGTGCCATTTCCCGTGGCATCAATCGCTCGCCCGGTTGCAGCGTCTGCAGTGCGGTCCGAGTGGTTGCGTGCTCGCGTGTGTAGGCGACGGGGCGGGGCGGACCAACTGACCACCCCACCCGACTGACCGAGACCGGCAGACTTCACTTGGGCAACAGCTAAGCTCTCGTCCACACACGGGACTCCCCCACCAACCCCGTCGCACTCAGTGGCCAATTGGCCATTGGCCACCAACCACCGAGTGCAACCGCAGGTCCGCAGCTGGTGCGGTGCGCGCGCGTCGCCCGCCCCGCCCCCCCACCCCAGTCCCCCACCGGCGCCGGGTCGGTGTCCTATTCCGTTTCCCAGGCGGCGGCCCGGCCCAGGTCTCCCGACTCCCGCGGACGGGACGGCAGGCAGCCGGCCACGCGAAGCCCGGCAGCTGCGCCCAGCCCAACTACCCGCGCAGCCGCGCTGGCCACTCGCGTGGCGCGCATCGGAGGCCCCGGCGCCGTGGCGCAGTCAGCCCGGTACGCCAACTACCTACCACCCCCATGGCCCCATCCCATGCGATGCGAGTCTCCCCCAACAACCTCCCGTGGCCAGGCTATTTAACCGCCCGCTCCCCCCCTCCTTTCTCCTCAGGAAGAGCCTAGCTTTCCACAAAGCTCTTCTTCACACCGCAGCAGCAGCTAGTAGTATAGCAGTAGCATTTCCCGTTCTCCCCCGCCCCCAACTAGCTCCTAGCTTGCACTACCTGCGTGGCAGCTGAAGAAATGGAGTGCGAGACGGGCCTGGTCCGCTCCCTGCACGGCGACGGCCTGTGCGTCGTGTCGCCGGCGCCGCGCGCCGCGGACCCGCTGAACTGGGGCAAGGCCGCGGAGGACCTGTCCGGGAGCCACGTGGGCGAGGTGAAGCGGATGGTGGCGGAGTTCCGCGAGCCCGTGGTGAAGATCCAGGGCGCCAGCCTCAGCATCGCGCAGGTGGCCGCCGTGGCCTCCGGCGCCGGCGAGGCCCGCGTCGAGCTGGACGAGTCCGCGCGCGAGCGCGTCAAGGCCAGCAGCGACTGGGTCATGAGCAGCATGATGAACGGCACCGACAGCTACGGCGTCACCACCGGCTTCGGCGCCACCTCGCACCGCCGCACCAAGGAGGGCGGCGCGCTCCAGAGGGAGCTCATCAGGTACTATTATTGCTTTCCTTTCCGCTCCTTCACGGCTGCTTGCGGCGTTCGTTCAGTAATCAGTTTGGTTTCGAGCAGCAGCTCTCGTAGTTGTAGTTAGATGATCCTAGCAAACAGTTTACTATCAATTCACGCGGCCTGCGCCTGCGTGCGCATCCCGTCTCCCGCCGCTAGCTGTGTATTTACCGCAAGGGATCCCTGTCAGTTTCCAAGCAAGAAAGATTCTTTTTTTTTTCGGGGTGAGTAGAGTAGGTCGTTGGTGGGTCGCCCGTTACTCCTGCATAAAGTTAGCCGATGAACCTTCTACAGCAGTCGATCGCGTTACTTGTTTACTCCATCACAGTCAGTGAACGCTTTAGAAGAAGTAGATAGAGCATCCATACTGCAAACACAAGAGATGCAGTGGTCCACAGAATCAAATTCATCACATGCACACGGCAAACGCAGTAATAAGATGCGCCCAACGAACCCGCCCTCCTGTCGACAGTCGACGGCAGGCGAACACGCCCGCCGACACGAGCCCCATGGACGCATGCAATGCAATCAGTGGTCCACAGCGCACGCGGACACCTAATCTTCCATGGGGCATCCATCTCCCCGGCGAGATCACGCGGTCCAACACAAAGCGGGCTCGACAGCTCGGCGGCCGCGGAAACGCCCCGCGCTCTGCTTCCCGGTGCCTGCGCGAGGTTGGCCTGGCCGGCGCCCGGTACCGGTACCTCCGTGGGAGACGAAAAGGACTTCTTTTCCCCGCTCCGGGGGTTTGGGATCTCGAGGGAGGCAGGGAGAAGGTGCCTGCGGTAGAGTGCAGGGCGGCGTCGAGTTTTTGACTCGGTCCAGCTCGGCCAACAACGGCGACCGAGCAAGCCAGCTCTGGTTCGGTGCTGTGCTGGCGCCATCGTCGCCATGTGTGCCTCGTTCTCGCGGCTACGTGGACGTGCGGAGCCCCCGGCCGGCGCCGCGCAGCACCCGCACGCACATGGCGACGACGCGGGCGTGGCTGGCGACCGGGGATGTGGGATAGGGACGAGTTTGGTCGTGTGCACGTGGTGCGGTGGCCTCCCTTGCCTAGTTGCCTAAAAAAAGGGCCCAATCATATGCTTATGGAAGCTGTCCTTTTTTGGTGGAGTAGAAGTAACGAAGTAGAGTATGGACGCATCAATGAGACGCCCATGAAGCAAAACGATTTAAAAGAGAAACTGAAAATCATTAATCAGTCAGCAACTCATAGCATGCGGGAAGCTTCTTTGACTTTGGCAACAACCCAAAGCTGGCAAAATGCAGGCACGGATTTCTCTTCTTTTTTTTTTTTAGAGCAGCGCAGAATATTTTACTTGCACCGTCACAGATCTGTCAGGCTGTACCAATCCACAACTTGGTTGGTGCTCGTTTTAAAAATCCAAAATAAAATCACGAGTTTGACTAAGTAGTTTTGAAGTTCTAACCCAGATCTGGCTGCAATAAAGTAGAGCAGTAGTAATAGTAACATAATCTGAGCTGTTTAAGTCGGCAGTCATCAGCAGATTCCTGTTTGGTCTAAGTTAATGTTCTAGTATCACGCTTGTAGACCCTGATCAAGTTACCGTTCAATATCCTTCTGGAAGTTTTAGCGGATGCCCCTCGCGGCTCTGAACTGAGTAACTGACGTACACTTCTCATCTCGTTTCGTCTCTGGCAGATTCCTCAATGCCGGCGCCTTCGGCACCGGCGCCGACGGCCACGTGCTGCCGGCCGAGGCCACCCGCGCGGCGATGCTCGTGCGCATCAACACGCTCCTGCAGGGCTACTCCGGCATCCGCTTCGAGATCCTCGAGGCCATCGCCAAGCTGCTCAACGCCAACGTCACGCCGTGCCTGCCGCTGCGGGGCACCATCACCGCGTCGGGCGACCTCGTCCCGCTCTCCTACATCGCCGGCCTCATCACGGGCCGCGCCAACGCCGCGGCCGTGGCCCCCGACGGCACCAGGGTGGGCGCCGCAGAGGCGTTCAAGATCGCAGGCATCGAGCACGGCTTTTTCGAGCTGCAGCCCAAGGAAGGGCTCGCCATGGTCAACGGAACGGCCGTGGGCTCCGGGCTCGCCTCCACGGTGCTCTTCGAGGCCAACGTCCTCGCCGTCCTCGCCGAGGTCCTGTCCGCCGTGTTCTGCGAGGTCATGAACGGCAAGCCCGAGTACACCGACCACCTGACACACAAGCTGAAGCACCACCCGGGGCAGATCGAGGCCGCCGCCATCATGGAGCACATCCTGGAGGGCAGCTCCTACATGAAGCTGGCCAAGAAGCTCGGCGAGCTGGACCCGCTGATGAAGCCGAAGCAGGACAGATACGCGCTCCGCACCTCGCCGCAGTGGCTCGGCCCGCAGATCGAGGTCATCCGCTTCGCCACCAAGTCCATCGAGCGCGAGATCAACTCCGTCAACGACAACCCGCTCATCGACGTGTCCCGTGGCAAGGCGCTCCACGGCGGCAACTTCCAGGGCACACCCATCGGCGTGTCCATGGACAACACCAGGCTCGCCCTGGCCGCCATCGGCAAACTCATGTTCGCGCAGTTCTCGGAGCTGGTGAACGACTTCTACAACAACGGGCTCCCCTCGAACCTGTCCGGCGGGCGCAACCCGAGCCTGGACTACGGCTTCAAGGGCGCCGAGATCGCCATGGCCTCCTACTGCTCCGAGCTGCAGTTCCTGGGCAACCCGGTGACGAACCACGTGCAGAGCGCGGAGCAGCACAACCAGGACGTGAACTCGCTGGGGCTCATCTCCTCCCGGAAGACCGCTGAGGCGATCGACATCCTGAAGCTCATGTCGTCCACGTTCCTGATCGCGCTGTGCCAGGCCGTGGACCTCCGCCACCTCGAGGAGAACATGAAGGCGGCCGTGAAGAACTGCGTGACGCAGGTGGCCAAGAAGTCGCTGAGCCTCAACGCCCGGGGCGGGCTCCACATCGCGCGCTTCTGCGAGAAGGACCTGCAGACGGCGATCGACCGGGAGGCGGTGTTCGCGTACGCGGACGACCCGTGCAGCCCCAACTACCCGCTGATGCAGAAGCTCCGCGCGGTGCTGATCGAGCACGCGCTGGCCAACGGCGCTGCCGAGCGCGACGTGGAGACGTCCATCTTCGCCAAGGTGGCCGAGTTCGAGCAGCAGGTCCGCGCCGCGCTGCCCAAGGAGGTGGAGGCCGCGCGCGCGGCCGTGGAGAGCGGCAACCCTCTCGTGCCCAACAGGATCAAGGAGTGCCGGTCGTACCCGCTGTACCGGTTCGTGCGCGAGGAGGTGGGCACCGAGTACCTCACCGGCGAGAAGGCGCGGTCGCCCGGCGAGGAGCTCAACAAGGTGCTCGTGGCCATCAACCAGGGCAAGCACATCGACCCGCTGCTCGAGTGCCTCAAGGAGTGGAACGGCGAGCCGCTGCCGCTCTGCTGAGCTGGCTGCACCTGCACGAGGAGGAAGGAGATCGACAAGGCCTCCGACCAAAGGTATACACAAGAAAAACCAAAAAAGTATAGCGGCTCAAGACAGAGCATTTCGAGATGATTGTGATGTTTTACAGCCAGTCTAGCTGATGACACTCTCTATGTCTACGTACCGTTCCTTTGTAGCTAAACTCTCCATGTGAATGTTGTTGTGTTCCGGCTGCTTCGACGCCATGGCCTGCAATGTGCGTGGCCTGGGCCGTTGCAGCTTCTGAAACTTATGCTGTTTTAAAACCTGTAATTTGGGGGTAAAGTAAATTATTTTGTTCCACGATGGTTCATGAGAAGATCTTTCACGTTGAGCTGCATAATGCCGACTGTTCCTTCGTCTGTTTTCAGTGTAGCCCAGCGATCGACCGATAGAACTGGCTGGTGGATGTCTGGTTTTGAACAAGGACAGCATGATGCCGAGGAGTGCAAAAGACAGCCATGTTGTATGATGTCCATGCGTGAGAGTTGGCGAGAGGTTCTCCTGCCTTTTTTGCTGGTGACCAACCGCTGTTCGTTGAACCGATCAACTCCCAGGGATGATTGGAGGGTTGGTTTGCAATTCGTTACTGTCATCTACCTACCACGTCGGGAACGTGTTCAGAACCTGCCTGCCCCTGTCAAGATCCGGCAGCAGGAGAAACTCCGCCACATGCTGAAGCTGGTCCAAGGGCCAACATGACAAATGGTAGACAAATTGAATAGGCGAAGTCAGTGGAATTTGGCTCGGCTCCTTTATATTTCTTACCCCAAACCGGTTTCCTTTTCTCGCTCTTCAGCTCGGTCCTAACACTCTTTAATTTCAGGAAAAATGTCGTGCTTGTGTGTTGACATGTTAACTTCAGATCACATGATGGATCAACTAGAAGATAGTACCACGAAACTTGCGGGGCCAAACCTCTATCCATGGCATGTCGGCTTAACCCATAGATTGAGGAATGATCCTCCTGTCGCCCGCAGAAAATTTATAATAGGGTGCTCGCCGCTCAGAGTGTAGCTCAGACGTCAACGTGCCTTGTGCGACTGCACCTCAGGCTTTGCTGTACACCCATAACCATAAGGCCATGACCGATCCTTTCAATGATAGTATCTCCCCTGTGACTTTCAGCCCTTAGTTCCGACACGACAAACTGACATGCCGAAGACTTCTCCACGCCGCCTCCAATGATTTTTATATGAAGCATGATCGTATATATGGGCGCCATGGATGAGGAACTGTACGGCGGGCTGCTCATTAGTACAGTACCAGACTGGCCTTGACGAAAGTACGTGTGGCCATTCCTCTGCATGATTTCGCCGGGCATGGCGTGATCTTGCCGTAAGCTAAGCCACCATTGCATCCCCAACCGCACGTACAGTACAGGGACAAGGACCACAGTCATCTAGAGCGTTGCCTCCCCTACAACAGCTCTGAATTTCTTGTTGCGCTGCGCCCTCCTGCTGCCAGCATGGTTTGATTTGATAGACACTTGACAGCACAGGGAAAATCGAATAAACCGTATATATCATTAGGTAGATTGTTGAATTCCTAGCACTGGATATTAGGTGAAAGTCCAGGAATGCTTTAGAGTTTGGTGGTGTCGCCGTCTCGTTTTTCTCTGAAGATACGTGAGCCAAACCAAGACGCACTCTCACAGTTCGTATTCTTCAGAGAGGACTGTTCAGACTTTATACATCTCGACTGGAAACGCATTGGTGGCTTGGTGAGCCATAGACCAGAGGTGAGTCAGGACATCTAGGCAGGTTGACCTAAACCTTGGAGTGATATGGCTCCTCTCACCAGTCACAAGCAATGTTTGTTCCAACCACTGCATAGGCAGAGTCCAACCAAACCTCTACCAATAAAGCATGCAACAAGGTCATAACTGGCAAGCTTCTTTTTTTGGCTTGCTAGGTACTACTCGTACCATTGTACCTGCGTGTTTAGTTTCTTCCTCCTAATTCTAGCGTCGAAGTGCCCAAGTCACCAAACTGTCATGGATAGACTTCAGTTTGAAAAATCTGTAGCAGCACTCATAGAGCAAACAGTTGGGCACGTGTACGAACAGAGGAGCGTACATATGCTGATATGCACAATGCGGATCAACAGAGGCATGGAAAGGAAAAGGATACTGTCTGAAAGGACAGAGGAGTAAGCGATGTATGTGCAGAAGATGCACTGGGCTGGGAAGTTGGTCAGATAAACAATCTCCACGATGTGTTTCGTGGAAGAGAGCCAGAAGTTTGCAAGGTCGATGTAGACATGGCCGAGAGCCCAAGAACAGATTCATCAACTGGGCTGAAATATTTGGTTGGTCCAAAATTAAGTTGGGCCGTGCAATCTCTTCTGAAATACGCCTATATAAATCGGCAATATGAGCAAAATCTGCAACAGCTATATATAACTATGTATAGGTTGAATGGGTTTGGAGATTTGCACGTGCCTCTCTTTTAGAACTACGGACTGAAGAGGTTGAGGACCCATACTCCATCACTGCAACGTGTACAAGTGAAGAGGGATGTACACAGATATACTATTGTACACGGAGCGGTGCTCTATAAATACATGTACAATGGGTGGCCAACGGACATGACTTGCTCTAGCTGGCCTTGCTAGAGTCAAGCAACTAATCCTGAATACTTTTTAAATGGGAAATATGAATTAAAGAAAGCATATAGATTTGCAAAAGGAGAAGATACGGAGCCAAGAACCGTTCCATATGGAGCTTTCGCCATCGACATCCATTAACTGAAATCGAACTCAATTTCAGTAACCTAACAAATAAGAGTTGCGATGAAAAAAAATTATTGCATCGAGACATTCCATATCTTAACAACTGCCGTGCTAGATATCTAGAAAACAAATATGAATGAGATCAAGCCTTTGCTATACATAACCGTGATACCATTTTCACAATCAATAGCTCCAAAGCGAGCGATCTGACAGTCCCACAGGTGTTATGTATCTTTTGCTCTACTTATGCGCGAAATATATAAGCTAGTATCTTTTGTGTATAAAATGTTTTTTCATATACAGCTTAGAAATTCTCACAAAAATCAGAAACATCCGATAATAATAGACATTATATATATATAGTTTTATCTACATGCGCATGTAGCTACACTCACATTCAATAAATCAACAAAAGTATGTCAGTATACTCATTTATCAGTTTGAGTATATTCACATACTTATTTTAAGATACCTCAAATATCACCACACGAAAAAATTACAAATCAGCTCATGATTTTAATTTATTATGATAATACATTTATATTAATACATATAATGAGGTATGTCAACATACCTTAGGTATACTCGCATACCTCATGTACATACCACCACAGATAGCCTAGTATCATTGCATACTCCGTGTACATACCTTTCGTTTGACCAGATACCCTCGAAATGTTGAGATACACATATGAGTATAGTTACATGCGCATGTAGAAAAGAATTTTCATATATATATAATATTTTAGCATATTACGAAATAGCACGCTAATAGCATAGCGTTTCTACAAGCTTAACGCAAACATTATTGCGGTACAAAATAGCGCGCTATTGTGTGCTATATTGCGCTATAGCGCGCTAATAACGTTTTTGGAAGCCTGACGCTAAATGCTATAGCGCGCTATTTTGTACATTGTATTTTCTACATAATCACCGGCCATGCCATTATGAAAGATGAAATAAAATAACCCCTAAATTTATATAAAAATTACCCAACATGTCATTATGAAATATGAATTAAAATAACTTTCTAAATTTGCATAAAAATTACTCACAATACGATTATAAAATATGAATTAAATAACCACTTAAATTTGCATATGAATTTCTCAGCACGCCATTATAAAAGATGAATTAGCAATAAATCTACATATAAATCACTAGATATGCCATTGTAAAATATATATTAAAATAATTCCTAAATTTTTATATAAGTATTTACAATGTCATTATGAAAGATGATATTAAAATAACCATAATATTGCTAAGGATTAAATCTATATTGGTACGCATCAAATCTATATCTCTTAGAGATCTAGTAATGGTTGAGTAGAAAAATAGCAGGCCCCTGCCATAGCTTCGCATCGACGCCTGCCAGAAATTTTGTCCGGATGACACTGTCGGCGATCAGCGATCACAAGGTAGAGGGTGTATGTGTCTGTTTGCGTTCTCCCATATGGAACGACCTCACGTCTTCACGAGCGGACGGCGGCAGCGCTCGGCCCGTCTGTCTTCCCGGTTGGCTGACACGGTCGGCAGCAGCGGTAGTGGATGATAAACAAAATCCCAGTGTGCCTGTCGCCCTGTCCTCGCTCAGCGTGCGTGGTCGGTGGCAGGGCTCCCTCGTCAGACAACCCAACAACCGGCGGACAGGGGGAGCTCGCGTCCGAAGGCTGGCGGTCCGCGCACGTAATGGCCAGAGCCGAGAGGAATAGAAACTGAAAACCAGCAGCGCACGGAATGACACAGCGGAGACGGGCGGGGCAGGCAGCAGTGGTGGTGCGCCTCAACTGGAATGGAATTTGTTACGAGTGGCACACGCAATAATTGCCCCCCGCGCCAACTACCACCGTTTCCACCGGCGGGCGGCCCGGTTTTCGTTTTCAGGGTTGGTGGCGTTTTGTTTGTCAATTCCGGCCTCCGATCCACCCCCGGCCCGGCCCGGTACCAGCTCCCCCCTCAAGCTCCCGTCAAGTTCAGCATACTAGTATAGTAGTAGTGGTAGGTAGAAATCCAAGAAGGGAAAAAGGCAATTAAAATTGAAATCATATGGTACTAGGAGTAGTAAAAGGCAAAATAACTTGAAATAAACCAGAGAACTAAAAAAAAGCCCTTTTTATTCGAGTACTTTGCTTTGCTGAGACCGATGGATCTACCACATCGTTCACCAACCGTCCCACTGACCGCTCCTGACCTAGACAGCTAGGTCCTAGTAGCAGAGGAGCAGCAGCGACCTGCAGCTCTGCTCGGGACCCGGCTCACCTAAACCCGGCGATCCGGCACGCCCGCGCCCCCCCTATTTAAGCCCGGCCTCCCCGTCCGTTTCCCTCCAAGAAGAGCACGCCCTCTCCTCCGGCTCTTCTTCTCCACCACCACCAGCACCTCCTCCTCCTCTCGCCCCCCGGCCATAACCCCCACCACCGCAGCAGCCGCAATGGCGGGCAACGGGCTGATCGTGGAGAACGACCCGCTGAACTGGGGCGCGGCGGCGGCGGAGCTGGCCGGGAGCCACCTGGACGAGGTGAAGCGCATGGTGGCGCAGGCCCGGCAGCCGGTGGTGAAGATCGAGGGCTCCACGCTCCGCGTCGGCCAGGTGGCCGCCGTCGCCGCCGCCAAGGACGCGTCCGGCGTCGCCGTCCAGCTCGACGAGGAGGCGCGCCCGCGCGTCAAGGCCAGCAGCGAGTGGATCCTCGACTGCATCGCGCACGGCGGGGACATCTACGGCGTCACCACCGGCTTCGGGGGCACATCCCACCGCCGCACCAAGGACGGGCCCGCGCTCCAGGTCGAGCTGCTCAGGTACTGTGCCGTCGTCATCATTTTTCACTCCGATCCTCGAATCCTTGCAGTATGGTTTTACAGTATTTGCCGCTCCAGGCTCCTTAAATAGCCCAATAATCACCGTGATTGACTCATAAGTACCGTATATGTTAAGCGGATCAGATCTGTTGTCCGTATATATTTACGATGCACCAACTGCCCCTGGCTCCACTGGGAGCCGGCCCACACGACAGTTAAATTAGACGCGCCCCTTTCTTCGTCCTCTTGCTTCTTTTGTCACGGTGCTTTGCTTCCTGGGGTTCATGTGCGCCGGCAGGCTGCAGCTGCAACCACCAGCCGTGCAAAAAAAAGGAAGCAAATCAATGCATCCGCACCCCCACCGGCAGTGGTTCATGCAGAACTGGGGTAGCAGTCGTCTAGTACTACCCTAGAATTAATCGGCGCCCCAACCGCCCAGAAATCCAGATCTGCCGGCCGCTGGAAGCACCACTGGTTCGTTCGTTACGACGTCGTTTTCAGCCCAACTGGCTCGCATCGCGGTCACAAGGCTTGCGTGCCTAGCAGCACTCGCATGCACTTTGCACCACGCCGGGCGCCGCTCACAAGCGCCCCGGCAGGGAGGCCGGGAAACCGTACCGGTCGTGAGACGCCGGCCACGGCTCTGCTCTGCCGGATGGGCGTTTTTTTTTTTTTGTTCATGTTCGGGGAGGGGGGAAACCTAGTCAAGCAGGGAGGTTGGAAGTCCGGCCAAGTTTTGTAGGATGTGGTCGTGGCTTTGGGAAAAAGTCAGAATTCAGGATAAGTTTTTTTTTTTTGGCAAACGAAGAAACGAGTTCAGACGCGGATCTTTGTACACTGACTGCACCAGGAAGCGTGTATTCTGACACTGAACCACTAACCAACGCGAAATGCAAACTGACACACACTGACCATGCATGTGTTGTGCGCGCGCCGTGATGCAGGCATCTCAACGCCGGGATCTTCGGCACCGGCGGCGACGGCCACACGCTGCCGTCGGAGGTGACCCGCGCGGCGATGCTGGTGCGCATCAACACGCTCCTGCAGGGCTACTCCGGCATCCGCTTCGAGATCCTCGAGGCCATCACCAAGCTGCTCAACACGGGGGTCAGCCCGTGCCTGCCGCTGCGGGGCACCATCACCGCGTCGGGCGACCTCGTCCCGCTCTCCTACATCGCCGGCCTCATCACGGGCCGCCCCAACGCGCAGGCCGTCACCGTCGACGGCAGGAAGGTGGACGCCGCCGAGGCGTTCAAGATCGCCGGCATCGAGGGCGGCTTCTTCAGGCTCAACCCCAAGGAAGGGCTGGCCATCGTCAACGGCACCTCCGTCGGCTCCGCGCTCGCCGCCACCGTGCTGTACGACGCCAACCTCCTGACCGTGCTGTCCGAGGTGCTGTCCGCCGTCTTCTGCGAGGTGATGAACGGCAAGCCCGAGTACACGGACCACCTGACCCACAAGCTCAAGCACCACCCGGGCTCCATCGAGGCCGCCGCCATCATGGAGCACATCCTGGAGGGCAGCGCCTTCATGAAGCACGCCAAGAAGGTGAACGAGCTGGACCCGCTGCTGAAGCCGAAGCAGGACCGGTACGCGCTCCGCACCTCGCCGCAGTGGCTGGGGCCCCAGATCGAGGTCATCCGCGCCGCCACCAAGTCCATCGAGCGCGAGGTCAACTCCGTCAACGACAACCCCGTCATCGACGTGCACCGCGGCAAGGCGCTGCACGGCGGCAACTTCCAGGGCACCCCCATCGGCGTGTCCATGGACAACGCCCGCCTCGCCATCGCCAACATCGGCAAGCTCATGTTCGCGCAGTTCTCCGAGCTGGTCAACGAGTTCTACAACAACGGGCTCACCTCCAACCTGGCGGGCAGCCGCAACCCGAGCCTGGACTACGGCTTCAAGGGCACCGAGATCGCCATGGCCTCCTACTGCTCCGAGCTGCAGTACCTGGGCAACCCCATCACCAACCACGTGCAGAGCGCGGAGCAGCACAACCAGGACGTCAACTCCCTGGGCCTCGTCTCCGCCCGGAAGACCGCCGAGGCCATCGACATCCTCAAGCTCATGTCCTCCACCTACATCGTCGCCCTCTGCCAGGCCATCGACCTCCGCCACCTGGAGGAGAACATCAAGACCTCCGTCAAGAACACCGTCACGCAGGTGGCCAAGAAGGTGCTCACCATGAACCCCACCGGCGACCTCTCCAGCGCGCGCTTCAGCGAGAAGGACCTCATCACCGCCATCGACCGCGAGGGCGTCTTCACCTACGCCGAGGACGCCGCCAGCGCCAGCCTCCCGCTCATGCAGAAGCTGCGCGCCGTGCTGGTGGACCACGCCCTCAGCAGCGGCGAGGCGGAGCGCGAGCCCTCCGTGTTCTCCAAGATCACCAAGTTCGAGGAGGAGCTGCGCGCCGTGCTGCCCCGCGAGGTGGAGGCCGCCCGCGTCGCCGTCGCCGAGGGCGCCGCCGCCGTGGACAACCGGATCAAGGACAGCCGGTCCTTCCCGCTCTACCGCTTCGTCCGCGAGGAGCTCGGATGCGTGTTCCTCACCGGCGAGAAGCTCAAGTCCCCCGGCGAGGAGTGCAACAAGGTGTTCATCGGCATCAGCCAGGGCAAGCTCGTGGACCCCATGCTCGAGTGCCTCAAGGAGTGGGACGGCAAGCCGCTGCCCATCAACTAAGGACGTACTGTACTGTACACGTACGACGCGCCATCATCCATGCATCGTCGATCTATCCGTACGTGCTGCATGGCCGCCGGAGGAGAGGAGGAGAAAACCTACAGGGGAAAAAAAATAAAATGTACACGTGTCTGTCCAGATCGTGCCGCCGTTCGTTCTTCGTTGTTGACATTTGGTTGTATTGATCGAACAGTATAGCGTGCGTGCGTGTGTGGCGTTGTTTTTTTTTTTTTTTGGTTTAATGTGCGGCTGCTCTGCCACCGCCTGCGATGTGCATGCCATGGCCGGCAGCTCAATACTCTTGGTGTTGTTTTGGGGTGAACTACATGCTACGTACCACTCAATTCCTTGTCCCAAGTATTATTATCCTAATACTAGTACTAGAATGTTTTGCTCCATATACTATCGGATATTGTACTGTTGCTTCCTTGCTAGAGTGGCAAAGTCCCCCTTTTTTAAAAAAGAAAAAAGAAAAAGAAGGATAAGTTCTGTGTCCCTTTTGTGCTGATGACGGCCAGGTCGTACTAGCTAGTGGGTGGAGAGCAGAGCGCAGCGCACGTAGATTGCTCATGAGCATGAGGTCGCCACTGCTACCTACCGCAAGGGACAAAAGTGGCGGCAAAGGATTGCAGTTTGGCTGGGCAGTAGTACTCTGCTAGGACAATGCCCAAACAGGTCTTGTGACCAAAGCCAGTAGCTTGGATGATTGCCCTCCCGTCCCGTGTGATCCTGTTGTGATCATTGCTATGTTGGTGCCGAGGAGCTGTCACTGGCCATGCTAGAATGATGGGTCGGGACAAGCGCACTGCTTCCTCTCAGCTTTGCGTGAAACCAAGTATTTCGGCTGTCGTTTTATCTATGTGAGAGGTGTCTTAATTCGCAGCGTCCCGTATGTTTCACCCACCGGTCAACAGTGCTGTAGTACCAATGCTGCGATCCTTATTTGGCGCTGCAGTAAGTGTACACTGCTAAAGATGACCCCCCTACGGTCCCGGGCTGTCAGCTGTCGCGGCGGCTGCTGGAACAATGTCACCCGACTGTCTATTCCATCATCTATAATTCAAATTTTATTTTATCTATAATGTCCAAATAGTATCCTGTACGTCTCCAGCCTAAGTAGCTTTATCAAACCGAAACCTAAAAAAAATGGAGCCGACGAAGAAGGCTACCTAACACAGCTCCACAGCTTTCAGCTTACCTACCACGGTGGTGAATGCGAGGCTGCGTCATCGCGAGCGAAGCGAGTTTGGTAGGCGTGGCAGCGGCGGATCCGTTCTATTTCTCAGCTGAACTCGCAATTCGGCTCGTCAGGCCACGCCCTTGGCTCTGCTCTGCAAGAAACGCTGGGAAAGCAACGCAATCCGTAAACTACACGGTGCCTGCTACCAACCACGGCCTGCAGCCTCGTCAGCCGTCCGTCCCCCTTGCACTTTGCAGGCGGGGAGACAAGATCCGGTCAGTGAGCGAACTCGTCTACTGATGCCATGCCAGCAATGCGTGCGAGACAGCATACTGCTTGGCGACCAATATATAATGGTGCCGACGAACGCAACATGACCCTTTCTTCTGACCAGGCTTCGAGGCACACACACGTACGTCCAGCTGTGAGCTTCATCAGTAACATAATGTAATGGTGAGCTCTGACTAGCTCCAAACCCATCTCGGTTGGAGGATTCTGCGAGTAAGGCTGAGTCTAATGAGAGTGCTGAGTCTAATGAGAGTGCGTAAAGGGATTTCTTAAAACGTTGTTTTATTGTGTTTTATTGTAGATAGAAAAAGAAGTAGTTGGAATAACAATAGAAATAGGATTTGGAGACTCCCATTGGATTCAGCTAACACACAAGAAATAAACAGGCCAGGAGGAGCAGGGCTTGATCATGTCATGTGCAACGGACAAAGTAAATTGTCCTGTCAAAGTCCCGGCAGGCACGATGTGGTTATCTATTATCTTTCTCTCTCTCTCTGCAGATTAATACTAGTACGTGGGAGGCGCGGCTAGTTGATGGAAGGTGCAGAGAAGCCATAAGCTCCGAGACAGCTAGTGGTTCATTCGACGAACGACGGCACGGCCACGTCGCCTAGTTGATGTGTTCTTTCAAACTGATGAAGAGCAAGTGCAGGCTGCTGAAGAGGAGCATGTGCAACGGCACAGTGCATCCAGCTGCAGGGATTCCTATGACCAAGTGGTGCCTAGATCAAGCGATATTTTTCTTTAATCGAAGAGGAACCGGATAATTTTTTCCATGTGGAAGAAAAGAAGGGTCTACGGCTGTACGGTCCAATCCAATCACGGCGTGGCAACATGTACGTGCGCTTTTGTTTATGTTTTGACCGGCATATTGCCAGTTCAATACTGCTTCTTGCGAACCGGCGAAGAAGAGCGGTATAGGGCTATTGTCAGTGGAGATCTTGAGAGTGCAAACTATAGATAGATAGATTGGAGTTTAAAATAGAAAGAGGTGGAAGGCCTGCAAGTCAGGATACATGCCGACGAAATTAGTTTACTCGCACGAACATTAGAATGTGGCAAGAGATATATTAATAGGCAGTCTTCAGTGCCTGGATGCATTAAGTGTCTGAAAATAAAATAGCTGTATCAGAAACTTGTTATATGCGGTGATATTTTTTCATGAGGTGTGTGCAAACTGTAGCATTATAGATTTCCAGTTTACCCGCATACCGAAGCCATGTTTCACTGTTGCAAAATGCAATTGGGACCCAAATCGATTCAAGACAAACTAGAATAGTATTAAAAAAAACTAGAGAAGAAATCCTCCCTTTTCAAACAGGCCGTGCTAGAGTTCATTAATTGTTGTAAAATTTGAGGGAAGTCTTTGCTAGAGTTCGCTCAGGAAAAGGAGATACTTATATGCGTACAAAGTGGTTGAAATATGGTGCATCTGATCCCATGTTAGGTATACCATGCATGTGGCCTTAATGTGCAACTAACTGGGTAACATGCACCATGATGCCTTGATCGCGTGTTGGTAACATGCATCATTATGCCTTGATCTCGCCGCAATCAACAGCACCATTAAGCAGAGTCCAAGGAGTGCAGCTGAATCCCTGCATCCGGCTACTAATCAGTTGGGGTCATGACAAAACACAGATACTGTTAATCTCCATTTGTGAATCATAGCGCTAATTAACGGCTGCTTTCATCGCACTTGCTGACCTTCAGATGGGCCATGATGGGTGATCTGAATGAGCAGCAGAACGGCCAGTAAGGCATGTGTTCCTTTCACCTACCAAACAAGAACTAACTAACGCTAGTCTATGGTGCAGCAGGAGGCCACTTAGCTTATTAGATATCTATCTGATGGGATATCTATCTGGTAAGGTTGGTGAGAAAGGGTTGTCTGGTTGACCTAAAGCTCGATGAGATCGCTATTGCTGAACCGTTGGTGAAGGTTGGTTCCAACTACTAGTCCACTACGACTGGGCAGCCTAAAACGTCGTCCGCCCCCAACCCAACCAGACGTGCGTCCCTGCTCCATTGCATTCCCACCAACAATTCAGTCATCAGATAAGGTCACTCGCGAGAACATTTCCACACAAAGTGCTAAAGACGTACGCACCCTTTCTATAAAAAAATTCAGCTCACGTCAACTTGAGAACTTTGCTGTTTAGATTTTTGATGAGGCGAGGTAGTTTGGCCCAGATAGATAGAACCCTTAATTAATCAATCTAGACCTTTGAGCGCTGCTAGTTAGAGTACTATTATGGTCCCTTGTGAATTCTCCTCATTATTCTGCTAGCACATATATAATATCTGGCGTGAAGGAATTGATCAGCGACTGGTTGAATAAATGGAGCAGCTGGAGAACGGTTGGTGATCGACTTATTATTGGTGTGGAACGAACTTGGAAGTACTAGTAAGCTGCAGAGAAACAGAAGCCATTTTATTGCAAGGTTTGCGTGCAATCAAAGGTGACGATGAAGCAAGTACTAGTATTACAATGATGAACCCCGAGAGTAGCCCGCGCATCGCTTTCCGATCGAGCGCCCATGAAACCGAAGGCAAATGATGACGACGAGGACGAACTGACCCAGCAACGGAATTCCTCGATCGGTTCCCAGCAGCTGTACATGCAGGAACTGGACTACGTACAGCGGAGTTGGGATAGAGAGATCTATCCGAATGGTAATCAGAAATGAAGTCTAAGTGCCCATGCATGTATGTATCTCCGTGGAAGATGCCTATAGTGGTGCTAGCTGCGAGCAAGGAAGTCTACCGGTGGTGGTCGGTATCCAGGGCCACTGGCGGGCAAATCGCCATCGATCGGCTGCCTCTGCCTCTGCAAAGTGGGCGTGGGAGTGAAATACGCCGTCCCCACTTGACACGAGAGTACGTGCACGATCCCATGTCTGATCAGTGTAATGGTGGTGACGTCTCGAGAGCTACGACAGCAGGTCCCTTGAATTCCTGGTCTGGGGTTAGTTGAGGTCTGCGGAGGGGAGCACGGGTGCACACTGCACAACGTGCTCGGCCTCTCGGCTTCTTCTGCTACCTACCCACTGAGCTTAGCTGCAGTGAAGTGGAGCACTGGGCACGTACTGGAGTGGAGCGGCTCGGCTGGCCCACCCCCAAGGCGACCGGCGGACGTCGAGTTGCCAACTTGCCAATAGACAAGACTTAAAACCGCGATTCACGTTTCTGTTACCTTCGTTCTCGAATATTTATCATAGGCTAGTTTATTTTTATAATAAAATATAATAAATAAAAAAGAAAGGAGGGAGTGTGGTTTTAACAACCTTGATAGACGACCGTCGGATCAAATCAACATAGGCACGTGCGTGTGCACGATCTTGGGTAAAAACAAATGCCCTGCCGCGCATGCCGCCTGTTCGGCCCTTGGGCCTTCCGCTTTGTTGAGTTCTGGCCCAAGAAGGAGATTAGGCGAGCCTTTCACCGCGCACTTTTTAGGTTCCGTAATGTTGCGCTAACACTAGCATCTGGAAAGCACAGACAGCTCACACACGTTCACGGCCACGCTTTTCGACGTCGAGGCAGACACGTACGTACGTGTTTCCCGTCCCCGGCCCGGCATGGCATCGACGTCAATGCAATGCGACCGCTCCAGCGCCGCCTTCGCTACCGGGACGCCGACGCGCCGCTCCAGGCTTTGCCGTCCGCCGCGTGGTCTCCCCGGCCACGGCCAGGCGGCCAGGGCGCCAGGCCACGGCGGCCGAGTAAACCACCTACCCACGGCGCAGATATTTCTGCACTGCACTCTAACCACGCCGCAGATATTTGCGCACTCTGCAGCGACTTGTACCGGCCAACGATAAATCGCTTTTTGGCGTGCAAACCGCGACGTGTGTGTGTGTGTGTCCTGCAGCTGCAGTAACGAGATACGAAGTAGACAGGAGGACAGGGATGCTCTTGTATTCGGGGTCGCTTGCCAGGCATTTTGCAGTTCTGATTTTGTCATTGTAACTCACAGCTTTTTAATGAAACATATTACATATGCTCAGGCACGTTCTGGAGAAACAGCAGGACAGGGACGCCATGGCTTTGCTGTGCAGGGAGGGGCGGCGACGGCAAAGGACCGCAGACGGCACGGCGTGTTCAGAGTTTGTCCAGGCTCCTACCTGGCCCATTAAGCCGTGTTGCTGAATGCAAAGCCCAGGTACAAACTGGACTACTATTAAGGTACACTTGCACGTAGTTCCCATGTCAGCCGCAAAATTGTGCGTTCGTAATGCAGATTCAGCCTGAAACTGACACAATAACCAATCTGGTACCAGCTACCGTGAAACAAAGCGCTGCACATCTCCCCATCCCCAAGAAGCAGGGTTCAAAAGCATATGGCGCAGACTAGTTTTCCAGAATGCATATTTGGGGTTTAACCTGAGCTGATATACCAATCCAATGAACAGCGCACAAACGGAAAAACTACTCGGTTCGATGTTCTCTAGTCAAGATCATGAAAGGAGCACAGCTAATAAGTGAGCTGAAGTCTATGGTTAGGCATATAGGTTGCACGGATGACCGATGCTAAGAGCAATCAGAGCTGCAGCTACCTATCGAAACTTGCAGCAGCGCCACGAGAAGCTGGCAACAGATTTACAAAGGCTTGGAGATGAGGTGGAATTGAACGGTATGTTCCACCGCCCATCACACCAGTTGCAGCATGCGTGAAGTTAGTGGCAGGTCTGGCCAAAGTGTTAGCTATAACCTGTGCTGTGGCCATAAAAGGCTGTATGGGGAAGTTATTTGTGGCCATAAAATCTTTGTACAACATATATGAAACTTCTAAATCATGTATTTAAATTTTTGTATATCTCAGTCTTGATGTCACCGACAAACTATTTGTCTTTAAAACATTAAAAAAATTGATACAGTACATTTTAAACGTTTCCCATGAATTGTCACACATTAAAAAACTTAAAATTATATATTGATATGTTTTGTCTGAACAGGTATCAACGAAATTTGAAGAGATGGTCCATCACCTATTTTAGATTGCCGATCTTCATTTGTACAAGAGTTGATGCACAAAGTACTTGTTAGCTGCATGTGTGGAGGGAACCAACGGACCGTTGGGCGTTGGTACGTGCAACCTAAGCTGCGCAGGAGCTGCCGTGAACAGCACCAGCCAGCACCACAAGGCGTCTCCATTTTCCAGGACAGTGCGGTCGGAAAGTGTGTGTCCGTGGCGCGCGCGCCGGACAGAAATTCTGGAGTATATAAGGTGTGTAAGACCAATGTCACTAGTGTATCAGTACTGTCTTCAGTGCGCAAATAGTGTTTTCCACATTTATTTTCACTTTCTAGTGATCCTAGCCTAAAGACTGATTCAAATGCATCGACCTACATTGTAACGGACCCTAGGTCTATGAGAGTTCGGGAGACTATCGCCTCCATCTTGTAGCGTAGTTATAATATAATCAAACAATACCAATCAACTACAAACAAGACGTAAGGCGTTACATGATTTGACAGCCTAAACTTGTCTAAATTGTGTGTCCTAGCGTCTGATCACCATCAATCTTCATTGGCAACCATCTTAGTACGATAAACCCGTACGGTGAAGTAACTCCAGGCGGACTACCGGTGCATAACACCATATCTGTATTATAGATCTATACACCATTCAATATTTTGGCATCAAGATGGGTTTAAATAAAAAACTGTACGAACTAAAAATCTAGATCTCATAAAGATTGAGCAATGTTTATATAATTTTATCTTCATTCGAGCTCATATGTAAACGTTATGATTTTTTAAAGATAAAATATGTGGAAAAAAAAAGAAAAAAATCAAATGAGTTGGCAGCGAGGCTTTTTTTTTGTTGCTAATTCATATGACGTTATTTAAATCGCACCATTTGAAATGAGAGCGAGTAGTGTGTTTTTGCTTTTTTTGGTACAGACATTTTTTTTGCAAAAAACGAAATAAAAAAATACAGTAACTGACTGCTGATTCAGTCATCACGCCCAAAAAGGAGAACTCAAATCCAGATATCCTGACAGTCTGATAAAGGCCCAATTATCGTTATTGGGCCTCAAAACTGCGGGCCTTGTGTGGGCAGCAGTCAGCAGCGTACCACTATCGAGAGCCGACCGATCTCAAGCGCTCTCAGTGCGGTTGGTGGGCGAAAAGGACCCACGCATCGTCCACCAAACTCTTCACACTCTACAGTCTACACGCCAAACCAACCAATAGAGGCGTACGGGCCCGCATGTCATGGAGATCATGGAAGCACAACGTTGCGTACGTGTAGCAGGCCGAGTGGGTTCCACACACCCGCCTCGTCCACCAACCCCCGCCGAACACGAGGCGGGTGGCTGGTGGGCCAACCGGGGTTTGGGGGAGCCCAACTAAAACCCCGCACCCACCACCCACTTCTTCTCCCCGGCCTCACCACACAAACCGAGCCCCTCCCTCGCCCGCCCGACAGAAAGCCTCAGATCTCACTCGCCCGCGCCGCCGCTTCGTTCGTGTGGAAGGAACAGCAGAGGACATGGCGGTGAGCGAGGGCGTCCTCCTGGGGATGGGCAACCCCCTCCTCGACATCTCCGCAGTCGTCGACGACGCCTTCCTGGCGAAGTAAGCACTCGCCTCATCCTGCTCCCCCCGTCTGATCTGCTCATAGGCAATTAGCTACTCCCAAGTCTGGGGTGAGTGGTCTGGTTGGTTTCGGTGCTTTTGCGGGTATTCTCATCAGATCCGGGATAGAACTGCTACCGTTTTGACGCTAACCTGATCTTAGACGCATGCACGTGCCGCCCAGCCCAGGACAACTATCTGCATGGGACACTGGTCCGTAATTGTTTATGTTCAAACACCACATCGAACAGCTGGCGCTGTCTCTGCGCGCTAACTCACCGTTACATGGATGGCTTCTGTTGCTCGTCCAATTTTAGGCTTTAGGAAAAGCTAGATCTCGAAATTTTCACGATCCATCTGATTGCGTGAGCTGCCGTTAGTGGCATCAAGCCATCAATGCCATGCTGCTTGATTATTATTACTGCTTGCTTGTTCGTTGGGTGTTGTAATCATCATGTGATGCACTGATACTGGTAAACTTGTCCCACCCATGTGTTCAGGTATGACATTCAGCTGAACAATGCCATTCTTGCCGAGGAGAAGCACCTGCCTATGTAAGTATATGCGTCACTGTTTGTCCATCTATACTGATTTCATTATTTATCGATATATGCTTTTTTGTTGGCGAACTGTGAACAGTTACTTGGTAAACTGCAAAGCCGAAAATTCAACTAATTGAAATACTGTACATGGAAGCATCCTTCAGTTCTGTATGGTTGTATGCTGTTATCTAATAAGGTGGAGTTTTTTGACAGGTATGATGAGTTGGCCAGCAAGGGCAATGTTGAATATATTGCTGGAGGTAATGTCACTAAAACTTGTAGATGCACTATTACAGTCCATTAACTGTTACAGCTTCGTGACTCATCTGATTGTTTGTATCATCATTCTTTTCATTCTTACAGGAGCCACCCAGAACTCAATCAGGGTTGCCCAAGTAAGCTCTTAATCTACTAAAGCGCAACAGAAAACCGTAGCTAGATCCGTTTGTTGGTGGCATGTCATGATTTTCAGTGGATGCTTAAGCTCTTAATCTACTAAAGCGCAACAGAACTGTAGCTAGATCCTGTTTGTTGATGGCATGTCATGATTTTCAGTGGATGCTTCAAGTTCCTGGTGCAACAAGTTACATGGGATGCATCGGAAAGGATAAGTTCGGCGAGGAGATGAAGAAGAATGCTCAAGCTGCAGGAGTTACTGTTAGTTGTTAATCTCTTCTTCACGCCACTTGATACAGTATTTTTGTGCCTTTTAAGTAACTAATGTGACCTTGATCTTGTCACATACATACTCAGGCTCACTATTATGAGGATGAGACTGCTCCTACAGGCACATGTGCTGTATGTGTTGTTGGCGGTGAAAGGTTTGTTGTCTAAATACCATTTTTTGTGGATTTGATGCATACCTTGTTTTGTCGGTATGATGTCTCTACATTATGTTCAATGACTATTAAAGAGGGCCATTGCATGATTCTGATAATATGTATTCATGCCACTCAACACTCGTTGATCCTCTGTAAGCTCAATGTTCAAGTTGCTATGGACTGCCTTTGACTGCATCATCACTAGTATGCATAGTTCGAGGCTTATAATTTTGTTCGTGCAACACCATTGGGGCAGTAATTGCATTATGTACCTTTGAAGATGATTCGTACATTTGCATAAAGAAGTTGATATAGGTTGATCAGAATATATTGATTGTTCTCTCTGTTGTTGTCTGTTTTATTTATTATTATATTGTTACTTCGCACATCAGGGATTGTACTTTTTGACAAAAGCATGTCTGAACTTTATGATGTTAAATGCTTGTTGTTGGATCAAATTCTATCCTAGTATCATCTGAATGAATTCAGGATGTTTCTCTATCGTGTCATTTCACAAATTCTGATTGGTAGCACTTGTCTTCTACAATAATATCATTTATTTCCTTCATTCCTTGTGTGACCAGGTCATTGATTGCAAACCTGTCAGCGGCAAACTGTTACAAATCTGAGCATCTAAAGAGGCCAGAGAACTGGGCGCTAGGTATAATATTTCTTTTGATCACTTATTAATTTTTAGCTAAAGCGATCTTTTTAGTTTGTTGGGACAATTCATCTACATTGAATTTGAAGTTCTAAAACTGCTGATACTATGCAAATCTGCAAACTTTAATGTTGACATGTTTATATCAGATGAACACGTACTACTTTATTGGTCACAGAAAGTCAGTTTATCAAGGTTCTAAATAGCATGATAGTCTGATAGAGCACCACTATAGCATTTTCAGTGAGCCTGCCACTACGATATTGCCAGTTGTTTCGCTACCCCTGCTAACAACTCTTTGCTTCAATGAATATTCATTATAGCCATGAGGATGTTGGTTGATTGTATGACTGTAAATTATTTACCTGGAGACATGCTCTTGAAGTCATGGACAACTGGACATGTATTTTATTATCTATGTTCATGAATTTTAGTTCCATGTTTCCATGCACAATTAATTTAAAATTTCACGTTTTTTAGAAAACTATTGAACGGAACAACAGCTGGTGCCATATCCTTCCAGATCTTTTTAATAGCATCTGGAGGAGTCCTCCGCTAAATGTCTTAGCCTGTTATTTTAATCCTTGCAGTTTATACATATTGTAAGATAAGAGCAATATCTGTTTTCCCATGTTTTGGAGTACTCTACAAATGGCACAGCTAGTCTACTATTTGTCCATTTATTGTGGTTAATATGACCCACATTCTTATTTTAAGTTGCCCACTGAAATGGACCATTACATTGTTTTGTGTCTGAAAGTAATCTGCATGAACAAAATTGAAGTGCTGTGAACAAAAGTTTTAGCAAATTATGTGTTGTTGCCCTTGACTAATTGATCACTGAATTATATCATTCTTGGCGACAGTTGAGAAGGCAAAATACATTTACATTGCTGGCTTTTTCCTTACGGTTTCACCTGATTCTATCCAGCTAGTTGCAGAGCATGCTGCAGCAAATAACAAGGTAAATGTCTATCATCATGAAAGTGTCCCGTGGAAGTTGTTGCTATAGGTTGATTAACCATGCTATTTTCAGGTGTTCCTGATGAACCTCTCTGCTCCTTTCATCTGTGAGTTTTTCCGTGATGCCCAAGAGAAGGTTCTCCCGTAAGTGTTATCTTTTGTTCTACAATGCTGTGTGTTTTGAACTTCATTCTAGGATGCATATAGCAACCCAGTGAAATCCAGAAAGCAATGCCTATCCTTGTCAAAACATTTTCCTATGTTTATGGTTCAACACATGCTAATCTTCCAGGCTCAATTAAACTTCTGTTGTAACATGGAGGGCCTACTGTGTATAGTGTGCTTTGCTGCCCATGCATTTTATGGACCCTAGGCCATTTCTTAAGAGATATGTTTGCTACTTGTTATTAATATAGGTATGTTGACTACATCTTCGGAAATGAAACTGAGGCAAAGATCTTCTCCAAAGTCCGTGGATGGGAGGTGATTATGGTTTTCTCTTCTATACTCCTCTGATATTTGTCTTTGGTGACTGTCTCCTGATTAATCCTGTGGTAAATTGTAGACTGAGAATATTGAGGAGATTGCTTTGAAGATCTCCCAACTTCCTTTGGCTTCAGGCAAGCAAAAGAGGATTGCTGTGATTACTCAAGGTGCTGATCCTGTTGTTGTGGCTGAGGATGGAAAGGTATATATGTTATCAATTTTATTCGAAATGTTTATAGCATGACATATGTGCAATTTTAATCATTGAATTAAGTGGTAGATTTGTAGGCTTTGAGCCATTGAGAAGCTACTTTGAATCTGCTTGGGATTCTTCGCTTAAAATCTTTCCCTGTCCCTCTGTAACAAACATGTCTTCTCTCTTACGGTTCTGCTTGGGATCTTTGGTTGCCTTTTGGAGATTAACTGATTGCACATCAGTTGTTTTCTTGTTCTAGGATTTTGCATCTGTATTTTTTTTTTGAGTCTTTGTATAAAGAGTTTATATCTTCCATCTTTGAGTGTTTTTGTCCAAACTGCTATATGAGCTAATTATTTTGTTGATAATAGGTGAACACGTTCCCTGTGATCCTATTGCCCAAGGAGAAGCTTGTTGACACCAACGGCGCAGGTACATGTTTCTTTAGTGTCCCCCTAGAATGCTAGTTGGTGTGTTTATCATTCTATCTATAGATGCATCATAGTATAACTGAATGTAGGCTGTAGGATGAGTTTATTTTTCACACATTGCAGTCTGCTCACCAGTCTTGTTTTTGTATCCTATGTGATAAATTAATTTCAGTTATCCCATAGTCCATATAGCCACTAGTCATTTGTGTCAGTATGTTCTGGTAAATCTAGGTTTTAAATAACTGGCTATATACCTTTTTAGTAACAAAAAATTGGAAATGGCCAGCAAAATTGTTTGATTTCTGCATTTTATTTGCTGTTTGTGATATGATCTTCCGTGCTTATAGGTGACGCTTTCGTTGGAGGGTTCCTCTCACAGTTGGTTCAGGGCAAGAGCATCGAAGACTGTGTGAAGGCCGGTTGCTATGCAGCCAACGTCATCATCCAGCGCTCCGGCTGCACTTACCCTGAGAAGCCTGACTTCAACTAGAGCAAAACCCAGGCACGTTCTGAGAGGGACTGTTATAGTCACCTATTTTTAACCGCTGGGTGGTTCGGCGTGGACACTCCCTGTATTCTTGCGAGGCTTTTCATCAATCCGGCCAATATTTTTGCCGTGGTATTTGTTCCGAAACT
This sequence comes from Paspalum vaginatum, assembly GCA_030272315.1. Taxonomy (NCBI): domain Eukaryota; kingdom Viridiplantae; phylum Streptophyta; class Magnoliopsida; order Poales; family Poaceae; genus Paspalum; species Paspalum vaginatum. The sequence goes on from CM059015.1 coordinate 10,525,850, forward strand.
ATGAACGTCGATGTTATCCTTGCATAAGGCATGATTTGCCATCTTCGTGTGCTGCTTCGCTCATGCTTGCAATGAAATGAGAATGGATTAAAACGATATGGTTGTAATCGGAATAGCTAGCGCTGCTACGGCCATTTCGGTGCTGTTGCCCGTTGCCTGTGTTTCTCGACTCATTTTCCTGTAGCTGCTGCTGCTGCTGCGGTGGCGGAAAGTGCTGCCTTGGGCTGTTCCGATCGGGCCCATATGCGTTCAGTGTTCGCTTTGGGCCAAGGCTAGCATGGCAGCGCCAGCCTTGGCCCAATTAGAAGGGCACGTCTTTGATGAATCTAAGGATTTGCCCTCTGAACTGTTGCTGCATTCATCCAGCAACCCAGTTCCTCTGATAGGTAGGAATTGATTATGCTGCCGCTGCGGCTGCAGCTCATCAGCCAAGCCAGCAGCAGTAGAGAGCCCGTAGCAGCTGTTAAGCGATAGTTTTGGGCCGCCGATCGGCTTGTGACATTGCTGATCTGCCGCCGCTGCCAAATCAATGCCATCCGATCAGGACCAGTATGATTTATCACAATTGTTGGTAGGATTTGTTGTGCGTCACTGAATATTAATATATTATAGGATTTATAGTTTGTTTGTTGTGAAGATTCATCATCCGTTATGCACGACTTCAGGTTGTGGAGTGAGGTATGGCAACAGGTAAATATCGGTTGGGTAGTGCCATTCCATATCCGCACTCACAAATAAAATTCATACCCGCTACCCATGCCCGCTCGCGGGTATGAAATTTTACCCATACTCGTACCCGTGTGGGTAAAAAACCCGTCGGATAACCCAAATACGATTAAATGCCTACTATGGCATAATTAAAATAATAAATGACTAAATATGAATAAGTAAATTGAAGACAATAATAAATGATATTGAAACATGCAAGTTGACCATATTTTTGCCTAATTTACACTTATGTTTGCTTAATTATGTAGAATAAATGTATGGTTAAAGCGGGTATAATTGTACAAATTACCCATGGGTACGCGGGTATGGATAGTATGCACCGGTACCCGCACCCGTGTACCTGAGGGATACAAGATTGTACCCATTAACGTGTCCACGGATAGAAAAATCATCTTATATCTGTCTTTATATCGTGTAAAACCCGTCGGTTAGGTTTTGGATAGCCATTGGCATCTTTTTTGGTAGACTTGGCAGCTGCTTTTGGTGCGAGTTGAGGCTGTCCGCCCGCCCGCAATTCGGCAGTCCCTACCTCTCTGAGCGGATGTTGCACCCATCTTGTACTCTACTGGACTTGCCTTGCGTCCCATGCTTACGGAAAATATCACTGCCTCCGGATGCTGTTTGCCATTTGCCAAAGTGACGGTGACGTGGGACGAGCCAGAGCCAGCAAAGCTTCACCGACACCAACGACAACCTGACGGAACTTGCTTTTCCGCTGTAGTGTAGGCGCAGCGCAGCAGGCTGCTCAAAATTCTGCTGGCCGTCCGCCACATCGATCACGCATGTAAAGGCATCGGGGGTGACTCGCTCGCGCTCACTTTCCCTGATCTCGGCGCTCAGGCAGTCAGGCTGTGGTGCGGTGGTGACCAGAAATGCGTGCGTCAGGGAGAAGGAGCGCCGCCGCCGCGCCTAACTTGGGAGCCTTCGGACCTACGTGGCCGGGTCGTGTAGAGAAGAGAGCGAACCGCCGTCGCCCGAGGTGCCGGCACCAAACTTCCAATCTGCTCTGTTCTTGTAATCTCGTGCGTAGCATCACCGTTGCAGAGATTTCTACTCGCAGCTGCAATCTACTGACCGACAAGTAGCCCTGCCTTTTTTTTTTTTTTGAGAATAGTAGCCCTGCCTACCTACCTAGTTGCACTCCACTCCACCACGGGCAACGGTGAACCAAATGGCCGGCCCACACCACAAGCCTGCCAGCGCCATGGGCGCACTTGTCTCCCACTCGAAGACCTTTGTCGGGACGCTTTTGCTCGCTTGTGTACGGCAGCACATCATCACACGTTTTGTTGGTCTGCTGGTGTTCGGCAAGCTAGCGCCGAGAGGGAATCGACACGTACGCTCACCCAAGTACGGACCCGCCCCCTATGTTCGTACAAGCCACGTCCGTGCTAAACCGTACCGCCGTACGTGCTCCTTCCAGGTGCACATGCGATGTGATGATGATGTGACCGTCCATCCACAACAGTGCCGCTCGCTGAGTCGGCGTCGCGAAGCATGTTTTGAACACTCCTCCGCGCGCGGGCCAGCTACGAGCGGTAGTCCTCCGCATCCGCCCATCCTGTTTTGGTTCCACATCCATGCGCGGATGCTTCAGGACAGACAATGGCCAGTGCTGGTCCACCTGGCCAGTGGCCACTACCCCTACGGCCTACATACGGACACGGACGGTGACGCTGAACACCGTGATCGATCGTGTCGAGGATAACATAAGCTGATAAGGAACTGAGAGCAAAGGCAAGCGAGGCACTCGATCGAGCTAAAAATACCGGAAAAAGGGGCCGAACAGAAAGCGTGGGTGGGTGCAACCGTACAGGGTAGGTCGCCAGGCTCGTCCGGCGCGCACTCGAGCGCTGCCCAGATTCGATCGTATCCGCCTCCGCCACAGTACCCACGCCCCGGCCGCGAGCGGTCGCCGGCCGGCCGGCCGGTGGCGGTGGGCCGCGCGCGCACGCAACGTGCCTGTCCGGCGGGCCTTCCTCCGTTTGTGCCTTGAAGTTGAAACGATCGCAGATTTTCCCTCTTTTTTTTTTATCCCAAAAAGAACAGAAAGAAAGCTGAAACCACCAGCGCTTTTCGAACCTGGAAACTACGCTGCGGTATGCTCTCATCAGCTGGCTGGCTGGCTGACTGACTGACTGGCATACAGGCTGATGACAAAGTTAGTGCCGATGGATGGTCCAGCTGACAACAATGGCATGGGGACAGCAATATATATGGATAAGGCGATGAGTGTGTTCCGAAGTGATGGCAACGAGCTCTAGCTCCCTTCGTCGTGAAGCCAGGCTCACTGATCCACAGCTGCCGCGAGTTGTCGTTCTTGCGTTTGTTGCATTATTGAAGAAGACGATGATACCGATGCCCCCACACAACGCTGCCGGCCGATTGATGATGATGGTACAGTAGTACATTGTCGTCTCTCAACGCCTGACCCGCCAACCAATGAAGTGTCGCTGCTGCTTCTACTTGCTAGGGAATGCAACAGTTCGGGAAATTATTGGTTCCGAGAAAGGGATCGCTAGCCCACTGGGGCTACTAACCTACGTGTATTGGTGGTGTTGGAAATTATTGGCTCCGATCCATCTGGTTCGGGCCCGTGCAAAGATTGCTGCGTTCCAGGGGTGGTACGCACACCAAGGGTTGTAGTAACATGCGATCTGACGCGAAAGCACGTGGGTTCAGCTGAGCAATCACACCTGCCACCAAAACAGTTGAAAATCCTCTTTCTCCTGTTGACACTGCCCCAGCTGCGCCCATCGCACTATTAGTATGCTATAGTATCTTTGAGAATCATCGGACCAGCGCATACATCAGAGATCCAAATTAAGATTCCCAATGCATGCATGCCTGCATCCTAAAATAATAGGGTTTCTAGCTAACCAGTTAAGGTGGACAGAAGTTTTGGTGGCCAGGCCAGGTGGGGTTTGGCTGGCCACTGTCTCTCTGCCGCGTAACTCGCTCTCAGCGAGCAGTACTAAACCAGGGGAGCAGTACGTAACCTTGAGCATCAGCTGCTGGTGTTATTGTCGTCGAGGACGGTGGATTGGACTATGGCACTGCACCGCTTGTTGCATCCGGATTCCAGACCCAGCACGCGACGCAAGCTGGTGTCATGCTGTGGACGACGACGACGCATAAGGCCGGGGGCCTATCAGGGCGGGCCAACTGCTTATACGTACGGCCGCCCCGGTCAAACGGAAACGGCGACGCCGACTGGTCGACTGGGTGGGAACGGGGAACCGAGGCCTAGCCTACCACGTGACGTCTTTTCGGCTGTTCGCGTCGCGTGCCCGCCCGTCCAGTCCCACGGCAGGAGCAGAGGAATCCTCCCGTGCCGAGCTACCTTGCGAACCAAGCAAGACGGGCCCGCGCGACCGGCCACCACGGCTGTCCGCCGAGAGCGAGGCCCAGAAGAATAAACCGACGGATATGCCCGGGGAGGGAGGGAGGGTGTGACGGGTCGCGCGCCGGCGCCGCATCTGCCCGACGCGCTCGCCGTGTTCCTGGTCGAAGGAACGGGGCATCGGCACCGGAAGCATGGGGGGAGGCGGCGGTTAAAAAGGTGGCAAAATGATCTCGGACGCGAACGCGGACGGTGCTACGTAAGAGCGCAGCTCATTCTGTTGCGCGGTCCGGTTCTAGAACGTTTCGCGTTCGATGGTCCAGTCTCGGGGTCTCAGCACAATATTATTGCTCCGGCTCGAAAGTGGGGCGGGGGAGTTCCATGATTGATCGACATTGTTTTCGCACTATCCCTCGTACTCGTATCATAAACTCTTTTAGCGTAATTTAAACTTAAAAAGCATCGTCTATTGATAACCGGAAGAAGTAGTTATTATTAAGCTCCATTTTGTACACGACGGTCAGCTGTATATACAAGTGCAACAACCAGCTGCGACCAGAAGCCGGGATGATTCTGGCCTTCTGGGCCAAAACCCACTGGGCGAGAAGAGAAAAAACCGGATCCATCTGCTCTGCCGCGACGATGCTGGTACTCTGCAGCCGGCAGCAGCTACCGTACACTACTACGACAAACTCTCGCTTTCTCTCCGTATACGTACAAAACCGTATACACAACGTCGGTGCTCGTCGCCGTGATCTCTGCGGCGATACACGCCCGTCCGTCCGCCGTGGTCCGCTCCGCGCGCCGTGCCTCTTCAGGTTGGCTGCCCCACGGCGCGTGCGCCGCCTCCGCTCACGATCCAGGGGTGAGCTGCATTGTTACCAACGGCAGATTTGTTAGATTCGGCACGGATCGATCAAACTCTAGCTAAGATCTAGATCGGCAGAACGAGCGGAAATCAATCGAGGGATACAGGATAGGCACGGGAGCACTCACCGAGGACTTGCTCGGCGGTGAACCTCCTCCACTCGTCGCGGCAGATCATGCGCCTCATCAGGTCCTTGGCGGCGGGCGACACGCCGCCGAACACCCGCGGCGGGAACCGCACGCTGCCGCGCAGCACGGCCGCCAGCACCTCCGCCGCGCCCTCGCCGCTGAAGGGCAGCGCGCCGCCGGACAGCAGCGCGTACATCACCACCCCGGCGCTCCACACGTCCGCCTTCGCGCCGTACTCGCCGCCGGCCACCACCTCGGGCGCCACGTAGTGGGGCGTGCCCACCAGCCCCTCCGCGCGCCCCAGCCCGCCCGCGCCCACCCACGCCGCCGACCCGAAGTCCGCCAGGCGGGCGCGCGGCGCCGCCTCGGCCTCCGGCCTCCGCCTCCTCGTCGTCGCTGCCGTCGGGGGCGTCGACGAGGATGTTGTCGGGCTTCACGTCGCGGTGCGCCGACACCGCGGCGGTGGCAGAGCGCCAGCGCCTGCACGACCTGCGCCACGATGGCCGCCGCCACGGGCTCCGGCACGGGCGCGCCGCCGCGGAGGCCCACCCACTCCAGGAGGTCCGGCCCCGGGCACAGATCCATCACCGTGTGCGTCCACGCCTCGTCCTCGTACACCGCGTGCACCTGCACCACGCCGGGGTTGCCCGCGCCCGCCAGCCGCGCCAGCTTCGGCTCCAGCTGCGCGAGCTCGCGGTCCAGGTCGTCCGACAGCTGCGAGCGGTCCACCGACTTCACGGCGAACGACTCGCCGGTGGCGCGGGACGTGCAGCGGCGGACCACCCCGAAGCGGCCGCGACCGATCTCCTCGCCGATCTCGTAGTCCCTCTTCAGCTCCGCAGTCATAGCTCAGTGGATTTCTCTCTGGTTTCTGGGTACCTCGATCCGTGGAGGACGCCGCTCTATTTAAAGACACCAGTGGTAGCTACGGCCAGCCGGAATATTCGGATCCTGCCGGACCGGGACCCGGGAATCCCGATTATGCCCTCGAGCTTAATGAATTTTCCACAAGGTAGAAAATTAGGACGGCAACAGAACCCCATTTCACTTCACCTAGTACGTATACGTATATTATAAGTAGTGCCATGTTTGATACGCAGAGACGTCCTTGAAAAGTTCGCCAAAAAAATAATAAATTTCCACAAGACTAGCTAGACATTAGGACTTGGGAGTAAATGCATGCTCATGATATCTGGGAGAAAATCTCATCACGTGAATGACTATAGTTAATTAGGTTCCTTCCTGGTCCAAGTGAGGACTTTCCTTTTGGTGTTTGTATGACCTGGTCTAGAAAGGAGAGAGAAAAAACTGAATTGCTGGAGAGAGGAGGAGCATAATCGGAAGCGGGGCCGCGGGGGTACGATCGGAATTATGCTCAAAGAGGTAGTAATTGATAAGCTTTGGTTGGACCGAGGTGGTTTGGTTTGGATTCCTTGCTCTACAATCACTGTACATTACTTTCCTTCTGTTTCTTGTTAACAAAAAGAAAAAAACACTCCAGATGCAATGAAAGAAAAAGATGGTCCTAATAAAATAAATAAATGAGTGCGGGCCCCGATCGCCAAATGTTATTTCTCGGCGGTCACTCGCAGCAATTGATTTGATTTGTGGAGCTGCTTTCACGTACTAACACGAGCAAGTTAATAAAAAAAAAACACGTTGTAGGCTATATATTGTTGTCATGTCATATAGAGTCAATACAAAGTATTTTATATAATAAGGTGGATGCTCACATTGGCTCTATATTAACGTATTCTCTCTTTCTTCTTTTGTTTTGGGGTTTAGTGTAAAGGTTGTCTCTTGCATGAAAACATATTTCCTATCTTTTCACATGTCTCTCGTCCACATAGACAAAAATGTCATTTAAACATACTAGTATTAGCCTATTACTATACTTGTTCTAATGGAGATTAGAGGTCATCTAGCGCTGGTGCTGCAACAACAGAGTTTGAGAGAGAAGCAGTGTTTTTTTGACGTGTGGGCAAAGCACTAGCCGCACCAATTATGCACCCCTGCCATAAGTTCGGATAACGCAAAGTAATTTAGGTTTCCCAAATCCATGGTGCCGTGTGATTCACAAAAAGATGGTCCCGTTCCCGTGTGAAAGGAAAACCAAACACCACTGTGATGCGTGGATTTACATTCACATCCCAGCAAAAGGCTCATCTCCACCTTTCCCCCTGCATTTCTGTTGCGCGAAGTACGGTTCGAAAACGATATTACACTTACTGCCTTGCAGTATTTCTCATATATCGTGAAATATAAGTAGTTTTCAGTAGATTTTTTAGTTAAGGTAAACGTGTAGCTAGCATGCCCTTCTGTGGACAGGCATGGTCTTAGGTCTATGGCTGCAGGAGCCCAGGAGCTGTTGCTACTTGCTACTAGACGCAGACTCGTAGGGCTGGCAAGAGCCAGATTTGGTAGCTAAAGACATTGTTCTCTGCTAACAAAAAAAACAACTTGTTTATCCTCACCACTCGATCGTCTGACCGCGGCGCAGTGCATGCAGGACACATGTGAGTTGCCACCTCGATGCAGACGGCTTTCAATTCCGTGGGCCCTACCAACTCCCCACCATTCCCTCTTCCACAGGGCCCTACCTGCCGGGAGCAACCAAACCACCGGTCCAAACGTAACATCCCGTCAACGTCCCTTTTAACGCCTCTTGGAGAACGTTTCGGCCGCGCTCGAGCCGGGACTCGCCAGGGGTATTTCCGGACGGCCAAAGTACGGCAGCGCTCGTCCACGGCCTCCGCGTCGCTGTCCCCGCGGCCCCTGGCCAATCGGCGCGTTGCACCGCGCCACACGCGGCCACAGAAATGACCGCCTCGCCCCTATGGGCTGTGTGGCTGTGGCCCGGCCGGCCCCCACATCCTCGCGCTTTTCCACGTTCGATGCGAGACGGGGACGGGACGACGAGACGGGCCGTTTGATATGCGGACGTGGCTATACAGGCCGCGCCGTCCCGGTTTTGGTGTTTCGGTTTGTGGCCCGTACGTGCGGGGTATGGTTTGATTATTAGGCTACCTCTATTTTTATATCTCCCGGTTGGAGTATATAAATCGTGATATTTCTATTCTATAGTGCACGATGTGTCTATTTTATTCTTTGTTTTAGTAATCAAGATTCTTTACTTTAGGCCCTTTTTTCCCTATATATGAGGATGGCAAAAGGTCCGGGGCATGCTTCGTTATTTTTATGTATGTATTGTTCTGACGGTTTTTTTTTTGAACAATATGTTCTGACGGTTTTCGGTTACATGGTTTCGGGAAGCACGCTGGTTTGTGCTGCAAGGTTCCTCGACAATGACTCGTAATAATTGAGAGTGATTGCTTTGTTTCTTTTGAAAAATGGACAAATCAGTGCGCGCAAGTTGTCACCTTTTGAAGCTCCATTTTGTTGGTGCTTTAATGCTTTTGTTTGGAGGTGAGTAGCTGGCAGAAATAGATGCTATCTATATTTTTCTATATCTTCTTCTCTCAATGATTCTATTCCTTGTTTATTGCAAACTATATTACACTCAGCTAGTAAGTACTTGATATAGTATATATTGCTCTCTCCGTCCAAAAAAAAAAAACAAATCATTTTAGTTTTGTCATAAATCAGACTCTGTGAAGTTTAAACCAAACTTATATAAAAAATATATAAATATCTATAATGCCAAATGATTATTGTTAGATTTATTGTCACATGTATTTTCACAAGGTACCTATTTAGTGTCATGAACATCGATAGTTTTCTCTATAAATTTGGTCAACATTTAGAAAGTTTGACTTAGGACAAAATAGAATGACCTATTTTCTAGGATGGAGGGAGTATGAACGATATGTTATAGTCACTCCCATTAGGTTTTGATAGACATAGGTCGACTACACAAATTTACTCTTCCGCCTGCAATTAGTCCAACACCATATGAAATGTATGATACAAATAGAAATACTTGACTTTGTATTAATTGTTAAAGGAACATTGCGGAGGAAGTTCAATGTAACGGTTGGGGGAATAGGCCCGACGACATCTTTGACATCGTCCATGATGCTAAGGTAACCCTCTACATCTCTGACATCATCAACGATGCATTGTGCCCCTGCAACCATATTATTGCTAATGGAAGACACTCCAAAGGAAACACTAATGACAAGATATGCTAGTCAAAAAAGATAAAACGTAGAAATTCTCATAAAAATCAGAAACATTTGACGTGTACATGATAACAATAGTAGTCATTAGGTCTTTTGTATTTTTAAAAAAGAATCACCATTCTATTATCAAAGATAAATTAAAGTAACCCCCTAAATTTTCTTGAATATTACACACCACAACATTCTAAAAGGTGAATTAATGTACCTCTAAATTCGTATATAGGCTATACACTCATCATGACATTATAAAAGAAGAATGAAAATATTTGTCTAAATTTGTATATGATTTATACACCAAGCCATTATATAAAATGAATTAAAGTAACACTCTAAAATTTCATATAAATTACCTAGGTACGATTGTTAAAATTGCCTACAACGATATTATAAAAGATAAATGTTAACTATAGCCCATTATAGATCGATAAAGATAAAAAAATGTATAGAGTATTATGTTGAGATAGAGAAATTATGAATTTTAAACTGATTTTGCTGTCTCAAATTTATATATAAATTTCTAACGTCTATATTTGCTAACAATACCAGCCTTTGCATAGCAAGTGCAGGTAATACGGATTTCCTGTATGCGGCATGAAGAGAAATGATGGGCAGAGTTTTTTTTTCCAGCACAATGCCTGAATGTCAGCGCACGTGCCATTCAACGTGGCCAAGCAAGCATATCCCAATAAGCACGGAGCACCAACAAGTTGCGTGCGAGGAAGAGAAAAAAAACGCCAAAGACAAATAAACGAGCGTACGCACTCAGAATTCAAATGCGTAATGCGTGTCGTCGCTCAAGTCAATGGAGAATTCCACCGCCGGCGCAGTTCTGCTGCTGCGCTTGGCCAGCTGTACAACTTTGAAAGGAACGTCGACCAGGAGGCAAAGCTAGGTATATAAGCGATGGATACCCTTATATATTCTTATACGTTACTGTATATAAGATAATCTGCCGTGCCTTCCGATCGACGAGTTATGAGTCGCAGGGTTTCAACTTTCAACGTATCACTTTGACGGGCCGCTTCGGCTTGTGGCGTCACACGTGACGCTCGCACGCGCGACCTGGCGCGGCGGTCCGATGCATGGCGCCCGGGCTGCTGCTGGTTTCCGGCCTTCCGGGAGTCGAAGATGCCAATGATTATTCCGTTTCTCTTCTTGAGTTGAGAATATGTCATCGTCGTGTTCCTCCAGTGGGGAAATATTCCCAAAGGGGGTCGGTAGATCAAAAACAACATATATAGATTAGACAATAGACCGAGTAAATGTATCTTAGACTCTTGGTTTACACATGCAGCCACGAATTGTAGCTCACTTTAATAGTAATTTCACAAAAGCTGCCTATATAATTTACAAATGGGTTAAAGAAAACTTTTCCCATTTTTTAGTACTTTGCGGGGCTTTGCATAATTAAAGATTATCAACAATTAGACATGCATCGAGTGTTTGTCTTCTTTTTTTTTCTAACCGCTATTTCTAACAAAGATCAATGGAAGGAGTAGATACATGTAATAACTGTACACTTAACACCACAAATCCTATTCCTATCAAATACCAAAGTATGATAAAATTGGAGGAGGCTTGGTTATGGTTTTCATTAGCCGTGCGGCTGGGCCGCCTACTGCAGGGTGCAGCCTGAAGTTGCTCAGCTCCTGTGTTCCCACAGGCTGTAGCCTGCTGTCCTGCTTTGGATCAACGATTCATATGTATTTTTGACCAATATAAGACACCGGGTGTTGAGCCTGTGATTTAGAGAACGCGTCGGTTGCTTTTGTTGAGGTGGGGCTAAAAAATTTCAAGAATCTTGGGGGTGCCATGGCCCCTGCTGGCCCCCCTTGGTTAAGCCATTGTGTTCCTCTCTCGGTCATCGTCGTCGTGGCTGCGGCGCTATTGTCCTTTATTTTCTCAAATGTGCGCGCAGGAAAGCCTTGGTTAGAAATGGTTCGTTACAAACCAAACCCACGGCTTGGTTAGTCCTCGCGGCGCTGTCGTCCTCGATCGCTACTCCCGAGATCTATGAGATCTCACAGCCTTCGGCCATTGACAAAGCCCCGCCTAGCGGCCTCTACGTTACAGGATGTACATACGTGCTGGAATGATAGGGATCGAGAGCATGAACAGACGATGAACAACTTGCACAGTCCATTGACGAAATGAAGCGCAGAGGCGAAGCTCGCGTGCAGGAGCAATGTGCCGCTGCACCAGGTCTTATTCTGGTCTGGATTATCTGGTGATCTTGACATGAATGTCTTCGTACGTACCTCTACGTCGAGTCAATAAGGCTTATGCAAAGTAAGAAAGAAAGAAAGAAAGAACGGGCGGTGCGTATCAGCAATTCAACCGGTTGAATTTCGGGCGTGCTCGAATGATGACGAAATGATCGATGGGGGTTTCTTGCGTTGAAAGAACGCGATCGCTGGGGGGCAGATTAATTAATAAACTAAACCGACCTTCGTGTCTTCGTATCACAGAAGCAAATCTGCCTTGCACACCGTATAGTTTTGACCGCTCTCTCCTCGTCATTTAAAAATGATTAAGACATAGTTCGGACAGAGAAGTTTGGATCCATGCCCAGCGGCGGATACAGAAATCGACTAAAAGGGGCTGATACGAGAAGTTTGAACTCACCCGGTGTATCCACGATTGCCCTGTGAAATCAAACCACTTGAATAATTTAGATTTGTAGCCACATCGAGCCACACATAAATCGTAATTAACTTACTGCATTGTCATCTTTTAAATTCATAAATAAATTGTTGCCTCAGGACTCAATCCAACGTGTTACTGCATCTCCTTCCAATTTACATTGGCCAATCATGTAAATTTACCCCAAGAATCAGTGAGGGAAGTGCTCTTGCAGCAGGGGGAGTAGAGCTTGGTAGGAAGGAAAGCACTGTTACAAGGACTGGACTGACACTAAGAGACAATGCAGTGGAGAGTTACTATACTAGTTCTAGGGTAATACGGTGTAAAAAAAAGTTTCAGGGTACTACCTACTAACGCATGGGACATGACATTGTGTGGTAAGCAGACGACTACTCGACTAGGATGGATGGTGACTTAGGAACTGCTACACGCTAAGAGAACAATGCTGCTAATTACTGAACTGGTATTAAGCAGTGAGCAGTGAGCTATATGGTGTTCCAGAGCTAAGACCGGGGCTGCAGCCCCCCAGCCCCAGCCCCGGTCCTGCCTCCGCCCTTGTCCATGCCTGATCCGAGCAGCACGTATCGGGCAGAGGCACTGAGGCAGGCATGAGGCGTGAGTTGCCGCCGTTGCGCGCGCGGTCATCCGAGAGCCGGACGGGCGGACCGCGGACGCTGACCGGCGACCGCGCACCGCCACCGCACCAGCGCCCTTCCAGGAAACACCCGCCCTCCCGTCCCCACCATGCCCACCCACCTGCAGCGTGGCCATGTCCGGTCGCGCTCGACCTTTTCCTCGCCATGGTCGGCCGCGCAGACTTCCTGCACGACGCAGATGCCGACAGACTGCACGGTGACTGTGGCCGTGAGCAGCTGAGCGCGCCTCCACCCATCCGCATATGTGTTACCTATAATATATACTAGCAGAGTATCTGTACGTTGCAACGGTAAACAAAATTTGTTTCTAGTGAAATCCTTTACACGCTAGTTTCATCCAAAACTCCTAACGAAAGGCAATAAAAAAGCATCGTATTTCGCAAAACAATGGTGAACAAAATTTGTATTCTGGTAAAACCCTTTACACACCTTTCTACTGATCTCTGCTCACACAGACTATGTTCTTTAGGAAATCCATTTATGCAAGAATTAACATAATATGTTAAGTTACAATGAACACATTAATATGGCATAAAACAATGATATGAAATAGAAATTCAGACTATTTATTTATTTAAGCAGAAGAAACACCGGTAAAACATCAGTGATTATGTGTGTATATGCAAAAAGAAAAAAGAAAATAGTCCAGCCTGCTAAGATTCAAAGGCTTATTACAACAAACGCATTCACCAGTGTACCAATTGCTAGAAAAGTTTCTCAAAAAAAAAAAAACAACTGCTAGACATGTCGAGTAGTCTGCTAGACATGCCGATCTCATCAATCAATAGTGTACGATCAGGGAGCAAGTGGTCAATGGACACAAGCCTAAGCCGCTAAGCGGAGCCAGAGCAGGCGCCTTCAACATCCAACCTCAGCTCCTCGTTGATTACGGTGACACCGTCATACAAACTGAATCATCGTTCATGAGGTTTCATCGCATCTCGGCGCTCGGCTGCTCTACGTGTACCTCTGCGGGACGGTTCACTGCACTCTGTCTTTTACGATGGAGTTTCTCCACCCTGCAGGGGTCACGCAGGTACGGCACCACCGTTGGATCAGGTCAGACACCTATTCAGAGGTGAGATGGTTGTGGACACCCAAGGACTCCTGATAGGCTTCGGCTAGAGTTTCAGCTTATGCTACAGATTCTTCTGAGGAGATCCTTGGTACCCAAGGCAGGCTTTCGAGAGGGGTTCATAGCTCTACAACAGGCAGTCATGACTTGTCTCACTACTTTTACGGATTTTGACATAGTGGACATTATCTTGGTAGAGATGGAGGATGTGATTGTGGATGGGATGCCGACTAGGCGGCAGATGCCGTATGCTCATTGGATCACCCACATGTTGTATCAGATCGGTGAGAAGGACACTGCCTTTCGCACCTTGTACTGTGCCACTTAGACTTGCTTCCTTGACTACAGGCCAGCCATGAGAGATGATCAAAGGAGAGGTGGCGGGGCAGCCAGAGCGATTTGTGAGCACATACCTGCTGAGCAGAGAGCTGAGATAGAGGCAGAGGACGAGGAGCTTGAGGCAGCCGAGGGAGGCTTTCTCTCTTACTAGTATGCCTCCACTACGCCGGACTCCGATTATGATGAGGAGGAGGAGCAGACTCAGTTTCTTTCCTCCAGCAGCTCACGATGCCGATGACTGAGGATCTAGAGCACCACGTCCACCTTCACCTCCTTCGGCTCCACAGGTGTCTCACGCTCAGGTTACGCAGCCAGATGCGCTACAAGCCATACTCCAGGCACTGGTACAGCAGCAGGCAGAGCAGGCTCGTGCACAGCAGCAGCAGACTCAGCAGCTCCTGGCTTTGCAGCAGGCTTAGCTAGAATTTCAGCAAGAGGCTCGCGATAGGGCAGACAGAGCTGAGGCACGTCAGACACTGATTCTTGAGGAGATACGCACGGCGATGACTTCTCAGAGGTAGGAGTACACTCAGCAGATTGCTGATTTGAGGTCTGAGCTTCAGGGACAGCTCAGTCTGCCACAGCACACATCACCCTTTCAGTCTCTACCGGGACCTCGTTTGCTCACTCCCACTCCAGCACCAGGTGGTAATACCTCTCAAGGGACCTTCCCTCTTTCACCCCTACTCCGGATGGACCTACGACTTTGTGAAGTTTAAACCAAACTTATATAAAAAATATAAATATCTATAGTGCCAAATGACTATTGTTAGATTTATTGTCACATATATTTTCACAAGGTACCTATTTAGTGTCATGAACGTTGATAGTTTTCTCTATAAATTTGGCCAACATTTAGAAAGTTTGACTTAGGCCAAAATAGAATGACCTATTTTCTAGGACGGAGGAAGTATGAAAGATATGTTATAGTCACTCCCATTAGGTTTTGATAGACATAGGTCGACTACACAAAATTACTCTTCGACCAGCAATTAGTCCAACACCATATGAATTGTATGATACAAATAGATACACTTGACTTTGTATTAATTGTTAAAGGAACATTGCGGAGGAACTTCAATGTAACGGTTGGGGGAATAGGCCCAACGACATCTCTGACATCATCCATGATGCTAAGGTAACCCTCTACATCTCTGACATCATCCATGATGCATTGTGCCCCTGCAACCATACTATTACTAATGGACGACACTCCAAAGGAAACACCAATGAAAAGATATGCTAGTAAAAAAGGATAAAACATAGAAATTCTCATAAAAATCAGAAACATTTGATCATGTACATGATAACAATAGTAGTTATTAGGTCTATTGTATTTTCAAATAGAATCACCATTCTATTTTCAAAGATAAATTAAAGTAACCCTCTAAATTTTCTTGAATACTATACACCACAACATTCTAAAAGGAGAATTAATGTACCCTCTAAATTCATATATATATAGGCTATACACTCATCATGACATTATAAAATAAGAATAAAAATATTTGTCTAAATTTGTATATGGTTTACACACCACGCCATTATATAAAATTATTAAAGTTACACTATAAGATTTCATATAAATTACCTACAACAATATTATAAAAGATAAATGTTAACTATAGCCCATTATAGATCGATAAAGATAAAAAAATGTATAGAGTATTATGTTGAGATAGAGAAATTATGAATTTTAAACTAATTTTGCTGTCTCAAATTTATTATATATGAATTTCTAACGTCTATATTTGCTAACAATACCAGCCTTTGCATAGCATGTGCAGGAACTTAACTAGCACTAGTAATACGGATTTCCTGTATGCGGCAAGAAGAGAAATGATGGGCAGGTTTTTTTTTTTTTCCAGCACAATGCCTAAATGTCAGCTCACGTAGCATTCAGCGTGGCCAGGCAAGCCCATTCCAATCATAAGGCAATAAGCACGGAGCACCAACAAGTTGCATGCGAGGGAGAGAGAAAAAGACGCCAAAGACAAAGAAACGAGCGTACGCACTCAGAATTCATATGCGCAATGCGTGTCGTCGCTCAAGTCAATGGAGAATTCCACTGCCGGCCCACTTCTGCTGCTGCGCGCGGCCAGCTGTACAAGTTTGAAAGGAACGTCGACCAGGAGGCAAAGCTAAGATACATAAGCGATGAATAATTTAAGTACGATAATCTGCCGTGCCCGGCCGATCGACGGCTTATTAGTCGCAGGGTTTCAACGTATCACTTTGACGGGCCGCTTCAGCCTTCAGCTGTGGCGTCACACGTGACGCTCGCTCGCACGCGCGGCATGCATGGCGGTCCGATGCATGGCGCCCGTCCGGCGTTCAAAGCAGCTTGAGCTGTGTGAGGGATTCACTTGCGAACTATAGCGCGCGGAGGAAAAAGACGGGCTGCTGGTTTCCGCTTTCCGGGAGTCGAAGATGCCAATGATTATTCCGTTTCTCTTCTTGATCGAGTTGAGAATATGTCGGTTTCGAGCACGGGATTCAAATCGCGCGCGCGCCCTCGCGGTCGCGGCTGCTAGGGTCGTTTTCGGACTTGGGGAGCGCATCAGTTTTGACGGAAGCGGCGGCTTCGCCGTCGCTGCGGCGCTGTCGTCCTCGATCGCTACTCCCGAGATGTATGAGCTCTCGCGGCCTTCGGCCATTGACAAAGCCCGCAACTAGCGTCCTCTACGAGCCTTGCTACAGGAACAGGGCGTACGTGGTGGAATGACTGGGAACGAAAGCATGAACAGACGATGAACAACTTGCGCAATCCATTGACGAAATGAAGTGCGTAGGCGAAACTCGCGTGCAGGAGTAATGTAAGCAGCAGCAGCAGCAGCAGGTCTTATATATTCTGTGACTCTGAATGAATCTCTGATAGCCGAGATAGAGCTGGGTCTTGAGATGAATCTCTCGCACGTTACGTCGCGTCAATGTACTACTCCGTAGTGCGTTGAAATGATGGGGGATTTCTTGCGTTGAAAGAGCGCGATCGCTGCGGAATCAACAACCGAGACCTTCGTGTCTTCGTATCACATCAGCAAATCTGCCTTGCACACCGCATACTAGCTTTGACCGCCCTCTCCCGGCCCTGCTCATCATTTAAAAATGAAGACATCTTCCGAGCCGTGAATTCTGGATCCACGCCTGATGTGAGCAGCACGCATCGGATCGGACAGAGGCAGGCAGCAGGAAGCGTGAGTTGCCGGCGCCGCGCACGCGCGCGCGGTCATCGCCGAGAGCCGGACGGCGGACGCTGACCGGCGATCGCGCACCGGCGTCCTTCCAGGAAACACCCGCCCTCCCGTCCCCATCGTGCCGCCCACTTGCAGCGTGGCCGTGGCCGTTCGCGCTCGACCTTCTGCTTGGCGCCGTGCTCGCCGGGCAACCTTCCTGGACGACGCAGAGGCAGACTGCACGGTGCACGCCGTGACCGTGGCCGTGAGCAGCTAGGCGCCTCCAACACCCACACGCATCTGTGTTAGATATAATATGGGCTTGGCCATATTTTATTCAAATCATATAAATACTAGGTCCATATTGAATGTCGTGTCTGGTCGGTCGAGTCCCAACCAGGGTTCTGCGTGGACCCTCCATGTATTCTTCCGAGGCTTTTCATCACTTCGGCCAATATTTTTGCTGTAATCCTTGTATAAGGCATGATTTGTCAGCTTGGTGTGCTGCTTCGATGATGCTTGCAATGAAATGAGAATGGTTTGAAACGATATCGATTTGGATGTAATCGGAATAGTTAGTGTTGCAGCTGGACAACCATTTTGGCCGTTGTTGCCTGTTGCTGTGCGGTTGTGCCTCTGTCTCTCAGATTTTACTGCAGCTGTTTATTTTTCGTGCTATACTGTAGCTGGTGATGCTGCAACAGTGGCGGAAATTGCTGCCTTGGGCTGTTCCGATCAGGCCCATATGTGTTCAGTGTTCTTTTTGGGCCGTGCTAGCCTTGGCCCAAGTAGATGGCCCTGCCTTTGATAATCAACTTTTAGGATGCTCTCTGAATTGTTGCTGCATTTATCACAATTGAGGTAAATAAATTCTTGTGCGTCACTTGAATGTATTATGGGATTTATGATTCATTTGTTTGGGAGAATCATATCGGACAAAGTAGTGAAGGTTCTTCATCCGCCGTCATGCAGGGCATCTGGTTGTGGACCGGAGGCGTCACCAATGAATTTACTCGGTTCTCTATAGACTCGTTCACAGATTCAGCAATCCATACGTACACATATGCAGACAGTACATGCGGCTTTTGGTGGGAGCTTGCGGCGGCCCATGAGAAAGTTGCGGCGGCATGTGGGCTGCCGTATACGCCTAGCCCCGCAACTAACATGTGTTTGGTTTATGGGACTAAGAGGGATATGATGGGATAATCCTAGTTTGTAGGTGTTTGGTTGGAAGACATGGAGGATAGGATCATCCCTAGAGGGGAATATTCCCTGCAAATCTGGATGTCCCTATCCCTCCAAAACGAGCGGGCGGGGACGTCCCTCTTTTTCGCGCGTGCCTGGGCGAGCGGTGTCCAATGGGTCGCAAGAGGCAAGCGACGAGCGGTAGACGCGCGGGGGTGAGCAACGGTCGGCGATGAGCGGGGGCGGTTAGGCGGCGACGCGCGGGGGTGAGCAAGCGATTGCTGGCAGGTGCGAGCTACGCCCGGGGTCGGCGAGCGACGACCGGCGGGGGCCCGCGACATGCGAAGGTAGGCTGTGGCCGGCGGCGGCACGCGGGGGCGAGCATGCTTGTGGAGGCGGGCGGTGACGGGCGATGTAGGCGGGGGTGAGTTGCGCCAGGCATCCGGCGGCAGCACGCGGAGCGAGGGCAAACGACAATGAAGTGGGAGGAAGGCTCGACGGAGCGTGAGGCGACCGGTGGAGCGTGGGGTGACTGACGGGCGACGGAGTAGGGTTGGAGCGAGGTGTTGCAATCGCGTGGAGCGGAGGGGGTGACGGTTGGAGGAGAAAGAAGATAACAGAGCCTAACGGCTTGGCCCCACATGTCAGGTTGTTCATCCCACTGACGTGTCTCTGACCAAACAAAAAACATGGATAATTCCATCCCACTCAACCAAACACACGACAGAATCATCCCATCCCTAAAAGCGGAAATAGAACCAGCCCATCCATATATTTCCACAAACCAAACATACGCTAAGCTCGCGGCTCATGTGGTGGTGGCGCGGCGCTGCTCAAGATTTTGTCGATCGTCCGCGATAGCCGTCACAACGATCACTCGTCGAAAGGCGTCGGGGGTGACCGGGTGAGTCGCTCGCCCATGCTCACTTTCCCTGATCCAGTCGGCGCTCAGAGGCTGTACGCGAAAGATGTGGGTGCGGTGGTGACCAGAGACGCGTGCGTCCGAGCTGGAAGAAGCGCCGCGCCTAATTTGGGTATCTTCGCGGACGGCGTACGTGGCCGGTCGCGCAGAGAGCGATCGAACCGTCGTCGCCTGAGGTGCCGGCAGGCACCAAACTTCCAATGATCTGCCCTGTTCTTGTCTTCATGCAATCTTGTGTGATCAACTAGCAGGTACTCCAGCTAGCATTACCATCCCTGATATTTCAATCGCAGCGGCAATCTAGTAACCGGCAAGTGTAGTCTCCACCACGGCAATGGTGAGCTAGGCAAATGGTCCATCCCCCTGCTCCCCACACCACACGCCTGCCACGGGCACTCTCGCTACCACTGGAAGAGCTTTGTCGGGACGCTTTTGCTCGCTCGTGTACCGCAGTGCACCACGCGTTTGTTGGTCCGCCGGAGCTGGGCATGCTAGCCGACACGTTCACCCAAGTTTGGACGGACCCGTCCACTGTAGGGTTCGTACAGGCCACACGTCCGTGCGAACCGTATCGTCGATCGTCGTACGTGCCCCTTGGAGGTGCACACGCGATGTGGCGATGTGACAGTCCGCAACGGCACAGCTCGCTCCGTCGCCAGTCGCCAAGCAGTTGGAGAGAGTAGTTTCGCTCGCACACTCCTCCGCGCTCGGGCCAGCTACGATTGCGTACGAGCGCCGAGCGGCCGGTAGTCATGAGGCTGGAGCGCTTCCCCGTCCTGTTTTGGTTCCACTCTTCCACGTCATGCGCCCATGCTAGCCTGCTTGGACAGCGGCCGGCTAGTGCTGGTCCACCTGGCCAGTGGCCACTACACAAACATACGGACGGTGACGCTGACGCTAAGCACCATGATCGATTCAATCGTGTCGAGGATAATACTAATATAAGCTGATAAGGAACTGAGCAAAGGCGATTAGGCGAGCGAGCGAGGCACTCGAATACTCGATCGACCTACTACCGGAAAAGGGGCCGAACAGAAAGCGAGGTGGCACCGCGCGTACACATCCAGGTCGCCAGGCTCGTCCGGCGCGCACTCGAGCGCTGCTCATATTCGATTGCCGGCCGCAATGCAAGACGTCGCCGGCGGGTCTTCTTCCTCCGTTTGCGCGCTTTGCTGTCACAAGTTTACAGTAGCTGCACGCTCTCTTAGCAACAACCCTATGTATCCGGCCGTGGCCTTTGTGCTATACAGCCGACTGACTGACTAGCACGCAGATGCAGTACTGCAGTAGACGTTCGTAGAGCATGCAACAGGCTGATGACAAAGTTCGTGCCGGCCTGTCGTCCAGCGCTGACAACAGTAGCATGGGGACAGGTAGCAATATATATGGATAAGGTGATGAGTGTGTTCTGAAGGCAACCGCCCATTAAATCCAATAGTTAATCACATTGATCGCACTAGCTCTCCCTTCGTCGTGAAGGCCAGGTTCACACTGATCCAGAGCTGCCGCGAGTTGTTCTTGCGTTTGTTGCATTATTGACGAAGGCGGTCGATGATACCGATGCCCCCCACACAAACGCCGGCCGATTGACAATGGTATAGTGTGTTATCTCTCAACGCCTGACGCGCCAAGCAGAGTGTTAGCTGTTGCTAGTACTTCTTGCTAGGGAATGCAACGTTTGTGAAATTGTTGGCTCCGAGAAAGGGATCGCTAATCCACCAGGGCTAGCTACTAAGTACGTACTAACAGTAGGTTAGGAGTACGTATTGGTGTTGCAAATTATTGGCTCTGGTTCGCGAAACGCGCCATTGGAGAAGCCCTCACCTGCTGGCGTTATCGGCTACAAGTGCACTATTGACGACGTACGGTGGAGTTGGATTATGCCAGTGGAGTGCACCACCTGTTCCCGTCTAGATTGCAGATGCTGCAGCACGCAACGCAAAGCCGGCATGGTTGGTTGGAAGCGGGGGTAGGAGCCGATCGCACATGCACGCCGCGTGTGCTATGGACGGCGCATAATAAGGCGAGGGGCCTATCAGCACGAGCCAACTGCTTATACGTACTACCGCCCGCCGAGTCAAACGGCACGGCGACGCGGACGATCGAGGCGGCGTCGTGGGTGGGCAGCGGGAACCGAAGCGTACCACGTGACGTCGCCGTTTTCGCGTGCCCGGCTGCCCGCTCGATCGACCCACGGCACGGCAGGATATGCCGCGCCCCCGGGGAGTGGGGAAGGCTTTGCTTGGGTAGCTGTTTGTACGCGAAACGTGACGGGTCGCCCCATCTGCACGACGCGCTCCCCGTGGGGGCGGTGGAGCCGCCGGCGACGAACGGGGAAAAGGGGAGGAAATTGCTTGTCATGCCGATTGCCGATGGGAGCTTTCTTTCCATCGGTCTGTCATCGGGGCAAAAAAGGAAAAAAAAGAGGAGGAACTGGGCACTTGGGAGTCTCGGAGGGGGACGCAGGAGGGTACGAAAAGGTCGTTGCATGCGGAATTGACAGCGGCGTGCGTGACCGCTCGGAAACACGGAGCCGCTCCTGTAATCCGAAGCAGCAGGATCATGGAGTACGGTTTGTGTGGGGACTGGATGATCATATAGTAAACAAAGCAAAATAACAGAACGACGTGCTGGACGCGGGCGGTGCTACGTAAAAGAGCACACAGCTCATCCTCTGGCTCCGAGTGTTGTGCTTGTCCGGTTCTCCAAACATTTCTCGTTCCACGGTGTCAGGACTCACGGCCCCAACAGAACATCGCTCCGGCTCCAAAGTGGAGCGGTGGAAGCTAGTACACGATTGGTCGGAATTTGTTTTCGCGCTACCTCCAATCCTCCAAGTATCATAAACCCGGCCATGAACGAAGAACAAAGAGGGGAGCACAAAGGCCGCCCGGATTTTATTCCAGTAGTAGCAATTACTAGGAGTAGTATTCAGCTCCATTTGGACGGGACGGCCAGTTGTAGTATAACAACCAACCGCGACCACTTTTCCAAAAAAATAAAATAAAATTGAAGCCGTCGGGACGGTGCTCTCTGCTAGGTTAAAGAGCTCCATCTGCTCTATGCTACAGCCTCCGACTACACCTCGACGATGCTTTGTACTCTGCAGCCGGCAGCAGCTACTGTGCACCACTACAAACTCTCGTTCTCGTTCTCGTTCTCGCTGCATGTCTCCGAGTCGAGTCTGCCCGTACGTACAAAACCGTATACCCAACGTCGGTATCCGTCGCCGTGATCTCTGCGGCGACGCACGCCCGACCGCCGTGGTCCGCCGGCCGTATCGCTTCAGGCTGGCTGCCCCAGTGCGCGTGCGCCGCCTGCGCTCACGATCCACGGGTGAGCTGCATTGTTACCAACGGAAGATTCGTTAGATGATCGTCTAGGTAGGAGAAGCAGGCGGAACGAAATCAACCAAGGGACCGGATCGATATTGTAGAGGATACAGGATAGGCACGGGAGCACTCACCGAGGACTTGCTCGGCGGTGAACCTCCTCCACTCGTCTCGGCAGATCATGCGCCTCATCAGGTCCTTGGCGGCGGGCGACACGCCGGCGAACACCTTGGGCGGGAACCGCACGCTGCCGCGCAGCACGGCCGCCAGCACCTCCGCCCCGCCCTCGCCGCTGAAGGGCAGCGCGCCGCCGGACAGCAGCGCGTACATCACCACCCCGGCGCTCCACACGTCCGCCTTCGCGCCGTACTCGCCGCCGGCCACCACCTCGGGCGCCACGTAGTGGGGCGTGCCCACCAGCCCCTCCGCGCGCCCCAGCCCGCCCGCGCCCACCCACGCCGCCGACCCGAAGTCCGCCAGGCGGACGCGCGGGGCCGAATCCGCCTCCGCCTCCGCCTCCGCCTCGTCCTCCTCGCTGTCGGGTGCGGCGTCGACGAGGATGTTGTCGGGCTTCACGTCGCGGTGCGCGACCCCGCGGCGGTGGCAGAGCGCCAGCGCCTGCGCGACCTGCGCCACGATGGCCGCCGCCTGGGGCTCCGGCACGGGCGCGCCGCCGCGGAGGCCCAGCCAGTCCAGCAGGTCCGGCCCCGGGCACAGCTCCATCACCGTGTGCGTCCACGCCTCGTCCTCGTACACCGCGTGCACCTGCACCACCCCGGGGTTCCCCGCGCCCGCCAGCCGCGCCAGCTTCGGCTCCAGCTGCGCGAGCTCGCGGTCCAGGTCGTCCGACAGCTGCGAGCGGTCCACCGACTTCACGGCGAACGACTCGCCGGTGGCGCGGGACGTGCAGCGGCGGACCACCCCGAAGCGGCCGCGACCGATCTCCTCGCCGATCTCGTAGTCCCTCTTCAGCTCCGCACTCATTGTCATAGCTCAAGAGGGTTTGTCTCTGGTTTCTGGCCTTCTGGGGTGGGGAACGCACGGGGGAGGGTTTACCTCGATCGGTGGAGGACGCCTGCTCTATTTAAACACACCGGTAGCTACGGCCAGCAGGAATATTCGGATCCTGCCGGACCGGGACCGGGACCGAGACGGAACGCAACAGAGCTTCTCCCACTTGTTATCCCGATTATGCCCTCAACTGTTACCCCGATTGTGCCCTCGAGCTTTAATTAGAACCTCATTTCATTCTAAAAACAATAATGAATTTCCACAAAGTAGACATTAGGGGTAAATACCTGTTCATGATATGTAGGAGAAAATTTCGTCACGTGAATGACTATAGTAGGTTCCTTCCTGGCCCAATTGAAGACTTTCCTTCTGGTACGGTGTTGTATGACCTGGTCTAGAAAAAAGGAAAAATGTGAATTGGTCGAGAGAGAAGCATATGCGAAAGCAGGGTATGATCGGAATTATGCTCAAAGAGCTTTTGCTCTAGGGTGCGTGCTCTAGGCGGTAATTGGTAAAGCTTTGCTTGGTCCAAGGTGGTTCGGTTGAATTCCTTGTTCCACGATTATATTACAGAATTTGTTCTATGTTTCTTCTTAATTAAAAGAAAAATGTAAGACGTATGAAAGGAAAACAATATTGAGCACAAGAAAATAAATAAATAAATGAGCAAGGGTCCCGATCGTCAAATGTCATTTCTCAGTTGTTACTAGCAGCCGTTGATTTGATTGTGGGGCTGCTTTCACAAATGTGGAGGTTAATCGAGTGGTGATGCTCCAAGAGCACAATTCGAGGGACAAGCGGTGTTTTCCTGACGTGTAGGCACCACTACGTAGCGCCAATTATGCACCTGAGCCATAGGTTTGTTCAGATAAGAGTATGTGTGATGGGGTGTTTAGAGGAGGCTCTTAGCCCAAAAAATCGGTTTATTTTCACCATGTATTGGCACTTAGTGCCTAAAAGGTGTCTAAGGTGCTTAAGTCAGCACTAATGCTTAATGAATGCTAATAAAGTGGTTAAACCTATCTAAGCAGCTGCAAGCATTGTAAGAATTAGTTTCTATATCCATGCTTAGAATTGTGATGCTATAAACATCTATGTCTAAGCAACTTGCATTGCGTATGCCCTAACATAAAGTAATTGAGGTTTTCGAAATACATGGTACCGCCTGATTAAATAAAAGACGGTCCTGTATAATTACATTCGCATTCCAACAAAAGGCTCATCTCCACCTTTTTCATGCATTTCCGTTGCGCGAAGTACGGTTTGAAAACGATATTGCACTTACTGATTTACAGTATTTCTCATGAAATGTAAGCTGTTTTTTTTAATTACGAAAAAACGAGTAGGTTGCAAAGCCTTCTCTTAGTTCTGAGGATAAGCATGGTCTGAGGTCTACGCAGACTCGTATGGCTGGCAATAACCAGATTAAGTAGTTAAAGACATTGTTCTCTGCTAACAAAAAAAACTTGTGTTTTATCAGCCACCACTTGATCGTGTGATCTGTAG
The DNA here is from genome assembly GCA_030272315.1 of Paspalum vaginatum. Taxonomy (NCBI): domain Eukaryota; kingdom Viridiplantae; phylum Streptophyta; class Magnoliopsida; order Poales; family Poaceae; genus Paspalum; species Paspalum vaginatum. The sequence goes on from CM059015.1 coordinate 10,550,902, forward strand.
CCCTTCTCAAAACCAGGCGCAGTGCATGATGGATGCATGTGAGGATGTGTTCCTTTGAGTAGAAAAAAATCTGCGTTGGAATGCCATAAAGTGGTAAGTGGTAGAGCCACTTCCACACCGTTCGATTCATCCAACACAGGTTACTATTTTTTTTATGAGGATGGTAAAAGGTCTAGGAGATGCTTTGTTGCTTTTATGTTCTTTTCCAATGGTTTTTGGCTACATGGTTTTGCAAACCACAATGGTTTCAGAGGTTCCTCGACAATGACGTACTGGTAATAAATTAATGAGAGCGATAACTTTGGTTCTTTTGAAAATGGACAAATTATTGTGTGGAAGCTGGCACCTTGTTGGAAATTTCATATCTATAGAAGAAGCTTAATTTTATTTTGCTTTTCTTTGGCAGTGAGTAGCTGGCGGAAGTAGATGTTTTCTATATTTTCTTCACTTGATGATTCTATTATTCAATTATTGCAAACTATATTACACTCAGCTAGTAAGTACTTGATTTATATTACCAATGATACGTTATAATCACTCCATTAGATTTTGATGGACATAGGTAAACTACTCTTCTACCGGCAATTAGTCTAGCAACATATGAATTATATGATACAAAAATAGATACACTTGATTTTGTATTATTAAAAGAACATTGTGGAGGAATCTCTCAATCTAACTGCTGGGGAATAGGCCAAGCGGCATCGCTGATACCATCCATGATGCATGTGCCTTGCAACCATACAGTTGGGGAGCCAGCAGCCGAACAGAGAGGGGGGAATATCTTTCAGCATTATAGTTTTATTGTGTTGCGCGACACAGCCATACAACGCTAGCTTGGGAAGCATGGCAGCCGGTGAGAGCAAGAAGCCAACGAGCCAAGCAAGTCTGCCCTTAGCCAATGAAAGCGCACACGTGAGGTCTACGGCTTCTCCAATCAAAATTGTTGTATATAAAAACCCCTAAATTTGTTTGAATGCTACCCACCATGACATTCGGAAAGGCGTATTAAAGTACCCTCTAAATTTGAATATAGACTACCCACTATATGTCATTATAAAAGAAGAATAAAGCTAACCATCTAAATTTGTAGATAAATTACCGACTAGGCCATTATATAAAATGAATTAAAATCACACTCTCAAATTGCATATAAATTAGCTACGTGCCAGTTGTGAAAATAATTTAAAAACAACCCTATGTTTTTTCATAAATTACTTAGAATTCTATTATAAAAAATAAATATTAACTACAACCTATTGTAGACTGTAAAGAATGAAAGAAAGTATGTATATGGCCACCTTATTAGAGTATGACCATATAAGATAGAAGGAATATGAATTTTAACTAATTGTGGGGTCGCTCAAATCTATAGATAATTTTTTAAACGTCTAAGCCCGCCCGTAATACTAGCATTTGTAAAGCACAGGTAGTGACGTAACTAGGAGTAATGCACATTCCCTGTACGCAGCAAGAAGAGGAATGATGGGTAGAATATTTTCCATCACAATGCCTGAATGTCAGCTCACGTGCCATTCAGTGTGGCCGAGCAAGCCCAGCCCAGTCCCAGCACAGCAAGCACGGATCGGAGCACCAACAAGTTGCGTGTGTGAGTGAGGGGGAAAAACGCCAAAGAGGAGAAACGAGTGCGTACTCCTATGCGTAATGCGTTCCGCTGAATAGGGGTGGGCATCGTAAACCCGAAAACCGAAAACTGAACCGAACCGATATTTAAATAGACCGAATTGTCGGTTTATTGGGTTTCAAGGTTCGGGTTCGGTCCGAATGAGTTGCTTATTTCGGGGTACGGGTTCAGGTTCGGTTCCCAGTCTCTAAAACCCGAATAGACCGAATAACCTGAATGTAGTGAAACTATCAATTAGTCATTATTTTATTATGTGATTTGTGTGGACTTATGAGCTAATAATTATTATATCATCTTCATGTTAGTATGTTTATGTATATATGTTATTTTTCTGTAGTTATTTATTGATATACTAGTACTTGTATTTAACATATTTTGTTTTGATGACAAGTATCTATTTTATTTGGTCTATTCGCCCCCGAATAGACCGGACGGTCTATTCAGGTTCGGTTCTTAATATTTTTTTCAAAACTTCGGTCTTTATTTTTTGAAACCCGAAATTTCTAAAACCCGAATAGACCGAATGCCCACCCCTACCGCTGAAGTCAATGGAAAATTCCACCGCCCCCAACCTCTGATGCGCGCGGCGAGTTGGAGTACAAGTTTGAAATAAACGTGGACCAGGAGGAGATAAAGCTAGATAAGCGATGAATAATCTTAGCACATTATACGATAATATGCCGCGCCCGACGGCTTTGTTTCAACGTATCACTTGGACGGGCCGCTTCGGCTGTGGCGTCACACGTGACGCTCGCACGCGCGACCTGGCGGCCGGTCCCGCCCATGCAGGTGGTCCAGGGATGCAAGCGAGCGGATATGATTACGAGCTTAGCAATAAGCTATTTTTCTCATGTTTCGCAGGTATTTAGTTGCGTCGGTCAATGGTTGTGTTGTAAGCCCGAGAGTATTTCCACTTTCATCCTGAAGCTGACTCCTGCCGCGTGGGAAGGACGTGCAGCTCCGTTCGGCTCGGCTCAACGCCATTGGCGGCCGTTGGTGCTCGGCGTTCAAAGCTCGAGCCTCGAGCGCTGTAGAGAGTGGCTTGCGAATGGCGCACCGATGAAAAAGAAAAAAGGAATCAGACGAGGTGCTGGTTTCTGGGAGTCGAAGATGCCAATGATTATTCCATTTCTCTTGTTGACGATATGCCGGTTCGGAGCACGGGATTCAACTCACTCACGCACGCGCGCACGTATGCACACGCTCGTGGTCGCGGCTGCTATCCTTTCCGGACTTGGGGCGCAGTCTTGATGGAAGCGCCATCGTCGTGTTCCTCTTGTCGTCATGGCTGCGGACCTGCGGTGCTGTCGTCCTCGCTACTCCCGAGATCTATGAACGCTCGCAGCCTTCGACCTTTGTCCCTGCTTTGACAAAGCCCTCTGAAAGCCTTGCTACAGCATGCAGGAAGTACGCGGTGGTGGAACGACAGGGATCGAAGCATGAACAGACGAGGAGCAACTCGCACAATGCTTTGACAAAGAGGCATGATGATACAGTGCTTGTCCGGAAGTGCAGAGGCGAAACTGGCGTGCAGGAGTAATGTGCCACTGCATGCAGCAGGTCTTATCCTGGTCTGGATTATTTGGTGATCCTCATAACCGAGATAGTACTGCGTCTCTTGAGATGAATGTCTTGAAGCGTACGTACGTACGTCCAGGTCGTGTCAATAAGGCTTATGCATTGTGTAATACTGAAAGAAAGAACGGCAGTGCGTACCAGTAATTCAACCCGTTGAATTTCAGGCACGCTCTCGAACAATGGCCAAATGATGGGAGTTTCTTGCGTTGAAATTAACAACGCGAGCTAAACCGACCTTCGTATCACATAAGCAAATCTGTCTTGCAGACCGTATAGCTTTGACTGCTCTCTCCCTCCTCGTCATTTAAAAATGAAGATATGTTCCCATCGAGAACTTTAGACCCACGCTTGAGCACAGGGATGGAAGCGCGTACTTGTTCCCGCTTGCATCTTTTTTGAAAAAGAAGTTTTATTCATCTTAGCAGATTAAATCAAGACGATAAAAAACACTAAGAAAACCTCCTGGTCTCTACACAACTAAGACGTACACAACCAAGTGAGAAGAAAAACATGACAAGCCAACGTATCATTGTCAACTACAACACACAATTTAATCTTCGGTTCCGTCCACCAACGAAACAACGCAAGCTGCGACGAGTCTCTCCAAGTGCAACACCTCCAAAAAGGGTACGGCTTGACTTCACACCGCCCCTGCGATGATTCAACGAATAAAAGCTAGGCCAAAGGTTTTTTTTTTCTAAAAAAAGAGCAAAATCCTCGTACTTGAAACAATGATCAAACAATCGCTTCTGCCGCTTGCATCCCTGCTTGAGCAGCACGCATCGAACAGAGGCGTGCAGGAAGCACGAATTGCGCCGCCCGCCCGCGCGGTCATCCGAGCGGCATGGCGGACGCTGAATTGTGACCGCACCGGCGCCCTTCCAGCCTCCAGGAAACACCCGCCCTCCCGTCCCTATCGTCATGCGGCCCACTTGCGGCGTGGGCGGCGTGGCCGTGGCCGTCCGTGCTCGACCATATTTGCTTGGGGCCGAGGTCGCCGCGCAGCCTTCCTGGACGACGCAGGGGCACACTGCACGCCGTGCCGTGAGCGGCTGAGCGCCTCCATCCACATGTGTGCACTGTGTGCTCGATGCCGCCTGCCGCTGCCGCGTCGGGAAATTGGGGTTGCACCTTGCACGAGCCCGCGCTGGCTCGGCGCTAGCTCCGTTCGAACCGTTCCATTATCGGCGGTTTCCACACTTGTACGATGATGTCTCGAGTTAGGGATGCCGTTGGCCAGAAATTTGGCTATCCTCACCCAAACCCAGGATTTATCCATACCCATTGTGATTATTAATCCACCCAATGTACCTAACGGGCGAGCTCACGGGAGACAATCTATCAGTGGCAATGGCGGCGCCCGCCTGCGTGCTCGCTCGTGACGACCTCAGCGTCCGGCTGCGAGCCGGCTCGGCAGCGGTGCGGCCCTGACACCCGCTCGTGGCGGCGGCCTCGGCGCCCGCCTGCGCTCGAGCACGGACGCGGTGTGCGCCAGCAACGGCATCGCTAAGAAGCTGCATAACACACGGGCCAATCACCGCCTCCTCGACTTCAAAACAGTAGGGGCTTACAAAACTTACATCCACCGTATCATTACTCAGCTCCGTCTCTGTGGTTAGCTTGTTACGGATATTGACATGACTGAGAAGACACTTGAGATTTTCCACCCCTCCAATATGGCGCTCCATCAATATAGGGTAGAGCCTACGAAACCTAGATAGGGTAGGATTTCTCAACAAAATGAACGAAGGATTTCCTATTCCCAGTCCCCGTAACAGCGTATTTTGGGCTACAATCGTGCCGAGCCCACGAAAATTTGGGACATGCTTGGTGGACCATCGCAAGGATCCAACAGAAACAGGGGAGAAATAGGGGTCCAGCAGTGAATGCAAAGGCGCGCCAGACAGACATATTTTGGCTGTCAAGACAGACCGCAAGTTATCTTTAAATACACAGAGGTTACGTTATCTTCCACTATGTAAAGCTTCGAATCAAGCAGCCGAGATACTTTCAGTATACACTTTACATGTTTTGATTTTTGAATAACATCGAAGTCTGAAGGTATGCAGTTGAAGGTGTTAGTTCAAGATGGCTCTTTACCTGATAGAAACCCAAAAAGTTTGCAAAATCACTAGAATTTCTTTTCCACCAATTGTCTCCCAAAAGGATAGGCATCAGGGTTCAGGTTCCATGAATGTGCTTATTAATACTGACTCTTGATATTAGCTAAGTTAATATTCACAACTTAAACATTTACCTGAACAAGCTCATGATACCCCAAGGGTGAGGATCCAGACATTATTTATTCTGTTGGCATTCTGTCTGGTTACAGTACTAATGTCTAACAAAATCATTGTTCGGGTGATAATTTGGTCTTGTGAATATAAATATATTTGATTCTCAGATGAAACGAAGTAAATTAATGCCCAATATAATATTAGCTCAAAAACTGACAATAAAGTAAGTTTTAAAAAGTTACTGAAACTTCTTCTGCATGATGTACTGGAACTTAAAACGAAAAAAGGAAAAATATCACAGAATTTGATAAATACATGTAACAGTAGAAGCTAACAAGGATAAAAAAAAAAAGGCAATTTGTGAAATTAAGCATACAGGATCCAATGACAAAATTACCATTCAAGTGGGTTTGATTGATCTAATCCTAGATCTGAATATGCAACGGGAACTAGGTCCAGTAACTAATGGGAACATCCTCTCTTTCTCTCCCCCCCCCCCTTTTGGTCAGTAATCAAGCGTCAGCATACACTTCTAGCTCGCTAGTTCTTTTTTTCTCCTTTCCATTCCCTCTATTTGCAATCACTCAATGCAGTTCGAGTGCAGCTTGGACAAATAGGCATGTATTGACATATCAACCGACATTTCTACTTCAAAACTTCTGTTTTGGCTTCTTCGCTCGTCGATCTCATGTTGCTCCTCCACAGTCAGTCCAATCGGTGCAAAGTGGCAATGCCCTTATGAGTGCAATGTAGTTCCAAATCTTTATCCGTTCAAGGGAGTACATTCAATCATTCGGCATAACTGATGTCATTTCCAACCACCGCATTGCCAGTGCCCTTGGGGACCTTGCGGCATTTGAGGAGCCTGCGCACAGTGGCCATGTCATCCCATCTATTAGCAGCGCCATATAAGTTTGACAGGAGGACGTAACGGCTGCCATGCCGAGGCTCCAGTTCAATAAGCTTTTTGGCAACCTCCTCACCAAGCTCCACCTCTCCATGCATCTTGCAGGCACTAGCTAGTGCGCCCCATAAGGCTGGGTGCGGTTCCACAGGCATGCTCCTGACGAAATATACTGCCTCCCTGACACGACCAGACCGGCCAAGCAAATCAACCATAAGACCATAATGTTCTGAGACTGGTTGTATCCCAAAGTCCTCAATCATACTGTCAAACAATGAGCGGCCCTCATTGACGAGACCTGAGTGGCTGCAAGCGCTCAGCAATGCGATAAAAGTTATGTCATTTGGTTCAACACCAGCCATCTGCATCTTCCACAAGAGCGACAATGCCTGCCTCTCGCCACCGTTCATTGCAAGCCCAGCTATCATTGAGTTCCAGGTGTATACATTTCTAGCAGGCATTGCAGCGAACACCCTGACAGCATTGTGGATACTCCCACATTTCCCATACATGTCAATGATTGCGGTAGCGAGGACGATGCTCATGGCCCCATGCAGCTGCTGCTCGGCATACGCGTGCACCCACGCGCCAAACTCCACTGACCGCAGCTGCGCACACGCTGAGACGGTGCTCACAAGAGCGGCCTCGTTCGGCACGGCACCGCTGCTGACCATATCACCGAAGACCCTCAGAGCCTCCTCGCAGTGCCCGCACTGCACGAGCCCAGTGACCATAGAGCTCCAAGTGGCGGTGTTCCTGTAGGGCATTGCGTCGAACAGCTTCCGCGCCTCCGACAGCATCCCAACTCGAGCGTACGCGCCCAGCATCGCGTTCCAAGAAACCACGTTCCTCTCGGGCATTGCCTCGAAGAACCACCTGGCCCGCTCCATACCGCTGGCGTTAGCGTGCCCGGTGATCATGGTGGTCCAGGTGACAACGTCGGCTACATCGCGGGAGATTTCAGCGAAGAGCCGATCGGCGGAGTCGACGTCGGAAGCGGTGAAGTAGGAGGAGACCGCGGCGTTGACAACATAGATGTCGCGGGAGTGGCCAAGCCTTACGGCGAGGGAGTGGAGGATGCAGGTGAGCTTGCGGCTGGGGACGCGGGTGCAGGAGTGGAGGGAGAAGGAGAGGGAAATGTGGTCAGGCAAAAGGCGGTGGAGGGGCAATAGGCGGAGAAGAAGCGCGCAGGCGGAGGGGAAGTGGGTAGCACGGATGAGGGAGTTGACGGAGGAGCGGGAGGAGAGGTGGCCGGAGGTCAGGAGGACGGCGTGTGCGGCGCGGAAGTTGGCTGGTCTGGCGGCGGCGGCGGCCACGGCGGCGAGCCAGGAGGAGGCCCGAACGTTAAGCATGCCGCTCCCCATGGCCCATGGAAGATTGTAGACTCACATATAGTTGGCCACCGGGATTTGGGCCGGAAGAAGATACCTGTTAATGGGCTCAGTTCAAAATTGATCTTTGATTACGCTTGGGCCTGTTTGGAAACAGAGGTTCTGGCCAGTGTGTAAAAGCTGATAAGCTGAGACCTCCAAAAAACGGTGCCGTTGAATAGCATAGTTTGTAATTGTTTAAACGTATCACGGTGTTATCTCACTCTATCGAAATCATGATATTTTTTAAACAGTTTGAATGTAACATTACAAACTATGGTATTTTAGCGAGAATAGACAAGAAACTAGCCAAAAGTTAGAGTGGAGTTTCAAAGACTCCAAAAAACAATGGCCTCTAGCGAGTCACGGTTTTCATAATAGAGTTTTCTAAAAAGCAACCAAATACCTTACAATATAAAATATTGTCTCATATATTGCATTAAAACCATAAAAAACACTTTGATTCCAAATAGAAACTGATCATTTTTTCTTCCATATTCTACTTTGAATTAAACCGTCCACTTCAATACATATCACATTCGAAGCCGGAGTAGACTAATACATCAACATATTCACCGCCTTCTTGTAGTATTTCACCTTGACTGCTTTAATAATTTGTCCACGCCGTAGCTTTGCTGCAATTACCACTTGTTTAATCATAACAAGTATATGATGGAGACCTAAGCTTATGTAAGCATGCACTATGGACTCGTCCGGCTCAAAGATCGTTAGTACGCAGGAAAAAGAAGCCGTGCACAACGAAACGATGGAGCCTTGTTGGCAGTTCGAATTTTTCTACTATCCAATTGCTAGCTAGTGGGGGTGTTGTCGATTTCCTAATTCTTTTCGAACGGGGAGCCTGCCTCCCATTTCTTTGCTGCAAGCTCCTCTCCTTTTTGACAGTAAGGTCATCCAAGATCCTAAATGTCGGAAAGCTAGGTAGATCTCGGCACTTACTTGCTTTTCACTTGGGAACGCAGAAAATCACGGCATGATACACTTGACTCCAATCCGATCCATGGAGGCAAATGACGATGAGATGACGATCAATTGACGAAAACAGATAGCACCACACGTTCCTACATGCATATGCGTGCATGCTTTGCTAATAAAAGGAAAATTTTAGTTAATTGAGGACAACAGATAGCTTCTACTACTAATCTACATGAACTAGCTGCCTATATATTATACTGATCGAGTCATCTCCAACAAAATCTAATTAGTTTTGCTAACACTTTGAGGTGTGAGCATAGTGTTTTAATTATGGGGCCTATCTTTTGACATTGGACCCGATAATCAACATCTGGCTATCAATACTGATTGATCTCGAATAAATTTAGTCAATTTCTCTAAAAATGTTTTAAAGGTATATGAACACTGGATTTTATATTTAGGCATGGCTTTTGATGTAGGGCCCACATGTCCCTATGCTAATTTTACTATTAATAGATCATATGGTTGGACTTTGGACTAAAAAGTATAGATGTACATTGGTCATTCTACACAGCGTTTTGATTGGACATTAGATTTTTTTTTTCTTCCTTAAATTTTAGTCGGACTTATCTGTACTACGTATGTATTTGGTCTCAATGCCATCAGTTAACAGCCCCACCCTATATACTTGTTCTCACAAGAGCCTCGTCCAGAACCTTGTCTTTATCCGAGCATTGCTAAGGTTAAGAATCTAAAAGAAGAAGCGCTTGATAGTGAGATTTATTAGCAAACCTATATATAGAAAAACATAGTGCGGCTCCAACTAGAGCTGATCAACCATTGAATATAGTGGCAAGTGTGAACCCACGTGCTCTTTGTAGCACATAATTGTCATTGCTTTTACTTGTGGTCGTAGTACCTTGGACCCAGCACCATGCCACACGTATGTACTCGTGTTCTATCTCTCCCTAGATTACGCTCTACGCGATTTGTTCCGGTTCGCAGCGGTCCATATATATGCAACGATTTGTTTACTCCAAGTTCAGTCCTCGCACGAGGCACTTGTGACTTGGTTCTTCTGTGATTATAAATTGAACCACTCCAGGCATGACTCGTGACCGCGCACGCTTATGAAAACAATAGTCCTAGTGTGTCCTACTAAACACTCAATATGGATTGCATAAGGAAAGATCGAGGCAGTTTCATGCACGATTAATCTGATGACACCGACGAGGCTGGTAATGAGTACTGTGTAGTGGTAGCACATATATATCGCGTATATTTCGCGTGGGCCTGTGTTTTGTCCCGACTATTACGTATACACACTTTTGTCGTTGTACACTTGTACCGCCACAAACACAAAGTATGTATATACAACTACGTGAGTTAATCTGTAGTTTAGTCATTACTTTTCGCAGCATTTTTTTTTCTTTTTGAAGGGCAACTAAATCAAATTGTCCACAGGACAAAGAACGGGGTCATAACCTATGGCCTCCGTTTTAAATAGTCAGCCAGCTGGCCTTTTTTCCTCAACTAACTGTGTCAACTTTTTAGTTAGCAAAGAGTGATCAAATGGGCCTATATATGCTATGGTTGTTGCTACATACATGACACTCCTTGCAGATGACAAAAGTAGTGGTTCGTCATATATTATCCTTTGGACTTTAGACCTTCTACGTTAATCAATGATGTGAGTTGTGACACACTAGAAAAAGAGAAATCTTATGCATTCTAACGAAAAAGAAAGAAAAAAAACATCTAACAACCGGTTTACAAGACCCATTCTTTATCATTGCAACATTAGACATTGGTTCTAATAATACACTTCTAATAAATCATCCACTTGTACCATTATAAAAACAACAAATAACGATCTCCTAAATTTGCATATGTACTCACCGTGTTATTATAAACATAATGTGTCGTCCAAGCCCTCCGACTATAAATATATAACCTTTTATTCAGAATAAACACTTTCCCAGCAACAAGTGTCTCGCCACCAACCTTCGGCACATCACCACCCCTATTCTTAAGGTTTTCTTCAAGTAAACGCCATGCTGCTCTAATGTGTTCTCTGGTACATCATGTTAGGGCAGTTTGGTCTTACGACTACCATGATAGACCTTGTACCGAAGCGTTTTTTATGGCAATGTCAGCTAGTTATCCCACGTATTATTGATCTACTATATGCGGAAACTCGAGAGATCGATATGCATCTAGCACCATGTCTTTGCATGTCCTAGATGCGTTTTCTGTTTTAGATGAACTTCTTTGGTGGTTTGTCAATCAGGAGTAGTTAATCGTCTAGATCATGGTCTTAGATAAGTTTACCATCTTCTTGTTACTTTTATTTTCTTTCTTTTTTTGACCTGCAAGAAGATACTCATCCACAAGATGAGCCAATCCCAACATTCCGGATATAATTTAACGTTTAACGACCATAGTGCTCATCGCACACATTCCTAGCTGGCATGTCTATGACCACCGCATTCCGAACCATCCCCCGAACCGCCGGGTAGGTCGAGCCGCATCATAGTAGAGACGACTGCAGCAGCAGCGCATCTCCTGGTTCATTGTGTGTTGGCCGTCGTAGGATCGCTGGCTGATTTTCCGCGACAACAACTATATACTAAAATATGAAAACCGACTAAAATTATACATCCATGATGCATGCTATCATGCACGCCACGTACACACGTGTGGACGTATGTGCAAGGAAATTGTAGCTTATGAATTCCTACTTACCACAGAGTCCTAACTTAATTTAAACTAATGAAGAACATGTGTGAAGACGTGACGCAAAGTGAAAACAATGATGAACAATGATGGAAACATATAGGGCTTGATCGGCTATCATTGTTGCCGATGTGCTACGGCAGCATAGTGTGGTCAGGCGCGGAGCTAGGGGCATTTTGTGCTGTCCCTGGACAGCAGTTACATCTGATAAACTCTATATACATTACTGTTTGGTAGTATTAATTTGTTGAGATGATACTATAATTATACTAAGGTGACATCAATAGTCATTTTGGCTGGATCCGCTACTAAGTGTGGACACTGAAGTGGAGGGTTAAGAATGGTAGCCTGATCAGGCTGTGATAGAGTAATTGATAAGTTATCACTAGCGGATACGGAGTACATTGTAATTATCTACAAGGTATTGTGTTACCAATGAATAAATGAGAGAGAAAGAGCGCTTCAAGTATTGATTGATCAGCCTTCATCTACAAACTTGTCCATGAACTTCCAGTACTGGCACCCCTTTCAAAATACTACTACTCGCGTGCGTGAAAATTGCTAGTCCATACAAAAGCATATATAGGTCAATACTCAATAGACCAGTAATCTAAGAAAGTGGCATAAATATATTGTGCATCTCTCTCCGAATGAACATATGTTTTATTTCAGATGCAGCATTATATATACACATTGTTTTGGGACTTTGGGATTGGGTCGCTAAATTCAAAAACTACCACAGAGGCGTCGTAGAAAGGGACCACCGCGGGTCCATTTCCATTTTCAACACCTGTAGTGTATCTACTCCGTAGTCTGAAGTCTGAACCTATGCGACGGCAGACATCAGTCGCCAATTAATGCACATTTGAAGTCTGCGCTGCACTGCGAGTCAGCAGGCGTTCCCGCTAAATACAACTATCAACTATTTGCAAATTAAAGCCAGAAGGCGTCGTACGTACAGTACCTAGCTAGCAGGCTTGACCCGGTGGGCCCGCGCACGAGGCCCGTTGACATTTTGACCGTTGAGCTGCATGCGTGGAGCACGTGTGCCTGTGGGCGTTCGGGCCGGTCATCCTGCTGTAGAACATGTAGATGAGCGAGCATGTGCTGATTCTGAATGCGAAGAAACTTAATATCTGCTCTATCGATTCTTCAGACCGTGCGCTCTGAAGTTTGGAGGTTTGTTAGGTAGGGTGCTTAAACACAAATGGTTAGCGCATGATTCGCTAGCCCAATTCACTCCATTTTCAACGGCAACAACACAGATCGGAAGCAGATGGAAATTGCAGGAGCAGGTAACAATGAATCAATTCCATGCAGTATATCAGTCAATGTTATCTTCTATCTATTATATAACTATAGTAGAGTTAAAAGAAGCCATCACATTCGCCTGACAGAGTCATGAAATTTCCTACGTTAATCGGAAAAAAGAAAAAGCTCTTCACCGTCGGATTTTACGAAGATCTAATAGGTTCTTATTCATCTAAGAGTCCATAAAGTAAAAAAAAATTCAATTTGGAATTTATTGGACACATAGGTACGATTTGGTTTGATTAGGAAAGAATATAAAAGTTAAAGTGAATCGGACATGGTGTCCTACATCAGATCGTCGAAGCTATCAAACAAATAGGATACGGCTTTGTAGTGATTAGGAAAGAAGTATAAAAAGATTTGGATCGGCTATATGGTGTATCATACAAATAGAAATATAGCAATAGAATATAAATCAGACATAGTATAACAAAAATAGCTCAGCTCCAATAAATAAAGCAGGATAAAACGCTAAGAACAAAACAAAAGAGCTGCTCCCTTGGATTTTAGGAACATATACAATCTATGTTAATTCATATATCAAATACAACCAAGTAAAGAAAAAAATCTATGATATTAATTTGCCGAGAGGGTCTAAATATTACTATATTATACTAATCAAACGCACTGATGCTTTGGAAATGATGAAAGTTAGTGGCATGGACGAACAAAACACGAGTTGATAAGGATTATATTGGTATGGTCGTGATATATCGCTTGAAAAAAAAAGCATTTTTTAGGCTTACGAAAAGAGACATGTTGTTTATTTTTCTACTACTACATTCTAATCTTTAGCAAAAAGCACAAGCGATGAAGTATAGAGCTAGCACACAACATGTTTGCTTAAATTAGTCTTTTACTACTAACAATAATTAGAGCGAGATGATTATGTCGGTACGTACACCACGTGATACATCGCTTAAAAAACTTTTTTTATGTTTACAAGAAAAAAACATATTCTTGGTTTTCAAGCTACTGCCTCTGATGTTCCACCGAAAAACACCAACCGTGAAGTAAAGAGTTAGCACTAAATATGGCCGCTTAATTTAGTGTTCTACGACTAACTATAATTAGAGTGAGATGATTATATCAATACGTCTATGATACATGGCTTGAAGAAACATTTTTCTAGGCTTACGAGAAAAAAGACATTCTTTGTTTTTCAGATGCCACCCTTTGATCTTCTAGCGGAAAACACCAGCAATGAATTATAGAGCTAGCACACAATATAACTGATTAGTTTAGTCATTTCTGACTAACAACAATTAGAGCGAGCGAGATGATTGAAATGGAAATCAAAATACCATTAATTTAAACAAAATCAAAATGACAAAAAGGACTATCTACCCACGCTATTTGCGTGGCCCAATTTGCTACTTAGGACAAGAAAACCAAGAACGCCACGTACGACGACGCAGTCGGGCGACAGCGGAGAGCTAGCCACACCACCTTAGGCCTAGTTCTTGGTTGGCTCTCGTGCCAGTTTTAAAGCCCGTAATGCTGTCGCATGCAGATGCAGGTGTCGAAGCCGTCCATCTCACCTCATCTTTGCTGATGAATATTGACCCACACAGGCAGTACTGTACCCCCCAGAAATCATCAAACTCCCTGCAGCTGCAGGCGACCAATCGCCGAGCAAGAAACTTCTCCTTTTGCTCTCTTGTTAGCTAAGCTCCGATCCCGTGCCCGTCGTCCGGTCCGGCGACTGCGTCGCCTCGCCGTCGCCCCGGCCGGCCGGCCGATCGACAGAGACACTCCCTCACCTCTCTCTCTCTCTCGTCTCTTGTTCCGAGAGCCGTCGAGGCACGTATACATCGATGGAGACGTGATGGATGGACGAATTGCTTCCTTGAAACAGTAGCAGATCAGACTAACAGATCGGGTCGCAGACAAAGGCCTCGTCTCGTTCCTTGTCTTGATTAATTATTGATGAGCTCATCGATTAAGCTGGAGCCCCGCACCGCGTGGTGTGTCGTTTTCGACACAGAGCGTACGTTGATGTGTTCTTGGAGGGGCATCTAGAATGTTTCTTTGGGCAGAAAGTAACGCTTCTCTGAATCATACTCCTTCCGTCCCAATCTATAGGCTATTTGATTTTTTTTGCACCAAATTTGACAGACTCATCTTATTCAAAATATTTGCAAAAATATAGAAAAATTTAATCAATAGTTAAAGTATATTATATGCTAAACTAAATCATAATGAAAATAAATGGTAATTGTGAAATTTTTTGAATAAGACGAGTCGATCAAATTTAGTGTCAAAAAAATCCAACGGCCTATAAATTGAGATGGAAGGAATAGTATACTGTACTAACCATACATATATATAAACTTTGACGCATGCATGGACTCGTGTACAAAAATTCTGTCTTCTCTTTAAGCCGCCGTCTGCAGTTTGTTTTACGCGCGCTACCTAGCTTCTGCATGCAGTTGCATTGTTATTAGCCACACCATCAGTATACAGCGTATCTGACCACAGAAACCCTTGTTTAGCAAAATTTGACCATACACACACTTTTGCTGATGGCTTCTTCTCGTCGTACGTGTCTAGATCTCTCTGCTGACTGCTTTATAGCTTTCTGCAAAGTTAATTCGCATTATTCTGATTCTGACCAATTAATATATATAGAGCTGGTAAATACTACGTCCTACCGTTGCAATAATCAACCTGGACCTGCCACAGTGACTACTATATTCCTCACCACGCGGCTATACCAGCCAAATCGTCGGTTAAATACTCAACTGTACCAGATGGAGCATCGGCACCTGGGCTCCTCTGTGCTGCAGCTGTTGACCACCTCAGTAAAAAGAAAAAAAATATGAAATCTCAAAAGAGCTGGCCCCCGGTCACACGATGATCCTCCAGCTCCCCTTCATCGCCGGCAAGACATCAGCTAGTACAAGGCCTACAACTTGTACTCTCATTCCTGCTACGTTCATCGTGTCGCATTGCCTCACGCTCCCTAGCGGCGGCACCGTAACACTGACATCGTCTACATAGATGAAGATTAACAAGTCCATCTGCGCGCGTCAAAACTGATGACGTGTAACACCATTTTATGTTGCCTAGCTTGGCCTGTTGGGATGGATGCCTGAAAAGTTGTTTTTTTTAAAAAAAATATATATATACTGTCCTTCTGACCAATCAATCCAACGTAGAGTATATACTTGCGGAAACTGCAGGTGTGCTATCTGGGCATGGGCTGGCTCCATTCCCTGAAGTCTGAAGAAGGTCCCCGGCGCTGTGTCGCTCCACGGCGCGCGGTGATGAGGGCGACGCATAGCAAGCAAAGCGCGCGGATTCGTCCGAGGCGCGACGCAACTTGGCAGGGGTCGGCATCAGCCTGAAAGAGCCCACTTGATGATGTATGGATGCAAATCCAAGTGATCATGGTCCGTTCGACCCCGTCCAAAATTTCCACTCGACGGTCGTACAAAGTCTCCCCAGGAGCAAGCTCTGTCATCTGTGATGGGACCGAAAAATCGTCTACCAAAAATCAAACCGCACTGGCGACCCAGCTAGCCGTTCCCGTTTTTTTCCCCTTGGTTGTATCACCGGGATAAAAACGCAAGCAAGCATGCATGTATAATTAATAATACGATGCCGTCGCTTATTGGTTGAGCTCCGTGACATTTTCTTCTCTGAAGAACCTGATGATCAAAGACCCTCCCAAAAAACAGAGGCCGATGACACCGTCGTCGTCCTGTGAAGTGGTTTTCTTTTCCGCAAGGAGAAAGGGGCCCGGCGAGATCTGACCCTATCTTCCTTGCTTGCTACTACTCTTTTTGAGCAGACTTGGTTTTATCCGCAACGTTGGAGCGAGCACTACAGGCGGGTACGGCTACAGACTATGTAAAAGCTGGGGCTCGTTCAAACAGCTAGATCCCCCTCCACTACTAATCTGGCCCGTTCTTCTTAATGATAGAGCTCCGGATAAGGAGAAACGTGGGGGAAATGGTCTAGGGTTTTTGATATCTAACAGTGTGAGCATAATCCCTAGTCAAAAAAACAGGTCCCATCCGCCCCGCCCCCCCCCCCCCCCGAAGTGATTTCGGTTCTCATCAGCATCTATCTTTCACCGTTGAATTAATAAGGGTCTTGCCAACGTAAAGTGGCTCTTCACCACCTTCAAAACTTCCTAGAGCCCATGGCTGGAACCTTTTAGCTTGTGATTTGAAACCAATCTTTCACTCTGCCATGTATGTTCCCAGCTCTGATCTCAGCAGAGTAGGAAACAGATCCACCGTCTAGCGGTCTAGGTAATCAGTGACTTCACAAAGGGATACCGCTTGTGCCTGAGCCTTTGGACTTCTCACCAAATGCACGCATCATGTAGTATTGTTAAGAGGCCATCCCTTCTTCTTTATATACAAATAAAAAAAAGGCAAACATAATTGGAGCAAGAGAGTATACCGGTGCCTGCTAAGCAGTATATTGGCAAAGAGACAAATACATATTTCGGTCAAAATATATAGATTTACCTAAAGAAAAAAAAACTTACACAAATCAGTATCATATCGTACTTTTATAATTAAAAAACAATGCTTTTTTAGTGTCAAGGATACATGATATTTCGATGGGGGGTATTTTTCATGGCTGCTAAACCATATAAATATGTACTTATTCATGCATGCATGTATACTGGTCTATATGGTGTCACATAACATACATATGTAATTTGATTTGACTTAGTCTTTTTATACATTGGTTGTGGTAGAAATTAGTAATTTAGACAGGTATATTAACACCCTTTATATTTTTCTTTGTTTTCTATAGTAGCATAAATTGGTAACTTAGATTCAAAATTAATTGTTCTGTAACTTTACTTTTAGTAATAGTAGAAGTGGGAAATTTAGATGTAAATTCAGAGGTTCACTTTAAGGTGTTATTTCAACCTATCTGATAGGAACATATGTGCGCGATTTAGATGTATATTTATAGGGTTATTTTTCATAATGATAGATAGGTGTGTGATTTTTTTAGTAAACAAAATAGATCCAATAATTATTATGATTGGTAGAGTTCATTGAGTTGATGCTCGAATGTTACTAATTTTATGAGAATCTTTAGGGTTTGTTCTTCATAACAAGCTTCTTCCTCAAGTAGGACTAGTCAGATAAGAGGACAAATAAAATTAAGGTGAACAAAGCACGCGTGAGGTAGCTAGAGTCATATAGAGAGAGAGAAAGAGAAACATAAAAAAAAAGATCCACATGTGAATATGTCATGTTCACCTAATTGTTTCGGGCGTTGCGTTTCAAATGACTTTTTCTTACGACATTATTTATCTTATATACTCCTACTAGGAGTACTATATACTCCTGGCCTACTTAGCACAGGAAACACATGCTCATCCGTCCCCATACTTTAAGCCGACACCGCAGGGGTACAAAAGCAGAGCAAAGTACAACGAAACCAAGGAATAGAAAATGACACACGCAACGCCGGTCGAATCACGTACGCGATCCAAGCAAGCTGATAAAAATTCTTCTGAACGAATTCATATAGTACTTAGCTTAAACTATTCCCAAATTTCCCCATCCTTGGATGCTCGTGCTCTCACTCTCTTGGGCCAAGATTAGAGTAGAGCCTCCTCCCCTTCTTGGAAGCTCCCTCCTTTGACCACGTTTTGCCTTTTCTTATCGCTGGGGCTGGGGCGACCCCGTTCCATCTCTGTCGTCGTCGCCGCAGCTGGTGGCGTATAAATAGCCCAGCCCTCCCCGCTCCCAGTCGACACAGCGCAAGCAACCACCGCCGAGGCCGAGGCAGCCCGATCGAGCTCAAGCTCACACAGACGACGCGGCAAGCTCGGTCGCCAGGACCGCGACGCGACGTGAACAGGCATAGACGAGACGCCACGCCATGGGGCGCGCTCCGTGCTGCGAGAAGATGGGGCTGAAGAGGGGCCCCTGGACGCCGGAGGAGGACAGGATCCTGGTGGCGCACGTCGAGCGCCACGGCCACAGCAACTGGCGCGCGCTGCCCAAGCAGGCGGGCCTGCTGCGCTGCGGCAAGAGCTGCCGCCTCCGGTGGATCAACTACCTGCGCCCGGACATCAAGCGCGGCAACTTCACCCGCGAGGAGGAGGACGCCATCATCTACCTCCACCACATGCTCGGCAACAGGTGCTTATACTTTATTATGATACACTTGTTAATTTATTTACCATGTAGTAGTATAGTAATTCATCAGACTAATTAATAAGCCCTAATGAGACTGGTTCTTGATGATGGGGTCAATTTCGTTGATCCAGTCACTGGAGCTAGCCGGCCAGATCATAAGAATAGAAGAACAATTAATAGGAGTAGTATACAACATGCATGCCTCGATCAGTCACTTGTCTCGAAATTACTACCACAAAGAACATGCGCGCTAAACAGCTCTGTGAATTTCTGCAGATGGTCGGCAATTGCTGCCAAGCTGCCGGGGAGGACGGACAACGAGATCAAGAACGTCTGGCACACGCACCTCAAGAAGCGCCTCGAGCCGGCAAAGCCCGCCGGCCAGCAGGCGCCCAAGCGCAAGCCCAAGAAGCAGCAGCAGATCACTGAGGGCCCGACCAGCACCGTGCCGGTGTCGCCGGAGCAGTCGTCGCTCTCCACGTCGACCACGACCACCGCGGACTACTCGGCGGCCTCGTCGTCGCTGGAGAACAACGCCGACAGCTTCACCTCGGAGGAGGAGGCGTACCGGATTGACGACAGCTTCTGGTCCGAGACGCTGGCGATGACGGTGGACGACAGCTCCGATTCCGGGATGCAGACTGATGAGGGCGGATTCTTCGGCGCGTCGTCGGCCAACGACGACACGGACTTCTGGCTCAACCTGTTCATGCAGGCCAGCGACATGCAGAATTTGCCCCAGATATAGGCCGCCCGCCGGAAAAGCTAGATTAAAATCATCTCTCGGCTGACGATACATATTCTTTGGCTCGCGATTCTTTGAATCTTTGTTCTGCTCCGTTTCGGTGGCGCGGTGTACATCCGACCGAAAGCTTGTGAAGCGAAAAAGAATTTCTCCATCATGGCGGTGTTCACTTGTGTGCATTATTATCTAGTTCAGTTTTTTTTTTATCCCCGTGCTGTCGGCCGCTGGCTTCTCCGGCTACCCCCTGAGACATGTCGTTGCAACCAAGGAGCCAAAATTAAGATAGTTTGTCCACAAGACCACAACTATGCCCATTACTGGTCTACTGGATCATCTTGTGAGTGCAACTAGGTAGTTGTTTAATTAATCGTTTGTATATCCCTAGCTCACATCATCGGATGGTCTATTGGACCATGCTAATGAGCAACAGATCGTCCATTGTCTCCTCTCCTCATATCAATTGTTCTTTGCTTGATTACTTAGCCCGTAGTCCATTGTCTTCGTGCTGCGGGAACTGTGGGAATTTGAGTGCTACCCTATGCATAGGCCACGTAATAGTATTGCATATATATAACCATAGAAAATCAATAAAAGTTATAAATAGATGATTTAATGGATAGTGAGGTGGCAAGCCACTAAATGGACCCATGCATGTCTAGAGAAATCTCATAGTGGGGGTGCACCTCTTTAGAGATAGAAGATTCGTAAGTCCTCCCTCCCTCCATGTGGGAGCCACCCCTTAAGACACCAGCCCTTTCCCTGGTCCTAGGTACTACAGTGCCCTTTGCCTCCACGGCATGGTCACCAATGTCGTCTTCCAGGCGGGTTCTCTTGAGAGGGTCACAAAACTTGGAAGGGTCCTTAAGTTAGGGGTGTGCTACCCAGTGGTCACTACCAGGGGAGGAGCCTCCCTTCTTTTCCTAGTACCAACACTCAGATATGCTCTTGGGTGACTTTGAGTCTCTAGGGCATCCTCCCCCTATAGCAGGGTTGAATGGCCCAACTATCAAAGGCTACCCACAACTGTTCACTAGATGATTTGATTAATCTCGTTCATCGATCTCAACACATACTATATTGATTAGTAGATAATATAGTGCACTTGAAGCTTTTTCTCATTGTGACCGGATAATATGGTGGCTTCTGTTTTATTTGGTGCCTCATTTCTTCGTGCTTCTTTGTATGTGCTTCTTTCCTTTAATGTATTGGGTGGCATTGCAACCTTCTAGGATCTTCAAAACATACATTTAATCTTCATATGAGGTGTTTGATTCACCCTTTGCATTGATGAGACTAAGTCATCAGTGTACTAGCAAACTATGTTCTCCCGTTTAGGTTCTGTTGTCAATAACTATCAAAATCACTAAACTCGTGGCTTAGATCCATGAACCCTACACCTAGCCATAAAAGCACATCACCTACTCTCACCATTTCAAACTGCATGAAATTTTATATTTATCTTAAATAAAATTTGTCTATCTTCCACTAAGGTTTTATAGAAAAAATATTAAGCATATACAACACCAAATAAATGCAATGCCAAAACATTTTTATTGTGTATTTAATTATACTAATTTCCTGTTGTGAATGCTGGTGTATTTTTTAAAACTTTGATACGGTTAAGGTGGTTAAACTCATGGCAAAGCTAAAATTGAAATATAACTTAGAATGATGGCTGGAGTGAGAAATTGCTTATTATCTAAAAACGAGCTAGGAATTTGCTATTATCATCCCACGCGCGTTTAAGATTTAGAGAGAAAAAAGGGGAAAGATAATGAAGTGTCCATGTCGCACATAAAATACCGTGCTGAAATTTCTTCGTCCTCAAAAGGCAACAAAGATCACGCTCTTTCAGTTTTCTTAGGTAAAAAAAAATCTCTTATGCATAGCCTCAGTCCCGGCCTAGTGAGAGTGAAGATCCTTGCGTGCTCGCAGGCTGTCCGTCTGTGCTCTGCAGACTGTTTGGCCCACTGTGTCTTCCCACCCACTTAATCGAATTGGATTACTAGTCCTAGACTCCTAACTCCAAAGCCCTCTCGTAGCAGCTTTACTGGTTCCACGCGCGGGGGGCGCTCGGCCTCACGCACCTCCCCACCAGGCCGCGGGAGAGCACACGGGTGTTGCTGCGTCTTGCAAGCCCACACACTTCATCCACTGACACGGGTGTGCCGGGCTGCCGGCCCAATTTCTGATTCTGATTTTCATGGGAAGAGATTCTTCGGACCTAATGATTCTACAGCATAGGTTTAATGGAGAAACCTGACTCTATGTTAAACGTGAATAAAGGTAGTTGGATCTAGCGAATCGCCTCTACAGAATTTGCTCTAACATCTCTCGTAAACAAGTCTATATGGATGCTTTTATAGTGCCACACACTAGCTGCGATAACCGCCTCAAATCTTACTGCCATCGCCCACCTCTACGGTGGACCATCTTAATTCCATCCGGCCACCACCGTCGTCTCGGCCATCCACGGCTGGCGCTGAGCGCCGTCTCACAGATTTATCAGTCATCCACCGTGGTTAGAGATGCAAGTGAGCTCACTTACGGATATTATGACAAATTATTTTTTCCGGAACCTGTAGGACAACGACTTACCGCAATTTTCGTGGGTAGACACTTTTGCATCGTTAGCCGCAGCCCGCAGGGAATAGTGATGGCAATGATTAGAAGGGTTTGCTAGAAATGTTAGCTCTCGAGATCTTCACCAAACACGAACGTCCATCGTTTAAGGATTAGCCTCAGTGTTTTCCCTCCAATTTAACTCTGTGCTAGCTTTTTTTTTTTAAGTGCAGTAAGGAATAGGTTTATGCAAATCCCTTCTGGTAACCGAAATAAAATGATATAAAATTGCTGTTTGCTATTAGGGGAGCGCCGTTAGATATGCATCCGAGGACTTTAAAATCGTACTCGCGAATATCACTCGGATGGCATATAGAGCACCTTTGTTTTTTACAGCGATATGAACTAGACCTAGATGCTAGAGGTTGTCCAATTTGCTGAGCTGCTAGCTCACAAGACATTGACAAGCTAGTCAGACACCAGGGACGTCACGGCGTCTGAGTCGTCTGACGGAGCGCCCACGTGTGCTTAAGAAACCGTCGTCAACTTTGGATCACTTCAAACGGTTGTTTAGTTTTCTTGTGTCAAATATTTTTTAATGAAGGGTATATCTAGTGTTAGACTAAACAAGAAGCCAAGTATATTTTAGTTTTGATGCAATATGATGGTGTTTAAAATTATTATAATAATTTAGATTTAGAGGTGTTTGGTTGGCTTTGTAAAATACTGTTTTGAATATCATACTAGTACAGTATTGAATACTACAATTTGGACTAAAGTTTTCTAAACCATGCTATTTATGTCATAGACAACTACAATCATAGTATTTCAAAAAAATAGTATCTGAAAATTTCGGTAGCAAACGGACTCTAAACGCTAAATTGTCGGCCACCCTCCATTTAGCGCGCAACATAGTTAAAACGGGCTTAAACAGACTACAGTTAACTACCAAATTACGTTTAAATCGTGTGAAAAACGACCTGTGAGGCTATGAATTGTGGGTATATCATATATGATATTCTAGTCTATGATGATCATGATTTCAGGATAAGTGCGGTTTTCCGTGCTCCTAACGGATATAACATGATTCAGTGCGAGGATCTTATTCTACGCGTGCGTGTCAGGAGGGGAGGTTGTCGCGCACGCGTTCTTCTTCTTCCTTTTCTCCTTTTTTCTTCCTCCTCCCGCCCCCACCCCTCCTGCCGCTGCCTCGACTGCCGCCGGCTACCGCCGCCCACCGCTAACCTAGGGACCGCCTCGCCCCCGCAGCCAGTCCTCCCCGACCGCCATCCCCCACCGCCCGGCCGGCGATGCCCTTGCCGTCGGACGCCGGTCTTAGCCGCCATTTCGCCAGCCTCCTCCACCGGTCCGGACCGCCGCCCCGAGCCTCCCCTTTATGGTGGAGGAGAAGGGCTGTCGGAGGCGGCCTCCAACCTAACCCCTAAACCCTAACCTTAACCGCCTCCAGCCTCCCCTGCCCCGCCCGCCGCTACCTGAGAGGCCGCCGGCACCTCGACACCGGTCGTTGTGGCCTCCCTGTCCGCCGGTCCACTCCCACGCGTCACTGCCCCGTCCCGACAGTGCCACATGGCGCGCGTCGGGGGGCGCACGCCGCTGCCCCTTCCCGACGCGTGCGTGTGAAGTAAGAATTTGGGACTTTGTGACTTACTGACGACGTGCCGGTGAAACTTCTTTTTATTTTCGCATAGAAACGTATTTTGAATGTAGGTAAAGGTAGACTAGAACTGCGGAGCCTCTCGGGCAGCTGTATTTTACAGTACGTCAAATTCACCGTTTGCTTGGACGTTCTTGTCTAACTCAGTGACATGCCAGAGCCAGAGCCAGAGTCAAAACATTATCGAAGAAGCAGCCAGGGGAGCAGTGCAACACACATGGGGAATAAAGTGGTGGGTCGAAGTAGGTTAGTACTTTAGTAGTAGTGTCATGCATGTTCAGACGGTAATTGAGACTTTACTGGCGCTGCTGATGAATCGGCCTTCCAAGTTCCAAGTTTGCAGTTGACCGGGCCCTAGAACAAATGAAAGCTGAAAGGTGAATGCCATCACGGCCCGTCGTTGCTATGCGCTACACGTGCAAATTCAGGATGGTGTGACGCCATCCGCTTAGGGCTGTCGCCCGAGTTCTTATGGTTGCCCTGACTTAAAAGAAGTGTCGTCCGGCTCGTCTATCCCACCGTCTATATTTTAAACTTCACTCTATCTTTAATACGCAAACAGTGTTTTACACGTCTATATGCACAGTTTGATGACACTAGCCCTTAGAACCAATGCTCATTATCCTTGTCATGTGTAGCTGTTGGAGTAGTTGAACTTGAGTAGGACTGTGTGTAGCTGATGGCTATACAACTTTGCCACAGATTGCTATGCCTAAATCTAGGTAAGTTTGATCAGCTTAGATTGTTGTTTGGTTGTAGCTACAGTCGTGCAGGATTTCTTACGAACAAGCTAGGTACCACACGTCAATGGCTGAGTATATAAAATGTGAAAAGATTTTTAGCACCTAATAACCGCATGCATAGACAAGTTTAGCAAGTTTTGTTGGCTAAAATGGCGGCAAAGTGTGGTTAGCAACCAAATATGTACTCCTTGAACTTAGAGAAACCATCAGAAATCATACATGCAAAATTTAAGAGGAGCTTCATCTTTGGGGCGGAGTGGACATCCACGAACAATGGCTGAAGCGGAAAACTTAGGATCGTTCACCTCAATCTTTCCTTCTGGTATCCTGTCTCATCTTCTTTTTTTAATTTTGTACCCTAAATTTATTTATAATACAACTCATAACAAAGGAGTTATTGTAGTATTAGCTCTCACCCTCTCAGAGTAATCTTAGACTTGTAGCGCCTTTGAGTAGTCGATCTCTTGTTGAGTGGTTGGGCAATTGCGCTATCAAAGACTTTACTTCATGATAGTCCCTCATCCAGGTTTCAAGATGTCAATGGCTCAAAGACACCGCTAATTTTGGACCCACTAATAGTATCTGTTTGCTAGCTAAAATTAGCTCACTAATAATTAGGTAGTTGGATAGTAGGTGGACAGCTGGAGCGTGTTTGAATCATAAGTAATGGATTGGCTAAAAGCTAGTTCATGCTGGAAAATACTCCCTCCATCTTAAAATATAAGCTGCGTTTGGATTTCAAAATGCCAAACTTTTAGGATCGTTCACCTCAATCTTTCCTCTGGTCTCCTTTCTTATTTTCTCTTTTTTTTTAATTTTGTGCCCTAAATTTATTTATAATACAACTCATAACAAAAAAGTTATTGTAGTATTAGCTCTCAGAGTAGTCTTAGACTTGTAGCGCCTGAGTAGTCGATCTCTTTTTTTTTTTTCTTTTTTGATAAGGGAGTAGTCGATCTCTTGTTGAGTAGTTTGGCAACTGTGCTATCTAAGACTTTACTGATATCCCTTATCCAGGTTTCATGATGGCAATGGCTCAAAGAGACACCGCTAATTTAGGACCCACTACTAGCTAGTATCTGTTTGCTAGCTAAAATTAGCTCACTAATTATAATTAGGAGGTTGGATAGTATCTGGAGGGTATTTGAATCATAAATAATAGATTGGCTAAAAGTTAGTTGATGCTGGAAAATACTCCCTCCATCTTAAAATGAAAGCTGCGTTTGTATTTCAAAAGGCCAAACTTTGTAATATTTGATCAATAATTACTCTAATAATTAGGAACCATTATGCCACGCAACCACAAATCATAATATATTATAATAAAAAGTATTGTTTCTCTTATTAAAATACAATAATGTCCTTTTTTTTTTGGAAAAGGGTGAGTATCCATAATACTCCTTATATTTATGTTGCTTTCTTTTTGCTTGGATACAACAGTAGATGGTCGATTCTATTTGGATCTACCACAGCTAAACATTAGCAGATTGACATTAGCTAGGTGGATCCAAATAGGCCTTAACCCTCTTATTCAGGCGTGCAAGTGCAAAAACGAGAAGGGCCTATGAGATCCGGCAGCTCAAGGGATACACTAATTTGATTTGATTGCTTGCAGCTTCCAACTCACAAGTCATGAGATTATTCAGGTTATATAAATACACATATGTGTACACATAGCACCTTAGTTTCTCAATTTGCTTGTACTATTTATGTCAACCCATGCCCGGCATGAAACATATGAGTTACAAGTTGGTAGATAAATTAAGATGGTAGAAGTTGGTAATTTAGAATTAATTAATTATCTCCGCCTCAATTTACATGGCGTTTGACTTTTTTACATAAAGTTTGACTGGCTCTTCTTATTCAATTTTTTTTGCGAAAATAAAAAAAATTCTAAGTCATAGTTAAAATATATTATATGCTAAACTAAATCATAATAAAAATAGATGATAATTATGTTTTAATAAGAAGAGTAAATCAAATTTGAAGTAAAAAAAGTCAACGACCTATAAATCGGGATAGAGGGAGTATACATGTGCGTCGTTTATTTAAGCATATGTTCAGATTGTTTATGCAAGTATGAATGATTTGGTTTATTAGTACTAACGACAAAGGTGGATAATTTAGATATAAATTTAAAGAGCTATTTTAGATTATCTTACTATTGATAGGAAGGACGTTAATCCTCACTAGACGCACTAGGAAAAAGATAAATCCTAGACATTTTAAAAAGTCAAAAACTATCCGGCCTATCCATGATGTAGCTCTAATAATAATGGTGATTAGATCTATTATATTTTTCAAAAAAAAATATCCACCATGCCATTATGAAATATAAAATAAAATAACCCTCTAAATTTAAATAAAAATTACCCACCATGCCATTCTGAAATACAAATTAAAATACCCCCTAAATTACATAAAAATCATCCCATCATGCCATTGTAAAATATGAATTAAATAATCTCGTAAATTTGCATATAAATTACTCACTATGCCATTATAAAAGATGAAATAAAATAAGCCCTAAATCGGCATATAAATTACCCAATATGTTACCATGAAAGATAAATTAAAATAATTCCTAAATATGTATATAAATTATCCACAATGACATTACGAAAGATGAATTAAAATACTCACTTCTAATATTACTAAGTATTAAATCTATATCTTCTAAAACTCTAACCTGCGCGAGAGCACAGATTGATGGACTAGTATATTAAAAACGTATGCATGTAAATTTATACATAAATTCAGGAATTATACATATTATCTTTTAGAGTGACATGTGCTACTAATTTAGACTTAGATCTAGGAAGCTAGATTATGTTGTTTTATTTCATATATATAACTGGACCTCTTGATGGGCCATTCCCCAATTATATTTTGGACTAAAATGGATAAGATAATATTTTATTCTACATGATGTCATTTTCTACTTTTCTTGATCTCGTGATATTTTGACTAAGCTTCGGAAAATAAACCAACAGAACAAGCAGCCTCCTTATATTCGTCGATAAGATTAGGGAGCAGCAGCGTGACACTGACTAGCTGAGTACGATGGTACTACTATTGCTTTCGTCTTAGAATGTTTCAGAAATACACGATACCTCCATCCGTCTGTTCATACGTCAAACGGAGATGAACGATGGAGAATCGTTTCGGTTGCTGGAAACACAGATCGATTGACAGATCAGTAGCTGTCGATGCCCCCACTCAGATACAGTATATATTCAGCTTGAGCCTGAAGATCAACGTGCATCAACTACCACAACGCCACGTCAGGAAAAGAGGCGTGCGTCTCCTTTGAAACTCCCCCACAGTACCTGTCGGCGACGGCGTCGTGTGTATAGTGAAGTCAATCCCTGCTCCGATGCGTGCGATCGAAAGCATTTGCGATTTGGTCTCTTCGAACTGAAGCGCAGCAGCAGCAGTGCAAGCACGGCCTGACGCGTGATTAAAGCCTCCATTAGTTCACAAGACCACCCAGGTAATCACCACAGATTAACAGCGGCCCGGCCAGACCATGCCTCCTAATTACGCCTGCCGCGGTGAGAGGCCGGGAGAGCGCAAGAAACACGATCCTTGCGCTGTTCGCCGCCACCCAGCTGGCCCTTTCGGCGCGGCCGGCGGCGGCGGCGGCGGCGGCGATGCAGCCGGCAGCGACGTGCCTGCGTCGGTGCGGCGACATCGACATCCCGTACCCGTTCGGCGTCGGCGCCGGGTGCCACCTCGAGACGGGGGACTGGACGTTCGTGCTGAGCTGCAACCGCACCGCCGACGGGCGGCTCCGGCTGTACAACTACCAGATCGAGGTGCTGGACATGTCGGTGCGGCTGGGGCAGCTGCGCATCTACAGCGTCATCAACCCGTGGTGCTACAACGCCACGACGCGGGCGATGAACTCCCAGAGCAACTGGTGGTACAACATGTCCATCACCAACTTCCGCATCAACGAGGCGCAGAACCGGTTCACCGTCATCGGCTGCAACTCGCTAGCCTACATCCGCTCGCTCAACGACACCACCTGACACGTACATGACGGGGTGCATGGCCATGTGCCCCGGCGTGGACCGCCTCGAGAACGGCTCCTGCGCCGGCGTCGGCTGCTGCCAGACCGCCATCCCCAGCGGCCTCAACGCCTACCAGATCTCCTTCGAGGAGAAGTTCAACACCTCCGCCATCGCCAACTTCAGCCGGTGCAGCTACGCCGTGCTCGTCGAGGCCGCCGCCTTCGACTTCCAGCACCACCTACGTCACCACCGACGCCTTCATGGCGGACAACGACGGCCAGGTGCCCGTCGTGCTCGACTGGGCCATCGGGAACGAGACGTGCGAGGAGGCCAAGGGGAACGCGTCGGCGTACGCCTGCGTCAGCGCCGACAGCGAGTGCGTCGACTCCAAGTACGGCGAGGGCCGGGGCTACCTCTGCAACTGCTCCGCCGGGTACGAGGGCAACCCCTACCTGCTCAACGGCTGCCAAGGTGCTCGCTTCAGCTTCCTTGATTCCTTCGCCGGCGCGTTCTGTTGCCACCGCGCGGCCAAGCTAATAACATTACTATGCCTTCCCTTCCCTTGGCTTTCAGATATTAACGAGTGCGAGGACTCAAGATTCAGGTACCCGTGCTCTGTTCCTGGCACTTGCGTCAACACTATTGGATCATTCTACTGCGCATGCCCTGACAAGACGACGGGCAACGCCTACAATGGGACGTGCGAGCGCAACAAAACGCAGATTGGGTGGCAGATCGCCATTGGTAAGCAGCACTCCACCTTCTTGTTTCTTGGGAACGCTACGCTGGCTGAAAGCTGAATAGAATAGAGGACCCAACCCAACCACCGCAGATCATTAATGCATCCCCATTTCCCCTGAATTGAAGGTGTTACCAGCGGCGCCGTCGTCCTGATCGTCACGGCGACGTGCCTCTACATGATCCACGAGAAGCGGAGGCTCGCCAAGATCAAAAGCGACTACTTCAAGCAGCACGGCGGCCTCCTGCTGTTCGAGGAGATGAGGTCGCGGCAGGGCCTGTCCTTCACGCTCTTCACCCAGGAGGAGCTGGAGGCGGCGACCAACAGGTTCGACGAGCGCCACGTGATCGGCAAGGGCGGCAACGGCACCGTGTACCGTGGCACCACCAAGGACGGCGAGACCGTGGCGATCAAGAAGTGCCGGCTGGCGAACGAGCGGCAGAAGAAGGAGTTCGGCAAGGAGATGCTCATCCTCTCCCAGATCAACCACCGCAACATCGTCAAGCTCTACGGCTGCTGCCTCGAGGTGGAGGTCCCCATGCTGGTCTACAAGTACATGCCCAACGGCACCCTGTACCGGCTCATCCACGGCGGCAGGACCGACGTCGGCGGCGGCGTGCCGCGCATCCCCTTCGCGCTCCGCCTCAAGATTGCGCACCAGGCCGCCGAGGCGCTCGCCTACCTCCATTCCTGGGCGTCCCCTCCCATCATCCACGGCGACGTCAAGACGTCCAACATACTCCTCGACGAGGACTACACCGCCAAGGTCTCCGACTTCGGCGCCTCCACGATGGCGCCCACGGACCAGGCCCAGCTGGTCACGCTGGTGCAGGGCACCTGCGGCTACCTGGACCCCGAGTACATGAGGACGTGCAAGCTCACGGACAAGAGCGACGTCTACAGCTTCGGCGTCGTCCTGCTGGAGCTCCTCACCTGCCGGAAGGCGCTCAACCTGGAGGAGCTCGAGGAGGAGAAGTACCTCTCGTCGCAGTTCCTCCTGGTGATGGCCGAGGACCGGCTTGAGGGCATACTGGACGAGCAGGTCAAGGCCGAGCAGAGCCTCGAGCTGCTCGAGCAGGTCGCCGAGCTGGCCAAGCAGTGCCTGGAGATGACCGGCGAAAAGAGGCCGTCGATGAGACAGGTCGCCGAAGAGCTTGCCAGACTGAGTAGGCTGTCCCAGCATCCCTGGGGGCGGCAGAACTCAGAGGAGATTCTCGCATTG
Source organism: Paspalum vaginatum (assembly GCA_030272315.1). Classification (NCBI taxonomy): domain Eukaryota; kingdom Viridiplantae; phylum Streptophyta; class Magnoliopsida; order Poales; family Poaceae; genus Paspalum; species Paspalum vaginatum. Next base: position 10,581,443 of record CM059015.1, read on the forward strand.
CTGGGCGGATCGCCCAGCACGGCCTCTGAAATTGAACTCAATACCACTCCGAATGTCAGTTTTTCTGATACGGCATACATTGGAATTAGGTCTCCACGTTAGTAGTTCGATTTTCTATCTAGTTTTGCTATCATGTTGTTGCGCGTAGTATCTCGCACAAAGATAAGGATTGATGTGCGAGCCCAAAAGAACTTAGTACGAGGAGTGACTTCTTCCTCGTCAAAGATGGTAAATTTGGAGACTCTTAGTGAACACTCTTGCCAACCTTTAATGAGTGTCTCGGCATGGATTATGGGCAGGTGTCAAACCACACCAATACCATGAGAAAAAATCGGTTTGTCTCATGTTTTATCTTATCTTTGAGCATTTACTTGATTGCTTCCCGGAATGTTCATCGTGTTAGCATCTTGAGACCACCTAGATATCTTGCTCTTGGGACAACATGCTTTACTTTCCGTACCGGTTAGGAAACCCTCTTCTAACATGTAATCCGTACCTAGAACTGCTACTGAAGGTGTCTACTAGTTTAAAAAATATATATTTATACTCTAGACGCCATTTTCGTACTAAATACACATGCGTGGGTTTTCTTTCACCTTGTTGCTATTCTTCTATACACTAGTATCTCGTTTTTTTAAAACACGGTACAACGCAGTCGTTCGTGCGTACACTCATTTCTATGAACGTACACACGCACATCCTATCTCTATGAGCACGTGTGTACACTCACCTCTATGAACGTACACACGCACACTCTATCTTTATGAATACCTCCGTGGAACTGGTCTAGACCGGCACATCGAGATTCACGAAGTCACTATAGGTGCCTCGCTGTCGACGGAGACGTCGCCTACTACTGAAAGAACAAAACCGTTAAATCGTGCGAACACCCGTACTAAATCGAGAACTTGAACCCGGATGGACAGGTTCCACCACAAGGAACCTAACCAGCTGAACTAGGCTCAGTTCGCATACACTAGTATCTCGTTACCAACCGGTATTGATATCTTCTTGAGGCGATGACTCTTACCTAACGTCAAAGGCCCTAATTGGCTAGCATTTAGGTCTAATTTGGCAACCTCCATTTCCAGTCCCACCATTTTTCCACCAAATCCCGTGAAAATGGAGGTTATCAAATTAGCCCTTAGTGGTGGCTGACACTAGCCGGGTTATGCTCTCTTTGTGGTACTGTAGTGTTTGTCTAGTCGAGCAAAAATGAGCCCACACCATCAGTCCTGAACCGAAAGTGACATGCTCATACACTTGGTTTTGTAAAAATTCCGGTTGAATATGTAGTTATTTCACATTTATTTTATGTAAAGAGGCAACAAGCTGATATATCTAAATATTTACTCATTCTGTCTCAGAAAACAAGACATTCTAGATTTGTTCTAAGTCAAATATTCTAAAGTTTGACTAAATTTATATAAAAAATATAAATATTTATAATACCAAATGGGTATTGTTAAATTTATTGTCACATGTATTTCCATGAGGTACATAAATGCCGATACTTTTCTCTATAAATTTGGTCAAACTTTACAAAGTTTGACTTAGTACAAACGTAGAATGCCTTGTTTTCTGAATCGGAGGGAAGCTCATTTACTGTTTAGTAACATAAGTAAAGGCCTCCATTTGAGATTCTGTGTTTTCTAGGAGTTTTTTTACCAGCAAGAAATTTCTTACTAACACTGTCATTGAACAACTGACACTACCTCTGTTTTTTTTAATGTTTGATCTGTTAACTTCCGGTCACGAATGTGACCTTTTCTCTCATTTAAATTCGGTAACCTATAAATATATAAGTCATGTACTGTAAAAGTATCATTAGCGAGTACACAAGTCAGCATCAAAATAAATGATACTTATATAGCCTTTTTTTGCATACACCTATAAATCATCAGTGTTATATATTCACAAATGGAGGTAGTAGTATGTGGCTATGTGCAAATACCATAGATTTGGGCTCATGCGCCAACTGTAAAAAAACAAAAACTAAATAAAACAGGGTTTTGATTTGCGAAAGGCTACTGGACTGGTGTTCGGCTTGGCCTGACCAACGTGCAGGCTGAAAGCCTTCGGCCTCTCGCTCTTTACTTTATTTTTCGTTCTTTTTTTTTTTGTTGCTTGGCCCATTGTCTTCACTAGTAGTAATCAGCTAAAGGCAGGCCACGATGGCCCGCGACGGGGAGCACGGGACCATAGCCCGTAGGCCTGTGGGCTGGAGAAGCGGCCCGTAAACTGTGGCGGGAAGACGGCCGCACATTACAACAGGAGGACAGGACGGCCTACGTACGCGCGCCGAGTAGTCGAGCCGGGGGTAGGCCCAGCCCAACGGTCTGGTGGGTTCAGTTACTTCAGTACGGCCAACCGAGCTTGCAGCGACCGGCCTGTTGCATACTTTGCATGCACAGCACAGGTGCGCGCAGCGGCGTAGAAGGACGCCGTCGAAACGCCGCTGCGCGCTGCAACTCGGTTCAGCCACGCATCTTCGTTGTTTGCACAGATCGAGGCAAAAGCCGGTGCCCATGGCTTACCACGGTTTCAATCGGTCATGCCCTGATGCCCACCAACCACATCAAATCGAGACGGCCGAGGTCGAGCCGGTCCTGGTCTCCTGGATCTGGACTAGTGATCCTCGCGCTGCGCCGCATGCCTGTTGCCGTCAGTGGCAGTGCTCGCCCACCGCCCAGCAGCAATCAGCCCACAGCCTCCCTCGCGGGGGCCCAGTCCAGTCCAATCAGGCCGCGGCAGTCGTTGCCGACAGTACCCGCACCGGCGGAAAGCCGAGTGGGTGGGGCGCGCCGGCGGCCCGGCCCCGTCCGCGCCCCCAGAGACCGCCGCCGCCGCGACAGGCCCCGCTGGGCTGGGGGCGAGCGAACCTACCTGAAAGCCGCGCGCCAGCGCATGGGCCGGGGCGGAGCGCGCCCGGTCCGAAGGTGGCGACTTGTCGTCGTCCCGTCGGTGATGTGCGCGGATCTGGCGGTGGGCGCTGGGAGGCAGCAGCCGAAAGCTACGGCCCACTGGATAACCGTCGCGGGCCTATATTATCCCCCGCCCGGTCCAGTCCGGTCCGTCCCGTCCGGTCTTTGGTGGTGGTGCTCTGGATGAGCTTGGCGTTGTCGGGGAAGGGGAATTATTTGGGTCATCTCTGACCGCGGTACAGTAGTGTCAGGATTGCCTGAATGCCTGGTGGTCGATCGTGAGGTGTCCCGGAGTGATAGGATTCACCGACTCTCACGTAGTACAGTACAGTAACAATACTAGTACGTACCAAACAAGGGTAGCACAATCTCCTGGTGGTCTGGAACTGGAATGAACAGTTTTGCAGACCACTCGATGTAAAATGTCACGTCCGGGAGTTTGTGGATCAGTGGACATGTAAGTACTTGCTTGTGTTAAATTGGTTACAGGTTCTTTGTGAACGTGTTTGGGACACGATGAAGTTTGCTTTTGCTTGCGACTTAAGTTCTGGAAGATCACTAATCTACATGCAGCTAGAGCTGATCTCTCTCTTTTTTCTTTCTAAAGCCAATTTGAATCTTCCAATTCAAGCCTAGAAGTGGGTTCTACGTTTTTATCCCCGGTGGTCGCTTGCCGGCGGGATCCTCGGGAATATATTGCTTCTAGGCATCACAATTGACATTGTTCCAGAGTCCCTGTCTACTATCGCTTTCATATCTCCTGTCGTCTGCGTCTATGGGCAGGCAGATCGACCCATCTCTCTCTAGGCATCTCCAATCGCGGCTTTCACATCGAGTGAAGTCCACCGGATCGGAGCGCGCCGGAAACAGCACAGGCCGGCCAGCACTAAGATGCAGATAACAAATTACACTGAGAGATGATAGCAACATTAAACAGACTGTACATTTGCATCAATCCATATACTCTGGTCTCTAGATACTACTTCCTTCGCAGAGGCGGAGACAAGCGGGGCCTAGGGGGGGCCAAGCATCCCCTTGTACTGCTGTAATCACACATCAACTCCTCTAATTTTCCATTATATCTTCGTAATGATGTGCATTCCTCCCCTTCCCCTGATTTCTTCCGTTAATCCCAAAAACCAAAGCTGAAAGCCCAACGAGAGCTATCCCGTACGTCCAGCCAACAGCCCACTACTGGCCAGCTTTGCTTTCCTAAATCCAATTACCGTAAAAGAGGTAATTACGGTAATGTGTTTTAGCTTCTCTAGGCATCAGTGATATTTCACATATTGGCAAACCAGCGAGCGATAGAGGTAATTTGGTTTATTACTAAATGTAGTTTGAGTATGATTTCTATTTTCATATGTTCTAACAAATTTTATAATAAAACGAATGATTTCAGCTGTAAAAAAAAGTCAACTGCGTCGTACATTTGAGAATATGTAGTAATTTTTATTTGATGTGATGTGAATGTGTAACGATAATTTCCCAACACTTATATTACTTCCAAACTTGATATATTTGGAGACATAAGATTAAATTTCCACGACATTATTAAGTCGTTTGTTCTACTTGGTACTCGTAAGAGCTAATTTCAATAATACAAATATATAACATGCTCTTGCATTATCATATCTAATAATACTTAAATTCTTTGTATACATTTATGATAGGGTTTTTTTTTCTTTGTGTCTGTTGTTCGTAGTCATTTTATCGACAACGGTCCCCTATGCTAAATTTCCTGGCTCTGCCACTGTTCGTACAGTGTCATTAATATATAACGTTTTATACTAATGACCTTGAGGAAGTATCAGCCTCAAGGCTGCAAACAAACAGTGTCGTCGCGACATCAGCCACAGAGACAGACATGCTGGCACCAGAAACGAGCTCACTAAATAAGCAAAGGTGGATCGTATTGGCTGTCCCAGCTGTGCGGTTTCCTGTGCGTGGGCGAGGCATACATCATCGTCCCAGCGTCTGCGTGCAGCAAGCATGAAGACGGCGCAGCATGCAGGCAGCTTAGCTAGACACCAGTAATATCATCTGCCATCGTTGCATGACGATTCGTGCATGTACGTGCGTGTCGAACGTACATACATGGACGTGTGACTCCCGTGATGCATGAACTCCTAGTGGCAGGCGAGTTATTATTCAACCATTTCCGCCCGAGCTCGTAGTTTATATGGATTTGTTTATCACTATTTCAATCATAATTTTTTATTTACAATAACATTATAAATATTATTTTATATTATAAATAGTTCATACGAACAACAAGACAGCCTTACCGCTGATATCCTCAGCTTGAGCCGCTGCAGCAGGTGCGACACCACTGCTGCATGCATCATGCTGCCCTTCGTGACAAAGGGCTGGGTCAATGTCCGTACATCCACCATATTTTAGACCTTTTTGCCACTATCGGTTCTCACTTCCAAGAAGCTCGTCGGCGGATGGTAAGCACTTATATAATCTGTGATTGGCTCCTCGGTCATTGTAAATGCACGCACGCTGCCTTTGCTTGGCGAAAAGTTGTATTATATTTTATTTGTTTATAAGTGTACGACCCTGATTGATTTTTTCAAAACTTCAATATTTCATCTTATTCAAAAAATCACACAAGTTGTTATTTATTTTGTCTTGATATGTTGTATCACTATCACTAAAGATAGTTTGCGTATGAATTATTTCTTTACATGTTTGAATACAATTTTTTAAATAAAATAAATAATTGAAGTTTTGAAAAAAAATCAACCGCATCATACATTTATCAGCGGAGGTAGCAGTACGAGAAGTGCTACAAAATAGAACTAATATCACTCATAAGTCATAACCATAAAAGACTTCTGGCCGTGATGGATTTTATATTGGATTCATGTATACAGCATTTAGCTGGCCCTATAGTACATAAAGGAGGTAGGGGTGTTATTCTATTTGTGTCACAATTATTTACGCAGTGAAACCAATGGTCAAATTAGTCATGTCCTCTCTGCATCTTTGATTCTTTGGTGAAGACTATTTTGTTATTCCGTCATATCCTGTAATATTTGGTCAAGTTGCACATGGGGTGGCCCAACGATGGTCGCCGTGCGCTCGGCACCAATAATTAAGTTTGTCTTGCGTGCTCAAGTGGCAAACTCCCAAGACTTGGAACTATTCACTTCTTTCTTTTCAATGTGTACAGCATTTAGCTGGCCCTATAGCGCGCAAGATTCCTAGATCGATGTCGCATACTCGCATGTATGCGCTAGCAAGCTTAGCCCACCTCAGGTTTATGATACTGTATGTAATATATCTATATCGTCGTCACTTTATGAATCGTGTGTGTGTGTGTGTATGCTTAAAACTTAAAAGCATACTACATATACCTGCTCCAGCTTTCCACATATGTTCCTAAATTCCTTGCGAGATGATCGATCAGGATCGAAATAATGGTATTCTCTGCAGTCAATGAGAGAAGGTATGGGTCCGAGCACCTGAGAAAATCAGAAAGGGCTGTATATGCCTGCTGTTCGCAGAGGAGAACGCCTAAGCAATTCTTGGCTGATTAGCCGGTACACACACCAAGCAACACTGTGGTGGTACTGCAGGGATTATTGTACGATGAATGAGACGAAAGCAGGGAGTTAGGACCAAGCCGCGCAAAAGGATAACAAGAGTAGTCGATTTAGATGAGACCTCGTTCTAATGGAAAATCGTGGAGGCCAGGCACCCAAAATATATTTAATATCTTATCACAGATCTTTGTGTTTTAACTCTATTATTGGATACATGACCAAAGGGAGATGCACACTTTCATGATTGAGACTGACCCAATATTCTCTCTGGCTCGTCATACATTTGCCCAAATCTTCCGGCAGAAGATATTATCATTTATTTGCCTTAAGTTTAACTCTCAAGTTTTGATGCTACTTGTTTGGCGGAAAAATAAATTGCTGCAATGTCCACGAGTAGTCTTGCTTGCATCTTTAAACTGAAACCTCATATTTATTAAAACGTGGGGCTTTTTTCTTCTAAAACATGTATTTTTCTATAAAATTGTTGTATGATTATTTGTGGAATTTCTATATTTCAAAGGCCCTCAAAGCCAAAGGGAACAAACAAGAAACTCCTAAGAAGGGCCTGGGCAGCTTCAACTAGTTTTTTTCTGTGTTTCTTTAGAGACCTCTAATTAGTAATATTAGTATGTTAACCCCGTGCAGAGCATAGCCTAGTATGAAACATAAATCTATTTATCCATCTATTCTGTAAAAAGAGCGAGTTTTATGGAAAATATATTTTTTTACCCACAAGTTTTGTACCCACCTCATGTATACATTGGTGTCCCATCAAACAACTCGGATGGGTAAAAAAAATTTGGTGCAAAAAATAGGTTCGAGAACGGCAGGAACGCGTAAAGGTAAGGCCGTAAGGGTGGGCCGGACTCCGTCATCGTGCTCGTGCCATGCGGTTGGTACGTACGTGTCCATGCATAACACGTGCAAGGTGATGCATCGATCAAACGCGTCTTTTTTTTAAGAGGGATCTGTCTTTGATCTCCTGTCTGCAACAACAAGACCTTCTACCTCGACAACTCTGTCATGACGCCGAACGTCAAGTCTCCATTTGCTGATCCATCAACGGCGGCCAAGCGAGAAGGCGCATGTCAACCTGCAGTCCACCAGACGACGCCGGCGGGGTGCGGCCAACTGCCTTGATGCCGATCTTGACGGCGCCACCCGATCCATCCACGGAGGTCCACGACAGCCAGGTTGCTAGATTCTACGAGAACGTACTAATCAGAAGATGCAACAGGGCGTTCAAAACATTGTACGTGCACTGTATATTTAGAAAAAAAATTCAAAGACGGTCAGATGGATCACCAACACCTTTCCAAAAAGCCGCCAAAATATCAAGGTGGGCCACCTCTCGGGCACCTTGGAACATGTCCACCATACTCAACGAGACCCTTCATCACCAATAACGGCCAATCGGCTTGCTCTGGGAGCTCACCGTCTTCGACGTTAGCTTTAACTCCCTCGCGTCGGCCTGCTGCCGCAGCAGGAGGCTGAGATGCGGAAGCTCGAGCAGCTCGACATGGCGCCCAACCTAGGCCGCCCCCGACGCCATCTGTGCGCTCCCACGGCTCAACAACCTCTCCATATCTTGTAACTTCTATTCTATACTTCTTCATTGGCGAGCCATTGTCTTGCATGAGCGCCGTGCAATTCGATGGAGACAGGAGGAACTCCCAGCCCAACTACATGCGCAGCGCACGGTGCAGCAGTGCACGGGGCGGACCCAGAATCAAATATGAGTGAGGGCATTTCTATATAACCATAGAAAACAAGTTTACATGCTAAAAAGTTATAAATTTGCATTGAACATCAACATTTGAGCCAGGGCCTGTGCTCTCAATGGACTCAACATAGGTCAGTGCGCAGCCTTCTACTCGCACCGGCCATCAACTGCACTGTGTTCCAGTGTAAGCCATAAATCCATGTCATGTCATTGCCGTCGCCGCCAGTGTACCTAGGCCCCTTGGCACCAATATACCCATGCCATACGTGTCGCCGCTGCTGCCAACAAAACTAATATTATAGTTAAAACATTAATTATACATTATATAATAAAGATGAAAATATAATTTATGGCACATGTTTTTATATAACAAAAGTAATATTATAGTTAAAACATTTACTATACATTGTAGAAACATAAAAATATAATTTACAACACAGGTCTTGTTTCCAACTAAAATATTAAATAAATAATAATACATAACAAATTTAATATTTATACGATCGAATATTAATTTATGCGATATTTTTTATTGCCACGTGCGGCACGCACGCGCATTTTTACTAGTGTTAGAAACATACATATAATTTGAGATCCATAATTAATCAAAAGTACTATTATTCAATATCTATTATATGTTCATACTTTAATATAGTGTTTGTATATATACATATATTTTTTATCATATCTATCTACCTATTATATTATTCAATACATATTTTTTGCTAATTAAAATTGATATTTTGCAATGGCACAATGCTAATTTATATGTAAATTTCGAGGTTGCTTTAAATTATCTTTCAGAATAACATAATAGGTGTTTTATATGTAAATGTAAATCTAGGTAATACTTTAATTTATTTTCATAATGGTAATTTATGTGTTATTTCGATTCAAATTTCACAATGGAATGGTGGGTAATTTATTTTCAAATTTTGGGGTTACTTTAATCCATCTTTCACAAACGGCATGGTGGATAATTTGTATGTAAATTTAGTTGTTATTTTAATTGTTTTTTCATAATGGCATGGCGGGTAATATATATGCAAATTTTGGGGTTACATAAATTTATATTTAATGGCTTTGTGAGTAATTTATTTGCAAATCTATAGGGCTACTTTCATTTATCTTTCATAATGGCACGGTGGATAATTTATATGCGAATTTAGGAGTTACTTAATAGTCTTTTATAATGGCATGATGTGTTTTTTTAAGAATATATAATAGATCCAATGACTAGTATTATTATTAGAGGCTACCTAATTGGCGTGCATATGTTTCTGTTTTTTGTGGGAATCTCTAAAGTTTATTTTTTTAGCGCGCTTCGTAAATTTGTGCTTTTTTTGTAACCTTTAATTAGTAATTGTAAGATAGTAATAGTAGGATAAAATTTGATGAACTAGGGGTGAATCTTAAATGTTACCTCGTAGTAGGATAAAATTTGATGAACTAGGGGTGAATCTTAAATGTTACCTCGTAGAACAATCTAGTACGAACTACTTTGCCTTACCCACCGGCACTGATGCACACAGGTGGGACAAATTTCCATTAATTTTCCTTACCGGCTACAGTACTGGGGTGGGCACCAGTCGACAGGTGCATTAGATTTGGTGTGTGCTCTTGACCCTCCGATCCGATCGTTCAGGTAGCTACGGAGTATGGGCTACGAGCTTAAAGGCTTAAATGGGACTGACTTTTTAGTGTGGCGATAGAGACGTGGAAGTAATATGACTACTCATACCCAGTTTGGTTTGCCATGGGATTTAAGAATCAAGACAATGTATGTTGTCTTGATGGTAGATTGCAGCCATAGGTTAATGATGGTAGATTGTTTCTTAAATTGCAAAATCGAAAAAATAAAATGATCTCGATTCTCATTATCTCTAATAAACCAAACAGCCCCCCAATTCACCGGGGTTCAACTTCTGCTGATGTGTGGCCATGGATGATTACACTCACCTGAGTGCTTTTCCTTTGATGGACCACCTTCACTTTAAGACAGCAACTTCTCAATGAGAAGCTGGTGCCCCAGGCCACGCGCGGCAACTTCATGTGAGCCTGCCCCCGTCCCTTCTCTCTCTATCACAATTCACACACACAAACACACGGATGATCGACACGCGCGCCTGACCCGAAATTATGTGGCGGGGTCGTAGGGGCCAATAAGCCTGATGTTTCTGTCAATGGATTCCTCTCTCACTCATCAAATCCCTGGCACCCTGCCGGCAACGACCGCTGGCTAGATTCTCTTCTGTAAATGCATGCATTAACCACATGGCACATGAAGACATGAGCTAATTAAATGTCAGATGATTATTAATCACTGACCGTAGGACGCGACAGGACAGGTCCGATCCAAACAAAACCTCCATCTCGTACCCTAAACCTAATTACACTAAGCATTAACGTTTCTCCGCTGTCAGATTAATTGTACTCGTGCGTGCATGAGTACGTACGGCGAGAGAAGCAGTTGATTGTCAGATTAACCGGTCGTCGGCTCCTCGTGTTCGTGGTGGTCCTTGAATTCCCTGTTGCTCCACTGTTAATCGTTTCCAACGACGATGTTTTCCGATCGTGTGTTGTTGTGAAATTAGCAAGAGAAAACAACAGGAGTACATGTCGATACTGAAACAGCATCAGACATAGAATGAACAGAGAAGAAAAAGGCAATGGTATATCGTACTTATTATAGTATTATCTGATCTGATTGCTGTTTTTCTTTTTCTTCATGGTGTGTGTGAAGACTGAAGAGCGTTCTTTCTTTACGCCTTTGCTGTAGCAGATTTGCATGCAATGCAGTATTTCTGAACACACGTGATCTGGCCAGTGATGGATGATCTTTCATAGAATCTTTTGGTACAAGTGCCTACAGTGAAGAGTCGTACATGAATGCATACCCCCATATGATGCTAGTACTGCATACGCATGACTGCATGACTGCACGAGAAAGAACACGACGAGGATCAAACCAAGCTAGCTAGGGGGATTTATGATCTAAAAAAGAACAGAAAACAGTGTACATAACCCAAACACACAGTAGGTTGGCCTTATTTTCAGTACACATCAGAGATACAGTATTGCAGTCCAGTACACCACGTACCACAGAACATATAGATATAGACTGAGGACGACGACGTACAGACCCGGCTGCTGGTCGGTAATCTTTTTACCACACAGCATCAAGAGATGCGGAGTCCCAGCTCTGAAAAAACGGAATCTGCATGCACTGTGTCATTAGGTCACAAATAGTACGCGCAGCACAGTAGAACTGTGGAATATATATGCTGTATATATACAGGCTCGAGCCTTTTGTTTTGTTGCTTCATCGTTTTCCCTCTAATTTCGACTTGATATACCAAATACGCACTAATGATACTGATGACGTTCCATATTTTTAGAGACATTGGATCGTGGTGAGGAGGCATCATGAATTATTGCCGGTGCAATCAGCAATTTAGCAGATGCATGCACGTTACTAGCCAGTACTAGTTGCTGGTCGTACTCCCCCAACAAGCACTAGCAGTGACACACTGACACCACTCCCGGCCCGGGGCCCCGCGCCCAAATGCTGATAGGAAAGCGGGGACCTACTAAGCTGAAAAATAATTCATCAGAAAACTAAAAGGACGACGCCTTTTAGAAGGAGGAATTATCAACTAAATCCACTGATCCACCCAACCGTTGTACCCTAAACCCTCACGAGGTGTCCTGTGTGTCAGCCAATGGTGGGGTTTATTGGCAACCACGTATGAAGGTGCCAAGAATGGAAATTCCGATATAACCATTTTATTGCTAAGATACGATAGTAGGACATGACTATGGACCCTAGAGAATATATGCCATTAATTGGACCACTAGTCAAATCAACTCGACAGGTTGACGAAATGAAATAGTACAAAATAGTTGTGCCTTTTTGTGGTTATGTTTATAGACATATATCATAAAAGACAAAATCTTTGTCTAGATAAAAGCGACCAAGTTATTAAAACTTTATTTCGGCAATGTTACTACTAGAAATTGTTTGGGCACATAACTTCGTAAGATGATAAGCTATGACCTAGGCACTAGAAATAAATTTGTTGATCATAATTTTATATTGTTGCTCACTTTATCTTTTCTACAAAGGTCACGCTGGATTTGATGTTTTCTCATTCCAAATGCCCCCTATATATGCCATATATTTTCTTCTCATATACAATACTTTTCCATCTCATCCATGTCCATCATTAAATTAAATCACCCTCACTAAATTACGCGTGGTTTTCTCTGCATCCTCTTTCTTGTTATTTGAATGAAAGAGTACAAAATAGTGAAATTTATTAGTAAACTTTATTGACTAATTTATAGCCTCCTTCCCCGGATCATATCCAAGATTGGATCCCAAAATGGGCCTACCAATAAGATCACACATTTAATATCGCAATCCACCAAGTGGGCCAATGAGTGGCATGGCTAGAATTTGACCTTGGCTTCCCAAACTACACAATGTACACACAACACTGCATACATTTATGCTTAACAAAGATTCAATCGTATGCATTATAACGTACAATTGTTATGGTTGGAATTCTAGTTTTATGTTGTCAACTTAAGATCGTACATCTAACGGGTGTTGCTAATAGTGTGTACACTATCCATCAAACATATTGTCTTTTTTCCAAAAGACAAAGAACATGTGCTTATACTTTAAACAACCATGTAGTTCAATGCATCCAGTAGTGTCAAATTGCAAATCACACATGCCACTTCGTACTTGCTATTAACTAATAACATTACTCTTCTTTTTTAAGTGAAAGCTTTGCTAGCTTTTATTTTGGCCAAGTTCCACTCGCATTGAGAAATTCAGTATAAAACAACCACTGGCTAGCTAGGCATGCAAGACCGTGATCCTTGCCAGGAACCAAGCCATTATTCAGGTTGTTTATTGCGGATCTAATCTTACCAACAACCAACAAGCAACAAATATTCGTCCTAGACTGAACGCCGCAGCAGCAGGGAGGAGAATTTCCATTGGCGAATGATGGCTTGCAGAGAGAGCGGCACCCGTCGGGTTTTTTTTTTTATTTCCGGAGAACATTATTCGCACCTGGGTACGCTCTCGGGCAGAGTTTTTTTTTTTTTGTCGCTTCGCAAGGACAAGTTTAATTACGGGCTCCGAGGGGTTGCCCTCGCGGGTGGGCCCGGGGCGTCGCCATTCGTACGGACACGTGCGGGCCCGCGTCGTCAATTGGACGCTCGAGGACGCCCCTCAGATATGTCCTGTGCGCGCATCTGGAGATGGAGGAGCGCCCCCTGCTGCGCCTTGGTTGGACTTTTCCCCGGCGAGACCCGGGCCGTCCACCGCGCATCCGGCGGCTGTCCACGGCGCCAAGAAGGACACCGGCACCGCTTGGCCTATTGCTGCCGCTCGCTTCAACCCACCCCCACCACCGCGCTACCAGTACTCCAGACGAGGGAGATAGGTGGTGAAAAAAATGTAATATACTACTAGTAGTAGTAGTATAGTTTTATCTTTAGTCATGTCACCTCTCACCTCACAGTGTCTCCGTCCTCCCTCTCACCAAAAAGCCCTAACAGTGCGCTGCCCCCCTCTCCCACTCTCTCACCGGTTGTTGCTGTTGCTGCTATACTAGTCTCTGTTCCATCTCCCAGTGGCTCCGCAGATCTCCCCTTTTTAGGCCAAACAATCCACCACTGCCCTGCACATCCCCCGGCCCTCCTAAAAATAGTAGCCGGCCCGTCCCGCCTGATGAAGCTCGAGCTCGCCGGATCAACGAGCCGCCTATGAGACGACGGCGAGCAGCCAGCAACCACTACTGCCGCTCCAGCTGAGCAACAACCAACAAGGGTAAACAAGAGCACCCTGTAAGAGATACAAGATTCTTTTTAATTTATCTGCCTTTTTCCATAATTCCCGTCCTCTGCGGATTCTCGAGCCAGCTTCAGCTCCAAGCCCCAGGCTAGCTAGAGATCCCTGCTGGAATCTTCTCCGCCGCCACCCGACGTGCGCGGCCTCCGTCTCGGCCGCCGCCGCCGCCGCCGAGAGCAGCCGCCACCGCCACGAAAGGTATGGTATACACAGTATACTCGGGAGAAGCGGTCCTGGACTATAATTTGACGAGACCGACGACACATACGCGTACACTACCTGTCTGTTTGTTGCTGCTCTTGTTGTGCACCTCTGCAAAAAAAAAAAAAAAAGTTTGTTGCAATGCAAGTATCCCTTGTGCATATATGTGGAAGATGCATCGCTTTCACGCGCACATGCACAAGCAAAGGGAGGGAGAGATTGAGAGAGAGAGAGAGCAGAGCACACGGATAGATCCCAAAAAGGTGCATGTAATCATCGGCCGCATCATTCATTCATTGATTCATGTGGTTTGTACCCTGATCCGTGGATGCCAGATCGATGGACCTGTCGCCGAACCCCGAGAGCCCTGGAGGAGGCGGTGATGGCGGCGGCGGCGGAGCCGGAGGGTCGAGCGGCGGGGCGTCCTCGTCGGCGGGCGGCGGCGGCGGCGGCGGCGCGCCGCAGACGCCGAGCCGGTACGAGGCGCAGAAGCGGCGGGACTGGAACACGTTCGGGCAGTACCTGCGGAACCACCGGCCGCCGCTGAGCCTGGCGCAGTGCAGCGGCGCGCACGTGCTGGAGTTCCTGCGCTACCTGGACCAGTTCGGCAAGACCAAGGTGCACACGGCGGCGTGCCCCTTCTTCGGCCACCCGAGCCCGCCGGCGCCCTGCCCCTGCCCGCTGCGCCAGGCGTGGGGCAGCCTCGACGCGCTCGTCGGCCGCCTCCGCGCCGCCTTCGAGGAGAACGGCGGGCGCCCGGAGTCCAACCCCTTCGCGGCGCGCGCCGTCCGGCTCTACCTCCGCGAGGTCCGCGAGCACCAGGCCCGCGCGCGCGGCGTCAGCTACGAGAAGAAGAAGCGCAAGAAGCCGCCGCCGGCCGATCACGCCAGCGGGGGTGGCGACGGACACGGGCCTCATCACCATCCGCCGCCTCCGGCGCCGCCGCCCGCCGGCGCGCCGTGCTGAGCTGAGCTGAGCACAGCATGACGACGTGCGCCCCCGGCCCATTTGGTATGCCGGACTGAGCATATTTTATGTAGGTTTCGATCGATTTGCTTGTGCATGCATGCATGGTTTACTAGCTGTCACCATTTTCGCCCACCATGCCTTCTTCTTTATTCTTCTTCTTCGATTCGATTAGACTGCCGATCGTGTGCTGTGCAGTGCTACATTGTTACTAGTATTTCGCTTCTGCTCTCTCTCTCCTCCTCCTCCTACTACTACTACAGTAGTAGATAGCTTCAATTCCTAGCTACCCCCGTAATTTTCGTGTCAAGCAGCAGTTCAATTTGTTGGTGGAATTAAGGAACAAAATTAATGGATCAATGAATTGGAGCCTACGCTTGCCTTATATAATTACTTTTTCAGTACTCATTGTAGATCGACATCGACTTGCTTTGCTTTCTTGTGTACCGATTCATTGTACATGCGTACTCTGTGTCCTCGATTCAAAGTACAGAAGGAGAGTTATTCGCCATGTGTATGTGAGCATGCCATGTCCCATCGACGACGTACAAATTTGACGCATCTCATCTTGGGATTTCTTTCTACTACTAGTTCTGATTCTTGTGCCGCTTTCTTTTTCTGGTGCGGGTGCGCTTGCGCCCGCACGATCCATCGGCACCGGGCGATCGAGCTGCTGCACTGTAGCCTGTACCCGTGAGCTGTACGAGCACGGGCATGGCCGGCCGGCCGGGTCGATCCAACTGTGCCGTTCGTCCGGGCACGGCGCACTGTTGCCGACGCAGGAGACGGAGGCAAAGCTTCTTCGGTCTCCAGCCGCCGTGTCCCGCGTCCCATTGGCTGGGCGCATATCTTGCCATAGATCTTGTGTGACTGTTGAACAGGATGCCACTGTTGTTCTTCTCCAGCTTGCGCGTGCCGCTGGTCGGCCTGCCTACCGGCCGAGCTCGCCGGCTCCAGCTGTAGACATCCCGCCAGGAGGTCAAATTGACGAACAGTGGTAACATGTGTGCTGTGCCCCTGGGTGCACCTCCGGCTTGTAGCACTTAATTCGTGTACAAGGATGCGGCCAAATAGAGATATATATGTTCGCTGGTTTACTGTGTAGATATCAGCTGCCTATCTACAGCTCTCTTGTGTCATACTGCACTGATTATTGGTGGTGTGTGTAGATTAGCTAGTACTTGCACTTTGACACCTCTTTTCATTGGTTTCTTTTGGTTTCTGATTCCTGATTTCATGCAACAAAAAACAGTTCTGTTATGCCTATATGTTAATTAACATGACAAATAAAGATATTATACAAATTAGTGACCTGATGAAATTCTATGGATATGATTAACTAGGCTATAGTAATGGTTGGGCCGTAAACAACTATTGAACTAACTAGCTAACAACTTGTCACAAGGCTAAGTTAGGCCATATATAAATAGCTGCTAGCTTTTCTCGTTCAGAACCATCGGTCTGAGTTTCCACATACATGTAAACTGAACATTGTCCATTCGTTTCCTATTACTCTTAATTTTATGTGCTCATGTGTTGCTACTTGCTTAATAATATTACTTTGTTATACTGAAATGACCCATGCTTTGTCGAAGTTAAATACCAATAAACACATATTTTTGTAACATATATGCTCACTATTTACATAGTTATTCTATACTACCTCTCTTCTTTAATATTTGACATTCATTTATTAGTTCAATGCCCAATATTAAAGGACAAAGGGAGTAGAAAATTCTTCATACTTTGACTTGTATTAACAAAAAAATTGCTTGCATGCCAATATTAATGTTATATATACTATAGGTTGTTTATACGTCTCAGCATATTCATTTATTCAACAACATATAACTAATAAAGCTGTCAACGGCTTTCAACTGCGTGCATACATTAGTAGAGTCTTTTACAAACATTATTCCAATATGTAGATTGTAGTAATCAGTTTTGCCTATATAAAAGATTTGTGCATAGAAAATAATATTCTGAACATTTAATTGAAATGATATTTTGATGTTTACTTCGCTAATTAAGTTGTTATTTCATCTGTAATAGAACAAAAATACAAAGTTCAAGGTCGTTCAAAAATAATATGATCATTTCCATTCCTTTATTTCCATATATGTGTTATAATATGGTTGTCTGCTTCCTATAATTGCGAACACATTTGTAGTTCTACAAGTAATAACTATATTCAGAATTTATCCATACAGGTATTGGTATGAAAGTCTGATCCTTGGTAGTTATTATTTTTAAAGTAACCGTTTAATTTCTAATTCGTGCATGAAAACCACTGCAGTATGCAAATATAATCAAATTGGGAAAGAACTGTATAAGTATTTGGTAGATGCGTGGTAGAAAGATAACTTTGCTTAAATATATGTAACCTGACCAAATATCCCAAAAGTATGTGGTATCTAATTTATATATTTATGAACCAAATATTGGCTGTATTTAGTAGAGGAGAGAATGAATTACTCTCTGTGTCCCAAATTGTAAGGTTCTAGCTCTATGTTAGATTTATTCATTTTTTCATGTATGAATATAGGCAAATAAAAAGATGAGTAGAACCTTTGTGATTTGAGACGGAGGAAGTACCTTTTTTAACGTATACTAGCAGTTAGAGAACGTAAGTATAGGCTTTTCATCCTTTTATTTTCTTTGCTGAAACCGTGTGCATGATCTTCAGTTTGTTATATATATTTAACAGGGTTCAGTTTTCAGATAGAAATTGGAGTTTCTACAGTTCAGCTACCAATATATAGCAACAGATGTTCTTAAGAATCATTTACACAGGATGTAGAATTCTCTGTTGATTCGTCGCACTGCTAGCTCCAATTCTCAAGTAGCCAACCAATAAACCTGTAAATCTACACCTCAGAAAATTAATGCAGATTGGTCTGGCATACATACATGCATTTAGTGAAAGGTAGTCAGTGGTCAGTTCTCACCTTTGCCGGTGTTTAATTATTGGCCTCTAGTGAAAGGCTGGACGTACGTATATTAATTCAGGTAGACGAAGGCAATGTGGAAGGTACAAAACTTGTGGGCTATGCGAAAGGCTAATTGGTACCATGCATACATGAACACAATATAGTTTAAAGAGCAACTCCAATGTGTGGTAACATTGTGCTAAGACGAGAGAGAAACAGAAACCTCACAACATTATCGGTCGAACCTGACATGTATCTAATGATAATAAGTACTCACGATTAACACATTGACCTTACAATCCATGACGCATGTAGTCGTATGCATGTTAATAGACGGCAAGTATATTCTCCTATTATCTGAACCCTTCAACACGTGGGTGTAGGCGTGCAGCACAAACTAATAATATATCTTACTATTACTAATTGTAGGTTTTTTTAGCCTCCACGTTAATCCTCACCGGACGCGATAGAAAAAAAAGATAAATCCTAAAAATTCTCACAAAAATCAGACACATTCGGCCATCCATCATGTAGCTCTAATAATTGTAGCCATTAGGTCTATTAATTTTCTAAAAACATTACCCCCCATGCCATTATGAAAGAATAAATAAAATAACTCCTAAATTTATATAAAAATTACCCATCATGCCATTATAAAATATGAATTAAAATAGCCTTAAATTTGCGTAAAAAATATTCACAATGTCATTATAAAATATGAATTAAATAGCTCCCTAAATTTGCATATAAATTACTCATTATTCCATTATAAAAGATGAATTAAAACGAGCCCTAAATTTGCATATAAATTACCCAATATGCCATCATGAAAGATAAATGAAATAATTACTAAATTTCCATAAAAATTACCGACAATGTCATTATCAAAGATGAATTAAAACAATCACCTCTAATATTACTAAGGATTAAGTCTATATATCCTAAAACTCTAATATGTGTGAGAGCACGGGTTGATGGACTAGTGGTGCAAAACATAAATGGCACATTGCCTTGCCTGCAAAATAAGTTTCTGAATTTGAAGGTCCAAGGCCCATTGTGAAAATAAAAATCTCCACATCGACTCATACAGCCATATGTATACCTTCCCTACTAAAGAAGGTGCCTAGATTTTGATAATTTCTGATGATTTGGCCACTTCCCTACTAAATTATTTTTTAAATGTGTGGGAGCACATATTTCATTAAGGAGAAAAGATATCAGAAGTGGGGAAATTCTTTTTTGAGAAGTGGCCAAATAGTTTTTTGAGAAGTGGCCAAATCGTTTTTAGTTGTCTCGTTGTTATGGTTTTTGTTTTATTATTAATCAATATTGTCGTTGTTTAGCCTCCAAAATCCTATAACTCTCAAAACATGTTCTGGTAGCTAAAAAATAACGTTTTCATTTTCAACCCTAGTCATGATCAAGATCTAGTCACATATGGCACTACAATATTGAGCAAGCTAGAGAATCCATACATCACCATGGCGGTGTTGTACGGCATTAGACCATCTCCAACAGCTTGCTTATCTATTTTGTTTATCTCAAACTCTACTCCGTCTGCAGTAGCGCTACAACCTTGTTTTATACTGTAGGCAGTCATTTTCACGGTCTTTTGTAGACAGCCTTATTAGTAGATGTTTTTTCTCAGTTGTGTCATGGCACTTCGATACGTACTACATAAGGAAGTCCCCAATAGGCTTACACATTTTATCCTACATAGGGAGTACATATATAATAGTCAAATATTTCTTTCTCCAACTATGCTCGCTAGGGAGCTCAAATGGGTGTGCAAAGCAATATATGTGCACACTGAGAGAAGTTTGAAATATAAGCGGTAGGATGGGTGAGTACAACCTTAACGCAAAACACAAGACCCAGTGCATCTAATATGTTAGATTATTTTCAACTATTTTGCCAATTTTATAGTTTGCAGTAGATATAGTTGGGACCTGCCGCATTGTGTCTTGGCCTAGGGCACATAAAGATTCCAATTCTTGCTAACTTTTTTCTTCTTTTGAGCTTTTCTCCATTCAACATTGGTATAAACCCAACTCAGCTAGCCTTAACCAGTAATATGCTATGCAAGTTTTGCGTTTGGCCATAAATGTGTTTCTATGAGAAGATGGGACACACCAAGAGGGAGCTAACTAATTAGTAAGATATGATCTAAAGTATAGTAGCATATATAGTACAAATGTGAGTCCCACTTTATTTCTCTATCACATATATAAGTTTATATAAGAGGTTGTTCTAATTTAGTCAAACTTTTAAACTTTGTCTAACAATATTTATAGACTTCATTATCTAAGAGTGTTTAGTAATATCAATCCTGCGTTATCAATGTATATACAATTTATATATTTATATTCTGATTCAAAATGTTTACCTTAGGAAAACTTTGAATATATTTTACGCTTTTATCAAAGAAAAATAGAAAATACATATCGTACAAGATAGAATAATATATTTTCTCTCTCCAAACCTACCTCACGGTTATATCCATTGTTGTTCCATGTGTGCTAACAAGCACGATCACCATGAATTTTCCTTGACTCTCCCTTTAGTCATAAAAAGTGTTATTTTAAATATCAACGCAGTCTTCTATGCGCAATTTTGACTAACATTTTTTACAAATATTTGTAACGGATAGAAAAGGCATACTTTAAGAAACTACATTTTGAGGCAAAGATATTCATATCATTTTTCAAGTATACAAACTTAACAAATAAAAATTTGTTCAAACCAATTTTGGAGCGATTATCTTAATTATTAAGACATCACCAGGATATCACTCTTGTGATTGAAGAGTGTATATTTTGTTTTCATTACAAGAATAGCACACAGAATTATGCAAATAATCAACTGAGCATAAAGCTATATATAAAGATTCTCTTCCCAGACACCATCGCGTGGTAGCTTTCAGTGCTCGTACAGCCTTTCTTTTGAGAAGGACAGCACAATGAAGCCACACACTAACGTAATTGCGAGCGTGCCGAGCTTTTTGCCATGGTCCTACGATTTTCTTTTGAGTGTCATTACGAATAACTGGCATCTGTGTAATCCTTCAGCTTCTTGTACTACGATATTCCTGCAGCACATGGACCAAATATAATTATTTGATAACAAGCAGTGGTTCCTCCTGGCTCCTCTTCAAAATTTGAGATTGTGTTGAGCTGGGGCTAGCTGTCAAATTAACGTGACCCATTAACCGTAATATATATCTCATATAATCCTCATATAATAGAAACAATATCATATAGAAGTTCTTTGAATAATCCAGTAATGCAGTTTCTGGTTCCAAAAGGTTGGACTCATCCGGCATTCTGGCTTGGCATGACGCCGCATGGCTTCGTCCAAAGTTTTATCGTAGGTTCAGGAGGTGTGTACGTTTGGTTTCATAGAGTTTATAAAATATCTGGAAGTATCTGGACATACACATGTGTAAATACTATAAAATCCTGCGTGTTAGCCTATATATACGCAAGCCATTTTTCAATGCAGGTTCGCATGGCTCCAAGATTGGTTGATGCTCATAATCTATATCGTATTTACTGGTCAAAGACTAAATTGTTTTGGTCTCGGTTTATGTGCTCACCTTATCTTCAACCGGTTGAAGATCCATTCTTGTCTATCACTGTTCCAACCACCTCTCTCTCTGTTTAGTACAGCAGTGTCATTTTACTTTTTTACTATCCATTGGACCATCTCCAACGGATTTAGCTATTCACTGTTCTAACAGCGTCGACGGCCTTGCACCAAGAACGAAAAGGAGGGATAGACAGCATTTTGCACCAAAAGAACATAAGCCAAAGGATTATCGAACAATGTCCTACGCACGTTTCCTGCCTGCGTGATCAGGATCCAAAAGTCACTGTGTGCCGGCCGGCCGCTGTCTTTGGCTCCCGGCCACTTCTCGGCGCCTCCTGAGCGCGTTTGACCGTCTGCTTGCTTGACCCATGCAGCGCGGGCCTGCGCCGGCAGCAGCGACGCGTGGGTCGCCGTCCTTTCTGTCGGGAGGAGCGAGCGAGCGGCCGAACGAGCCCGAGGGCGTTCCCGAGGCCCCACGTGCAGCCAGCAGCGTGCGTGCAGCGGGGGGCATGGGCTCCGGCTCCTCGTATAGTCGTATGTACGGTACGGACCACGCGCGCGCGCTGGCGCGGTGCGTGTGTCGATGTGGCTTTTGCCCGGCGACCGGCTCCGGCGGCGACGAGGGGCCGCGCGGCGCCGGCGCCGGCACCGCCACGTTCTTTTCGGCGTTTTGCAGTGGTCCGTGATTCCATGCAGGAGTCGTCGTCTCAAACTGCGACTGCGAGAGCTTGCCGCACGTAGCACGAAGCGGAAGCACTGCGGTGCGGCCTCCTCGTGCGCGATTGCGAGCTGCGATGCTAGGCCAGTGTGAGGCCCAAGAAATCCTGGGCTTTCTGGCCGGCGGTGCGCCGTACTCCTACTTCCTGGGCTTTGCTTCTCAGAGATACAGCCAGACACAGAGAGTGATCACGCTCTATCGGTACTACGTGATTTGCCTTTGCCTGCATACTGAGCGTGATTGAATTACTCCTGCAAGTTTATCATGTGCCCAAGTGTACCATAAACGAAAAATTGTTTGATTTACTCCTCTAACGATGCCGGCTAGCCCAATCTACTCTTTAATGTGATTTGATTTTTTTTCTACGTCCATGTTGAGTATGGGGTTCAACATTTGCGGGGTTGTATTGTCCATAATAACTTATGTTAAGCAATATTATGAATTTTTATGATATTTTAAGACATCTAATAATAAATTAACCTAAGAATAGGGGAACGGTGAAAAATATTCAATGTGTTTTTAGCATAAATTATTGGTGTCCGCTATTACATCACATTATTTGAATTTAATAATTTGGAACTCAACTCTGTACATGTTTCGGAAATCTTGTTAAGAGAGATACTGGGCTAACTTAAATAGTGTGGGAGTGTAAATCGAAGCAAAGCTATTTGTTTTAGTGCGCTACTCAAACATAGGCTAAAAGGTAAAAACATATGCAAACAAAGTGCTTAATGACATGCATGGTTGTATTGATGTCTCATGACAAACTGAGGATCGTCATTGTAGTACCACAATCAAACGAATTTGTACATCCGATTTATAAAAATGATGTGTGATTGTGAGGACTCGTGCTCCCATCCATCCATCCGCCCACGCACACCCAACCCACCTAAAAAAGGACCAAAAAGGCACCATAATAAGATTCAATTAGCATGTAGGAGTAGTATTAATTTATTTTTAGAAAAGAGAGGATTTCCCGATTAATAATTAATTAATTTACATTTGGCTTCCACGCACACGCTGAACCTTGTCAGATTCACAGCATTTCCAAACCCAAATTTAATCTATCTTCCACTCCCCGTGTATATGTAAACAGTTAACAAATTTAATTCACCCAGCAGGGTACTAGTGCATTATCTTCCTTCACACAAGACTGCTGGTGTCCGGCCCCGGAGACGTTGCACGAGCACGATGCATGATCAGTTCCACACTTGCGGAAACTCCATGCCGCCTCCTCCAAGGCTGGCCATGTCCTCAAAGCCGCCCATGTCGAGGTAGCCAAACCCGTAGTCATCGCCAGCGACTCCCCTCGCGCCAAACCCTGGCGGCGGGAAGCCGTGGTGGTGGTCCGCGACGACCGAGCCGCCGTAGTAGTACTGTGGATGAAGCGCGGGGACCTCCTGCTGCGGCGCAAACGCGGGGCCGCCGCAGTAGCCGCCAACTGCTTCTGAGGACGCGGCCGGATGGTCCGGCTCCGGCGTGGCGTGCGACGACGAGCCGGCGAAGGCGCGCGAGGGCCAGGAGGAGTCGCCGTCTTGGCCGTCGTCGCCGGCTTTCGCCTTCTGAAACACCCTGCACAGCACCCAGTCCTCCTGCACGTACGTACGGGGGGCAGAGAGAAATTGCCATCGTTGAGAGTTTCATTCAGATATGCATGCTGGCATGGCACATATAATTGGCCAACTTTATTGCAGCGGCAGGAGTACATGCAACGTGCTCGTATACTGGGACCAGAGCATATGATGAAGCCATCGGCCAATTAATTAGCATGTATAGACGTACTCGTAGAGCTAAGCTAGGCCACGAGGACCGCTTATCTCGGTCAAGAAGTGCGCCAATCAATTATTGGGCAACGCAGACGCAGGGGAGCAGACAGTCAGATGATGGTCCAGTCTCTGCACGCAGACATTTACACTCCTCGTACGTGTCTGCGCTCTGCACCTGTGCTGTCCATGACCAATTTCTCTGCACGTTTGTGCTGGCTGCAGTGCAGAGGACCAATTGCTCTGCACTGCACGTTTGTGCCTCGCCGTCGCAAACAGGGAGAAACGCCTGCAATTGTGCTGGCGCGGCGCAAGCGCAGTGGACCACCGGATGTTGTCCCTGGGCCGCAATTATATATGTCCTTGTGGAGCCATACACTAGCATGCAACCCCGTCCGTTTCTTGGCGTCTGTTCATAGCATACCATGCACACTAATGAGTTGCTAACCTATTGTCTCATACTCTCAGTGTAAAAACCAAGCAACATGAACAGGTAGCTGATACCACCCCTACTACTAAATACTCCTACTTACTAAGTTACTAGTGATATGATAGAATCATAGAATCGGTGTTTCAAAGCATTTAATTGGGATCGGAGTAACAATTCAAAATATATATCGCGAAAAAACCACTTCAACAGCATTGTCAAACGTTTCATCTCGAGTCTCGAGATATGGACAAACAGCATATATATAGAGTAACAGCAGGGGGGGCACTTTCACTGCGACTCTGCGAGTGCCTATTGCCGAGTGGCGGTGGACACACGAGGACCTATCTTTTTTTTTTTTTTTGAGAGAGAGAGAGGACACGAGGACCTATCTAAGCTCCAGTTGTTTGGTAGAGGCTGCAAAGAAAATACTACAGCTGCCCAGGCTTCAAAAAATTCCCGGCCCATCAAGATAATATGTGGGCCGGGAATAGAGTCCAGAATTCATATAACACACAAGCAGCCTTATTATATAAGTAGAAAGAAAATGGTTGGTGTCACCATCAGAATTAGTATCATGGAGACAAGACGGCGTTTCTTCACGTGTTGGTGTTGTTTTGCACGCTAATTCAGTTCGTGAACGAAAAAACAAAAATTCAATGAATGGTTTTCCGTGTACTTGGCCCACCCAGGGACGTCATTGTACTGGCCACCTAGCTGGTGGAGGTACTGTCACAAATCACCAGTGCGCTGCCCGTGGTTCACGGGGTAGCCATCAGCTAGTTATAATGGATCGATCATTCAGAAATCAGAATGCTTGCTTGCTCTTGCTCACGGTACTACTGCTATACTTAATGAACACTAATTGCTGGGCTGCGATCGAAAATTCTTATGGTGGCACGCACGGAAAGCACAGCAGCATACGTACCCTTGGTGGCGAATGCGGGGTGTCGAGGCGGAACTCGTGCATGACCCAGCCGGACTTGGCGCCGTTGGGTGCCCTTCCCCGGTAGAAGACGAGCGTCTTGCGCATGCCGACGACGGCGCCGGCCGCGCCGCGCACCTCGCGGTCCTTGCCCGTGGCCTTCCAGTAGCCCGTCTTGGTGGCGCGGTTGGTGCGCGACCCCGTCGCATACTTGCGGTCGCGGAAGCTGAAGAAGTACCACTCGCTGGCCGTCAGCTTCGCCACCTCTGCATCGACCGACCGACCACCAGATCAATATGCAGCGAGCCATGCAGGCAGGCCAAACGTACATCAGCTAGCTGCTATAATAATAGTAATCGATCGAAAAAAAACTCAAATAAAACTAGCCAGCCAGCTAGCTAGGTCGTCGTCAGTTCGTCACTGACCTGGGAGCTCCCATGGCTCGCGGGCGTGGAGGTCGACCTCGACCAGCGTCCCCTGCGCGATGCGCTCGTTGGCCACCTTCTTGTGGAGGTAGTGGCACACCAGCTCCTCGTCGCTCGGGTAGAACCGGAACCCGGGGGGCAACATCGACTCGATCTCCCTCAATGCCATCGATCGCGCGCTAGGCCGCGAGCCGACGACGTACGGCCAGACGACTATAGCTAGCCTATACTCGTCGCTGCCTGCCGCTGGATCGAGCGATCTCTCCTCCCGTCGTTTTATTATATAGCTGGGAGACAGGACCGGATGCTCAGGGCAGGCTAGCAGCTAAGCTCATCGGCGAAGCCATCGCGCGCTGAAACCGTTGACACGTCACGCGTGGCCTGGACATAACCACCAACAACTGTGTCTGTGTCTGTGTATCAAGCTGCTGATGAGCGAAGCCAGCTGCGTCCCTATCTGCATGCGCCGCGCTGAGGCAACAACTGAAACTAAACCGATCGATACGTAAGCTAGCTACCTAGCCCTAGCTAGCTAGCCAGGTGTAAAGATTCCAACATCCTGTCACGTACGCCCGTGCCGCAAGAGGGATGTTAAGTAACTGTGAAAAATATTCTCTTAACGGATAATCACATATATGCCGGTGGCACTACAAATTCGTTTTTAAGATACTACTCATGGCATGACAACAACTGCCGGTGCACTCGTCTTTTAAACATCTATATAACTAATGTCCTTGTGAGGACCACCAGTACACAAAGGGCCTTCGGTACCGGTCGGGAATCCCCTTTTATACTGAATTCGCCTAGCGGTACTACGAAATCGACACTAATACCTCTTAGGTCAGTACCCGTTGCAGAAACACGAAATCAACACTAATGCCTCTCAGGTTAGTACCGGTTGTAGAAACCACGATAGAAACCGGTACAATATAAGATCGAGATGCTTTTCTTTTATTGTATGTATCTGGAAGTCTTTAGTACCGGTTGGTAAGGCTTTAGTATAGGATTGGTGTTAATAACCAATACTATGTTACCTTTTAGTACCGGTTGGTAACAACAACCCATACTAAAAGTCTTTACGAGCATTAATGTTTGTGTACCTTTCCACCCGTCAGTAAAAGATACTTTTTTAGTATGTGTTCGTAGTGCCAACCGGTACTAATGTCTCTCCAGAGGCCAGCACATTGCCACCCAGTACTAAAAGATACCTTTTAGTATGGGTTTGTATTGCTAACCAATACTAATGTCTCTGAGGGACCAGCATCCTTTCCACCCGGTATTAAGACAACATCTGTACCGGGTGCAGATGTTAGTCGATTTCTATGTCAAATTAGAACTCATCCAAAGCTCTATTCTCCAGTAATGGACATCTCCCGGTCTTTGCGTTAAAAGAATAAAAGACTATACAATTTGTTACTTTAAAGTACCAATTAGATAATTTAATATATTTTCATTGATATATTATAATGTATGTATCCAGTAATGGACATCTCCCCGTCTTTGCGTTTAAAAAAGACTATACAATTTGTTACTTTAAAGTAACAATTAGATAATTTAATATATTTTCATTGATATATTATAATGTATGTAACAGGAGTACTTAGTAGTAGTAATCTATTTTTTGGTACATTGCACCTCTCTTCTTATCTCCCTCCTGTCTCTACTGCACCGCACAGCAGCCGCACTACTGCTGCGCCACACTACTGACGTCGGTGTTTTCCCCTCATCTCTCCTGTATATTGTCCACCCTTGAGGGCAGGTTTGGTTTGGAGGAAACTCAAAGAAAAATTATAGGAATGGTAAAATGGAGGAACGGAAGTGTAAATAGGTGTTTGGAACAAAGGAATTGCCTATTCCTATCCTGTAGGTAGCTGCTCATTTCAAAGAAAGAAAAGAATCCAGTTTGATCTCTCGTTTTGGTTTCCTCCAAGCTTTGCCAAAAGTTACGCTCGTACGAGAAGACAAATATACGAACTAATCCATCCTGAAGTAAAGTCCGGCCGGCTGCCCCTCTATATTATTACTCATTCAATCAGCTAAAGACGAACAAAAAAACAGAAAGCTATTAGATTACTTAGAACAACAAGAGAGAAATGAGTTGAGCTATTTGTCTCGCCGATGGTTGTCCCATTTATTTATTGGTCTATGAGTATTATTCACATGTCTCACCGTTGTTTGTCCTATATATTTTTTATTGTTTATATGAGTATTAACTGATATCGGCATGTTTCTACGATTGAAATAGTATTTACCTATGTAGTTTTCTATATTTTGGTTCCTACATTCCAAACACCCCAACATTCAATATTTTTTTTTGTGTTTTTCCAATCCTCCGTCCATCCATCTACACGCGAGTATGTACGCGATCGATATCAATGGTTCTTCATTCAGGATTTGCTCTAGCTCGGAACTCGGAAATGCCAGCATGCAGCAGTGAACCGGCGTGACGTGACACGCGAGCGAGATGTAAATGAAATTCATTATTGGGGTATTCAGCGCCTGACTTGCGTTGCGTTGGTGTGCGGTCGTTTTACGTGGGTGCATGCTTCCGGGGGGAGGCAAAGGAGATGCAGAGCCTGCAAATTCTTAATAGTGTGCGGGAAATGCAAGGGATCGGAACGATATCAGCTTATTGATTGACGAGGTCGTTAATTAACAATAGCTAGCTAGCAGCTAGCTGCTAGGTGGCGTACGCGGCGATCGTGACGTGAGGTTGTAAACGCCGATGGAGACATGCACCAGCAGCTAGCTCGGTCGCCTTCATGCATGTCATGTTCCTTCGTGTATGTATGCCTAACACGGGGTTCAAGCTTCAGTGATCAACATCATGCAGGAATTAATAGTACTACTGTGATGGCCCGGGGAAAACGAACGAATCATATGCGTCGGCGGATCCATCGATGCGTGTTCCAGTGTGTTGGATGCTACGGCTTGGCAAGCCTTATGTGTAACATGTGGTTATGAGAAGGTTTAGGTACCGTGTACTCATCTATATAGCTTCACTTGGTTATATGCAAATGCAAGTAACGATAAATCTCATTCAGTGTTTTGGAAGAAAATAATGGCTTTTCATGCATAGTATTATAAGGAACTTCATAAAATATATATTTTTAATCTATATGAAAATTACTAGTCAAAGTATTACATTGAAAATGTTTGCAAGCAAAGACGGAATATAATGATCAATGTGCTAGTAAACTTCCATGTCTGTCCTGCTTAAATTTGATACCTTAATCAATGTGCTAGTAAACTTCCATGTCATCAATATTATTAGTTGCAGCAAAAACTGTTGGGCAATATGGTCATTGTATTACTGACCTTATTTAATTTTGTGCCCAAGTCCAAATTAAATAGACTTGGATTTGGAATTGGAGGGAGTGTCCATCGTTGGCAGATCATGTGATCATTTGACATGTCATGGTGTATATTTATGAAAATTGAAAATCAAAATACAAGATGCAATCGATGTCTTAAACTCCTAGTCAGTTTACATCACTATATTCTTTGGAGGACTATAACCAAAAAAACACAGGTGAACAAAACTAAAGTAGCCTACATCTTGTACGTGTCCATTGCACCATCTAATAACCTCCCTCAATTTGAACTTTATCAAGTTAAGGTTGCACTAGAATTTTTCAAAATCTTTCGTAACTGATAAAGCTTTTGTGAATCCATCTGAGACTTGATATATGTTGAGATGAAATAAACCAAACTTCAAGCAATTTATTTGTTACTCTCCCAATTCTAAAAACATAGACAATTAGCTTTAGATTTGAGATAATGCCATCTAATCACAAATAATGAAATAAGTGCCGCTTTGAAGATTGTCAGACACCCAAAGTACAATTTCGATTGGTAACTTTTGCTGTAATATATTTATATAAAAGACATATACTTCCTCTGTCCACATGTATAATGATTTATAAGGTTTTTAAGAGAACGATTTTTTAAGATTTTTAAGAGAACGAGGAGTCAACTTTGGCTTGGCTTGTTAACCTCGGATTCAAGGTGTGTCTCAAACATTACAGGAGACTAATGAATAAAGAGAAATCAATCTTGTAGAAATCTCAAGGAAAATAATTGATCGAGTGGCTAGTTATCTCTACCCCTCTGTATAAAAACTCAATCAAGCACTACCTTAGATCACATTAATGCAAATTCAAGTGACTAATGCCACAAATGAAAATGTCAAATCTTGCCTGATTAATAAATGGATTTGACTAGAAGTCCTTAAACTTAGAGGGGGAGGAGAGAGAGGTTGTGTTCTCTCGAGCTGACAGAAAAAGCGCGGAGCAGTTCAGCCACTCGTGAGCCGTCCATTTCGGAGATCCAAGCGCTCCGGAATCTCCACTGGTACTGTTCTGCGGAAGCGCACCGCGCCACTCCGCGGAAGAGAACGGTCCAGAGTCAACACGTAAAGGGCAGGAGCAGCTTACAAGGAGAGAGTTTAAAATCAACTAGAACACTCAACAAAAAAGAACCTTAATCCCTCCGTTTCAGTCAACATTATCCTAAACGCTAGACATAGTTAGACGGACACCTCCACAACTAGCGAGACATAAGTTAGACGGACACCTCCACAACTAGCGATTAATCTTAACTAATCATCATCTAATCGGTCTACTCATGCATATTGATATCGTCTAGACGATAGACTTAAGGCCTCCAGTACAGAACAAGCTTCAAGAAAAAAATCAATGTGACATGATCATTCAAATGCCCCAGTTAAACAATAGGCATGATACACACACTCCCTCCATATTTAAATATAAGTCGTGGTTGACTTTTTTCAAAACTTCGATCCTTCGTCTTATTCAAAAAATTTATAATTTATCATTTATTTTGTTGTGATTTGTTCTATTATCGAGATAGTTTGAGCATAACTAGTTTTTTTATATGTTTACACAAATTTTTTGAATAAGATGAAGAATCAATGTTTTGAAAAAAAAAAGTCAAATGTGACTTATATTTAAATAGGGAGGGAGTATATACTAGTAATATAGTACTAGTTAGCAACTCCTCTTCCCCCGAAGCAATTAATTAGGAGGTAATGTGTGTGGAAACAAACACTTCCGAGGCGGCGTTGGACAAGCATAGCTAGCCAAAGGGAGATGGAGTATTTAGCAATCCAAATTTCTGGTGCACAGAGAACGAATGCACATACATATATAGCTTGAAGACCTTCTAGAATCTAGGGAGAATACGTGCGTATATTTTCCATTTCTACATCGACATTGTGTAGCACCTGACTGACACACGTATGACTCCTAACCAGAAATCATGATTATATAGCGAGCTAGCTAGCTAGCATTAGCAAACATACTCCAATCAATTTCCATAAACGAAACATACTCTTCCATTGATTGATTAGCTCCCTCCTCCAGAAACCCTAAAAATACACACGGTGCACGCATACGATACGCCACCATGCATGACAATTACTCGTAATTGATAGCGGCTCATACGTAGCTCATGGACCCCGCTCGGCCGGGCCGTCGCCCCCGCTGGTTCTCGGGGCGCAATCGCCTGATGAGCCTGACAACTACATGCATGCATCGAGAACGATCAGCGCGGGTGGCCGCCACCACACGCCCATGTCCACCGCCACCGGGATCTCAGCTGCATACAACCGCGTCACAGGCTCACAGTGCCAGCTGCGTGGATGGATCGGTGGATAGATGCTAACCGTACGTGCACAAAAGTCCCATCACATCACGGTGTGCCGATTGTCACAGGGGCGTAGACGACGACGCAGCAGTGTACGTACGTATGTAGTACATGCGTGTGGCCCCTCGACCGCCGGGCCGATCGATCGATCGACAGCTTCCATGATGCTCGAGATCGATCTGCTATCCCAGAAATGGTCTGCATGCCCACGCTCTGCACATCTGATGATCAGACAGAGCGTAGGAGTACATACGTCTCTGCCTGGTCTTGAGTGCCCATGGCTTGCGCCCGGTTTGGCTCCTCGGCCACTGTTTCTGGATCTGGACATGCATGGCTCCGTTGCTCGAGATGATTTTTCTTTTTTTTTTTTATAAAAAAAGTTCAGCATGTTTGGCACCGGCGCGGTAGTTGTTGATGTGTTTCGTGTATATATGGGGTACGGTAATGGAACAGTACACTGATAGTGTTATACTGTTCCGTTGCGCGACGATGATGCGTGGCACATGGACATGCATGGACTTGTTGTTTTGCGCGGCGCCTAGCCAGCTAGTACATTATTCTTCGGAAATCGTCTCTCTTCTAATCATGGAACGTATATACGTACGCAATTGAATCTCTCACGATAAATTATCCAATGCAAGTATACATATTAGCGCTTTCTTCTCGGCTCATGCCGCTATGCCTGCGTGCATGCATACACATATCCTGCTGCTTCTCGCAGCCGGGGCCCGATCGAGCTAGTTTACTAGCTACATACTGTAGCAGTGTAGCTACTACCTCACCGATGCATGCATGCATGCCATCAGGCAGCTGATGAAGCAACACGCATGTACAACCGCTGCTGTCGCCAAGGAGCTATAGCGAGCTAATACCACTGCATGCCACCATGCATGCACGCGTCCGTGTCGCGATCGATTAGGACACAGCGGTTACTATATGCTGAGATCTCATCAGATGCAAATGCATGCAGATGAGGACGAGGGGCGCGGCAGTTTTTTTACTGCTTGCTAAATAGTAGTTAAGATCCGCGAGCCAGATTGCGCGACAAAGTTGGCGATCTCGTGACAGGGCAACACGGATTCGCAGAAAGCGTCCGCGTGTGACAGCCAAGATATATCCACGTCGATGGATATCATCAGCGCCGCCTTTTTACAATTTCTTATAAACTTTGTGCTATTGGATCGTCGGAGTTTGCATATATCCCTCCACTGGATCGGAGGCATGAAACAACGTCGTTGCATTGGTGTATACTCAAGTGCGTGCCAAGCATACTAGTATATCTGAATATTTGTCTCCATTGCTGTTATTAAATTCCCCAATTGGTGGCCGTTTCAATCTGGATACTTTATCGTATGTATTCGTCGATCTCCTCATGTTCTCAAGGGCAAGTACTGCGGCGCGCGTCACTGACTCACAGTGGTGTATCTTGGAACGGGGGCGCATGTTTAATTTGCGCATTTGTTTGTACACAAGCGTTGTACTTGCCTGTGATTCAATTCACAAAGTTGTCTCGACCAAACGCATATATATCTTGAGGCATGTACTGTATGTCTGCATGATGCATCATTGTCAGTGGGGGATGGTATTCACGGGACAAATACGATATATCTTGTGCCCAGGCCTAGCTTAGCTAGCCCCACTATGCGTTGCCTGAGAATCTCCCACAACTTGATCCTAGCAATAATCTTGTTGAAAGTACGCCCAGATGCAAAGCATATATATATACCTAATACCTGCAACTGATCAAGTTTGTATGATCGAACAGTTTGGGTGTGACGCCTGTACTTTCCCACCACATATATATCTCCCTCTTGGCATATAATATATATGCGCGCGTTTGTGCAGCCGTAGCGCCAAGGCCCATGCATGTATGGCCCAGCTGGGTGTAACTTTTGGAGAACAAGAACCTGGAATGAAAGCGAATGTTTTGACGATTGCTAATAATATGATAGCACTGCTTCAATCTACGAGTTATTTTGGGTTTAGGCCCCCTTTCAAACACAAAAACAAATATCCGAATCCTGCATTTTCTGTGTTTTTGAACCGTTTCATGCGAAATTCTTATACAATTTCCGTAAAAATCTTGGGTTAGGGCCTTATTTTGTAGATGTTGGTGGTGATTTTTTTTGTTGTAAACTTGGTTAATTAAAGTTCGTTAGAGATGTTTGATTTGGAATGTTCAAGAACACCGGGTACGTTATACATAAACAACACACAGTAGTACATCCGCGCATTCGGATGCATTCGCTTGCCTCTGTTGCGCTGTATAACTGTGCGTGCACGCATCCTCAGTTCTTCAGGCTACGAGCGCGCACCAGTAGTGCATATATACGGACTTAGTATACGCGTGAGTACACATATGGGATGAAGAAGCCAGATCGGGGTGACGGCGTGGTGTGCGTGCTTATCAAACTTGAGTACCATACACTCATGACTCATCACATCTAGATCACTAGATGCATGTATTTTGGTTCCGATGAAAAAAAGGCGTACGTGAGATAAACACGCATCCATGGTGCTTAGTCTTTAATTTCTCGCTCTTGGCTAGCTTAGGCTGTCCCCAATGGGACTCCTGTCCCTCAAAAAACTGTAGCTGACACTATTTGACACTGTTTTGCACTGTAACTAATATGCCGTATAGAGAGAAATGAGATTTGAGGAATTGGGATGAGGTGTCCCATTGGGGACAGCCTCAGAGCTTAAACGTTACATATGGAATGTGTTCACGTGAGGGTGAGGCTGGCCATCATGAATTTAATTAGCGAGCTACTACACATGTTACAGTTAACAGGCATAATTTTATACATCAGTGGAGGTCTTATCATCAGCAGTGGCCCGGGTCACAGGGGATTGTGCGCAGGGAAGCCTCCAAAACTGGCACACAACTTACAAGATTCCATGCCTGCCAAATTGCTCATCGGAGACTTTCTGATGATTTCGGCTGCTGAGGTATCGGATCGTTTGTCCGCAGGAGGACAAGGGGCGGGACGCACAACTTGTGTTTTCGACACAAGCGGAAAGGATGGGCCATGTTATGTTCACAAAAGATGTATTTGGATGTTCAAAATATGTAAGTGCACTATTAATTGAAGGATTTAAAAATATAGACTATATGATGTGCGGCTAGTGAGTAAAGCTATGCTTATCAATCCATTCATTTTTAATTTACCCTTTATATTTCAAGCTCATCCCTCCTCACCTATGCGGAGGCTTTAAACCGACGCCACCGTGAGCACAGCCTAAAATGGCGAGGCGGAAAGGTTCCCGCTGAACGCGCGGGGATCAGCTACGGCCCACCAGGGCCTGTCGAAGGCGCGGGGGAAACCACCCAGCCACGGCCCGGACGAGCCATGAATTCTCTCACAGGCCCGGTGCCCCGCGCAGGCGCAGCCCGTCTCCACGGATCCCCCTCGGATCTCGGCCTTCTTCTCCCACGCACCAAACCGCCGCAGATGCTTCCAGAGCGTTCCACGCCCTTCCCGGTTCCTCCGCTTGGCTACTTCCCCCACACTCCACGCCACACGATCGCACAGCACAACCAAAGGCACGCAACCTCTCGTCCTCTCCCCGGAGTCCCAGCCGGCCAGCCGCAACCTCGCACGGCGACGAACCCCTCGGCCTCACGCCGCCGTCCAGCCCCGTAGCCACCCCAGCGCTGCGGCGACCCGGCCTCCCCAGGCGCGTGTCCGCCCACCCTCGGCCGCTCCCCCACGATCGCGATGTCGGCGCAATCCATTTCGCCGGCCGCAGCGTCCGCGCAGTTCACCTACCCGGCCGCGGCGGCGACCCCGTCCTACTTCCCGGTGCCCTTCCACCTCCAGAACGCGCAGTACACCGCATGGCCAGCGGCCGCGCCGGCGGTGGCGCCCGTGCCTACGTACAACGCCGTCTACCCCATGCCCCAGGTCCAGCAGGTATACAGGAACCAACCATACCGTCCTACCTCCCGATTAGAGTTTAGATTTAGAGACGGGGTGGAATTGATTTTCAGGGAGCTATGGTGAATGGTAATGGGGAGTAGTTTCCTACACGGACATGCTGTTTCTGTGGCTTGGGTGGAAACACTAGTTTTCAAAAGGGGTTGAAGCGGATTGGAAGGGATCGAGGGAAATTTTGATCTGTGTTGGTTTAAACACACCCCAATCCCTTCCATCCACCTCAACTCAACAGTATCCAAACTAAGCCTATTGTTTCGTGTTCTTCTTGATGTAGTGATTATGTAGTTAAAGTTTAGTTGCAGACTTAGATTGTTTATGGAGTAGATGATTCGATGACTAACGTGTAATGGCTATGCCACTATGAAGGCAGCAGATGCTTCTGACCAGAGCCAGACGTTGCAGGATTAGACGATTAGTCTTAGCTGAGACATTTCTCTCAAGTTCATTGTATGCACTGGTAGGAAACTAACTTCTGTCCTGCAAGATCTAATCACAAATGTTTCATAGAGGCTGTTGAGGTGTCTGACACTGTTGATACTGAATCGTTTGTGATTTCCTTGTAAGGTTTTCTACTAATTTAATTGGAAACTGAATAATCAGTCTGCGTAGCAGTTTTTTATATTTATTCTTTTTTAAAGCAAAACATGCTCGGCTGCACAGCGATGTGGCTGTTGCACCTGTAGGCACCAAAAACTGTAGCAGCTGCTGCAGGCTGTGGCAAGAATCTTGGATACAGCGCTGTACAGTTAAGAAAATCACAAACGAGCGGACCCTAAACCTCGAAATGAGTGAGGGAGGTCGAACCGTGCCTCTTACAAGTTTGAATTCCCAAGTTAGCAACATGGAACTAATCTTTTTGTCTTAGAATGCACACTGCCAGTTGCAGTAAGTCTCACATGCACTTCTAATTCAGTGAAACTTAGTAACCAGTCTCATATGGTGTCTTTTAGGTGCAGCAGCTATTCCAGAAGGACTCGAAGATAATCACTCCCGAGGCTCTAGCCACTGTTAAGGCTGCTATTGCAAACAGTGACAAAGATAAGAAGGTTGAAGCAACAAAGAAGGCAGTGCCTCGAAAGGCAGCTGGGCAAAGTTGGGAGGACCCAACCTTGGCTGACTGGCCTGAAAGTAAGATCTCTAATTCTCTATTGTATTATTTTATTGTTTCTCAAATACTCCTATTCCGTGGTTTATGGAAATCTTTAACTTGGCAATGTGACATTTATTAGCTCTCATTGCCTGAAAAAATTCAGTGAGAAAGAATTCCATTGTCACAGGCAAGATCTGATGCTCTATTTATCATGCTTCGATCTGAAATAAATTGCTCTTTTGCTTTCTCTAAAGGTGCTCAAGGATGTGATGTGTAGCCCCACATGTTGCCACACGAGATTTAGGTGGGCTGGCAGATGATATAGTAAACGTTTTCATTTTTTCTATGTTTACCAGATATGTTTTGCATGCATTACAATATTGTTTCATATGCCTTTATTGATCCTGGACATGATTTTGCCTGTTCTATGGTGTGTTCCTCTAGTTACGATTGATGCTGAATATGTTTTTTGTCCCCATGTCCACTACTTTGTTCATAGTCAATGTGATACTGGTGGCTTGTTTCTTGTGGATTGGTCTACATGCACACCTTGATAGTTTCTTGCTATCTATGGGATCATGTAAGACTGCTGTCAGTTGTTGGTTCATCGTCTATTGAAACATTGTTTTTGCCTGCCTTCCTCATTATACCTTCATCTATTTGGTTTAAGCTGTTCGGGAGAGTGATGCCTGACTGATGTAGTTATGTGTAATCTGTTGGGTTGGTTTTTTCCGAGTGTTAAGCTGCTAATAATTTGTAAACTAGCGTTGCTAGAATGATGCTCATTCTTCTATCACAGGTTATTTGTTGTTCATAACAAATAAAATGTGCTGTAGGTGTGTTTTCATTGAAAAAAAATTCTTGAAATAAGATCTCCCAAGTCTTTAATCACATTAAAGTATAATGTGTGACATGCATGTTTTTGATGAAAATGTTGAAACATCATAAAAATTTCCACCATGGCCTCTTTCAGTGTTTAATTGCTGATACATTTTTACCTGCCCAGTGTTGACATCTTAATGCTCTGACTTCCGAGTTGCATATTGTACAATGTACGTCATGTGCATTAATAACGTGGCCTTTCCTGGTAGTCATCCTGAGCAACTTAGTTTCTTTGGATTATGTTTACTTCCACTGAGAATTGCTCAATTTCGCATCTACAGATGATTTCCGTTTGTTTTGTGGTGATCTTGGAAATGAAGTGAATGATGATGTTCTTACGAAGGCGTTCTCAAAATATCCATCCTTCAACATGGCCAGGGTGAGTTTGACCTTCTCCATACAGTTACATTGTTTGTCTACTATGGTTTAAAATATTTTGGTTCTCAAGTGTGATCTCTTTTGTGCCAGGTTGTACGGGACAAATGGACTGGGAAAACTAAAGGGTATGGCTTTGTGAGTTTCGCCAATGCAACAGATCTTGCTGCAGCATTGAAAGATATGAATGGTAATAATAATAAATGCCCGTGCTGCTTTGATGCATTGTTTTCCTTGAGGTACCAGAAGTAATGCAACTAAAACTGTCATCATGCAGGTAAATACGTTGGGAATCGACCAATCAAATTACGGAAGAGCACATGGAAGAATAGAACAGATTTTGAAGCTTTGGAGAAAGCGAAGGTTAGTTCTCATGTTTCTACCTAGCTAGGAACATCCTGCTTTATTTTTCATACTATGCGAGTGCTCAGCTAATCAGCTCATTCATGTATGTCATGCTAATTCTCTGCAGACTCAACCACAGAGGAAAATCAAAGTGCAGAAACGAAGTGTTCTTCACAAGTGAAGCTGATTGATTCTTCTTTG
The DNA here is from genome assembly GCA_030272315.1 of Paspalum vaginatum. NCBI lineage: Eukaryota > Viridiplantae > Streptophyta > Magnoliopsida > Poales > Poaceae > Paspalum > Paspalum vaginatum. Next base: position 10,619,954 of record CM059015.1, read on the forward strand.
CTCGTCACGGTATCACATTTGAGGCTGTGCGAAGCTCCGACTGTTTGGAACCTTCAATGGCCAATTTACCAGCCCGCCAATTGCGTTCCATTCGTTGTATTGGCCGCAGGGCCAGTAGCGTACTAGAATGCAGGTTTGTACGAATGGCCGCAGGGCAAGTAGCGTACTGTAGAATGCGATAACTTTGTACCTGGAGGGGTAACGTGTTGGCGCATGCCATTGTAGAGAACGCAGTAGACGAACGCCTTTCGTGACGAAATGTGAAGCGCAATCTGTGGTGTATTCTTCCGTGATTCCTACTCAGAAGTCTGCATCTTTGCAGGTTAACGTACTTACATGAATGTTTACCTGTTCGTTTTACCTTCATGAGACATAATGAGAGTAGTATTTTTCTGATGCTAACTTTTCTCTTACTGCTAAAGAATTCAACCGTATCTGCATGCTCGACGCAAGCAACCGAGTGCAGTGAATCATTGAATCTAGTGACTAGCGGTGAAGTTGCTACTGAGAGCCTGCTCGTTTCCGGGTTGTGGGTAACTTCCCGCGTCCGCAAGTTCCCATGAGCCATCTGATGGTTCCATCAAATGGCTCACACGTTGTCTGTACATATCTCTAGACGTAGACGCAAACCGAGGCCTCTGAAATGAGCAGAGCTTGAAACGTGTTAATGGGAGCTGCAAGTTCTCGACCGATTGACTGAACATGAGCTTTCGCACAAGATTCAAATAGATCATTGTGCCTCTTCTTATCCTGACCTAAAATAAGCTGCAAAACTTCAAATTGCTTGCCTTAACTGTAGAAACTGCATTAGAAAGAACTTATTTGGTGAGCATTCCGGATGGAAATTTAGGCCGACTGCACTATTCTATCGTCCAATCATTTATATTTTAAACTTCACTTCATTTACAGTGTAGTCTATATACATGATCCGCCTTGTATTGTACGTCTATATACGTGCTCCGCCTTTATCAAATGTACTGCTTAGGCACATTCTGCAACTTGTGCTGCTGAACCCAGAATGACAAGGATTATTCATGCAGCAATGTGGGAAAGGCGATTAAAAAAAACGAGACCTGTAGGGATAGACGGCCCCAGGTTTTTCACTGAGAGGATGGGAAAAGCGATTACATCAGTATATTCAGATCGAAGAGTTGCTTGTTTACCCAAATAAGGGAGTTTATAATGTATATATCCGCTTACTCAAGATTATGCAACGGCGTTGCTGATAGTTCAGCTACATATGGCTGTACTTTTGAGGACGGAACACAAGCGATTTTTTTTTTTGTTTTGTAGGAATTTGTATATGAGATTGGGGGCCTAATCCTTACAACATTTCAGCCCAGACAACAGAATTCGTAACAGCACAAGAGCTTCATGTCGTCATATGTGAATTCTCCGGTAACAAGGGAACGCATTGTTGCAATAATAGTACCATTTCATACTTGTGTAACTAGCCACATGATCAAACATGCGAACAGACTAATTATTTTCTTGTACAATTTCCCCCGGAAAAATGACTAGGGAAAACAGTATATCCTCGGAAACACTTTGAAGTTTTATAAGACATTTTATTTTGTTGTAATTGCTGAGGAAACTTGGTCTATGAAGCCTTCATATCATCAAGACCAACGCTGGCCTGCAAGAACAGCAGACGATGGAACTATTATCACAAGGGACGAAAAGTAATCAAGCACTAAATCTTTTTTTTTCAGATGGGTGAAGCCATACCAGGAACTCATGGTTTTCTTTGAGAAAAGGTGAAAAGGTCGTGCAAAATTTCTCAATATCTGCATTGATGTCACCAGTTCCGCTGATGACCTCCATAAATTTATCTCTATTAGGAGCGAGCTTCATGGCCACCTGCATTCAATTCATGTAAGTAAAACACCAAAACTAGATGACAAAAAGCAAGAGATGCGGAGTATGAAATCAGTCTTAGAAGATTGGTCGATGGACCAGTTCAAATACAGAAATCAAGCGACGATGTATTAAAAGATCAGGATTTCAGCTGAAATTTGGATTGCCAAAGTTCAAATAAAGTAACTAAATGACTATCTGGTGTTTGTCGTTTATAGTTGGCAATTCCAACAATAACCTATTTTAACCTTTTTGTTTTTTGGGGAGTAAGAACTTTGCAGGTCTTTTTCATATTCTTTAAGAAAAAATAGTAGATGGTCTGATTTGAATTTGTTAAGTCAGATACTCAGATATGGGATACGACAATCAAATGTCTTTCAAGAACTTTCCAGACATAGCAGCGATCTAATAAAACAAGTCAGAGTTGCTCTTCAGCCTATTATGCGCTGATGCCTTGCTATCTAGGTTGGTGGCAATCCATATGAAAAACTGAACCCCAGATTTCACAATCCATATGTTGATTCTAATTTCTTGAACAAGAACCGTTAACATCATAGAGTGAAAGATTCTACCGTGAAACTAGAACTGGCAAGCCAGCCATGAAATTTCTTCAGAGTTTTGGTGTATGAATCGGTGCAAGCTTGACTCATAGTCCAGTCCGGATGCTCAAGCAGGTTACGGAACAACTCAACAAGGAAATCCATAGCCCTGACATGAAAAGGTTTTAGCGAAAAAAGGAAGATATTTGGCATGCTGACAAATTCCAACAAAAATTGAAAAAATATGAACAACAAAAAACTTTTACGCACCTTGTGAGCCACAGAAGCCCATTTGTGCAGCTTGAGGAACCTTTTGCGGTCTTGTTTTGAACTTCTTCCTGAACCATGCTGTACAAGTGCTCATACTTTGATGGGTCTGAAGAATACTTGTTTTCCAGTCTCTGACAGAAGAGGATGAAGTTAATTGACATTAAAGGGAAAAAAAACTCAGAAGGGGCAAGCCCACAAAGCAGGGGGCAGATCTATCTAAACTAGATATGAATTATTGCAACATTGATACCTGTAAGACAAAATCAACACCACTGCCACCAATGTCACTCTTGACGATTGTCATTTGAGTACTATTACTATGTAATAATCTTACAGAAAAAATTACTTACTGTGATATTGCCACCAATGTCACTCTTGACGATTGTCATAGCAGCTCCAAATTTATCTGGTGTGCAAGAGCAGGAATAAAAGGAAAATTATTTCATTGTTTGATCAACACAAGTAAGGCTCAACATAAAGGACAACATAACGACAATTAATAAGACTCAATCGTATGCTCATCAATGGTTTAAGCCAACAAAGAAGCTATGGTTTTATGATTAACACAAGTATTGCAAAGATGTGTGCACAAAATCTGCAGGGGTTCAAGACTCCAAATTCATAATATGATAGTGGGACCATTACTACGGAGTACAGAATCCCATATGGTGTTTTTACATAGAATGTCACAAAACATGTGCGTCCCCAGGGTTGAATAACCATGGACGAGAGTCAGTCCCAAGCTAGCAGATATCTTGTTTAGACAATCAAAGAGTACTATAACACATCAGCCATAAGTAAATGAATTACCCAGGACAGGCAAGATCTGTTTGCAGACTTCAAGGAAAGGCTTGGTGAGAATGACTCCATTCTCTGCCTTGACATGCTTCATCCCTTCCAAAGAGGGGGTGAACACCGTCTCTGCCATCTCTGAACCTGCAAGAATCGGCAAGTGCATCAGCCCATCACTGAGAAGAAGCAACTCCCATACACACATCTAAATCTTGATCACCCGGATCTTCTTCCCAGACATGCATCAGATCGGATCAAACTAACCACATCTTCCATCGAGTATGGCCACGCAATCCTGGATCAGACCATACCAGACCTCTACTGATTACACACAGCACCGACAAGAAAGCGCTGCAGAAACCCGCCAATCCAGCGTCCTCAGATTCTGGACTCGACTAAAGCCAGCAAGAGATGGACGCGCAGATCTTTCTCGCGATATAAAATCATACTATACACACAATAAGACTGGCTGCAAACTAACCGTTCACGGATCCCGCAATGGAAGCTGCCTTCTTCACCCCCGGCGTTGCCTGTCCGCTTGGAGACTACACCGATCGCTGACGAGACGTAAGATGCTTTCACTGACCCGGGGGCCGGGGGAGAGGAGAAGAAGATGCGCGGCGAGGCCAGGCCACTACCGACGCCGAACTGACTTTTTTTTTTTCTGCGGAATCTCGGTGCCCCGATCAGTGGCTCTCAAGCCGAGGCCAAAGACAAAGCTAGGCCGATGCGGTCCTAATGGGCCCACTATATATGGCCTTTTTAAGAGTGGGTTGTAAACCTTTGCTGGCCCATTTACGACTTCAAAGCCCAACAAGGCCCGGCATACCCCTTACAAACCCTCCGACCTGGATCGGACGGCCAGGGCACCCCTTCTCGTGATCCAGCGGCGCTTCCGCACTCGCACACCACTTTATAGTCTGCTCCCACCACCGAACCCTAGTTCTCTTTGCCCTTCTGCCCCGCCTCGCCGTCTCGCTCGCAGCCGCTTGCCGCCGCCGCCGCTCGCCTCTTCGACCGCCACGAGGATGGTACGTTGCTTGCGCTGAATGGTGTTGGTTCCGGCAGGCGTTTTGTGCTGCGCGGGGTCTCACAGGGGGTTGTGTGTGCTTGTGCTATGCGTGCAGCCGTTCAAGAGGTTCGTGGAGATCGGGCGGGTGGCCCTGGTGAACTACGGCAAGGACTATGGCCACCTTGTCGTCATCGTCGACGTTGTCGACCAGAACAGGGTAAGGATCGAGCTCTCTCTTCAAGTGTTTTGTGTTTTCTGCACACGGCTGACGGCTGTGATGCCAATCTAGAGTTTTAGGACTATGCTGGGTGACAGTTGTAGTTGTTTTTTATTTGTCTGTCTTCGTCAGAAATGTAGAAACGTTTTGACTGTACCTGGTAGCATATAGCATGGCCTCATCCAGCTGTTGACCCTATCGAAATAATTATGTAGCCATCATCCGTTGTAGAGATTTTGCTGATACCCAATTGCGGATTTACTGTATTAGCAATTGTCAATACCGGGAGGCTGGTACGTGGGGTTGCTTGTCAGATTTGTTCCTGGGGGAATCGAGAATGTTGTTACCATTGGCCAATTCACTTGTTTAGATTCCTTTATTATTACTCAACATAAGTTCACAATATATTTGTGGTGCTAGTTATTCATACCTCGCTTATTTTCTGTTGACATTGGTTATGCTTTTGTTGACGTCCAAGCCCTCATTGCCATGATACATTCTGTGAATCAGGCACTTGTAGACGCCCCTGATATGACCAGGTGCCAGATGAACTTCAAGCGCCTCTCACTCACTGACATCAAGATTGACATCAAGCGTGTCCCCAAGAAGGCTACTCTGATCAAGGCGATGGAGGAAGCTGGTAATGATGAAGCTTATGCTGCAGCTTCCAGATGACTGCCCAGAAGAGATGAGTAGCACATGGTTGATTCCTTGTTATTCCTTCGCAGATGTGAAGACCAAGTGGGAGAACAGCTCATGGGGCAAGAAGCTTATTGTCCAGAAGAGGAGAGCAGCGCTCAATGACTTTGACAGGTTCAAGGTCATGCTTGCGAAGATCAAGGTCAGAAACCACCCCCATCATAATCTGTAGTTCATGTTGTCTTTTTTTTTCCTATTACTTCCTAACACTTCGTTCCTCCTGTAAACAGAGGGGTGGTGCTATAAGGCAAGAGCTTGCCAAGCTCAAGAAGGCGTCCACAGCTTAGAGTGCTTTTGGTGGATGGCATGTTGAGTCTTTGGTTCCATTTTGGGTCTGCAATTCGATCAGAGTGTTGTGAAAGCCAGAATTAGTACTATGTTTCCTGTGAACCCATTTCAAACTTTTATCAAGCATGGCTGTGCTCTAGAGATTTGTTTTGAATGATATGGAATATCTAAGGTAGCATGCAATGAATGAGCAATGTGCATTTCTTTCCTTTTGCACTGTGTTTATGGCTGGTTAATCGTCGCTAAGATACATTTGTTTCCACCTTTGGCAGTATTTTGAGGTAACCATGATTTTGACAGGGCATTTTCTGTGTACCACTTAATCTGAAGTGTGATCAGCCTAAGCTGTTATTTGTGTTAACTTGATAGAGTCCTTAATGTGATCATTGAATGTATTTTCGACAAAATGCCTCGGTTGTGTTTTCTGCTCTAACAATGCCATCCAGTAATGTAATTGTGAAATCTTAACAGTTGTTCTGGGACTGACAGACGAGCCGATTTTTATCTGCATACACCCCCATGAACATGAACCGTTGAGGTCTAGGGATAAAGCATCACGCCAAGCTCCCAATGGTAGAAGCACACAAATTTGGGACATGTTAGTTGTTTGTGGTCAGGAGCAAGAGGATGCCTGGTGGTGGTAGGCTGGTAGCATGAGAATTTATATTCAAATTCAAATTAATATATAGGAGTATGTATATAGTAGAAAATAATGCCATCCAAATTCGATTACATCCGAATTATGTCCTCATTTGCCGCAGTCTGTCAAACCCTAGCAGTTCCGCCCTTTTTTAGCAGTGCTCTTGCTCTAAGTTAAAAAAAAAACAAAATTCAAACTGAACGGAGGCGGGCGCGGCCGCCAATGTCACATCCGTTTCTCTCACTTAAAGGCTAGTTTTGTTAATCTCATTTTGCCGCTAACTGTCACATCCGTTCTTCCCATTTAAAGGCCAGTTATCTTATTTCTCTAACGGATTTGGGGTGCCAAACTAGTCCTAACCTTACAATTTCTCCCCCCTCCCGTATTTCTCCAGATCCCATTAGCTTCTGCAGTGCCATGGAGGCCCCGACTCAAAGAAGCGCAGCGTCACCGGCACCGGCACCACAGCAGCCGGCGGCGACAGCGGCCTCCCAGACGACCTCATCGTCGACATCCTCTCACGCATCCTTGTCAAGTCGATCTGCCGTTTCAAATGCGTCTCATCGTGGCGCAACCTCATCTCCCACCCCGACTACCGCAAGAAGCTGCCTCAGACTCTCACGGGCTTCTTCTACTTCGACGACTACAACTCCTGCCAGTTCGTCAGCCTGGCCGAGCCGCCGAGCGGAGGACCGTTGCCGCCTCCCTCGCTCTCCGCCTTCTTGCCCGCAAAAACAGGCCGCGAGGCGCTGGACTGCTGCAATGGGCTCGTCCTTTTGAAGTCTCCGATCGACTCTGGCTCTGAGCCGCGCGCATCGTATGTCGTCTGCAGCCCTGCCACCGAGAAGTGGACTACCGTGCCGGAATCAACCCAGGCCGGGAAGTTCTGCTCTGTTAGCATCGTCTGCTTCGATCCGGCCATCTCCGAGCATTTCCAAGTTGTTCAAGTGCTGGAGGCGGAGCGAGATGATGACGATTGGCATAACGAGGGGAGCATCTTTGAGGGGTTGCAGATCTACTCCTCTGAAACAGGATCATGGATTTTCTATCTAAGTAAGGGTAAAAACGGGACGGATACGGGAGGACAGAGGTCATCCTGTATCATATTCTAATATATTTCAATCGGATATAGGGATACAGAGACCGGATATTTATCCAGACGGATAACGGCGGATACGAATATTAATTGGCCGGCTACCAGATACCTGTCGGATAGTGCATGAATTACTTATCATTCACTGCCATTCAGTTCGCGCATAAAACAACTAAACATGGGCATTATATATACCATAGATGAACATGACAATACAATAGTCTAACACAATAGTTCAAATATAATGATAAAGTTTTAATCACACAATTGTAAAGAATTTGTGAATAACTTGTTTCCTTACATGTTTACATAATTTTTTTAAATAAGACGAATAATTAAAATTTTGAAAAAAAACTAAAAGCAATTTATATTTAAATACAGATGGAGTATAATAGATCGACAATGTGACCCTATGAGTTTGTAACGTATAGTGATAGTTTATATTGTATATACAGCACATTGACATATAGCTCGTTACTCATATAATTAACATGCTAAATAATTTATTTTAATTATTTCATCACCAAGATGGTTTTAAACAAAAAATTGATGAACTACAAAGTTGTAGATCTCATCGAGCACTACAATTTTCGTATAAACTTTATTTTCATAGGAGTTCATATGTGAAAGTTATGATTTTTTTTAAATGTTAAATACATAGAAAAAAGAAAAACGGCTACCCAAACCCTAGGTACCCGTATCCGCTCGGCTATCCCGGGTATTGGTCGTCCCGTATCCGGTGCCCTATTATCCGAGTAGTGCCCATATCCATCCCGGATAAAAATACCCGTATCCGTATTCGAATTTTCGTCCTATTTCAATACCCGTATCCGATACCCGCTCCGGTACCCGTCCCGTTTTCACCCGTAATCCTAAGAACTACTGTGGACTACCGATTTCTATTGCCAACCGGAGTGCGTTCTCCTGTATCAATGGCTCGCTGCATTATATAAGCCATGGCGATGTTACTCACCTGGGCATGAATGGGCGTTTGTTCACAACTCTATGGCGATTCACAAGGGCGTTTGTTCTATGTGAGAAGAGCTTATCACAACACCTACAGCTCATCAATCTATTTGTTGTATGAACGGATTGTGGGAGTGCACTCTGAAGCACTGCGTTAACACGTCAGGCCTGTTTGTCGGGGAAGAGTATTTACATTCTGGAGAGTTCATGGGAGTAGCTGCCATTCATCCCCACTGCAATCGGTCTTCTTGTTTGATTCACTTCAGGGAAGATTGATGCTATATAATATGGACGACCAGAGTGGTCGTGTCATCCGCCATGTCGAAGCCGCCAATTTGTGGTAATTTGTTCCATATGTTCCACTCTACTTGGAGACGTCAGCATTGGCAAATCACAATTAGATGCCTTTACATTTGTATATGCTGAATGTTGTCCAGAAGTAACACACTGACAGCTTCACGTTTCTCTATCTGAACCAGAGCCACTGCCTTTTGAGTTTAGAAGGATCTCGTCAAATAATCATCTAGCTATTCTGCAATCTGCAGTTAGTTATGCTATCCCAACTGAATTTCGTATGCTTTTCTTCTATTAAATTATTTATCGTTGGTTCATGTCTACTTTTGTTTTCCAAGACATTTTTTGCTTAGCGCATGAGGAAACCATGTAAACTGATGTTCAGATATCTGTTAATTCAGTAGTTCATTGAGCTCAGCTTGTTATTGAGAAACAACTGGATGTATGTTCGTATTTGCTTTATTTACTGATGAGTCTTATGGGGATCCATCAATTCTCCTGGTTACAACTATCTCTAGTTGGCTGACCACTTTCTGAGGTCGTTAGTACCATTATTATATCTATCTACTTACAACTGGCTTGCCTCATGGATTTGCTCTTATCTTTCTCAACCCTTGCATCTGCACATATATTTCCACACCTCCTGATGCAACTTGAACCCTTAATTCTCTGCAACCTCCCATAATGAGAAGTAATGCCTCTCGGTATCAATCCCATGCTCCTCCTTTAGTATTCAGCAAGACAATTATCGAGTTTCCATTCCTTGAAATGGAAATATAGTTCGAATTATTTTTTACTCTCTATTTATTTCAATCTGATTTAAAGTCTTTCATAGAAATTGCAGTTTTAGTGCACACTGAAAGATTGCTGAACTCCACGTCTCCGCCTAGTAGTAGACTCCAATGGTTAATCCTAGTTTGAGCCAGCCTGTGTCTCCAAGCGGTGACTGATAGTCACTTAGTAGTATTGAGCCTTAATATATTGCAGGTCTTAGTTGGGTACTGATAATTAGTTAAATCTTTTAGTCAACGATTTATGTAGCTAAATCTTCTAGCTACAAACACACCATTTGTTGTAGTGATTCAGTGCTTGCCATTCCGCTTGTCAGACACTAGCTTTAGTAAACTTCCCACTGGACCCCATTTATACATTCTTGGATCTTTAGTGATGTTGAAGACATCACATTGGCAGCCTGCCAGTTTCACATTTACTTTCTCTCTGAGTTGGCACTGGTGAATTCATCAAGCTATGCTGCAATTTGTTATGCACTTTTGAACAATTCTTTTGTCTTTATAGCACAAGGTAGATGGATGCGCATTATTCTCCTTCTGAAACAAAATTTGCTAAGCATGGGTCCATATAACTTGGCTGAAAAAATTGGACCACCTAATATTTCTGAACAGAGTCACTGGTTTCTCCTCCAACTTTATGTCTACAGTAGTGCCATTGATAGCCAGCTTTGATAAAATGAAGTGTACATGCAAAAAAGAAACTGTACATGGAAAAAAATGTATGTAATACATATGTGCATACCTGATTCAGATTGTCCTAAATTGCTGACCTTAGTGTGAGAAAATAAGGCAAAATTCAAAAAGAAATTATTTTATGTGGGAAAACAGCTGCTCAGCGTGTAGCATAATAATACTAGCTGTAATGACACCAGTCTTCTGTGTTTCTATTTTGGGTTTATTTACTCTGGAGGTAGCGAAGCTGCCAGCCGTTGCACCACCGTGATTGAAGCGTTGTTTTATGATAATAGTCTTCGTGGGAAACAAATGTAATACTGTTCATGCTTCATGGCGATTGTGGTATTGGTTTGGCCATGGTTGCTGCAGTAATTAACTCTTTATTAGGACATTGAGTAGCCTTTATTTGTGGGAAACGAGCTCTGGTTTTTTTTAATTATTTGGTGTGTTTTTCATGTTTTTTCTGCAAAACTCTGACCTTGTAGTGGGGTCGTGCCCTGGTAATGTCGTACTAGTACGGTACTCTGTCCCAAGTATATTTCTTTCTAACTCATTTTTTCTTTTTTCAACCTGTCCACAATCAGATGCACGCTAATAAATCTCTCTATATATATATTCGAGACCTCAAAAGAACTACTATATTTTACGAGTACATGTTTTCCATCGATCAATTAGGTAGCGCTGACTCCGTTTCCGTTGCCTGTATTTGAAGTGCAGGCTGGTTTGTTTTGCGCATACTGATGCCAATGACGCACGTCCACTGGAACTATTAGCGGTAGATTGATCGAATGGTTAAAGTTTTTTTTTAAAAAAAACAACCGCGTCAGTTGAAAAAAACTGAACATAGTACTGTATATGATTGTCTCCTCCTACCATAAGTAAAGCAGAAATCCCTTAGAATCAGTACGCTAGACTATTAGCGGTAGAGGTATAAAACTATGCGAAGTGAAACGTGTAAAAAACCTATATACTGTAGCATTACTATAGACAGAAAGAAAAATAAACTATATATTGTAGTATTACTATAGACAAAAAAAAATATATTGTAGTATTACTATAGACAAAAAAAAAAGTGATTAGAATAATAGACAAGCAAGCGTTCTAACGCCGCTAGGGGTCTAGTCGTCGGTCCCTTTCATCCCGAGGCTGGAAAAAAAAGAGAAGCAATCTGTCCCCCTCTCTTTACCGTACGTCCTCAACTCCTCATCCCCGAGCAGTTGCAGAATGCTGAATCGACCGATGCTGGGGTCTAGTCCACTGCATATCATCAGTGCAGTGCGCCATGGAGTACACTAGATAATTTAAGCGCCCGATACTACCCGACATACGATAAAAAAAATAGTAGAAACACAATTACTGATGACCATAACTCATCAATATTTGGTAATGCATATACTGATGACCATAACTCATCTATATTTGGTTATGCATATGCACAATCAATGAAGGCAATAATAGAAAAAAATTGTTTTTATTGTCAAATTGTCATATCCATGTAATCATCTTAATAATTTTTAGAGCAGAATGTCCCATTTTCCTTGTAAAAATGCATGTTACTTCCAAACAACTGCCCTCTACCATGGTACTACTGTACCAGGCATAAACATTAGAAAATAATACATAGAAATTAAAGCCACTGTTCTTCATTTACCACAAATTAAAGTAAAAATGAATAAATAATGTCTTCCACTGACAGCCGCCTCACAGCCAGATCAATGTCCACCACCAGCTTCTCAAACATAGAGATGGAGTTCCGTCTCCACCCAACTCCACCCTTCATTAGAGACCATGGACCAATTTCATCTGCAGAAGAACAATTGTGATCTCAATACACTGGATACAAAGATCAGTAGTAAATCTTTGAGAGAAGATGTCTAGAGATTGCTAGCAATTCTAGAAGACTCTTTAAGACTTGCACAATTCTTTTATATTGTTTACAGTTTATGTTGTCAAAATTGCAATACAAAAGGAAGTATATACCTACTTGGCTAAAGCCAGTAATTTGCTGCAAGTCACCAGCAGCTATGGTGGTCACCTCAAGCTCCCAAAAATATGACCTTGAAAGCTCTATAGCAGCAACGCCGCCAACCATCCTGGCAATTTTTTGTTGTTGCCTGGAGATGCTAGTTGGGTCATTCGTAGGAATAAACCAAGACAATGAGCTGACTCATTGGAACTAAGGTAATCTTGGCTAGGCGTCGAAGTTCTGCAAAGGGATTTCCATAAATGAATGAGATTGAGCAAAGTTTGACACGGAAGAGTTACCAAGGGAGTAACTAACAAAAGGCACACAAACTCAAAGTAAAACTATAATGATTCAATATGCTTTTCTGGGAGGAAAAAGAAATAAAAAAATAAGCCACTTTAGTACACCAAAGCAATGGGCAATGCATTAAATAAGAAGTCAAAGTTGCAATGTATTCCGACGCCAAATAGTTGCTTTGATATCCTTTGAGCCACCATATACCATTCTAGACAAGAAATTTAGTCAGCCAGCTTCAGAAAACATATTAGCACATTTATGTACCTAAAAACGTTATCTTTAGAGGCGGTTATGTATCCATATACTTTATTTCCCTAACATATGCACGATCCAGATGAGTAAAAATTGAAGCCCCAATTGGGTACCGAAACTGGTTTAACACAATAATTGAAGCTTCCCAGAAGAAAGGAAAAAATAATAGTAAACGAACTTATTGAAGGTTGATAGATCAAGGCCAAAGGATGCATCCACCAGAATTCACGGGGGCTCTGCAATCTGAACGTTTAAAATTGATGTTAGCTAGCACCACATGGAAAAGAACCTAATGTGGGAATCTGAATGTCAGAAGGCATCAGTGGAAGAAAATAACTAAATCTAGGACGAAAACACAGAATAATCAGGTAGACATAAGCACATGAAAATGAACAGCATAGCCTGTAACCATAAATCCGTGTCCAAACACACATTGCAACCTAAAGATCTAGGCATAATGTAGTGCAGTAAATTGCATGAAAAATCAGCAGAGCACATGTTTGTAAGAGCATAGCAGTTAACAGAAATCAACCTTGTCAGGAGCTGCCTGCTGTGTGAGTGCACTGACATGGTCGCCCGATTCAGCAAACCTGGGTATAACAGTTTTGAACAGTTAGAAAAACAAAATACTGCAAGGACTTTGTTGACACAACAAAGTTATATATGCATAATTCTTCATTTCTTTGCAATAATGTTTATATTTCATTGGAGTGTAACTTCATACAAGGAACTGGCAGTTACATTTGCAATATCTTCAGCATTTGCAGCAACTTTGTTTCAAAAATAGATGATAGTGGTTACCTTCTAACTCCAAGTATGCCTCTGCATTTTCAAAATGGGTTAAAAACATATTAGATTATCAAAACTAAAATTCCAAAATAATGATGTAGAACCTAAATAACAAATAGGAAACATGAAAAAAAACAAACGGATCAGAATAGGATTGGGGTGAATAAATGTGGGTGCCGATTGATGCGAGCATGATGGCCTGGCTGGAACCACCAATGAGCTGCCTGGAGCATAGACCACGCATTTGTGAGATAGTGGTGCATTTAACTGGGCTAGGGCTCCAAAACCGGCTAGGAGTGATGCAGGCTTACAAGCAGGCATAAAACAGTACAGTTGAAGCTGCAATTAGACACACCTTTGAGAAATTGGGACAGTCAAATTCAGAGCCTTTTGATGATAAAAATTTACCTATGTTGAATATTAAAAAAACATGGGGCATGTCGGAAAGAAAGGAAAATGGTATTAGCATGTAATCACATACACCTGTCGGAAGTTGCATCTTTTATTAAGAAAAAAAGGAAGTCAGTTAAGGATTGAGGAATAAGATCTATTATGGTGTTAGCACTCTCGATTGATAAGACATTATGGAATGATTAATATAAATACCTTTGGAAAAAGAGCTCATATTGTAGTACATTGTGTAGTGATTTGTTGCTCATTAGGAAGGAGCTTACCTGAAGATGGATCCTTTGTAGGGTATGTGCAAGGCGGTGAGAAAGCTCTCGATGTTTGCAAGGTGTAGATGCGGATGATGAACCAAAAAAACTACAATGGATGAGTTTGCAAACAGAGAATCAGAGATAAAGAACTTGCCTCGCGTACTGATGCTCTGAAGAGCAGGGGGCTGATGAACGGAACCTTAATTACCGGCCACAAGGTGGATGTTAGTGGCTCCTAGGGATTTCGTCGAACATATGACACGCGCGGCCGGCGACGGAGCAGCGCATCACCCCGCTGCCCACTGGACCGGCAACCCTGCTTGGAGGAAAACCCTGCTCGTCGTAGATCTCACGTTGCCTGCCTTTTGGAGGGCTCGCCAGATTTTGAGTGAGCTCCGCAGCATTGGCCAGTCGGCGCTCACCAGCATCTGACGGTCTCACCTCACCCCGACGGCTGGCAAAAGCGAAGAGAGGGGAGCAAAGGAGTGGCCGCGGCTAGGGTTTCGGGCACAGGGAAGGATGCCCGATTTGCCTCCATTTTACCCTGGCGCAGTGCTTCGCATCCTCTGCCCAGGCCCCGCGCACGCTCTGCCTCCTTGCTTCCATCGCTGATCGTGGGGCCACCCTAAGCCAAGGGCGACCAATCAGCGAATACTCGGCAGGGCGTGCGGCATTCCGCTCCGCTCTTTTCGTCTAGCATTCAGAACACACGCACATGTGCAATAGATCCTCCCACTGGCCGTGGGACACACAGTGCTCAGGGACCACCGAGCAGTGACCACACACAAGCGCTCCCGGTAGGCTCCGGCAGTCCCGCTCTCACCTTTCCAGTTTCCACACGCGCGCCTCGCGCTCGTCTCTTAAGCTACGTGTCGACACGCCGTGAACTCGCCGTACGCGCGAAGCGCGGGCGTGAACCGAATCACCCTCAGGTTTTAAGAACTCTGGTAGGAGCAGCAAAAGTGCTGCCCGGAGCGGCGCCAGCGGTAGGCTCGGCCGTGTACGTTCTTTTGCGGCCATAATTCCCCGTGGGCGCACGAGATTTGAGCGTAACGCCTGCACGTACGTAGATAGGATTACCACGCCTACCCGCCACGAGCCCATGAATGATGATCATGGCCTGAGTGAGGCTTGACGAAGAACGCCTGCGTATCAGTAGCTGGCTGGGCCGACTGGGGCTGGCAATACGGGTCTGTTTGTTTACCCGGCCAGACCCCAAGCTGGGCTTGCACAGCATAGGTCCGGATTGCCTGACCCGCCCCATTAGCCTAGCCGTGCTTGTGCAAACTTTGTGCCATCGGCTTGGCTCTGAAAAACGTATCGGGCGGCTGTTTTTCCGTGGCCTGGCCCTTTTGCACATTTGTGCCCCTTCAATTGGCCCAATTTATGTGCACCCTAGTTCGATGGAAACACTTAAATTACTTCCTAGGATTGACGGAGGGATTGAGGCAAAACCCCACTTCTCTTTGGGCGTTGCACTTGTGAAATGATGAATCCACATGGGTGATACAGCACAACATCTGTATTTGGATCAGCCAACCGATTCTAGCTATATGACCAAAGAACATGAGTACATTACCAATTCAAACTCCATTCTGTATATATTGTTGGTACAGTGCACACAGCCTTGAAGATGTTGTCGGCTATCGGCAATCCTTGTAGTACATCTAACACGAGAGAGCGAAGTGATCCAGGTCCAACATTGGACACAAAAGAAGACATGTGAAATGATCTTAATGTTTACCTATTCGGTGTCCATACTATTTATGGATTTTTAATGCTATGTTGTACTCTCTCAGTTCCAAAAAATAAATCGTTTTTGAATCACATTGAAATGTTTGATTGCTCGCTTTATTCAAAAAGGTTATATAAATATTATTTGTTATTGTGATTTTATTTATTTATAATGATAAGTATTTTAAGTATAACTTAGATTTTTTGAATAAGACAAACAATCAAGCTTTCACACGTGGTTCAAAAATGACTTCATTTTTAAGACAAAGTGAGTATATATGGTGCCTATTGCTGTTGGTTTGGTTAAGTTCCGACATTTGTTAAAAGGTGCTCGTCGTCTCAACACCCCTCGGTCCCCTACTCCCTTTCCCAATCCACGCAGCCTATGCAGGCCATCTCCGACTCCCCCTCTCCGTGAGGTCACTAGCCGCCAGCCGCCCACTGTGCCCCGTGTGGCCGCGGCACACCCTCGGCGACCCCACGCCCTTATCACCCAGATGGCCCCACGGCCTGCCGCCCTACGCCCGCGCCCGATATAATTTATGAACACTACCACATCTAAATTTTTGGGAGAAAATTCCCTATCTGCCATCGAAAGAATTCAGTGTGCCTTATCTGCCATTAGAAAAGGTTTTGTTCCTTATCTACCACCCACCTCATCTTTTGTTTCCTATCTACCATTGCCGTCCGCTTCCGTCCAGTTCGGTGACGGCACCCACTCTCCCTGCCGTCATTGACAGACCGTGCCTTGTATCGGGCAAGCAGATGACGGCGCCGACGCTCCCAGTCCGGTGACGCGGGGCCGAGCTCCAAAACCAGATAGACGAGGCAAGGAGCAAGAAGCAGAGCAAGAAGCCAGGTGGACTCCGGCAGCCGGCTGACGGTTTGCAGCGAGCGTCCCGCTAGGTATGTGCAGTTCAACAAGTCATTCCAGCTGCCCCAGACGGCCAACCCTGACGGGATTGCCGGCCACTTCAACGGCTCCGTGCTGTCCTTCACCATGCCCAAGCAGGCGGTGAGCGGGGCGGACATGGTGAAGGCGAGGCTGACCAAGGCGCAAGAGGAGTGTGTGATGGCACAGGCAGAAAGGATGATGTGGGCGGAGGCGCTCAGCACTCGGCACGTTCCTCGCCCACAGGCTCTTGTCGGCCACGAATAGCCAGTAAATTAAAGACGCATTGTGTTTAATTCATGAATAGCGAGTAATCCACGCTCTGAGGCCTCGC
This sequence comes from Paspalum vaginatum, assembly GCA_030272315.1. Taxonomy (NCBI): domain Eukaryota; kingdom Viridiplantae; phylum Streptophyta; class Magnoliopsida; order Poales; family Poaceae; genus Paspalum; species Paspalum vaginatum. The sequence goes on from CM059015.1 coordinate 10,637,010, forward strand.
GGAGCACGCAGATGCTGCTTGCTATGGCCTCCATAGGCGGGCGTGGTGGGCAATATGGCCGCCGCCCGGCCTCGTCCTACGATAGCTGTGCCACGTGGAGCCCCGTGTCGCTTACCAAGCACCGCCCCACATCGTCGTCTCCGACCTACAGCCCCATGAGCAGCCACTACGGTGACAGGGATGTCCGCCCCGTCCGCGAGCCCACGACGAAGTAGCCACCTCCCTGCGCCTGCTCACTTGGGCCACACACCGCCGTCACCATCCAAGGAGCGCCACTGCTAGCCACCAGGTACCTCATTAGGCCGACCGCCTAGGACCTAGCGCTGCTCCACCTCCTGGGCATGGGAGCTCTGGGCGCCGTCGCCTGCCTGGGAGCGCCGCCGCCTGGGAGGTCGCCCACACGTCGCTTGCCTGCGAGCACGCCCAATATAGCGCGCAGTCTGTCAATGATGGCGTGGAGCGCGGGCGCCGTCGCGGAACAGGACGGCAGTGGTAGATAGGGAACAAAAAATAAAGTGGATGGCAGATAAGGAATAAATTTTTTTTTCGATGGCAGATAAGGTACACTGAGTTTTTTTAATGGCAGATAAGGAATTTTCTCAATTTTTGGACGTCCTCCGCCACCGGGAGGAGTAGCTCTCAAGAACGGGTGTTTGGTAGTTGGAAGAAAAAGGCAGATGAGTCAATGGCGAGTGCACATCGGAGCCTAACGAGGAGGTCGGATAAGGCGGGGTGGTCAAGAATAAGGTGGTGCCCAAGGGAGAAACTGAATAAGACATTGAGAGGGGGTTAGTAGCGGACATACAAATAGTGTTTTAAGGAGCAATGATTCAAATATTTTTTATAATCTTAAATAAGTTCTCGGTGATTTTTAGCTCAAAAATAAATATGAATATAATTCGGTCATTTTTTTCCGATCTTTAACATTTCTGTGGGCCAAGCCACCAAGGACCCCCTTGTCCATCGGCTGCCCTGTGCAAGGCCGAATCGGGTGGAGCCGCGGAGGCAGCGACCACGCGGCCGGACTCCGCGCCTGCCGAAGCGCGCCGCCGGTCCGCTCTTCCGCTGCCCAGGCGCCACCGCCGTCGGCCCCCCCCCCTGCCCCCCGCAATCCACCGGTAAGCCCTCTCCCCTCTCCTCTCATCTCCATCCTCTTCCTCAGTTCCTCTTCTGAGTTCTATTTTTGGCCCTTGTTACTGTTTAGGCGGTGTGGTGCACGGGGTGGCTGTACCTCCCGCCGTGGCCCGTGTGCTTTACCAGCGCGCCCCCGTTGGTGAGGTTGCCGTCTTGCCGAGGCCCTCGAACTGGCGCACGGTCCACTTGTATCAGCACCGTCGGCATCAAGGATTCAAGGGCACAAGCCTCAATTCCTCCAATCCCAAATTTCCAAGGTTTGTATTGCAGTAATTAAAAACCCTTCTGAATTTTGTTGTGGCATAACCTACAAAAATCCTAGGTCCACCACGGGTAGGGGTGGCTCTCGAGAAAGTGGTTGTGAAAGCGGTGTAGGATGAGTAATAAGTAATGTTGGAGTATATCCTAACCATAGCGACCATTGGCATGGTCAAGCTAGTCACCGCATTGGATGCTCAGAATTGTCCGATGACGCCAGCGCCGATGATGAGCAGCAATTGGGCTTGCCATTAGGATTGCACTGCCATTCCCTTATCTACACCATGTCTTCCATTTCAAGAACTATATGCTCATTCTTCCTCATTCGTGCCACGACAGTGTCAAGCTTGACACACAGCCCTAGGTTCTCAACCTTGAGGTGGACACCACATCCTTGAAAAGCCTGAGTTCCATCTATACAGAGGCATGACTCTTGCTCCTTGATGAGGTGGACGAGTTTGTCGTGCTTGGGCGCTGCACACTAGCAAGTTTGGCCTCACGCCACTTGTTCAAGGAAATGCCTAAGTGGAAAGGACAAGAGTCAAATGACACATGGATATCATTGGACCGCCATGTGGAATCCATGTTTAGTTAAAACCATATGCCAAGTCAACTCTGTGTTGGATGAAACTAGATGGATTCAAACTTGGAAGGTGAATATCCAATTTTGCAAGCATATGGACTCTACACATATGTGGTCCTCTATCGTAAATAACAGCTCTTTGAAATTACAACCAGTGCTCTGTGGGGCCCATAAGATACTGCCAAGCCAATGCAATCACTCCTAGTAATACACTAACGATTCCTAACAAACCATGCTCTCTTTGTGTTACATACATGCTCTTCATTGTGCAATCCTTGGCATGGCCATGCTCTAATTCTCTATTGATTTAATGATCCCACAACAATGCAAGTAAGCTATTGTCATTCACATTTTCGTTGCAAAGATGAAATGAGCTATCTATTACTCAAATGGAAGGTAGGATCTAACAACTTCTACAGACCATCTTTGCACTGGTCATAAGAAGTCTAATACAATTTCTCAGTTCGTGAGCATTTGATTTTGAATACTGTTGCTAATGTTTTTACAACCTTCCTACTTAGATGTAAATGTCATCTCAGAATTAAGTGTGCTTTTAAGCCATGTGATGGACTAGCTAGAGAACATGTATTTTGTTCCTGTCTCCAAATTATTTAACCATGGACACAAAACATCGGTCCATGAAATTTATTACAACACTAACCAAGCCCCAAGATCTTTTCCACGTCATTTTTTGTTCTATTTGAATGCATAATCAACCGGGCACATAGATTTTACAGTAGACACACTAAAACGGATTGTTTACAGGTTTGTTTGATAATGTGCTCTCCGGACATACAAAGCAAAGCAGTGCCTTCTTCTGATCCATGTCTGTTTAATCCAAATAACAATAATGCCATGAGCTTCAACACGATTACTTTTTTAGCACTAACAATTGAGGAATTTTATGGAAAATAATTAATCGAACATTGATGTGTATATATTGCCCATTAAGAATGAGTTATGCCGATCCATATTCTTTGTTACGACAGAGTAACTATTTAAGTTACATTTGATTTCACCATGCGTATGTGGCGGTTCCATGGTGTCCCATCCATTAGTGAATGCCCAGAGCTACCTACCCGCCACATTATTTGTGTATGTGGTAATGCGTACTTAATCAAGCATGTATCTATAGATAAGATTTTGTGTTCTTGGTACCCAATTGTACGGCCAAAACAATTACAACACACGTGGATATAGAGATGATTTTAGAATCTCAATTAAAACTTTTATTATTTATGATAAGCCACACATCGGCCTAGTACATCATGCTAAAGTAGAACTCATAAGGAATCTAGAAATAGGCACCACCAATGATGGGTTGCTAGTAGATGGTGGAGGGGTACGTTGCGGCAAGTGGGTTGAATGCAAACTGCTGCTGTTGTTGGTAGAGAGCGTTGGCGGCGTTTGACACAGCGAGAGTGTTGAACTGCTGTTGCTGGAAGTATGCTGCCGAGTTCGCAACAGCCAGTTGGTTGAATGGAAGTAGCTGTTGTTGCAGGAAGTATGAATTGGGGCTCGCCACAGCCAGTTGGTTAAATGGAAGTAGCTGTTGTTGCAGGAAGTATGAAGTGGGGTTCACCACAGCCAGTTGGTTGAACCGAAGCAGCTGCTGCTGTTGCAAGTAGGCGGCAGGGTTAGCCAAGGCGAATCGATTGAATGATGGCAGGAACTGTTGTTGCTGGTGCTGCAGCGCCATGACGCTCTGGATGGCTAGATGTGCCGAGGATTGCTGCTGTAGAGCCCACGGCTGTTGAAAGATCGTGCTCACTGATGGAAAGAGGCTTGCCGCGAGCGCCTGCTGTGCCCTGTAGGACTGCACAATTGGATGCTCAAATGTTGCAGCCGTCCATGGTTGAAGGTATGACGGGACAACAAGTGAATATTGCGGAATAAGGACGGCACTGGCAGCGCTGACTGAAAGTGCAAGGAGCGCAAGGAGGGCAAATATCCTAGCTGCCATTGTTGCTAACAGGTTGCTACTGTGTTGCACTTTCTATGTTGCTAATTGACCTCGACGGTGTTGGTGGTGGAATGAATATAGGTTAGGGACCTATTTATATTCTTTGGAGCTCACATATCTCTTGCGCGACTTTTGCTTTTCCCTAACAAACTATTATCCAGATAACCTAGTGTGACATGGTACCTAGTCATTTCTGAAGTTTTGTGGTCAGCTGCTTGGATTGTAGGGTATGTGTCGAAAAGGCAATTTGCACTAAATACAAGAAAAAACACGATGTTTCCAAATTGGCTTCTTCTTGATGCATGGCAACGACATCATCATTTGTCATACACACATCTGAAATCCTTAGCCACATCATACATACATGTTCCACTTTATTCAAGCTACTTTGTTTGCTGACATGGATCTAGAGTTCTAGACTTTATGGATCAATTGAATTTGTCCACAAACTAGGGACAGAATCCATTCCATAAGCCAATCCTAATGGATGGTAGTATTGAAGATACCAATGAGACACCAGGATACAGCACTAAATGTGAAAGTATACCATAGGACATTGAAAAATTCAAGACTAATAATTTAGGCATGGATCAACAAGCATAGATTAGACGCACATGTCCCTTCTTGTGCTAACTCAAACCAGTTCCACTTATGTGATGAAATGTAAATCTTTATTAAGGTATGTATCTAGTTTGAGCTCGAGGCTGAATTTATTGATATTAAGGAAGGAAAAGCGAGAGACAACGCCATCATCTCCTATTAGCACAAAACAATTTCTTGGATTCGATGTGCTGCAGAGGACTAGCATGAGTGTTTTTTTTTTTCATTAGAGAGGGTGTCCTAGCACAGATGGCAAAGCCTAGCTGGTATTCCTTATAAGCCCAGAATTACCTTGGTATTTGGCCCAAACATCCACTGGTACTAAGAATTCAAAGGCCCACAACAACACCAACACATTCTCTAAGGGCCTACCTCTACTTGCATGCACCAACTGTGAGTCTGTGACACATGAGGCTGCCACCCACCAATGTCCTCTAGCTGTGCAGTTGCCTGTCGCACGCTAGCTGTCGCCTCGCCAACGCACGGCCGCACTCCTCATCCCTTGCCTAGTCATCTGCGTCCCTTACCGCCCCCCCCCCCCCCGAACCCTCGTCTTTTTCCCATTTTGCCTGCCCCTTTCCGGATGCTTGGTTCTCTCCATCGAACTTCACGTTGGACAACCATGCCTTGGGGCCTCCCTCCGCAGAGGAGGAAATATTCTCCTACAGTAGTCCTCCCCTCCGACGTGGGGTGGACCGATCTCCAATACTCCATCTCCATCCGTAGTTGAATCAATGCTGCTTCCCTTAGTAAGGGAGCCCTAGCTTTGCTTTCATGGTTTAATGTTAAGAATTAATTTTGTTCTAACCGTTCCAATGTGGCTGAGCTTGCAAATCAGTTAATTAATTGCTAATGGTCAATTAATACTCTATGCCTTCATTTTACTTTTTTTTTTAAATCATGCCTTCAATTTACTTGAAAGCCGGATTCAGACCTAGGGACACTATCCCATTTAATTTTATGTGGCCCATCTAGCAATCGTGTGAAATGGACCTAGTCCTTCTGTAGAAGGCTCATCAGAAAAGGCAAAGTCCAGCTCGGCTGTCCGTCCCGTCGCATGAGAAACGAGAGGAATCGCTGCTCCACTCTCGTCTTGTGTTATGTCTCTCGCAGTCGCGTCGCCTCCCCTCGCACCTTTCCCTTTCCGCGAGTTCCTCGGATTGGCAAACCCTAAGCCGCCCACCCGTCGGCGGTGGCCGGCTGCTGCGGTGGTGCCAACAGCCTGCAGGCTCCAGACCTGCATGACCGCACCCGCTCACAGGGGCACAGAGCGACGCATTGCCGCTGAGCAAGGCGCCCCGGTGGCCGGGCACTGGGTGCACTGTGGGCCAGCAGAAGGGCAGGCGGTACGCCGCAGGCCAGGCGGACACGACCAACCACATGCCGACCACTGACGCAAGTATGCAACCATTCCAGCCAGCCGACAGGCAGCAGCACATCACTGCAGTAACGGTTATTATAGGGGTGGGCATAAAACCCGAAATTTGGTAGACCCGAAATTATATCGGGTAACAGTTCTGTAAACTTGAAATTATTACGGGTGATTCGGGTTCAGAACTCCGGTACCCGAAATACCCAGAAAACCCGATTTTTACAATCATAGCTCAGCTCAGCAGGCCAGTGTGCAGGAGCCCAGTGATTCAGCCCAGCCCACCTTATCTTGACCATGCCACACCCCTTCCCAGAGTCCCAGTAACCCTAGCCGCAACTTGTCTTCTCTCTCGATCTGTCTCTGCGTTCTCACCGCTCTGTTGCATCTTCACCCAAAGTGCCGCATCCTCGCGGCGGCAGCGGTGCATCTTGCCCAGCGGCCGAACAGCAGTCGCCTACCACGGTTGACGTCACCTGCTGCATGTCGCTTGCATCCCTGGCTTCATCCTGCTCAACTGTGAGAAGAGTCTGTCAGTCTGTACTCTGTACGAATCGCTTTCTTGCTCTTGAGCTCTCCAAGAGTTGACATGGTGTGGATTAGTTATTACCTGGCTACCTGCCTTGCAATTCCAAGTCAGGCTGTTTTTTTTTTCAATTGGAGATTTACTGTGTTGTTTGATTGCAATGGATCTTCTTTAATCATTGGTGTAAATGCATGGATGTCTTTGGTGGCAGTAACTCTATGCATATGAAAGTGTACTAGCTTTTCTTGTATTTCTTCTCGATGATATCTAGCCGATACTCTACACCATACGCGCTGTCTTCTTGCTGTTCCATCGGGTAATTCGGGGATACCCGAACCCGAATCTCCGGGTACCCGAAATCTCGGGTCCTGTTTTTTTGGGATGGATTTCGGGTGTCGTTTTCTAAAATCCGAATTTCTAAAAACCCGAAATACCCGACCCTATTTTTTCGGGTTACCCGAATGCCCACCCCTAGGTTATTAACTAATTTGCCTCCTCCATACTCAATTCCTTCCTCTGTAGACTATTTCTAATTTTTAATTGTTAATTTTGTAGGCATTATAATTATACAATGAAGAGAAACTAAGACATCCCTCATTTTCTTGAAATGTCCAACTTGCATGTGTAGGTTTAGGCTCATGTCCTAGTGTTGGTAAGATATGAGAGATCACAATAGACTAAATCATTTGTAGTTTGGAACTTTTGTACTTCATCGTGTTTTATCAAGTTTGTTTTACAATTAGGCATGAAATTGATTGATATATGATGTACTTTTTATCACTTGTTTCTATGAATTGTCGGTATGTGGTGTGGTATGGGTTATTTAGGCACTTAGTGGCCCTAGGCGTGAAAAATCACCAGTTCTGCATTGAATGTGACTTTTTCCATGCTCGATAATACTCAGCTAATTCTGAGTGGGGTTCCTTTAGTACTTGATGACTACAAATTTTACTCATCTGCCAAAAAAAAATGGACTGAATAACTGTGTTTTCTTTTAGCAGACAGGTGCTGATCCGGGGACAATGCAAGTTTGAGCACTGAAGGCCTCTTGAGAACCAGCAAGCAATTCTTACGTCTGACACTGCTCAGAGTTCGGTGCTTCTGGGAAAGAAAACCCCGCAAGACATTATGAAGAGCAGTGATGGAAACCAAATCAGGTTACAACCAATGTGGAGAAAAGTTGCCTATGGGGGGAGGCAACCAGGATACGAGGACAACTACACAGATGAGTCATTCCTTGAGGAGATGGTCATGAATGCCAATGTCGTCAAGAGGGACCTTCTGAAAGTGATGATCGACTCAGTCTCGATATCGCAGTATCTCTGTATCGTCGCTCTTGTGGTATCAACATGGACACTGACGCTAAACTTGGACATTGATGAGGCGACACTCCTCAAACTGGATGTTGGTCTTCTCCTTGTTGGGTTCTCAGTCCTCCTGGTCACAACTTGTCCATTCTCGCTGAAGCTTTTAACAAAGTATGTTCTCAACATATCATTTTTCATCAGTGGTCTTTATGTTCTTGCGCCAATTTATCATACCCTCACTAGGTCCATCAGTTCAGATTCAATATGGGCCCTTGCTGTGTCTCTTCTGCTGCTTCATCTCTTCTTGCATGATTATTCTGGCTCAACAATAAGGCCTCCAGGTGCACTCAACAATCCAAAGTTAACCAGCAACATCTCCCTGAACGCATCAATAGTAGCATCTGTCTTTGTGGCTTCGCGTCTGCCATCAAGGCTGCATGTCTTCGCAATCATGTTGTTCTCCTTGCAGGTCTTCCTGTTTGCACCCCTCATTACATTCTGTGTAAAGAAATACCACTTTAGGCTCCATCTGATATTCTCCTTTGCGCTGATGGCTCTAGCCCTGAGTGTCACATACCAGTTGCATCGAATGTTCTTCATTGTATTGTTGGCTCTTCTTGTTTTTGTCTCAATCGTTTGCCCTTACTGGCTTATAAGGATTCAGGAATACAAGTTTGAGATCAATGGCCCCTGGGATGAAGCAAAACTCTGCTTTGATATAACTGAATAGTAGTGCTAGGTTTTCTTAAGAAATGACTTGTATTCATGTGCACCTAGTCTTCATTAGTGCACTGCTTTGATATAACTGAATAGTAGTGCTAGGTTTTCTTAAGAAATGACTTTTATTCATGTGCACCTAGTCTTCTTTAGTGCACTCATGTGAATTTGTATACTACTCTTTAACATATTTATTTTGTTACCAAGACTCTAATTCTTGACATGCCTTGAGAATGGACATGTCTAATGATCTATAACTAATTCTGGTGTCACCGACAGATTGGGATATTGATACTACTTTGTAAGCGATAACTCTGTCCCTACTCCATTTTGCTGATTGGCATGTCTGAGGTGAAACGTGATTTTATTTGAGTTGTGACTCTGGTTGTTTTTCTTATGTGTTTGTGAACATGGTGGTGTCAATGATCAGATCGTATGGTACTCGACAAGATAATCGTCTTATGATTTATTTTATTTGGGGTCACATCCAAGGCATTCTTGCTGAATCCACTGTGATGGAAATGTAGTAGATGGTTTTGTATATTACAACTACACCTAAATCATACTTTCTCTGTTCGCAAATGTACGATGCCGATGATTTTTTTTCAACAACTTTGATGTCTTATTAAAAAAAATCAGAAGTTCTTATTTATTTTATTGTGATGTGTTTATTGCTAAAGGCGGTTTGAGTCTAACTTGTATTTCTAATTGTTTGAATAATTTTTTGAACAAAACGAATGATCAACGTTATGAGAAAAAAATCAACCATATTCGGCATTCGTAGACGGAGGAAATATACTATAGAAGATTGTGTCACGTCGTCACCTGAATATATACTAGTGGAGTAGTTGATTTATATATTGCGACATGCGAGGTTATTCATATCGTGGTGTTCACCCGCACTGTAGCTCGAAATATCATAATTTTTGCAAAATTTTCTCAAACTATATGAAACTGATGTGAGTAGCCCGTACTATCATACAAAGAAATCCTATGCTATTTTGCGAACTGGAGTCTAACTCAGCTGGTTGAGGCCCTTGTGGTGGAACCTCTCCATCCGGCTTTAAGTCCTCGACACGGGTACTCGCATTTACCTGGATTTATTTCAGGATTTACCAGCTTGTTCATTTAGTGGTATGCGACGTTCTATGATTTCCCAGTGGTGATTTCGTCAATCTCAAAATATGACGGCTCGGTCTCTCGGCGTGTATTGTATGTGCGTTTGTCATCGTCCGCATCCGTACTGTGCAATTTGTTAAAAAAAACTATGCTACTTTTTAGGGGCAAAACCTATATCCATGTCCATCTATGGTGGATGAAAAACCGGTGGACCTGTTCTTGGCAGCGGGGAGTACCACCAGCTGGGCTATGCTGGGTTGGGTGTGGGTGCATCATGGTGATTGCTGACAATGCTAGGGCAGCCATGCTAATGCGGTTGTGGTCTCGTGATCCAACAGAGGGAGGACATGATAGAGAGCACAGCAGGTAGGAAAATTTAGGAGAATGGAATAAAAAGTATTCCCTCCGTTTCAAATTGTAAGGATCTCTAGTTTTTTTTATTTGTCTATATTTCTCTTTTTATTTTTCTATATTCATATGGATATTGATGAATCTGTACACATATTGAACACGCATATATAAAAGAATGAATTTGTCCAGTTGAGATCTAAAACTCCGTACAATTTGGAACAAAGAAAGTAGCAACAAAGGCCGTTCGATTAGTCCCCTACGGATACGGACGCAATGAAGGTTGGTCCGGTAGAGTTTTCAAAAATGAAGAACAATTCTAAGACAAGTTAGTCCAAAACAATGCTACTGCCTCCGCTCGAGGATAGCTGTTGTTCCTAGAGCAATTTTTAGCTCACCGTCAGCTTGTTTCACCTGTAAAAAACGAAAGCTTTTACAACCGCAGATGGACCGATGAAGTGTGTTTGGTTCATGGCTTGGTGGCTAGGTCAAATTTAAACCACATTTTGACTGTATTTGATTTTATATCAAAATTTATTCAAATAACACAAATTTTCACTTGCATAGCTAAAATTGTGTTGTTTTACCAGAGTCAAACGTGGCTCAACCGTAGTCAAAATCCGGCCAGGCCACTGAGCCATCATCCAAACAGGCCATAATATCCCCTGGTCCAGAGTTTACAGCCTAATTTTTGTTTTTATGATGGAAGGTGAATCCCAACTGTTCCACCAAAGCTTTGCACGGTACTATATAGCTATTTAAAAAAAAACATTGACATTTTACAAGTACCAGAGTCGACATCTTGGACCAGCACTGTTAAACACTGCAGCCGATCCCGAATCCCTCATAACGGGGGTGTAAAATGCTAATGCAGCCGATCCCGAACAGTTCGCTGTATTAACGGAACTTACATCATCTGTGCCAAGATTCAATGGGCATCGCTATGTGCACATCTCAGCATCATGCATCAGAATCATTTAACTTGCCCATCAGTAAGCGTCATCTGAGACTGAGCAGCTCATATCTTCGGCTCTTCCAATGTTTCATTTCCTCCTCTCTGCACTAATAGTAAGGCGTTCAAAGCTCCTTATAGTGGGATCATCATGGCCCATTCTTCCAGATTTTGGAAACGATGAGGTCCTTCCCTCAAGCCCAGTTGACTGATGAAGCCTTTGATTAGTTGATGGGCGGCTGCTGCCGCTGCTGGTTGGGAGTAGGTGGCTACTGCGATTTGGGTCACTGGGCTCTCCAGAACCTCTGCTACTTGACAGAAGGGCCTTCCTTGACGTGCTCCCATTCCGAGATGATGAAGGCCTTCTTCTATCTGAATCAGCAGCCTGGCATGCAGTGAAAAATGTTGTGCAGTAAGTCCTTTGCTTATCACTATGGGTGGTCCTAAGTCCTTCACTTATCACCACGGGGATATGTAATAGCAACAAAAGAACCTGGCCCTGAACATGATGACTAAAGATGGCAGAACCAATAAATTCAATTACTTAAAAGACTTGCAATATTCTAATGATTGAAGCTACAACAATATGTTTACCGCACCAAAAGGAATTATTAGATCGTACGCTTCCAGCAAAAAAAAGAACATATTGGCCCTCTCCTACCCACATTCGTTAGTAGCCATCAGATGCTCCCATGTCCCAACACACATAACAAAAACATTATCTCATTTATTGCCTAAACATGAGAATTGCATCACAAATACATACGAGTATCCAGAATAAAATATCAATAGAATTTGATTGGGAGTTTCTCACCGTCTTGGAGGCCAAAAGTGAATCCAATAGAGTTCTGTGCTTTGTGTGTTCTCCATAATGACCAGAACCAGAGCCGGTTCTTCTAGCAAGCGCATCAACTGGTCCAGGGTATCTATCTGGAACATCCTGTCTTGCTGTTAAAAAGCAAAGAAAATTTAAGCCACCTGATTTCCTACAGGTAAGATTTCAAAAGTGCAACTGTTGTACCTGCTGCCCGTTCAGCCCGGTCTGCAGACGGTCCCACTGACCCACCTGTCCTCCCACTTAGCTGCCGGTGAGGGGGGGAAATGTTGCACACTCAGCACAGTGAACTTGCACTGCTGGTAATTTCAGGAAAAAAAAAAGAGCAGCACACATACCCGCAATCTGTTACTGTCCGCAGCTTGTCTTGATACAGTCCAATCAAATACATAATCCAGCTGGTACCCTGCAGGTATCCAGAAGAAACCATGTGACATGTGAGCAATCAGTGTATGAGCAAGGAACATTAAAATTATTATATTTACACACACCTTCACGGATGAATAAATCCCGAAAGATTTTCTTCAAATAGGTATAGTCTGGCTTATCTTCAAATCGCAAAGACCGGCAATAATGGAAGTATGTTACAAATTCTGATGGATAAGATTTACAGAGGGCCTGCACGGATTACAAATACATGACCAACAAGATTAGATATCACTCCAATCAAATGATGAATAGATCTAGTCAAGAATTGTAGCTGTCAAACCAATCCAATTACCTCAACTGGAGTGAGCATTTTCTTCTCGCTAATTTTGTCATACTTTTGTTTTTTCGTGCCAGCTTTCAGGCCTTGCCAAGGAAGACTGAGAGGGCAAGCAGTTAGGAATATATATTGCTGCAGACTAAGGCAATTTGAACATTAAAAAGCAAATGATTCTCACCTTCCTCTTAAGAAATACATCAGCACATAACCAAGCGACTCCAAGTCGTCTCTCCTGCTTTGTTCTGTAGAGAAAAGTAGAAATAACAGAGATCGGCAGTCAAAATAAGACAGCATTTCTTTTTAATATAATGATACGCAGTTCTCCTGCGTGTTCAAGAAAAAATAAGACAGCAGTATATACTATTTAACCAAATCTTACCCAAAAATGTTTATTTGACTTCTCATGAGAATTATATGAACAAGCGAGATTTTCTGTTGATTGGCAAAGCATAAATTTTGGTTTCTAGAAGGGCAGGCCTGTCACAATGGTGGACTCTCTCCATGGCTTGGAGATTCTGGGTTCAAATCGACCACAATGCAAAATGCTTAAATGCAAATCAAGAGTAAGCCTTAGGCTGCCTATAAATTCCGTGCCCTAGAGCCTGTCAGGCCCGCTTTCATACCTTGTGTGGGAGCTTTCAGCACTGGGTACACCCTTTTTACTATATTGTCCCCAGCTAGGAATCAGACGTCCTAATAATATCACTATTATTTAGTTCCTTTCTATATTTAATGAGTTTTCCTTTTCGTTGGGTTTCATCTCTAGCCTACGGCCCACCCCAGATTTATTGGGACTAAATGGCCTTGTTATTGTACTAGATTATCCCCCATTAAAACCTAAAACCTGCCTGTTTGTATATTTGAACTTTATTTTGACCTCTTAATACCACATCTGAATACAGCCATACAGGTACCGAGACTCACCTACTCCAAGATGAGTGTTTACACTAGCATATCGTGCTGTTCCTGTGAGATTTTTGTTCTCCCTACAGTAACAAAGAGAAATATGTAAGCTTTGATCATGTATCCCAAATGAGTACAAAGCATAATGTGTAGTAGCAGGAAAGAAACTCTCACCAAAAGAACTATTTTCAATAATTGAATGAAATAAATAATAACATGTTATGAACAGTCCTTTCCTTACAATGGCACTAAAAATATAACTACTGTTACTGGTTCTTCCATTAAAATTGTAACAATGTAAAAAAATGGCTTCACACATTTCCTTATTTTGGTTGGTGTGGGGCGTGCATGTACCATTCAAATTTTATTGAACAGAGAAACCATCCTTGATAGATGAAATGGCGTCAAACATTTGGTGTTCTATGCGACAAAAGGGTACCACAAAAGCTAAAAGGCAAGTTCTATAGGACGGCTTATTAGACCTGTGATGTTGTATGGTGCAGAATGTTGGTCCACTAAAAGAAGACATATTCAACAATTAACTGTTGCGGAGATGCGTATGCTGCATTGGATTTGTGGGCATACAATGATGGATCGAGTTCAAAACGACGAGATACAGGGTCATCTTGGGGCAGCTCCAATTGAAGAAAAACTTGTGCAACACCGACTAAGATGGTTTGGGCATGTGCAACGAAGACCTCTAGAGGCACCAATGTATAGCGGCATCATAAGAGGGAACAATGATGTGAAGAGAGGTGGGGGCCGGCCAAATTGGACCTAGGGAGGAGGCAGTTAAGAGAGATATAAAAGATTGGAATATAATGAGAGAGTTAGCCTTGGATAGAGCTGCTTTCCTAAGCCTTGATTAGGCTCTTCCTTGTGCTTCTTTCCAAAATCTTTTAAAACCCTTGTTTCCTTGTTGAAAGCAACCTATTCAAAAACTAAAAAAAAAACTTTCCCCTTTCTAGCGGTTTGGTTTGGGTTTCAATTCTAGCCTACCCCAACTTGCTTGGGATTAAAAGGCTATGTTGTTGTTGTAGAGAAACCATCCTTACATTTAATATTTCAGGTAGATTGCATATAAATACATAATTGGCAGTAGAAATATAGCTATTGGGATCAATATATACACAAGACAATGTCTCAAGCATAGTTATGCAAAATTTAAGCAAGGTTCAATAAATTACTAATTAGGCAACCACACAACCAAGCTTCTAAAAAATATGCAAAACAGACCAATATATGTCAGACAGAATAACAAGGGAGTCTATCGCAAGCGTTGCTTCTATAGAGTACAGAAATAAGTGTCATAAATCAATGGTATAATAAAATAGCATGTCGCAAGTACCATACTGGAACAAACTTATACAGATATAAAGATAATTACCATCGTAGCATTCATAAGAACCATTTCATATTACCTGTATGGTATGTGTTTATGAGTTTGGAGGTCCCGATACTTCTTCGCAAGGCCATAGTCAATGACAAAAACCTTAAAAGGAGTGCAATCAATCTTTTTAGCCGCTATCTTTGCTGGCAGTAAAGTAGTAAACACAAATTATATCAATCACTTAAAAGGCATGCTTGCTTCGTAGTTGTAATTGAACAAAATCTACATGGCACGGCAGCATTTTGGATGCAGGTATCTGCTAAGGAAATTTAGCATCACTGGATTAATCTTCAATGCAGAACTCCCAGAGACTTGGTATGTTATAGATATCACATAAAAAAAAATAAGTGTCTGCATTCAAAACCAGATCCCGTCTGTTTTCAACTATTATACACAAGGATTCCTCGCAAGGAGTAACTACCCGAACATGTTTTCTAACGAAATATGAGCTGAACAAACCTGACTTGCTTTACGGCCTAAGCCCATAAGGAAGTTGTCTGGTTTGATATCACGATGAAGAAACCCCCTCGTGTGCATGTACTCTACCCTGGCTATCTGTATAAAAATAACAGGTAGATATTAAACTGGTGAAGAACCACTCAATAAGAACTGAAGGTTTTCAGAACTCTGATCATCATTTTTCATAGGTATGATGCCATACAGGTAGCAAAAACTGACAACCAAAATGATATGACGCTGCAAGAGAAACTAACCATCTGATCAGCTAGCATAAGTACTGTTTTAAGAGAGAACTTTCTCTTGCAGTAGTTGAATAAGTCCTCCAAACTTGGACCGAGAAGATCAATGACCATGACATTGTACTCCCCCTCCACTCCGAACCACTTCAGATGAGGAATCCCAGCTGAAGTTTTGAAAAAAAAAATTAAAATCGTTGGTGAAACAAGCGAACCATATCCTTGTACTGGTACTTACTCCCCCCTTGGAGAAGCATGTATAGTTTTGACTCATAATGAAGTTGAGGATGCTTTGATTTGACAGATTCCTGAAAAGCACGAATGAAGGAAAAGGGTCAGGTAGCATGTCCATATGCCAGAAGGGGCACCAACCAGGCTAAGATTGGCATAATGTCTAAAACTTGATAGTATATATTCGAGCAAGCTAGAAAAGCATTGCGCATAACAATGTAACCTGCATTTTTTCCATACCACAACTTTTGCTCAGTCGAGTCACAAAACGTACATGGTAAACAGTCAAAATTAAAAATATATTATCACAGACCACCAGAGATCACTTTCAGCAAGTACTTTTCAAAGCTGGCACTACCAAAATATGAGTCCCCAGTTACTTAAAACATGGAAAATGCTTCACATACAACCCAACTCAAGTACAACCATGCATCTAAATTTTATGGCATGAGTTGATGAGGCTCCCATCTAGGTGATTGTACATGTAGCAGCACTCTTAAAACAAGGTGAGTGTTAGAC
Organism: Paspalum vaginatum; assembly: GCA_030272315.1. NCBI lineage: Eukaryota > Viridiplantae > Streptophyta > Magnoliopsida > Poales > Poaceae > Paspalum > Paspalum vaginatum. The sequence continues at coordinate 10,653,165 of CM059015.1, forward strand.
GGCCAAACTAATGAAAGGGTAACAAAGCCATGCTTGGATCTGGATTAAAAATCTTCAATATTCTTTCTTATGCCTCTAATTACTGGTCCATACAATAGGTAAATTCGCTTGGAGAACCAAAAACATGTTCTGTCAATTCCCATGGTCAACCATTGAGATGCTTTGAAGCATGGTCACTAGTCTTGAAGATAACGTTACATTAACGAGAAGCAATGATACATTTTTATTTTTGAAGCAATTACTGTGCAGAACATCACCAAACATTTAGATTTAGTTTATGCCACAGAAATACAAAACCTACACACGAGCTCTTGCGAAACGCACCAGTTCCAGAAAGATAAGTACGCGTCCGCGCGCAGAACTAATGCCTAATGTCAACACACATACGCTTCCACAAGAAAAGGTCTACAGACAGGACATCACGTACCAACTTGATAGCCACCTCCTCGCCGCTCTGTATGTTCACGCCTGGGATAGGGAAAACAAAAACCTAGTCAGAAACAAACGAAGAACGGCCAGCAAAACGAAACAGCGGCGCGCGGGAACCGGCAGAAACGCGTGATAGATTCAAGCATGAACCCCCGCGAGGAGAGGCGCGTACGTACCGAGATAGAGCTCCCCGAAAGATCCGCTCCCAATCTTCCTCCCCAGCTTGAACTTCCCTCCGATCACGTGCTCCATCCCCGCAACCCCCGCGGCGAGACTCACCCGGCCAACAACCGCGCCGGCAGACCGTCCCCTTCCGACGGAGGCCGCTCACATTGCCCGTCCGCCGCAGGATTCGAGTCCCGGAGCGCCCAGGGATAAGGCGGGGGGTCTCCCCCGGATCTCTCCCAGCCCAAGGTAGATCCCGCGCCGCTCGCGACGGGGTAGTCAGGCCGGGCGGCGGATCGATCTGGCGAGCCGGCCCCGGAGATTCCGGTTGGGATTCGGGGGCGGATTCGCCGTCTGTGATTTCCCGGTGGGCGATTTGGTGGGATCGTGGGGGAGGGTTGCGTTGCGTTAATAGAGAAGCGTGGAGGGAAGGGATGGGTGGGGGCGCGGCGCGGAAATCGTGGGAAGCGGACGGGGGCCGGACAACGGATAGGAGGGATAGGGCCATAGGGGGAGCACCGGTTTTTGTTGCTTCTGTTTTTTTTGTGCTTCGCGTAGTACTTTTGTATCTTCTTCTTTTGTTTTGTGTAGTAGTTTTTGAGAGACATGTTCACTTTCTGAAGCTAATGTAAATTTTCATAGTTGAAAGAAAAGAAAAGACAAGTTAGCAGGTATTCCTTGAGTGAGGTAGCGTCTCATTTTCGAGAAGTACAGCTACGCTTGTATATGAGTTGATATGTCGTTATCATTATGACTTATGTAAAATAAGTCCATGACTGTTGCATAAGCAATGTAGGCGAATAACATTTTCAAAAGTGTTCGTTCATATGTATGTTTTCAGCAATAAATACCGAGGTGCTCAAAGTGTTTTCTTACAAACTAATTAAACTTTTATAAGGCTACAACATTTTATAATAGCTTTTTACGATGTAAAAACATCAAATAGTTTGTTAAACTATGAAATATGCTTTGATAACGTATTTATTTGGTATTGTATACATTCGTGTATTTCTTAAGAGATTTAGAAAAACTTGACTTAGTATGAATCTACAGGGACATAATATGGAACGAAGGAATTATTTATTATTTCTGAAAAAAGATGTAGTCTAGTAGATCTAATTGTGTACAAAGAAAATTTCCTTAACCAATGGATTTATGGTCTTTGTGGTGAAACCTATCTACCTAATTTTTAGTTTTCTCTTTCAAAGACCGGCAGTATTTATATTGATGGTGGGGCGTTTATGATAATTTTATCGATCTCAATATCTACTAGCCCGGTCTCTTAGGTAGTGTTTGGTTGGTGGGATGGGATGGGGCGGAATGAAACCATTTCATCCCACCAATTATAGCGTTTGATTGATAGGGTGAGGAATGGATCGGTTTCAGAAAATAAAATATTATCTACAGATTCGGGATGGACACGGTTCCGAAAAAATTCCAGAGCACAACTATTCCACTTCGAATGTGAGACTAACACTGAGTCCAAACTCAAAATCTGAGACGAAACCATTCTATTTCTGAAATCCATTTCATCTTTAGAATATGTGACTGAACCATTCTATTTCACTCTGGTCTCCAACCAAACGCTAACACCCACGAGGATAAGGTGTGCCATGCATCTAAACAAATGAGTGTGCGGATGCGGATGCGGATGCAAGCGTCTTTGTCTGCATCATGCAGAAATGTTTCTTTCTGGGAATTCCTTTCTTTCTGGGACTGAGCACTTACTTAATTGTAGCGGCATGTTTCTTAGTACTATCGTTTCCTTTTAATGAACAAAAAGAAAGCAGCAGCGATAACAAGAAAGAGTACAGAATGGAAGTTTAGAGCTCAAACAAAAAACGGAAGCAGCAGGCGAAGGTAGACCGGATGTCACGGGGTGCAGTGTGCGCATACCTACCCACTTAGTGCCACTGCATGACTCTCAGCCACCACCTCTTTTCCTAGCGCTGCCATTTTCTCTTTTCCCTTGTGATGCGGAACATTATGATAAATTAATTTTTTATAGAATCTTAAAAAAAATAAATTGCTACAATATCTATAAGTAGTCTCGCTTGCATCGCTAGTGAGTCTATAGTCCAGTGATAAGACTTCTCGTAACGCTTTGCTCCAACGCCTCCTTCGTCGCCCTCACGTCGTATCTTCTGCACTAACGCCACCTCTTTCATACGCCTCATCGTGGAGCTCATCAGTAGTCATCAATAAATTCCGTTATTGCCACCTCCATCATTGCGGCCCGCCCCTTCCTCGACATCATCTCCTCGTGCTTATATGCGTGTTGAATGAGAAAGGAGGCAACGAAGCTGCATTTTGTTTGTGTTGTTGCCATCTTTATCGTGCTATATTCACCTAAGCTTGAATTGTTCTGGTGCACTGCCGTGGATCCAAGCCAAATCACACAAACAATCAGTGAAGTGTGCTACTAATTGATGTTGGATATAATCTCAGGGTGGATAGCAGGCTGCTATTTCCCATCCATTTTCTCACCTCGAACCAAATGGAGCCCCGCTCACACTTCGCGCTGCTATCGAAGGCGTCCAACCAACCGATGGTTACAGCCCCAAGTCGAACAACATCATGTTAAAAAGGCTTCTCATGTGTGTCAATGCATGCACGAGTTCCTCCCCCCCTCCCCCTCGCATCTCACCGATCCTGTGAGAAGTGTTGGATCGACCTGAAGGCCGTCGCCTTTCCTCAACGTCGATGCGGCTGCCACCCAAATGGAGCCCCGAAGTCCCGAAGTACTCCGCTACTCCAAACCCGTGCTTCCTCAACCTCCCGCTCCGAGCTCACCGTCTATGGCGTCTCCACTGACCCGTGCCATGGGTTCTGCTAATGCACGCCATCAGGATTGATTAGCGTTAATGTTTTACTATGCTACTTTGATCCTGCCTACACGATCAATATCTTACATTCGCTGCATCAGCAGCAGTTCGGACGGCCTTGGTCTCGCAGGGCCATGGCTCATGTCTCATGACCACCGATGTTGAACAGTATCGAACATGCGTGCCATCATCCAGTGGTAAATAAAAGCAAAACTTGCATGTCGCCTTAAAGCACAAGTACACGAACTAGCGCCATTAGTAACCGACGTTAACAGAGGATCAGTTCGTCCGTTGCAACCCCCGCCGCCCGTCCGTCCTCCGCTTCAGAACTCGCTAACAAGCTGGTGGTAACAGACACGGTCCCGAAGCCGGGGCGGCGGGCCAGCCGCCACGAGCTCCTCGTTGCAACGTGTGTTGTTTGGTTGGCTGAAACTGTAGCGGTAACGGCGATGGTATCTGAAGTTCTGAACTGCTGTAACAGAACCGGCATGGCAGAATCACGAAGCGCGGCAGAATGCCGTGCCGTGACGGTGCACGTCTTCCACCTCCAATCCCAGCCGGCCGCAGCCGGATGAGGTCGCCTTCAGGCTGTCAAGGCATGCAGCCCCCGCTGTTCTAGAATTAGTTGCACCGGCACTGCGGATCGGACTAGCTGGTTAACTGACGCCTGACGACAAGTGTTTCGATTAGAGAAGCTAAGGTACTCTCTGTACCACTCCCTCCATCATTCAGTTAATGAAGCCGCTACTTGTTGTTTAATCGACGTTGCTAGCAAGCTAAGCTGACATTCCCACCGATAGCAACAGAATAATCAAAGAGCGAGAAGATTGATCCACACAAGAATAAACGACTATTCCTCCGGTAATGTAAATCTCGCTGTCACTGTCAGCGGCAGCGGCAGCGGCACGAGGGCAGGGCGGCACCCGAGCGGAGCCCGCCCGCCCGCCCGTGCAGCCGTGCTGTTTATAAGCCGCCTCCGCCCTCGGGTGCCTCCACTGTGCTTGTCCGCTTCCTCAAGCTCAGCAGCTGCCCACGCTGCCCCGCTCCATTCCCCTGCCCGCACCGCACCGTCGCGGACCAGTAAAACGCCACCGCACGCGACTCACCGGGGACAGGAGGCCGGCCGCCATGGGCGCGGGCAACGAGCGGGGGCACCCTCTCCTGCGCGGCGCGAGGAGGGAGCGGTACACCCACGGCTTCTCGGCGTCCCAGATGGCCGCGCTCACCGCGCTCTGCGGCGCGCTGGTGCCGTCGCTGCCGCCGGACGACCGCCGCCCGCACGAGGACGACGAGGACGGCGGCGGCCGCTGCGGCGGCGGCGACCACAAGGCCGGCGTCGAGGTGGAGGAGTTCCTCCTCGCCTCGGCCGCGGACCCGCCGGTTCCCGACGAGGTGGCCGAGCTGATGTCCCGGATGTGCCTGCCCGAGGCGCTGGTGCTGGTGCGCGCCGTGCTGTGGCTGCTGGCCACGCGGCTGGGCTCGCTGGCGCTGTGCGGGGCGCCGTGCCTGTCTTGGCGGCCCCCCTTCGTGCGCCGCTTCAGCGAGCTGCCCCTGGAGCAGCGGGAGGCCGCGCTCCGGCGGTGGAGCCGCCAGACGCTGCTCCCGCCGCTGCGCATGTTCTTCCTCATCACCAAGGTCTTCTGCCTCTACGTCTTCTACTCCTGGGTAAGTAGTAGCGTAAGCCGCCTCGACCTCAATCAACCAGCACAAACCTGCACTCGGCTCGCCTCCGCCGAGTGGTCCACGGTAGAATTTATTAGAAACACGGGTGGCTTTTTCTCGTCGTCGTCGTCGACTGGCCTCCGCTGTCCGCTCGCTAGCTGGCGAGCTGCACGGTGGCGTCGAGCCGGCCACCGGGGGCCATTGGCATGTTCGTGCGTGCAAGAGCGACAGAGGCGGCGATGGCATTTTTGGCCGCACGCGTTTCTTCCGTACTGTGCTGTGCAGCGGTCACTAACCTCATCGAAGACTTTCCATCGATAGATTAAGACACTGTACAGTAATGTACGTACTTCACCTCAACGCTAAGAATGATACTGTTCTAGGTACCTGTGCCCTCGATCAGTCACTGTTGCTGCCTAGGAGAAAAATGTACCCCTGAATTCAGAGTAAATCAGAGCCGACTACTAGAGTTAAAGCAGAGGGAGGGATTAGACTTGACGCCAAAACCGCACTTTTCTGGGGTAGGTCGTAGGTGGTGTTCAATCTGTCTCAACTTTCTGCTCCTATTAGCCATCCGCCGTGGAGGGTTTTATTGCATATTTATTAATAGCGATTTTGTTTAGATATATGTACATTTTGAGTGTCATTTAGATGAAACCTGTCTCCCTTTTTATAAAATTCTTTTTATCTCTTTTTTCATAAATGAATTATCATGTCACAAGACCGTTGAAATTCTAATAAGGCTCCCATTGGAAATGGTCTTCCTCATTTTATTACTAGTAGTACTACCTTAGAAGTCTCGATAATGGCAAGTTGGAAAGGAACGTGCTAGAATAATAATTTTGTCTAAAGATGACACTAACCAACTGACAAGGACGAACCCTGACAAGGACGCATAGTATGTTGTCAGTCTGCCGTTTTTACTTCAATCCACGCATTCTGAATTACCATGCTGTTGTCGTTACCCTGCAGACCGATGAGAACTCAGAGAACCCGCACTGGCGCGCGATCGGGTACCGCCCGCCCCTGGCCGACGACGAGCCGGCGGCGGCGGAAGCAGAGCGTCCCGAGAAGCGGCCCCTCGACGACGGCGTCGTGGAGACAGTCTTCGAGACGACCGACGCGTCCCTGCGGGCATCGCTCGCGCACAAGGGGCTCAAGGTGACCGCCGACGCGGCGCGGAACGCGTGCGTGGTCGAGTGCGACGTCGCGATCGTGGGTTCCGGGTGCGGCGGGGGCGTGGCGGCCGCGGTGCTCGCGGGGGCGGGGCACAAGGTGGTCGTCATCGAGAAAGGGAGCTACTTCACGGCGCGGGACTACACGGCGGTGGAGGCCCCGTCGATGAGCCAGCTGTACGAGGGCGGCGGCTTCGTCAGCACGCTCAGCGGCAGCGCGCTGCTCCTGGCGGGCTCGACGGTCGGCGGCGGCACGGCGGTGAACTGGTCGGCGTGCATCAAGACCCCCGACGACGTGCGCCGCGAGTGGGCGCGCGAGCACGGGCTCCCGCTGTTCGCCTCCGACGAGTACGCTGCCGCCATGGACAAGGTGTTCGAGAGGCTCGGCGTGACGCACGGGTGCGCGGAGGAGGGGCTCCAGAACAAGGTCCTCCGCAGGGGGTGCGAGAAGCTCGGGTACAAGGTGGAGTCGGTGTCGAGGAACTCGTCGGAGGCGCACTACTGCGGCAGCTGCGGGTTCGGCTGCCGCAGCGGGGACAAGCGCGGGACGGACACGACGTGGCTGGTGGACGCGGTGAGACGCGGCGCTGTGATCCTGACGGGGTGCAAGGCCGAGAAGCTGCTGCTGGAGCGTACCGGCAATGGCAGCGGGGGCAGGGCGAAGCGATGCGTCGGCGTGGTGGCGAGGAGCACCAACCCGGCGATCAAGATGACGCTGGAGGTGCGCGCCAGGGCCACCGTCTCGTCGTGCGGGTCGCTCCTGACGCCGGTGCTGCTGCGCGGGAGCGGGCTCAGCAACCGCCACATCGGCAAGAACCTCCACCTCCACCCGACGGCCCTGGTGTGGGGCTACTTCCCGGACACCATGCCGGACCTCAAGGGCAAGATGTACGAGGGCGGCATCATCACGTCCCTGCACAAGGTGGAAGGCCGCGCCATCCTGGAGACGCCGGCGATGGGGGTGGCGGGCGCGGGGACGCAGTTCCCCTGGGTGTCCGGTCACGACATGAAGCAGCGGATGCTCAGGTACGGCCGCACGGTGCACCTCTTCTCCATGGTCAGGGACCGCGGCTCCGGGACGGTGCACGGCGAGCGCCGGATCGCGTACCACCTCGACGCGACGGACCGGGAGGAACATGCGCGAGGGCCTGCGCCGCGCGCTGCGGGTGCTGGCGGCGGCGGGCGCGGCCGAGATCGGCACCCACCGCAGCGACGGGCAGAGGTTCGTGTGCAGGGGCGCCACGGAGGCGGCGCTGGAGGAGTTCCTGGACGGCGTGGACGTGGTGCGCGGGCCCCAGTCGAAGGCCGAGGCCTGGAGCCTGTGCTGCACGGCGCACCAGATGGGCAGCTGCCGGATGGGCGCCACGGCCGCAGACGGCGCCGTGGACGCGCGCGGCGAGAGCTGGGAGGCCGCGCGGCTGTTCGTGTGCGACGGCAGCGTCCTGCCCACCGCCGTGGGCGTCAACCCCATGGTCACCATCCAGTCCGTGGCCTACTGCCTCGCCACGGGCATCGCCGAGTCGCTCAGGCAGCAGTGACCAGGATTTCTGACAAGAGCTACCAATTGCACGTTCGTGTGCAAGCACGTTTAGAAGTTAAACACCGTGTATTGCAAAATAAATCCATAGTGATTTATGATTCGTGTGATGGATGAGAGATTTGGTTGCCCTTTTTCATCTTGCGTGTCATGCTCGTTTTATTTTCTTTAGGAATTTGGAGGCCACACCAAACCTTTCTGGAGATGATTATATATAAAAAAAAACGAGGAGCCCTGCTGCACGGGCGGGAACACTGCCTGTTTCCATGGGTCGCCTGTTGGGTTGGGCCGTTGGTCTGCGTACGACGTACGTCGCGGGCACTGTATCTGCACATGTACGCTCATTTCGGTTTAAGCCTGAGTCTGGCAAATAGTCTATCCCACTCTTTATATTTAAATTTTTTACTCATTTTATACCATATACATATATATAGTTTACTTCATATGGCTGGGAGAATGCCCGTGATCTGGTGCATTTTGACCTTCTGTACGACGCGTGTATCATGTCTTTGATGTGTGGCTGGCTGCCTGCCTTCTCTTTGGGTGGCGTAGTTTGTACGCAGCGTTGCTTTCCTCTTGGGCTGCCGGCTTGCAGCCTGCTCGGCCTGTGTCCGGACTCTGTGCCTGTACCTGTTGGTTTCCAGTCAACAGCTTGAGCTCACGTTGCTGCTACCTGTTCACTGCTGGTCCGACTCTTTAGCCATGTCCTCTCCTTCCGCTACCAGCTCCTTCCTATCGTTGTGGTGGTCCAGAGGCCCTTCAGCCCTGGGTGCGCTATTGCTCGTGCACAACGAAGTGTGGTGCAGACTCAACAAGGAGACAACCTCTTACAGCACCAGCATGATATTCCAAGAACTGCGCAGCGAAGCGCGCCAAACAAGCCTACACGCTCCTTTAAAAACAGTCTAATATTAAAAAAAAGGTAGTAAAGCATCTTGAAACAGCGGCCAATCATAGGTTTTCACAATATATCTTTTTCACCTAACGAAAATTTTTTACCCTCGCATCAGCCTCACTGTATATGTTGGAAAGTATTGGAAAGTGCATAAAAATAATAGAAAAAAAAATGTCTGTACCCTTTAGTTTTATTTTCTCACCTGGTTTTATACACATACCCACCTAGTTTCTTTATGTTGGAATTAATTTTAAAAGAAGGGCGTTAATCAATTGTGTATCCTTCCTTTTAATTTTTCCCCTTCTTTTTTCTCTCCTTCCTAAATTGCTGGACCAGCCATACTGTACCACGTGCGTGTTGCACATACATCTTCATTAGTTTAAAAAAGAAAATTGGTGGTCATACCCCTACTAGCAACTCTAATTGTGCCTTTACTCTCGTTTTTAATACTTTGTGATTTTATCCCTATTTTTTCAAAATAGAGACTCAGTTTACCATTATTTCTAACCGTGTCAAGTACATCTGGACTAAACCATTTTAAAAATATAAAAAACTTTCGAAGTAGGAGGAATTTTTTATCTTTCCACCCACAAACCAATGGAGTTCAACTAGTGAAAATCTAGGCACAACATGGCCTGAGCCAGCCGCGGCATGGGGAGACCCAGGGACGGCGGCACAGTTGCCTAGGTGTGACCCAGCAGTGGCGGCGCAAATAGGGGAATTATCGCAATCATTACAGAAGAATAGAGGCAAAATCTTTAGCAACAAAATTGATATTTTTAAGAAGAGTTAACTAAATAGAGATAAACTCTAGCTTCGATTTGAAAACGTAGCGATAAATTCACAGAGTTAAAAAGTGAGACCAAAATCACTATTAGACTCTAAGAAGAAAATATAAACGCTAAAGGAAAAAAAACAGCTATTCAGTGGTCAATTAGTGATATCGAGCATCTCAAGCAATCCAGTGCCCCCAGATGATTGGCACTTGAGATGCAAGCTCTCCCAGATAAAGGCGACCATCCAGTGCGACATTTAAAACTCGATGCTGATACTTAACGATCAACCGATGTGCGCCGCCCCATCGCGAGTCGCGAGAAATTCAACATGCCCCATATGCGGTGCCAGCAGGTTTGCTAACGTCAAGTCACGAAGTGTGGACAGTTACGTACTACTTCCACGTTTATAAGCAAATAACAAAGCGGATGGCGGATGCCCAATTCTTATTGGACGCGCGCGCACCCCGAGCGCACGCCGCGCGCCCCACTCTGCTGCCCGCGTCGGCCCCGCATCCGGCTTATCGGGCTGCATGAGCGCGGCGGGCGCGCGCTCCAGCCAACGTCCCCGGGGTGGATGAGAAGGGCCTCTTCCTAAAGCAAGAATGGCGAAAATGTGTATTTCTGTTAGTCATTACTCCATGGCAACAAAAGGGAAACACGAAATTTTGTTGAGAGCGATGGCACAATAGATGTTTCGAAGATACTGTATTGGACAATATGTTAGATTTTCTAATAATGTTATTTTGCCTTTACTTGCATTCTGTCTCAACGCATCTAAGAGTGACGAAAGCAAAATTCATGTGTTTCTTCACATCCAGCACATAGGCATGGTCGGTAAAGATTAATGTGGCTGCGGTTAGCTATAGCCGAGTAGCTGCGCACAACCACACCAATGGGAACCATCAGAGCCATTATTTTTGTTCCCTACCTGTTCCTTTGTACTTGTTCTTGACTTCTTGTTGGTGTCACAGTAGGTACTAAGCTACAGTGACCATTTCATGTATTTTTCAGCTAATCTTGTAATCAAGAAAATTAGTTGGAGTTCTGTTTCTCACCTGAATTTTACCCAATCAGAAATGAAGCCGTCAATTGCAAAGCCAATGAATAAAAACTACTGTCCTCCAAAACTCCTCCCGATTGTGCCTTTTTAATAAAATAAGTTCTTTTGGATTGAGTCAAACAAAAGCTAGGATTCTAGGATGCCCAATATTTTGTTCTCAAGAAACACGGAAAAATAACTTCTACCGATCCAAATCTTACAAAATACCTCCACCGGTCCAAATTCCACATCTATGCTGCACAGTGTGAACGCACAAAATACAACATTGTCTATGTAGATAGCCTATGTAACCATATGTAGGCCTGTTTGTTTCTCGGCGTAACCCTCAATCCAGTTCTTCCCGGTGTTTGTTTCCTGCACATGGGTCTTGTGCAGGCCTAGCCAATGCAAATATGCTTCATATGCTACATTGTTGGAATCAGGCTTTTTTCTTGTGCAGGCTAGCGGAGTGCAGCCTGTGTGGCGGAACCGCCGATTTAATCCGGACTAAGCACACATGCCACCTCTGGCTTGCAGTGCGATTAGACCGAACTAAAACCGGTCGTCCGTCGAGAGTCATTCGACTCCCGATATTACCTTTTTCCCAGAAGAACCGACATCATACACATCCAGCCCACAGTGGAGCCACAACAGATACATCATCTCAGGCAGTTAAATATAGCACATATACACTTATTTTACAACCCAATTCGAAATAAGATATAGGTTTCAACATAATGCCATACAATAGCCAGGTTTGGATCAATAAAGCGGAAGCGAATTCAAAAATATCTCACCGCGGAAACAAAATTCTTTATTAGTCTTCATGCAACGACGATCGATGCGAGCAGCACCGAGCCCACCGGCACTACCCTCCTCCAAGCAGTTGTCCAGATGGCGCCGATACCTGTTCTCAAAAGGTGGGGGCAAACCCTGAGTACTAATTACTCAGTAGGGCTTAATGGATTGGCTTACGGCTGACGCAAGGCTTGCTTACTAGTATGTGGATCCTTAGCCATTGATTTTAAACAGTGGTATATCAATATAGAGTATCAAGATTCATCTTTTGCATATAACTCCATAATAATATCTTGCAGAAATGTAAGCAATACAATACAAACATGTAGTATTTGAAAACATGAGTAACAGATATAATATATTCAAGCAGTTACTACGTTGCCCGTGTGCATTATCAGCATTCCCACACCTGGTGGGCATCAGCGATTCGAATCGATTTTTAATTCCCGGGAATAACTATCATGCCAGGGGTATATGCTTACTAGCCATCGCGTTCCCACATATAGACCCTGTCGGAGCGGGCGTGCTCCTGGTCGGGTGGCGGAATGCACCCGGCCGAGATCCTAAGTACTAAGAGTAGTTAGGGGGAGCGATCGTTGTTAGCTAAGTTGGTGGTGGCACGATGGTGGCGAGAGGATTTAGAGTGGTTCGGGCCGCCGGAGCGTAATACCCTACGTCCACTGTGGGTGTGTTCTTATATTCCTGTCTGTTGGCGAAGACAGTGGCCTCGTGTGCTTGTGCTTTGTGGGCTTTCAGAGGAGTCTCTGAGCCTGTCTGGGTCTGTCCTTCTGTGTTGCGTATGCCTCCCCTTTTATAGCCCAAGGGGGGCATGTACATGGTGGCCGGGCCCCGACAGGTGGTCCCGGCCCATTTCCTCTATGCTACAGTTCTATCCTGTGCCTGATGTCCAACGCTCCCATGCTTCGCGCCTGTACCACCGTCGTGACCTGGTATGGCCTGGAGATCCGCCATATCGTCCTTCCTTACGCCGCCATGTCCCATCGGCTGTTAAACCCGCTGAGGGGCTTCAGAGGCCGAGGGGCAGGCGATGCGCACGCGTGACAGGACGGGGCGCTCCTAGTAGCGTTGTGGCGCCGCTACCTAGTACTTAGGCTGAGCGCGGCCGCCGCGCGTGGCGCGGCTCATGATGTGTACAGCGTACTTGTTTACTCAATATAGCCCCCAGTGTAGCTGGGGAAATCAACTGTAGTGCCCTGTTATCGCCGCCGCGCCTTGGTAAGGCGCGCCCCTTTGCTTCGCCGCCGCCGCCTGCCAGCGGCGGTGCCAGCGGCGATGGGGGCACGCCTGTCTGACAGCGGCGGCGTCGGCGGACGACGGGGGCACGCCCGTCTGACACTCGTGGTGTCAGCAGCATCGGGGCGTGCCAGCCTGACAGCGACGGTGTCAGCGGCATCGGGCACGCCCACCTGCCCGCAATAAATGTGGCAGGTGGGCGAGGCGCCCGCCTGAAGGCCCCGCCACGCGCCCTGTGGGCACGTGGCAACGCGAGACCTTCTTGTGCCCTGTGGGCACGTGGCGGCCCCGGACCGCCGAGGGTGCTGGCTCCGGACCTCCACGTGCTCTGCGGGAACGTGGCGGCCCCGGACCACCGAGGGTGCCGGCTCCGGACCTCCCCGTGCTCTGTGGGCACGAGGCGGCCCCGGACCACCGAAGGTACGGGCTCCGGACCGAGAGGTCCGGACCTCTCCTCGCGTGGCTGGGGGAGGCTCGGTCCTCGAAGGAGGTCCGGGGCCTCCCCTGTGGGCCGGGTGCGTGGCCCAGCTTTTCCAAGGAGTAGGCCGGGCCCATCTGTACGCGGCCTTAGGCCCTCCTTGTACTGCAGTAGTTACCTCCCTTAGTGATCTTCGTCTAGTGTAAGCGGGTACCCGGTTAGCTGGGTACCGACAGACCCCATCTCCACTTGTTCCATCCCAAGTTCGATTCCAACCCGCCATTCCCTAGGTTTTGCCCCCATGGAGCGATACCACGGCATCCCGGGTCAGCCCTCCCATGAGTCAAGCGCCCCTAGGCCCCATGGTAGAACCAAGTCTCTGTTCTTCGGATGGTTCAAGTAAGACTTTCACCAGTCCCATGTCCCGGTTAAGCACTCTAGCAATGTTATGCCGATCAGCAGGCGAACAGCGAACGGGCCTTACACGACTCGGGCGGAGTCCATTGCAGAACATCATAAACGGTAATAACTCATAAAATCTCCGCCCGGTCTCCATTTAAATCACCAGCATAAATAACATGTTCACTTTAATAATTTGATATTTTGAAATCACCTATACGACGAGTGACTCCATTTCACTCGTGTCTACTCGCACCTAGCAGTTCTGGGCATACTCGTCCTACGAACTCTATTATAGGTGCTAGGGCCAGGGCGGCTAGGAGATCTAATGCAATTGTTTTCAATCAACTCCTAATGCGGATGCGTAATAAAACAATCAATTATCATATTAGCTGGGAGAAATCATGGTCCTGCCTACCTTTGCTTATTCTTATCAAAACCAACAAACTAAACTATGTTAGTTTGCCGGGTTGTGGGGCTTTGCCCCAGGCAACCCCTTGAATCACGGACAGATTTAATCAGCGACACACCGTCTTCATCTTGATGGAGAAACCAAACTCCTGCTCGAGAGGTTACCGTAGTTTAGCAATCCTATATGCATGATCGAGTGCAAAATGGATGCAACGAATGCTCATGATGCTAGGGAAATATGAAAAACAATGCACCACATGTTAATAAGTTGAAACATGCGACATCTATTTTCCAATATAGTCATTTTAACCCATTCCCCATGTAACTCGAAACAGTAGCAATTAATTTCATAGCAATACTTTCCGGAACCTAAACTTAACCATTAATTACCATGATTTTTCTCGGAATTTATTTCGCACAATAAAGTCACTTTCTCATATTATTCATTTTAACATGCAATTATTTGTCTTTTTCAAAACAGCAACCAAAACTTACATGCAGAACTTGAAACTTTAAAAAATGGAATAAATATGCAACATAGAGCACCTACAAATTTCAGGAGAATATTTGGAGTACTTTTTATGTAGCAAGTATTTATACTTTTGTAAAATGCACAAAATACATCCATGAGGGTAAAATGGTAAACTGACAGCATCTTCTAGTGTTACCAAAAATCACATAAACCATAAATAACATTATAAAGCTACCGACCAAGTTTCATGATTTTTGGAGTCCATTTATATCACTTTTGGCATTTGTTTTGTTTTTAACATGCATGCAAGATCTAGGGGCAAAACTGTCTTTTCCCACTCAACCATCATACTCATTATGTAGATCTAGTAATTAGGAACACAATGAAGCTGAGTTTGTATTTTTGTCATTTTTATTCTATTTGTTATGAATTTTCAAAGTTCTCACCTAGGAAAACCAATAAATCGAAAAATCACAACAACCAGGGACCTATTCGCGATTATTTGTAGACATCAGGGCTAGAACGTAAGTCCCGCAACACACAGCGCACAGCACCACAGATCGAATCGTAAAAAGTACCAAAGTGAAGGGTCAGATTGCGAAAACGGCGTCTTCCTCCCTGCTCGTCTTCAACCTCGAGCAGGGAGGGCAATGGCGATGGCACGGCCTCAATCCGGCCCTGCGGGGTTCGGGGAGCTCAACTCCGGCCACCAAGAGAGGGAGGAGAGCAAGGGGAACCTTACCCCCTACCTTGGGCGACGGGAAACGGCTCGGAGGAGCTCGGCGACGGTGATGCGCGGGCAAGGAGCTCCGGCGATGAAATACGCGGTGGTGGAGCGATTTCGGCGGCCTAGACTTTAGGGATTCGGTGGAGGAGAGGGAGGGGAAGAGCGGCACGGCTCCAGTGGCTCGCGGGGACGCGCGTAGGGGACGGGGCGCGAGCTCGCCCCGGGCTCTGATGGCGGCGGCGCGCGCAGCGGGGTTCCGAGCAAGGCGAGGCAGGGAATGCACGAGGAGACCGTCGGGGTCTCACTTCGACTCGAAGGAACCCGGTGGGGGCGAGGGCAGGAGCAGGGCGCAGAGCGGGCGGCGCGTGGCCGCGGCGTGGCGTGCTGGCGCCCATGGCGCAGCGCGAGCAGGCCTCGCCCGCCGCGTGGGCGCGTCGCGCGCCGGGTGGAGGGAGGAGAGAGGAGGAAGAAGGAGCTGCAGGCGCGGTGGATCGGGTCCATGGACCAATGGTCAGTGACAGGTGGGTCCGGGCGGAGAAACTGTACCTCGATTTGGTGGACCGGTTTCATGGACGCCGGTCAGCGGGCCCCACGAGCGGAGGTCGACATCCGACCGCAGGCGGGTACCCGACATGTGGGCCCCACATGTCATAGACTCAGGGGATGAAAAGAAAAAGCGAAAAATGAAAAACTCTGTTTGACTGCTGAGACATGTTTTAGAAATTGCGGTTTTTGAACATCCTAAAGGCCGAATTTGACAAAACCCAAAATACAAAAGTTGTTCTACTCTTCCAGCTCTACAACTTTGTCAAAAGTCTTGGTACTAGGTTCTATTCAATTTTTGTGAGTTTGAAAGAATTCAAATCTGGAGCTCTAGTTTGACCAACTATTCCTTAAATTTTTAAAATTCTGTTAAGCCTATTTATGGGCATTTTCATAAAGAGTGAGCTATACCAATGTTGCTTAGAATCTCATGAACTACAACTTTGGTATTCAAGTTATGGTAAGATTTTGACTTTTGTTTCACAAAATTTTGAATTTACTAATCAGGTCTAAGTTTGGCACAATTCACAGTTTCACATAAAATGACCTAAAACTATGTTCAAACCTTTATGCATGTCATGACACAAAATACCAAAGTTATTACTCATGAAATTGTCTACAAGTTTGGTATGTAAAGTTTTATAAAATTCACAACAGTATTAAAGTTACAACTGCAAATGCAAATACAGTTTTTTCAGCAAACCGAGTTTAAATACTTCAAATGACCTAACCTATGCATGCTCTCAAGATAAAACGCCCTTGAAATGATGTCATTAAGCTAATGATGTCAGTATAATGCACTGGAGATGCCAGGGGCATCACAGCCTGCACCCGCAGTGCAACTTGTCTGCACCCGCAGTGCAAGCGCGCTCGTCTCTCGAGTCGTCTCCTCTTCTCTCCCCATTGTCTTCTCTGCTTTTCTCGTCGCCTCTCCCCGCCGCCTCTCCCGCCGCCGCTGCCGGAAGGAAAGAGAGGGCCCGTCAGCAGTCGCGACTGCGGAGGAGTCCGGAAGGCTAAGAGGGGGTGGAATCTACCACGGCGGCGGTCGGTGGAAGAGGAGGAAGTCGAGGAGGCGGGGGCAAGTGGAGGCGCGAGCCCACTGCGCGAATCCGGGAGGCGCTCAACGGCGTGTGCCGACTCCACGACGAGGACAACGCACGCATCAGCCGCCTCGTGCGTCGTGTACTTGTGTGGAGGAGATCGCCGCCGCCACTTCCCGCGCTATTCATCCCCGTCGCGTCGCCACAGCTTTAAGCTCGCCAAGGAAAAGGTGGAGATGGTTATGAGCGGTGCCGGCGTCAGTGTATGGGAGGTGGTTGGCATTTCCAGCATGGGCAGCAACGGCAAGACCACCCTGGCCATGGAGATCTTAGGAGGCAACGGGAGACAAGCCCGCCTACCCTGCGACTGCACCGTCGGATTGTGCAGCGAAACAATCACAGCCCAACTATCGCAATGTACAACCAGCTAAAACAAACAAAATCTTTTCCGACCCGTTTATGATGCAAAACAAACACTGTAACATTGTATATGTTATCACCTGTTTTTCTTAGGCTACATATCTCCTAATAGAGGCCACCTCTAGTGTAGGAAAAACAGACCCATACATAACCTATGTCATACCGCAGGTGTATGACTTCATGATATCGTAACAGTTATCACGAGGATTTCAGGCACATCATTTACATCGAAGGGAACATATCTGATCCACCTTACATCAAAGGTAGTATAGCATATCACGAGGGTTAACAGTTATTCAAACAGTGCTTCTCCGGACCACATGGTTCATTCGTGCCAAAAGTCACCATCTAAAAGCAGGGTGCCATTTTAAGCATCCATAAACAATGAACTACGCCAAGACCCAGCATCAAAGCAGAACACAAGAGCATTCAATATATCAACTTTACGATTGGTGGGGCGAAATACTCATGCAGCTAGAAGGCAGTAAAGTTTCCAATTGACAAAATAACAGCTGCCCAATGGCACCAATAAATGTTTATTAACATGTGATCATCATGATTAGGCACAGGCAGATTTGACAGGAAAACTAAGCCAAAATAATCCCACTTCAAAAAAGTTGCAGTTCATGACTTCTGCCCCGATCCGAAATCAGTAAAAAGAGCACTGCTCATCTTGTACCAGTGAAAGCTGAAAAAGGAAAGTTTGGATTGATACGCTGCAGTTATTTGACAGATGCTTTTACAGCTTTCTCTGCCGCATCATCAAGATCTTCTGCAGTGATCAGTGTCATTCCGCTTTCCTGCAAGACAAATATAACGAAATTCAGTAAACCATGGATGTTTTCCAGAGAACAAAGCATTGTGCCCAGCATCTATGAACTGTGCCGTTATTATCACCAGTTCTTACCTTAAGAATCCTCTTTCCCTGGTCTACATTGGTGCCTTCTAACCGAACAACAACAGGTACCTTCAGGTCAACCTGACAACAGAGGGGGGAAAATTAAGTAGTGTTTTGTAAAAGGAAAATACTTTAAAGTTGAGTCCAACAGATCATCTATCCCATTGTTTATATTCAAACTCCACTCAAAGTAGCTACAGTATTATTTTCGTACTATAGCCAGCCATATAAACGATCTACTGGATTTGATCCAAGATAAATATAGCACATAGAATCAATCAACACGACAATGGATTTTTGGTTTGAGGAATGGGATGGCCCATCACCTTCTCGCTCCTCCCTTTTTTGTTTGGTTTAGACTTTGGAGAATGGAATGGATTGATCAATCACCACATCATCCTTCAACACAACAGTTAATAACGAGGGATGGTTTCATTCCACCAAAATTGATGGGATGACCCCATAATGGACCATTCCACTCTAGATGAGTTGATTCCTCAAACCAAACAACCCGTTGTAATATGAAGAAAATGAAGGGAAAACTCAAGAACCATGCTGGTGAGACCTCTGATCCCTCCAAATTCTAATTATAGCAGACAAGAAAATATCATAAATTCACAACATTATCAACACATTTCAATTTAGAAGTAACCGCCATATGGAAATCTCTCAAGAACCATACTTAGATCATACAGACACCATGATAATAAATAGGGTTAAACACAAGCTAATCAACATGTAGAGGAAAAATAACCACCCACAATGAATTCAAGACAGTATTATCATGAAACACAACAGGCTGAGAAACAAGATAGAAAACCTATTCATTTCGTCATTTATACTATATTCAAGTGGTGGATTTCTGAAAAAAAAAACAGAGCATGCAAATGGACATGTCTGATTTCAGAAAATAAAGAAGCCCCAGGGGGAAAAGACAACTATTAAATTATCAGGAGGCAGCATTACAAACAGAAGTAGGGAAGGGCTAAATATGTACCTGTTTAGCAGCATTTACAATTCCACTTGCTATCACATCACATTTCATGATGCCCCCAAAAATGTTCACTAGAATTGCCTTCACTCTATCATCAGACGTCAGTATCTTAAATGCTTCCACAACCTAGATAGAAATTGTAAGATATGCAGTGTCAAAAGCATGTGACAAAGCAAACTATAATGTGAAAATGGCATCAAGCTTGTAAATCTCAACGAATTCTATCAGTTTCAGGTGACAATATATATTAATATTTGCATCTCACAATAAAGGAGGTCAAATGCTCAAATAAACAGTAGCATGGACATCCAGTTTATACCTGCCCCTCTGATGCACTTCCACCAACATCAAGGAAGTTGGCAGGTGTACCACCATGCAATTTTATAATATCCATGGTTGCCATGGCCAATCCTGCCCCATTCACCATGCAACCAATCTCTCCATCAAGACCAATATAGTTCAAATCTGCTTTGGCAGCAGCGACCTGTACAGGTAGTGGTGACATGTGATTATATAGCCAGAAAAACCTGGAGTATTCACTCAAAGGCAGGTCTTCCCTAGAAATAAGGTTTAAAGGCAGAAGAAAGTGCAAAAAACACACCTTCAACTCAACAGAAAAGTAGAAAAGAATGAACATTTGGGAAGATAAGCAATTATATACCTCCCTGGGGTCTTCCTGTGTTGTATCACGCAGTGCAAATATTTCTTTCTGCCTAAATGCAGCATTATCATCAAAGTTCAACTTTGCATCAGCAGCAACAAGCTTGTTGTCAGCTGTCTCCGCAAGAGGATTTATCTACACACATTAAACGTCAAACTTATTCCAAATGCATAAATAGGAAGCGCAATAAGGTCAGTAATTAAAATTAGGACAATTTCTCACTGGGAACGAGTCCAAATTGCCCCCCACCCTACACACACACACAGAGGCCCATGGACAATGCCCGGATAACCCTTGACTAATTATGGGTTCAATTTACCCCTTCATATGTTTTAGTTGGTCCAATCAATCCATTAATAAGATTTATTTTTTATTTTTTCTCTGTGTACAGGTTAAATTTTATGTTCAGATTTTGTGGGGCAGTAGTAAATATCATAACTTAGTCTAGAAAAATATATTATGTATTGTTCATCATTATTTTAATAAGCTAGGCATCGAATAACAAATTAAGCTTAATGATACAAAATTGTACAAACAATAATGATAAAAAATTCATAAATTATTCTAACATAAGTTATGGTATTTACTACTGCCCACAAAATTTGAACTTAAACTTCAACTTGCAGTGAAACAAAAATAAAGACAAATCTTATTAAAGGGTAGATTGGACCAACTAAAACATATGAAGGGTAAATTGAACCCAAGATTACTTTAGGGGTAGATTGCAGTGAAAAATTTTTCCTTCTTACTGTGTACCTCCAGCAGTGTGCAATCACACTTGCAGAAAAGTTCATACAGCTTCTTAATCTGTTCCATAGAAGACTGCCTGTCTGCTCCCTTCAGGGATAGACCATCAACAACTTTAGCTGCATCCTCATCTGTGATTCCTTTAAATACATCAATAGGAACCTGACATTACAATAAACTGAATTTCAACATACAGAGCATGATTTTGAGAAGAAATCCATAAATGAAAAAGTTTGCAACACACAACAACTGTATACATTGAGCCCAAAATCAAATCAGGGAACTTAACCTTAATAATCATATCAGGATACTTCTCTGCGAGGTCCTCTATACTGGTTCCACCCTTGCTGCAGGCAATAATGAGCTGAAATAGGCAATGAGCAATGAGCATTAGGAAAAAGAACCCAATGAAATATATCATTCAATTAAGAAAGGAGACTGATGATATGCATTAAGTTAGTTTGACTAAGTTGATTCAGTCACCAAAGTGCACAAACTTATTTAAAGAATAAAAGAAAAGCTCACTAATGGAAATTATAGAATGAATTCGGACATAAGTATTGTCTGTGAACAATGGCGTACCGGGCCAGCAGTTTTCCTATCAAGGGTGATGGCAAAGTACATCTCATTAGTAAGAGATAGTTTCTCACACAAGTAGACCTGTCCAAGAGAATGGAAAGTGTCAATAGCTAGAAATTTAGATATGCAAGAAAATATTGCCCACTAGGCAGCAATTTTAATACAGC
This sequence comes from Paspalum vaginatum, assembly GCA_030272315.1. Taxonomy (NCBI): domain Eukaryota; kingdom Viridiplantae; phylum Streptophyta; class Magnoliopsida; order Poales; family Poaceae; genus Paspalum; species Paspalum vaginatum. The sequence goes on from CM059015.1 coordinate 10,674,196, forward strand.
ATGGAATCACAAGAACAAAATAATGTCAGGCTATTTTCAAACTGAACTGGCCGGATATCTTGTCTTGCATAAAAAAAACAGTAGCCATAAATACATACATAAGGTTAGGGAGAAAGCCATAGAAACAATCAGATATCATGTACAGGGCAAGGCCTTAACATTGCGTCATTTCCCTATCACAAATGTCTTTTTGCTTTTTTGGATATTGACACGGTCTGCAAGATAGAAATTTGACTGCAATTTCTTTCAAAACATGATATTATAAATAAGAAAGGATTACATATAATAAAATTACTTTACATGGTAAACCTAATAATATCAAAGCTATATTGTCATCCTACCTAATTCTACATGTATTGGTGGTCAAAGTAAAAAAAAGTTTGACCGGGACCAATCCAAAACAGCTTATATTACTATTGGTGGGAGTAATCTGTATGAACTAACGGTGCGATTCTGTTGTTAATATTTCATATGAACATAAGATGATTGGAGACATGTGGTACTTTGTGTTCCCACGGGAACAAAGTCCGAGCTTCCTTATTTACTCCGTCCATGAATATAAGCATTTCTAGTGTTCAGAATTTGTCCATAAATGTATGCATTTTAAAGTATACAATTAAGCGCATCAATCAGGATCTGACCTGGCCATCAATTACACCAATCAGGAGCTGACCAAAGGGGCTTGATTTTTTTTAAATTTGAGAGAGAGCATAATAGTTTTTCTCTTCATCAATAATCTATCCTAAAAATCCTAGAAATACTTGCATTTGCAGATGGAGGGAGATAACTAACTAATAGTGCAGAAGGCTCAAAATTGCTAAGTGAAAACCCAGCAAGACTGAGCAAAACAGAAGGAAAAGATGGCTTAAATTCGTAGGTTCTAACCTTGCTCACAATCTTCCCCTCTGGACCAGTTTGTTTCGTTACCAGAATCTGTCCTAGCATTTTACCTGCAGAAGAATACCAGTACAACTCACTGACAAAATACAATAATACATACACGAGTGACTGTGACTTGCACAACCTAATAGCAAAATCTAATCTGGAAGGAAAACCCCACAGGAAACCAATCAACCAAGGCAAATAATAATGAATAAACAATCCTAAAATTTCGTACTAAATATGCCAATGTTGGTAAAGATGTCTATTCATGCAGCAATATTCCTAATAAAGATGAACGTGGTTAAACAAGAAAGTAATCCTGCCTGCTTCATAAAGCTAGAATTTTCATGACAGCAAATTTCAACAGCAGACCATTAAAAATAAACTTAAAGTGTATGATAAAAACAGAAATTAAGTATCTGCTTGCACTTCATGTGCGTATAAAGTAAAAATAGCCTTATATATTCTTCTTATTAGTTTTTCCATGTAAGAGTGCCAACAAAGATGTTCATAAACAAAGGAGTGAAAAATGCCATACAAAACATAATGGTCATTATCATGTATAGCAACATCAGATGTGCGAGAAATCTAAGAAATTCATTGACGCACTGCTATAGCTATAGTTTGCCTGCTCAAGTCACAGCAAGCTATCAATGCATAATGGATTCAAGTACCCACTATGGCACACACTTACTTGCAATTCCTTCGGCTTCCTCTGCCTTAACAATATGGACACCGCCTTTCAGCCCACTTTTGAAAGTTCCCAGACCACGGCCGCCAGCAAGGATTTGACTCTTAACAACTATCTGCAATGAGATACCTTGAGTATGAGACTGACTAAAATGCAAAACTATAAAATGCTTAGTTTTTGTTTTAGGTTACAAGCAAGATACATGTTGCTTATATACCTACCCCCACCCACACACGCAAAAACATTTTATAAGAAGCATGCATGCTCCAGAAAGGTTAGAAATATTGCATGTGGCATTGAGCAAAAGCGCTATGGCAATGTTACTCAAAGGCCCGTAAGGTCATGTTATAACTCCATTTGCATAAATATACAGTGTCATGTAACTGTGAAATAGTATCTACCCCCACCAACTAAGAAAATTGTCTTACAAACCATAGCCCCTTGACCACTTGAAAGTTCCGTAAGTTAAAGTACCAGAACAAAAAAAAAAAATCCAATCATAGATTGATACCAATGCAACCCACAACTCAGCAGAAATTCTAAGGTGCTTTGATTTTTGCGGGCAAGTAAGCTACATTCTGTGTCTAGAATCACCATGGCTGTCACACCATAGCCATGGGCACCTGGCATTTTGCATCCGCAGGGTGAATAAGATGAACATAGTTACCGGTCGGACAAAAGAAGATAAGGATGCCGTGGCATATCACCTCTTTCTCGCTGGGGAATACGTTCTTCAAGGCGTCCTTGACCTCCTGCACGGACCCAGCCGCCGCGCCCCTGGGCACGTTGATCCCATACTTGCCCATCAACTCCGCGCCCTGCAGACCCACACAATCCACAAACCCTAATCCGTGAGCCCCAGACTCTAAATAGAACCAATAAATCCCACGCAATCCGAAGAAAAATGGGAGGGCAAACAGAGGGATCTGAGGAGCGCGGGCCACCTGGTACTCGTGGATGTTGAGGCGGCGGAGCTGCTGGTGCTGCCATCTCCCGGCGACCGAGAGGGCGCGGGAGGCAAGCTTCCCGAGCGATCCGCGAACCATGGCTGCGTCGACCTGCACGCGGCTTGCTCCTCCGATCCGGAAACCCTACGAGCGTGGAAGAGGCTTCCTATTTGCGGTCCGGTCCTTCTCCCCTTCCTTTTCCACTCGAATTTCTCTCTCATTTTCTTTCTTGCGGAAGGGTGTGTGCGGGTGCGGCGGCGGGCCGAGGGGCAAGGGGGCAGTAGACTAGTACACGTGGAAGAGAGAATGGTTTTCGTTCTATGACATGTGGGCCAAGAATGGAACCGAGAACGAGCTGCTCAGGTGCCTGGATATGCTAATGGGCCGAGAGGCCCATACGTGTGATGTACCGTCGTAAAGGACCGGGCTGTAAAAAAAAACTCTTTTATCGTTCCCATCGTATTTGCCGGTCCCAGTATTACTAGTATTTTTACAAAAAAAAGCTCTGGTGCTTCTCCAGCCAAGTGCCTGTGCCGAGCATTAATCCGGTGTTTGGAGTCTTTTTTACTTCTTTTGCTCACAATAATCCAGTGTTCCACCGCAAAATCCGCTGCGACCGTGAAAGCATCCGTGCTGTTTTGTACTTCAGCGCTCGCTCGTTCATGGTTCACTTTCCCTGCTTCGTGAGCAGTATTTCTAGGGTCAGTTGGTTCTCAAGCAAACTACGTGCATGAACATGATCTCGGTGCTTGCTACGATACAGGTTCATCCGGTTGATTCTTTAGTTGATTTCTCGTCTTTCAATCTCTCTGCTGATGATTCTTAGTCCGATCACAGGTAATTCAGCTGGCGCCGATAAACTTTTATTCACTTTGCAACGGCTTTTCTCTTAGCATTACAAAGCACTTGGTGAGTTGGTTCCTGGCGGTTCACTACGGCTTGACTGTGGAGGCATGCGTGCTTGTCGCCTTCGGGGCAGCAGCAGCAGCGCGCCATGTCCCCCGTCGCCGTGTTGGGCAGGGCGAAGTCGTAGCGGCTGAACCCGCTGGCCTCGCACACGTCCTTGCAGAGGTGGCCGCTCCACCCGTTGTTGCTGTGGCAGGGCCTCGTCTCCTGCGCGCGAGGGTCCCCGCCGGCCGGGTCCGGCTGCGTCCGCGCCGCACCTGCACGCACGTACGGGAAGGCACAATCAACATGATGGCCAGTTTCTGATTCTGATGCATGCAAGACCGATCACGCTCACAATAAAGCGCGGCGGCGGGGTGAGACCGGTCGAGACCTGCGGAGGCGACGGCGAGGGCCAGCAGGCAGGCGACGAGGAAGGGGTTCAGAGCTGATGCTGCCATTTCGGTCCGTCAGGTTCTCCGCTATCTGCGACTCTCTGCAATGAACTTTTGATTGTGGTTTGTGGATTTTATAGGCCTGTTCCTGTGGTATTTAAATGCAAGAGTATCTTCGCAGTCACGGAAGCGTATCCAAGTATGGATACCTATATAATCCGATGTTTGCTTTTTGCTCATTGGTGATAGTGATCAATGCTGCCACTCTATCGGATGGGTTCATGCTGATTAGTTGGTTATTCCGTCGACTACTAAATTAGCGCAGTCTATGAAACAAACTGAATCGATGTGCAGAGAATAGAGATATAAAGATACATAGGGATATATAAAGATAGATAGAGATACAATAGATATAGTTCTAATAATAAAAAAAAAACGAGATAGAGTTGGAGATAGAATATACTAATGCTACTATTTTGAATAAAAAGCATATAGGCCGAGCTCACTAATCTATCTATTCATCGTATATATTTTCTACGGATGAATGAACGGTGTTGTTACGTCCATACGGCATACACGCTATGGTGGCAACAGTTATAAAAAAATGGTGCATAGAAGTAGAGATGCCGAATAACACCATCCTAGCCGCAAACTAATAGCCGCTTGCTAAGGCTAAGCTCACCAACCTATTCATCTTACTCCTATATTTCAAACCTCAATCTGTCTGCAATACACCTATATTATTTCCCACGCACATATGCACACACACTCCAAGTGAGATGGCTCCATTCCATTTGTTGGTTTATTTAATACCTTCTCTGTTTTAAATTATAGATTGTTTAACTTTGTAACATCAACCTTGATCATCTTGTCTTATTTTTAAAATTATGTTATATGATAAACTGAACCATAGTAAAATACATGCAATACTTATAAATGTTTTTAAATAAAAAGAGTGGCCAAAATTAATGTTAAAAAAGTGAAATGACCGATAATTTAGAACACAGAGCATGTCAAAGAAGACATCGAGTGGTGTGTGACCTAAGCCTGTCTTCACCAGAGCGTCTAAGTCGCTACCCGTTTGGAGGCACCGAGACAGCCTAAGACTTGGGATTCGACCAATAGATAGATAGAGGCGTCGCTTGATGGCTTGCTTTGGTTGGGCATTGATCTGCTTTGGGTCCAGTAAGCTGGCGCATCGTTGCGAATCAATGGGCCAATCCCTCCATCATGCGATACGAGCCCAGCCCACCAGCTGCCCAAAATGACGATGATGCATTGACGATTGTACCCCAGCATCTTGACTAGAACCATCGAATAGCCCTTTTCCACCGCTGCCGCACTGACCGAGCACAACAAACGCGATGGCAGATTAGTTATTTACACAAAACACTATGGCCAGAGATGAACCTCATCCCTATATATTGGTTCACCCCCCACCCTGCCACTCCCCCGGCTCCGCTCCATTTCATTCTCCTTTTCCCCGGAGCTGTGCCCGCCCTCTCCCTCCTTTTCTCCCCTCCCACGCAGTCCCGTCTCGTTTGAATTCCGTGCGCCAATTTACGGAACTGCCCCTGGCGGGGCCCACGGCCACGCCTCCCGCTCCTCTCTCTCTGTCCCCGCTTCAACCGCTTCCTTTTTCCCTCTTCCATTTTTTCCTGTCGCCGTCGGGCAGCCGCATCGAGGCCGTCGAGCTGTCGATCCGCGCGGCGATGCAGGCGCCACGTGGCGGAGGCTTCACCGGGAAGCGGAAGGAGCGCGAGTACTACTACCCCTACCCCTCGGCGTCGTCGTCGGCGTCGGAGCAGGCGCTGCTGCTCCAGCGGCAACCGGCGCCGTTCGCTAGGCCCGACCCGCGTGGCGGCAAGCCGGATCGCCCGGGCCTGGCGGCGGCGAGGCTCGGTGCCAAGCCCCCGCCCCCGCTCCCTCGCCCGGGGGCCGCGGGGCCCCAGGCCCGCGGCGGCAACAAGCTGCTGGCCGGGTACCTGGCGCACGAGTTCCTTCGGTGCGGCACGCTCCTCGGCGAGCGGAGGCTCGAGCCGCCGAGCCGGAAGGAGAAGGATCCCGCCGCGCCGGAGCCGAGCAGGCGGTACGAGGAGGTCTCGCGGCTGCTCATGGCGGGCGGGGCCCGCATCCCAGGCGTCGTCAACCCGTCGCAGCTCGGCCGCTGGCTCCGGATCAAGGAGTGACCGGGCGGCCGTGCCGTGGGGCCGCATTGCCCTGCTGCTTCGCCTCGGCGGCCGCGCACTCTGCACGAGCGAGGCGGCGGCCGGCCGATCAACCCGCGAAGAAGGGGTTCCAGCGTAATAGCAACCGGGTTTGTCGTGTCTGTCTTTTCCCTTGTACTAATTTTTCGTGGTAAATCAACTCTCTGCCAAAAAATTAGCGTAGTTGTTGGATGAGAAACCGGAGGCATCACTACGACTAGCCTTTGCTGCGGCGGTTAAATCGTTCTCCGCCACTGAGATTCCTTGCATCGGCAAAACGAGTGGTGCATGTGTGGATGAACCATCCAGCCGTCGATGTAAATTCGTGATAATGCTTGCTTTGCTACTACTAGTAGCTTATGTAGTACTGCTACATGTTACCATTACTAGTAATTCGGTATCATCAGTGCTTTCCCTGTATAACAAAACCCGAATGCATGCTGGCAGTGGCAATAACCGCAATAGGCCCCTGTGAATGGACCTTTCCGTTGCTTGCAGCCGTCTCTCATCTCAATCGGTGTTTCCTCCGTGTTTCCTTGAGCCATAATAAGGATGGCAGCACGTAGTAGCACCAGGACGTTTGTTGCTGCTTTGGGTGCTCGCAACTCGGCAGACGTTATTGTTTGTGGCGTGGTTTCGTCCATTTGATTGGTCGATCGTCCAGACTCCAGGGATTGATTGGTAGGAAGGGGGTTATCGCCTCCTGCAAACACGAACTCATCTAATTAGTGCCTACTAGTACCATTTTCGGCAGTTTAGCTGTAAATTGGTGACTTGTTCTAGGAAAAACCCGAGGCACTTCTGATGGTCCAGTCTCCTCTGTTCCCATTCTTGTTGCCCCTTGAAGAAGTGAGAGCCTGCCTTCTCGTTCATAGAAGCTGCAAACAACTCTGTTCAATGGTCCGCTCTGCGCGTTGACAATGCCTGAGCAGCCACGAGGATCAATTAATAAATAACCTATATGCGTATTGAACCGGGGGAACTTTTGTCTGGTGTACACAACCACGTCCGGAAGAACTCCCCTGATTTTCTTTTTCTTGTTTGACGTTCGGGGATCTTCCACCCGGTGTTTTTCTATAATCTCTTTCGGTCCGAGTCAAACAAAGTTTCGTATTGCGGTTTACTTACAATCATGACGCCCAAACTCCTCTGCTGATCCTGATTTGCTGCGCTTGAGCAGTTCAGAAAAGAAAAACAGCCGATGGCCTCCGAGCATCGCCCGAGCAGTACCATCACTTTACCAAAAAGCTCTCCTCACCTCGGATGCAAGCAAAGCAATCTATCCACTCGGCTTTGGGTCAGTGTCGTCGTTGCCATCCTACAGTGACACAAAAGTTTTCTTTTGCCGGGCGGTCTCCGGGCCGCGGGGATCAGTGAGCAGAGCACTGCCCGTTGCCTCTCCGGCAGTAGTGGCTGGCCCTGCCGCTCTTCGTCCTCCGACAGCGACGCGAGAGGCGCGAGGACGACGCGTAGGCGCGGTAGGCCTGGTGAGCGGTGGCCGAGACCGACGGCTGCTGGTGGCAAGAAAAGAGGCCGATGTGAATGGACGGAGCAAGCGAAGGCGATGCGAAAGAACCACTCCTGCTGCTGCCAATACTATTTCTTCCTGCTTCGTTCACGGGAAGCATGCAGGTCACCTGTAGCCTGCAGGGGGCTGCGCGACGTGCAATGCGACAGCGTGGATGCGCCCGCCGGATCGAGGAGAAGACGTGCACGGGCGCAGATCAAAGATCATCAGCATCACAGCTCGTGCGTGGGCGGGTTCGTTTCGGGTGGAAGGCGCTGGCAGCGTTCCGCCGGGAATCGGCTGCTGCTGCCGCGGGCAGTCATGTGGAACTCGCCTCTCACCTGCTACTCTGTCATCAGCTACACGCATGGAAGGCTGGCTCAGATTTAAGTATAGTTCAAACCCTCTTTGTTTTGGAGCTTTGGACGGGTGAAGCGGCTAGCGGGGTCTACCAGCGGCCGGTTTCATATTTCTCTTTCCGCTGAAACATCGTATTAGCTCTTAATGAACGATACAGAAAAGAACAAATTCCCCTCTAGTCATTAATCTATGATATTTTTTAGTGTAATTTGGTAAAAACTTCAGATTAATGACCGCAAGGAATACTAGTGTACTAAGTAGCAGTGTTACATAAATGCAAATGCGTTGGCCAAGCCGTCGACGTCCATCGTGAACGTGATGGCCGGCGCCCCGCGGAGTGGCTGCCCCACCGGCCGGCCGACCACTCGATTTCTTAGCAGCTGTCAGTTGGGCCTTTGCTTCGGTTCTGCACACCGGTGGACTCAGCTTTCACACATAGGATATGTTATTAGGAGAGAAAATTAGCAAAAAAAATGTCTATAATGGAATTTGAACTTAGGTCTATCAAGACCAATATAACCCTTATCAAACACTAGGATCACTAGGATATGCAGAGTTTTGTGTTATTAGGGTATATCGTGATATATATATGGATCACCACTGGGTCCGCAAACACCGTATTTCCCGAAAGCATTAGTCAACTTTAATCCGTACTACACAGACCTGGGCCGAGCGGGAGAGTGTTAGGCAGCATAGCGAACACATGGTAAGGTACGAACGAAGGTACAGAGTATGAACAAATCATGAACGAAAGCAGTAAAGACACGTGAGCCCAGCATTTGTTTCGAGTAATTGCTAAGAAGAATGCTGAAATTCCAACGGATCGGAAATGGTAAGAGGATTTCCTTGAAGAGCAGCAGAGTAGGCCGAGTGAAATTCATGAGAAGAATGTTAGCAGGAAAGCGATACTCCTAAATTTCCAGTGTGTGCTGCTGCTGCACGCTGCGCGGAGTTCAGCATGGGGGCATCATCGGGGCATCATCCAGGGAGTCTTTGCCGGCCGTCTTGCGAGGTCCGGGTGAGAGACCTTAGCTCCTTGCAGCAGCAAATGGAGTGGGCGGCGGCCGCCACCCGTCAACCAAGGCGCGCGTTCGTTTAGGCTTGATTTCAATGGATTCTCCAAAGAAGTTTTTAAAATATTATAGCAGTATTGTTTTGTACCGTAATTGACATAACATGCAGAAAGAAATGAAGATTTATAAAAATAAGATGATGAGCATTGTTGGAGACAAAGCTTAGCGCTAATCGCGTTGGTGATGGGGCTAGGCGTGATCGCTGCCTCCTGCATGGCACTGGATAGGTTCTGCAGGTCGTGTCGCTGTCCGCCTTTTGTTTATCCGGAAACCGAAGATACCAGCTGTATAAATTGCAGTGACGCAACTGCATAGGGTAGCTTTGGTTGGAGGATGATAGCGTTCTACGTTGTTTCAGAGATGGAACCGTTCTTTCTAGATTTGAACGAATGTATTTTTTAAAAAAAATTTGAAACTTGTGCGCCGTGAATTTGAAAAGAATATTTTTTCTATAACTGTTCCATTCCTTTGAAATTAGTGGAATAGTACGGTTCCATTTCACTCATCTCACCAACTAAACACTACCATTCTTTCATAAGTGACTCGTCTCTTATATATTTTATATATTCGTCTCTTCTCTAAAATTATGTGTAATTTTAGCAATATATCAAGTCAGATTATTCTTTTTTAGTTTGAGCAAGTTTGATGTGAGTAAAAACAGATGGAGTCGATGTTCATGACAATCAAGATAAGCTATCTCATACGAACAAAAACCTTACCTCATTCCCATTCTTTAGATTTTGTATTCCAAAAAACAAGATAATTTTATTTTACTAGATAACGTGTATTATGTTGATTCTTAAAATCCTACTCAAATTAAATATGCCGGAGTGCTACCTCTGTTTAAATAGTATTGTAGTTTTGGAATCATACAGAGTAGTCGAGAACTTGATATATGAGAGTATGAGATGAACATAGGTGCCTATTTATTAGCTATAATTATTATTTTTAAATAAATTCGCCTGGTGAGCTGGATGAAGAGCTGATGGGACTTATGAATGGGCCCTAGTAGATGGTGCACGAGTTACGATGATACTCCTTGTGCGACAGCTTGGGTGCTTAGAACATGTCCAAAGCGCTAACGTAGACATAGTGAAAATAGTAATAGGGATTGTGAATAATGATGCTACTGGAGATATTGTTAATTTACACTCTTTGCACTCTTTATGGTATAAGCACAATATACTCCATCTGCCCAATTTATAGATCATTTTTCACTTGTTTTATCTAACTCGTCTTAAAAATTACGAAAATTTAGAAAATTTAAGTCATAGTTTAAGCATATTATATAATAAACTAAATAAATAATAATTATGATTTTTTATAAGACAAAATAAGCTAAATTAGTGTTAAAAAATCAAACGACTTTGTAAATTGGAATGAATAGAGCATAACACTACTACACTAATGACTTTTGAACGTATCATTCGGTGAATGACTATTTATCTTTCGTAAGATTTTTTTTTCTATATCTATCTTCCATTTTAATCTTTTATTTCATACAAGCCCACCCGTGGGACTAGGGATGCAAATGGAACTACTTACAGGTTTGGCGACATAATTAAATACATGTGGAACCCCCGGAAAAATAGTTTGTCGTCTAACCCGCTAATAATTGTGCTTGCATCCATACATGTGACCACTTTCTCCATCTCTAGTCCCGCTTGCATCCATACATATGGCTACATTCTCCATCTCTAATAAAAATGCAAAAGAGATGAAAAGGTAGAAGATGAAAGGGGTGATAAATCTGCCCCGTAAGATGTTCATAAATTCTGTATCGTTTGACGGTTCATCTTGAGCACGTTCGGCTGCACTTCTCCTAGCTGTTGCTGCAGCTGTTTCTACTTGCAACAGTGCCTATTCAGCTGTTGCACAGTGGTCTGCAGCTGCAAATAAGTGCAGCCTATATTTTAAAAAAGCTCTACAAAGGCAGCTGGCCCATCAAGGGAAGTCCTCGAGTGGGGGCCCAAATTTGGTCCGGTGACCACAGCGGCCACAAACGGGGCCTATCCGGATGCGACCCAGAGTCCCAGTCCGGAACGCTATCAAGAACCAGGGCCCTCTTCAGCACGCAGTTTCGCGACGGCATCTTCCACAAGGCGGTGGGCTGCTTCCGTCCGAAGTCCCGACGTTCCCGGTTCCCGTGCCCTTCTCCTCCTCTCGCAGGCGCAATAGATGCCACCCGTCCCTTCGGGCAGCCAAACGAATCGAGGAGCGAGGGAGATGGCCTCCGACGGCCCCCCGCCGGAGCAAGGGAAGATGGAGGAGGCCTCCACCACCGCCGCCGGGTCTGGAGCCAGCGATCTGGACGACCCGCATTTCATGTGCTGCGTCTGCCTGTGAGTTTGTCGCCGACATGGCGTCCCCTTTCCCCTTTCTCACTCCTCCTGTTCTCGGGCGTCTGTAGATTGTCTCGTGATTGCTGGAAAGCTTTTGATCCTATGTATGTTGGTGATTTTCGTGCTCATGATTTGCCCCCAAACATTCTGTACCGGCAATATTCTAAATTCCGCCGTTCGTAAGCTCCTGTTACGATGATCCTCTAGACTGCCAATCCACAGCAATTACGAAGACTTAGGGATAGAACAGGCCGCATTATGTTAAATCATCTTGAAGCTGATTGATCATGTCAGGGCCCAGGGGACTATATTTACTTCCCCGTATTTTCCATTGAATATGTTTAATGGTTCATCTGAATGTGTTTACATCTGCACAAAATAAATGTGTATGAATGCAGCCTTCCCGACGCAAATGTATTGCAAAATTAGGGAATATCATTAACAGAACCTGATTGCTTTGTTATGCCCGGCCATTTTGTAGGAGTCTGACACCTGAATTTGTAGCGAACATATCTGTGCCACAATTTGCCCTCCACCAGCACTCTGGCACGGTTAGGGTTCAAGGCGGGGGGGGGGGGGGTTCACCCGAGTGTGGTGGCCTAGAGTGAAGCCAGCAGTGACAGGGGCGGCTCAGTTCTGGTGGCGGGTGGTGCATAGAGTGACGAGGTGGTGGGAGTGCTTGCCAACCATGATGATGTAGGGACTGGCAACAGTCAGAGTTCGGGCAGGGGTTTTGTTGGATCCAGCCACTGTAGCTTCTGGCAACAAGTAAGGAGGGGGTAGGGCGATGACTAGCCTGAGGTGCTCATAGGCGTTGGAGCCGTGTGTTGGGGATGGAACAAGAGACAGAAAAATTCTGGTGAAAGACTGCTCGAAAACAGCCAAATGGGTGGTAGACTGAATGCGCAGGAACATAATTCAGTGAGAATGCCTTGCAGAACTCTCATATAACAAAAAACAGATCAAAACACTATTTAACAGGATGTGGCAAAACGCTTTCAGAATGATGGCTGAGAATGCATAGGTATTGAAGCGACTCAGCAACCTCAATAAGCCCAGTGACTGCCTTGCGGAACACAGAATATATTCCTCAACCAATCCGTATGACAATTCATAAATGCAACTAATGAAATAGTGCCCTATCCAAACTTAAATAGAATATCTGATGAGTTATGTCTCAGCTTGCATCTGTTTGGTTCATGTTAATGCTTTATTCTGTGTATGGCAACGCTGAATTCTGCGTATTTCTGTATGTCTCTAAGCAGCATGATAACGCTGAATTCTGTGTATGCGTAAACCACACAATCTTGTTTCCCCCTCCTTTTTTTGCTGTTTGATGTGCATTTAGTTTTGTAGCTTCAGATCTGCACGCGTGTATCTGATCTCATCTGTTTACCCAATCTGTTTTGCAGGGAGCTCCTGTACAAACCAGTTGTTATATGTAAGAGTTCATTTTTCACATTCACATTAAAGCAGCTTGACTATGACATGCTCTTGAAGACTTATTTATCATCTACTTGTGCAGCATGTGGCCACATGTCATGTTTCTGGTGTGTGCACAAAACTATGCATATCATCCGAGAATCCCATTGTGCTATATGTAGGCAGCCCTATAAACATTTCCCGAGTATCTGTCAGCTCTTGCATCACCTGCTCTTAAAGCTTGAACCTGCGGAATACAAAAGAAGGGAGAAAGAAGTACTAGGTGAGTTGTCTACCCCAAACCAATTTATTGTGATATAACATCTTAAGTGGTTTCTATATACTCTGACCTGAACTGCATGAGTTGTGTTCCATATACAAATACAAATACATCTTCTAGATTTCTCCTCATTTCACTCTTACATTAGAAGTTGTTACCTATAAAGTCAATCCCACCCACGACCTCCATCACACACATACACTGACAGCAGTGGCAGTCTAAAGAGATTTGCAATGTTTTAACTTTTAACCTAACTTTGGAGGGGCCATGACCACCTTTGCTACCCTGCTGCTCGCCTGCACACTCACACACAAAGAAAGAAAAATGGTAATCTGGTTCTATTTGCAACTTGCAAGCACTGCATTAATTGATTGGTCATAATGTATGATGGGTAGGAGCACTGCAGGAAGAGGTATCAACTTCTTAGGCATATGTTTTCCATGTTGCCATAGGTTGTCTCATTGAGCAACAGGTTTGAGTCTTCGCATTTCAACCAAACTAAGGGTACGGTCAGGAATTAACTCTATATTCATTTTGGGTACATTTCAGAGGAAGAGAAGAGTATAGAAACATACTCTCCCCAAATCATTGAGTTTTTAAACTCCAAGAACAATGGTAAGAACTATATCATGTAGCTACGATTGTATTATCTCCATTTCCATAATGTTAAGAAGCCTCAAATACTGTCTCCGTTCCGTAATATCTCAAGTCTTAAACATTGTCTTCAGTTCCATTATTACATATATAAGTCTTAATGATGGTGCGCCACCTTTTTTGGGTAAGAAGTTGGAAACAATGAGAACAGACATGAAGACAGTAAAACTGGACCTCCACAAGAAGTTTCATTGAATGGAAGCATTGTGGATGAGAATTCGAAGAAAATTAATTTGGAAGATGTTGCATGCCCTCTCTGTAAGGAGATGCTGTATCAACCTGCAGTTCTTAATTGTGGTCATGGTAAACTCTAATTTCAGAATTTAAAAACTGCTTAATTTGCTTTGAAGATATTAACTTACATTGGTTTTGTGATAGTGTATTGTGTATCCTGTTTGTCCTCGAATGATGAAGCACTCAAATGCCATGTTTGTGGAAGCCTTCACCCTGGAGATTTTCCTAATGTTTGCCTGGACCTTGATCATTTCCTGGAAGAATATTTTCCTGCAGAATATGTATCAAGAGGGCAGAAAGTTCAGTTTAAGAAGGGCCAGTGCAATCGTGAAGGATCATCTTCAGGTAAGCTTTTTGTTGCCAAGCACTATCTCACTTCATGTATTATCTCTTATAACAAGATAAGGAAAAAAAAGCCCATCTATGATGGCACTAGCTAGCTGATGGGATATGTCCATTAGCAGTAACTTATTATAAGGAGAAAATGAGGAATCCATACCATGCATGAGTTGAAAATTTTCTTGTATAAACTTGACCTGACAGGATTAAGCTAGTCATTTGCTAGTCCAGCTAGTCTCGTGCCACTGGTGTAAATTTTGTCTTAAGTTGTTTGCCCTTGATTATGCATGCTGAATTGCTGATGCCACTGCCCACAAGTAGTTTCCTTATAGTTTTCTAATTTTACTTAGGATGAGCACAAACAGTCACTTTTAGACCTCAATAGCCGAAAGTTGTATTGTCACACGATTGATTAACAAGGCTTTCTCCTTGTTGAATGAATCCAAAATAAACTTCAGGCCTGTATTTTATGTAAGAAATTCCTCTTAAGCTTGGGGAACCAGTGGTTAGTTTATTCTTTCAGTTTTGTCTGCCTTCTAGCAATAATGTGTTATCAGTACCGGACATGGAAACTGTATAGGATATCTTTGATATTGTTTCATTTTTCACCTGATGAATTAATTTACTAACATGTAATGCTGCTTGTCATTAAAATAAACCTTTCCATTTAGGGATGAGTCCTAGCATACTGGATTGGATGATTTTTTGTGGATCAAGAGAGGGATGCAGTGTTTGCTAATTTGAAGATTCTGTTGGTCATTCTAATCTATGATGTCAGTTGACGGCTATCTGGCTGTGCATTGTGTAGTTTAGGTCTCCAATATTTAAAGTTGTCTAGAGCTATCACTGTAGGTTGTCAAAACAATAATTTATCAACATCAGATCACTAGCTATTGACAGGCCACAGCCTGCACAGTTGAAATGGGGCAGTTGCAGGGTCCACAACTACAGGAGGGTGCGGAAGCACCTGTCCGATTAGTAGAGTTGTAGTCAAGGTCTAGGATAGCCTTTTTAAGTGATTAGTTTGTTTGAACAAATTTCAAATACAGCCCGTTTGGATGTACTTACACATTTAGCCCTAGAATTTGGAATGGGTATTGGCCAGGCCTGAATACCATTGTTTGGATGGACAAGGATTCGGGATTGCAAAATCCAGCTCAATACCGAACCAGAATTTGCTACACCTGCGGGCCTTCGCTCCCAATACCAAGCTCCTCCCCTCCGTTTTGCTTGGATTTGGACGGCAACAAAAATAAAGCTCGTTCTTCCTCCATCATTGCCGCATGACGCCCACCTCCTGTTCCGTGCTAGCAGTCGCCGTTGCCTCACACCTATGCCACCACCTGCTGCACGCTGAGGCAACAGCCGCGCTCCGCACCTAGCCCTGCCACCGCTGCTGCTCACTGACATGGCTGGCGGCTGCTACGCTTCTTCCCCACGGCCGGGGGCCTCCCCCCCCCCCCCCCCCCCGCCACCGCATGCTGTCCTGCTGCTGTGTAGCGGCACAGGTGGCAGCTGCTGCTCTTATTCCTCACAGCCAGCGACCCCTATGCCACCGCATGCCGTCACCACTGTGCACCGAGGCAACGAGCGCTGCTGATTGCTGCGTAGCTACACAGGCGGGAGCTTCTCCTCTTCTTCCCCATGGCTAGTGACCCGACATAGGAGGCAGCTGCTCCTCTTCTTCGCAATGGCTGGGGCTCCCTTTTCTTCCCCGTGCAGTTGTACACCGAATGTGATCCCACACCGAATTCAATTCCTTGCTTATGTGTACTTGCAAACAGAAATTCAATTTCGCTGCTTCTTAGGACTCCAGGAGCCAATTCACTATGTCATCCGAACAAAAGAACTTGATTGGCCCATTTCAATATCTTGGTTGATTTGGTATTCAAACCAATTCAATTCCATGGCCTCCAATGTCAACATCCAAACAAAGCAATATTTTAGATATACGTGCAAGGTTAGTCTTGCAGCATTTTTCTCTTGTGCAAGTGTTTGTCTTTCTTTTTTTCCTCTCTCGAAAATACAAGAGAGCCGCACATCATTTGTATTCAGATAGAAGAAAAATGGTCCAAATACATCATTTTTGACAAGGTGCCCTGCTGGACGGGAATGCGCAACTGGACCACCATTGTTAATCCGCACATCGGCTGATGCAACTTCCTCTGTAGCACACAACTCAGTGGCTCCAATGCTGGCATCATCATCAACCAAAACAGCCTTCTCAGCCCAGTCTAGCTCTGCCTCCTTCAGTGCCCTCTCACCGTCAATTGGCGTAACAGGCAAGGCCTCAGCCTGGAATGCTGAGGACTGTGTTCTTCCAGGCCAATAATTGCCACAGTGGCTTGAGACAGGAGTGGAGGACCCACCAGTCCTATGAGCCGCTGGTGCTGAAGAAGCCTCACCGTCACTGTCAAGGTTGCCCCTGCCCGCTCCAAACGTGAGCATTTGGCAGGACATCTTAAGGGATGTTGCCCATAAAGCTTGTCATCTCTGGTGACGGTTTTGTTGAGGGTGGCAGCATGCTAGCTGGCTGCCAGAGCTCCTGTGGGCCATGGATGCTGTTGTTGTATTTACTGTTATCTGATGTCCAAATTGTAACTTGCTGTTTTAATAGGCCTAATGGGTGCTAAGTTTGATTTAATGTGCAGCACTGACCAGATACTAATGTAACCATATGTAGAAAACTAGAAAAAATATAATCATTGATTGATATTTGACTGGTCTACTAGTCGGTACCTGCACGACTAAACTCGACTCGAAAAACCTATGTGAGCGTTCAAGTGTTTTTGCTTTCATGCAATCTGAGATCTTAATTAGGATTTAAAACTAAGGCATGAAGGGCATATTGGCTCTTTTAATTTTTGCTCCTTGTTGGTAGCTAACTCATGTGTTTTTCGTCTGTTCAGGTACTTCATGCACTAAAGGAAGCAACAGAACACAGCATGATGAGGACCTGGCAAATATTCATATTGGGGTTGGATGCGACTCATGTGGAGTATGTACAAGCTGTATTATTCTTCCGTTTTTGAGCTCAGCAGTAGTTGTAAAACATACACCTACAGTAAACTTTTACTGAGAGGGTAGATAGAATGATTCTCTCTGACTTTAAATCGTTCACCGTGAAGTTAGTAGATAGAAATTCAGTTTCATCTTAACTTTTTATCTCTAAGTTCATAGTATTAATGCTAGCTATATTAATGTTACTTGCCAATTAAATACTTGTTCGGGTAGATCATTTATTCTGTGGGAAGGGTTGGTTAAATCCTCCGGTTCTGACCAACATTAATTCATTCAAAGCTGGTAAGAACCCGTATAAGAATAGTTATGATCAGTAACATGCTAAATGATAAACCAACATGCAGTCGAATTTAGTTACAGTACCTTTCAATTTTTGCTACCTAAATGTGACACTACAGCTATTTATCTTAGTTGCTTGAAGATGCTTGTTATTTTACTCCATAGATCATTCAGTCTTCGCTCTTTGGTCTTTTGGTTCAAAAGTTTATCGATATTAATTCTTTTTAGATGCAAAATAGCATCTGCCTTTATTTCCATATAGAAAAAGTGCAAATTACTCCCTCTAACTATGGACAATGTCCACATAACCCCCTAAAGTATTTTAAGTCACTTTACCCCTCCAACAATTTCAGTTGGTTCAATCTACCCCCTAATAAGATTTATCTTTTTTGTTTCCCTGCTTCCTGGTTGAATTTCAAGTTCATATTCTGTGGACTGATAGAGAACATCATAGCTTAGTGTTATATAAATACTTTAAGATTTTTCATCATTAAGTGATCTATAATTTTATATCACTAAAGTTACTTTCTTATCAGATGCTTATAACCTATAAAGAATAATTATGAAAAAGCATGATATAATTTTTAGGTTAAGTTATGATATTAGCTATCAATTCACAAGTTTTGAACTTAAAACTCAATTTGTACATGGACTAAACAAAAAAGAAATTTTTGTTAAGGGGTAGATTGAACTAATTGAAATAGTTGGAGGGGTAAATCGAACAAGAAATTACTTTACGGGGTTATCTAGGACATTATCGATAGGTGGAAGGAGTAATTTTGGACTTTTTCCTTCCAATATAGTTCTTTGAGGACCCCAGCCATGACACAGCGTTGGTGCTGTAATATTTGTCTTCTAGCTTGAGAACACCATTTCGGCATAACACAGTTTTAGCCTTTTGTAATGGTGATTTTGTTGCTCCACTGTCCTCTGCAGCTTATAACCTTAATATCGGACCAGGGCAATAATGATAAGATGTTTCTGCATCATGTATTGAATTATTTTTCATCATTTTGCTGAAATGGAACTGGCGAACACCATGCAGGCTTATCCGATACGTGGTAAGAGATACAAATGCCAGGATTGCACCGAGTTAATTGGCTTTGATCTTTGCGATGCGTGCTACAACTCCAGTTCAAAACTCCCAGGACGCTTTAATCAGCAGCACACCCCTGACCACAGAATGGAACTTGACGATTCAGCACTCTTGCAAAGGCTCTTGAGAATCCATGGCATACCCGAGGATGGCCAAGAAGAGCTTATGATGGAAGAAGCAGTTGTTGCTCCTGGTGCGATGTTGCATATAGTCGTTGATGATCAAGAAATGGAGGACAATGGTGAGGAGGATCAGGCGCTCTAGACTCAAATGAAGCAGTTGCAGTGAAGCTGTTTCTGATTTCTGAGCGTGAAGCCTTTGGTGTATGTTGCTGGGGCAGGTTACATGTATGTAATGTGAAATGGGTTGGCCTTTTATTTCCTCGTTCTCTAGTTACTGACATCTAATGGCCATATGATTTTTTTTCCTCTTCTCCTGTAAACCGGTGCAAGTGTTTGCCCTAAAAAATGAAATAAAAATATACATTGTTATATTGTACTTTGCACCGACTTATTTTTCCCGGAACGAAGTGCATGAACGAAAATAAACTGTAAACAGTGTGCGCGCAGTATGCCCTAAGCCGTGCCTGCAATAATGGATACTTTCAAATCGCATTGTTTCTCGCAATCGCAAGCCACAGAACCTAGCACAATGCTGCACGCTTTACCATATACTATATGAAGTTGTATCCCATTCCTGATGCAAATTTTGACCCACTCCCAAAACTTGTCAAACGAATTTGAGCGACAACGAACACCAAAACCAGTAAGTAATTTATAACTCCCAACAAATTTGGCTTAGTTCACGTTCAAAGAAAATGTGTGGCAGGCAGGCACAATCTCCTTTTCATCACAAAAGCCAAAAGGCACATGTTTCATCCCACTCCCACTTTTTTTAGAACACCAAGAAAATAGGAACGGCATCTTGGAAAACCAGCCACATAAAAAATGATTTTCCCTTTCCGGACCATCATTTTTAGTGGGATTTCTTGGCCATGTCAGCTACAGAATAACCCACCTCATTACAAAATGAAATATAACTCCTGTTGTATTAGACAGTTCGACTGCAAATGAATCAATGATTAATCCTGGAGGGCACACAATCCGTGTACAAAAACTCATCTGGCAAACTACACCGGCTGCAATATTCATGCTAGCGCTGGTGGTCGTGACCTCTGGGCCAGCCATTTCACCACAGGTCGATCACGAATTCAAGAAACCCTGCTCAGAGAGAGAGAGAGAGAGAGAGAGAGAGAGAGAGAGAGAGAGAAGGGAAACCATGTTCCTTTCCAAAAGAAAAACGACATCCAGCGATGAGTCGCGCTCGTGAATCCTAGGCAACGACGTGCGACGGCCTAAAGCACCGGGCGATGTGAACATGCGGCAGGCGAAAGTGATGGTGCCCGTGGCCGTGCCCATGCGGCCTGTGGCCCGCCGAGGCCTCCACCGCCCGCATGAACCTCTCGACGCCGCACGGGACGACGACGGCGCCCTCGTGCGCGAACCCGTACTCCTCGCCGGCCTCCCCGAGCAGCTCCAGCATCCGCGGGTGGCCCAGGCGCGCCACGGGCACCGCCACCCGCCGCGGCGCCTCGCCTTCCTCGCCGACGACCCAGAACGTCGCGCAACCCTTGGTGACCGTCGCCGCCGCCCGCCCGCCGTCCGGCGCGTCGTGCCGCGACGGGGTCCCCGCGAGGAGGTGGGCGCGGGAGCCTCCTTGTCCTTGCAGCCGCTGAAGCTTCATCGGCCGGCGCGCTTCGCCCGGTCCCCGTGCCCCCGCGGGCTCTGCTTCCTCGCGCTCGTCTCGGTCACCTCGCTCGACGCCGCGTGTGCGCTGTGGTTAGGCGTCGATGATGGCTATGCACGCGTCGAGGAGTTGAAGGCGGTGGTGGCTGCGTGCGTTGCGTTGCGTGCGTACGTGCGTGCTTCCCGCTCGCGTCGTGTTCTGTGCCCTGCCGACTGATCGTCGCGGATTCTTGGAGTGGAGTGGGCGAGTGGCCGATCCGTCGGGCTCGGATTCTGTTCTGGCACGCTCCGTTTGAAAACTTTAAACTTGGATCTTTGGTCAAGCGCAGGCCCATTGGACCTCAGTCCGGCCTCTTTGTGGGCCTACGAAACGAAATCTCGGCCCGCTTAGGTCCTGTTATGCTGCATTTGATGCTTCCACAGTTCCACTCGTACGCTTAAGGCTGACTCTAGCAGCTTTCTTAGCCCCTTACTATTTTGCATAGCCTAACATTTCGTTTTCTGTGCATTCTCACGGTATGTAGACATAATCTGCTAGATTGTCTAATCGATTGTCCAAAATAAACATGCACAACCGTTTACAAGATCCGCTAAACTTGGTCTAACACTGGCCGCCTACCTTTTCAACCCGAATATAGGCTAACCATCGGAGAAGGACCTACTGTGGTCTGTTGCCACCGCTAGTGGGAGGGCCGTTACTAGGTTCCAGGTTAGAGGGTGTGAGTGGAGGGTAGCGGTAGAGGTAGGGACATCGAAGCCCGTGGTTGTGGCGGGGAAGAAGGACTAGGCCAGCCCAATAAAAGGTGAGAAACGCGGTCACCTGAGGCCATTGTCATTGGCATTTTCACCTTAAACCACCACAACCTTCTTTTGCCATCCACATCGAGCACCATCTCACCATTCATAGCTCGTTCTGCCCTAATACCCATGAAGATTACTGTTGTTACCAACCCTCCTCACCTCCTCCATACACACCGCCTTGTCTAGACAGTTTTGCTACCGCTGAGAGGCTAGTTGTTGCCTTGGCTATCTCTTGAAGACAGAGGTGACCACTGCCCCCCTTAACTAGTAAAGGAGGAGGAGATAGAAGGGGAAGGGGATGTTGGGCTAGGTCGCTATTTGGAGCGAAAAAACAGTAGAAATAAACCCAAACAAATCAAGCTAACCTCGTTCATTCCTAGAGTTTTCTAGAAAGAGTAAATTTCACGGGCGGTCCTTGAACTTGTCTCGAGTTTTCATCTAGGTTCCGGTACTCTCAAAATGCACGTTCAAGTCCATAAACATGTTCTGAGTTCTCACTTAGGTCCCATTACTCTCAAAATGCATGTCTAAGTCCATGAACTTGCAAATTCGTTTCATATAGGTCCAAATCTCCATAACTTATGCAAAACTATGTGATTAGATGGATCTTATGGAGGGCCCATATGTCCACTAAATAGCTCTCCCCCCTCGTCTTCTTCCCCTCGCATGCTCCATCGCAGCCCCCCGCTGCTGCTTCACCTGAATCACCGTCCATCCCCCTCATGCCGCCACCCTCCTATGCTCGCCCCACCGCTCTCCTTCGCCGCGGTACCACGGACCCCTGCTCCCGCAGCAGCTCTCCCTCATCACACGTGCAGTGCCGCTGCCCTCCCTCGCGTGTAGTGCCGCACACCCTGCTCATGCCGCCACCATCCCTGTCGCAGAGGCCCCACGCAGACGGGGTAGGTAAGCGACGAAGGCGGTAGGCGGACACGATGAGGGTGTGATGCCTCAGGCATCTCAAGCGTATTACATTAGCATCATTAGCTTAATTTCATCAATATATGAACATTTCATATTAGGGGCATGAGTGGATTAAGTCATTTGAAGCGAGTTAAACTAGTTTTTCTACAACTGCATTTGCTTTTGCCCTGTAACTTTAATACTGTTGTGAGTTTGATAAAACTATACATACCAAACTTGTAGACAATTTCATAATGAACAACTTTGGTATTTTGTGTCATGACATGCATAAAGGTTTGAATAGAGTTTTAGGTCATTTTCGGTAAAACTGAGAAATCTGACCAAATTTGATTTAAATAGAGATTTCAAATTTTTGTGAAACAAAACTCAACATCTTGCAAAACTTTGTATATCAAAGTTGTAGGTCCTGAGCAACTGAACAACATTGGTATATAACATTTACCATGAAAATGCATAAAAATATGATTTGTGGAATTTTTAAGTTGGAAGATTCTGTTGTCAAACTGGAGTGAGCAGGTTAAATTCAATTTAAATCATACTTATACTTGGAATCTGGTATTAC
This sequence comes from Paspalum vaginatum, assembly GCA_030272315.1. Classification (NCBI taxonomy): domain Eukaryota; kingdom Viridiplantae; phylum Streptophyta; class Magnoliopsida; order Poales; family Poaceae; genus Paspalum; species Paspalum vaginatum. The sequence goes on from CM059015.1 coordinate 10,696,842, forward strand.
TCCTTTTGACAAAGTTGTAGATATCAAAAGGTACAACATTTCATTCAATTGGGTCCTTTTCAAATTCGGCCCCTAAGTTGGTCAAATTGGACAAAATTCATAAACCTGGTTAGTTGGTTAAACCCCATTTTACATTTTTCGGGATTTTCATTTTCTTATGAGTCTATGACACGTGGGACCCACCTGTCGGGTTCCCGCCTGGGGCTCGGATGACGACACCCCGCGGGTCCCACCTCTCCGTCGCTTCGTACACCCGGTTCACCGGTCCACCGCACCCCGGCCCCACCTGTCAGCGACCTTCGGTCCATGGACCTAGTCCACCGCGCGCCCATCTTCTCCCAGCTCCCTCCCGCTCGCCCACGCGGCGGCCGAAGTCTGCCGCGCCACGCCATGGGCGCCAGCACGCCTCGCCCGGCCGCGCTGCCTGTTTCCTCCGCGCTCGCCCGTGAAATGGAGGCGTCGGCTCCCTCTCCGCGCCCCTCCGCATTCGTTCCCTCCGTCCGAGCTTCCACGCTGTTCCCTCCTCCCTGCGCGCACCACCGCCATCAGAGCCCGGAGCGAGCTCGCGCCCCGGCCCCTACGCGCGTTCCCGCGAGCCACCAAAGCCGTGCCGCTCTTCCCCTTCCTCTCCTCTGCCGAATCCCCTAGATCTCGTCGGCTATAGCCCCTCCACCGCCTCGCATTTGGTCGCCAGAGTTCGCCGTCCCCTGCTCATCGTCGCCGGGCCCAGTCCGTGCGTTCGCCGTCGCCACAGGTAGTTGGGGTGAGTTCGTCGTCCTCCCCTATCCCTCACCAGTCGCCGCCGGCGAGCCCTCGAGGCCCTGCCCGGCCGGAGCGGCGCGCGCCGCCGCCTCCCCTCTCTTCCTGTCGAGAGAAGGAAGAAGAGCAGAGGTAGGAGACGACGGTTTTGCAGATCCGACCCCGAGATATTAGGGTTTTACACTCTAGTCCACGCGCTGTTGAATGAGTCTTGCAGATCTAACGTTTTAGCCCCTGAAGTTTAGGGTTATTTGCGCATGGGTCCTAGATCTGTGGGGTTTCGTTTTAAAATACATTTAAAACGGCTGAAACTTTGAAAAATCATAGAAAATTTAAGAAAAATCCAAAAATAGCAAACTAAGTTGCATTGCAATCCTTGTGAATAGATCTATCTATTGGTTATGATGGTTGAGTAGGAAAAGACAGTTTTGCCCCTGTTTTTGTGCATGCTTGATAAATCAATATAATTGGGAAATGTGGACTAAATGGTCTCCAAAAATTGCCAAACTTGGTCAGCAGTGTTGTTAGGGTATATAGGCTCACTGTGATTTTTGGTAGCTCAAGTGCTCACTTTTTATTTACTATTTTACCCCTGCATGTGATTTTAGCATAAAAATAAATAAGGAAATGATAACCATATAAAAATTATGCTCTAAATGGTTTTACACATTTTATTTGTGCTCCCTGTGGTATAAATAGCTCACTGTTGAAATGGGGTACTATGCATGTCAAGTATAGTTAGTGTTTTGAAAATAATAAGTCCATGAATGATTAAATTAATAAATAGGAAATGTGGTTTAAATGAGGGTCAAAAATTCTGAAATTTGGGCAGAAGTCTTGCTAGCAAATTTAGGCTTGGTATAAAATTTGATAGCCCAAATGCTTACTGTTTATTTACTGTTTTACCCTTGCCTAGTAATTAAGCATATAATTAGCAAAAGAAGGGAGTTGTATATAAAAATAAGCTATAGGGGGCTTTGTGGTATTTATTTGGGTTCTAGATGATGTAAGTAGCTCACCGCTGAAAACGTGAGACTAAAGCTAGCTAGGTGGAAGATAGATGTTTAAGTTAACTTCGGCTGCCTCGCATAAATCGATGTTACCTCGTCACACACCCCACGTTGTTATATGCGATAAGCTAAGTTACCGTAGGTGATGGCTTGTACGATTTCTTAATGCTAAACCAGTTTCATCACGAAAATGCATAACTTTAGTCCCTAAACCATGATTCCTTGCATCGCACTCGCATCATGAAGCAAGCATTTCACTAATACATGCTCCAATTGCACCATGTCATGCATATAGATCCCGCGAGCGAAGGATATCCGCCTGGCCAACCGATCGTAGAGGAGCACGAGGAGGAGCTGCATCAGGAGCCGGAAGACCAGCAGTAGAGGCCCGACTCCGCTCAGGAAGCAGCTATTAACCCTAGTGAGGAAGGTAGGCAGGACCATGAATTTCCAGCAAATATGATATTGAATGATGTTTAGACATCCGCATTAGGAGTTGTTTGAAAACAATTGCATTAGACTTCTTGGCCGCCCTGGCCCTAGCACCTACAATAGAGTACGTAGGACGGGTATGCCTAGAAATGCTAGGTGCGAGTAGACACGAGTGAATTGGAGTCACTCGTCGTATAGGTGTTTTCAAAGGAAAGGTTTTCAAAATATATGGAAAACTTTAAACATGATTGTGATGGAACTAAATTGAGGCCGGGCGGAGATTTGGGTATATTATGATGAAAAATGATGTGGATGATTTGGTGGACTCCGCCTGAGCCGTTAAAGCCCTGATTCGCTGTTCGGCTGCTGATCGGCATAACATTGCTAGAGTGCTTATTGTGGCGGAACCGCCGATTTAATCCGGACTAAGCACACCTGCCACCTCTGGCTTGCAGTGCGATTAGACCGAACTAAACCCGGTCGTCCGTCGAGAGTCATTCGACTCCCGATATTACCTTTTTCCCAGAGGAACCGACATCATACACATCCAGCCCACAGTGGAGCCACAACAGATACATCATCTCAGGCGGTTGAATATAGCAGATATAAGCTTATTTTACAAACCGATTCGAAATAATAACATAAGTTTCAACATATTATCATACGAAAGGCAGGTTTGAATCAGATAGCGGAAGCGAATTTGAAAACGTCTCACAGCGGAAGAAAATACTTTACTAGTCTTCATGCAACGTTGATCGAGACGAGCAGCGCCGAGCCCACCGGTACTACCCTCCTCCAAGTAGTTGTCCAGATGTCGCCGGTGCTTGTTCTCAAAAGGTGGGGGCAAACCCTGAGTACTAATTACTCAGTAGGACTTAATGGATTGGCTTACGGCTGACGCAAAGCTTGCTTACTAACCTTTGGATCCTTAGCCATTGATTTTAAACAGTGGTATATCAATATAGAGTATCAAGATTCATCTTTTGCAATATAACTCCATAATAACTTGAAGAAATGTAAGCAATACAATACATACATGTAGTATTTGAAATCATGAGTAACGGATATAATATATTCAAGTAGTTACTACGCTGCCCGACAGTGATATTGGCATTCCCACACCTGGTAGGCATCAGCGATTCGAATCGATTTTTAATTCCCGGGAATAACTATCATGCCAGGGGTATATGCTTACTAGCCATCGCGTTCCCACATATAGCCCCCATCTCCACCTGTCTTGTCCCAAGATTCAAAGCGCCCCCACCTAACCCCCGGGTTGTGCCCCCTCAGGAGCGATACCACAGTTCTCTGGGTCAGCCCTCCCTCGAGTACAAGCGCCCCCGGGCCCATCGGCCTCCAGCAAGTGGATGGGCGGAGCCTCGAAAACTTCGGACAAACCCAGGTAAGACTTCACCGGTCCCATTTCCCGGTTAAGCACTCTAGCAATGTTATGCCGATCAGCAGACGAACAGTGGACGGGCCTTAAACGACTCGGGCGGAGCCAAACGCACACCACATAATAAAATTATTCTCTGCCCGGTCTCCATTTAAATCATGAACATGAGCATAGTATTACTTTCTCAATAGTAAAAGTTTTGTAACCTTTGAAATCACTTACGTGACGAGTGACTCCTTTCACTCGTGTCTACTCGCACCTAGGAGAGCCTAGGCAACTCGTCCTACGAACTCTAAATATAGGTGCTAGGGCCAGGGCTGCCAGGAGATCTAATGCAATTGTTTTCAATCAATTCCTAATACGGATGCGTATTGAAACAATCAATTATTATATTAGCTGGGAGAAAATCATGGTCCTGCCTACCTTTGCTTATTTTTATCGAGCCAACAAACTAAACTAGATTAGTTTGCCGGGTTGTGAGGCTTTGCCTCAAGCAACCCCTTGATCACTTGGACAACTCCTCCTTCCAAACACGACTGATGGGCTCTCCAGGTCGTGTCTGGGGCTTACTTGATCCTCTGGACCACCGTTGCCCGAAGTAGCTCCCGCTCTTGTTTCTCAATCACGTATCTGCAATAAGCGTTGCTATATGAATGCTATGCATAACATAGTGAATGAGATGCACGATTATCAAGCATACAACTAATTAAGCAAAATATGAGGTAACATCTAGTTACGCATGTAATGGATTACTAGCTCAATCAAAACATCCCGACTGGCACTAGCATTAGTATTACTTTTATAGACCCAAAGCAAGCGTGTATGTGCAATCTCACAAGAACACATATACAAAAATCAAGTTGTCAATCATAAGGCTAACAAGGTGATGTGAGCCGATCAAACATGCAATAGTTATTGAGGCAATAAGATTACTATGGTAAGTGTGGTGGTTTTTATTGGATATACTAGTCTCACCTTTTCTATTATTTACATAAATATGCATTATTTCTACCATTTTCAAAACAGAACCAAAATCTTACATGCACCACTTCCATATTTCAACAATGAGCTAAATATACTAAGGATAGCACATGCAAATTCCAGGGAGACATTTAGAGCACATACCATGTAGCAACCATTTTCATGTTACTAAAATACATAAATAAATGCATGATGGTGAAATAGTAATCATCCAGCCAATGCTAGGGCTACCAAAAATTACAAAGAGCCTAGATATCGTGATAAAGCTAATTCCCAAGTTTCAAGATTTTTAGAGGTCATATGCCCCCATTTCTCATTTCCCTAGTTTTAACATGCATGCACAAATCCAAGGCAAAATGGTCAATGCACAAATCCACATCATACCCAACCTGTAGATCTAAGAACAAGGAGTACAATGCAACAAAGTTTGTATTTTTAAGATTTTTATCTGATTTTTAATCGAATTTCAAAGTTCTCAGCTCAACATATTCAAAATCCATAGATCCAGGGGCTGCTACGGAATTAAACCTAACTTCTAGGGCCAGCGCGTAAGAATCTGTAGACTCATGCTACAACAGTTCGTCTGGAAACCAGAAAACGCAAGAACGCGAGGGCTAAATCGAAAAATCATCGTCTTCTTCCTTGGGCCATCGTCCTCCTCTCGACAGGGAGAGAAGGTGGACAGAGCGCTGGCCAAATCCGGCCGTTCTGGCCACGGACGGATACCGGAGGTGGCCTAGGAGAGATAGGAGAGCGCGGGGAACTCACCCCTCACCTTGGATTCGGTGGGGAATGGCAGAGGAAGGCCGGCAACGGTGAGCTGTACGCGTGGAACTCCGGCGAGGCGATGTGCAGCGGTGGAGCAAATTAGGCCAACGGGATCGAGGGGAGATGGTGGCGCGGTCGATAGGGATGGCCGGCATGGTGCTCTGGTGGTACGGGAGGGACGGAGCTGCACCGGAGCTTGAGCTCCAAGCTCGCTCCAATGGAGGCCGTCAATGGAAACAGAGGGAAAAACTGCTCGGGTGAAATGGCGAGTGCGAGGAAGGAGAAAATGGAGGAGGGCGCGCTCTCCGCTTAACGCGGCGCCCGGTCGGCCGGTCGGGCGACGTGTCGTCCGGCGCCGTACACCGGCGTCCGCGTGTCGCCCACACGGCCTGGGCGCGGTCAGACGTCTGGACTGACAGGCCCACCCGTCAGTGTCACAGGAGGAAAAAATAAAATTCGAAATTGTAAAAATCACAGTTTGACTGCAGAAACCTCCGTTCGTATTTCGTGTTTTTGAGTATCATAGAGGCCGAATTAGATCAATATCAAAATACAGGAAATGTTGCAAACTTTGTGGTCTACAGCTTTGTTATAAACTTTGACACCATGTTCTATTGAAATTTGAAGAGAAAATTTGAATTCAAATGTGTGACCTCAGTTTGACCAACAACAGCTTTCAATTTGAAAATTCCATAAGTCCATTCTAGGTGCACTTTCACATGAATATTTGTATACCAAAGTTGTTCATATTTTCATGACCTACAACTTTAATATACAAAATTTTGTATGATCATGTATTTTGTTTGCTCAAAATTTGAATTTTCCATTCAGGTCTATTTGGACAGAATTCACTAGAAGACAGAAAATGAGCTAAAACACCTTGCAAACCTTTATGCATGTCATGACACAAAATACCAAAGTTATTCCTCATGAAATTTTATACAAGTTTGGTATATAAAGTTTAGCTTAAATCACAATAGATTTTGAAATACAACCACAGATGTGTTCAGAGGTTTGGTCAAAATGCAGGTTTACTCCATGTAGAGTATTTCTTGTTTCTATCTTTTGAAGCATCAAATAAAGTCCAATTATTTTGAAGTCAGATGCATTTGAAAGGTGATAAGTTTAATTTCATTTCATAGAAAGGAAGATTTTGAAGTTGTATAGTCAAATCGAAAGTAATTTCAGAATGAAGTTTGGGAAAGAGTGTCAACCCTAGACTTAGCAAAATTTCTTGAGTGTAGGTTAACTGGGCTGGGTTCGAACTTTTGAGCCCCTTAACATCTGATTTTTAAAAAGGTCAAAATAGCATATTTGAAGGCAACATCTTAAACTAAAACTTTCGTATTGGATGTCTTGCACGAAATGTGTAAGCGTTCAGCTACTCAACCAAACTATGAGGAGTTTGGCTTATCCACCTTGAAATTTTTTGACTTAGTGGTTTAATAGCCTAGTTGTGTGCTCTTCTCTAAGCATGGTTAAGCCAAATCCCTGATTATCGCTAATCTAATCGCGTGTTAAGGCTTTTGAGATGCCGGGGGCATCACACTTATCCGGGATAATGGACCGGCGAAAGTCTTACTCGTGCCATCCGAAGAATAGAGATAGGTTCCTACCATTCTTGTTGGAGGGAGTTAGGCCTGGGGGAGCTTGTACTCGAGGGAGGGCTGACCCGGTACGGCCGTGGTATCGCTCCTGAGGGGGCAAAACCCGGGGGAATGGCGAGATTGAATCGAACTTGGGATGGGACGAGTGGAGATTGGGGCTATATGTGGGAACGCGATGGCTAGGAAGCATATACCACTGGCATGATAGTTATTCCCCGGAATTAAAATCGATTCGAATCGCTGATGCTCACCAGGTGTGAGAATGACAATGTCACACACGGGCAACGTAGTAACAATCTAATTGTATTTATGATTATATATGTTTTGTTTTCAATACCACATGTTTGTACTTGTATGTTTATATTCTTGCAAGTTATATTATGATGATGTACATTTTGATGATGATGATAATTACATGTTAACTTTTAATTACTATAAAAAGAATGGCTAAGGATCAACTGTTAGTTGCAAGCTTTGCGTCAGCCGTAAGCCCTTCCATTAAGTCCTACTGAGTAATTAGTACTCAGGGTTTGCCCCCACATTTTGAGCAGGTACTGATGACTTTTGGACACTTGCTTGGAGGAGAGTAGTACCGGTGGGCTCGGTGCTTCTCGTCTCATTCATTATTGCATGAAGACTACTTCTTTAAGTATTATGTTTCCGCTGCGAGATTTATTTTGAACAACGCTTCCGCTTTGTATTTGAATAGGTATTTGACTACCTATATTTGGTTTGTAAGCACTTTAACTTATTTTCTACTATAAACTGCCTGTGATGATGTAACTGTTGTGGCTCCATCGAGGGCTGTATGTGTGTGATGTCGGTTCCTCTGGGAAAAGGTAATATCGGGAGCCTATTTGACTCTCGACGGACGACCGGGTTTAGTTCGGCCTAATCACACTACAAGCCATAGGTGGCAGGTGTGCTTAGTTCGGATTAAATCGGCGGTTCCGCCACAGAGGGCACCTAGACGGCCGCTGGTGGGTGCACCCACAGCGGGGGAGTCCGGTGCGGATCCTCAACGGTGGCAGTCAACCACATCGGTGGAGAGTGAGAGGTAGAAGATGAGGGAGGGGAGCGAGCAGAAGAAGATGAGAGGGAGAGGAGAGAGATTTGGCTGATATATGGGCCACACCTGTCAGATCCAACTAATCACATAATTTACAGCAAATTATGGAGATTTGGAACTATATGAAACGGATTAGCAAGTTCGTTGACTTGAATGTGCAATTTGAGAATACCGGGACCTAGGTGAGAACTCAAAACAAGTTTATAGATTTGAATGTGTATTTTGAGAGTACCGGGACCTAGATGAGAACTCTGGACAAGTTAAAGGACCGCCGGTGAAATTTACTCTTCTAGAAATAAATAAAAGAACTACTCGCACATAAAAAACAAAAGTGTACAAAAATCTTGTGCAGTGTATTTTTGTCTGGTTGCACGTATGCCTCCACCCGTTTTTTGTCTGGTCAAATGATATTAGTTAGTATCACTATTTGAGTGGAATCCAAACAGGCACTAGATCCCCGTAACTGTTTTTTTAACTAATTGATAGGTAGGTAGACCTAAACACCTTTAGTTAGCTATCACTTACATTTTAGTAGATACAAACATACCCATATACAACTACAAGAAATATGAGCATGACGAAAACCATTATAATAAAAATGAAAAATGTCATAAAATACTAATCATTCTGTGATGATTCAGGCGATTTCATCATTAAGTGAATGTAGGGAGTACCTTTGTGACGAACACAAAAATTTCGTCATAAAAGGTGTGACAATCTGTGACATTTTGAAAGAATTGTCACCAAAATCAACTCATTAGTGACGTTTCTATCACATGACAAATGTAGATTCATCACATAATATAAATCCTATAAACATGTTTTCCCAAGCATTTGAGCTTACTGTTACGATTTTAAATCTTATTGAGTGCTGTAATTATGATGTAGTTAGGCAAGATGCATGTCTAAGCCACAATTTATTTGTGTTAGTAGCATATGTATGTGATCAGGCGTAGGATAATAGCTATAACAAAGTCAGTAATACTTGTGAGACGGTTGCTCATCTTAGATGTGCTAGATAAGTCAGACTTATGTATGTGCGAGCTAATGCAAATATGTTTTATTAAATATGTCTTATGAAACAAATTAATAATTCATAAATAATATCACATATAATCTCAAACGTTCCTCATATTCTTCCTTTCTCATTTCTACTCCATCAGCTAAGGTAGGCATGTTGTTAGATGCAGACAAATATTGAAAATTTGAATGGCCTTTATCATTGCTTTCTTTTTGTGGTAACATGATTCGTAGGGGCTAGGTCGACCGCTGAGGCGAAGGCAAAGCCCCTTTTACGGGGAGAATGTCCTCTACAGTAATAACACTTGTAATTGGGTCCTTGGCATATGAACAGAGTTGGCAACTACATGGGATCTCTTTCGCTCCTTGTACCCATTTTTGGCTCGCCTAGGTTCATCCTCACTAAACACATGGGTTTAAAACTTGATAGGCATTTTTTAGTCCATATTAAAGCCCTGTTTGGAATGGAGGTGTTCAAAACGGGCCTAAGTTTGAGACTTCAGGCTCCCTCTAGGACGCAAAGCACATGAATTATACAGGAATTTCAAAACAAACGGTTTAATTTCACACAAAAGGCACAGCACAAGATATTTTTCGCGCGCTCCAAGGGGCCTCGGAGGTGCCAAAGAGCCCAGAGTACAAATCTTTTTACGTTCTTCTTTCATTTCGTTATACTATATTGTTTCACAGGCTGGAACTTCATTATTAGAACTTGCTTGATTTAAAAATAAAGAAAGAAACAGATGTACTCGCGCGGAGCAGAGGCCGTGATGTCTCCTCTTCTTTGTCTTGTTTCGAAAATGATGAAAAATCGTGCGGTCGCGGTCAGTGACCCATACTCGGCAGTTGGTAGCTCCAGCAGCTGACGCCTTCTGTTCCTCTCGCAGTGTGATACCAGTACCACACGCCACGCGCGTGCCTTGCCATACGTATCTAGCCGTTGCGCGCGGCGTTGCCCCCGGTAGTCCGCGCCATCAGGGGAAAAAAAAACGACCAGCAGTTTAACCGGAGGAGGCCCACGCCACGGAACGGAGCGGAGGGAGCGGTGGCTGGCCTCTTCCCCAACCTCGAACGCCGCCTTCGCGCGAGCTGCCCAAGCAAGCGGCGCCCAGCACGCACGCCTCACTGCTCGCCGCTCACGCACCGGCCACGGCCGGGCACGCCGGAACGCGTGAGCGCAGTAGGACGCACCACGTTTTTGTTGCTGCCTGTGCGATGCGCGAATCATGCGAGCGACTCGCAACTCCCCTCCGCCGCGGGCCGCAGCTGTACTGTACCCGTACGGCACGCCGCAAGCATGGGGCCGTCCGCGGGGACGAGCGGCCGCGCCGTGTCTGTCAGTTGTCACCGCCGCCGCCGTCGCCGGCTAGGAGGCTATAGCCGCTTCCGCACCGGCCGCCCTGTTTGGTTTCTTGGGCCGCCGGCGCTGCACCGCTGCGGCGGGGAGGCTACCACGAACCCGAAACCAGGTGCGCGCGGCCGCGGCGTTATTGCGGGGGGATCGCACCGTCCGAACCGCGCCGCGCGTCGTATCGTATCGGCGTAGCAGAGGACGCCGGCCGTCGTACAGACACGGTGCCGCTGGGGCGCTGGTACGTACAGTGGTAGCTAGGCCGCCGCGCCTCGCCTGCCGCGCCACATCAATGCCCGGCCTGCCGTGTGCACCCTACGTGGCGGGCTGCGTGTGGTGCACCGGTGCCGCGCAGCGTCTGACCGCGTGGGACCGGCTGGCAACTCATCGATCGGCGACTGAGAGAAAGAGAACGAAAACGAGAGACAGAGAGACGTGCGACGCCGGCCGAGCCCCCGGAGTGACCCCGGCGGCTTCCCACGCCGCGCGCGCGGTTATAAAACGCTAGGAAGGGGGGTAGAGGGCGCCTCCACCTCTGGGGTCCTCGGCTGGGCGTCGGGTTTGGCCGTTTGGGGCCTTGGGGTCGCCGTAGCCTGCACAGGAGCAAAGGGGGGCATCGACAGTCGTCGCGGTACAACGATGGCCACCAGGCCGGGGCCTTTGACTGAGTGGCCATGGCAGAGGCTCGGCAACTTCAAGGTGCGTATACGGGCACCACGCCACCATACTAGCCGCCCTCTTCGTCTTCTTCCTTGGTTCTTCGTTCTCCCTGCTTTGCTTGCTCATTGATGAGATCCGTCGAGAAAGACCACCATGGCTTATTGGCTTTGTGGGAGCTTCCTCCGGTTTCGTTATTGTTCTATGACGTACTATATGTCGTCTGTATATCACCGTTTGTTTGTTTGCTTGCTTGCTTGCGCCATGGTAATTGGTAAGCCTAACAGCTTCTCGTAAAAAAAGAAAAAACTTCAGAGCTTCATCTAGCTATGGAGGGTGTGCGGTTCTAGGCCGGTGATGTGAGCGAAACGAGAGTCTAGCAACTCACGCATGCAACTGCTCTTCGGAACGAGGTGACGAGTTTGTTACGTACAGTACGTAGTACTCCTATGTGCTAGTACTCCGTAGCTAGCTTCTCCCCATGCTTGCTTCATGCACCACCACGTTCTTGCACAGTGTGTGAGATGGCATCCAAAAAGAACTGTTCATACCTCGCACGATGTTTTTTTTCCCCATCTTAATTGAACCTCAGCAACATATGACGAGTTAAAGTAGCAGCGGAGATTTATGAGAAAACAAAAATAAAAATGCCTTTTTCTCATTTCATCACATTTCGTGCTCTTAGGTACTAGGAGACAAAATCGTCCCATCATTTTTCCCACCAGAAATCTGATACTAAAGCGTAGCAAGCATATAAAGTCGAGAATCCCAGGTCGGAGACGCTGCTGAAACCACACAGTATATACGATTCCTTTCTTCAGACAGATAAATGATAATAATTAATATCTTGCTCTTTTAGGATAAACTTATTCGTATATACCAGATCTGATCCGTTGAGATCGAAAGAGGGGAGGTGGGAATCTGACAAACAATATTAGAGACCGTTCGATCGTTGCTCTGATATTTAAACTTTTTTAATAAGACTAGCTATTGCACTTTTGGAAAACAGTCAAAAGCTGCGACTTAGATTTAAATACAGTAACATTTAACAATGCATGCAGTACGTGGTGATGGCTCCCGTGGTGGTCGACGGCGCGCGGCGGGTGATGGCCCGTGGCTGGGGCGACATCGACCTCGCCTTCGCGCTCATCCTGCCGTCGCTGCTGCTGCGGATGCTCCACAACCAGATCTGGATCAGCGTCGCCCGGTACCAGACGGCGCGCAGCAAGCACCGCATCGTCGACCGGGGCATCGAGTTCGACCAGGTCGACCGGGAGCGCGACTGGTGAGCCTTCCTCTTCCTCGTCCTGAAGATCGAGCGAACTGTTGGATCCATGCATGGATGGATCGGCTGACAATCGAGCATCTGCTTGCTGGCTGCGCATCATACATGTATATGCAGGGACGACCAGATCATCCTCAACGGGCTCATCTTCTACGTGGGCTACCTGCTGATCCCGAGATCGAGGCTCATGCCGCTGTGGAGGACGGACGGCGCCGCCGTGATGGCGCTGCTCCACGCCGGGCCCGTCGAGTTCCTCTACTACTGGTTCCACCGGGCGCTGCACCACCACTTCCTCTACTCGCGCTACCACTCGCACCACCACTCGTCCATTGTCACCGAGCCCATAACCTGTAAGTGCATCGATCGTCGACCATCCATCGTATCACTGCTGGTTCGTCGTACTAGTATACACATGTTCTGACGACTGAAACAAGTAGAACACACACACACACGCATCAACCATTTCAAATAACTGTTTTAAACAGTAGTATATGCATGTTCTGACGACTGGAACACGCATCAACCATTTCTCTCGACGGTACGGTTAAAGACTCCTGTTACGGCGCGCGGATCGATAGCCGGTCAGGATTTACTAATCCCCAGGGGCAGGGTCATTTATGATTTATTTACAGTTTCAGTGGGGGGAGGGGAAAAAGATCCCGCGATATCGTGTAGCAGTAGCACCTTCATTCTCGGTGGCCATTGAAATATCTCAGGCAGTAACAGCCAACAGCAACTCAACACGAGTACAGAAAATGACCACACGAAGTAAAATGGGCTTGTTGCATCCGGAGCATCGATGCATGATGCATGGAGCTGGATAGCCTTTTTGCCCATTTATTACTTGTGACAACAGAAACACACACACCCCCGTCCTCCCAGAAACGTCCGGGGCTTGTCCACCGCCACTCATCAAGCACTCCTGATCCATGCACGGACAGTGTGCTTCCTTTCAATCTGGTCAGTACAGTACAGTACAGACAGACAGGACCACGCGATACGTGGTCTGAAGAAGTCTGAACTGACGGGGTCTGCCTGCCTGCGGGCGAGCGACCAGTGCATGCACTGGGTCTGGGTCGTCGGGCTGGGCCACAGTCTGGCCCGGTCACTGCTCCAGCATCTGCGTGCAATAAAAACGGCGCATGTGATTGCTCTGAGAGGTGGCTTTTTTTAATTTTAGCCCTTTTGAAAACTTTTTTCACAAATAGACCCATAACAAAACTTATTTCAAAAATGGACGCAAATCTCAGCGTTACAGGACAAAACGCCGAGGTATAACGTGTCGGCGCTATGTCAATTAACGCCGACCATTTCGCCACGTCAGCCGCTGCGATGAGCTGGACACCAGAGGCCGGCGCTATTTGATTAAACGCCGACCCTTTATACTCGGCGTCAAGCAACGCAGCGCCAACCTTCCATGAGTTTACTTGTAGCGAATTAAGGTCCGGAGCTTGGCGTCGGATGATCAAACGCCGAGTTAAGCTAGCATGGCGTGCTTTGAATTCACGCCGAGGTGCTCGCCACCACGGATGCAAGCAGCGCATGCGTGCGTGCTACAGCTGCCACCGCGTGTGCTTAGCTTGTGGTTGCATGCTACAGATGAAACGCGTGCTTGCTTGCTTGGGTATATATATGCTACGAAGTGCTGAACGAATACATAAGCTAGCTTTACTTGCTTGTATGAGCATGCATGCATGAATCTACAGCTGCGACATTACCGCGTAGTTATTAGTTAGTCCAAAAAGATGAGGATTGCATTACTCAACTAATCAAGTTACTCGCATATCAAGTAGATATTATTTATTTATATTTCTATGACTTAAACAATGCATATACAAATAAGAACAAGTTTATTTTATTTTTTAAAACCACATAATGATTTTATGTGTAAGCTGCTCTCATTAGAATTAAATATTTCACAATTTATGTGAACTAAAATTGGCAACCATACCACATGACTACATGAGAACTACACATGAAATCAGGGGCGGATTTAGGAGGGAGCAGGGTGGGCTCAAGCCCCCTATATTTCTTGAGAAAGAAGAAAGAAGAAAAGGAAGAAAAGGAGAGAGGAAGAAGGAAAGAAAATAGAGGAGGAAGAAGTGAAAAAAAATAAGCTGAACCACCATGATAAATGGTAATGGGCTGTGCTACGGTATACAAATTACTCCTTAGAAGGTAAGACTCCAATTAAATCTGAACCATTGAATTATATAGAATAGAATAATTAATGAAAAAAAAATAAAAACAGAGGCATTATTATGCTGCCCTCCTTGCGGCGATGTTCTCGGCTGCTTGGCCCACGGCGCGCAGTTCCACATCCCCACTCAACGTGCTGTTGCCCGTTCCTCTCTGCGCGCAAAGCACTCCGAGATTCTAGGTCTCTCCGTTTTCGTTAGGCTGCAGGTTGCTTGCTCTAATCATGGAAGATATGGATAATCATTTGTCACAGAGTAATCGTTCCATCGACATCTAGGCCCTAGTGTTCACAAAAGATTAGGTTTCGTTTGTTTTTTGACGTGTTTTAGTTGAAAATATGGTGGTAAAAACAATAAAAGTAGTACTATATTATTATTAATCAAGTTTAAAAACATATGGAACGCTCACAAAAAAAGTGTATCAAACACATTGAGAAACCGTTCATGACACGAGATGGAGGTGCCACGTTCAATCATGCACGTACAAGGGCATGCAATCGATCGAGATTGAGGTGTCATGTGCACTGTACATTAAAAGATGTTAGTTAATGGCGAGACCGAGAGACACATTCAACGTACGTCCAGTCAAAAAAAAAGTTGTTCGTTAATGGAAATCGAGACATGTTCAAATAACAATCGAAATGGCGCATATGCAGTTGTCACGTTAATCCAGCAAAAGTTAATAAGATAAGACGCCTACAGCGTAGTAGTTAGTTATTGATGCTTATCCTATTTAGTTTTTTATTATTATGAGGTATTATCTCTTAAGAGGTAATAGTTTATTTTATCAATGGCTCATAGTTATTTCGGGGTACTGCAGCAGTTGCCAATGGTAATAGAGAGTTATTCCATTTAATAAATGCAAGTGCCCATGCTCATTCACCAGGGTTAATAATGAATCAAACATGTCCTTGTTTTTTAAAATTAGTAGATTTTCATATGAGCAAAATATAAAACAATTTGACAATATACTTAACGTTTACTACAGAAGAATACAAGATAGACAAAAGGCAAAGGATACATACATGTAGTAATCCCAATACTCAATATTGTTTCTCTTGATACCTCATATTTTCAAATCATTGGATTTTGTTTGATGGGCGACTCTCATCCACATATTTATCAATGTATTTTTCACTACTTTTAATTCAACACAAAAGCCAAACAATATCGTCCAGTATCTGAACTTAAGATATAGTATGTTGTAGACTTGTAGCGCAAAATATTATGTATTAATGCTTCATGCCAGATCTCTCGTAGTCTCGTACCAAAGGTTTGAACCGGCAGCACGCAGGCACTTCAGCTGTATATATAGCATGCATCCACAAGCACGCGGTTTGCAACATGCATGCATGCGTGGTGGCAGACCTGTACCTCGGCGTGAATTCAATTCAAAGCACGCCATGCTAGCTTAACTCGGCGTTTGATCATCTGACGCCGAGCTCCGGACCTTAATTCGCTACAAGTAAACTCATCGAAGATTGGCGCTACCTTGCTTGACGCCGAGATGTAAAGGGTGGACGTTTAATCAAATAGCGCCAACCTCTGGTGTCCAGCTCATCGCAGCGGCTGACGTGGCGAAATGATCGGCGTTAATTGACATAGCGCCGACACGTTATACCTCAGCGTTTTGTCCTATGACGCCGAGTTTGGTTCCATTTTTGAAATAAGTTTTGTCAAGAGTCTATTTGTGAATTTTTTTTTCAAAAAAGGCTAAAATTAAAAAAAACCACGCTCTCAGAGAGCTGCAGTGGCAGTGTGGCATGTTTGTTCGGGTAGCAGTTAAGGCACTCTTTCGGAATGCGAAGCCAATAATTGGGCAGCCTGAACTGGTCGCCGAAAGCAACGGCTCATGGGGGGCGAGCAGTGGTTCAGGATGTCAGTGACGGGACCGGCTGCCATTTAAACTGGCCGTCTTTAGGTCATAGGGGTATTGGATTGGATTTTGCCATTCATCAGTAAAGATCCAAACAGCTAGAAGAAGAGCTTTTGGATATTGTTAATGTAACATAGATCATGGCACAATGACAGGCAGACGAAATATTGTCACTGCACAATGACAGGATATTGTCGGTGCAAGGAGAAACAGTCCAACTAAGCATTTCCAAGTCAAAAACCATAGGTTTAGGAACTACTAGCAGTACACTATTAAATCCTATTAATGGACAGTCGATGCTCTTGATTCCCACTCATGCACATGCGTAATGCAGCGGTGATCCATCCCTTTGCTGAACACCTGGTCTACTACGCCCTGTTTGCGATCCCCACGATGTCGACTCTCTATCTGGGGAACGGCTCTGTCCTGGGCTTTGTGCTCTACATCGCCTATATCGACTTCATGAACAACATGGGTCACTGCAACTTCGAGCTGGTGCCCAAGTGGATGTTCCAGGTCTTCCCTCCTCTCAAGTACCTCATGTACACGCCATCGTAAGTGCGATCCAGTCACCACAATCTTAGCACAAATTCTGGCTCTCCTTGATTCCTAGCACTCTCACCAAAACAAGGTGTAACAACTATCATTTCTGTTGATTTCTTGCAGGTTCCATTCTCTGCACCACACGCAGTTCCGCACAAACTACTCTCTGTTCATGCCGTTCTACGACTACATATACAACACTATGGACAAGTCGTCTGACCAGCTGTATGAGAGCTCGCTCAAGGGAACAGAGGAAACGCCTGACCTTGTCCACCTCACGCATATGACCAATCTGCAATCGGCCTATCATTTGCGGATCGGATTCGCCTCCATAGCGTCCAAACCATCTGACAGCTCTATGTGGTACATGTGGGTGCTATGGCCTATGGCATGGCTATCGATGGTGCTCGCCTGGGTTTATGGGTCCTCTGCCTTTGTGGTGGAGAGAATCAAACTGAACAAGCTCAAGATGCAAACATGGGCAGTCCCAAGATATAACTTCCAAGTAATCTACTTCTCTTCTACATATTTTTTCTATCTGATGATTAAAAAGGCACTAACTGTTTTTTTTTTAACCTGCAGTATGGCCTGAATTGGGAGAGAGAATCAATCAACGACTTAATTGAAAAGGCAATATTAGATGCTGATTCACAAGGTGTTAAAGTGCTCAGCCTAGGGCTGTTAAATCAGGCAAGCAATTCTTACTTTTACTATTCTAGTTGAAAGTTGAAACCATATGAGTAAAAAGCTTATTACAACATGGCCTTTTATACCTTCTGGGTACAGGCGAAACAACTCAATGGCAGTGGTGAATTATTTAGACAGAAGTATCCAAAATTACAAGTCCGCCTTGTCGATGGAAGTGGCTTAGCCACTGCAGTGGTGCTCAAAAGCATTCCTAAAGATGCAAAGGAAGTTTTTCTTCATGCAGGCCCTTCTAAGGTAGCATGTGCCACAGCTTTCGCATTATGTGAGAGGGGCGTCCAGGTATGTTCATATCATTCTGCAAGTCTTTGTTGTCCTGTATCTACTTCTGTTTTCAGTTTTTGCACTGAAAATGTTACTACATGTATTCGGATCAGGTGATCATGAATCCAAAGAAGGAATATGATATGCTTAAGTCACAGGTTGCAGATAGCAAAGCAAGGTATTTGAAACACTCCAGCAACCACACGCCTCAGGTAATACAAATTCAGAAAAAGAAAAGCATTTAACTTAGCCTTTGGCATGAAGTGTTAATACAAATTCGATCATGGTGAACACAAGTGTTGGAGTCTATCAAGTAGGACAGGAGCATCATGCCTTAGTTTTTTTAGATAATATAATTGGTGGAACATCCCAGACTCCACATGCATAATGCCTTAGTCGATTCATCTCCTAATACTCGCCATGGAAATCAGCTAATACTAATGGTGATTGCTTAAACTGCCGCAGATTTGGCTAGTAGACAGCATTGATGATAAAGAACAGAAGATGGCACCACGAGGAGCTATATTCGTTCCCATCTCACAGTTCCGCGTCAAGAAAATTCGAAAGGACTGCACTTATTTCTCCACTCCAGCGATGAAGATCCCCGAAACAATGCAAAATATCCATGCCTGCGAGGTAAGTCTGAGTCTCTGAGAAGAAGGAAAGATAGGAGTGTGTCTGACTGAAGCCTTTTTTTTTTTTTTTCTGAGCATGCTTTGTTTTGCCTCGTTGACAGAACTGGCTGCCAAGAAGGGTGATGAGCGCTTGGCGCATCGCCGGGATACTTCACGCCCTGGAAGGATGGACGGTGCACGAGTGTGGGAATGCCATGGTGGATGCTGAGAAAGCATGGTCAGCTGCCATCAGGCACGGATTCGTTCCTCTGACTAAAGCTTGAGAGGTTTCCGAAGCCTGGATTCTGTAGCTGGGTTTATGGCGCTCTAATGACCTCCAATGATTCTGGGAAACTCTGCTTGGTATAAAAGCCGACTATGGTCTTGATGAGCTGTAGTGGAGGGCACGGCACGAATGCCGACCTTGATTTCAATTGCTTAGTAACTACTACTATATATATTTGTGTGCAATTGTGTGATTCAAGGGCGTGATATTGTTGTATGACTAGGGGGTGAAACAATAATAATGATGATGAAAATTTCGATTTGGGTTCAGTCCTCTGAAATTGCAGAAGAATTTTCTTTCTGAAAAACGGCTAGGAGTTTTGATAGGCAATCTTGAATGTCAGTGACAGCAGCTGGCTGAGTTGTTAATGTTGTTTCATGAAATTGGTTCCACATGTAGCCATCCATCGAAAGCTCAAGGGATGTCATCTGCGGAACTAGGGCAGGAATACTGATCAATAAAGGTCTTGCAAAGTGTTAGACATCAAGCACCAGTGGTCTAGTGGTAGAATAGTACCCTGCCACGGTACAGACCCGGGTTCGATTCCCGGCTGGTGCATTTTTTATATAATATACATTATATTATTGGCTGTGCATCTAGTGCCCTCCCTCCAGAAGCCAGATTGTTTTTGCCGGCATGGTAGTTTCCTTCCTTGGCTCCTCGCCGCATCGCTCCCTCGTCGGCACGACGCCGCACACGCATGTCATGTTGCTCCGGTTCGGTGGCACACGCTGGTACGCTACGCTATACGGTTTTAAAAAATTTCTGGAGAAGAAGCGTGCGGGCGCGATCTGTGTGACACTGTGACTGCAACATCGAATCAACAAAAAAATCTCTGCCATAGGAGTATGCAACTAAACTAACAGACACCGGTTTTCCAAGCAGGCAAGTAACTCAAGTGGATCATGAGGCAGAGCCAAGCGACGGGAGGAATACCATGCTAAATTTCTTGTAGTAGAACATTAAACTGGCCTAGCCAAATCCATCAGAGTTCCGACAATCCACATTCCAGAATTGCTTACATCTCTTGGTGAGAAAAACAATCAAGGACGAGCGAGCCGCTGACAGAGTCAACATTTCTCGGACGACTGCTGCATCAGTAATCTAGACGGCCTTCAACCTATGCCAGAGTAAATAGGCCATATTACCCTATTCTTAAAGGAGAGAACGAAGTCATCTGTCTTTACGATAGCATGAAGAGGACACGGCACACGTCTTTACTGCCTAGAATCTCTTGAACGCAGCACCTTGGCTCTAGATTTAGATCCTCCTGTGGCAACAGATCAAACATTGCAGTCAGCTTAAGTAATTTAAATGAGATCCTATCACTTGTAGTAACATAATTAACCTAACGAATCGGTGTAAATACTAAACTGTAAATTGGTGTGTCCCGGAAAGCTGGTGCACTGAGTTTGGGCTGGTAGTCTACAGGTTCAAGAGCACAGATTGTAATTAAAAAAAAAACTCAGCCGTGATTCAGCATGGAAGTGGACCATTTCTATCTACGATACACGTGGACATACAATATATTTAACGAATCCAATAGACGTGATTGGGTGTTCATTTTATCTGGTAAGACAATCCGCACTCATACTACTCTATTTCTCTACTTTATCCGTTTTGGTCATCAACATTTTCAAATACAGTAGCCAATTCTCCGCACTCATATTACTCTATACATCCCACTCTATATCAACTACCATATTTTTTATAGCATCCAACCCCACCCGTGGCGCCCAGTGCCTTCCTCCCCACTCTGCCAGATGCCAACCCCGCCCGCGCCGGTGGCCAACTCCCCCCTGCCTCCCAAGGTTCTCTCCTCTCCTACGTGTGAGGGCCGCCACCGGGCAGATCCACCGCCACGCGCTACCGTGCCCGGCCCGCTGCCGCTGCAGCCTACGCCTCCCTGAGCACCAGCCGCAGCGCCGCGCCTCCCCGAACGGCCTCCGCTCCCCGCACGTCGCCTTCTCCGCGCCTCTCCTCCCCGCCGCCTCCTCCTCGCGTGTCTCCCTCCACGCCTTGGGCGCCTCCTCCTTCCCGCCGATCCACCATGACCGCCGCCAGCGCCGTCGCCTCGTCCGCCCTGCGGGCGTTTCTTGTCCTCTCGGCAGCTCGGCAGCAGCGGCAAGGAGGCAGGCGACGACAAGGCAGACTCCATGCAACGGCCGCCACGCGCCACCGCTAACCTCCTCTCCCTCGTGTCGTCGGCCTCCTCTTCCCCATGCAGGTTCCGCCTCTGCGGGAAGAGCGAAGCCGTTGCTCACGTAGAAGAGAGATAAAGTGGTCGGGGGCGACTGCAACGGCGCCATATTTGGAGTGAGAGAAGCTTTACTGGACGGTAGGGTTGAGCATGCAGTCGGCCGGTGCAGGCGTTTTTACTGCATCGGTCTACTGCATCCGCGTTTGGAGTCGCGCAGTGCGGATAGCCTAAATACTAAATCTGATTAGAAAACTAAAAAATAATAAAAATGAACATTAAATTAGATTCTTTTCTGAAAAAGCTTGTGAAGAGGGAAAATGTACAATACCAAGACAGTAATGAAAAATGAGACTGATTGTGTGAGAGCATAGTAATTCTCTAATTTTCTGCACTGAAATTTTTCCCAACCGCAGAGAATTGTTTACACACATGGAAAGACAATACATTTGCCTTGAAGTAGGAAATGAGCATCAAGAACCAGTTTCTGTAGTCCTAGCACAGTTTGTATTAACTGACCATTTTTAGTACGGGACTAACTGATAGTTAAATGCACTATAAAAGCAAAACCTTCAGACACTTACTTGAGATGCGACTCTTGTCCCGACAAAACTGACTTCCACAATCGCATCTGAATGCCTTGATGGGATGGTTGACATCGTCAAAATTAATTCCATAGTCCTGAGATTGGATCGTGCTCAGATTATTGCGTATTTTGGTAGTTGACTGAAACTAGGCCATGATCTAGGTAACAATATTCTACAAAACATTTTCTTAAAAGCAAATCCTACCAAACAAGACAACAGCAGCTATGGTATGGTAAAAGTATCCATTGATCAACAATCTAAGTCATGATTCATGAACTCGTCACATAAGGCCCCTAACAAAACAAGACGCGTAAAGAAATGATCGTTCCACCAGCTAGGATCTGTTGCAGTGCGAGGTTCAATAAAGAGGGATAGAAAAGGAAGATGGCCACTCCATAGCCCATGATTGTTAATTCAGTAGCTAAGGTCTGTTGCAGCGTGAGGTTCAATAAAGATAATTGCAGGAACACCACCTACCCATGTCAGTTCCTCGAAAGGCTCTACTTCCCTAGCTGTGAAGAATGCCACCTGAGTAAACAGAGAGCAAGAAAAATAGTAAGGCTGAAGTCATTATACGTGCACCATATTATTTAATGCATGAGAATTTCAACATTTGATATGCGTGCGGTTAACAAAGCGCATCTAGTGAAGGTTGTTTTCTTTAGCATTAATTACCATGGCAAATCGAAAGCACGATAATGACTACAGTTATGACTAATGAGGGGTGCCTAAGCAATTTTCCTTGAAAAATAGTCTATCTTAAATTGCTTGAGTGACATTCTGTAATGACAAAGTAACAAGGTATGATTACACATACATGATAGTAGTGGTGGTCAGGTGTCTCAATCTGAACAGGAATATCAATGATGTTAGCATCAAGGCACCTGCAGCGTAATAGCATGCAAGGTTAGCATGTAGATTGCATTGCTTCAACAGATCATAACAATAGCTCTGTTTCCAAATAACTTTTTTCTCAAACACACGAGAGCTGCATATCATTATATTAAGAAAAAACAAGGGGGAGAGCCTTACAAACACCACCCAAACACCCTACAGAAAGAAACACTTGCGCCTGCAACACAGAATACGACCTCTACCTGAACGCCACTCTACTCCGGCTTGAGGGCAAAGAGATCACAAATGCCTCTTGCCCCAGCCAGACCCAACCACTGCAATTCCTCACTAGAAAGAGCAAGAGTTCTAGCCAAGCTAACTTGAACCAAAATTCTCTAGCGAAGACTCACGGCAAGAGCAAGTGGTTGATGGTCATGGTTTTTAAGGCGGTAAGGCGAGCCATGGCGAGCAGGCACCGCCCGGAGGCCTAGGCGGCCATAAGGCGACACCTAGGTGGGGTAGGCGTCGCCTAGGCGACAAAATTCCATGGCGACCCGGCACCGCTTGGACGCCTACGCCTAGGCGACGCCTTAAAAACACTGTTGATGGTTTCATCAGCCGGAGAGCAGAGCACCCCTAGCATGTTTTGTTTAATTGCTGGCATTAGTAAATAATACATGCAGCAACCAAATAACCATTCATCATATAGTTTACATTATGTGTAAAAAGGGCAGTCAGACAAAGTCAGCACAAAAGAAAGATGAATAAGACACGAACAAACAACCAATCTCACAAGGATATGACACCAACCAATTCATGAATCATAGAGAACTTCACAAGAATCGTAATGTGTTTCTTATTAAGAACGCTTCCTTATCAGCAAACAAAAAATAAATATTACCTGTGGTTTATAAACCTCGCAACGTTCCCGTAAAAGGTAGCATCTAGACAGAGGGCTTCGTCATCCTTCAGAACATCTTCTGTGTACCAGTCAGCGTCCAGTATGATAGGATATGTATGTTTTGCTTTACCAGACTTCTTGTTATTTCGCTCATGTAGCTCGGTGTTTGTTAATATTTCACCAACATACTCACAAACAAAAGCACCTCGAGGAAGCCTTTCAACAGTGCGCAGGCCCCATCCCTTTTCTCCAGGGGTTAAGAACACCTGAAATCATGATACAGAACTAGAAAGATTATAAAGATGTGCTACCTCTATTTTTTTTAATATGACATTATTGACTTAAAGACACGATGTTTTGACCATTTGTCTTATTAAAAAACAAGTATGTAAGCATTTATTTTGTTGTGATTTGTTTTATAATTAATGGTATTTTAAGCATGACCTATATTTTTGTATATTTGAGCAAATCTTTTTAACAAGACAAATGATCAAACATTGTCTAAAAGTCAATGGTGCTATACATTAAAAAGGAAAGGTAGTATATCCGAGGCACAGTTGGGAAAGGTAGTATATCTGAGGCACAGTTGTCTGCTTAGGGTATTCCCAAAACATACTATCTTGTCACAATATTCAAAGTTGACATGTCATATAATACTATAGAAGATACAACTACCCCAATACATAGTATTATGCATTGTTTCCTAGTCCTCATAAAGTAATTAAATGCTAGATGTGTGTGAGTATGAATTGTGGATTAGTGGGCCACTAACATGGTTGAAATTTCAATGCCTATGATCTCGTGCCCAAGTAGTATCTTCCTTAGGATACAATTTTCTTGTCTTCCCTCTTAACTCTCGTGACACGTCAGGAAAAAAAAAGCTTAAATGGATTGGGAATAGCCTTAGCGATTTGAGTAGATACCGTATGCTAGTAAGCAAAGGCATTTGCCGCTAAGGTAACAAAAAGATGCTACTAATTGGCAGCCTGCAGGGACACCATAAGTCCATCATATTTGTTGGTTGCACTGATGACTGATTAGTGCTAGTTTTATCTTGTTAGTATAAAATAGCAATGTCATGGCCTTGAATGGTAGCGCTAAGTTACTTGCCTGCAGACTTCTAGTAATGCCTCGCTGAACAACACGATTTCCACAATTTCTGGTGCAACCACATTTTCTCCAGCATTCCTTGATAAATTTCTTAACAGGGTGCCCTTTGCAAGCATCAGGACAAATACTGCAGGAGTCAAAACGCTTAAGTGGTTCTTGGAGCAATGCGATATAAGCATCTACAAATTCTTCCTTAAGCAGGCCATTTCTTGCATAAGCGAACTCTTCTCCAGTTTCCATTGCACATGCACAAGGAAGTGGCTCTGCTAAACAATCTCCAAAACAATCAGAACAACAATCGTCACTTCCAACTCTAGCAAGTGAGAGGTTGATGTAGGCATTTTGGAAGGTGGTATTGTGCGGTATATAGTGAAATGGAGGAGGAAGAACCCCTTCTTTAACTCCACTGACTATTGGAATGCTCACATGTTCCTCACCTTTTGTTATATCATTGACATAATAATGTTGTCTTTTGATGCTAGTAAGTAACTGAAACTGAACAGCCTGCATATTACTAGAATTATTCTGGCTACCACCAGAAAAGGCAACGGTATCACCAAGCCTCATGAGATTATTAAGAGGCATGCAGGAAGTTCTACTTTGATTAGTCTGGTACGATTGCATCACAGAAGGCTTAGACATGGCAGGAAGTATTTGTACAACGCTTTGCTCTCTAGTGTCACTAGATCCAGAACCCAGATCAAGAATACACTGGCAAGTATCATCCAATAGTTTCATGAAAGAGAAATTGGGCTCTAGAATCCTGTATGTCTTGAGGCATCTAACCTCCATTGCCTTGCATATGGACTCGATGTTAGGCATTTGAAAATCAGAACCATTTGACACTGAAGAGTTGAATGAGAAGGATAGTTTCCCTAGTCCAGAGTTCGACAGTGCTACCTCAAAGTTGGTGGAAAGGTCATTGCTTAAAATTCCTTGGCTGCTACATGCACTATCCATCTGCCCTTCATGCATAACCAAAACACCTTTAAACTTCTTAGCAGCAGCATGGTGAATGCTAGAAATCATGTGAGCATCTTTATGGTCTGAATAATACAATAACAACATAGAAAAAGGAAATAAGTAACAACTTAAAAGGTTGTAAGATTTACAAATTTTACGGTGGTTGGAAAAATAAGAACCGTCCATCAGAGAAGATCTAACGGTTTAAAAATAGGCGTTACCATGGTACCAAATAAGAGGGACCGGTACCCATATCTTTTTAAATTTTACAAAATGTATAAAGGCTTTTAGAAATTAAAAAAACAGTGGTACTGTGTGGTACTGGTGGTCACCTTTTCAACCACCATTAAATCTCTCTACAAGATTAACTAGTCAATAAAATAATATGGACATGACATCACAAAAAGGTAATGCAATTTCTGCAGGACAAAACAGGATAGGAAACGTATATCAACATCATCATAAATTCATAATAGTTAAACCAGTGTTCAAACAGAATTCAAATCTGTGACACATGAACCATAGTTTACCAGCATTGAAGCGTATAGATATGACTGGGCCGTTTGTAAAATTGTTTGGCAATGAAAATCAAGGGTCAGTAATACATGAGCAGAACAAAGCCGAAGTTAGCAAAATAATGGCCTTAGATCTCTGAAATGTACTCCCTGTGTTCATTTAAGTCATCAATGAATTTGTCATCCAACAAACAAAACGGCAAGGCCACTGATCTTGATCACCATAGACAGATAGTACTATAAAAGTAATTCAAAGATGTCTTTTTAATGTGACCAAATGTAGATGGTATATTCCCTCCGTTTTTTATGCCATTCTGTCCCCCACCCCACCTCACAGAAGGTGACATTTGATTCCTCTTTCTACCACCTGTTTAGCTTTGCACCCACTAATCAAGCCTAATTTGAATTCATAATAGTTTTGAATAGGGTTCATAAGTTCATTCGGGACACACTGTTTAGTGTTTAGAGAGATAGAGAAAACAAAAAAAAACTAAATGGCATCTAAGAAAGATGGAGGAGCATGAATAGGTGGTCAAGTTCAAATAAATCCCATATTTGGGAAAGCAAAAAAAAAATCATAAATCCAGATTGACCATATAACAGACATGATGATATTCCATCTTTCTAGTGCAATCAGTGATAGTCCACAAACAAAATCACTAATGCAATCAGTGAGATGCTTTGATGCAGGGTTAACAATATAGATATGAGGTTTTGAAAAAACAATATAGATACGAGAGTAATGATTCTTTAAAGGTAGACTTACCATTATGACGGCTGGGTTCTAAAACTTCAGGACACATAACTCCAAGTGGGGTCACAGAGGCATAATGTTCCTGACTTTCAGGTAGTAAAGCAGAACTGCTTTCACCAATGGTTGTAGTACCTGCAAGGCTCATTTCCATTTTCGGTTCCTTGATAACAATTTGTGCAGAATGCTGCTGCAATTGGGTTCCGGTGGTTCTCCCCTCAAGGGCTTCTGTTTTTGGCTGACATGACTGTTCTGAGTCTCTCTTGCCACTGCCATGAATAATGGATTTAGTCTTCTGAACGTGCCCTTTAATCTTCAGTTTCTTGTTACAGTGATCTGAATCAAGATTCTTGTTCTCAGTTCTTTTCTTCTGCCCTTCCTGCTATAGTGATAGGTTTGACTCAAACACGGTAAAATGATGGACTAATAATACGAATAATGGTGCCCACATGCAATCATTGTGTAGAAGTGATTTCGTGACAAAAATACGATTTCATAAAAAGTTACTATATATCTAATTAGATATCAGAACAAAGCCACTCCCAAAAAAAAAAACAGAATAGTAACCCAGAACATACTTCGGAATCTGGACATATAGCTTCAACTAGAGCAGTATAGTTATCAGCCTCTATATGTTCCCAGCTACCATCATATAATGCCAGTAGCTTCTTTAATTCTCGCACAACAGTTGTTTTTGAGAAACCAAAACTGATCATAGATCTGACTGCATCATCAAATTTTTTTGTGGAAGCCTTTGGAGCCGCCATCCTGTTAGGGATGAAATAACAATCAAACATGATATGAAAGGTGAGCTAAAGGCAGCTGTTCAGTTTTTTAATAAATAGTTAAATACATATTGAAAAGGGTACACTCCACGTCATGAAAATTATTAAGAAGATTTGCAATACACAATAGTTTCATGGTTAACAAGCACAGAAGATATAGGTTGCAAGCTTCATTTTGTACAATGACCAATAGTTCGTGGCATTACCACATTAGAGCATCTAGAGTCCTCCTAAATTTGATCATTTTTTCATGTACAGGCATAGGGGCCATCCTAAGTATATATGCCCCTCTAGATCTCTATACCCCACAGCAGGACCCCTATGTATCAACCCCATAGATTTTAAACATTGCGACGTGGGCAAATTGGGTGCACAATTTCTGATCTGATTTTCTTTGTGATACAGATCGGCAGCTATGGAGAGGCAACTAAATCTGACTTTTAGACGATGGTTGTACCCTGAATTAAGACAGCAATGGAATGTCATCTGTTTTGAGGTTTCTCATTATAATTTTCAAGGAGATGATATTGTGACATGGAGGTTTGGCAAAAATGGGAAATTTTCAGTAAAATCTATGTACAGGGCAATCCATTATGGGGCCCCTGGACCAACTTATAATCATATATGGAATATCCATGTGGCTTTTGGAAACTGGTGCTACCTTGACAAAGATAATATGATCAAGAGCTCTCTAAGCTGGCCATGGAGAGCATCCTTCCTAGGCTCTCTACCCAGTGTACTAAACCTCTTTTCTCCTTAATTGAAAGGTAGAGCTCCTGCTCTTACGTTCAAAAAAAAATGATCAAGAGAAATTGTCAAGGGAGTCCTGTTTGTTATTTTTGTGAAGAAAATGAGACAATTGACCATCTTTTCTTTAACTGCCCTGTCACCAAGGTGATTTGGGAGATCATTGCTTTATGTTGCGGAGTATCTTGGGTGCCAAACAACTTGCAACAATGTTGGGTATGGGTGCAATATTGTGTCCCCAGTGGAAGTAAGATACATGTCTTGGGTGTAGCAGCAATATGCTGGGCCATTTGGAAAGCACGCAACGCTGCATGCTTTGAGCAAAAATTGATTCGATCCCCAGTTACCATCCTTTGTCAAGCTTGTGCACTAATGAATTCTTCGGCAGAGTTGGCAAAAAGTGATCTACAAGAGTGGATTCAAGAGGGGGCGAAGCTGTTGATGCAGGCAGTGGCTGGTATGTCACCAAACCAATCTCGGAGGGCGAACGGTGCGATGATGAAGCATCTGATCTACAAGCAGAATGATGCATGAGGAAATAGAAAAGCTGAATTAGTTTGCATATCTAGGTTAATTTCTGTATGGTGGATGTAACTCTTTTACTGTGTGGACATGGGGTCTCCCCCCTGACCCCCCCTCTCACCTCCCTACTATCTCTCTTCTGTAGCTTGATCTATCTGCATTTCCATCCTATCATCCCTACCATTATCATCTGCATCAAATCTGAATCAGGTCACTGGTGCGGATGAGTTGCAGTACTGGGAATAGGATTGGAAAATAAATCAACCCCCTCTTCTCTTAGCTTGCTGCCTTCCTCTCTCTTCCTAAATTGCTTTGGATTTCTGTTACTTGTAAGACCATCCCCAACCCATTGCCTAAAAGGCTTGCCTATCCATTATTCCTCCACTGTAGCGCTACAGTGTATAGGCACCCTTTTAGGTAACCCCATTAGGGATAGCCTAATGGAAATGAGATCTCTCGTGTCAAAAAAAAAGATCGGCAGCTCCGTCAGACACCCCATTTACTGCACAAACTTTTGTCCAAGCAGATCCTGTATGCCACCCCTCATAAAATTGGCTTTGTGCATGTTCCTTTATTTGATAAAGGTTTTGTCTAGACTCTAGAGCCACACGTCGTTCAGCCACACTATGTATGCAAGGTTGTGGGCTCCAATGATGGCTAGCCGGATATGCAGTGAACTACACATGCAAGCGAACCTAGAAAATGGCAAATAAAAACCAAGCCAGGGAAAAAAACGTGGGATGAGAGGTGAAGCTGATTTAGGGGTGACGCCAAATTTATTATTTAGTGAAACTGTTGGAGGATGTATTTTGCTGCATAAATCTTAGATTTGATGATAGGAGGTTGACAAGGGGGTTTATTGCAGATGCTCTTAGGTCTCTATGGTCTATGGAGGGGTTAGAACAAAACTTTAAGAGCGAAGGGACAACTCATTCTTGCTGAATTCGAAACTCGCAATACTTTTCCTTGTATAACTCATGGAATGGGATGGACTAATCGGAAACAAACTTAATCTATGGAAGCTAATTGGCATTTCCCACGTAAATCATTGTCCTATGAAACTAACGAAGTGTTTAGTATAAAACAAGATAACCTGACTGACAAGATGAACCTTTCCTAAACCTAGCTGTGGAGAAATTTTAGATCTTATACAGATCAAAGTGGGCTAGTGGCATATGTATGACGACAAGTGCAGTTACATTTTGGCATAAATGTTGCCTCAAAATGTCATAAGTCTTAAAATTAACATAATTTCAACACTTTTCTACTATGTGTAATGACTTGTCAATTCTAATATCATTGCATTTATTATTCCTAAAAAACACTAATGGTAGACAAAAAAATCCGAAAGTGTGTATTTCACTTATCAGCCTAATTATACATCACAACTGTGAGATATGACAAAGAATCCTTCCATGCATTGCCTTTTCTTTTGAATCATGAAAACATGACAAATAGACCTCTTGCCATGTGTATCATGACCACTACAAGAAACCAACCAAGGCACCCACAAGCCTTACATGCTCAAGCACCACAAACTCAAAGTGATCACACCCTATCAAATGCAACACAGCAAAATGCACCAAAACAAAACTGGTTGTAGTCTCAGCAAACCCCACATTGCAGCACAACACATATACGAGTAGTAAATACAGAAGCTGTTTCATATCCTCCAACAACCATGCACAATATCTAGAAAAAAATCTGGAGAATATACAAATATTGATCCTAATACATATGTACTTAGGACACAGGACAGTAGGATGTGAACACGGTTGTATTATGATCACCCTTCCCAAAAGCATTTTTATGTTTTGATAATGGGCTTTTTATCAAATAAAACACACATGTAGAAAAAGAGATCTTACACGAGCAAGCAAAATTACAAAATGAAAAACTCAACTCGATTGGTTTAACAATCTGTCAATTTCATATATTCAAAATGAAGTTGAGTTTGATGTTGAGATTTTGCAAGCTTGTGTAAGATCACCTATTGTATATGCCTGATTCTTCAGAATTCTCCAAAACATGTATATGCCTCTGGAAGGGTTTTTTTTCGCAATTCCACTCACAGAGGTACTGAACAACAAGCTCAGCAAAACCTTGTTCATCACAACGAAACAAAGATGGCAGTGGAAAAATCAGAGAAACTATGGCCGCGAGCCCTTTTTGATTCAACGAAATATAGTTTTTTTTTTAATGAGTGCTCATTTAGAAAAAAAAAACTAGTATAACCCGCTGAACTAAACATGGGCGGTGAAGATTATCAAGACCACCTATTTGCACCAAGAAACGGGCCAGAATGGCCGCAAAGTAGAACATGCATTCTGCATTACTCGCAACAAAGCCAACATACAGAGCCAGACCACCAAAAAACCACGGACTAGTTGCAGCCAGAACCAGGCAACGCGTCAGAGTTCCGGGAAAAAAAACTGCGTGTAAGGCTGTGTCCAGCGGTGCCTCAAAACGGGGTTCGTGCGTACTGTTCTACACTACGCAGACAGAGCGAAGGGTAGGTAGAGGAGTGATAAGGGATGGAGGATGAGGACTGACGGCACACAAAATGCAGAAAAAAAACTTTCCATTCCCACACGATAAACACCACGCAATAGAATGCAAACGGACGCACTTACAGCATGAACGCCCACCTTCCTTAGACCGCGCGATGAAACCGAGGCAGGGACGAGCGGCGCTCCTCCAGCGACGCGATCACGCCGCCAGAGCAACCCGTCCAAAGACCGAAACGGACGGACCTCCCGATAGACGAGGCCCGGCGGCGCGCGATCGTCGCTGCCGGGCTAGGTCTTGGGGCTCTGCGATTCAGGAGAAGCGTTGGAGTCGAGTGCGGCTTCTGGCAAAAGCCGCGGCGTGGGTGGGAGAGCAGGTTTGGCTTGCCAAACAGGGGAGATCCGATAAAAAAAAAAAGGGAAAGCGAGCTGTGAGCCTGCGAGTGGCCAGATGGCAACAAAAGGAGGGAGACGCCGGGACGGTATATTTCACGGAAGCCCAGGCGACGAGGAACAGTGGCCAAAAGAAGCAACGCGGCCCGCTGGATCCTGCGACTGGCCCTGTGTGCGCCTGGGCGGCGGCAAGCCGGAACGGCCGTAGATTCAGCTCAGGTGATGATCAGGGGATTTTGCATGGAGGTACCGTGATGGGTGCGTGGGTTCGTGAAACTCACATTCGTATTGGTAAAGCTATCCTCAATGTGACGTGTAAATGGTGTCTGTATAATATAGCGTACTGTAGAACGGAGGGATGGGTGGTTAGAACAGTAAATGAACAGTGGATAGACATTTACTTTTAGTCATTCTATTGGGGATGCTCTAACCACGCTATTCTTTTAGGAAGGGATTTGCTAAAAAGAGCATCTGAATAGATAAGAGTCTGAATAGCGTGAGTTTGTTGAGCCTTTCGATACATTCGAGGAAAAGTTTGTTTTGAGACCTATGTAAAGTTTGCTGTGAGTTGGTTGGCTTAACAAATCTAGCCCTTCATCTCCCAAATAACCTAACTATAGATTTTAAGTAGGGTTTTATATGACATTTATTCTCATAAATACCATGACATATCAGCGTGTGTTACGACATAGTAGATATTTAAGAAGAGAGATAACATTCAATATAAGGTAAGAGAAATGATCTAACAAAATTGAACATGACATAGCTTAGATGTACGTGCAGCATGTACAACATGAACCCCATCTCTGATGAGCCTACATGAATTCTGTGAAGGGTGGAAGGCGTCGAGGAAAAGAGAGGAGGGGACTAGGAAGGAGAAAGAAAGAATTAAAATAAAAGACATATTTGATTAACATTCTTCTCTTTTCACTAATTCCCAGACAAGGAAAAAACGATTGATATGGGTATAAAACGATGTGAGAAAATAAAAACCTAAAAGGTGGAAACACTGCACATCCGATGTGATATAGCCCCGTTGCAAAGGTTTGAAAGGACATAAAATCCGATGTGATATCTTTCTTTTAAATTTTTCACTCAACAAAAACATGTCTTGCTGCACATGTTAGGAATGATTGAAAATCTGACGCGACATCTTTTTAATATCATTTTTTACCCAATAAAAACCTAGTCCTTCGCATTGGCCCTACTGCACATGTAGAAAAAGAAAGGTTATAAAAGGTCCACGAACAACAGAAGAACATATAGTCATATTTTTTTACCTCGTCTTCTACTTAGGCCTATTGGGACTCTTTTTTATTGGAATTAATGAAAGAGAAAGAACTTAGAAAAATGGGTGTTCTTTCTTTTAATTTTTTCTCCTCCTTAAACAGTTAGCTCCTTCCTTTCTCTCGATGTCTTCCATTCTTCATGCGATTTTTCACATAGCCCATCAAGTATGCAGACTGAGACGCGATTCATGGCGTGTTGCACGTGTATCTACGCTAGTAATTGTAAAAGATAATTTAGATACTCTTACTTCGACCAGTTAATCAAAACAAATGTTAACCGATCAAGGAAAAGTCACATTTGATTATTCATGCATCTTGGAAAGGGAAAATGTTCTCGAGAAGGATCGTCAATTAAATGTACATGTATCTTGGAAAGGAAAAATGATCTTAAAAAGCAGCTTTAAATGTGCATGCATCTTGGTAAAATAATTTTGTAGGCCATCAACGTCCATGCAATAAAATTTAGCCGGTTCAAAAACTATAAATGCATTCTTTATATGACAACTTTTAAATGCTACTACATTATTTGGGATAGATGGAGAATGAAGGTTTTTCTGTCTCAAAGTAAAATGCAATCAAGGCTTTGCATCTAGATAAGTTAGAGATTGCACCAGGAGGTTACGGAGAGGGGCTAAAGCGAGCTCTTTGTTAGGCAATTTTCTTTTTGGCTAGATTGCACCAGGGGGTTATGGAGAGGGGCTAAAGCTAGATTTCTACCTATTTTGGGACGCAAGTGGTAGGGGCTAGCATAAAAATATGGCATACGTGCATGGTCAGATGGTGAAAATTAACCACACCCAATTGAGCGTGAAGCTTTTCCCCCATCAAAACGTGTTTAGATGCTCCCAAAACAATGAAAATGTGCATATGCATAGTGTATCTATAGATGTACCATGTTGCAAAAAGTTGATATGCAAGCTCAATTGAGAAAATTGATTAGAAAATGCCAAAGCTCATGTGTAAGTGCACTACAAATGATAATGCACTCTGCGCATGAAATTAGTTATTTTTATGCATTTTATATTACTTCTTTACATCCATACTTTTGCAACATTGTATACCATGAATGCACTATGAATATGCAAATTATTGAATATTTAGAAGCATCTAAGCACATCGTCAGATTTTTTTTTTATGTTCCTGCTACAGGAAGGATAGTCTCGTTGAATGTTTTCCGCATATATGGGGGTAGTGCACTAGGAACATTTTTTGACATAAAAGAATGATATTATTGTAAGCCACTGGCACCGAAGTTACCACTTCATGTGCATTGTAGTTCTCGTGGAAAAAATGCACTGAGATGTCATTTGCAACTTTTAGATTAAACTAGGCTGCCAATTGGGTCATAATCACCATTCACCAATGCTCAGCATAATCATAAGCAGCATCCTTCCTTGAAGTCTTTGCTGTCGCGGGACTGAGAGAGCGGCGAGGTCACTGGGCCACGTAATAACTGCTGTGCACCGGATAAACACCGTAGGAATAGAATTTTTTTTTAAAATATAAACGGTTGAATGCACTCTGTGGTAAGCATAGCCTAAGGTTGTTCACACTCGTGAAACTCTATATATTCACTCTAAAAGAAATATTCCGTCGTAGTCCTCACAATTTTGAAATACAGTCAATAATTTTTCATGTTTATGTGACTCTGTATCTCTCACCCTATATCAACAATCATATTTTTTTATTATTTTCTTCCTTACTCAACCACAATCTCTCTCTTACTGTCCCCACAGGTCACCACCGCGGAGGGGATCCCCTGCTCCCGCATGCTGCTCATTGGCCTGCCGCCTCTGGGAGCACTGCCCTTTCCCAGAGTGCCTCCGCCTCCTCTGCCGATGCACTCCCATCCCCTGCCACCTCCTACGCCTGCTTGCTCCTCGTGCCCAACATGCTGCAACGCCGTCGCGGCCTGCTTCCTCCACGCCCGCCTCCCCTCCTCGAGGACGCCATGGAAGGTGGCGCCATGGAGCTCCACCGCACTGCCATGAGGATGTGTCGCATCCCCTTCTCGTCGCCCGCCGTCGGCCTGCCTCATCCTCGTCGCCGCTCCGACCCCGCCTCTACCTCTGCTTTGCCTGCG
Organism: Paspalum vaginatum; assembly: GCA_030272315.1. Lineage (NCBI taxonomy): Eukaryota > Viridiplantae > Streptophyta > Magnoliopsida > Poales > Poaceae > Paspalum > Paspalum vaginatum. Next base: position 10,731,847 of record CM059015.1, read on the forward strand.
CCGGCCGTCTCCCCGCTGGCCACAGCGTCGCGTCGGCCTAGATCCTCCGCCTCCGCTCCTCTAGCAATCCGGCCGCCGCAGGAAAAGGCGAGGCGCGCTCGTTGCTGCCGGCCACGTTCGCCAGAGATCTGCGCCACCCGGCTGCATCCTCCTCCTCCCGACGCCTCTTCTTCCAGGCAGGCGCAGACACCAACCTTGGCCTGTTGGTCCTGCCGCCGCACGTCCTACGTGGAGGAGAGAGGGAGAATGGTGCATGTGCCATACGATGCGAATATGGCGTCGGATATGGGGCGTGCGACGGTAGCATCTGGGGTGGCGTCCCCGCTGCAGCCTCAAGATTGTGGACAGCCTAATTGCCTAAAACATCTTTTCTGTTTCTTTTTACATCAGTACTTGCATCACGTTGAGCAAACGTCGCATAGCAGAAATTCATGCCATGGAAACACGAGCCATAAAAAGTCAATTGGAATCTAGAACAGCACACGACACGGCAGGATAAGGCTGATGTCACATACAGACATACTCGTACATAAAGTTGGATGCATAGGTTCCTGCAAATATATTATGCATGTATATTTTGCAATAGATGCAATAGATAAAAACACGTTAATAGTCTGCGCATTTGCATATTGTGAGAACATGCAGAACAAAGTGTTAGGTTGTGCAAAATGCACAACAATATGCACCAACTGCTATCCTAGGTCTAACATTAACGACGTGTATGCACTATGCATAGTACATAATAAAGTTTGAATATATAAGGGCTCTGTTTGGTTGCTAACGGTTATAATTCAATAGTACGGTATATAAAAATATTGGAGTATTTTAGATTTGTAGGTGTTTGTTTGGTATTTGCAAAACAATGTTTTAATACCATAGTATGACCAAACTGTACTATTTTTTAAATATGGATATTGTAGTTTAAACCAAAATATTGGTACTCTAAAATTGTAGCATCTAGAATTAGGAGGGTTTTGACCCTCGCCCCGATGCCCAAAGTATACAGGTTGTTTTACGGGGTGCCACTTTTTCAGGTCCACACAATTTTACAGTTTGTTTCACCCTTGCCCCCACACATTTTTTCAGGTCCAGTATGTTTTACGAGTAAATTCCTTATATGCTATGGAAGCTATAACAATCCACTGTGTACCATCGAAAATTGCATGATCCTATCAATGTCATCGACTTAAAATTCCAGTCCCTTCTGTGCCATTGCCGTCAGATTGGAGAGAGACAGCGTTAAAATCATTGTTGTGGGCAGGCGGCGGCCCCGACCGCACGGTGCCCAGAGCCCACAAGCTCCTTCGCCCCCGCGAGTGTCCGCCCCCGCCACGCATTGAATCGCAAGCTGGCAGCCCAGGACCTTGAGAGCTTCCACCTCCTGCCGCACGTGCTGCGCGTCGGCCGCCCGGAGCTCCGTTGCGCCGCACGCCGGGCGCCCGGACCACCCCCCCCCCTCCGACAAAACCGGAGCCGCCGCGCCTCGTGCCCCATGCCGGCCGCCCAGAGCTGCCGCACCTCGCGCCGGCGCCCAAAGCCCCACCGCTTGCTGGCCGCCGAAGCCGCCCGGCGAGTCCCTCCGCCGCTAGCCGTGATTGGCACTGGACGAGGCGCGGGCTCAGGGCTGGACACGGGGATGGTGATGGCACAGATGGGAGTGAAATTTTAAACCGATGGCATTGGAGAGATCGTATAATTTTCGATGGCACGTAGGAGATTGTTATAGTTTCCTATAGCATGGAAGGAATTTACTCATGTTTTGCAAGTCCACCAACCTTAAACCAATTAGGCATGTTTGGCACGGCTCCTTCAGCAGTTCCCGCTTCAGCTCATGGTGTAGCCATGCCAAATGAGGTAAACAAAATGGCTCCAAGGGGAGCACTAGGAGGAGCCGAAGCTTTTTTTTACACTAGGACTCGAAGCCACGAAAATGTGGCTTCTACCGACTCTTTCCTGTCTTTGTGGCCTCTTCCTTCCCTACCTCTTCCCCTCTTTGCACGTAGGGGCAAGGCAAGCCATCTCCGTGCACGCGGTTAGCCATCAACCGCCACATGCGCTGCTAGGCGCCACGCCGCCGCTGAGGCCACCGCGCTAGCCGCCGCTCGGGTCGGTGGGCGTTGCACCGTGCTAGCTGCTGCCTAGGCTAGCGGGCACAACGCGGCACTGGGGCTCCTCTGCGAGCGTGTGTTGGGCGGCTAAGGAAGAAGACGAGGGTAGATGCAGTGATGCAGATTAGCGGGTGGGATAGGTTGAGAAAAAATGATAGAAATGGCATTGATGAGATCAAATAAAAGAAACAGAGTCACCATGGACATTTGCCTCTTATATCCTGTTGGGTCTCGTTAAACCGATTCCCAAACAATAAACGAAGGTGGAAAGATGCGAAAAGTAAAAGGCCGAAAAGAAACACAAAGTACTCTACTAAAAACCACTTTACTCAGAATTCGAACCCCTTTTCAGTTATAGGACATCCTTTTTATAAGGACTCAAACCGATCAAATGTACAATGACCGATTTGTCCTCCAAACCTAGCGTAATCTGGGAATTAGTGAGGGCAAATCGATTTTTTTATTGAATTACTTTACAGATCATGCCAGACTACCGACTGGGGTCCACCGGATCCTTCGCAACGCTACTTAGGGCTTTGCCTTCGACGATGATATTGGACATTCGCGGTCTTCTCCGGGCCTTCGCATGAGCCTTGGACCTTTTGCTCAGGCTTCGGACCTTCGCCTGAGTTTAGGGGCTTCATTTGAGCTCCGAACCTTTGCCTGTCTATTCTTGAAAAGCATGGTCAAACTCACCTTCGCTTTGTCTGAGGGCTTCGCACGACTTGAGGGATTGTGTCCCCAACATATCCAGTAAAATAGGGGCCATTTTGCAAACGATTGTTATGCCTAAACTCTCTGTCTGCATCCACAGCAGGCAGTAAGACGGTCTAAACAGGCCCTCGCACCAACCACAGCCAACAGGCCCACAGATCCCTGCTGGAAGCCCCATGCGAACCACGACACGGCAGGATGCGCTGCTCGCCTCAAATCTCCCATCGCGACTTCGTCGCCGTGCTCTCCCGCTGCTCCACCCGCGCGCACCTCGAGCAGCTCCACGCCCACGCCTTCGTCACGGGGCGCGCCGCCGCGCAGACCACCACCTTCCACCTCCTCCGCTTCGCCGCCAATCGCCTCTCCTGCCTCCCCTACGCGCGCTGCCTCTTCGACGCCACGCCCCACCCCAATGTCTTCCTCTACTCCGCCATTCTCTCTGCATATGTCTCCTCCTCCTCCGCCGCCGCCTCATCCCCTTCTTCCCATGTGCCCGCCCGCGATGCCCTCGCTCTCTTCCTCCGCATGCTCCGCGGCGGCCGCCTGGCCCCCAACCAGTTTGTGTACCCGCTCGCGCTCCGCGCCGCCTGCGCCTTCGGTAGCCGCCTTGTCAGGTCGATCCATTCCCACGCCTGCAAGAGTGGTTTCTGCGAATACGATGTCGTAAGGACCTCTCTCCTCGATGGTTACTCGAGGTACGGGATGATGGCCGATGCGCGCAAGCTGTTCGACGGTTTGACCGAGAGGAACGTGATCTCCTGGACCGCTCTGGTGTCTGGGTACGCAAGGGCTGGGAAGGTTGGGGATGCGATTGTGCTCTTCGAGAGGATGCCCGAGAGGGATGTGGCTGCATGGAATGCAATAATCTCTGGCTGTGCTCAGAACGGGATGTTTGTTGAGGCGGTTGGGATTTTGGGGAAGATGGTGAATGAGGGGGTCCAGCCAAATGCAATCACAGTTTCTTCTGTGCTATCTGCATGTGGGCATCTTGGGATGCTAAATATTGGGAAGTTGATCCATTGCTACGCATGGAGGACCTGTGTTGGTTTTGGCTCGTCTGTTCTGAATGGGCTGATTGATATGTATGGTAAATGTGGGAATCTGAAGGGGGCAACATGGATCTTCAATGAGGTTTCAGATAAAAGCCTGACCACATGGAATTCTATGATCAATTGTCTTGCACTACATGGGCGCAGCAAGTGTGCAATTGCTGTGTTTAATGCGATGAGGAACACAGGGGTTGAACCTGATGTGGTTACTTTCGTTGGACTGTTGAATGCATGCACTCATGGAGGGTTCATCGGTGAAGGCCTTAGATACTTTGAATTGATGCAGCAAGGGCATGGAATTGAGCCAGAGATTGAGCATTATGGGTGTATCGTGGACCTTCTTGGTCGGGCAGGCCAGTTTCAGGATGCACTGAATGTTATCAATGATATGAGGATTGAATCAGATGAAGTTATATGGGTGTCATTGCTCAATGCATGTAGAACACACAGAAAACTAGAACTGGCCGAGTTTGCAATTCGGAAGTTACTAGAATTGGATCCAAATAACGGTAGCTATACGGTGATGCTGGCAAATGTATACAGTGAAGGTGGCTTGTGGGAAGAGGTGGGGAAAGTAAGGAAGTTTGTGAAGGAGGAGAATATAGGAAAGAAGTTGCGTGGCTGTAGCTGGATCGAGGTGGACTGCAAGACACACCGGTTTTACTCTGGTGATGATGCTCATCCTGAGTCAGATGATATATATGACACTCTTGAGGATTTGGCAGCCTCAATGGAAATGTGACAATATACTGCCACTGAACCATGTGTCCAGAAGCTTATATAGTTGGATAAATTTAACAAATTGGCTTCACGATTGGAAAGCCATGGGCTCCATATCTGCATGGTAAACAAAGTGAACTCCCCTAAGTCAAGCATTTGACCTAGCTAAAACAGTTATTGGAGTTGCACAAGAAGGTGTTCCATCAAAGCCTTTTACCAAGCTACTCATGACAAGATGCACAACAAGAGGTAGTTCTAAGGTCTGAGCTGGACTAAACTTGATTTTGTGCTTTTCTGTTTCAAATGGCATTATCAATACATGAAGGTATGGATATATCTTTATGCGAGTCATGTTGCTCATTCAAATTATCTATTTGCAAGATACTTTATTTACCTCTATTTGGTGCTAGATTACGAGTGCTTCTATCAGCACTATGTTCAGCCCACATCCTGAAGAGCTTTCTATATCCCTTTTTTCACTTTCTCTATTAGAATTGCCATTGACCCATTGTTTGATGTCGCCAGTCATGCTGCCAGTCTGGGGCTTTCTTGCCTGACATGCATTTTCTTTTCCCCTGTGACCATTTAATTGCTAAATTCCCCACTTTGCCGAGAGCTGGAAGGTGGCAGCTAGCCTGTCATCTTATACTCACCAGCTGTCAGATTTCACATGCTGACTAGAATCGAATGGTGCCCACTTTTATATGCCCTATTGCTTGCAAAAGGAACCCAAAAACATGGTAACAAACGTATGGTGATAAGGACAAGAGGCTAGGATTGGTTGATTAGAATGGGGCAATATGTGGCAGTAATCATCTTTGAATAAAAATGAACCCAATGAAATTCTTCCTTATTTGTTCCAAACGTGCCAGTGCATTCTCAGTTCTGTGCCAGAGTGTTGGGATATTTGCTCCAGTGTTTACATTTTGTGTGGAATAACTTATGCAAACTAGAAAGGTACTGTAAAATCACAGTAGTATATTTGTCTTATTCTTTGCACTGCCAGTCTAACAAATTACCATTCTTGGAACCGTCTTGTCGTCGATAGTTAATGCCACTCCATAGTTATCCAGATCCAGATGAGAATGGAACATGAGAAGGTAGATCCAGAAAAATGCAAAATTCTGTGTCTGGAGTATGGACTGTGGAGAAGAACTTTGGAATTGCTGATGGTTAAAATGCATCTTTTACAATTTGGCATCAGTTATTGATTGCCAATTACTGTCTTGAGCTTGCATTTCATAATTAGTATATATGTATATATATAGTGGAAATGGCTGGAGCAAACTAAAGAGGTGTTGTCAACTGTCAAGTTACTTGAACCAGTAGTAGTCTATTTTTCACACACATTGTACTGCCAGCATAACCAACTAGCATTCTTGGAACTGTTTTTTTTTTTTTTTTGGTAGTCGATGTCTCAATGTCTATCCACAGTTATTCTGATCACATGAGAATGGAACAAAGGAAGGGTAGATAAAGGAAAATGCAAATTCAGAAACTGAAAGTAGAGTAGAGCCTTGTAATTGTTGATGGTTGAAGGACATCTTTCCTCACATGTTATACCAATTAGTGTTTACTTTGAGCATGTCATCTCACAAGTCACAACAGCCTTTGGTTCATGACAGTGTTTTGATGGATGCTTCTGACCTAGAAACCTTGTTTCATATAGGAGTGTTTGGTTTGAGTAGCGAGAGTGTGATGGATCATAAATCCAGTCTTCAAATCTAACCTGCTTGTTTGGTTCAAGGAATGGAATGGGTCGATCCACCACCAGTTCACCACCTCATTTGTAACAAGCATACTGTTATATGATTTGAGGAATTGTGTTATTGCACCAAAATTCAGGTATTGATCCCTCAAATAGAGTACAAAACATCATGCCGTTTGCCCTAGGGTTGTTTATTACGGTTTTGCGATTTGAAACACAGTCACATGCATTTACAGCAGCAGGAGTTCGTACATCTTAGGAAGGCACATGTCTTAGTGTATGTGATGATATGATCATGAGGCCCAAAACCAGCAAACTGTGTAACCTGCAGTTGAGCACATAAGTTTATCCTCATCCTTTTTCTTGAATACAGAGGAGAGCTGCACATCATTATATTAAGAAGAAGAAAAGGTACGAACCCAAACAAGCCACACCAACCCACAATTGCAGTAACCTATTACAATTCTCGCCTTTGACTGAAAACAAGAAACAGCCTCAACCACATTTAACCTCTCTTCTTGGTACCTTCTTGATTTGATATTCTCGCTTTTGGTATACCACAATTGTGTTATTTTTCATAGTCTGGTTTTCAGAAAACCTATACTATCAGTTCTAAATTTCTAATCAATGTTCACTGCTATTTAGAGTGACCGGTGACCTTGTCTGTTAGCACTGCTATTTAGAGTGACTGGTGACCTTGTCTCGTTTTTTTGGTACAGTACAAAGGAGAGTAAAATGGAAAGGTGTACAAAGGAGTGAAAAAGGAAAGATGATAGGATGCTGATGATGACAGAAGAAAACTGCAATGCATTTCCATTTACTGTTATATATGGTAATTCCATATTTTAGCCTCGTCAATTTGTCAAAATCCATTTCAGATGCTTTAGTATCAACTATGCTGTACCCAACAAGAAACTTTGAATTTGCAGCTGTGATAGCTGTTTGGGATGACCAATAGCCCCTTTGGCTTAGTTGAGCATATGATAGAAGCTGGAATCAGTTATACAGATTCTGGTATTAATAGCATTGGAAGTGTCAGCACATTTTTTGGATGAACTGTGGTGCCATTGTCCTAAGAATATTTTGTAGCATGTGCTGTGCGGTATTCCCATACCGGTGGCAGTAGGTGTTCCATCTTTATTAAGTTTAGCTGGGTTCTCTTTGGATTTAACCCAACTTATTTACCTGTTCATTGTCTCCTTTTTTTTGAAAGGTATCGATTCGTTGTTGGTTCATGTGTTCCTGTCCTTTGATCATGTCTCCACAACATGGTGAAAAGGTAATTTTTTGAGCAAAGATCAAGATGCAAGGCCATGAATGAAGTTACAAGATGCACGCTATTTCAATATCATCCAGCTCATATAGTGTCACGTGGCAGGATCATGGTAGAACTGAACATGGGCAAATGACCACCATACGTTGCTACTGCAATGCTGGCAGAGAAGATGGAGGTAGAAAAAGGATGGTGCAGGTTATAGAGCAAGCATGGGAGGTACAACGACATGGACCAACGATTTGAAAAGTACTACTAGAAGAATAAAAGTACTCTATCGTCTTGGTCTGGAATTATTCCCATGCATTGTGCAATACCTCTCCATGTAAAATGAAAACCATATATGCCACCCTGACCATCCCAAACCAGCCAAAATATTTTGTCAATCGCAGCATTTGAGCCCGTCCAAATAAAGTCAGGATAAGTGACTGGAGTGATATGCACGTGCACTCATGTCTTAGCTCAGCAAGCTTTATCAGACTTCTGGTTTATTGACTTGATCCGTTCCAGGGGTAGGAGCAAATTCACAACAGCATAAAAGAGACATTTGCGAAGCATGGAAGCCGTGAAGATTCTGCACCGATGGCCGTGAGCTCATGACTGCGATGATGGTGGTGGATCATAAACTTCGGAAGACATTTGGTTTGTTGGAAATGCAATTCTTGGATAAATTTTAGAATGTCTGGAAGCACTAGACTTAGATTAATAGGCGTCAGTCTTTCTTAGAACGAAAAAAAAAAAGGTGAAGTAGCATCTGCTAATCTGTATCGAGCTAGAATCTTCTTGGAAGCTCAAAGGAAATATGCAATCTTAGTCGAGCTACAATCAGGTAGTAGTATATATCTCATAGTTTTGTTATTTTACAATCATGTAGTAGGAGTAACTTATAGCATCATACGAAGAGATTTAAGATCCAACACAAAAGAAGGGCCGCGTGCGTGCATTCTGCACGGCGCATGTATGTGTTACAGTATACTGGCACTAGTACTATGCCACTAGAACTCGCCGCTCGACGCGGCGGCGATCTGCGTGCTCTGCACCCCCTTGGGCCTGCCGCTCAAGTCGTCGTCGTGGTAAGCATACGCGAACCCGCCGTGCCGTGTCTGGTCCATGCCGGCCATCTCGTCCTCGGCCGAGATGCGGAGCAGCCCCATCTTGTTGAGCGCCAGGAACAGCGGGGCCATGGTGACGGTCACCCACGCGGCGATCACCAGGATCATCACCACGTTCGCGGCCAGCAGCCTGCCGCCGCCGCCCATGAAGAGCCCGTACGGCCTCCCCGGCGTGCCGTAGATCTGCTCCACGTACTCCCTGCGCGCGAAAAGCCCCGTGAAGACGACCCCCCAGGCGCCGCACCCGCCGTGCAGCTGCGCGGCCTCCAGCGGGTCGTCGAACCTGAGCCTGGCGGCCAGCGCGTTGAGCCCGATGAGCACCCACGCGGACACGAAGCCGCAGATGATGGCCGCCCAGGGGTCGACCACGGAGCAGCCCGCGGTGATGGCGGCGAAGCCGCCGAGGAGGCCGTTGCAGACGTCGACCACGTTCCAGTGCCCCGTCTGGAGCCTCTTCCCGAAGAGCGTCGTGAGCGCCGCCGTGCTGCCGGCGAGCGTGGTGGTGACGGCCGTGCGGCCCACGGCGGACCACTGCCCGTGGATGCTGCCGGCGGGGCCGTAGCTCTTGAGGATGGTGATGAAGGAGCCGGGGTTGAAGCCGAACCAGCCGAACCACAGCAGGAAGCTGCCGAGCACGACGAGCGAGGCGCTGTGGCCGCGCAGCGCCACGGAGCGGCCGGCGTGGTCGAACCGGCCAATCCGGGGGCCCTCGATGAGGGCGCCCCAGAGGCCGGCGATGCCGCCGACCATGTGGACGACGCTGGAGCCGGCGAAGTCGATGATCCCCGAGCCGAAGAGCAGCTTCCCCGACGCCCGCGACGCGGAGGCCCAGCCGTCGGCGGACCAGACCCAGTGCGAGACCACCGGGTACACGAAGCCGGTGAGGAAGGCGGAGTAGATGAGGTACGCGACGAACTGCGTCCGCTCGGCGATGGACCCGGACGTGATCCCGGCGGCGGCGATGGCGAAGGCCCACTGGAAGAGGAAGAAGTCGTAGTCGAAGCCGACCTGGGGGACGCGCTTGAGGCCGAAGAAGTGCTTGCCGATGAAGCCGTTGGACGGGGTCCCGTACGCGAAGGCGAAGCCGAAGAGGTAGTAGAAGAGCGCGCCGGCGGCGGCGTCGAGCACGTTGGTGAGCATGATGTTCATGGTGTTCTTGGCGCGGACGGAGCCGGCGCAGAGCATGGCGAACCCCAGCTGCATGGCGAAGACGAGGTAGGCCGAGAAGAGCAGGTACGTGGAGTCCACCGCCGACGTGGTGTCCGCGAACTGGTTGCACAGGTACTCCGTCGCGTTCTGCGCCGCCGTGCCCAGCAGCGGCGCGAGGGTCGCGGCGCACGTCGCCATCTCGGCCGGCTTGCTTGATTGCCTCCTCCGCCTTTCCTCCCCCTCTCTGCACGAGGAGCAATGGGAAACGGAGCTGGAGGTGTGCGGCGCGGGAGGGAGTGGGCAACGGTGGCGTAGGATTTATAGGACGACGCGCGCGACGGAGGGAGGGGGTTGGAATCTTCTGCTGAGACTGGGATGTGGGGCCCCTATTAGCGCTGATCAGCTGATGCTTTGTGTGCGTTTATAGTAGGCCGTTGCTGAATCTGGTACTCTGAACAAAAGAACTGGAAAATGTGGTGGGGTAATGGACGGCGCGTTGTACCAGCGGTGTACAGCGTACTCCATTACTGCCTTGCAGCGTACAGACTACAGAATACAGATTCAGAATCGGATGTTGTGTTTGCGTGTGCCTGGATCGAAAAGTCAATTCAGCGCGGTATCCATTATCCAATCTCTCCGCTCACATGATTGTTTTTTTTCAATCTGGCGTTATCAAAGCGCATGCCCTTTCCAACTTAAACACTACGGATGTGGATGGGAGACCGACCAGTATTTTCATTTCTATTCGATTGCCTTTCCAAACGCACAGTATTTGTGCAGCGAAGGACACTGAAAAAAATTGTAGTCGATCTACCGGAGGACCAAGATGTGCGGGAAAAGTTTTATCATTGCTGGCCCCAACGGTAGTCTTCGTTTATTCAGTTCAAAGCCTACCAAGCAAGCAAATAAGCAATCACGTCTATCAAGCAGTATTTGCATCGAATTTGGCAACCACCAATCTATTATCTAATCTACCGTAGCATATATCTATTATTCACGCACTGTCGATCAGTTCATCAGCTGCTCAAGACCCTCCCTGACGCAAGACGATTGAATACCCAATACCCATCGATCCCCAGACGACAGCAGCGGCGTGGACTCGCGGCCCTCCTGATCCGGCGCCGCCGGGGACGCCATCGTCGCCGCGCAAAGTCCACGGCGCCTCCGGTTAAAAGAAAAATGGAACTCTTGGCGCAGAGCCGGCGACGCCCATCCGGGATGGAAGACTTTGACAGCCTGCCTGCCCTGCGCGCAGCAAGGTGGGAGGCGGGCGGGTAACAATTCCCACTTGTGCGGAATCTCTGCTAGCCAAGTTCCCCTTTGCGAGCGCGACGATTCCGGCGTGTCGCTGTGGGCGGCCCGCAGCCCCTGTCCTCTTCCGCGCTCCGGCGACACAGATGTTCTTGGATCAGTGTTTGACTTCGGGATTAAGAAAAAGATGGGCGTTTTGTTTTTAATCTTCGCCCAGACAGAGGACCATGATCTGACACCAGTACATCACCCACCACCCGCACCGGATAATTAGACTATTGAGGTTGCAGCGCAATTGGCCTCTGGCCTCATTCGCTGAGAGACTGCGACAAAAAAATCTCCAACTTGCCGCAACGGTTGAACCGACTAATTATTGCAAAAAAAAAATATCCAGACGTACGAACAGCAATTAAGCGGATCGAAGAATTAAACAAGCCAAGGCTGCACCTACAGCGCGCGCTAGCGCGGTTTATCTAAACGAGTCGTTAATCGTACGTAGTGGATCAGTCGACGCGGAACACGACGGTCTGCAAGCACTGCAAGCCATGCAACGACGCGTCGACGGGCTTCTCGGGTGCCTGCGTCACTGGTTCGTTTCCGTTCCGGACGTGGAAATGTGGAATGGAAGCAGATCGAGGGCGTGTCGATTTACGTGCCAAGTCCGTGCGCGCGTTGATATCCAGTGAGCGGATGTTCGAATTCCAAATTTTTTTATTTTTATATTTATTTAAATCGTTTTTTGCAAAAATAAATGGGCGATTCAAAAATTTGCAAATATAGACCTATACCGCCGGACCACTTGGCGGTATATAAAAACCGCCAGCTCAATCGGCGGTATTTAAAAACCGCCGAACCAACCGGCGTTTTTTTAAATACCGCCAGAACAGGTTGGCAGTGCGGCAGGCGCTGCGACCGGTGGGCCCGCGGACCAAAAAACGCCAGATTGGGCGGCGGTGTTTAAAAACCGCCGGCGGGGACGGCGGTTTTTTAAAAACCGCCGGCGGGGACGGCGTTGTTTTAAAAACCGCCGGCGGGGACGGCGGTTTTAGGCCCATACACCCGCTGGTCACCTCTTCCTTTTTTCTTTCTTCCTTCTTCTTCCTCGCCGCTGTCCGCTGCCCGCGCCGCCCGCGCAAGCTCCTGCCGCCGCGCGCCTGAGCAGAGGGGAGAGGAGGAGAGGGAGAGGGCGCGGAGGGGAGAGGGCGCGGCCGGCGCGCCGCCCAGGAGGGAGAGAGGGAGAGAGAGGGAGAGAGAGGGAGAGTAGAGAAGGCCAAGGTTGCAGGTAAATTTTCTTTGAAACATGTATTTTTTTAGCATTTTAAATATCATTAGTAGTATTCTTTGATATTAGTAGTAGTTTAGATACAATATTAATAGATTAAGTAACAGTAGTAGTATTTTATATAATATTAGCACTAGTTTGAATTATCATTAGCGGATTTAGTCTCGTTTTATGTAATACTCATACTATTTTAGTTGACATTAGCACATTTACCAGTTTTAGATTTAGATAGAATATTCAATCATTATAATATAAGAAAAATTTAGTGTTATATAGAAATGTGGTTACATATGTGCTAAGTACTGTCTTGTTGTCGCATTTGTGGTCAGATATGTCACATAAAACATATTTTCAGATATATTTTGGTGAAGGAGAGATACGTTACGGTCAGTTCGGGGTAGATTTAAGTGGGTTTCGGTCAGTGACAAAAGGGCTGCACAAAGCAATTGAGAGGCCATTTCGTTCAGTGTATAACTGGTTCATGAAGTGTTTTAAGTTGGATTATGATGAATGTCAATTGAGCATCTCAGCAGTAACAACTAGGAGTTCATCTCCTGTTTATTATGAATTAGTGCAAATAGAAAGCACTGCCGTATGGAGGAGGTTTGTTGTTGTTAGCTTGCGTCATGGGTTACCTCTGGTTCTTTTTGTGCAAGCATACGAGAAGGTGAATGCTGAACCAGAAAGCTCACGGGGCTGTGATGAGGCCACAACAGTTGAAGAAGTGGTGAAAAATAATGTGAATCAGGTTAACGAGGTGGGCGTTGATATATGTGAGCAAGGTGAAGCAAATGAAACAGTACAGGAACCAAGGGGTGAGGTAGATGAGGGTGAAGAAATTGTAGGTTTGGTTGAACAGATGCAGCGGGAGGATGCCGAGGCCAATGTCCCTGTTGATGAAGATTCAGATAGTGAAGATGAAATATTGAACCAGGTTCCAAGTCAATGGACCAACTTTGATCACTCAGAACTGCTAGTAAATGAAGGTGAAATGGTTTCATGGGAATATAGTGAGAATGAAGTATCTGTGGGAGCTATTTACCATAGCAAGATAGAGTTGAAAGAGCCCGTGCAAAGATGGTCGGCTAAGTGCCTGAAGAAAGAGTTCAGAGTTCAAAAGAGCAGTCCACAAGTCTATGATGTGAAGTGCATACGAGATGATTGTCCTTTTAGGGCCATGCTTTCTTGGGAAAGTATGATATTTTCTGGACCGTTTCAAGAATTGAACATCATACATGCGTCCTTGAAGAGCTCGAGAGTCATCACCGTAACTTGACAGCTGATTTTGTGGCTCAACATATGTACTCAAAGATAGTAAATAATCCTGAATATGAGCCGAAGGCAATAATCAATAGCATAGAGGATAACTTTCAGTACAAAATAAGTTACAGCAAAGCTTATAGGGCAAAACAGAAGGCGTTGGAAATGAGATGGGGTACGTATGAAGCATCGTACCACAACCTGCCACGTGTGCTGAACACACTATGTGACCGGAATCCGGGTAGTTACTTTGAGATTAAGCACTATAATTTGTCTCAGGACCGGACAAAGCGTGTTCTTCAGCGTGCTTTCTTTGCTTTGGGGGCATGTATCAATGCATTACAGTATTGTCGCCCAGTGATATGCATCGACGGGACCTTCCTAACAGGGAGGTACAAGGGCACAATTCTGACTGCAATTGCGGCAGATGGAAACAATCAGGTGCTCCCACTGGCTTTTGCATTTGTTGAGAGTGAGAATGGGGACAGTTGGTACTGGTTTTTAGAGCGGATCAAGTCATGTATTGTTCAAGATCGGCGAGATATGTGTGTGATTCATGATCGCCATGGAGGCATTATGCAAGCGGTGCAAGATTTACAGGAAGGATGTGTACAACGTCAAAGAATAGCAAAGTGGGTCGATCTGAAGAATCGGTGGTGCATGAGACACATGGGAGCTAACTTTCAGAAGCAGTTCAAGAACAAGAAACTAACCAAACTTTTTAAGAGGTTGTATAGTCAGAATCAAGAAAAAAAATTCAATGTTTTATGGAAAAAACTTGATGAAGTCACAAAGAAAAAGGCTACGGAAGTAAGTATTAGAGGTGCGAATTTAGAAGATGATGAGCCAATTGCAATGGAAAATGTGGGCCTCGATGGTCCTAATGTGCGACAGAGGCCTGGTCGTTCGATTAAGTCATTCTCGGAGTGGATTGAGCATGAGCCAAAGGAGAAGTGGTCTTTGTTGCATGATTAAGGAGGTGCACGTTATGGTATTATGACTACGAACCTTGCCGAGGTGTATAATTGGATGTTACGTGGAAGCAGAAGCATGCCACTTGTCGGGATTGTGGAATTTTACATATACCGTACAACACAATACTTTCAGGAACGTCATCCAGCAGCAAAGAATGTGTTTCTAGACCACCGCCTCGTATATGGGCAGAAATTCTTTGAGTATATGGCCAAAGCAAACAAAAAAACCGCAGGACATCGTGTCAGGAACATGGGTGTCGCTGAGCATCGATTTGAGATCATTTGTCGGGACAAAGGCCGAAGAGGAGGCAATCATGAGAGGCACGTGCAAGAATGTGTCCTGTACAATAACCATTGTGTTTGTACCTGCCACAAGCCGAGGTTATACCACAGGCCGTGTACACATGTCATAGGTGCATGTCAAGAAGTTGGAGGTTTGAACGCTCGCATGTTTGTGTCCCCCTATTACCTAAAGGATGCAATCTATCACACCTGGACTTCTGAGATATATGGTTTCGCCATTGCGGGGACTTTCACTAGTATTGCAGAGGGTGCTCTTGATTTCATACCCAATCCTCACCCTGACATGAAACAACAAATAGGGCGACGCAAGACTCGTCGCATTCGTAACAACATGGATGACGCATTTGTATATTCGTAGCCTTTTCAGTTCGACGTGACAACACCTATGTAGCCTTTTCAGTTCGACGTGACAACACCTATGTAGCCTTTTCCGTTCGACGTGACAACACCTGCGTAGCCTTTTCAGTACTATTTTCAGTTTGACCTGACAACTTTTTCGTTTTCAAAGGACAACTCAACCCCCATCTCGACTACAAAAATACGGCAGACCTTCAAAGAACACACACAACACACTACCAGAGCGAGGGAGCAATGGCCGAGCCGGGAGGAAGGGGGCGTGGCCACGGCCGAGGCCGAGGAGGGAGGGGTGGAGGACGTCGTAGCCACCACTTCCTCTAGGGAGGTCCTCAAGGCCCAGACATGTTTCCACATCCACTGGAGGACTTCCCGCTAGAGGGACAAGACGCCTTTGTTGGCGAACGCAGGCTTAGGCCTTACGATGATCGCACGGAGGTGTGGCCTACGTGCCGTTGTGGTGAGTATTGTGTCGTGCAGGTGTTCGATGAGTTCATCGATGGAGGTCGTCGCTTCTACAGATGCCCTTTTGGCTATGTGTGTGCTCAAACTCGCTCTCTACACTTTGTTCTGACATAACTCAAATTGTTTCTAAAAAGAAATATATATGATTGCAGGATTCCACTGACACGGCATGCCGCTTCACCAAGTGGGTAGATCCTCCACACCATGCCTACGTCGAAGACTATATCAACCACCTGAAGACCAAGATCCACGACCTTGAGTGTCGCGTCAACTCTCTGGAAAACGAGGCTGACGCTAACGCGATAGTGGTTGGACTCGAAGATGATCCCCTGTGCCCTGACCCCTTCTGCAAATGCCCGTACCACCCGCGGCAGCGTATGCCCCCCAAGTCTCCACCATCCGGAGGTTACGGCTACTATGATCTCGGAGGCCCGTCGCAGCACTATCCGAACCAATTCGTTTAGACGAACTTGCTACTATTTTTACGTTTCTAGCATTTCAAATTACCTAAGCCAAGTCAATTGTGTAGCGCGAGTTACGCGCTACAACGACAAGCCATCGCAAGTGTGTCCAACTTTATTTATGTCGTTAATATACGCTGTCAACATTGAGAATTATGTATCCGAGTTCAATCTATGTTGCGTTTTAACTTCTGCATCAATTGTTCATGTCGTACTCAATGTGACGCTGTGATTTCAATCTAATGCAATGTGAACTCTCATAATTTGTTTTTGTCTGTCGTCCATAGTAAGAAAAAGAAAACAAATATTTTACGTCATAAAATAAAGAAATACAAATTTACCGGTACTAATTACAATAGTTTCTATGCCCACATTCAAATAGTTTTGTAATTCCCATTTTGCTTGTACGTATACTCATATTGGTTATTTAACAAATTACCGTGCTCTTGTTTTTTTTAAATGCACATGGAGCAAAATAATGCCGGATGGGCCGGCATTATTTAAAAATCGCCAGATGGGCCGGAATTATTTAAAAAACGCTAAAAGGATTTAATACCGCCAGCCATTATTTAAAAAACACCAACAGGACCTAAATACCGCCATGGGGAATTAAAAAACGCCGGCCCATTCGGCGTTTTTTAAATATCGCCGGGTGGTCTGGCGATTTTTGGCAGAGAGGATGCCACGTCATTAAACCGCCGGATAGGGCGGCGTTTTTTAATTACCGCCGGATGGTCCGGCAGTATTGGTATAGATTTGCAATTTTTTGAATCCTCTATTTATTTCTGCAAAAAATAAATATAAAAATAAAAAAATAAAAAAAGCCCTTCGAATTCGATGCTAACCGGATCTATGGGCCTTTTATTTTGCCTTCGTTAGTCATTGCAGCCCAGCTCTGTTAGACTGCGGCCCAATTGTTTTGTTTATTCGCCCTTCTTTATTCCCTATACAGTATTTTGGCCTAGTAGGTGTTTAGCCCAAGTATCTCCTTTCTTTTATTTTGTTTTTATGTGTGTTGTATTTTATGTATGCTATTAGTACACTTATTTTTGTCTTTACATACTGTATGAAGCCTTTTTAAATATCACACATTTACCATTATTCCATGATATAGTTTTAGATTTTTAGGCGGCGCATTTTATTTTTTTTCTCAAGTAAGTGTGGTATTTGTTTTCTTTCTATTTCAATTACATAACTGTTTTGTAATAATTTAACCAGACTAGTGCGGGCGCGGCAACACAGATAATCAAGTGGAACATCTTACTTGAAGACATGAACATAATTTATATACTCCTAAAACTATTATTAGTTTACCGTGGAGGATTAACTTTTTTTTGTTCAAATAATACGACAAATGTATTAATCTTATAATATTAATGAGAAACCCCTTTGTGCATTTGTATTCTCTCTTAATTATTTATGAGATGTTCCATGTTATTTTATTGTTCGTATATAATTCCCAAGATGTTTCATTATGTCTCTTGTTATTATTCTCACAGTATACATGATATGTTCCTGTGTGTATTTTGTATTGTTCCCATATACAGTGTTCAAAGATGTTTCATGTGTTTTGAATTGCTCGCATATCATCAAAAATGTTCAACAATGTGCTTTGATTCTTCCCATAGTATTTGTGGGGTGTTTTATGGTGTTAAGAACCCTTTACTACCGAGTGCAGTCAATCTGTGAATGAAGCTCATCAGTCTTTGACAGGCGTTAGCGCCCCATTTCCCATTGGGCGGTAGCCCATGAAGCTCCCTCCTTTGGCATTGTTCGGTTTGATGGGATTGAAGGGGGTTGAGCCGTTGAGGGGATTAAATCCCTTCATTTTTCAAATTTGATTAGGAAAATTTTTAATCTCATTTAATTGTTCCTAATAACCTTGCAACAGAACAAAAAAGCGTATTGTGCGACTGCTCATGGAGATCGACTAGTCGTGTTGCTGCAGCAACTCAGAACGCGCAATTACTTCGAACCGCTGCAATGATAGTATCTACTGAGATGCATATAGCAACAACTCAAGTGCAACCCAGACTGGACCTGCTACCATACCGGGTATATGCTTCTTAAATCTTAACCTTCTGGTGTGGTTCAAATTTTGGATTTTCAGTGTTGTTTCGTGTTGCACATATATTTGTTAGAGGTTTGAGCAGTACTCTTGCAGAGACAAAGCATGTTCTTGGATGTCATGGTTTATTTTTATGTGTTCGTAGATTAGAATAAATCTAAAAACAAACTGATTTCCAGCAGTTGAAGACGGGGGCTGTCTCAGCCTGTGGTTGCAGCAGTGGCAATGCATGACAAATGCCAGACCAATGGCGTTTGGAAATCAGAAACAGGGACTGGGTCAGCTGGAGGAGAAGCAGATGTCGAGAGAATAAAATCTACATTAGCAGAAGTTGGTTTGGGCCAAGAAGCTGATGGAGATGCTACGAGACCACGAGCTATGCAATGCAAGTCGGCAGCCGAGGTCCGTCCGAGGCACACGCACTCGGCACACACCTGCTTGGCTGCTTGCTTGCGTGAGTGTGAACAAGAAACCTGATGCATGCGACACGTCCCTGCTCCCTGCAGGCTGCAACGGGCTAGCCCGGCAACTCGACATGCAGCTATCACTGCAGCAGAGAGCGGTTGGCGGTTGCCCCCCGACCCGACGGCCGCAATCGGCCACAGCACAGCGGCTGCCGTCCGGCCAGGTACGTACGCTGCTTGAACCAGCTGCCTTCTGCCTATGCCTAGCAGCGAGGGTGTAAATGCAGGAGAATTTTCGCCGGACGGTCACTGGGCCTCTTGGCTCTTGCTTGAGATGGTACTACTACAGAACACAGGTTTTACCATTGCGCTGAACTGAAGCCGCTTTGGCTTCTTGAACATACTGATAGTTTCTGAAGCTTAAACTAGTGAGACCAAAATCTCAAGCTAGAACTGGAATCATGGCGAAATTCTTCCTAAGCTGCTGCATGCATTTGCTCCGATACACCGTGGGCACTTCCTTGATGGTCGTGTGCTGTATTGTATGTACAGTAGTACTCCTACTCCGTAGGTAGCAGCAGCAGCAGGCACCCATCCTTTGTGATTGTGGATGTGCTGTTGGTTCCGTCAAAAGGGGGCACACACGGCGACGAAGGACGCAAGCGGCCGGGGTAGTAGTCAAAGCGCGCCCTCGCTCACATGCTACAGCAGCGCTTTCGGCGGGTGGCTTTGGATCGAGTCATCGTCATCGAGCAGCTGCTGCCTGTGCACTGTGTGGAGTGCAGAGGACCACCACCTTCCAGCCAGAGCCAGGCAATGCGACGCAAGGCGACCGGCCGGCCGGCCATGGCTGACTGATCAGAACCACACGAATCAGGGCCGGGAAGCTTTGCGTTGCTCCATGTCCGCCACTGGCCACTGGCCAGTGTCCACTGCCAGAGCCACCCAGATCGAGCACCCCCCCCCAAGTGCAGGGCTAGTCACTCATCACCCAGCCACGAGCCATGGAACTGTGTGTCACAGTGCACGGGGGCACGGACGCACCTGGACAGTGGACATCAATTCCGAGCCCAACCACCCAGCTACCAGGAGGAGCTGCAGGGCCAAGCTATACTACCGGCCAAGAACTCGGCATATGCTCTTTCGTGCTGTCACCCGTTTCAAGTAATCCCAACTGTGTTCTATCTGTACCAATGGAGCTGATTGCTTCTAACCAGACAACGCAAATCCATATGCTGGTTTTCATGTTCCGTTGCAAATACTACATCTATTCTAAATTATAGATCCTTTGACTATTTTTTGCACTCACTTTGACTACATCGCTTATTTTTAAAAATATAAAAAGAATCCGATCATGCTTAAATAATATTATTATATGATAATATATCACATGCATATCTTATATGACAAATACTTTCTATATTTTTACAAATAATACGGAATGACTATTTTTAGCATGTTTAATCAGGCATATAGTCCAACTATTCACTAAACAAAGAGTGGCAGAGTATTCATTGCTAAGCATTTTGAGGTAACAGTAACACTACATTTAGGTTTGATTGAAGTCTAAATACTCAAAAAAAAAACATGGTCTATAGCAAACTACGGCTTCGAGCAACTAAATACCTTATGTCTAAAAATAACATAACATTCTCATGTACCATAATAACTATAAAATATTCTAGTATTAAATATAACCTTAATTTCGTTAGAGATCCAAGATTCCTCTCACTTGAGAAGCCTCCTTTTCCCAAATTGACTTCTTGTATTCAAAAGGGCCCGAGGAGGATTAAGAAGGATTACCTACTTTGGTTGGTGGAATGGGGCAGATGGAATCATGATATCCCACCAATTCCGATATTCCATTAAAAAGCAGACGAATGAATCGGTTTTGGAAAAAAATGTTCTCTCCAGATTCGTGATGGGCACATTCTCTAAAAGAGTCTAGAATGCATCTATCCCACTTGGAATTGAGACTGATAGTGGGAACCAAGCACGGAATATGTGACGGAACAATTCCATTTCTATAATCTAGCATGGAAATATAGAACTTGGAACTATTCTATATTTTACCTAGAACTCCAACCAAACGTACTAAATTCCACATTTACGCACGAATTAAGATGCGCACACAACAAATCAAAGGCCTGTTTAGAAAGAAAAATTCCATGAGAATCATACATAAATTTTATTAATAACAGTTTAGTTTTATAAAAAAAACTTGGGAACCAAAAATATTCTTGTGCTCAACCGAGCAAGTGCAAAATGCGCATTCTTTTTTTCTTGCCATTTATTACACGTTCTTTTTGCAAAAATGAATAAGCGTGTTTTGTTTGGTTTGTTCAATCAACCATTCAAAATACACATATATGCACTCTATGCTGTATCGTATGCAGCCTTTAAGTGCCGAGGACTGGGAGTATGTTTCCCACATAAAGAGGATAAAAGGAGAAATAAATATAGAAAAACAGCGCAGTCCACGGGCGCCGGTCAAAGAAGTATTCAAGATGGATTGCACTCGGAGGAATAAACAAGAATACTTTGAATGAACAGCCCCTGCATTGACCGGGCTCTTTTCAGTTCCCCCCGGATGAATAATAACTACTGGCCTCGGCACCGCAGCAGGGGCTAGATGCCCTGCACCACAGATTTCCATTTTTTTTTTACACGACGGAGAAGGCGCGCGATTAGAGATAGACACAAGCTACGTAAGCAGATTAGCTAGGGAATTAGGCTAATCGACACAATTAAGCTAGCCGCCCGCGCACTCATCAATTAACGGCAGCGATGGATCCGAAGGTCAGGACGAGTCGAACTTGTAGTACTTGTCCACGGCGGCGACGACGTCCCAGGTGCAGCTGAGCCCCTTGGGGAAGACAACGAGGTCGCCGGCGCCGAACTCCACGCACTCGGACGACCCCTTGATGTGCGCGCGCACCTTGCCCTTGAGCAGGTAGCACGTCTGCCGCGCGTCGAACTTCACCGGGAACTTCCCCGGCGGGCAGCCCCACCTGCATGCGCCACGGCCATGGCATTACGGTACGGTGATCAAGACTGCTCGGAGCCAAGAAACTGAAACCACGGGCGGTGGGCCAGCGATTGGCGGCGGCTAGCTAGCGGTACTCACTTGGGCCACGACTTGACGCCGAGCTGGAGCAGGCGCGACTCCGGCGGGTTGTGCTCGACGGCGATGGAGAGGCCGCCGCAGGGAGGGTCTGTGTCCATGCTGTCCGGGTTCGAGCCCGAGGCCATGGGCGGAGCCTGGCTGGAGGAGATCGACGGAGAATGGTAGCTCGGGAGCGGGAGGAGGGGGAGGAGGAGCAGTTATGGAGAGGCTGTGTTAGTTTGGTAGGGGTTGAGGGTGAGGTGTGAGGTGACTCCTGGTAGTAGTGGGAAACGAAGGCAGGGCTCCGACGGCGGTTGGGAGTTTGGGACTACGGGAAGTGGAGGCCTCCCGTCTGTATTAAACCGGAGAGCAAGAAGCTCTCTTTGTTCTCGTTTTATGTAGAGGGTGGAAAATATTTTATTCTTTTTTATGCATGTGTACATCGTGCGGGGGCTATGGATAGATTTTTTTTTATAAAGATGCCTACATTATATTGGAGATAAAGGGAGCACCAAGTGCATATGATATTGAACCACGAAAGAAAAGAAAATAACAATTAAGTTTGTCTTGAGCGTCGTCTTCTTATGTTGTGCTCAAAGTCTTAAAAGACGTGCAAAACACCGTACGAAGAGAAAAATTTGAAATATAAACGGTAGAATGGATCGCATGGTGAGCTCAAGCTGCAAGTCAAGTCATGGAAACTAAAAAAAGCACGACCTTCAAGATCGTACCATAGATGTTGTAACATAAGAAATAACTTGTAGATGTTATTGGCATACCAAGCTTCGGAAAATGCATGAACCACCCGCCTGTTGTCGGCAGAATTTAGACTGTATGGCAAGGCCATATAAGTCAAACAATGATAATCAAATATATAAATATCATCACATCAACTTAAGTTGAAGCCTGAGATTGTTTCTAGGATAGCGTGTACAGTACAAATATATAACATAGTTGCACTATAAATTAAATAAAATATAGATGATAAAATACGCAGTTTCGCTGGACTCAGCCTGAATCCATGGCACTTTTTTCTAGCTAGGCCATGACCCTGAGAATGGCAAAGCAGTGTATCCACAATTGGGAAGGGGTGTGGTCGAGACAAACCATTTCGAAATTTCATGCGGCTGCATAACTAGTGTTGGTTCCTAACTTCGTTGCAAATTTGACCAATTCAAAGTATTTAAAAATATATTAAAATTTAATTTCATAGTTAAAGTATATAATATGTTAAACTAAATAACAATGTACTATGAAGTTTTTTTGAGTAAAACAGGTAAGTCAAACTTAATCTTTAAAATAGTCAAATGGCCTGGAAATTAGGGCAGGGGAGTATAAGAAAACTAGTGTAGTCGAAGTTTCGGGACCGTGGAAGACATGCTCGCTTGGCAGCAGATATTTTCATCAGCGCAAGGCTGGAATCTGAAAAGGCCAACACGAATGCGATGGTCGAGGAGGAGGAAATCCACCGACCACACACACACAGAGATGCAGCTAGAGAGGGCAGGACACGGTCAAACACACAGCTCGTGGGCGACAATGCACGCCCACGAGTCACGACGAAGGCCCCCGCGGCGCGGCCCCGGCCCGCGCGGTCCGTCCCTATCCGTTTCTCCCGTCCCGTCGGCCGACGTGGCGAAGCGTGGGACCACCGGCTGACCAGGCGCTTGACCGCCCCGTGCGACAGGGATCCCATGCGGAGAACGACCCGTGTGGCCCCTCCCCCTCCCTCGCGTCGCACACCGCACGGGAGAGCACGGGACACGTGCGGCGCGGGACCCTTGGCTCGGCTGGCTGGGATCGGGCGCTGCGGCGGGCCCGCGGATGCAGGCCAGGGCAGGGCACGTGACGCCGGAGGGGCACCGGCACGACCCGCGTGCTCCTGGTCGTACGGCGCCGTGTCCCCAAACATTTGGGGCACCACTCGCCAGCCGACGCGTGTCCCGCGCACCTGGCTGATCGTATCGCGAGAGCCTGACTGATTTTGTCGTGGTGCCGCTGGGGGTCATCAGTGCTGCCTATTCCCTCGGTGATCTTTTGCTTCATTGGCTGTCCTCACGAATCACGTCTGTCGTGTTCATGAACTGACACTGTACAGCCATGAGCGACCTAGCGTCGTGCCCCTACGGGACAATTTTAATTTCTAAATCAGCCAATCCGGGTTAGGCTCACCGGTTTTCCATATCTCTTTAGCCCTGTTTAGAATGCATGATTCTTAAATTCTTGCACAATCTGTAATCCTATCTGAGTTTAATTTTTTGAAATGCAATAGTTAGGTCTTCAAATCCTATCTGAGTTTAACTTTTTGGAAGTAGATAGGTCGACAGTTGGAATTTGTTTAGATAAGGCTAGGTGTCACTATAGTGTAAACGTGAATGTGCTATTTGCACGCTGTAAACATAGTAAAATTTAAATTATAAACGTTAGGATGGGATAGACAAAACAGTAATAATAGCCTAAGAAACTAAGCCTCGATGGTGAGAGTTGAGGTTGCAAAGCAACACTAAGGTTTGTTTAGATAATCGGATAAAGGGTTGGGATATGAATAGGAGTATCCCTATCCCACTCTCCTTATCTTATAACCCTAACACCACGTAATACTGTGTTTATTCAGTGTCGTCCAGTAGTTTGAAATATGTACTGATAGTATAGGACAAACTGATAAGCATAGCCTAAGACCATGCTCACCAATAAGCACATTCAAAGCGCCCAAAACTAATGTATTACAATATAAACACTGTGATAGGAGATTAAAATACATATTCGGAGAGCCCAGTTCAAAACGCTTGGATGAGCTCTCTCGAGATAGGCTAAAGATATTCGTAGTAGTCCATATATATAGCCGTGCCAGATCGTGCAAGTGCATTTGTAAAGTCGGTCATGCATACATATGGATAGACGTGCAAAACAAAAGATCGTTTGCGCAAGAGAAGTCTCGGAGCAAAGTGAAAGGCTGAAACTTTAGCCGATTCAGTGTGACGAATACCACGCCATAAAATCATTGAACGTCACTCAACGACTAAAAAGTTCTTTCAGGCACAGGCACAACTCTGGAGTATCAGCTAGGCATTGTGTCTCAGCAAACTGCCCTTCGTGGCTTCGTGAACTTTGGTGCCTACCTCCTCGTTGAGCGTTGTACACATACAAAGAAAACTAGCACACTGGAAAATTACTAATATGTCTCTCCCTAGTCCCTACAAGCTCGAAAACTTAAAAAGTACTGTAAACAATTGTGCTGCGAAATAAACTGAAGTTATAGCTTAAGACAGATATTGCATTTTGTAAATTAAATAGATTTAAATTAGACGAAATATAACTATCAAAACTTAGGATGTATAAATTGCAAACCATTAAAAAGAAGCATCATCGATGTATGCACCAATCTCAAATACGAAGGCAAGGAACCACAAAAGGTTTTCCAATCTGAGAATCACACAAATAACATGTATAAGTATGAAACATAGGGCTTGTTCGCTTCAGCTCCTTTCAGTTTTTTTTAGTTTCTTTGCAGTCGTAGAACAATATTTTTCTCTCACAATCATTCAGCCGGAACAGTGTTTTCAGCTGAAAACAGCTGCAGCTACAGTGCAGCGAACAGGGCCATAGAGTCTCACAAGAAATGACACTATTTGTGTCCCCACAGAATTAATAATGAATGACTTGAGGCCACAATCATGCCAAAAGTCTACATACTAATACCGTCCTTGCATGTTTATGGTCGTTTCCTGACTTACCAACACACAATGACTACGGAGTAGGGACAAACAATCAGAGCTTGCACTACGTTGCAAAGTCTACCAAAATACAACTGAACATCCCAGCTTGATAAAGTCTACCAAAAACAATCAGAGCTGGACATGGAGAGAGATCAACACCAAAAAAAAATGTCCCAGATTGATAGACTTGCATGTACTCTATAGTGCCAAGCAAGATTTGTTGGTGCCTTGCAACTTTTTGCAAGTTGGTGTAAATGTAATACAAATTGAAAACACAGTAGTTCTAATGCTAGTGAGAAACAAAACGACCTCCCTCTTCTGAACTATGTACCAAACTTCTAGAAGAAAATGTATCGATATGAGTTCAGGCCAGTTTCTGATGGAGTTTGGAATATGCTGCAGCAAAGGGTATCAATGCAGCAGAACAATCAAATCCCAAATTAATCTGTCCTTGTGCAAGAAGCGTCACCGTAATGTGAAAGCTTAACTACAAACAACTGATCCAATATGCCAATACAATGTTGGAGCAAAATATGCATGACGCCATCTTGAGTAAAAAACTAGTATGGCTTAGCATTAAGTGTTTCAGTTTTAAAATCCAGCAATTTTAACACAAGTTCTAAGATGGAAACATTTTCTAATCCTCAGTTTACGGATTGTGAAGTGTAATAGATAAGCTCAGACACCAAGAAACATACACAATCCTAACAATCTTGCATATGAAAACTCCGACAACATACACAGTTTTGCATATGAAAACTAAGAAACATACACGATCTTGCATATGAAAACTGAGAAACATACATAATTTCACACATGAAACAAAATATCTAGCACCATGTCAATCATCTCAAAAACCTAGAAGTTGGCAATAACTTCTCGCAAGAATAAGAATCATGATGGGATAATAGAGACATTGGCTAGCGGCTAATTAACAGACAGATATCGCTCTATAGCTATATTGAATCCACTCGACTACAGAAAACATAAAACAGTTAGCTAAGCTTTTAAATAGTTTTATATTGATACTAAGAAATAGCAAAGCAGGCTTTTGTTGGAGCATATTGCAAGCATCTAGATTAATTATAATAAGATAAAAGGAAAAATGGTGTGGCAAGTTTTGTTGTCTCCTGATCAGTGTTTTCAAATAGCTCGAATAATCACGATTTATCAATGATTAATCAACAGATCACTCCCTGGACATCGAATAGGTGCATCGATTCAATTAGTTTGCCTATTCGGGCGATCAGTCAGCTAGCCATTGATTAGTCATGACTAATCAGACATACCTAGTCATTTGACTAGCTAGGCAGACCAACAAATTAGGCTTTCAGCCCAGAAAACCGAAACACCAATAACTCTTGGTTACTTTTTCCTCCTTGCCAATTCCAAGCAAACCGAGACACCAAGAACTATTACTTGTTTCTAAACCAAGTGACCCACTCTTGAACTTTGTCTCAATTTGTTCTACTTCTACTCCATCTTTTATGTCCTAAACCCTATTTGGATAGCCAATTAATAAGGCATAGTACTGGAATAGACTGCCTAGGTCCATTTGCCGACTTGTTTGACTAGCCCTAAAGTAATTATGACTGGTCAATGCCTAGTCACGATTAATCACCTAGTCAGTGCCTGGGCGACTAGGATCCTAGTCAAGATTTGAAAACACTGCTCCTGATCTCAATAGCATACCCTGCCTGGTGGCAGATTTGTTAGCAGCTGCTGTGATACTAATTGAGAACAATGGCTGTGGATAATCTAATCGGAACTAGGCATGCTATCCCAATTTGGAGTTCTGAACCAAACTTCTAGTAGACGGTATAGATACACAAATCCTGAAGTAAATATTAAGCAGCAGGTTTAAAGATGCTTCCCTGCAGTATTAGATTTGCACATGTATGGGATGCTTTCCGGGAAAAAAAATCATATTACCTTGCTAATGATATTTGCACTGTGATAACAAAAAAATCAACGTATCTACAAATTATCTATGCAAGTCAATTTAATTGTTCACAGATTGGGAATTTCAGCACAATGTATTAACTAACCCCAAATTTCCTAAAGCAAATAGCTCAGAATCTACATGGTTGCAGAAACAGAACAGGCATTGACACGACCGATACATCGTCAATCGCAACATAAACAGAGACAGAATGATAACGGAGGAAACTTCAATAGATCGTACCAGTGAAGCCAAAATACCAACAAAGATACGGAAGCATAGATTCTCGGTGATCCACGAACCATAAGGCAGAAAGGTACTTAGATTGATCCCTAAACATCTCCAGATGGCTCAAACGAGTCTCAATCGATAGGCTAATTAAGAGATCTCATCACGATATCGACAGAACACGACAGTGAACTTCCCTCAGATCACGACCCACGAACAGCCTCCATTACCGAACCGGGCGGCGGCTCCCTCAGGCGAGGTCGTCGTCGTCGAAGTCAGGCGCCGTCAAAGCTGTTGTAGAAATCGGCGAAGAGTATGGTCCCGCGACCCTCGCCAGGGCCGATGACGCCGCCGCGGCCCATGCGGTGCGGGGCGAGAAACATCTCCCCCTCCCCGTCCTCCTCGTCAAGGAACCCGGCCCCCGCGGCGCTAAGCGGCGAGTCGTCGATGTCCATAAGCGTCGAGATGGTGTCGTCCTCCATGTGGCGGAAGGCGGTGGTATCGGTGGCGGCGTGTTCGTTGCTAGGGTTTTGGCGGTGGTGCGGAGGCGGGTGGTGGCGATGGTGGGGCTGGTGATGGGGCGGCAGGGGTGGGCCGCGTGCGCTGCGGGGCCTCTGGTGATGGCGACGCGACTCCATGCCTTCCCCCTTTTTTTTTCTGTATATCTGATATTTCGCCGCTTCGTTTTGAGAATTTGTGCGATCCACCCCGGCGATTGGAGTGTTTTATATTATATTGCTCTGCAGGAGAGCCCTTCGGTGAAAATAAGACAAGTCTATTTCACCTCCTACTTATTAATGTTTGTCTAATCCCCACCCCCTATAATGTACAAAATCCAGTATCCTGTACAAATAACCTCTGTATAGTATGTAAAAAACTCTTTAGGAGTGCACCTTTTTTCTCTAAATACCATGGCATTCTTCAATACCATAGCATTATCTAAATACTACTACTGCCCATCATGCCCTAGGTTTGCATGAATGCCATGGCTTGCAGATTCAGGTTGTAAGCAGCAATATTGCTCGTGACCAGACAATAGTTCATAGCTTGATTCAATGGAAGAAGTCATGGAAAAAAGTGCCCAACGGAACACTAATGATTTGGTGGATACTGCCCATATAACAGTGTGCCCAGTGAAAAGGAAGATCAATATAGTGGGCATTGATATAGAGTATACTAGATGCCCAATGTGCCACATGCTAGATGAAGATGGGGTGATTTGCTACTCAAATGCAAATTTGCAAATGCAGTTTGGAGTCGGCTTCTTGAAGGAGCAAGAGTGGCTTTTTATGAAACTGCCATCTCCTATTGATGTACCTGTGTGAATGCTAGGGAAAACCAGGTGCAGTCTGACCAAGTGTGTGCTTCCATCCAGAGATACATTATTGAATTCTCGATTAACTTAGCTATGGTCCTATGGAGCACATGGCGGGTGAGTGCTCTACGTGCTGGCCAAGGGAGATGGAGGAAACCAGAAGACTAGAAGAGGCCTGTGTGCTGGAAATAAATTTCGACGTGGCTTGCAAGAATGGGGGTGTTTGGGAGGATGGGAGTTTATTAACCGAGACCATCTGCAAGCAACGTCGGGTGATTCGTGTCTCGAGCTGAAGCAAACGTTATCTCAAGGCCCTAGAATGTGTTGTTGTTGCCGACATGTCAAGAGTGGAGCTAGAGACAGAGGTACATGCGCTTGGTATGAAATTTTGCGATAACTTATGCGGGTCAAGGACACCGTTGGTCGAATTTCATGATGTTATTGTCAAGCATTACGTCTAAGAACTGTAAGGTTGTGTTCAGCAAGAAGGTCAAAGGACAGAATCTACTGCTATAGCAACATTGTATAACTTTTAGAGTGGAGTGTGAATATGGATGATGAGATGGTCCTTCTACTAGGAATCAACCGCCACACCATGTTGCTTAGTTTGGGTGCTAACATGTCTCTAGGAATGTTGTGTCCTAGATCTGGCAGTGGACGGAATCATAGTACGGAATCTATACATAAAGTGGAAGTTTGAATTTTGGTGTGGGATGATATTCTGCTGGACTCAAACCTATACATAAACTTCCGCTAATCCGCTGATGTGAGGTTAGCTTTCAGTGGAAAGTTTCCATTTTATTTAAAAAAAATAAAAGTTTGTGCTGTTGGAGGTCGCAGCCCCGTCGGCCATTCTGAATGGGCCTTATTTTGCCAATGGGCTTGATCGTACATTGAAGTGGCCTTGTACGATGGAGACCAACCCAAGCTTCTAGCTAATGGGCCATCGCCGATTTCTTACGAGTCTGATTCCGAGTCTTCGCAGAACTAAAAAAAAATTTCTCCCCCCGATGTAATCAAAGGAAACCTGGTCTTCTCTGCTCATGCATGCTGGGAAATTTCTCAATCCTGGAACTTTCAAATACTACTCCCTCCACAGTTTAAATATAGCTGCTGATCGACTTTTTCCACAACTTAAACTATATAAACATATAAAAAAACAAGTCACGCTCAAGCTTTTTGCAACAATAAAACAAGTCGCAACAAAATATACAATAACACAGTATAATTTTTTAAATAAGATGAGTGATCAAAATTTCAGAAGAAAAATAAAC
Organism: Paspalum vaginatum; assembly: GCA_030272315.1. Taxonomy (NCBI): domain Eukaryota; kingdom Viridiplantae; phylum Streptophyta; class Magnoliopsida; order Poales; family Poaceae; genus Paspalum; species Paspalum vaginatum. The sequence goes on from CM059015.1 coordinate 10,762,083, forward strand.
GTGATATATATTTAGGGCATATACAATGCATTATTGCTTATAAAGGTGCTTAAAGAGAGAGAAATGCTAAGTAATCATCTAGAAAGCTAATTTCTACTATGCAAGAGAGATACTTATATATGTGCAACCACCTCATTAGCACTCATTAAACACCAATGCTTAAGTAAGCACCTCATACACCTTTTAAGCACCTGATGTTAGAAAATAAATCGGTTTTTATTGCTAAACACGTTTCTTTAAACACCCCATCGTACATGCCTTGTATACTCTTGCCTGGCCCTTTTCCCTTTGCATGCGCGCATGGAGGCATGCGAGACGACTAGCGGCAGCGCTTAAGTATATGTGCCCGTTCGAAACAGCCACTGCTACAGCGTTTACAAATGAATGGCAAGTCGCTGAACGTGACAAATTAAAGCTTGGACGCACGAAAGCGACGTGCGAAAGTGGCATCCATCAGATTAGTGGAGCCTTTTCCCCTATGGTCTCGTACTAGCAGTATCATAAAGTCAGCTCCCTCCCTCCCTCTCCGGCCTTTATCGCAAAGGCGAACGACGAGTCCTTCACCGGGAGCGTGCGGGCATGGTCGCGTGGACCGACAAGCTAGGCGCGCGGCGAGGTGTGCGCCAGCGCCACCGTCACGCCTCATGGCTCTTGTCAACTCATTGCTAACCTCTACCCTACCCTGCTGAAATTTGCAAGGAACTGTGCTTCACTGTGTTTCGGTGGTCCGGTGTCCAATGGGAGGAGGAGCTGCCTTTTGCAGCAGATGTTTTATTCCGTGGTGTCAACCAGGCGAGAGTGCAAGGTTAGAGCAAGGTTAATAATATAGTTCACTGTAGTCTATATGATGTTGTCATATCACATATAGCTAACTGAAAAGTCTACTCATACGATAGTTTCTCTTTTGGTGTATACTAGTACATTTAATCCGTGGTCCTAAATCTTCCTCTCATAATGTGTCTTGCAGTCTGTGAATAGTCCACCTTGAGCTGGCTACAAATGAGCAGGTCCTATTTTTTTTCTATCTCCATTTTTCTTTCTTCGTGTCACCGTAAATCTGACGTGCCACCCCTTACAACACCATTGTATCACTTTATTATACTTTCGCTCTTAAACAGCCTAGCCGTTGAGAGTTGTGATGAGATGTGGCCACGTAAAAAGCAGCAGCGGTGCTTGCTGACGACAACGCCGTGGACCACGCACGCACGCACGCATGCATCGTCCTGTGGTGCTAGTGCCTAGTAATATAATAGTACGTCGAAGCGGCCTGCAAAGCCGTGCGTGCGTGTAGTACGTAGGTTCGCACGTGAACGTCTCCACCCCACCACCGCTCGTCAGCGCAACCAAAACGACCGCACATGGCCACATGGGTAGTGGCCGCGACGCCGCTAGCCGCCACCTTGTCAGCCAGAGCCAGCAGTCGAGACTGTCACGTACTACCACTCGCTACCAGTCAGAGTTGTCTCCAAGAGGCCAGATTGCCGGGTCGACGACGACGAGGCTTTGCCATCGCCACTCAACAACGCACGCTTGCTCAGCGGTCAGCGCCGCGGCGCCGGCGCCCGCGCGAGCCGCGATAGAGATGCACGGCCGGGACGGGATGGGCATGCCGCATGCAGATGCCGCCCGCCGGCCGCGCCGCGCCCGTGCGACGCACAAAAGCAAGCGCGGCCCCCTCGGCGGACGCCGTTTTTGAGGGGATCGCGGGCTTTTTCGAGGGAGGAAAAAAGGTCTCAGCCACGAAAGGGAGTCCCTTTTCGCCTGCGCACCTCATGGCTTTCCGTGGTGAGGGAGGGAGCCGGCCGGTGGCAGCGGTGCCTGTCGCCGGTGCGGGCGCCGCCCGCCGCGCCGACGACGAACAGCATCAACCCGGACGCTGCCCTGACGCCGCCAGCCCGCCAGGGACAGGGACAGCCGGGCAAGCCGGCCACCGTGTTGGGTCGGAGACACGAGCACTCGATCGATGGCTCGAGTAGCGCCGTACGTCGTGCTCCGGTCGCACGTTCCGTATAGGACACTGGTGTGGTGTCTGGTCTGGTGCACACAGGATCATCCGCTGCGCCTGCCTGCGCGTGCCTTTCCGTGGGCTATGATTCCATCTCGGGGCCATAAACCATACTCCGTATGCCCATATCGACCATCGTGTGCTTCTGTGCAGTGGAGGCAGCACCGAGCTAGTGCGAGAGTAGCTGCCCTGGCCTCGGGAGACCACGGCATTGCTGGAATGATGCAGAGGGGCTGAGAGCGATGATTTAGTTTTAGAACGGTCCTTGTCGAGCTTTAAACGCACGCTGTTTCTACTACTACTACCATAGTGTGCGTGTACTTATGTTATTAAGGAAGCTTTGCGCTGGTCAAACCATCCAATTATTCAAATGCTTGTGCAGTTATTATGCTCTTAGTCTTAGGATCATGGCATAATGCCCTGCCATTCGATCAGCAACAACCAAAGGTCAGACCCCATCTAGTAGGACAAAGGAGCCCGGCTAAATAAAGCTACCTGATCCATGCCACTTTTTAACAGTCTTTTGTAAACTCACAACAAAGAATACCCCTCCCCCCCTACCTGACATAAAGCTCATCGCACTTTATGGGCAGACGCCAGAAAGCAACAGCACTACCACTAGTACAGGAGTAGTATACATACATTACAGGCCTGCTCCTACTACCTAGTAACAGTACTAGCGTGCCCGCTAATCTATACGATTATTATTAATCCATCAGCATCCATGATTCCTGCAGCGTGGCGCAAATTGCACACACGTAGAGCTCGCAATGGGTGTCCGAAACCGGACGGGTACCGACTGGTTTTTACTCGATATAAAAGCAGGTATGGAATGATTTTTCTACCCGCAGATACATTAATGGACACAATCTTTGCCTGTCAAGTATGCGAGTGCGGATACGGGTGCAGACTACCTATACCCGCGTATCCATAGATAATTTATACCCGTCTCATCTATACATTTATATTCTACATAATTAAACAAACATAAGTGTATGTTGGATAAAAATATGATCAACTTGCATGTTTCAATATTATTTATTATTGTCTTCAATTTACTTACTCATATTTAGTGATTTATTATTTTAATTGTGATATTATTTATTATATTTATGCTATTTAAATATATCCTTAGTAGGTATTTAATCGGGTATGGGTTACCCGATGGATTTTTTTACCCACGTGGATATGGGTATGGGTAAAAGTTCATATCCCTGTAGCGGGTACGATTTTTGTTTGCGGGTACAGATATAGAATTGTAATACCGTTTTTACCCGTTACCATCCCTACACACGCGACAGGCATGCGCTCACCGTGCCGTGTCAGGTCACTAGGTCGTGCCCTTTTCGCCGTCGTGTCACATCGCGTCGCCCGCGTCTCCCCCAGCTCACCCCACCAATATTTTTGTGGGTGACTGGCAGGCACTGGGGTGAGGCTAAATCCAATGTTTTCTCCGTTTTTCATTTTCTATCACCATTCTAATTATTTTTTCTCATATTTACCGTGCGTAATAGTACTGTAACAATATAAAAACCCTTATTTTGAAAGAGTACCGCTGGACTTAGCCTCAGGAGATCAGGTTCCGTGGAATCGGGAGATCATGGCCGAAAGGTTTACAAGTTAACCGATGTGGGCTGTGGCCATTTCTTTTGGTGGTCAGCCGAGGATTCCTCGTGGGCTGCTCATGGGAATCTCGCTCGGCCTCCGGTCCAGATTGTCTTCACGTGCCGGAGCGATCGCGTTCGGTGCACGGCCAGTGCATCCGTCGTCGTTGTTCTTCTCCCTGTAATGTTACAGTATAATCTAAGGCTTTTGCTCAGTTTTGAAAGATATTGGGTGTTATTTTGATTTTCAAAAGATTTAATCTCTCTCAATTTCACTCAATCTCCTCCACTTTTAAGGCAACCCAACGTGCCTTAAGGTCACGTTCGGTTTAACTGGTTTTGAATAAAATCAAGAAGATTAAATCTCTCTTTAATCAAATTTAATAGCAAAAAATTAAATTCACTCCAATACCACCTAAACTGAAGCCCTTGAGGAGAGAAGTTCAATGTGCGTGAGTAGACCATCTCGTGATGCTTCAAGTTTTTTCCGCGAAATGAGTCCCTGGCTAACCTCTTGGATTAATGTTTATTGTAGTCTCACGATCACGACGCGTCCACGTGGTTGGTGGTGCATCCGAACCAGACAGATCCCTGATTGAGTGGTTCCAACGCTTGCTTGCGTACGTCTCCTGCGCGCGTAGTGCTCCGAATTCGCCAATGCATTGTTTTTGGCAACTGCATGCATACATGATACATGTGGGGTATACGGTTGGGCGGTTGGCGTTCGCAGCAGGCCGGATGGCTATCGAAAATCTGCGATTACTCAAAACTTGGGCACTTGGTCCGCGAACAAATGGCACGAGGCATGTACTGTAGTGTGCTTCTCGAAGCCGATGTGATCTGGTCAGCGCTGACACGAACAACCGTGACAACATCGGCCTTGCCGTTGTTTTGAAAACTTCAGTACTATCCCGGGAATTGGTGGTCACGTTGAACTATCTCTAGTCTAGCATTTTGTATTCTGAATTTTCATCGGTGGATCAGAGACCCTGCTAGGTCAAACCTTGCCCCCAAAGTGTGAACAACCCTGATACTTATTCCGTTCAAGAATAGAAGGCCATGTTTTTATTCTGGCACAGCTCTTTTTAAAAATTAAAGACTTAAACTGTTACTTTATCATAGATATACCATTTATATCTACCAACACAGTGTGGAAATATTTTAGATAGTATGCTAGTTATTTAGTTTTCTAACACTATACATATTTATATTCTTTAAAATATGTTTGCTACTATACGCAAACCAAGAGTATATATCTCGATAATTAGGTACTTAGGTTCCATACGGCAGAACATTTGTCCATATGAATTCAGATTCTAGACTTTGCGCCAGTGTTTGTGTGTTTTTTTACATGTATTCAAGAAATAAATGATGCTACTCGTTCAGTGGTAGGTGACAATGGCCGTTGATAGCAAGACGCTTATGATTGTTGATCTCAAAATATGTCAACTAGTCTCCTTAACTCCTCATAAGAATAGCGCACATACGTGAGGCCAAGCGATCGACTCAAAAATGAAATTAACCAATAGAAAGTAAACTGCAAGAGCTACTAGCCATAAGCCCATAACTACCACTAGAAATAATCCCAGAGCTAAACAGACACCAGAACTATTCTAGTTAAGGTCATTGACCATAGGTGACGAAGGCATAACTGGTGGTGCCTGTGCTCGTCATCCGACCATGAGCATTGCCCGTGTTAGCGACTACCGTTGACACTATTGATGGTTTATTCACTGTCGTTGCTGCTACATCCGCCATGGCCACCGACACATATGCCCTTCACCTGAGTATATTCAACATTGAGATCCATGTCTAGCTTCATATGCACCAGATTTGGTCTCAATGGTTATGCCCCAGATCACCACCGTGTTGCACGCCCCTTGCCACCACAACCAACATTTCGTTGAAACCGCATGTTTGATGTCTTCGCATGTTCTAGGTCTCACACTTGTCCACACCGGAGCATGTCTTATTCTTACGCCAATTCCTATACAATCGCAACTATAATTTCTTAGGTCTCCTCATTTCCACACCCTAAGTTAGCAAAAACGTATTGACATGGAATGGAAACAACATCTAGGTTTTTAGATGCTGCATGAGCAACACTAAGGGCCTTAGCTTTCACAAGGAGTGATCGATATCTATTGTTATTGCTACAAGATATATGCACTCCCGGTCTAAGGGCATTGTAGACGGGCAGTAGAAGCCACAATTAGATCTACTGATCCGGCTAACTTAATATGATAGATACAACTGTTAATCTAGTTAAATTGAATGCAAACTGAACTAGTTACAAATATAAAAAACATGTTAAATATGATACTCACGGGTAAATGTATTATTGCAAAATACGATACAAGGGAAGAGGAACTACTATTGCTATTAATACCATGGGCTAATCTATAGGCAAAACAAACTAACAAAGTCAACATCACATAACATAAAATAAACACAAAAAATAAACTATGTCTCTCGTCGGAATCACATTGCAACACATGACAAAAACATGAAAAACTGATGACCTCGATTGCAGGCATTGGATTGTCGGCTTTCCAACGCTGGGTGGGTGAGTAATTGTGGATGGACCAATTGGCACCTTTCTTGCATTGATGAGTTATGACCGGAATAAGTAGGCGCCACCAACCAGTGACCAAACCAGCCGTCCCGCGTAACCAAACGAGCCCGGGCACCCAAATCCCACCATTTTCCATATTTTTCTCTTTTCGCTCGTAGTCAAAACCCCCTCTCCACCTCCTGACCTCCTCCTCTCCACTTATTTCTCCGCTGCCTCCCTGTCTCTCTCGCAGCACAGAGGTCAAACCCAAAAGCCGCACCCCGCCGCAACCCACCGCCGCCACCGCTCTCCAATGGCGGCTCCCCTCGCCCTTCAAAACCGCCTTTCTCCTCTCCTCATTCTCCTCCCCATCTCCCTCGCAATCTTCCTCTAGCTGTACTGTTCTCAATCTTCCCACAAGCGAAGCCTCGGAGCTCAGAGACGAATCTGCAGCAGCGAGGCCGCCGGAGAGCGGGCAATGGAGGGGGTGTGGAGGAAGGCCAAGAGGGCGCTGGGCGCCGGTCTCTGCGTGCACCTCCCCGCCGTCGCCGGCGACCGGGAGGACGGCGCCAGCGAGCGCCGAGCCTCGGATGCGCTCTCCCTGGCGGACTCTACAGCGGCGGCGGCGGCGTCCGCATCGGCGCCCAACACGCCGGCGACAGCCTCGGCGGATGCCGGCGCGCTGCGGAGGTCTAAGTCTGGAGGCAAGTCCTCCAAGGTGAGACCTTTCTCCCACCCTTCCCCGCGCCGGTCTTTTCCGCCATTTCGAGTTAAGATTTGCGCTTGGTTCGCTGGCAAGCTGGGGCGCGAGGGGGCCGGGCGGGTGGAGCCTAGAATGCCGCCGGGACCGGGATGGAGGCCGGCTTGTCGCCCGTCTGTGGGGGGTTTTTGGTTGGAGCTGGTACGGATTGGAGCAATGTGGCTTCACCTGTGAACCATTTGGCTCCAGATGCGGTGTTCTCGTGGTCGGCGATTTTTGGATGATTTGATGGGCGGCTTGGTTCGGATGCCTGCTCGCGCCCAGCATTCTTTGTATGCATCTGATATTTTTAATGCCTTGTTATTTTGTCTTAAGCTGCGCTCTTCTAGTCGGGATTTGTCATTTGTCACCTTGTCTCCCGGTCAAAAATTGAAATCACACTCATCCAGTCATCCTGGGGGTGCATGTGTTCATGGCAAAATCCATTCTTTCTTGGCAGATACTGGTGCTTTAAATTTCACCAAATTACTCAAGAGATCAGATCAAAAAAAAAAAAAGCCCCTTTGCAAGATGATGTCACTTTATATCGTGAATATTCCGTTCCATGCTATTTTCTCATATAACGTCGTGCTGTTCTCCAATGCACGGCAGCTTCAACTTCTTTTTTTTTCTTCCTCTTCTCAGATCGCCATGTTTTCAGAGATTTTTAAGGATTTGTGAATGCGGCCATCTTGCTAATTTTGCCTAGATATCCTTTCGAGGCATTTTGGGACGAGTCAATTCGTCTCGCTCTGTCCTGTGTGATATACGTATACATAGCTTTTCTTGTGCATCAACTTGCTCCTTCCCGAAAGGGAAACATGGCTCTTTTGTTGACCAACTTGCCAACTTCCCATTGTCTCACGCGAATCATGGTCGCCATTGTACAGTTGTATATCACTCCCCAATATGTTTTGTTATCCTTTTAAATGCCAGCTGAAATTTCCAACTTGGGTTGCTGTCCATCAATAGGAGTACGGTGACCAACATTGCTGCCTTCTTTTTCTTGTATTCATTTGTTTTCTTAAAGGACGTACCTATATACAGTTGTCATGGTAGGCACGTGAGTTCTTTAAATGATCGAAGATCTGAAATTTGGTGAAATGATCTTCGTGTGGTTGGCTCGAGGCACTGAGTGCCTTTATTGATGGCTTCACTGCCTTTTTGTTTAATGGGGGATGTCGGACTTGGATATGATCGTGTTTGGAAGTGCTCCTATTTGACCAACAAACTCACTAGTATTTCACTCATAGGGTTGACATTTATGCACTTGACGGTTCTAATTTTGCTTGTTCTGGTCAAATGTAAAGGAAGAGTTAGGAAAACAAACACTAAAATATTTGTTTATCACTTTATTGTGATATAAGTGGACATTTTGGTAAACAAGCATGGGGTACACTGTTGGGTCAAATTTTAGTGGCAAGGAAGCAAGTTTGACAATTCTTTTGTCTGTTTGTCTAGCGAGCCTTTGAATTATCTGCAAAGTGCCGCAAATTGTGACCAATAAATTTTGATACATGTATGTTGTGTGTCTTCTTATCCGCATATATGTGTTGGAAATTTGTTACTATTAACAAGTCATTAGATAGTGCCTTTTTGGGTTTAGTTGTCGTGTTATGGTGGTTACATTGATTTTTGTTTAGCCAGGCTCTTTAAATAAACACCATTTTATGGGGTTTCTTATACTGCTTTCTTTGGAATAAAGTGAGAAATTAACATTAACACACCTTTTCTTTGTTTTCCTCAACAGAGAATGTGCGCTATATGTTTTGATTCCATGAAGCCAGGTCATGGACAAGCCCTATTCACTGCTGAATGTTCTCATATGTTTCACTTCCATTGCATATCCTCCAGCGTGAAACATGGAAACCATGTATGCCCCGTTTGCCGGGCAAAGTGGAAAGAGATCCCCTTCAACCGCTCATTATCTTCTATAGTTCCTCGTGGAAGAGGTGGGCTGAATACAAACCAAGCTCGATTGCCCCAGCAAGATGCCTACATGGCTCTTCTCCGGCAGGTTCCAAACCGTCAGCGTGAAGGTCCTGTTGTGCTTACTTCTGAGCCAGTGGACTTCAATGATGATGAACCCTTGCAGAAGATGGAGGTTGCTAGCATTGGATCTAGTAGAACCGTGGACATTAAGACATATCCAGAGTTTTCAGCAGTTCCGCAGTCATCTCAAGCTGACTTTGCTGTTCTGATCCATCTGAAGGCCCCATATGCTAATCCAGAGCAGGTCACAGGCAGATCAGTCAATGCAACCTCTATTGGGTGTCCTACAACCCGTGCCCCTGTCGATCTTGTTACTGTGCTTGATGTTAGTGGAAGTATGGCAGGCACTAAATTGGCACTCTTGAAGCGAGCCATGGGTTTTGTTATACAGCACCTTGGGCCATCTGATCGTCTTTCAGTCATTGCTTTCTCGTCTACTGCCAGAAGGTTGTTCCATCTCCGACGGATGTCACACTCTGGCCGGCAGCAGGCCTTGCAGGCTGTCAACTCACTTGGTGCTAGTGGTGGCACAAACATTGCTGATGCGCTGAAGAAAGCTGCTAAGGTTATTGAGGACCGAAGCCATCAGAATCCAGTATGCAGCATCATTCTGTTGTCAGATGGACAAGACACGTACAATATTCCCTCAAATATTAGGGGTGCACGGCCAAATTATAGGTCACTAGTTCCATCTTCCATTCTAAATCACACATTTTGCTTGGTTCCTGTGCATGGGTTTGGTTTTGGAGTAGACCATGATTCAGATGCTTTGCATTCGATTGCTGAGGCCTCTGGTGGTACATTCTCCTTTATTGAGGATGAAGGTGTGATTCAGGATGCATTTGCTCAATGTATAGGTGGGCTTCTCAGCGTTGTTGTTCAGAATATGCAAATAAATGTGGAGTGTGTGCATCCTGGTGTTCAGCTTCGCTCCATCAAATCTGGTAGCTACCTGAGTAAGGTGGCTGCACATGGGCGAAATGGTTCAATCGATGTTGGTCATCTCTATGCCGATGAGGAAAGGGACTTTCTACTGTCAGTGAGCTTACCACATTGCCGTGAACAAACCACACTTTTGAAAGTTGCTTGTGCCTACAGAGATTCATTGACCAATGAAGACATCAAAATTCACTGGTGATGAGGTAACAATCTTAAGGCCTAAATTACCCACATCTGAGCCAGTTTGCATGGAGGTTGACCGTGAGAGGAACCGTGTCCGTGCCGCTGATGCTATTGAGGCTGCAAGGGCTGCTGCTGAGAGAGGCGCTCTTTCTGATGCTGTGTCGATTCTTGAGGATTGCCGGAGGATACTGTCGGAATCCTTTTCAAGCCGGAGTGGGGACCGTCTGTGCACAGCTCTTGATGCAGAGTTGAGGGAAATGCAAGAGAGGATGGCTAACCGGCAGCGTTACGAAGCTTCAGGGCGGGCATATCTGCTCTCTGGACTTAGCTCACATTCTTGGCAGAGAGCCACTGCACGTGGCGACTCCACCGACAGTGCTACACTTGTTTACTCCTATCAGACGCCATCCATGGTGCAGATGCTTACAGCGCTCACAGAACCACTGCCCTTCACCCCAGGGGTCATCACAGGTCCAACGGTCTAGGATACTCTTGGCGAAACCGCAGCCAAGGTAGAAGCTATCTCGCCACTATCTTGCATAGCGAGGGCACAGATGTTGCTGAAGAAATTGCATCTGTATGCTGCTTAGTAGGTCAGAGTGTAGCAGTCTAGCAACTATCTTTTGTTTCTCTTTTTTGAGTCATGGTGGTGGTATACCAGAGGAGGGGCGGTGGGATTGGAGGTAAATATAACCAGAGGTTATACTGGTGAAGGTAAGGTGGGGCTTTGGTGGTAAATACATTGTGGGGGGTATACTCCTGTGGTGTGAAGGAATAAGTAGACTAGTAGAGGATGCGTAATACTGTAGTAGCTTCAATGGGTAAGGTGGGTCTAGGTAGTTTGGCGTCCGCGTCAGTTCATTGGCAATGTGTATCTTTTTCCCATTGGTCTTTGGTGATGTAGATAAGAGGGTCCGGTCTTGGGGGCAGTATATCATGGAATCTCTGGAAAATTTTGACTTTTGTTGGGGGTGCAATGCTATTCCATGGATCCAAACTCTTATTCAATTTATTAGCTGGTTCAACCAGATCATGCCGTGGGGCTGTGTCTCATCTTGCGACTTGTTGCTTTTGTTGGAGTTGGACTTAATTTGGTCAGGTCCTGGCGTCCTGCCGATGGTATTAATATGTATGATTATTATGCTTCGTTGCTGCCTTGCTGGCGCGCTGATTGAAGTAAGGATCAATCTTCTGCTTGCCGTTATCGCACAAAAAAGAAAGAAAAAACTCCTGCGTGCAGCGATCTTTAGGGACCTGCAGTTTTCGTGACTATATGTATATTCCCTCCTACTGATAGAACCATTTTGCAATGCAAACATTGGCTGAACGCTTCCAGATCAGTAGACAGGCTAAATTGTTTGATAAGGTTACCAAAAACTCAGTCATAAGGAGAAATTTAAAGTGACATCTAAAATATAAACTGCATCCATGCATGCATCAGCTACCAATTGTTGAAACCTAACCTAGATAGCAATAGAGCACAATGTTTCCCTGTAAATAAAGAAGAGGATAAAATTGTGCTCCGACGAGCGTGATTTCATTTGCGAAACGAAAAACCGATGCGGCGTGCACCAGCTACTACTGTGTCGTCCTCAGCTCCTTCCTCGCCCGCTGCACCGTCCTGGCCGAGTCGTCAGGCAAAGCCTGGTACTCATACCCCAGCGAGCATGGCGGCGATGGCTCGCCGCGGCCGAGGGGTGCCTTGTCGCACTCGAATACCCACCGGCCGCAGTTTTGGCAGGACACGGGCCCCACCAGCTTCACGTCCACGGCCGCCACCCCGCGGCCGATCTCGTCGGCGAGGCTGTCCCGCGCGAACCGCGGCAGGGGCACGGCGGTGCCCCACGCCATGACGGACCCGACCTCGGTGACGTTCTCGTTCTGCCCGCAGAAGCCCGGGACGGTGCCGGCCGCGAGGCGCGCGCCGCGGTAGGACACGACCGCCGTGGTGCCGCGCTCGACGCACGCGGCGCTCCACCTGCGCGGCTCCGTGATGCGGACGGTGAGGTCGAACGTCGGGTCCACCGTGGCGCGCGCCGGGTCGCCGAGCCCCGAGAAGGCCGCGACGGCGACGGTGTACTCCGGGCGCTTGCCGTTGTCGAAGGAGTACTGGTAGGGCCAGTAGAGCATGGGCACCAGGATCAGGAGCGCAAGCAGCGCGCCGAGGGCGCCCGGGAGGATCGTCCAGAACGCGCGCTCGCAGGAGCCGCCGGAGTCGAGGAGCCGCTCGGTTCCCGGCGCGTGCGCTCCCATGGCGAGGCGACGCGATGCCCTTGTCGATCTCTTTCTCTAGTAGGGAGTAGGGACCTAGGGCGATCGGTCGGTTGCGTACTTGCGTGCGGGTTTTTGGGTTTTGGAAGGCGTTGGTGGTTGGACTTGGCCGTGACGTGATTCGCGCCGCGTTTATACGATGGATCGCCGTCGGGAGACGATGCTGTGTTGGAGTCGCATTGGTTTTGCCGTTTGGTACTTTGGTTTCACGACACGAGGTCGGCCATGCCACGGCCCACGGGAGCCAAACGTAACAGCAAGGGCCTCTGGAATGCAAGCCCACGGGAGCCGAACCTAACACGCAGTCAACGGATGAAATATAAGCCCACCGGAGCCCAACGGAACACACAGCACACCGATTCTAGTAAAACATGCAGCCCAACGAAACACACTTTTACAAGTTTATATGGATGTTGGAAAAAATGGGAGCAGTTCAAATAGTGGAAAAAATAAATCTTATTTTTGTGCAAATTATGTTATCGACTATAAACAATGTTCAGCCCGGTAAGGGACTCCGACGTCTCGAACAAATAATGCTGGTCTCAAGAGCTCAACCTCACCCTCGTGGAACATGAGTATGTGCACATGGAGAACCCTCTTCTTTTAAGCTTAACTGGAGACCTCTCTCTTTCCATACTTAGCAAGAGAATATTTATATTTTTGACTGCGAGCAAAAGGTTTAGCGTGCAACAACCCTGTCCGCACATGCTAAACTCCCAAAAGATAACGAAGCTCGTGTTCCGTGCACGCTCTATGCTTAGTAGCTAGTACGTTTGTATCTGCTAGCAAAATGCCCGTGCGTTGTAACGGAAAAAAAATTCTTAAACATCTATAAAAATATGCCTCGTGAATAAATTCTATGTCATAATATTTCGAATTTTTCCGTTGTCTGTAAACGAAATTTAGAAAAAATATTATCATTTTAGCTTTTCATCGATACATACAATGTTGAAAACGGAGTACGTATGCAACTTGTGCGGCCGTTTTAGTATGGTCTCCTCGTGCCGTTCGAATCAGACCTGCGAATAATTTTTATATTATATTATTTCGACCATTTCTGTTGACTGCAAGTGAATTTTAGAGTGATTTCAATTCGGTTAGAAAGGTTGTCATTTTAACTTTCCACCGATATATAGAACGTTGAAAATAGAGTAGATATGCAACTTGGACGTCCGTTTTAGCGTGGGCTCCTCATGCCGTCCGGATCAGACTCGCGAATAGCTTTTGCATTATATTATTTTGACGTTTTCCGTTGACTGCAAGTGAATTTTAGAATGATTTCAATTTGGCTGAAAAGTTTATCACTTTAGCTTTCCATCGATACATAGAACGTCGAAAACGGAGTCCGTATGTGACCTGTGCGTCCGTTTTCGAGTGGGTTCTTTCTGCAGTCCGAATCTAGTTTGTGAATAAATTAAATTTCAGATAAACAGACCCACATATAAGATTTGTGAGGTCGGACCGCAGAATCCTTTCGTCTTTTATAATTAAGTAAAGATTAAATTAAGAGTTTTTAAAGATAAATTTCGCACCTAGAGCTTTTCTACCCAAATATATACACACCCTTGAATTGCCTTCTATCCATTAATCAAGTGGTTGATTGTATTAATCTTGGGCCCACAAACTTTTTCTGACCTTAATGTACTTCGGGATGTCCCGATAGTTTAGCATGGAACAAGTCTTACAGAGGGATTTATTCTTACGTGTTTCTGCCAATTTCGATGGTTCTTTTTCACCCAAAAAGCTCTTCTACCTGCCCAAGTAACCATGAGTCTGGGTAGAGCACGATGTCTTTTGACATGTGAAGAGAGGAGGAAACGAACGTTTGTAAATAACACTTTTAGCCCTAATAACCAAATCTATCACTACAAGCCCAATAATTCTAATTCTACTATAAAAAATGCAGCAGCAAATCAAATACCAAATCAGCTTTGAAACTCGAGATAAGCATGTTAATAACCGCTATGGACTAAAGTGTGGCAGCTTGGTAAAGCCCAAGAGGTGAGGGGATTTATCATCAAAGTAAAAATTAGATACATGATAGTCAAGTCTCAGGATGGGAATGGGCCGACCCGGCCCTGGCTTTGGACCCGGCCCTATGGCCTTGAGGCCAATTTTAGGAGCCATGGGTCGGCCCAATCTTTTATTAAGCTATGGCCCTGTTGGTCCAATGAGTATTATGAGTCGACCCAATTTAATTAGTACTTCCTCCGATTGTTAATATATGATTTTTTTATACAAATTACAATAAAAAACATAATATATTAATGATTGGATTGAGTATATACTTATTTAAATAATTATTTTAAAATAATTAAGATGTAAAAGAATATTATTACAAATATATTACACATAAATAATATTTAGAATTGATAATTGGGTCGACCCACCTTACCCGTTGGGTCAAGAGAGTCCGGTTTTATTGACCCATTTAGTATTTAGGGCCGACCCACGTGACCCATTCTTTAGGGTCAGGGTCAACTACCCAATGGGTCGACCCGGCCCGTTCCCATCTCTAGTCAAGTCGTTTAAGTACATACATGTCACAGATAATACCACCTCGCCATTGGAAATATCACCAGAACACGATAGGAAGCAGTAAAGGAATCGATTGCAATCACAAGTCTCCGCAAGACATAAACAGAGACACAGGAAGAGGGGGGAGTGAACTGTGCGTACACAATTCTTGAAAATGAGGTCTTGAAAATGTTGTCAGTTTTTTTTAATGTGACTCAACGAAGGGACACCACATACTTCACGTATGTAAATAAAAGAAATAAAAAAAATTAAACACTGGGATTTTCTTGGGTTCTGCAGGCTGCATCGGGTTTGCTGGACCCAAGCCAAAGCGACAGCCTATACTAGGGCAGGGTTTACCTTTCCGACGGAAAGGCTTTTTCCCGGTGATGTCCGAAAACAAAATTCCAACCGGAATTTCAAATTTTCTGAATTTTCCGATCGAAAAGAGAATTTAAATTCAAATCCAGATTTTTCAAAATTTTCGGATTTCCGATCGGAATTCCAGATTTTTCGATCAAAATTCTAGACTTTCCCGGTCGAGAATGGCATTTATCGACTACAAAATGCTCCAAATATATGAAAAATTAAATAATTTGATAGAATATTATTTGTATCTTTTGTATATTGTAATGTACAATGCATAATAAATATATTACACACAAAATATTCATAACAAATGCATACAAACCTAATGTTGTCACATAAAATCACTAATAAAAAAACATGAAAACTAAATTTATCACAATAACACAATTACATAGTTACAAGCCATAGACCATAATACAAGTCTATAGTATATAAATTGCACAATCTACATAAAAACCCAAGTTCAATATAATAAACAATATCTATATATATCACATTATCACGTGGTACTTGATAAGGAATGAAGATAGTATGAAAGCTAAGTTCAAACTAAAAGTATCTTTTTAGTGGTACTAAAACTCAAAAGGTCCAAAATTCCATTACAAGTACACTTATCTTTCATCACAAATTTATTACAAATCCTAGTTTTGTAATACAAACCAAGCAAATCAATTTAGATTTGAATAAATTTTAGTACTAATGGCTCAGAAAAACACCTAGTTTTTTATCATATTTTTTTTACCAATTTTTTACAAATTTTTTTGAATTTTCCAAATTCAAAACGGAAAATTTCGAAATTTTCTGGAATTCCATTTCCCGTACACTAGCGGAAACGAAAAAAACATCGGAATTCCGGTGGAAAGTTGAACCCTGGACTAGGGAGGTGAGATTGGGCCATTTTGCGTGTTTTATGTCAAAGTTAAGATATCTTCATGCATCTGAGGAAGAGATTTAAAACATGTCAAAGAACATAATAGACTGTGTTGCGAGAGAGAATTTTGAATGACAATGTAAAATGATGTCTAAGTAAGGATTGACTCTGGTCAATATATTGCATTGTATTGTTTTAGCATTGCAATGAAATCTTAGATTTATTTTGCCGAAGCAAGATAACTCAGCTCTTTCTCTAGAAGTGCCACGAACCATTTTTCCCCGTTGAATGGCAGGCATGGTTAACCTTTTTGACGGAATTCAATTTCCTGGATGCGGCCGGAAACGAAATTTCGAATCAATTTCACGAATTTCGAACTTTCCAAACAGAATCCAAATCAAATTTTCCAAAAATGAAATTTGAATTTTCCGACAGAAATTTCGAGCTTTCCGATCGGAAAATGGAGGAAAAGAGCGGAAAGTGGAGCAAATGACCGGGAAATGACAGGGATTCGGCCACGGAGCATCGAGGCCCTCGCGGTGAGGCTGGCCCGCTGGATTCGCGAGCTCGTCGATGCGCCGGTGGCGGAGGCGGAGGCCGCGGAGGTGGAGGCCACGGGACATGGATCCGTCGACACGCTTCACCCGCGAGCTCGTCGATGCGCCGGTGGCGGAGGCGGAGGCGGAGGTCGCGGAGGCCACGGGGCGTCGGCGAGCTCGTCCGATCCGATGACGGCGTATTTCGGTCGGTGGCGGCGGCTTTCCGAGCGGGAAGGGCGGCTTCCCGCCGCGGTGCCGCGCCCTGCCGCCGCTCGCCGGGATCTGACCCTCCCGGTCGGGATCCAGTCACCGACGGTCGGGATTCCGCCTTCCCGCGGCGGAAGATGGAAGGCGCAGCGGTGTCGCCCGGGGACCGCGGAGGAAAGCGCGTAGGGTGGGGCGCGGGGCCGTGGGGGTCTGGGGGACCGATGGCGTGCGGTGGCCAAGGGACGAGGTGAGTGGATAAGGTGTTCCAAAGAAAACGGGTTCCAGAGTCTCAACGGGTCCGAAGCCAAATAGCAATTTTAACTAACAAAATCACCTTGGATTTGAACAACTTCTAGTCCTAAATGCTTAGAAAAACATTTAGTTTTTTATCATATTTTTCTTTTTTTACAATTTTTTTGAATTTTTCAGAAAATTCTGAAAATTTCGAAATTTCTTTTCCCGTAGTCTAGCAAAAACGAAAATTATTCCGAAAATTCGCTGGAAAATTAAACCCAGATGGCAGGTATGCTGTGTTTTTTGTTGGTTGCCAAAGATTTGTGCTTCTCTTGTGACAAATAAGCATGGTTGCTTATTTATTGTTTAGTGGATTACTGAAGACATTTTATTCTAACCAAAACAGTTGTACTTTGGTATTCGTGGACTGCTATTATTTTTGAAGTTCTCACACTATTCTTACTTAGAGCACATTACCGTTGAAAATCTTTTGTGGCTTGTCAGAGTGTTTTACCATTTTGGCCGACACTACATTTTGTCTGTCATCCTTTGACACTTGCCGTTATAATGTGTACGAATATATTTAGATCAAGCATATGACATGCACTCCCTCTTGGAACTCAATGTTCCTCCAAAAAAGGAAGCTCAACATAGTTCTTAAGGGAAACACACAAGGAGTTGGCGGTATACATGCATCCTACCATGCATATTCGATATGCATGTATCCTTTTCAGCACATCTAATAATTAGCGTGGCAAGTTGACAGGGGATGCCAATTCTTGCTCTAGACTATAACTAGAGACCATTTGAGATGCTGAATAAGAAGCATTAATGGGATTGATATGTGCATGTAGATTCCTAGCATCTTGGCATAACAATGGCTCAATCTCTTCACCATTTTTAGGCGAAATCTGTGCTCTTCTTAGCATTTTAGTTCTCAAGAACTGTAATCTCATCTCTACATCTTTCATAGTGGGTCGTTCTCTTCCTTTTGCCCTTAAACATGCTTCTGTAAGTGAGGCAATGTCATCAATTTCTTCTTGGTTTGCATCCTCCACAACACGTGAATCTAATATTTCCATGAGAGCCCCTTCATGAAGCCATTCAATGAAGTAATGAGACAAGCTTTGCTTTGCACCTAAATCATTGATCAAAATTGGCTTCTTTCTTGTCAATAGTTCCACAAGTATCACTCCAAAACTATATACGTCACTCTTCTCGGTTAGTTCACCAGTATGGTAATACTCTGGATCCAAGTAACCGAATGTTCCTTGGACAATTGTCACTACATGAGTCTCATCAAGTGAAAGAGACCTTGAAGCACCAAAGTCTGAAACCTTTGTTGTGAAGCTATCATCCAACAATATATTGGAGGACTTCACGTCTCTATGGAAAATTGGTATTGCAGCAGCTGAATGTAGATAAGCAAGTGCCCCTGCTGCTTCCATTGCAATCCTTATACGATCATCCCAGGATAGCATGCATTTTACTGTAACATCTTTGTGAAGAATGTCATATAGAGTGCCATTTGATATGAACTCATAGACTAGCAAAGGCACCTCATCTTCTAGGCAACAACCAAAAAGTTTTACCACATTGCGATGTATGATTTGAGACAAAATAACAACCTCATTAATAAACTGGTCTATCTCTGTTTGCTCCACTATTTTAGATTTTTTTATAGCCACCACACGTTGGTCTGATAGAATCCCTTTATAAACCGTGCCATGTCCCCCAAAACCAATAACACGAGAAGCATCAAAGTTGTTGGTTGCTTCCTCTAGCTCCTCCAAGGAGAATATCTTTGTTTTGTTTGTAGTACTTTCATCCGAGATTAGTTGCTCCAAGAGTAGACCCTGATTTTTCTTGAAATATGATCTTCGGATTCTTCTTTGGATGCTTT
Source organism: Paspalum vaginatum (assembly GCA_030272315.1). Taxonomy (NCBI): domain Eukaryota; kingdom Viridiplantae; phylum Streptophyta; class Magnoliopsida; order Poales; family Poaceae; genus Paspalum; species Paspalum vaginatum. The sequence goes on from CM059015.1 coordinate 10,781,010, forward strand.
TTTTCCACTTACGGGTGAGGACAATCGCACCTAGTGCAATACTTATGGAGCCAAGGCCACAAGCAACCCCAACGGAAATACCTACATCCATTATAATGGCGACATAAATATTTTTTTAATTCAAATTCCAATTCTGGAAAGAAAATAGCTTACCTAGAATTATATTATGCTGCTTAGCTGACATGATACATTTCTGTTTTGCTGGATCATACACCTTTCCATGGGAGCACTCTATACAATTAAAGCCTCCATCAAAACCGTACCAGATTCCATTGCATTTATTTGGAATAGAGCACTCAGCAACTATGTTTGTACCAATATGATTAGTTGTGTGTCGATATGTGTTGGCGGTGCAAGTAAATTACATATATTCATATAGTTGTGTCATATCTTTAATATGATGTCGTAGTTGATGGTGCTGCATGTGGATGCTTGATTATTCTAAATCACTCTAGATAACATTGCACATTCTGTATTTTTCAACATCTATAAGTGTCTACAAATATGGTATATGAGAGAAATTTAACCTGTACAGCCATTTCGGAGGTAGGGATTTCCATGGTAGCCATCGGAACACTTGCAACGATACCCGTCACGTGTTGTCCCTTGCTGGACATCTCGGCAACCACTGTTGTAACTTACACATGCATACATAGCATTCATTTTCATTGCTTCTTGACATGTTAAGTTTGCAACAACCCATTTTACTTTTATTTCATCTTCTTGAGAGAAATCAAAAATACCATCCACAACAGACTCCACATATTCGTTGTTGGTACCATGGTACTTAGAGTCAATTAGCCTTTCAATGTTGTTGGAGCTTGAATCATTCAGCATGTTGCTAACTACCAGAAGCCCATCATCAAGTGATAGATTTGTCACACGATACTGTGCGTACCCCCGGTCAAGAACAAGGACATTATTTTGTGTGCAATTGAGTCGAAAGTCATCGTTTGCGAAACAATCTTTTTCGATCCCAAAAGGGAACGGAACTGCCATGTCCCCACAATATCTCGTACAGTTCTCAGGAAACCTTGAATCATAATCTGCTTCATGACAAATTAAATACGGTGAGGAATGAAGACAAAATCAAAAGAAATTAGTATTACTGCTTTAGCAGTAAAGATGTTTGACCACCGGTTCCTCACGGAGTAGGGATTGGATCATTTTATACAAACTTGTGGAATAAAATGTCACACATTTAATCTGGTGGGTGCTTTCATTCGTCATATATATATAAACTGATAGGCAAGACAGAACCATCTGAAAGAATGGGCAATTTGGGTCTTGCTATTATTTAGAGTTAGACTTCTGCTGTAAATCATATCACCCAATGGCATCTCTAACAACATGTCTACTTTTTAAGGAAATAGAGCGGCGTAGAAACAATTTTCTCTAAAACAACAGAGGAAGCAACGAGGTATATACCTTGAGTGCAGCCATTTATAAGATAGGGGTTGCCTTGCCTGTAATTGGGGCACAAACAACTGTAGCCTCGTCCATACGGTACATCCATGCAGTTGCTATCATTATTACAAGCGTAGCTGCTCTTGTTCATTTTGGCACTTTCACAGCTTGGTTGGTCCGTAATGGGAATGCGAAGCAACGCACCATCCAGATTGCTTGAATTTACCCAACTCGAGTAAAGATCGCTTGTATAGTAATCATAATTGTTTGCTACGATAACCTTGACATCAGGTTGTGGCTTTGCTATTGATGCGCCTTCATGATAAACAAGTTTGAGCCAAAACGCTTCCAGGTCCTGCTGCAACCAGAACATGCAGCAGCCATTGTTCCCCTGACAAGAGCTCTCCCCTGTTGAACTTTCCATTATCTCTTTGTCGCAAGTACTTGTGCAAGCACCTACGAGATCAGTGGTACCATGGTTAAACAGGTAGACATCAACATCGCAGCCCACAAGGTACAAGCCGTTGCCATCAGAGAGCATGACACCCTTAGCGGGGGCCTCCCATGTCGTAGTATTGTAGGTGTCCAACCCTGGGAACTTGGTGATGTTGAAACCGATAGCAGAAACAACAACATAACTGGGGCTATAATCATAGAGACTAGTGATCTGAGTGGTACTAGTAGTATTTCCCAAAAAGAGGCTAGGAGGATGAGCTGCTTGGTCGCAAGTGAGCTCAAAGCCTTGCCTGAAGCAGCCCGGTCCAATCCCGAAGGGGTAGGAGATTTTGATGTCCCCGCAGCTGGGGGTGCAGTTCTTCAGGGAGGCTTTGGAAGGGATATCCAGGAGCCCGACCCCAGCGGCGGCTCCATGGACCTCAGCCAACGCTGGCGGCACAGCAGCGGCCAAGCAGACGAGCACCATACACAGGCCACCTAGACCTCCTAGGCGTCCGGTGGAGCAGCACATCGTTGGATGGGCCATCTGCAAGCTGTGTGTGTCTGTGTATCTGTGTGTGCTTGGAGCTGCTGGGACCTCGAATTCTTGATGGGTAAATAATTAGAGAGGGGGCATGCGTTGTGCAGTGCTCCCTACACTATATGTGGCTATGTGCTAATGTTAAGCCTGAGACCGCACAAGATGCATGTACTACAAGTCTACAACGGTGTAATAGTCAGATGTGAACATTGAGGAATTCCAGGAGCTCTAGCTAGTCCGATCCACCACAGATGTTACGGTCGTCGCTGGGGCCAAAGTGCGCTGCTGACTTGCTGGTCGTGGTCGCCGCTCACTCCTGACGGTCCATGGCCAAATCAAACTTACGTGCAGATTATTTCTTCTCTGGCTTTGAATAATTCTGCGAGTGTCCCTGTTCCTCATGCCAGCTTCGCTTGTTAACCTGTCAGCGATTTTGTCCAGTGCGAAATTTCCACACTCCAGTAGTTTTCGAAATGGAAATTAAGATACATTATTCTAGATGCCTTCCCGGCTCACATTTTTCTAGAGTTATTCTATGAACAAATAATGCTGTAACTTTTAGTGGCAGGTGATGCACTAGTGCTGTCGAGTTTAACCTCGTCAATAAAAGAATCTACACTCATTAGTCTCTTTATTAATCTTCCTCTCTTATTTTTCTTGTTTTATCCTAAAAATAAACAACGTTATTTTTAAACAGCATGCGATGCATGTCCCCATAAACGATGAGCCCCTTACCTCAATCAAAAGATCTGCGCACTCCGTCTCCCAAAGGTCTTAAATGGGTAGGTAGACCGCCTAAATTGTAGTATGTTTTTCCTTTCTTTAAAAAAAGAGACTACTGAATATTGGGGACAAGAGGAAATTACCATGCGTCTTTAATTCTCTGTATCGAAGGTTCACTTAAACACTAATCTTACTGTTAGTAATCGAAGATTCCATGGGAGTTTGCATACCGATCCTGGCTAGGCACCCTAGAAAAGTAGACAAATCATTAAAAATAAAAAAACTAGGTCGGGGAGCGCGCTAACGCCGCGCCCGTACATGTTGAGATGGAAATATTCTGTCGGAGGGAATTATACGTGTATGCATGTGTGGAATTCTAAACATGTTTTTGTCTGGTCGGACGGGGGCTTTATGGTCATGAGAGGGTAGCGTCTTGGTGGGCCGTTGCCATTGTCCTGGTGGTGGGAAGATGGGTTTCTTTAGTATTTTGTTGACCACGTTAGAAAATGACAGCAAAGAACGGAATTTCTATGTATCTTGCGGGTGATTTTGTGACGTCTTTTCATTCAGTTTTTAATGGCCCTGATTAGATCTGCGCCACCGCATTTTAATTTTGCTCGCGGCTCAGTGCGGTGGTCTAGCCCACAACTACCACTGCGGTGGCCTGACCCACAGCTAGACGTGAAGGTGCTAGCGTATTTTGTTTAGGTCCGTCGTTTCGTCGGGAGCACCATTCATCCTTCTAACAGCGTCCAGTTTTTTCTTTTGTCCAGGATGTATTTTCTTTTGTTCTTGTTATGTCCACCTTTAATTTATTTAATTAGTTTATTTATTCCCTACCCATTCTTTTTCTAATGTTTTCTCTTCGTTTCCTCAATATTCCTCTTTCATTTTGGTTCACTTTTCATTCTAACCTTATTTTCTATTTTTCTTCCATTTGTTCTTAGCAATTATTATTATCAGTATTCTTACTTAAATTTTCATTTCTCTTGATATGGTACATTTTTTCTTTTAAATCTGCAACATTTTTTCATGTAACTAAAGCATTTTTTATGTGAATATAGAGTAATTTTTCACGAAACTATGACCTTGAAGTTAGAACATATTTCTCCTGAACTTATTTGTTTTTATGTTTGTGTTGTTGTCCATAGTTTCCAGTGCTCATTCTTTCTATTGTTTGTGTTGTTGTTTGCCGCATCGTGACTTCTTCGTTATTTCTATTGTTTGTGTTTTTTCCTTTTTCCTTTTCTCGTTTATTTTGATTTTGTTTTTCTTATTCTCCAAAATTATCAATCTATTACAAAACGTCATATTAGCTATCACTCACTCGTTTGAAACTATGACGACCGATTCGACACCGTGTTGTGAGTTCCTTTTTGCTGCCGCATCATGACTTGTTCTTCATTTCTATTGGTTGTGTAGTTGTTCGTTGTGTACGTTGTCGCCCTCGGTTGGCACTTGGCAGCAACAACACAAGGGGCCATGACCATTGCCGCCAGACACAGAGCTGATGGCGTGCATCACAAAGGCCATGGCTACTGCCCACTGCTAGGTCCTCGTAGAAGTAGGACATAGATGCGGCTGTGTGGACAAACCTGACCATGCAACTAAACTCGATCAATGATGTCTTAGTGAGAGCCGCAACTGCCAAAAGCAAACGATGTGTGTCTACTCTTAGATCAAGTATAATAAGACCTAGTAAATATGTTGTAAGAGTTGTCACATCAGACATGGTAATATGATAGATAGAGGAGTGGAGAGAGAAAAAAGAGGTGGTACACCTACAGGGATCTATAGAATGGGCTCCAAGACGTGTGATTGAGGAATGTGTATATGGGTGAATTAATAGGTTAGCTCCAAGACGTGTACAAAGATAACCACTATATGATATTATATGATATGGCGAAAATATAAAGCGTGTGTCTCTTTGTTTCCTACTCCGTGTTGGCCTTCAGGATCACCTATTGTCATACGAATCCGAGACGGCCACAAGGTGCTCAATCAAATGTTTGTAGGAGTGTTGATGCTACGTTGGTGTCCGCCCCGCTAACAAGCTACTGCCACGTGGCCTCTTGTGATTGGATGAAAAAGCGGAAGAAAACAAAGATAAAATTCTGCCAGAATATATCTCCAACAGTTGCGTACTGTTTTGCTGATTATTGCTGTCACGTGGCCTCTTGTGATTGGGAGAAAAAGTGGAAGAAAACAAATAAGAAAATCAACCGAAAGATAACTAGCAACTCCCGCAAAGAAAATAGGAGGATATGCTCATACACGGGCTATTGAAAAACGGGCCTAGGCAACAGGAAGGACACGCACAGGTGATCGGGCTGTGCGGGGCCAGCACAGGGCATGCAAGACGTTGTCTGACCTAGAACGGGCCTCGTAGCTGTAGCAGAGCGGGAAGGAAGCCACGCGAGCGGGCAGCGCGCACGCTCTGCCACAGACCGGCCACACAGCTGTTGAGAAACCTTATTCACAGTTTTGCGAGCTCTACCGAATACGTTTCTGAAACACCATCCGTATCTATATATTGGAACTACGTACTCTTTGAGGATAACACGAGAAAGAATTTCATTCCACATTTTGGTCTCCCGAGTCTTCTTACGTCGTGCACATCGCCGGGACGGGAAAGGGAACGGGAACTTCTACGTCTTCTTCACGCCTCACTGCTTTCGGGTGGGAAAGGGATCGGATCGGGGATCCGTGACGCCGCTGTTACTCAACACGTCATCAGCACGCTCTAACCCTACTCATCAACGATGGCTATGGCTGATGGCAAGAGGGAGTTTAAGGAGCTCCTCCTGGACGGCTCGAACTACCTAACCTGGGCCGACGACCGCCAGATGCATCTGGATGCGATGCAACCGTCGAACGCCATTGTCAGGACAGGAGCCAATGTCCCTGGCCTGCCACTCCATGAGAGGGCGAAGGCCAAGATACTCCTGCGTCGCCACATCCACGACAACCTGAAGATGGAGTACCTGGAGGTGAAGGAACCTCTAGATCTGTGGACAAAGCTGAAGGAACGCTTCGCCCCACAGAAGGATAAATTATTGCCAAAAGCGCAGAACGCTTGGGCTAACCTCCGCTTCCTCGACTTCAAATCAGTAGTGGCCTACAATACCGCCATCCACCGTATCGTCGCCCAGCTCCGCTTCTGTGGTCAGATTGTCACAGATATCGAGATGATCCGGAAGACACTCGAGACTTTCCACCCCACCAATATGGTACGCCAGCAACAATATCTAACAACAAATACACGAAGTACTGTGACCTAGTTAACATGTTGCTTAGGGCAGAGTCCCACAATGAGCTACAAATGCGCAATTTTTTAGAAACGCCCTGCTGGCGCTGCTGCACCGCCTGAAGCACATGCCAACTTCTCAGATGAGAAGAAGAAAGGCTCCTCCAGAGGAAGAGGCCGCGGGCGTCGCAACAATCAGAGCTCACGAGTGGGGAAATTCAAGCGGAGTGGTCATGGCAATGACAATGGTAATGGCGATGGTCATGGAAAAGGCAAACCCCAAAAGGGCCAGCAGGGTGATGCAAGTAACTCGAAGCACGCTGGTGAAGGCTGCTTCCGCTGTGGATCCAAGAAATATTGGTCCCGTACTTGCAAAACTGAAAAGCACCTGATTGATATGTATCAGGAGTGGAAAAAACGCCAAAATCCGGAGGCTCACTTTACTCAGGCACCTGTAGATGCCAAGATGGAGAACATATCGTGGAGCTTCCTAAACCTGCTGTGCAGCCTGATGCTGCAGCTATGGATGTTGATGACCCTACTAATGCCACCAACAGCATGCACGTCCAGTCAGGCGATGATGCGTACGATCTTGATGATGAGGATCTCCTTGATTAGATCCAGCAATCATTAGCCATTAGCCGCATAATTATTTCCTTAGCTAGTTTTGTTTTGATTCTAGAAGAACATTACTTGGTCGTTATGTACTGGTGCTCCTGTTGAGCAAAACCCATTTGCTTGCTTAATGTTAGTTGTGCGGCAACATTTTATTTCCCAGTATTTTTTATTGCTTGGTTATGTTCTTGTTCTATTATTTCTTTCATCATGTACGATGAATTAAATCGATGCAATATTTATTTAGAATAAGACTATTACTTCCCACGATGGAGCCTGATGATGAGCCATGCCTAATCGATAGCGCTGCCACAAATTCAATACTTAGAGAGACGAAATATTTTCAGACACTTCAAAAAAAGACTGAAAATTTAACAACAATTGCCGACAGCAATGGCCGCATCGTAGGCTCCGATCGAGCCATCGTTGTTCTCCCAAATGATACTAGGATCTACATCGACGAAGCATTCCTATATCCGGGAGCTACTCGTACTATCCTCACGTTCAAAGATATCCGTCGTAGCGGCTATCACGTTACAACTGCATGTGAAGGTGGTGCTGAATACCTCCATATCACTACATCGGATGGATGTGAGTCTAAAGTGGCAGAGAAAGCGCAAGGCACCTCCTCTGGGTTGTATTACACTAATATTAAGCCACCTCCAGAATTCGTTGCGATGTTCACTATATTTAAAAATCCTGAGTCTTTTAGAATTTGGCATGAAAGACTAAGGCACCCTGGACTAAGGATGATGCGGAACATCATAAATAGCTCTGCTGGCCATGGCATGAATACTAACCAAACTCCTAGAGATTTTCTATGCGTCTCTTGTGCTAAAGGAAAATTAATAACTAAGCCGTCTTACCTGAAGATAAAGGCTGAGTCTCCTGGTTTTTTGGAGAGACTTCAAGGCGACATCTATGGTCCAATTCACCTCTTGTCGAGGCCCTTCAGATATTTCATGGTTCTTATAGATGCTTCTACTAGGTGGAGCCACGTGTGCCTGTTATCAACGCGGAACCATGCTTTTGCAAAATTCATTGCCTAGATTATCCGATTGCGTGCGGGTTTCTCAGAGAACCGCATTAAGGCAGTCAGAATGGATAACGCCGGAGAGTTTACCTCGAAGGTATTTAACGACTATTGTCTCGCTATGGGCATTGACGTAGAGCATTCTGTACCCCATGTGCACACAGAACGGACTCGCAGAATCTTTAATAAAAAGAATAAAATTCATTGCCCGGCCACTTCTAGAGGATAGCAGACTCCCAACCAGCTGTTGGGGACACGCAGTGCTGCATGCTGCTGCCTTAATCCAATATAGACCATCTGCTTATCACTCTGCTTCTCCCCACCGGTTAGCGCGTGGTCAACAACCAGTGGTTTCCCATCTGTGAAAATTTGGCTGTGCTGTATTCGTGCCGATATCACCACCCCCGCGTATATCTATGGGGCCTCACCGGAAGTTGGGGATATATGTTGGTTATGAAAATCCATCCATAATCAAATATCTGGAGCCTACAACTGGGGATCTGTTTAAGGTTCGGTACGCTGATAGCATCTTCGATGAAGAGCATTTCCTGGCATTAGGGGGAGGATTGTACCTTAATAAAAGAGAATGCTGAGAAATATAATGGAGTACTAGTAGCATCCAATCGCTTGACCCACGCACTAAAGAAACTGAACTCAAAGTTCAGATAATAATAAACCTGCAACAACTAGCTAATAATCTGCCAGACGCTTTTACTGATATAAGAGGAGTGTCAAAATCGCATATTTCTGCGGTTAATGCACCAAAAAGAGTAGAAATACCCCTGGAGGGCATGAACTCTACTCAAATCCCCAGTCCTAGGAAAAGGGGGAGAAATCTGGATGGCTCGGTGCAAGCCAAGCGGGGACGCCCGCAGAGGCAAGGTACCGAACAGAATGTATTACATTCCCTTTCAGATGTCCCAGCAGTGACGCACCCTGAAAGTGAAAGTCCTAATGCAAATGTGCGCACAGATACAACTGATGGCATGAGGACTACGGGACAACCGGTCTCAAATAATTTGGGAAATCACGATGAGCCGGATGATTCGATTGAAGAAATTGCCACTAATTATGCTGCATCGGGGGAATTATATAACCGAAAGACTACACATGTCGACATTAATTTCGTCTCTACGATCGCCGTTGCGATCGATGAGGATCGTGGACCAAAGTCCATGGCAGAGTACCGGAAGCACTCAGATTGGGTCAAATGGAAAGAAGCAATAGAGACAGAATTGCGCTCACTTTCAAAGAGGCAAGTATTCGGGCCAGTCGCCCGCACGCCCCCTAGAGTTTCCCCCGTAGGGTATAAATGGGTGTTCGTCCGAAAGAGGGACGAAAACAATGTGGTGGTGAGATACAAAGCGAGGCTAGGGTTCACGCAGAGACCCAGCATCGATTACGATGAGACATACTCCCCGGTTATGAGTGGCGTAACGTTCCGATATTTAATAACAATGGCAGCAGGTTTAAACTTAAAAATGCAGATGATGGACGTAGTGACCGCATACTTGTATGGGTCACTGGATTCGTGTATATATATATGAAGGTCTTAGATGGACTGAAAATTCCGGATTCTAAGTCAAATCGCAACATGTACATCGTTAAATTGCAGAGGGCGTTGTACGGGCTTAAACAGTCTGGTCGGATGTGGTACAACCGACTTAGCGAATTCCTCCTGAAGAAGGGATATGTTAATGATCCAGATTCTCCCTGCGTATTCATTAGAAAATCCCAAAAGGGTTTCTGTATCATTTCGGTCTATGTTGATGATTTGAATATAATAGGATGCGCAGAGGACATTGAGGAAGCCAGCTTCTGCCTCAAGACAGTTTGAAATGAATGACTCGGGGAAAACCAAGTTTTGCTTAGGCCTGCAGATCGAGCATTTCCGTGAAGGAATTTTTGTACACCAGTCGACCTATATAGTAAGAAGGTCCTTGAGAGATTTAATATGTCAAAAGCCCATCCACTAAAGACCCCGATGGTCGTGAGATCACTTGAAAAGGATAAAGACCCATTTAAACCAAAGAGTGACGATGAGGAACCATTAGGGCCGGAGGTCCCTTATCTTAGCGCTATTAGAGCACTGATGTAACTTGCGAACTGCACCAGGCCTGATATTGCATTCGCAGTAAACTTGCTAGCTCAGCACAGTGCAAACCCAACCAGAAGGCATTGGGTAGGCGTTAAAACTGTACCTAGGTACCTTAAAGGCGCTCAAGATCTTGGCCTATTTTTCCTGAAGAACGAGGGTCAAACTATGGTGGGCTATGCAGATGCTGGATATCTGTCTGATCCCCATAATGCTAGATCTCAGACTGGTTTTGTGTTTCTCTGTGGTGGTACTGCTATATTCTAGAGATCATGCAAGCAGACCCTAGTGGCAACGTCCACTAACCACTCGGAGATAATTGCATTATATGAGGCCGCACATGAATGTGCTTGGCTACGGCGTACGACTAACCATATCCAGAAGTCATGCGGTTTTCCTGTCGCTGATACTCCCACTATTATTTACGAAGATAATGCAGCATATGTTGCACAAATGAAAACATGCTATATTAAGAGTAATATGACTAAGCATATATCTCCGAAATTTTTCTATCCTCACGAACTCCAAAAGCAGGGTGAGGTAAAAACCATGCAAGTTAAATCATGTGATAACCTGGCAGATTTATTCACTAAATCCCTACCAGCAGCCACGTTCAGAAAATGTGTGCGAGGTATTGGGATGAGACATTTGAAAGACCTGCAGGGTTCAGGGGGAGAATGCCCCTGAAAATCAGCCTTTTGTTTTTAGATCCCGAAGATCGTTAACCATGCAGCCCTGTAGGTTGCATTAGTGAAGATCGTTAAACATGCAGTCCTGTAGGTTGCATTAGTCCTGAAGATATCCGTTTTACTCTTTTTTCCATTGTGAATTTTCCAGAAGTTTCTCACTGATGGTTTTTAATGAGGCAACAAGTGCAATACATCTAGCGGCGCTATGCACTCTTTCTCCGTATTTTTCTCACTGGGTTTTTAGGAGTTTTAATGAGGTATGAGTTGGTCGCGGAATTCGCCCAAGGGAGAGTGTTGAGAAACCCTATTCAGGGTTTTGTGAGCTGTACCGAATACGCCCATGAAGAGCCACCTGTATCTATATATTGGAACCATGTACTCCTTGAGGATAACACGAGAAAGAGTTCCAGCCCACATTTTGGTTTCCCGAATCTTCTTGTGTTGTGCACATCGCCGGGATAGGAAGGGGAACGGAAACTTCTACGTCTTCCTCACGCCTCACTGCTTCTGGGTAGGAAGGGGATCGGATCCATAATGCCGCCGTTACTCAACAACAGCCACGCGCCGTGCGCCACACGCCAACAGGTCCGGCCGCGGGGAGCACTCAGGACGCGCGGAGCCCTCGTGCTCCACGGGCGCCTTCTCGTCCGGCGTCGTGGGCTCCGCCTTCTCCGGTGTGAATTCCGCCTTTGGAGCCTCAACGCCAACATTGCATGCCGTCCCCTTGTCAGATCGCAAAAGATCACAGATAAGCCTAGACTCACCACATCAAAGGAGCACCTACGGCTAACGGCAAGCCGGATCTGGCTGGTGAGGGGGTGGCGCCGCCGCACGTGACGGCGTCGGGCAGCCGTCGTCGCTCGCCTCAGTGCGCAGTCATCGTCGGCCGCCACAGCACACCGTGCCACCTTCGTCGCCCGCGCCAAATCCAGCCGCACGGGCCCGCGACGCTATCCAAGCATGACGTCGGCCTGGATCTCGCTCTCAAGGACGTTGCGCTCAAGGATGGTGGCGGTGGGCTGAAGGAAGGCGAGGACGACGGGGTCACAGCGGCTGCGGGAGGCCGTAGCGAGGCGGCAGGGGCCAGGTCGGCGCAGGAGGCTGCGATCGGGCGGGCGCAGCCGGGCGCAGGAGGCTGCGGCGGGGCCTGGCGTGGCCGGCCGCGACCGGGCGGGGCAGCGCAGTAGACAGCGCGTGGCCGGGCGGTGCGGTGCGGTCGATGGCCGGGTGAGGCAGTGCACGGAGAGCACAGGCAACCCAGCCCACACACAGGCTATGGCCAGCCAGGAGGACGCGGCGCTCAAAGACGTGGCAGCATGCTGAAGGAAGGAGCGGGCGACGGGGTTGTGGCGGCTGCAGAAGGCGGCAGCGAGGCGGCGCGCGGCGAGCACAGGCGGCCATGCCCACACGGGGGCTATGGTCGGCCAGGAGGCAAGAGGACAAAACGCCACACACAGCGTGGACCGTCCACACCTTCACACATGCACGTGGCAAAGGAGGAGGCACAATATGGTTGGCTGCTAGCGGAATTCTTGAACATATCATAGACATCGACTATCCATCTGTAGCCCTAACATTAATATTCATCGATTTATTCCGTTTGATAGATGTTTTGAAAACAAATCGGCAATAGAGCTGCCTGTTAAATTAAAGGAAGAAGTCTAATTTTGCCTATCAAATTATCGCTTGAGTCCAGATTTGATCATTGAAGTCTAAAACCGAGTATATCTGATCATCCAATATTCAAGCCAGACATATTTGGTCCCCAAGTGTTTTGAAGGGAGGTTTTCATTTTAAAAATAATAACAAATCTATTTAATTTTTAAAATTTCATAACTAATTCATTTTAAGAAAATAGTACCATTTTTTTTTCTAAAAATGTAATATATCCACTGGTGCTATGCTTGGAGTTACATGGATCTCCTCTATTACCTCTCATAGTATTTTATTGTTCATATCCACGTCTAATATGTATATATATTATTGTTTTGCACTATATTAAATCAGGAGATCACCCAAAACATTACATTTTTAGAAAAAATTGGTACTAATTTCATTTTTAAAATTAAAATAAATTAGTTATGAATTTTGTAAAATTAAATAGTTTTAATTTTTAAAATTGAAATCACCCTGGTTGGTCAAATACGCCTGGTTTCAATAGTTGGATGGTCGGATATATTCGGTTTTAGAGTTCGGTGGTAAATTTCGGACTTGAAAGATAGTTTGATGGTCAAAATTAGATATCATTTGCTGTATTTGAGCTAAAATTTCTTCTTCTTTGTATGTCACTTTTGCAAATTGCCTATTGGACGTATACTTGGACTGTCTTCACTCTTCAGAGGCCGGACCTGGATTGTGTTTGGATTTGCGTTCATGTGCTTTGTACAACAAAGGTCGGAAGTGGCTCGATGTAATACTATTAGTTCTACATGTTTTATCCAAAAAAGTTCTGAAAATGACCCGATGCCAGACCAGAACGTTGGACATAGGCAGGAGATGGCTCTGCAACTGCACCCGACGAATCAGAGTTCAGAAAGCTGCATCGTCCATCTCAAGCTCCCCACCGGCGGCCTCCTCCTCCCCGTCGCCGATGTACAGATACGGGTTCTTCTCCACCGGCTTGAAGTTGTGGAACACGAACAGATAGAATGCGAAGCTGGCGCCCTCGACGGCGACGTTGACGCCCCACTGGTACCTGTAGCTGAGCACCGCGAGGAACGCCGACACGATGATCCGGGTGAAGTAGAGGTAGCCGACGACGACCAGGTAGAAGCGCTTGAAGAGCGTGAGCTTCTGGAGGTTGCGCGCCGCCTTGCCGTCGATCTTGGAGGCCTCGCGCAGGCCGCGGATGGACCAGATGATGGGGAAGAAGACGGCGCAGCAGCAGACGACGTCGATGAGCAGGAAGACCTGGTTCCACACCACCCAGCCCCGCCCCGTCGGGCCCGTCTCGCCGATCACCACCAGCACCAAGTTCTCCATCACTTGCAGCGGGATCACGACCATGAGCACGCTCTTCTCGCGCTCCTGCAATGACGAGACGCAACATTCGGTGCACTGCAAAGGTCGGTCGATCATCGATGGTGGTTTCGACAAAATTAACCTGACCTGGAGGTACGGTTTGAGGAAGGACCAGCCGGTGCCGATGAGGACGATGACGGTGAAGAGCAGGATGCCCTTGAAGAAGCCGAACACGTAGAACGCGACGTCCCAGCCGTGGGGCGTGCCGGTGCGCTCGACGAACCACGCGTCCTCGGCCGCGCACGCCGTCTTGAGCGCCTTGAACAGCAGCAGCGCGCCCATCACGGCGTGGATCCGCTCCGCCGTGGCGCGCTGCCGGGCGCACGTCCACACCCACCCCACCAGGAACGCGAGGTACACCGCCGAGACGCCCGCGTAGATGGCCGGCAGCGGCTGCAGCCCCACGGGGAGGTAATCCCTGGCCCCGCCGCGCCGCACGTTGTACATCTCCGTGCGCACGTCCATGGTGACCTCCACGCCGCCCTGGCAGTTGCTGAACACGACGGCATACTCGTCGGGGTCGTCGATGGTCACGGTCGTGGTGACCCCTCCCGGCGGGACGTCGCTGAGCCGGAGCACCGGGAGCGCGTCGTCGCTCGTCAGCACGCAGAACCCGCCGCCTCCCGGGTCGTCGTCTGCGGCCGCGGCCGCGTACTCCGTCTGGTTATTGATCTTCGGGAACTGCACGCCGGAGATGAGCACGAACCCCATGAGGCTGGCGTCGGCGCCGGCGAGGCGCGACTCCGGCCGGGGCTGCCACGCCGCGCGGCTTATGGAGATCGTGGCCTTGCCGCCGCTCGCGAAGCCGAACTGCTCGAAGAGGATGATCGGCCTCGCGTCGGATACGATGGGAGTGGTCTTGATCTCGGCGCGGGCGACCTCCACGAGGAGGAGGACGGCGGTGGCGGTAGCGAATGCCACCGCGACGGCGACGGAGGTGTCCATGGAGTGTGGGTGCATATTGTTGTCATTCAACGCCGGAGATTGATGATCTCCCTGCCTCAGCTTGCTCGTTCGGGATCAGGAACCGTTGGGGCGCGTCCATGGCGTTCGCTCGGGGAACCCACCAACGGCGACGGAGATGGACAAGCGGCTCATCGATGAGCATGGCGTGTTTTAGGGAGGGCCACGGAGAAAAAGGAAAAGGAAAAATAGAAGATGGGCTCCATGTACGCTCCCACGCCGCCCAGGAGCCCACCATCTTGCAGCTTTGTCTAGCCCATTTCCAGGCTGGGCCAACGAAACAATTGGAAACGACGATTCCCATTCCAGACATCAAACACACTGGCGTGCGCGTCCTCCCCTTCTATTCAGAATCCCTCGCTGCTTTGCCGTCTACTAGTACAGTACAGTAGTACATTCTACTACGTACTATAAATAAACTTCTGATAATGTTCAAGAAAGAGCATTTTTTTGTATGAAATAAAAGTTGTTCATGAGCTGATACATATTTCATTTACAAATTGCGATTGCAACAGCGACCATGTTAACAGAGTAGGCGAGTGGCACTTTCCATGCCATTTCATTTTAAGTCCAGCATGCCATATTCGCTTTCAAGTTCATGTCATGCAGTGAGTGTCCTTACCGAGTTGCTCAAACTGCTGTATGCTACAGCTTCATTCTCACATCACATGGTTAGATAAACGTGGTGGTGAATGGTCAATTGGTCATATAAAGCTCTCTTCCTTGGGCACCCTGGAAAGGATAGCCGTGGATTGGATGAAGCAAGAACATGAACATGCGCAGATGTTCTTGGAAGGGATATCTGACATCGTCACGAGAGGATGACCGATCACCTGCTCTTTGTTGGAGTTAGCTATCTCAGCTTTTTATTGAACTGGGCTGGAAAGCCGTTGTTAGTGCACCTCGACCAAGCTGCCAACTCTGCTAGGCGCAGCTGTTACAGAGTGCGAGTGATTAACTAATCAAGTAATCATGTAGGAATTCTGTCCCGCGAGTGTACGAAATTGCAACCGATGCCTGAAATCGACATGGCATTGACAAGTCCGTCGTGCGGAAAAGTACAGGACAGGTCGCACGTCAGCCTGGAATGTCGCTGCCCAGTTCTTGCGGAAAAGTACTCTGAAATCTGTGACTGGACACGCCGCCGGCGCCGCGATGATCTTGTCCATCTCACACAACGACGGCGGCGGTGAAGACCGCTTGGTCGCCGGTACCCCGTAGGAAATGTAAAGCTGAAAAGGCTGCGATGACTGATGAGTTCCATGGACTCAAGCTCACGGTCGTCGCTGCCACGGCGGTCAAGCTAAGATAACGATGTCACAGTTGAAGTGTGTAGACGTAATGGTGTGTAAAACTGCTTTTAAACCCCTTGGGGGACTCAGCCAGCTCCAAGTTCAGAGTTGAAATTGAAACCCCCACTGCCAAAACCCGCAGATCGAAAAGAAGGCCGGCGGCCCGGCATAGCTGAGGTCTCTCTCCCCTCCCCCCCCCCCCCCCCCCCCCCTCTCTCTTAACTACGTTCTCATAGTTTGTTGCTTGCTGTAACTCTGTCAGGGTTCTAGATTGGGTGTCCACTGTCCACACCCTGCGTTTGTGATAGAAAAAAATGATTTCCTAGATGTTAGCACACATTGCCACGCTGTAACAGAGCTCGACAGGATTGTAATCTCGGTCATATATGACTCCGATCATCGCATGAACGCAACGTAGTTGCTCTAGTAATACGCCACCAAGTTCATGCATTGTGTTTTGCAGGTGACAAGTATGTGCCTGATGGGGCACTCCAAACAGCTGGTGAAACTCGCCATGCTGCTGTTAGCACTGCCGTTGCTGCTACTGTGTTATGGAGTGGATAACGTTTATTGTTCGACGGTTCATGAGAACAGCAGCGATTTTCGCTCGCTGCTCGACTTCAAGCAGGGGATCGACGATCCAAAAGGAGCCTTAAGCAATTGGAACCCGGATACCCACTTCTGTCGGTGGACTGGTGTGATCTGCAGCTCCGCGCCACCATATCGCGTCACGGGGATCAACCTCACCGGCCAAAGCTTGGGTGGCCAAATCAGCTCCTCTCTTAGAAACCTGACCTTCCTCGAGACTCTTGATCTGTCCAACAATAACTTCCATGGCCCCATACCTCTCCTTGTCAAACTCCAACACCTGAACAAACTCGTTCTGGGAAGCAACTTTTTAGAGGGAGTCATTCCTGATTGGCTTGCAAACTGTTCCCACTTAGCCGAACTAGATCTCGCTGAAAATAACCTTACAGGTAATATTCCTCTTAAACTCAGTCTCCTTACAAAGTTGGAAGCTATTGTCCTTTTTGATAATTATCTCACTGGGGCCATTCCTCCAGCCCTGGGAAAAATCATCACATTAAAAACAGTTGACCTTTCAGAAAACCAACTCAGCGGAACCATTCCTGATGGGGTTTGGCAAATGCCGAACATAGAACAGTTGATCCTTTTTGAAAATAACCTATCAGGTGGAATCCCCCAGGCTCTCTCAAAGTTATCTTCTCTCACGGAATTAAGCTTGACATCTAATATGATAGGCAATGCATTGCCATCAAACATAGGCGATGCCCTCCCTAACCTCCAATCACTTTTGTTGGGAGACAACAACTTCAATGGTAGCATTCCAGCTTCCCTAGGCAATATTTCAGGTCTAAAACAACTACAACTAGCAGAGAATTATTTTGTTGGCCAGATCCCAAGCTCTTTGGGAAACTTCCACAGTTGATAGTTCTAGACCTTGGCTTGAACTACCTTCAAGCTACGGATAGTCAAGGCTGGGAATTCCTCGACGCCCTGGAAAACTGTACTTCTCTAATTGAGCTTTCTCTGGCTGGAAATGACCTACACGGACATATACCAAACTCGATTGGTAATCTGTCCACGACTCTGAAATATCTACTGATTGGTGGAAACAACCTATCAGTAGTTCCCCCAAGTATTGGAAAACTTAGTGGCTTAGTTCAACTATCACTAGATCAAAACAATCTTACTGGTACAATTGAAGAATGGGTCGGAAATATGACAAATCTAATAGAGTTACATCTCCAATCAAATAGCTTCACAGGAACAGTCCCACCTTCCATTGGCCACCTTACACAGTTGACATATTTCAATCTATCCGAAAATAAATTCACAGATGTTTTACCTACTAGTTTGGGAAGCCTTACACAAATGTTGGTCTTGGACCTTAGCTACAACAATTTCCAAGGCAGCATACCTGTCGAGCTAGGTAACCTCGGACAGCTCACTACGCTAGATCTTTCATCCAACAAATTCAATGGGGAAATTCCAGACACTATGGCCCAATTTCAACAGATATATAGCATTCATTTGGACCAAAATATTCTTACAGGAAACATTCCAGTTAATTTCACCAATCTGATGAGCTTGAGCATACTCAATCTGTCCCACAACAATTTGTCAGGCCCCATCCCAACTCGTCTGCAAGATCTAGAGTCTCTCACTAAACTAGACCTATCTTTCAATAATTTCCAAGGAGAAATACCAGTAAATGGTGTGTTCAATAATGCGACAATTGTTTCACTCGATGGTAATCCAGGACTGTGTGGAGGAGCCAAGGATTTTCATGAGCCTCCGTGCCATGTTGTTCATCGAAGAAAAGTAGGAATCATAAACTACATAGTCAAAATATTGATCCCAATATTTAGCTTCATGTCACTTGTGTTGTTGTTTTACACTATAATCCATGGAAAGAAGACATCAAGAAGACCATACTTAATGTTACTTTCTTTTGGCAAGAAATTCCCTAAAGTTTCTTACAAAGATCTAGCTCAAGTGACAGGGAACTTCTCAGAGTCCAATCTTATTGGAAGAGGAAGCTACGGTTCAGTATATAGAGGGAAGTTAGCTCAAGCCAAAATCCAAGTTGCAATTAAGGTTTTTAACCTTGAGGCAAGATTTGCAGACAAAAGTTTTGTTTTAGAATGCGAGTCTTTGAGGACTGTCCGACATCGGAATCTTCTTCCTATACTAACTGCGTGTTCAACAATAGACAATAATAGCAACGATTTCAAAGCCCTAATCTATGAGTTCATGTCCAATGGGAATTTGGATACATGGTTGCATCAGAAGCATGATTGTGTGACTCCGAAATTTTTGGGCTTAGGTCAACGAATAAGCATAGGTGTTGACGTGGCTGAGGCATTGACCTATTTACACCATGATTGTGGAAGGCCCATTGTCCATTGTGATGTGAAACCAACAAATATCCTTCTTGATGATGACATGAATGCTCATTTGGGAGACTTTGGCATTGCAAGTCTCATTGTCGATTCCTTGCCAGTAGCAGCTGGACATTCAGGTTGTGGTAGTTCACTCGCTGTGACAGGAACTATAGGATATCTCGCCCCAGGTAAAGATCAAGAATGTTGTCATCTCCCCGTGTACTTTTATAATGCAATCTGTTATACACGGCTTCACGCAATAATCTTTTTCCGTCTATTTTTTAGAGTATGCTCAAACTGTTCATGCATCAACCTGTGGGGATGTTTATAGTTTTGGAGTGGTACTTCTGGAGATGATTATAGGCAAAAGACCAACGGATTCTAAGTTTGAGGGCGACCTCAGCATTATCAGTTTTGTGGAGAGAAATTTTCCAGACCAGGTGCTACGTATCATTGATGCTCATCTTCAAGAAGAGTGCAAGGGCTTCATTAAAGCAACAGCAGAAATGGAAAACCAGCTCTATCGATGTGTGCTATCTCTTGTGCAAGTTGCCCTTGCTTGCACGCGTCGATTGCCAAGAGAAAGAATGACCATGAGAGAAGTAGCTATTAACTTGAATGCAATCAGAAAGTCATATGATGCAACGATTAAAAGCCACCGGACGGTGCTTCTCTAAGTCTTGTGTAATTAGCTTAGAATTGCCTTTGAATGTAATGATATTACATATGGCGAATTAGGCAGAAGTAGCATGCTCAAATTGATGAACTACCCAGCTATACAAAGCTATATATGTGGACAGGGAAATTGTGCGTAGTACCAGCTCTACTGAGATTTGGCTTTTCAACATTTGGTAAAGCACCAGTGATTTTCGTGAAGTGTTTCAGATCGCTTTGATGGTAGTGTCTTACTGTCTTTGTGTGACTCAATGACTGCAATACAAGGTGGTGTATAATCTGAGTCTGAGACACCTCGATTCTTGTCACGGCGATAAACGCACATCGATCTGCCTAGCAAAACACATGGAACTGCACTTGTACTCTAGCTGCACATGTGAACACTGGGATAAAATCAATCAAGTAAGACCTCGTTGAAATCCCCAACTGGAACTACCACCAAACAATCAGTTCAAAGAGCAAGGGCTGATGAGATGATTTCATACGGCTGATGATGCAGCTGCAGGTCGGCCACGTTCTGAGCCATGCGCCACCACCGCTCCGCCGCATATGGCGCGCCGCCACGCCCCGCGCCTTACCGGCAACCTCCCGGCGCTATGGTGGGGGGCCACGCGTCGCCGCTGTGCTTTGGTTTTGCAGTCACAAGGATGGGACCAGGATATCGCGCGACCCGTCGCGATTTCGTGTGATCGCGCGACCCCTCTGATGCATGCAATGCAATCATCTGAACAGGTCTTGTCCGGCTGGTACGGCTATTGTAAATTGTAATTAGCTACTAATAGCTCACGTCGAGTAGTACTGCACAATGCGCACTATTGATGACACGCACCATGCACGCGAGACGGAGACAGTGCAAGGACCAAAATGGTCACTTTCTTTCATTGCTCGTTGCTTTCTCATAGGATTACCAAATTCAAATATTTTTGTACCATTGTAATCCTTGCGATTAGATGTATAAAATGAGATCCATATTGCATATATTTTGAAGACATTTAGCATCGAGTATCCAGTCATATACAAAACTAGTTGAAAATTATACACTAAATTAGTAGCAAATTATTATTATAAGGTCACCACTAAACTTGCCACTAATGTAAATGTCAAGTTACATATGAATGTAAATAACTTATATATCATGTGGTAGCATATCAAATTAATATATAATAATAAGAGGCAACTTATGTATCAAATTAAGAAGATACAAATATATCAACTTATAAAGAGACGGTGTTACCAACTTGCTATACGATCTCTACATAATTTGGTAAATTATCTTTGTATAAATTGAATAACAAGTTATGTACAAATAATATACCAGTTTATGTAGAAACAATGGAGCAAGTTATATCTAATGTCTAACTATTAGCAAGTTGTGTATGTATTGATCAATATTTTTTTATTATAACAATGCATCGATTTATGTGAACTCCAAGAAGCAAGTTATGTTGAATTAAAGTTCACAAATCAAAATATGTAATAGCTTATGTCAAAACATACATAAAATCAATTTATATGGGACCACATAGTAATGTATGTTGTGCTGATAACTTCTCTAGTAATATGCTGGAAAAATTTATATAAATATTTAACACGTATAAGCTTCTATATAATTAATATAAATCAAGCTGTGTGCCTGCAAGTTAAGGATGTGAGGAACGAAGGCCCATTAAAGCCTAGCTTCTCAGACGCACGCGGGCCGGAGGCGCTGGGCCAGGCACTGGATCAAGCAAAGGAGCAGTCCGCGCGAGTGGGCCGTGGACGCAGGGTCGCGCGGTAGGCGCGTCGCGGCATAGACTTTGCGCAAGGATGAATCAGCTCTGCTGGCTCCTGGCTGGGCCGTTGGTGTTCACGTTGTCACTGAACGAATTTTTTTTATTTTTTATTTATTTTAATTCGTTTTCGCAAAAATAATTAGCTCCTCAAAAAAATTGCAGATCTATGCTTATATCGCCGTAGGAAATGACGGTTTTTAAAAAACGCCGTTTCGCACGGCGTTATTTAAAAATCGCCTTACCAGTAGGCGTTACGATGGCAGTGCGGCCGTAGCTCCCCGGGCGCGGGCCCCGCCAGAAAAAAACGCCTCTCCTGCCGGCGGTATTAAAAAATCGCCCCCCCCCGCCAGCTTTTTTTGAGCCATATAGGCCCCCCTGCCCCCTTCTCTTTCCTTTCCTCTCTCTTCTCTTCTTCCCCGCGTGAGCAGGCGCCGCCGCCGCCGGCACAGAGAGAGACAGGGGCGCAGAGAGGGAGGGAGGTGCGGAGAAGGAGGCAGGGGGGCGCGGAGGAGGCTCGGGGCGCGCGGAGGAGGAGGCAGGGGGCGCGGCGCGGGAGGGAGGAAGCAGGGAAAGAGAGGGAGAGAAGAAGAGGGAGGAAGCTGCTGTTTCAGGTACAATTTTTTCTCAAAACTTTTTGTTAGTAGTTTACGTGATGATAATTGTTTAGATAATTTTAGTGGTTTAGGTAATGTTAAAAGTTTGTTTAGATAATGTTAGTTTACGTTTAGTTAGTATTTTATGTAGGATTTTAGTTTAGATATGTAGTATTTTACGTAGGAATAGGACTAGTTAAGGTAACATTAGTAGTTATTCTAATATTAGATTTTGTAATATTAGTTTAATTTTATGTATTATAAGTAGTACAAATTTTTTATTATACAGTGATAGATGGAGGTTTAAATATAGTTTATAATTTAGAATATATAAAACAATCGTAGTTTCAGAAGGTGGTCATATATGTGCTAAATATTGTTTTCATTGACGCATTTGGTCAGGCATACGAGAGAAAACATATTTTCAGATATACTTTGGTCAAGGGGAGATACATTATGGTCAGTTTGGGGTAGATGAGAGTGAGTTTCCGTCAATAACAAAAGGGATTGATAGACCAAGTGAGAGGTCATTCCGTTCAGTGTATAATTGGTTCATGAAATGTTTTCAGTTGGATCCTGATCAATTTCAACTAAGCATCTCAGCAATGACTACTAGGAGGGTTTCCGCTGTATATTGGGAATTAGTTTCAATAGAACATACAACCTTATGGAAGAGATTTGTTGAGGTAACCACACAACGTGGTTTACCTCTGATTCTGTTTGTGCAAGCATACCAGAAGATGAATGCTGAAACAGGAAACCAGGAGGGCTCAGAGTAGTTGAAGAAGTGGTGGAAAACAATATGAATAACCATAATGAGATGGGCGTAGATACAGATGAGCAAGGTGAAGGTAGTGAAATTATGCGGGAGGCAAGGGGTGAGGTAGACGAGGGTGAAGAAATTACAGGTTTGGTTGAACAGATGCATCGGGAGGATACCGAGGCTGATGTCGCTGTGGATGAAGATTCAGATAATGAAGATAATACATTGAACCGGGTTCCAAATCAATGGGCCAACTATGATCACTCGCAACTTGTGGTGAACGAGGGTGAAACGGTACCATGGGAATATAGTGAGAATCAATTATCTGTGGGAGCTATATACCATAGCAAGATTGAACTGAAAGAGGCCGTGCAAAGATGGTCGGCTAAGTGTTTGAAGAAGGAGTACAAGGTTCAGAAGAGCAGTCCACGAGTGTATGATGTGAAGTGCATACGAGATGATTGTCCTAAAATTGCATGCATACTTGGGAAAGTATGATACTTTCTGGATAGTTTCAAGAATCGAACACCATACATGCATCCTTTAAGAGTTTGAAAGTCAGCACCGTAACTTGACAGCCGATTTTGTGGCTCAACATATGTACTCTAAGATAGTAAATAATTCTGCATATGAGCCGAAGGCAATGATCAATAGTATAGAGGACGACTTCCAATATAAAATAACCTACAGCAAAGCTTTTAGGGCAAAACAGAAGGCGTTGGAAATGCGATGGGGAACCTATGAAGCATCGTACCACAACCTCCCACATATGTTGAACACATTGTGTCAGCGGAACCCGGGCAGTTACTTTGAGATTAAACACTATACTTTGCCTCAGGACCAAACAAACCGTGTTCTTCAACGTGCTTTCTTTGCTTTGGGGGCGTGTATCGAGGCATTCAAGTATTGCCACCCAGTGATATGCATCGACGGGACCTTCCTAACAGGGAGGTAAAGGGCACAATGCTGACTGTCATTGCGGCAGATGGAAACAATCATGTGCTCCCAGTTGCTTTTGCATTTGTTGAGAGTGAGAATGGGGACAACTGGTATTGGTTTTTAGAGAGGATCAAAGCATGTATTGTTCAGGATCGGCCGGATGTTTGTGTCATTCATGACCGCCATGGAGGTATTACGCAAGCAGTGCAAGATTTACAGGAAGGATCTGTAGAGCGTCGAAAAACATCAAAGTGGGTCCATCTAAAGAGTCGATGTTGCATGAGACACATTGGAGCAAACTTTCAGAAGCAGTTCAAGAACAAAAAACTGACAAAACTTTTTAAGAGGTTGTGTAGCCAGAATCAAGAAAGAAAATTCAATGTATTATGGAAAAAGCTTGATGAACACACGAAGAAGCAAACCGTGGAACTGAGTCAGAGGGGTGAAAATTCAGAACATGAAGAGCAAATTGCTATGGAAAATGTGGGCCTGGATGGTCCTAATGTGCGCCGGAAGCCTGGTCGTTCGATAAAGTCATTTTCAGAGTGGATTGAGCATGAGCCAAAGGAGAAGTGGTCTTTGTTGCATGACGAATGAGGTGTTCGTTATGGTATTATGACTACTAACCTCGCGGAGGTGTACAACTGGGTTCTACGTGGTAGCAGAAGCATGCCACTTGTTGGGATTGTGGAATTTTACATATACTGCACAACCAAATACTTTTAGGAATGTCATCATGCAGCAGAGAAGGTGTTTGTCGACAACCGCCATATATATGGGCAGAAATTCTTTGAGTATATGGAGAAAGCAAAGAAGAAAGCCGCAGAACATCGCGTAAGGAACATCGGTGTGGCTGATCATCGATTCGAGGTCCTTTGTCGGGACAGAGGCCGACAAGGAGGCAATCATGAGAGGCACATGCAAGAATGTGTGCTGTACAATAACCATTGTGTGTGTAGCTGTCACAAGCCGAGATTATACCACAGACCATGTACACATGTCATAGCTGCATGTCAGGAAGCTGGAGGTCTGCATGTACGTATATTCATGTCGCCCTATTACATGAAGGAAGCAATTTATCACACCTGGAGGCATGAGATATATAGTTACGCCATTGCGGGGACTTTCACCAGTACTCCAGAGGGTGCCTCTGATTTCATACACAATCCTCACCCTGACATGAAACAGAAGATAGGGCGGTGCAAAACTCATCGCATTCGCAACAACATGGACGAGGCCGAAGCTGGGCCAAGAGTTGTCATTTGCTCCAAATGCAATGACTTCAGACACACGTACAAAAAAATGCACTAATATAGCTCAAGGAACCGTGTCCAACATACCGAAGAGTGGACCATCTAGTTATGGCCGACGCAATCATGGTGGTATTATCTAATGGTACTTAGTCTGTACGATGGTCTGTAATATTATTATGAACTATGGTTATGTAAGTCGTGCATTATTTTTAGTTCATTCATAGCTTGTAAGGGTTGTAATCGTATGATGTTGCGAACCTATTGTGAACGATTGAACTCTGGTTGTGTAACTCTCATATTAAATTTAATTGAATGCACTTTTATGTTTCAATTATGTGTTTCCGTATCATCAATTATATTGTGGATTAACGATTTAAACCATTTGCAGCGATGGCTGCTGCAGAGGGTTACGTCACTCCAGAGCTTCTTGATGCCACGATGGACAAGAAGCACCGGTCCTACTACAGTGCAGTTTTGGGGGTACCGCTTTGATAGGTTCGCGCGCGTGTCCCGATAGAGACGATGGCATTGGACCATCATTGGCTACCGAGGTATGTTTCGACGTCATCTATGTCTTAACGAGATGTTAAATAGTATGCACTAATTCGTTTGTTTCTAGGCTTCGTGCCGCAGGACTGCTCCCTGTTGCTCGGTTGGTTGAGGGAAAGTGGCCGCGTTTCAACTACGACTACTCTCTTCTTGCAGCACTGGTGGATTGGTGGAGACCAGAGACACACTTTCCACCTTACCGTGGGCGAGAAGGCCCATACATTGCAAGATGTCTCCTTGCTGGGGCTCCCGTTGCATGGTGATGCCATGGGGCCCACGGACGTCGGCGCAGACAGGCGTGACGACTTGCTTGCTCAGTTCACTATTGTCCAGCGTAGAGACATCGCACCCCAATACAGGGAGTTCGCAGAGACTCAGAAGGGTGGGCCACCCAAGTGGTGGATTCTCCCGTTCACGGTGAGTGTCATATATAGGCGTAGTGTAGCACGAACTTTCATATCATGTAGTTTATAGTTTTCTGTAATTGTTTACAGGAGGACCAGATTCGACCGGGTGCGACGCAGTACGAGGTTCAGCACCACTTAGAGGCCTACATGATTTGGTTGATGGGGTACGTCCTCTTCAGCAGCTCCGCGGGCAACTTTGTGCCCAAACACTTACTGCAGTTCGCACATCACGTGGCCAACGCCCCACTGGAGCCGATCCCACAGTTTAGCTGGGGGTCCGCAGTTCTTGCGGCCACGTACCGTTGTCTCTGCACGACTTGCTTCAAGAGTGGCTCAGTGGAGCCCATCTTCGGGGGATGCCCGCTGCTTCTGCAGCTTTGGGCTCACGAGAGGTTCTAGATAGGGTGGCCAGCTGTCCCCCTGGAGCCGTACTACGGCATCCCCCTGGATGACGTAGACAGGCCAACAATAGGGTCTTTGTGGTGCCTTCGCCGAGTACGTAACTTGATCTTTCCATACTTTTTGCGTGTTTCATTACTTCTCACAAGTAACATACTCATTTGCATACATTTGCAGCCTTCTTACGCTCATGTCCAAACTAAGAAGTCGTACCCTGACTTCGTAGGATAGTTCGACGTCCTCCGTGACGATGAGGTGCGTTGGACACCATACTCTCAGGAGGCGGTGGCGAGTTGCGCACCGCATGGACTGTCGCCTTTGTGTGAGCGCGATGTTGAGTACTGGAGGACTCGCAAGCCAATTGTGTTCGACATCTACATTGAGGAGCACGCGTCAGTTTGACTTGAACCAGGAGCGTGTGGTGCTTCAGAGCCTGTTGCCGCCGCACGTTCACCGGTCAGTCCATCAATTTGTATTTAACTGTGATTGTTTCTAATATTTTCGATCATCATTCCATCAATGTAACTATTTATTATTTCAGGTTCACTAGGCAATGCCAGACCATTGGTCAGCTTTAGGCACCACGTCTTGCTGAGTTCATGGCGCAGTGGGCCCAGGCCTTGGATGACGTCGTCATGGAGGGCAGGCCACACGACGATGCAGCCTGGGGTCAGTACATCCGTTGGTACCTCCCACGCACACGGGTTCGTGCGTTGCCTACGTCACAGGATTTTCCACAATGCACACCGCGGCTCACAGACATGTACCCTGTTGCGAGAGACCAGGGGCGGCTCTAGCTGTAAGTTTGTACCTCAATTATCGTTTACACATTTAAACACTTTTTAGTTTCTATTTCATTGACATCTAATGCACTCTATTTGATACAGCACGACGTTGTCCGGTAGATCCATGCTGATGTTGTCTCATACAGTCATCGTTGCAGCACCATGTCACCACAGGATCACATGACGGCGTACGACAACATAGTTGAGGTCGTTGTCATGCCGTAATGACGACGTTGCCCTTCCACCACAGCTGCCTCCTTTCCGTACACCTGCCCTCTCTCAGCCCCGACCACATCAGGTGCCGATGTACACACAGACTCCACCCAGCTACCCACCGCCAAGTATGTTCCGCTGCTGTAATATTAGGTATACATAGCTTGGACATTGTTATGCATGTTTCGTACTGTAGGTACGCAGTATGGGACCCATGTTGGGTTCTCGTTTCGTAGGCCACCATAATACTAGGATGTCACGGGGCCATCAGGGACCGCAATTCACTGGGGTAAGTGCCTTGCACATAGCTATGCATTTGCAAAATGTTACATTTCAATTCTAATCCGTGCGACATCTTGCAGGACTTGACGCTGCCTTCACCCCGGAGGCTTCAGGCAGCCGAGGTTCCGGCCATGCTCCAAATAGTCCAACAGGCG
The DNA here is from genome assembly GCA_030272315.1 of Paspalum vaginatum. Taxonomy (NCBI): domain Eukaryota; kingdom Viridiplantae; phylum Streptophyta; class Magnoliopsida; order Poales; family Poaceae; genus Paspalum; species Paspalum vaginatum. The sequence goes on from CM059015.1 coordinate 10,808,765, forward strand.
AAGCTGAGCGGCTGGCCAACTACTTTTTCCATGAGCTGGCACCCGACGAGATTGGTTCGTCTCAGCTCCTAGATGCACCACTCCAAGCCACTCAGCCTTCACAGGATCCTGCAGCGGACCAGACCATCCCTGACAGACATAGGCGACGACGGCCTGAGCCCTTCAGTCACGGGTCTCGGCACACCCATGCCGCCCAGAGAGCTGCGCGTAGGGGGCGTATCTAGTGTGTTGTTCGTAGCTGCTACCACTGCTTTTGTGTGACTCTTACCCTACATTGTCTAGGGTGGTTTTTATACTTATTAATACTCTGTAGGCTTTTCAATTTGACGTGAATGCTTAGATGCTATTGATGGTTCATAGACTTTTCAGTTCGAGGTGACATGACATGTACAGGCTATTTAGTTTGGCGTGACTTTGTAGCCTTTTCAGTTAGATGTGACTACACCTATATAACCTTTTCAGTTCGACGCGACAACTGCTTTACATGCTTTTCAGTTCGAGATGACCCCTCAATGTCTCATCCTCCCGGCCAACTGCAAATACAGTTTCACACCACCTATTGAACTCATACACATCTCACCTCATCTAAAGAACAATGGCGCAGCCGGGAGAAAGGGGCCGTGGTCGTGGCCGAGGAGGGAGGGGTGGAGGCCGTCGTAGGCAGGACTTTCTCTTCGGTGGTCCAGTAGGCCCAAACTTTTATGACCATCCACTAGAGGAGTTCCCGGTACAGGGAAAAGATGACTTTGTTGGAGGGCGCAAGCTTAGGCCCTACGACGAACGGACTGAGTCGTGGCCTAAGTGCCGATGTGGTGAGGATTGTGTCGTGCAAGTGTTCGATGAGTTCATCGATGGTGGCCGTCGTTTCTTCAGATGTCCTTTTGGCTATGTCAGTGCTCATGTACCTCACTACTCAATTTTTTACAAAAAGAATCAACTTTGTCTAGACCTATTTCTCCTTGCAGAACTCCCATGACATGGGAAACTACCGCTTCACGAAGTGGATAGATCCTCCGAACCACGACCACGTCGAAGAGTATATCAGCCACCTCGAGAACAAGATCCACGACCTCGAGTGCAAGGTCAGGGATCTGGAAAATGAGGCAGAGGCAAACGCATTGGTGGTTGGCCTCGAAGATGATCCCATATGCCCTGACCCATTCTGCAAGTGCCTATATCACCCGAAGCCAAGTTGGCATCCCAGTTCCCCGCCCTCTGGAGGTGCCGGCTACTACGATCCTGGAGGCCCATCGCAGTACTATTCCAACTAATTCACGTAGATGAATCGGTTGCTGCTATTAGTGTCCCGGCTTTTTAAATTGCCTAAGTCACCACGTTGAGTGCCATTTCAATTGTGTTCGAATTTGTTTACGTCATTCTTCGAAGTAGTAGAGTCATCGTTCCATTTTACAAATGCAGCTTATTTGTAGATGTTATATTGTATTCAATATTCCGCCGGGATTTAGTTGAGTCATCGTTAGATTTTACGAATGTAGTCTACTTATGCACGTTGTGTTGTATTCAATGTGCCACCGAGATTTCTATTTCATGTCTCATCTATGTGTTTTCACATAAACAAATTTTCTCTGTTTCATACACACTCATGCATCCTATATTTCAAATATATCAAACTCAATTTAAAATTTTGCAAAATAATCATATGTTTTCAAAATTTTATGTCAATAGTTCTTAAAATACTCTTCTATTTCCAATTGCAGTACAAATAGTCTAAGATAAAAAAAACAAAAAAAAGCCGAGCTCATTGGCTGTTTTTAAATAATGCCGACCCAACCGGCATTTTTTAAAAACCGCCGCGTGGCCTGGCATTTTTAAAAAAACGCCGTACTGCACGGCGGTTTTTAAATAACGCCCGCCTGGAAGGCAGTTTTATAAAAACGCTATTTGGGTTGGCATTTAACTGGCAGCACCACCTGCCAGGCAAGCCTTAATGTGCCACGTAGATAAACCGTTGTGTGGTCTGGCTGTTTTTAAATAACGCCGATCCAGACGGCGGTATGAGTATAAATCCACAATTTTTTTAAACATCTAATTATTTTTGCAAAAAAGAATTTAAATAAATATAAAAATAAAAAGAGAATAGACAGTGGGCCTCTCATAGTCCAGCTAAATATGAGGCCCAATAAGCTGTTAAAAAATGTGGGCTTGATATCATGAAAGGAATATCGAGCGCTTTCAGTTTCCTATGGATGGACTTGCAGACTCAGCGATAGATTATTGTTAGCTGTTCACATTGATTGTGCTAAAAAATCTGTTCACATAATCACATTGTTAACTAGATCTGATGTACGGAGTACTATAAACTTTTACTTTTTTATAATAAAACTTTAGCATTGAAATTCATTTGGTTTCAAAGTGGTATCAATGACCCATGGGCCATGGCTACATAAAATAAATCAAAACAATACTTTTGAAAGCACAAAATAAGATAAAGTAATTATTTAAATTTCTCAACAAATATTTCAAACTCAACAAACATTTTAAAGTGAAAACATTACGTTTGCCTACCTCCATATGCTCCGTGTGCCTTCCTCCTCTACGCGGGTTTTGCAGAGCTGCTCCATCATCTTCCTGAACTCTGATGAACGCTCCTGATGAGGTGCAAGCAAGATGTTGAATGACGTACCTTGCTCGCCCACAACACAGCCACCTGCATTGCAAAATGAGGTCCGTCTGCAAGCCCTGTATTTATATCTTGCCATTTCTCATTTCAGCATGTGAGCGACTCATAGTATAGTACTCGTCGTGTTCTGCACGAGACCATGAATACAATGTTGGTAAGTCCCCAAGAAACCCATTGGAGATCTAGGCCTTGTAGCACAAAGTTGTGAATACTAGTGAGAGGGTAACCCAAATTTTAGCAGGCGAATAGGCGTTGGCTGGAGCATCCGCAGGTGAGGTCTTGGATCAAGAACTATGAGCACTGCTAGTTTAGATACCTGGGCATCTTTTGTCTCTGTCTCTCTGATGCAAAGAACACAAAGAACTATACGTACATATTATGCGGTGTTTTCAACTATGGTGTATACTGCACATAGACATAGGGGACATCTGCCATTCTGTAATCCATACGTAATTAATATGCCTCCTGATACTAAAAAGAGCTCACCATCGTTCAGGAAATCCAAGAGCCGAATGCGATGAACCAAATTGCATATGGGTATCAAATAGCACATCAGAATAACAAATTGTCTGACACGATACTAGTACAAATACTTCATGAGTCATGAATCTAAAAACAATTTAAATCTAAACCGACCACTGAAATTGCAAACTGAACACTGGTGAACCATATCTAAGAACTACGACATACGTGAATCTGCGCGCTAAGCAAACTGATCACTCGAGCATCATCAAGACGAGACCAACAAGTCCAGCCATTCCCGCCGCGACGGCGGCGCCGCCGACAGCGACCGCTGTGGCAGCACCAGAGGATGGGCAGGTGCACCCCCACGGCCAGGAGCGATCATCGGCGCCGCCGTGGCCCGGCTGCGTCGAAGCCCCAGCAGGCGCGGAGGCCGGGGCGGGCCCGGGCGCCGCGGCCAGGGCCGGGTGCACCATGACGCGCACGATGAGCCTCTGGCCCTCCTCGCAGTGGCCCGGCGCGCCGCTGATGAAGCAGAAGAAGCCCGGGCGGTCGAGGCGGAACGTGGTGGCGCCGTCGGTGAACGCCGCGATCGGCTCCGTGGCGTTGCAGGCGTCGAACGCCAAGCGGTCGACCACCAGCACCGAGTCGTTGGCGTACTTGAAATCTGCGAGAGGGTGGGGGATCAGCAATCATATCATGATGATCATGATATACTTGCACGATTGCATCGCATCATATATCATCAATGGCGAAATGGGTACTCTACTACGGCTACTACTCACAGAGGGTGTCGCCGATGTGGAAGCGGTTGTTCATGGCCCACCAACCGTAGCTGGTATTGGCGTCCGGGACGCGCCACCCGCGCGGCCCGCCGACGTGGAACTCCAGCCCCCGCGGCGCCGCGGCTGCCTGGGCGGCGACACCACCGGGAGCGACGACGAGGAAGAAGAAGAAGAAGAAGACGACGCCGGCGAGGGCCAGCGCCGGGAGCGCGCCGCGGATGCCAGAGGTCGACGCCATGGATCTACTAGCTTTGCAGCAGCGGTGCACTCACGGTGATCAGAGCGAGGACGGCCAAGGTCTGGCAGCTCCTGGTCCGGCAGTGGCTTGTGCTCTCGCGCGCGGTGTGTGGAGTAGGGAACTGGAGAGGGTGCACCCGTGTTATAGAGGGGCTCGGCGTCGCCGGTTGCAGTTTGACCGTGCGTGCGCGCGCGCGCGTTGTGGATTGGTGGTGGGAAGAAGTGGGGGACGTGGGTGCGGCGAGCCGCGAGCCGCGAGCGCGAGGACGTGGGGAACGCGCGGCGGCGGGGCGGCAGTTGAACGCTTTGCGTCTTGCCAACTTCGACGGGCTTCGCGCGCACCGGCAATGAGTCTGGGCTGAATGCTGACGTCCCTGGAGCCGGAAGCCCGGAACGTGCAAGACGGATCCGGCTGGCGAACGGCACAGCCCACCACAACCAGCCCGGGGTGCTTAGTATCGAATGCATGGGTCCTGCCAGAGCTACAAACATGCGGTAGCATCTGACAAGGGCTGGTTGGATGATCGTAACAGAAAATTTGCCTTCGGTCCTTCGAGAAGTTGTGCACATACTCCCGGTTGCAGAGATTAGTGAGGGGAGCGAGCAAAGGTCGCCATGAAGAGATGGCTTTGTCACGAGATACAATGGTCATCACAAATTAATAGGGGTATATGTTTTATAGACAACACAACACTCTACCTGGTATGTGTGTCGTCTATATGTAACCAATAACCACCCTCTTTGTTTCAAATTAAATACCATTCTAGTTTTGTTTTAAGTTAGATATGTTCTGTTTTTAGAAATTCTACGAATATTCGACGTAGGATAAAATTAGAATAGAAAATTCAATTTGGAATGGGTGAGTAGTACAGAGTTATCAGGAAAAAATCTTATAAGCAATCCATTGAATGATATGCCAAAACTTATTTGACTTGGGGTAATTGGTGAAACATGCCCACTTAGGTTAGAATCCTCGTCTTAGGCATCAGTGTGTGATCGTAATGTTTAGCCAATTATTCTTCTCTCCAACTGGGAATTGCCCAAAGAACTACATATACACTGTTTAACACTCTAAGCGCTACTGTAGACAGAATGGAAGAAGTTAGTTAAAATAGTAAAGAAATAGTGGATATGCAAGATTTTTAGGCAATGGTCGAAGATAATCTAAAAACTAATAATTCACACTCTACCTGCTGTTAATCTCTCCTGCTTAAAAAAGGACGAAGTGTTTCCACTCTCTCGCTCTCCGCCTCCCTGTTCCGCTCCCTTCCCCCCGCCCTGGCCCACGCGCGCGCGTCCCCGCCCACCGCGTCTCTCGCCCTGGCCCCGCCGCCCAAGTCGCCATTCCAGCCCGCACGGTGGCCTCGCGCCCCGGCTCGACCTCGCCCGCTGCCCCGCTCGCGCCCCATCCCCGCCCGCTCCCTGACGCACGCTGGGGCGGCAGAGGAGGGAGACGACGATGGGGCCACCGGCCGCGGACGAGGGAGACGATGCGGAGGCCGGATCCCCTACTCCGTCGTTTGCCTTCGCAACCTGTCGAGTCCTCCCCTCCAACGAGACCCGCGCCCCGCTCCCCAGTCCCCACACCCTCCCGTCCATCCATCCAACGCGATACAGGTGGCCCCGATCCCCACCTTGACCTCCGCCGCCGCCGCCATCGTCCGTTGCTTGCCTCGTGCGCTGCTGCCATCGCCCCACGCCTGCCTCGCACTCTGCTCCGTCGACTGTGAGAGACAGTAGAGCCGTCGCTACCCACCACAACCGCACGGCCTCGTCCTCCTCCGACGGTAGGTTCATTTTTTTCACCCATCCTCTACTCCCTCCCCCCTCCCATCCCATCCCCTCCCCCACCCCACACCCCTTCTCCGGTTCTTCTTATCCTGCTTCACATTCCTGCCATGGTTCTTGCTAGGCTCAAGTACTGGAAATCTAGGCTCAAGTACTTGGGATTTTCATCTAATCAAGGAATTTATACCCTTCTCCCCCAAAAGCGGAGTTCGGTGCTGGTCATATTTGATTTCTAGAAATCCATGGTCGGTGAGGGGTAATTTCAAATTTCAAAAATTGACTAATTTTTATCCTAAAAACAACCAAGCATTGGCTTGGCTAGGTGAATAATTCTCTTCGCGATGTTCTCTACACATTTTATAATATTGCTAGCTACCAGGTTTGCCCACAGCATTTATAGAGATGTCAAGTGGTATTATGCCTGGTTTTCAATTCCTACACCCCGATGTGTCTTTTTAACTGTGTTGTAAAGCACTGCTTGTAAGAATCTTAACACAATGACTGAGAACAGTTTTTATTCTCTAATTGATTCATGGTAAACCATAATAAGGTCATGTACTGAGTAATTGAGCATTGCTTCACGATAGTAGCACTTAGTGTGTGTCGTGGATAGCATTCTACACATTATGTAAAGTAAATATATAACTGTTCACTTCTTGTTTTATCAATTCGGATCCAAGTGTGTACGCTATTGAATAATAGGAGTGTCCTTACATCTAAGCTTAGTTATTTGACCACAAATCCTCATGCTTTTGATTTACCCAAGTTCCATTACTGCAGGGTGGAGCATGTAACAGCAAGCGGTTATCTGACCACAAATCCTGTCTAAGATACTATTTACTGCTCTCAAATAATTCTGATGAGCATATATTTAGAAATATCAATAATTAACTCAGAGAAATCTAAGTCTGGTTGCACTACCTATTGAATTAGTGGATTGAGTTCAGTAATGCTCATTATGCTTTCCCAAGGACCAAGATTATCTCCCATTTCATTTTTTGATCGTGCTTCCTTGGTGCAGGTTGAGTTGTTGCAATCCTCTGAGGCCGCCACCGTGTCTATGTTCTTGCTGATAATGACCTCCTTGGTAAGTAATAACTTTGTGGTTTTGTTTCTTGAGATTTTGTACACAGTAACATACGTGTGCCCAAGTATGTTATAACCTATTAACCTGATTTAAAAGCCAAAACTAGTGTTTAGTTTATGTCATTAGTAATTTGGTTGACAGAGTGTTTTTTTCACGAAGACACTTTATTTATGTTGTCTCATGGCTTGAGGCTCCAAATTTAGAATTACAGTATCATTCATGAGAATTGGTGCTTACTAGCTTAACAAGTTCAATCTAAAGTTCGGCTTTGTCCTCCATGCAGCTTCTGACAGCATTCCTCTCTTTCTAATTTTGCCTTATTAATTCATCAGATGCCCACACTGCAGTTGGCAATGGTTTGATTGGTTTCATTATTTACTTCGGTGCTTCTTTGTTCTGTGTCCAGATTCATCACGTGCTTCTAAAATAGGTGCCCCTCTTATTGTTAAAATAATTGGCACTAATGTTTTCAGATGTTACATTTTAAATGGCTAAATGCTGACGGATTATTGCGTTATGCATCAATCTGTAGTATATAAATCCTATGGTCCTATTAGATTATATCGATAAAGCAGAATAAATTCATAAGTGACATATAAATCTGCTGAAAGAGTGTCCTCTTCTGCAACTATTAGTTTGTCATGATTTACCTCTGAAAAATGACTAATGATAAGCACAAGGTGAAATTACAAGTTGTCCAACATCATTCTGTCATGCATATGACTGCCATCATTCTAACCATGCTTCCCAGTATAAAGTTCTTTTCCTGTGTACTTTTATGAGTACGACTGCCATCTTTGCAAAATTATTTGTTGTCTTTGCAAAGTCTTTTCCTAAACTAAGCACCTAACCAGGGAATTGGGTGGCAAATTCCTAAATTTCTGTGAAATATATAGCTTCTTTCTTGTTATCTTTGTTGTTTCTTCTGTCGTGAACTGTTCAGGTATTAACATTTCTTTGGTTGTAATTAGACTTCTGTTGCAAATGCTATATATATATATATCTATGAATCATATACATTTCTTCAATGTTTAGCATACATTCCCATTTATGTTGTTGCACTTGTTTGATCCGAGAGAATAATTCTTTACTAAAGGAAAATATCTTTTTTTTTCTAGCATTTGTCATATGGCACCGCTTGATCTGACTACTTTCCTATGTTGCCTTTCATTGACGTGGCCCCAAAGCCGGCGACTACGGCGGCGAGATGGGGTTCCTTAACGCCATCAAGCCCAAGGCCCCGCAGGTGGAGTGTGGTGGCGGCCTCGGGTCTGTAAGGTGGAGCCCGACATGGTGGAGAGCTGCGGCATCAGTCTTGCGTCTAAGAAGGAGAGGGCGGAGGGCATGCCGTCCAAGAATCTGATGGCCGCGTCACCACCACCTCTCCTTTCTGCGCTCCATCGTGCCTGAGATCAGCAAGGTAAAAAACGAGTCTGTCTATCCATCAACATTTCCAACACCTGGATTTTTGGCCATTGGATCTTACATGGATGGCCAAAATTATACTGTAACTACAGTGTATGTAGTGTACATACACTGTAATTACAATATATGTACATTGTAGTTACAGTGTAACTCTCCAACCCCACCCCCAACCCTACCCCCACCCCCACCCCCAGCCAGATCCAGCGCCCTGCCGCCGGCCCTCGGCTCCCCGTCGCCTGCCTCCCCCGCCGGCACGCACCTCCTCCGCCTCCCCCGCCGTCGCCGCGTCGGCGCGCGCGGCCTGCCGTCGCCGCGCCTCCTCCGCCTCCCCTCCCCTGCTGTCACCACGCCTCCTCGTCTCCTCCCGGCCGCCGTCGCCCTCCGCCGCCGGCCGCGCCTCCTCCCACCCGCTGCTCTCCCCAGCCGGCGTTCAACCGGGTGATGGAAAAGCTTCCATCACCCGGTTGATGTTTAGCTTTTCTCTAAAAAACTCTTTTTTTTTTTCCTTCCCCTTCCCTTTGGTCCTTTGGGACTCAGGACTCGGCAGACAAGAAACGGCTAGATGAAATGTGGCTTGTTGTTGGAATGATAGATGGACAGGACGTCAATCCTGGTCCTGGGCGACACCATTGACTACATGGAGGAGCTGCTGGAGGCAAGCTGCTACAGGAGGAGATTGAGCAGTTCTCGCCGGCACCAGGCGTGCTGAGCGTGTTCTGGGAGCTGAACCCAAATGAGATGGTTGCGAGGAACACCCCAAGTTCGAGGTGGAGCGCATGGGGGGCGGCGACACCTGCTGTGGAGCCATGGAGATCTACTGCGCTGTGAAGCCTGGGCTGCTGCTGTTGATGGCGAGCATGCTGGAGGAGCTAGCTGGGGCTACATGATATCCTGGACGTTCTGATTCTGATGCCAAATACTTCCTTTGTTTTCTGAATTTTCTTCGATCGGCCACCAATTTCAACAACCAAATTGCCGAATTTGTTTAGGGGCCATAACAGCCAAACTGCAGAATGTGTTTAGGGGACCATGATCTTATTTACAGCTTTCAGTTTTTACATTCGCCATTCCAGTAAGAAATTTTGGACTTGTAAGAATAACCTTTCAGCTTTAAACTGGTTGAGCTTTCAAGTTGGTCAGTTTCTCATATGCAAAGACACCAAATTATGTCCCATGTACGGTTTCTATCCAAACTAAGAGTGTGCCTGAACTCAAAAATTTAGTGATATCTCATATGTGTCCATAGAACTCTTAAACTGTTCCCTCTCAGCTGTGTCTCAGTTGCCTGATAAATTCAGTTTTGTTGGTATTTCATTTCCATCTTGAAATTACCACTTGAGCCTTGATTCAATTGTTGAGTTATTGGCTTCATGCGTGATACTTTTGTGTATGGCAAAATAATGCACAATAGTATAATACTATATCTGTATATAATGTCAATATAACTTGTTACAAATAATACTATATGTGTATGTAATGTCGATGATCGCAACTTTTCCTTTGAAGAATATTTGTTACAATATTACTATTTTAAGCAAACATAATACGCCAGTAGCAACGCACGGGCCATTCGCTAGTGTCTCCAAAAGACTAGTAAAATTGCCTGATAATAGTTTTGTAGTCATGAGAGAATCTATTTCTTAGGAAAGAATAAAAAATTAAATCTATAAAACATGACTTATTATGCAACGGATGGAGTAGATGAATATGCAAGCACCCATCAATTGAGCAACGCCTCGTTCGGCAAGCTTGTTTTTCGTATCACTTTTTGAGTGGAAACGAAACGTACCTTGGGCTGACAAACCACACAAATCTCATTGATGGGCCTCATGACTCTTGGGTCTAAATGGACTGGGCTAGGCCGATTTGTGCTTCAGAACATGGGATATGTGCTGCGTGTTTGCAGCTTGCTGTTCAACGTGAACGTGGATCCGATCTGGTATACTGCATGATTACATGAACACGCTCTCGGTGGCCCTACACAATATTTTAGGAGCGATACTTCGCTGCACCTTCATCAGTCAATTAAGAAGTTCTTCCTGACCTTAGATATTCCCTACTATACAGGGTCCCTTTAGAAGTCGCCATCGTTAATGGGCAGCTAGAGCATTGATAATTGCTCTTGTTTGTTAACAAAATCTCTCTGCACCCATCCCGGGGCACAAGATCTGTGAGTCTGCTTCCAGATTCTAGCTTTACTATCTACATTACAATCTAGCGATCCTTTTAAATTTCGTTTACCCTTCCGAATCCCCCTAGCTGGAACCTTTTGTGTGTGTGATGCTGTTTCCCACTGCACTCTGGTCAGAATATTTCTGTCGTAGGTTGCTAGTACTAGTTTGCTAAGGTTCGTTCATCCAGTGATCCAGAACCAGAAGGCTCTCGGAGAGACCATTTCGCCATGATTAGCTACGATGATTGATACTACTGTACTAGTATGAGCGCTGTTTAACCTTGCCCAAATCAAAAGCAGGGGACACTGTTGTCTCTTCAGCAGCCAGAGTGTCAACCCTTTGCCCTCTGAGCCCTGCTCCGCTGTCCGCAGCTCCAGATTCCTTGAAAACATCTTGTCCGCCGATGGATCATATTCTCGCGACGGTCGTGGGCATTCGTACAGATCGCGCGCACTCTTTTTTCGGCGATGAGTAAGATTGCATGCATGTAGCCTAGATACCAAACACTCATTACTAGTTTTACTACCTCCACTCCACGGCAATTATACGGCGCATATAGCTCGACAGCGCGGCCTTGCCTTTCGGGTCCGGATCGGAGGCCGGCCGGCCGGCCTTTATGCGCATCGCCATTTAAACAAACCCCCGCGCCGGACACCTGTCGCCGACTCGCCGGCCGGCCGCCTGGGCAAGCCTAACCTTGTTGTCCGTTGTCCCCCGGCCTGGCCGCAGACGCAGAGCTTTGGCCCCTTGCCCGAATCGGCAGGCACCGCCCACCGTGATCTCAAGTAGCTCATCGAGTACAAGCGACGGCAGCGGGGGTGCGTGGGATAGATCGGTAGGCTCCGGCGATCCGGCCCCGTCGTCGTACGGCCGTGGGGCGGAGGGGCCACCGGCCAGGTCCAGGTAGGCCGCGCTGGTCGCCGCGACAGCTACGCTACGCCTGCGAGGCTACGACGGCCGGGGACGACAAAAACAATTCGCCGTTGCTTGCCATATACTGATACGTGACGGTGTTCTTGCTTTCGACTGCCGATCTGCCGAGGTCGAGCACTCGAGCTAGCCTAACCTAGCCTAGAGCATAGCTGGAATGGACTGCACTCGATGGTGGGGTGATGATCCCACCGATGCCCGACCTGACAACATACGATCCCATCGAAACTACTGCTCCAGCCTCGCTACTGTGCCAGACTTGAGAAAACACGTGTGTGGGTGCAGCCGTCACGCTCACACGTCCGTCGAGTGTCATGTCAGCTCCATCGAACAGCCACCGTTCGCCCCGTAGTCGCGACCGTGCTGCGCATGTGCCTGGGAAAAAGATCTTGCCCGGCCGGCCGCCTCCGACCGATGCACGCAGCACTGCAGCAGCATCAGCGACACACACACACACGTTAATTGACCATTTGGTCTTCCACTCCAAGTCGACGCCCGCGACGGCGGCGCGCGTGTCTCAAAAGAGCCTCTTCAGTGCTTCACGGTACCGTTTCCACAAACAAAAGCAATGTGTATGTATCGTCCCCAGGTCAGCGAGTTATTGGTGGCCGTTAACACCAAGCACACGCGCTCACGCTTATTCCATGCCCTCCTCTACTAATCACTGTTCAAACCGTGTGAGAAGATCAGACCAGATCGGGCCAATTTGACCCGACCGTACGTTACGTGCGGTACCGGCACGCACGCACGCATAAAAAATCCAGTACTGCTATAAGTATATGGGGTTAGGCAGCCTATCTAACCACGATAGAGATCAGTACACCGATTACCGTGTTCCATTTCAGCACAATTAATTGTATATGCATGCGGACTAGGCTGATGATCAAAGGTAGCAGCAACGTGTCAACAGCGACTACTGCAGTGCATTGACAGCCATGGCGCCATGCTTTTTCTTCCGAACTAACCATCCATGGCTCTCTAATTAACTGTGCCTTCCGTGGATGCAAGATATTAATGGATCCGACCTTTTTGGTCTATCTCTTTTTTTTTCCTCAGTGAAGAGAGGGTCTTTCTGCTGGTCGGTCTTGGGATGTCAACTGGTGGAGTGCTCCCTTTTCTGTTCTACTTATTTTGTGAAACATGCTTGCACTACCTCTGTACTCCATCTTAAGGCAGCCCTTCTATTCTACGTGTGCGCGCCGCAACCCCTCCCGACGTTGATGCCACCTTTTTCTTCAACCTCTCGCCCACCACCACAGTTCTACCGCCGCCCGCTGCTAACCTAGAAGCCGCTCGCCCCCACCGGCGGCCCTCCCCGACCGCCATTGTGATACTCCGTATCTTAACTATGCTTTGAGAGCATTTAGTCATGTCATCATGTGCATAATTTTAAAAATTTTGGGAGTTCAACATTTAATATTCTCAAATCAAATTTTAGTTCAAATTCTTTCAAAATTTGGTTTTGTCCAAGGGCAAAAGTGCAAAGTGGTAGTTAAAAATATGCCCTTTCACTTTTGTATTTGGACCCCTGTCGAAAAAAGTCAAAATCCAGGGTTAAAAATGAAATGGTAAAAGTAAAAAAAAAAAGAAAAGGGGAAAGCTCCCCGCGAGGCCGGCTGGCCAGCCCGCGGCCACGCGCCCGCTAGGCGAAGCCCGGCCGGGGGCGGCGGCCCATGTGGCGGCCAACCCCCCCGCCCCCCGCGCCCCCTGTCAGGCGGCGCTAATAGGTGGGACCCACCGGGGGGGCGGGATCTTCTTCGCCCCGCCGAGCAGGGGGGAGCATTCTGCTCGCTGCTCCCCGCCCGTGCCCCGCGCCGCCGCTGTTCGCGCCTCCGCCGCCGTCGCCGTGTTCTCCGCGCCCGCGCCGGTGAGCTTCAACCTCCCCGCTCCCTCCTTCCTCTCTTGCACCGCGCTGAGGGCCGGTCCGAGCTCTAGCGAGCTCGGAGCCAAGCATGGCGCCGCGGCCATCGTGGTCGTCGCCGCCACATTCCCCGCGCGGTAGGTGGTTGACCCCTACGGGCACCGCCGCCGCCGCAAGGCCACCTCGCCGGCGCGTTGCGTCGGCGGGCGCCATGCCGCGGCGGACGGCGTGCACCAGCAGGGAAGGGAGAGGGGAAAGAGGGGGAAAGGGAGGAGAAAGGGAAGAGGGACGCACGCCGCGCCCGAGGCCACCGCCGGCGAGGCCTTCCGGCCTCCGCCGCGCCGGAGGGTCGTCGGCGCTGCCGGCGAGGCGGACGCGCAGAGCGCGTCGCGCTTGGGCGGCGCGCCGGGAGGCCGGGCGAGGCCGGTCCGCTGGGCCGCCAGCCCACTCAGCCGATGGGCCGAGCTGAAAAGGGGAGGGAGTTGGGCCGCGCCGGGGAAAAGGCCGCCGGCCCACTTAGTGGGCTGGGCCAGGGAGAAAGGAGCCGGGCGGATTTTTGGAGGGGGAAATCAGAACTTTTTGTTTTGTTTTTTTTCGTGGGCTGGGCCGAATTCCAATTTCTGTTTCTGTTTTCTTTTTCTTTTTAATTCAAATTAGTTAATTAATTTTAGTTTAACATTAATCTATTTACATTAATTCATATAATTATTTATTAATTTGTATAAATATTTTGTATTTGTAAAAAGAAATTAAATTAAATTTTATATAATTTTAAAAAAGGGTTAACTTTGATTTAAAAATGCAGAAAAATTCATAAAAATATATTAAAAATATATAATTAATTCTAAAATCCATTTGAATTATTCAAAAATTTTCTAGAAAATTCATTTAAGCTTTTAAAAATATTTAAAAATAAAATATAATTCATTTGAACCCTGGGACAATCAACTACGCCCCGAAAATCTGGATGTTTAACCCCAACCACCCTTTTTCTTTAGAAAATTGTGCATTTTACTTTTTCAACAGGTTGATCATCCTCATACTTTTAAACTCCTGCATGTCATCAACCTAGGCACGTTGGTCCCGCCACTTCCAGTTGAAGAGTCTTCCACCGCAGCGGAAACTCCGGAAGCCGGTGTGGCCGAGACGTCCTTCACACCAGCAGGAGGAGACTCCGAGTCACCGACGGAGACAGACCCCGTGACCCAAGGCAATCCCTGATGCATTACCTATTTTCTTTGAGTCCTTTAAATAAATAAAAAAGTGGGTTATGCATGTGCACTAGAGTTAGGAATTGATTGAAACTCTAGAGCATGATTAATCATTATCCAGCATAAAAATCCTATACGCAATAGATGGCTTAGGTGGCATAGGCCTAGAACGGAATTATTTTACAGAAATTTATTGGTTAGGAATGAGAAGGATGTTAATAATTTGACAGGCATGCGGCGGGATCAGTTTCGCTTTCGTACTTTGCATGTTATGATTATTGCCATGGACCCTGATCCTGCCTGTGTCGCATAAGGCCGTCCGATGTGTGGCCTGGTTGGGCCGAACGCGCCTCATTCACTTGCCGTCCTTAACGGGCTCCGGTAAACCTCTCATCCAGCTGTACCTAAGCGCGGAACTAGACGAGACCAACTAGAAGGAGGAGGTTGGGCGGGTGTCGAAGGACTGACACCCGGGTTCGGTGAGGATGGTTCCGGCTAGTTGGCATTGGATGTTGGGTTGTCATTTGTGGGGTCAGTGTACACACATATGACGGGTGTCTGAGTATCCCTCTCGAGAGGTGGAAAAATCGATTCGAATCGTCTGTGGTTTGCCAGTTGTAAGCTGCCTGATCGCGACCAACATCGTAGTAAAAAAGTTGATCTTGTTGATAAAGAATGATTTTGCAAAGTGTTTGCTCTTGTTTGCTAACAGAATAGGTATAACTTAGTTTGGACAGGTAATAACTAAAAAGTAACTAAATTCTAAAAGCTAAGGATTTACTATTAGGCCTGCCACAGTGTGAGTTGACCTAACCACCCCGGCTATAGGCTAGAAAGTTGGGTTTAGACCCAGTGGTCGGGTAAGTCTTGCTGAGTAACTAGTACTGAGGCTTCTTTGCTTATGTTTTTCTCAGGTGCTGAACACTCACTGCAAGTGGGAGTTTTCTTCTATCGCTTCCCAAGTCTTCCTTTTAGGGTGAGCTGCATCATTGGGCAGGATGCAAGTTTCTCTCACTGCAGTCATTTTGAATAAAAGATCGTACAAATCAACCGTTTGGTTGTAATAATTTATTTCTTTTAAGCTATGTATAAGATGTAAGATATTGTAATCTGTGGACTCCGTCGAGAGTCGACACATGAGCTCGATCCAGATGGGAAGGCCAAGTCAGGATACCTACATCCTGAAGGACTACCGAGGTTAGTCCGGATCTGGTGTTTAAGCACTAAATCCGGATTAATCTGGACGGTTCTGCCACAGCCATCCCCCGCCGCCCGACCGGTGGCGAGCGCCCTCATCGTCGGTCTCAGTCGCTGTCTCGACCGCTGGGCCGCCCGCCGCCACCGACCCTCCCCTTTATCGCCAGAGTTGGAGACGAGGACCTCGCCGGCGGCCTCCAACCCCAAACCCTAACCGCCTTGGCATCCTCGCCGCGGCCTCCTCGCCTCCTCCCCCTCTCTTCGGTGCCATGTGGTGGCCGTTGGGGTGCGCGCTGCTTCCTCCTCGCAGCGTGCGCCGAATAGTAATTTCGTTTCTAATATAGTTAGTCTACCCCAAGTTTTTTTTCGAGCAAAGCTAACTATGATGATCAAAACAACAGTGTCATTCCCACACGTGCGACACAAGGCACGGGTTATTAATTATTGTTCAGTGGCGTAGCCTTGTGGAGGCGAAACGGGGCAGTGGCGCCACCTTCCGCATTGCCGTGCCTGCGATCTCAGCAGAGAGGTCACACAAATTGGCGCTCATTTCCACCGCAGACCAGAGACCTGCATGCACATATCGTCAGATTTGGCATACAAGCAGTACCGAAGCTGTCAGATAGCTTAAAAGCTTGCATGTGCTGCCTCGGTTGGCCCCTGCTTTGGCTGATCTCACGCTACGCCACTGTTATTGTTAGCAACTTTAGTTCCTCCATTCTTCTACTAGATCAGCTAGCTCCTTGAGAAAATTTACTTTTCTCTTTTCCATATCACTGCATGCAAAAGGGTAAAGCGCGCTCAGTTCTTTCTGGAGGAGCTTATTTGTAGTAGTACTAGAACCTTTGCTCATTGGTGTGAGCTAGCCACTTGCTTGCGCCTTTTAGAATCTTTTTCCATCGTTTTAATCGGCACGTTTCGAGGCGATAAGTACATTTGGTCGTCGCAGTTACTCCCGAAAACGACTTTTTAGTTACTTGTCTATCACAGTGCAGTAAGTTGACGACTAAAACATGGAGCACAAGAGATTAAACCATGCCACATCCTGTTTATCTCCGATGAGCATTGTAGAAATATGGACCGATCGAGTGGAGTTCAGTCTACAATCGAATTAATGCTAGTAGATATATTCATATTGTTCCTCGCAACAAACACACATGCACGCACACTAATACATGCCTTCCTTGTGTTAGTTTTAGTTCCCTCTGGTCAGATTTACTTGTGATAACAATAGCTTAATTAATACGGCGCCGTTAGTGCCTGAACGGTCTGATTAGGGCGCGGTCTCCACAACACCGAAAATATGTATCATCAATGTCGAAGAATAATGTGTACAACACTGAAAATCAACTTTTGCAACATCAGTATTTGGATTAAAAAATCATCATGTTCAGTCCGATTCAAAAAAAAAAAAATCCCACCATATGATCAGTTCATGTTTCACAAATGGAAAAACAACGGCAAGATCCGCGCAACACTGAAAATATATATCTTCAACATAAAAAATGATATATGCAACACTCGAATTTAAATATCGCAACATCAATAAATAAGATAAAAAATTAATCACATTCATCCAAATTCAAAAGAATACAATTGCAACATTCGGTGCAACATTAGAAACGGATATCATATTCCAACGTCGCAAAACCGTGGAGAGGGCGGAGAGTAATAAAATGAGAACCTTTGGGTCCAACTATTTATTTCTTCTTTGGAAAGCGAACAGTGGAGAGCATATACCATTAATTAACGAGAATCATGAGCCAGCAACGTCCGGCGCATCCGTCCCATCCGGACCTCGTCTGACAGCGTTTCCGTAGTTAATATAGTATAAAGGAAAAAGTCTATTTTTGACCGTCGAACTATCGTCTATGTTCGAATTTAGCCATCGAACTCTAAAACCTGGTATATCCGATCATCCAACTGTTGGAACTGGATATATTTGGTCCCCCAAGTGGTTTCAAAGGCGGTTTTCGAGTTTTAAAAATAATAATAATAATATTTAATCTTTAAAAATTCATAACTAATTTATTTTAAATCAAAAAAATAAGAGTAGTACCAAAGTTTTCCTAAAAATGTTATCTACCCACTAGTGCTCTACTTAGAGTTACATGATCTCATTTATTACCCCTCCTAGTGTTTTATTGTTCATATCCATGTTTAATATTTATATGTATTATTGTTTTGCACTATATTAAACCTGTAGATGAGCCAAAAGATTACATTTTAAGAAAAAATTTGGAACTCATTTCAAATTTTTCTGACTTAAAATGAATTAGTGTGATTTTTTAAAGATCAAATATATATTTTTATTATTTTAAAAAATGAAAACCGCATTTGAAACCACCTGGGAGACAAATATGACCGATTTTAATAGTTGGATGGTCAAATATACCCGGTTTTAAAGTTCGATGGTTAATCCGGACTCGGACGATAGCTTGATGGTCAAAAATGGACTTACAAACCGGTAAAAACTATATGCTAATAGAGCAAATAACTAAATATCGATCAAACATCTGTCCATGCATATGAAACAAAATGATCTCTGTTCTAAAACGAAGGGAGGGAGTCCACGCAAAGCAAAGGGGGGAAAAAAAGGAATATGTACAATTTAAGGCGCCCAGAGTAATAAAATGGTGGGGGAATACGTTAGCATTCCGAAGTGCTCATGGTCATGGTCCAAGGCCGACAGCACCCGATATGTCATACGTGGTACGGTCTACAGTCTACTAGTTAGTTGGCTCAAAACCTGTGACTGTTGAGGAGCTTGGAGCAGTGCTGCGCACAGTAGAGGGCACCATCACCTCCTCGTGCAACACGCAGGCAGTTAGTTCCATGGTGCTAGCAGAGCACCGGCATTTTCAGATGTCACAACTCATCAAGCCCATCATGTCCAGTCCAGTCCAACTAGGAGGAGCGAACAACCCACGGATCGCTCTCAAGCTCTCCCAAATATTTCTCCTCTCGCATCATGCCTCCCCTGACCGCAGAGACGGTGCCACACGCAGAGACGCGGCTGTACATGTGCGCGTCGAGGACGATTCGCCCGTCGCCTCGGCCTTGTGCTCTTTAAAGCGCATGCGGATGGATCGGGACATCACCAGCGCCCAGTCACGGTCGCGGTCTCCCCACACGCACGCGGCACGCGCCCTGGCTTTCGGTTCGTCCTTCCCCTCGCTTCGTCGTTCTCGTGGAGAAACCGAGTGAGCGTTCGTGGCCGCACTGATCGAGTCGAGTCATCGGTCTGGTCGGGTCGAGCGGACTAGCGCGTCGGCGCGTGGCCGCGGCGGATCGGAGCATGGACGCAGGACTGCGGGTCAGAAGAGCTCACACTGTTGCGTTGCGGCGCGCACGAGGTGGGGTTAGGCCGATCAGCCGTGTTGAACGGCGAGGCGAAGGCGACCCGACCAAAGGGAGCCCGCCCGGCCGGCCGGCACCTGGCCGACCAGGTGACGAGCGAGCCGAGAGGCCCGGGCCGACGTGGCGGGAGCTGAGCGGAGCGGGCGCGCGGGGGACGACGTGGCGCGGACAAAGGCAAGTCAGGGGGGCTTTTTGCCGATGGCGACGTGCAGTGCAGCGCGCCAGCGCCATGGCGCGCGGATCAGCGAGATGGATAGAGGAGAGAGCGAGGCGGCGCGGCGCGGCGCGGCGCCTTTCTTCTTCTTCCTCCCGCGAACCGCGTCCCGGGGCGAGTACGTGTCGTTGCTCTGCCTTGAAGGTTGAAGCCACTGGGACGGGATGCGCGCGACAGGTGTTCCACCAGTCAGTGTTAGGCGCTTCGGGCTAAAAAAGCTCGCGGCCGCCGCCGTCACCAGGGCAGGTTTACCATTGTTTATTTCAGGTGATCTAAGGTATCATCTTTCCAGCTTATTACGATTTACTAGTCAAATTGCAGTGCAAAGTCCTGGATTCACCGCGTTAGCTATACACATACTGCCTGCTCTGCTCTCGGAGAGGATATGGCGCAAACTTTGCTTTTCGGCGGGTTCTTGTATTCATGATGTACCGCTCTTTGGCGACGTACCGTATATACAAAAATTGGCGCAAAGGACGCAGGGAGGGAGACCCTCGCTCGCGTCGGAGCTTCCAATTTGGTCGGCTCTCATGCGTTTCATTGGACTTAGGAAATACTCAAAACACTCCCACCTAAGAATCTAAGATCAGGTATTGATGGGCACCTAGCTAATGGGTATGACGTTGTCCAACAAAAACTAGCTAAAATAAGGTAATCGGTGGTTAATAAAGAGACAATTTTGCTCTTCTACCCGCCTATTAGCCAATGGATCCAAATTAAACACATGCCAGCTGTTAGAATTAGGCAGCTAACGATGATAGCTATAAACTTTTAACCATATACTATTTAGGATTTATGCCTTAAGTCAAGGCAGGGGCCAACCGAGGCTACAAGCCTGTGACACGTTAATCTAGCTCTAGGGTGCATATACGCCCTTTTCTCCCAAAGGATCAACTAGGGATGGCGATGGCTCCGATCCTCATTTCCCCATAGAGAATTCTCTTATAGGAGATGGAGATGTGAGATCCCACACAAGATGTGAATGATATGAATTGCAATAGTCATTGTTTACCCGTGGAGCTCCGTTTACCTTATCTCATTACCATCCCGTAATGGCAATAGTCGGAAATTACTAATTAATAATGATTTTGTAATGTGATTATTCAATGTATGTGTATATGCCGGTATGTGATCATTTGGCGCCAATATGATGATTTATAACATGTAAAAAAATGCATAAATGCAATAAAAATTTCATATGAACAACAACAATGCAAAATGCATGGGACATAGACGGTGAATTTCTCCATGCAACAACCAGAATATTGAACTAGTCTTTCGTGGGAAATTCTCTGTTGCCATTAGGGGCGGAGCTGCCTATTTCCATGCTGTACCTAGACAACAATGCTTTTCCGAAATCTCCATTATTGCACAATAGTGTTCATGGTTGATGATGAACCAATGTTTAGTAGATGGGACATCAATAGCTTGGCATCCTGGATCCGCTACTTGTTACTATACCACGCCTAGGCTTCACTGTTGGTTTCAAATAAATGCGAGGGACTTTGGAAAAAAAACATCCTCCAAGGCTCTAACATGAACATGAACTTTGAACTTTGTGTAACAATACTCTCTTCGTTCACAGATGAATGACGTTGTTGATTTTTTCTACACCTTTGATTATTCATTGTATAAAAATAAAAAACCATCATTTATTTTATTGCGATTTACTTTATCACTAAAGGTAATTCGAGTATGCGTAATTGTTATTTGTGGATATTGTGGTTAGTCATTTTTCTGCGGAACTTACAGTAAAATGACTTGCCGCCACGTCCCTAAATAGACCCGCTCACGTTCGTACGATGAAGTCAGCAATTCGGTAGGCATGGTCCATGGAAACATGGCATAGGTAACGAGGAGGCGGCGTCATTTCGAATTCAGATGCAGTCCAGTGTTGACCATCAAATTGAAGGGGCGTACACGTGGAAACCAACACGTACGTACGGACGAACGGGTATATGGTAGGCCATAGCACAAGTTGGGAGCCCAAGTCAATTGTGAAAGCACGAGAGCGACACTGTACTAGAGACGGAGACGCGGCATGCGTGAAGGTCAACGGCGTCCTCCCGGTTCCGGATCGGAGTCCACCAAAATGAGCACCTGGGCGCTCAGCTGCTGGGTCCAAGCTGATATACCCTACCCTGCGTCTGCGAGAGGGTCCACCGGTCCATGCACCATACAGTTGCGTTACAATACATGGGTGCGGTGGGCGTGTTGGGTGCGCCGTGACCGTGCAGTGCCCGGCCAAGCACTCGATCGACTCCGTTTGCACGTCAGCATTCAGAAAAGGACGATTAATTCCCACGGAAGTGTACTGATTTCCTGTAAAGTTTTCCTTCAGGTCGCCTCACAGGCATAATTGACGTTGTTGAACACATATTATTTCTGTTCTCCTTCCTGTTCAACATCTAGATCACCACCATGAATGAAGAGACACACCACCAGAACCGATCGGACCGATTCGTAGAGTGATAGAGATCACTTGATGCGATCAATAACCCCATCGATTGCAAGCAAAATACGGTTGCAATCTATTAGTAGCTAGCTTGGATTTGCCGGCGGTTGCTGCCTGCCCTGCCGCTGCCGCAGCAGCGTCCGGAAGAGGTGGCGCTGCTGCCCGGGTGGCGACGAAACATGGATTGTCCTTGTCGTGGCTCCCCCCACGCAGCACCGAAAAACCCAACGCAGGTGCTACTAAGCTAGACCGCGCTTTCGGCACGAAATCATACGGTAAGTCGGTAATCCGTCATCATATCCGTCCAGGAAAAAAAAAGAGACAAAAGCTTACCAAAATTACCCGCGACACCGATCGCCGGCCGAGGTAGTGGCGGTGGGGTGCCCCCGACAGCGACATGGCCATTGCCGAGCTCGCCACTCGCGCTGGTGCTGGATATATATGCGGCAAGAGCTCACTCCGTCGCCTCATCACCTCTCGCCTCGCTCACCGCTAGCTACCTCGGTCTCGCTGTGGGGACAAGCCCGATCGGCCCAGGTCGAGGATCAGAGATTGAGTAGCTCTCACTAGCTAATAAGATGGAAGAAGCGCAGTTTGGTTGGGGGAGAGAGGAGGGAGGGTGGAGGAAGGGGCCATGGACGGCGCAGGAAGACAAGCTGCTCGTGGAGTACGTCCGGCAGCACGGCGAAGGGAGGTGGAATTCCGTCGCCAAGCTCACCGGTAATGAGTAATGACGAACACCGACTTGAGTTTCTTGCTTAATTGCCTAACCAACCTTAAGCTGCAAGTTGCATTTGGTTAACCGCCAAGTTGGTATGCACATGATGTCAAGTGGTTTTGTCTAGTAAATAGCGTCTTACATGCTTGGACGCGGGCATGGTGATGGTGCAGGCCTGAAGCGAAGCGGCAAGAGCTGCAGGCTTCGGTGGGTGAACTACCTGAGGCCCGACCTGAAGAGAGGCAAGATCACGCCGCATGAGGAGAGCGTCATACTCGAGCTCCACGCGCTCTGGGGAAACAGGTACGTACTACCGTGGTACCGTAATAATCCGTTTCCATTCTCGATCTGCAGAACGATCAGCTTATTGATTTCTTTGTACAGCAACTAACCGCGTAGTTATATTAGCTGAGCCTGATCGTGCACCTCCTGCATGCTCTGATATGCGCGGCGCAGATGGTCGACGATCGCGCGCAGCTTGCCGGGGCGGACGGACAACGAGATCAAGAACTACTGGCGGACGCACTTCAAGAAGGGCAAGCCGTCCAAGAACATCGAGCGCGCCAGGGCACGGTTCCTCAAGCAGCGCCGGGAGATGCAGCAGAACCAGCTGCTGCTGCTGCAGGAGCAGCAGGACCCGCAGGAGCAGCAGGAGGAGCAGCCCGACCGCGATCTCGACGACGACGGAGGCAGCAGCAGCAGCAGGGAGGCAGCGCCGCCGGCGGTTCCACTGGCGGCGGCGGCGAAGCAGCACGAGGAGGAGCTGCAGATGCTGCAGCAGGACATGGACGACCTGCTCTTCCAGTTCTGCCCCATGGCGGCCTCCTGCACCTCCTCCTCCTGCCTCCTCCCCGGCGGCAGCGGCGCCTCCGCCAGCGCGTCGGCCAGCGAGGACGGGTCCAGCGGGGACCATCAGCTCGACGACGGCGGCGCCACGTGGGGGTGGGGCAGCCTGTGGAACCTCGACGACGTGGTGGATGACGTCCACGGCGGCGCCTGGGACGCCAGCTTCCCTCTGCTGCAGGATCAAGGGCTCGCTTTCTACTAGCAGCTAGCTAGCCTAGCCCTACTGCAGCTAGATGTTCTTTTCGTGCTGGACTGCTGCTGCTGCGGCCTATGCGCGGGGAGGTGAGAGCGAGAGGCCACTCTAGTGTGTACATGTGTGGTGGACAAGGATGCAACACCAACTAAAGCCCACTTCGATCGAGTGGCATGTCTCCATGACAAGCTTAGTTCGTCTTTAAGCACTTTTTTAATTTAGGGGAATGAGGGGGGTTTTCCCCTCCTTTTTTGAGAAAACAAAAGGAGATACTAGAGAGGGGAAGAAGATGAAAGGGTGCTCAAAGTGCACCATAGCTCATGTACTTCCATTTACAATTTTAATTCCAAAATTTATAATGAATTTCGGTGCATAGTTCTGCAATGTTATTCTACACACTAGACGTAGCTTAGACGGCCACCTGCACAATTAGCGATTAATCTTGACTAATTATTGTCTAATCGGTCTAATCACGACTAATTGCACATCCATATCGTCTAGACACTAGACTTAAAACCTCCAACTAGCATTTAGACGTGCCTAAACGACGCCTAGGTGCATTTAAGCAAACATGCTGTTGATCAGAGTTTAGTAGCTAACTAAAAGCTATTTGGAACGTAGTTACTGCGAGATTAGAATTTTTTTAAGGCAACAAACCAATGGCAATCAACAAAATTTGACCTAAATATTTTTTCCTCAGTTTGCCTAGAAACCTTGATGAAATAATAATTTATTCCGACAGTCCGACAGAGAAAAAATTTATTTTTCATCGGCCAAACCCGCCAAACGTGATGCTTTATTTTTGTTGGCTGCCGTTGAAGTTGAATATATGTCATATTATTTTGTCGGTTACCTGGTGAATTTAACTTGGCCCATGCAAAATTTATGTAATTTTTTATATCAAGTTTATACTTATGCTAACTGGTTGACATATACTTCTTCTGTTTCAAATTATAGGTAGTTTAAGTTTTTTGACACCAAGTTTGATATTTTCGTATTATTAATAAACTTATAGAAATATGCCAAAAACCAAGTCATACCTAAAGTATAATTTATGGTAAACAAAATCATAATGAAAATACTCCCTGCGTTCGTTTTGTATGACGCTCCCGACTGGTTTGGAGAAAATAAGGAAACAGTGAAATTATACTTCTGCCCTTTGGTGCTCCTTGCCCTGCTAGCTTTTGAACATCGACACGGTCTCCAAGATATATCTTTGACTAATGCTTTCTATTAAAACATAAATAAACATTATAATAAATTTATATTTTTATAAAAGTACTCTTTAAGATAAATCTAAACATGTGACTTTTATGTTTCAAAACTAAATAATTTCTAAGTTATTCATAATCAAAGTTTAAAAAATTTGACTTAGACTATGTCCAAAACGATACTTATTTGGAACCGGAGAGAATAGTCTAACCAGATTTGGAGCCGGGATGGCTTCGTACAGTTTGCAGACGGCGATTGCCAAGGGGAGCAGGATGCGGGGACTGCAGGCCGAGCAGGGCAGAAGGCAGGGAGTGCTGCTGCGATGGCCAAGGGGAGCAGGAGGCGGGGACTGCTAATGCGATGGCCAAGGGGAGCAGGATGCAGGGGTGGCTACGACGGAGGCAGAGGTGAGCAGGAGGTGGGGGCGGATGCAGCAGAGGCTGCGTTCGCTTCGGAGTCTGCGTCGGAGAGGCGCTACGCACACGAATCTAGAGGTCTATGCACGGTTCCTTTGGCAAATCTGACGGAGCTCCTAAGACGGTGCCCTGTTTTGTGGAGCGTTTCCACGCAGCTCCCGCTGAAAGAAACAGAGCCTGGAGTAGAAGGCTGGGAATGCGGGGGATAGATATCCCCCGTTCTCGTGAAACGTATTCTCTACGTGGGCTGTTGTGGCCTGTTGAAAGGTTCAATCCGGGAGCCGACTGACTGGCTTGGTGCACAGGATAAAGACTCTCTGTATTTTGTAATCTAAACCGTTTAGAAGACATATAATAAAACCGGCATATAACCCAAGAACCCGTCGACCTATATAAGGCGGGTGAGGGACTCCATCAGATCAGATCATACCGCAGCGCTTCATCCACGCACTCAAAAACCCTAACCCTCATTATAATCTCGATGCCTCAAGTCAATACATATCGCCATAAACAGGACGTAGGGTATTACGCATCTCGTGGCCCGAACCTGTATAAATCGTGTGTTCTTATCTCTTGTCGCGTTACACGCGAACCGTGGAGCTACGGTCGAACTCGCCTACCTCAAAAGCATCACGTGAGGCATCCCGTGGTACATTGCCGAACTAAAACCCCGACAGTTGTCGCGCCAGGTAGGGGGCGGCGACATCGACACCAAGGTAGCTTCATGGCTAACTGCTTCAACAACACCGCTGGCTCCATGGGAAAAACTTTCTCGTCAGATCAATTCATCTTCATCATGATGCTGCGGAACTCAGCCGCCTCATCGTGAGCGTCGCGACTAGGGTCAGAGCAGATCCGATCCGGTCGACCTCTGCAATGGCCTGGGATGACATAGATGGAACAATCATATAAGCAGGCTCGATGGCTGAAGACTGGTTTCTCAAATTTGGTGGCATGTAGCGGATGCGTCTGCTCGCTGCGCCGCGTTCTTCCGGAGTATATATCGCCAAAACGAGTGCAGTCCAGATGCGAATTAAAAGGAAGCGTGCATACTACGCAAGCTGCAGATGAGAACATTGTCATCACGAAGGAGCTAACAGATCAATCAGCTATCATCGTAAATCTGCCGGTGTGATTATTCAGCGTGAAGTACGTGAAGACCAAGGGTCCTAGTATTGCTCGGTTTGTTAGCAAACTACAGCTCGGCGACATCGTATCAATCTACCAACAGCTAAGCTATTTCAGTATTTAAATTATACACTTGAATATACAATTATTTCTCATCTATCGACTGGTTTGGTCGGGTCACTCCGATATTATTTATATCTAAGTATTCTCTTTGCAATCAATACTATTCGGATTCTTTCCTAATTATTATTTTAGTCAAATATTTCATCTCGGCATAAAATATTCGTAACGTGCCGAAACAGCATATTTGCGACATCATTGACTATGTTTAATTTCCGTTATGTGAGGCGAAGCGTAATGAATCATCAGCTGTCTGCAGCGAGTCCTCCAATCCAAGTGGTTTGCTATTATTGCTCATATTATTTCTTAATCATCCAGGCTGCGGATCTACTGAATTGTCTCTTAACCATCCGGTTATTGGATCATTGAATTATTTCTGGAATATCCAAGTCATTGGATCAATTCGATTTTTTATGGATTACTCGGATTATCTATATTATTTTTGGATCACCCGGATCATCTCTGGATTATTCACACTATCTTCAGTCACTCGTCTTGGATCACTTGGGATTACTCGGATCGATTCTGAATTATTCACATTATTTCTGAATCATTCATATTACTTCAGGATCATTATTTCTAGATTATCCATATTATTTCAGGTCACTCAACTCCTCGTTATTTCAGCATCATAATTTCTGGATCAGTCATGTTATTTCAGATCACTTAGATTATTCCTGAATCACTCGTGGCGTTGGATCACTCGAATTATCTCTGGATCACCCGAGCTATGGATTGGTCGTATTATTTCTGGATTACCAGAGCATTGGTCTTTCAAATTATTTCTGGTCACTCAAACCGTGCTTTACGCACCTCACTACTCTGTCGCATCTCGTGTTTCGCGGAGTTAATTCTTTTCAATAGCATCTTATGTTCCGCTGACTCTATTCTTTTCAGTTGCATCTCGTGCTTCGCCGAGTCGAATTTTCTCTGTTGCATCTCGTGTTTCGCCGAGACAACTCTTTTCTGTCGTATCTTGTGTTTCGCTGAACCAAATATTTTCTATCGCATCCCGTGCTTTGACAAGTCTCAGTGTTTTCTAGCAAAATCTATGCGTGCAACGACAGCGTAACTCTAAACCGTCCATACGAGGCAATCGGTCTGGTCTACCGGTGTTACATGCCTTCGCATCCTCATAAAAGGGTGCAATCTGGCACTCCATATGGGGCAATCAGCATAGGTCGTAGACCAACAGTTGGTGTTACATGGCTTCGCGTCCTCATAAAAAGGGTGCAATCTGGCCCTCCTTACGGGGCAATCAGCCTAGGTCGTAGACCGACAGCTGGTGTGACATGCCTTCACGTCATCATTTAAGGGATAACTCTTGCCCTTCGTACGAGGCAGTCGGTCTGACCCACCGACACTCAATGCCTTCGCTGTACTCGGAATTCAAACAGAGAGTTCACTATCAATTCGGGATTTCACTTCATGATGCACTATTGACATGGAGGCGCCCAACTGCTTCGCCAACTCGGGGGCTGGGCTTCTGTTCGTCCGCCTCGCCGACTCGCTGCTTCATCGATTCGTGGGGCTGGGCTGTCGTCCGCCTCGCCGACTCGCTGCTTCATCGATTCGTGGGGCTGGGCTGTCGTCCGCCTCGCCGACTCGCTGCTTCATCGATTCGTGGGGCTGGGCTGTCGTCCGCCCTCGCGCGACTCGCTGCTTCATCGATTCGTGGGGCTGGGCTCTCGTCCGCCTCGTCGACTCACTGCTTCATCGATTCAGGGGGCTGGGCTGTCGTCCACCTCACCGACTCACTCCTCCGTTGACTCGAGGGCTAGGCTGTGGTCTGCCTTGCCGACTCATTGCTCCGTCAGCTCGGGGGCTATGCCGCCGCACGCCTCGCCGACTCACTACTTCGTTGATTCGAGGGGCTGGGCTGTCGTCCGCCTCGCCGACTCACTCCTTCATCGATTCGGGGGCTGGGCTGTCACCCACCTCGCCGACTCACTCCTTCGTCGACTCGAGGACTGGGCTGTTATCCGCCTCGCCGACTCGGTGGCTGTGCCGCCGCACGCCTCGCCGACTCACTACTTTGCTGACTCACTCCTTCATCGACCTAGGGGCTGTGCCGCCGCACGCCTCGCCGACTCACTACTTCGTCGACTCGGGAGGTTATGCCACCGTAATCGCTACTTCGTTGACTCGGGAGGCTACACCACTATACTCGCCGACTTGGAAGGCTACGCCACCGTACTCGTTGACTCAGAAGGCTACGTCACCGTCCCCGCTCCACCAAGATCACTCGGAGGAATAAGTTGCTTGATCCTCAACCTGATTATGCTAATCAGCTTCAGGCTCGGAGGCTGCATGGAGTATACCATCAGAAAATTTTCGAAGACTACAAGACAAGACATTCAGAAAGCAGATTTTTTTTTGGATCTTCGAGCTAATTGTTACTCAAATTAACTCGAAGCTCGAGGGCTACCCCATGTGGTGCGCCTAGTCGGTGCAACCCATAAGCAGTTTAACTCGGAAGGAGTTACAGATTTTATTTGGACCTTCAAGCTGATTATTTCTCAAGTCAACTTGAAGCTCGGGGGCTTGTGGGGGATAGATATCCCTTGGGTACTCATGAAACGTATTCTCTACATGGGTTGTTGGAGGGCCCAATCTAGGAGCCGACCGACTGACTTGGCGCACAAGAGAAGGACTCTCTATCTTTTGTATCTTTTGTAATCTAAACTGTCTAGGAGACATAGAAGGAAACCGACTTGAAACCCAAGAACCCGTCGGCCTATTTAAGGCAGGTGAGAGACTCCATTAGATCAGATCATACCGCAGCGTCTCATCCACGCACTCAAAAACCCTAGCCCTCATTGTAATCTCGAAACCTCAAGTCAATACAGATTGCCATAAACAGGACGTAGGGTATTATGCATCTCGCGGCCCGAACATATATAAATCGTGTGTTCTTATCTCTTGTCGTGTCACACGCGAACCGTGGAGCTACAGTCGAACTCGCCTACCTCAAAAGCATCATGCGAGGCATCCCGTGGTGCATTGCCGGACTAAAACCCCAATAGGGATTGCTGAGTGAGATGAGGCGGAAGAAGAGCGGAGCAGACGTCGGAGAAAGAGCGGATCATGTTGACGATGGGGCAAAAATGGGAGTTCACTTTTCCCTTGAACTACGGTGTCAAATATTTTTGTTCATTCTGCTGTGTACTACCCGCGACAAACAAAAACGAACGGAGGGAGTATATGGTAATTGTAATTTTTTTCGAATAAGAAAAATTAGTCAAATATGGTGTTGAAGAAGTCGAACGACCTGTAATTCAGAACGGAGGGAGTACATGGATATGTAATTGCCCAATTTTCGTCTCTAAAAAATTGCTCAAATCTAAAATCAGATATACAAAACCATTTCTAGAACTCATTATCCACACCAAACATTCTATCTCCAAAATTCTAAATAGGCTTTTTTTCCATTTAAACTACGTGCAACAGAACGTGTAAAAGAACCGTCCATACACCGCAGAGAGATAATTAGAATAATGAATAAACAAACCATACGCACTACTTGTCGTGCATAGTCTTGCGCATAGTCTTACAGCACAGCCAGCCCAGGCCCGCAGCTCCCCTGCTCTCCTCCCTCCCTCTTTCCGCGTCGGCCTGTAGTCCCCGGCTTCCGGCCCAGCCCGCCAGGTCCGCTCCCGCACCACCCACCACCCCGACCCTAAAACCTGCCAGCCGCCTCCCCCTTCCCCTACCTCGCGACAGAAGCCCCCCGCCGCCGCCCGAATCACTATAGCTCCGTCCCTTTCTGTCTCCAGCGCTTGGATTTAAGATGTATCTCCAGTACTACATCAACGAGAAGGGGGACAAGGTCTACACCACCAAGGTCGTATGAGCTTCCGCTTAATCTTGGTTGGTTAGTTGAAGATTTTTTTTATCTGTTATCATGTCCTGAAGTGTGTATCTTGGTTCTTAATCTGCAGAAGGAGTCGCCTCTCGGAGTGCCAACACAGTCTGCTCACCCGGGTACGCAACCTTCGTTTCATCCCGCTGTTTGGTAGTACTAACTTGCATGTAAATACGTGTCTATCTGTTTGGCGATGAAGACACGCTTACCGTATCTGGTTGGTGTGCACCACCGCTCGATTTAGTACTGCCATGGCCTTGTTAGCGAACGAGTAGGCGTGTTTGTTAAACTCGGTTGCAGCTTTGCACAATTCATTCATATATTTTAGGATTTAATGTTTACTGTGGATAGTTCTGGAAAACTTGTACAGATGCGATTTTTGTTTGTTCGTACCCTGAACCTTTTGGAAGCAGAAAGGTGTGATTATCATGTTAAGTTTTACAGGAACATTGCTACATGTCGAGGCTGTATGTACTTGCTGTTTGGGCTTATTAATTGGTTGCTAAGTTGCTGGCTGATTCTTTCATCTCATATTATTCGTTGGATAGGGTCATAGGGAACATTTATTAAATAATTACCAATGTCAACTTATTTGTGTAATCGTGATGTCTATCCAACAGTTTGTTTTATCTTCAATTCTTTTTTGAGACAAGGGCCTGGTATATCTTCAGCACATAAATAAGGAACACAGCTCATAAGTGCTTGAATTACAGTGGTGCTATCTGTGCAAAATTGCAGATTGTTCTATCTTTCAATAAGAGTGATGACCCCCTTTGCTTTATATGGTCGATATAGCTTAACCTGATATTTGTATAACAACCTAAAATCCTGACAAGTCACAAATGACCTTAATAAGAGATTTTTAGCATGTAGTTATATTGCCATATTTATTTTAACTGAGTACTGTGAAGTGGAACATGCGACTTCAGTTTGATTTCACAGTAGAATCTTTCATGGCAATACTGAAGTAAAACATGTTGTGGTGCAGCTCGCTTCTCCCCAGATGACAGGTACTCTCGCCAGCGTTACCTGTTGAAGAAGAGATTTGGACTGCTGCCAACCCAAAAGCCAGCACCGAAGTACTAAATCCTCAAACTCTGTTCAACCGTGGATCTTCAGTGGAGAATGCTATTTGTCTGCCTGTCGTTGGAATGTAGAATAGCTATTTGAGAAAGGAAATGTGTTGCCGTGCTACTTCTGCAACACGTTCAGATGCAGTATGTACCACCTATGTTATTGACATGTCGTGCTGCCTATTTCATGTACTTTGACCGTCAAATCATTTACCCGTCCTTTAAATTGCTCGATTATTGACAAGCTTACTCGAGAATAACGGGCGTGTACTGTTCTGTTAATCTTTCCTGGGCCACTTGGAGTCCAGTGCATCGTCTCTTGATGACTGGGTGGTGAATTCTGCCGCATTATAATTAGGCATTCATCCTATTGCCGTTCAGAAGCAGGGAGGCCAAACTGGAAACCTCTTTTTATTGCTACGGATGGCATGTCAACCTTGAAAACTCTTTGAGATTACCAACAACTTCGGATCAATCATGCCCAAATTGTTGTTTGTCTTGCTCACGTTTTTTCAGAACATGCTTATCATATTTTTCGTTAAGAAGAATAATTTAGTACAACCAACGAAGCAGGCATGCCCCCAACGAAAGCCAAATCTTATTCAAAGTTTACTCATAGTAAGCTTCAAAATTTTTTTTGTTGCATTGCATCTTTTTTTCTCAAAAAAGACAATTAACGGTATGCCAAGAAACATTGATTAGACCAGATTCATATATTAAAAACCTAGGAGTGATTAATATGCCGTAGCTCTGCTTAACTTTCGCCGGGGAGGGGGGGGGGGTACCTGTGAGCTAGTGACGTCGTGATGCACAGACTTTGAAACAGATTAGCCAAAAGCATGTGATTCCTCTACTCCAGAAACGGGAAGTAATCTCAAAAAGAAAAAAAATGGATCCACGGTTGGTATATTTGCACAGATCAGATTGCGCCAGAGGATACAAAAACCGAACAGATACAAAAGTACAATTTATATCGTTGTGACTTTGAAATGCACAAGGACTAACAACACAAAATCTACTCACATTAGCCAGAATGTACGACACTAGTTACCTAAAGAATCAGAGATTAGTCTTGCAATAGGAACATTTGATCTGCACTGGTCTGGGCGACACTAGAGTAACTACAACTACACTTTATCAAAAGATGATTTATCCAAAAATGTCCAGAGTAACAATGGTGGTATTCTCACTTCAACATGTTTTTTTTGGGGCAAAAAGGATATCCTATGTGTGGGCAAAAGGGTGTATTGCCTTAGCCAGCAGAAGAATGTATTGCCTAGGTCTACTGATTAACAAAGTGAGCAGTAATCATCTGCACTCTATATTTTTCACATAGAACTACTCTGGAGAAGAAATCATCTCCACCTCCCTGGATGATGGATCATCATCTTCGTCTTCAGAGATATCATCTCCAGTGCTGATAATATCTATATTGCTTGCCTGCCTAACAAACTGACCTCGCACCCTTGGCCTTGTTTCAGCAAGTTTCTTCCGGTTCACATACCTCACCTTCTTGTCAAAACAGCGCTCTTTCCTTTTCTGCCTGAATTTGGCAAGTGCGGCTGCCCTTCTTTCAGAGCGATTGCATGTTTCCTCAGGTACTGGTGTGCTTGATACCGATGACCACAAATTTTGCGGCGGCAAATGACTTGAATGTACACTAGTACCAGCAGCATTAAACTGAAACGATGTCATCATAGGCATGCCATGGCAATGGGGATAAACATTGTACTGAGGGAGCACCGTTGGCGGCATATGTCCTTGAGTATTGTTTATGTTTGCCTGAAAATTTTGCACTGAAGAAAATGCCATACTGTGCTCTACCATCCCTGGATAATAAAATGGGAAATGGTATACTGGAGTATTTCCTGAAGTATCATTGTGGCCTTCATTGCTTTGCTCCATATGTATGTTAGATGACGAAAAGTATACCATAGGGTACTGTACAGGCATCTCAAAAGCTTCTTTATCCCGAATATTTACATCAGTACCAGTGTCACTTCTATCAGTTGCACTAGAACAGTTAGCATGATTATCCAAGGAATCTAACCGACTGCCACCTCTTTGTAGTTCACTATCAAATGAGCTGGTGGCTGGGGTGCTTGATTTAACATATGCTAGGAATGCAGATGACTCGGCAACCCTAAGGTTAGTTTTTATAGGGCGTGAAAACATTCTTCCAGGAGATGCTGGCAATGAAACAAACGAATCAGGAAACATATTGAAAAGTAGAGATTAACAATAAAAAGTGTTACTGGGAAAAGAAAGGTCAGACTCGAATGTCTTACATGCTTGATCGGCACCTACGACTGAGCCTGGTACGCGCTCCATTTTGCCTCTTTGTTCAGGCTCAGCAACAGAAGGATTAGACTGAAACACGACAAGAAATGGGATGGAGTTTAAACAAGTATCTTGACGCATACAGGATTAGCATGTAATCACCATACAACATACAAGCCAAAAGGGCACATCTTCATGGAAACATCAAAGCACAAAAGTGGATATATACTCAAATAGCAAAAAAGAATATATTATATCAGTAGTTCAGGACTGCAACAAACTTCTTAAAGAGTAATGGATTCTTTACCTCGTATTCACGTTGATTCGAGGTGCCTGTTTCTTGATTCATGTTTTCTTTAGGCCTATCATCCGTCTCATCTGAGAGGAGGGTGGTGCTATTGGTATTGGCATCACTAGGTTCTGATAGCACCAGCTCGAAGTTGTCATTGAAGAAATTTTTCTCCGGCAAACCAAGCTGCCAATACCAGTACTGAATTTAAAGAACGATTCAAAAGCAAGCGCAGCAACGTGAAGGCGAATCAGCGCAGTGCCCTTTACCATCCGTCTCCGCCGCCACACATGGGTCCAGAGGTTCAGCAGCTCATTGGTGCGCAGCGGCTTCACCAGGAACTCGGCCGCCCCAAGGCGCAGGCACTTGACAACCACCGAGACCTCGTCTCTGTTGGACATCACTGCGAGATTCCATGAACACTAAGGATGGTCACTACAAGCACGCACGTGAGAGTAATGTGGTAATCAGCAGAAGGGCATGGAAACAGGAAGGCAGCTCACTGATGATGGGGATGTGGCGCAGGTCCTTGTTCCTGGCAATGTACTTGAGCATCTTGAAGCACTTGGATACCGGCAGATCGACCTCGGCCAGGATGATGTCGATCTCGCCGCCCTCGTAGTTGAGAATATTGATCACCTGCCGCGGAGACTTGGCGCAGGTTACTGAAACAAGAAAGTTCGCCAGCACCATCACAGCAGCAACAGTAAGCACACATGCCATTCGAAGCGAACTAAAAAAACCAATGATTAAGCCCACAGCGACGAGGAAGGAAACGCAACCCCAAATCCGGAGAACCCCAATGATTAGAGAAGCCGACGAGCCAAGTACGGCCGTACGGGGGGAGCAAAGTCTAGTTTGCCAAACCTTGGTATGCGCAGTTGCAGAGGAGCCGCAGCACCTCCTGCGAGCTGGTGGCGTCGCCGTCGCAGAGAAGAATCCTGACCTTGCTCCGGTCCACCAACTGCTGCCCTCCCCCCACCCCCACCCCCACCCCGCCGCCGCCCACCATACCCAGACCCTCCGCGCACCAACACCAACCACGCCAACCAAGGGCGACACCAACCGGAGCGTCCGATTCAGCAGCGGCCGGAGCTACAGACACAGACACAGGACGACGGGGTCGCAGGTCGCTGGATCTGCAAACGCCTCCTCCTCCATCCCCCCCACGGCCGCCAGCATCGCCGAACCAATCCGGGCGGGGCCCCTCGGGAGCTACCACCGCACGCGGGCCGGGCCTGTAGAAGGATGGTTGGCTGGTTGGCAGTCAGTACCAGCGGCGGCTGGGGTCACCGGCGGCGCGCTGCTCGGCCCGTCGCGGTCGGTCCCCACACCACACGATTATCCGCGCGCCTAATCTATTCAGGGGCGGCGGTGGCGACTGGGCGCTGGCGGCGGCGAACTGGGCCGCGGTGCTGCGCTGGAGCAGGATATTTTCCTCGCTTTTTCCGCTTTCCTCAGCGACGAGTGGGGTGGGGTGGGGGCACGCAGCAGTGTGGCTCGGCGGGGCGAAGAAGAGAGAAGGCAGCCGCACCACGCCCGCGGGCGCCGAGTAAAATAAACGCGCGCCACGGCTGGGCGCGCTCGGGCGAGCCGGCCGCGCGATCTGTGCCGCCCGTGGCCACCGAGCGGTTACGGGGGCCCAGCCGGGCAGTGGCCGTCTAGCCTGGCCCGAGCGAAAATATCTAGCTCGGCGGACGGCGGCCGCGCTGAAACGCTTCGCTTTTGGCTACGTGGCCGTGGAATAGTCGCCGCGGAAATATCTTAATCCGCGTCGCCCCTGGCTCGGCTCCGCGCGACAGGGTTAACCATTTCGTTTTGAATCTAAATTCCGGACATTTCCGGAAACGAAATTCCGGACGGAATTCCGCCAGATTTCGAATTTTTCGACCGAAACACGAATTTAAATTCAAAAACGAAATTCCGGAACTTTCCGTCGGAATTCCGCTATTTTCCGGCGGAATTCCGCTACTTTCCGGCAGAATTCCGGACTTTTCGATGGAAAATGGCATTTTTTGACTAGAAAATGCTCTAAGAATTAAATAATTTGATAGATATTATTTGTATCTTTTGTATACTGCAATGTACAATGCATATTAAATATATTACACACAAATTATTCATAACAAATGCATATTATCACATGAAATCACAAATAAAATGCATGAAAACTAAATTTATCACAATAACACGAGTACATAGTTACAATCCATAGACCATAATATAAGTTTACGATACATAATTTGCATAGTCCATATGAAAACCCAAATTCAATCTAATAAACAATATCCATGTATATCACGTAGCCACTTAATATTGATAAGTAATGAAGATACGATGAAAGTGCAAGGAGAAATAAAGGAGACCTCTAATTCTATTCAAAAGGATATATTCTTTCAATTCTTTGATAGTACGAACACTAAAAAGCTATAAACCCTATCTCATTAGACTACAAATAACCTTGTTTTTCAACTAAAATACAATTTTAACCTAGCAAATGATTTTAGATTTGAGTGTGTTCTAGTCCTATTTGTTTAGAAAAACACCTAGTTTTTT
The DNA here is from genome assembly GCA_030272315.1 of Paspalum vaginatum. Taxonomy (NCBI): domain Eukaryota; kingdom Viridiplantae; phylum Streptophyta; class Magnoliopsida; order Poales; family Poaceae; genus Paspalum; species Paspalum vaginatum. Next base: position 10,845,288 of record CM059015.1, read on the forward strand.
ATCATATTTTTTCCCGATTTTTTATAAATTTTTTTAAATTTTTCAAATTCAAAACGAAAAATTCCGAAATTTTCCAGAATTTCATTTTCCGTAGACTACCGAAAACGATATAAAATCCGAAAACCGGCGGTTTTCCGTCGGAATTGTGAACCCTGCAGCGCGATCGGATTTGGGAGCGGGGAGAAGACGTGGTGGAGCCACGCCTCACCTGCTTGGTGTGACGATTCACCGGGGCAGAGAGCAGGCTGAGGCCAGATTTTGGGCGGATGGTGCTAGTGCCTAGTGGCCGTGGAGGTGGTGGGGCCCGGAGCGGAACGGGGGGCAGGTGGGGTCGCGCGCCACGTCCTCGCGCTCATCCCCTCTCCCGCGCCCAAGCGCGCCGGCGCGGTGGCCGCCGCCTCGCCCCTCGTTTCGGATCACCACGGCCGACGGGCTTTCGCCGCGCGGCCAAGCAGGCGCGCCCTACGAAAGAAAATCCCAGGAAAACGAGGGTGATTGCCCGCGCGCGGCCGAGCCGAGGGTGCCCTTTGGCTTTGGGGGAGTGGGACGGCGATCCCTTTCGTTCTGCCGACGGCGAGGGTGACCCGCGATGGTGGCGGCGGCTAGCTCATGGCGCGAGGGGGCCCTCCGCCTCCGCCTCCTCGGCCTTTTTCCTTGTTTGACGATTCAAAAAGGCTGCTGCTGCGGGCCGGGCCTGCGGTGCGGCGAGATGCAGAACCCCGGCAGCCAAATCGGCAATATGGGCCAGCCAGAACCAGGATGCCTGGGAGATTGATGAGCGCGATGGGGGTCAGTCAGCTCGCCTGTCCGTCCCGTGACCGTGACCGATCGTATACGCGGAGCTGTAAACTCCTTGCGTAAATCGATCACCATAGGAGTTCCAGGCTTTCGGTGGTTTATCGTTTGCCCATAATACAAACTCTGACTGTGTGCAACGCTGTAAACTTGCAGCTCATAGAAACTAATGCAGTTACCAACACATACCTCGGATGGCCACCCCGCCCCACCACCACAGGCTTCCACGACACAGAATTACACGGCACACTTTACTGCTATGTTTTTTTTCCCTTGCGACGATCGCTGTTTTTAGATCAAGCAAAACCCATTTGTATCACGGTGATAAACAGGAACACAAGCAGCAGATTTGTCCAAGAGGGGGATGGAAATGAGAGGCAGAGATTGCAGCCTGTAAGCTAAGCAGGAACAAAACTGTCCACAGCTTATCACAGACCATGGTTTTTCGCTGAAACCAAAGGACTGCAAGGCCTCAACCTACAGAGCCTAGCAGGGGTACACATTAAGCTCGCGGTACAGAGATGATCGACTTGGTAGTGTCTACAGAGGCTCAACACAACAGCCACTCAAAACTACAAATAGAGTCGGCACCAAGAGGCGTTCCAGCCTTTATTCATCTTTATTTTACCACAAGGTCACATTAGCACAACACTTGCATGAAGACACCAAGCGAGCGGAAAGACGTTGCCAAGCATGCCTACAAAGACGGAGGGGCAGTTGCAGTGGCACGGGCAATTGCTCCGGCCTCCGTCAGCAGAGGCACCAGCTTCCCGCCGTCATGCATTGCCACAGTTGCTGCTCAGCAGGCAGTAATATCGTCGTTAAAAAAAAACTTAGTCACATGCAAATGACCGCGAAGTGAATGCAACTTTGGTTTCCCTTGGAGATCAGTATGGAAATAAACAGATGGCAACTCACCATCACAGCCACCAATACGCTCCCCTTTGACGAAGACGTTGGGAACAGTTTTCTGCCCAGTCCATTCGGCAAGAGCGGATTGCAACTCAGGTCCATCACCTTCGCACAGTAATGGAACAATAATTCAGCAAAAATGGCCAATGAATGCATAAATTGTGTTGTCCCTGGAGCACCGGAGACATGTTAAAATTGCTCATGTGATGTTTACTGTGTGCAATCACATCTACAGGTTCACATAGTACTCATTTGGGGCAATTGTGTTACATGGTCTGATGAACCAGGAATAATCATTTGCAATGTGTTATTAAGGTAAACAAATATGACAATAGCACAGCAGTTTTTAAGAAATTAGTCCGAAGACCAAACATGATCTGTACATATAGAGTAATCCCTAATTTGATTGAATGATTATGTGTTCGTCAGATCTAGACACTTTCAGCATTGCATCAGTTTCATGTATGAACTGATATTGTAAAACTTACCCTTATTTAATCTGATTATTTTCTTGTCTAATGAAATTTAAGAATCAGGCTATGTTTAATAACGGATGTCAACCAAAAGAAAAGAAGTACACTAATATATAAAAAAGCACTCACTTTCCACATCTAATTCAACAGCCTTGTAATTTGCACCCAGCTGTGCTAGCAATTGCTTCACTCGGGCGCAGTACGGACAGTAGGTTTTGCTGTGATCATTGTTAAAATTAAAACATAATGAGGAAAGAAAAAATAATAAAGTAAATGATGACTACTAAAGCTTATTAATTCCTAAGCACCCCAGGAAAATCGTTCATCTGGTTGACACTAATGGAAAAACTTTACACTTTGAATAATACAAAGTAGTGAATCTTAACTTTTCTTTTCTTTAGATAGTGTGTTCTACGCCATAGTATTTTCCATTGTTTCTTAATATTCCTTTCCCACAACATAACAAACTAGTAGAGGAACGATCCTATCTTTTTCAGAATGTATTGAGCACGTTTTTTCATTAAGAAGAGAGTTTTACAACGACCAAAAAGAAAAAACAACAAAAAGAAGAAAAGAAAGCTACACAACCCAGCGCAAGGGGAGCTGCTACACCAACCACAACAGGAAACTACACTGCCAACAAACCACGCCAAGAAGCGCAGACGCTATCGGCACCGGACAATACCGGGCAAAGCTTACACAGAGAGCATCTGAGCCTACACCACCACTGAACAAAACGACCCAAGGCAGGCAAATGCGAACCTCTCAGGTGAAGAGGACAAAGCTCCCCTAAGAAGAGGTTCGCCTTTGCAATGTGAATATGGTCGACACATAAGATAAAACGGTTTCTGTACTTGCTAGGAAGTCTTATGGCGCAAAGTTGAACCTATCTACATGGAAGCTATAGTGGTGGAAGCAAATTTAGGTATAAGGAAACATGACCGGCAGAGTCTACATATTCGTTTTCTGCCCTGCCCCCAATTTCGTCATGACGAAAAAATTAGGTCCGAGTGGATGGTTGCAAATATGCAAGGGAGAAAAGAAACCTGCTACCGGATGGCTACACGATACCGGTGCTTTCGCTGGCTTGCAAGGACCTAGAAACAGAGAATTGAGGGGCGAGACCTGAAGACGACGACCGGGGTGGAGGCGACAATCTCCTTGGCCTTCTGGAGAGCCATGGGCGGCGGCTTGCTGGTTTCTCGGAGCTCGGAGAGCAAGGAACGCAGAAGATGGCTCTGGTTTCCAAAAGACTAGCTGGCCGTGTACCTGAACCTGATCTCCCTCTAAACACGACCGGGTCGGTGGTGGGGTGTAGATTTGTGGCGCCAACACGACGGAAAGGGGAGGTTTTATTCTGCTCCGCCGCCGTGTCGACGCGCCGTGCACGCTAAGCCTTGCCACGAGCGCGCCGACGCACGACCTGACGTCGGTGCCCCGGTCAGCTACGCACGGAAAAATGTGGCTCGTGTGTCTGTGCCGTCGTGCAAGAGCTTGGTCGTCGTGGTGCATGGACAGATTGAACAACCCGCCTCTGAGTTCAGAAGGTTCCAGTGGATTTTTGACATGTTCGGTTTTTTTTTCAGTCGTACGGCGAAAATGGGACGTAGAATACGGCGGCGCCGAAATTCTGGAGCATTCTTCGTTTGGGCCATGGCCTCGGGTTCGAGCCCATCAATACAAATACATGAAGCGCGTTTAAGGCCGATCTAAAAACATGGTTGGATTGGGCCACACCTCAAATGCGGTTTGTTTTGGCCCAATCGAGATTGCGTGCAGGATCGGCAGGCTGGCCGTCGCGAGCGTCTGTTGTCCGGCGTCAACACAAATCAGATCGTGTCTCTTGCAATACGTCGCTGATTTTGTTTGCTCGGTTCAGTTTTAAGTACTCCATATTAATTAGTATTTGATTGATGCCTCAATGGCAAGAAGGCAGGAATATGATATTCCTCTGGCAGGTTAAGTTTTAAGTACTCCTACATATTATTTGTTGCATCATGGTCAAGGCACTGACAGGCGGCACGCTGCAGCAGATCAAGTGTAGTTCCTCGACGTCCAATCGCATCACATAAATTCCGCGCTGGATAGCGAGAGGAACCGTTACTTTTGCTTCACATTCTTGGCACCGCCCACGAACCACAATGGCTCGCAAGCTTAACGAATTCAAGAGATGCCAGACAAGAAACACGATCTGGTACACTACAAGAAAGCGTCGATTTGGATGGTTGCCAAGACAACTCAGTCCCTTAGATGTTCTTTGACCATGCGATCATCTCCGCAGGAGTCATTACAGGTCTGTAGGACTCATCACCGTTGCCAGAAACAACAGAAAATAAAATTAATAAATTTGTTCTTATATAAAATAAGGAATCGAACGACAGTGCAGCGGCCATTCGTGTTGAATGTATGTAAGAGTCGCCGCGTCCCCTCCGGAGCTGGAAAAAACCGGAGGGTACAGGATGAAGACGGCTCAGGATACAACAGGGTGATGTTGCTTCAAGGGAACGAGTCAACTGGGAACCGATTGGTCCAAGACCGATCATCCCAGCGACCAGATGACGAAGCACGAGGCCCGCAGGTTCGAATAGAAATCGAATCAAATAACAAACAATGAGAACAACAGAGAAACAACGAGTGGAACGGTGGCCAAGCGACGGCACGGACGGGCGGCCATGGCGGGGGCTCAGACGGGCGGCGCGGCAATGGCGATGGTAGAGGGCCGGCAGCGGAGGGGGCGCTGATGTCGTCGGCGGCCGCGCGCCGGTGGCAGAGGGCGAGCGAAGACAATGGCGGCGGCGATATTTGAGTCCTGACCTGACCTGGAGGAGAGGGCAATTTATAGCCACCGTGGGTGTTTGCAGGCGGTTTGATGGTTCTCGAGTTTTTTTTATTTTTATATTTATTTAAATCGTTTTTTGCAAAAATAAATGGACGATTCAAAAAATTGCAAATCTATACCAATACCGCCGGACCATCCGGCGGTATTTAAAAAACGCCGCCCTATCCGGCGGTTTTTAAAAACCGCCGGAGCGACCGACGTTTTTTAAATACCGCCAGAAGAGGTTGGCAGTGCGGCGGGCGCTGCGACCGGTGGGCCCGCCGATTAAAAAACGCCGGATGGCGCGGCGGTTTTTAAAAACCGCCGGCGGGGACGGCGATTTTTAGCCCATATACCCGCGGCGCCTCCTTTCTTTTCTTTTCTTCTTCTTCCTCGCCGCTCTCCAGTCGCCGCCCGTACGCCCGCGCCGCCCCGCCGCCGCGCCGCCGCGCCGCCCGCGCCGCTCGCGCCGCCGCGCCGCCGCGCGCCTGAGCAGAGAGGGGAGAGGAGGAGAGGCTCGGGCGCCGCCCGGGAGGGAGAGAGGGAGAGTAGAGGAGCCCAAGGTTGCAGGTAAATTTTCTTTGAAACATGTATTTTTTTTAGCATTTTAAATATCATTAGTAGTATTCTTTGATATTAGTAGTAGTTTAGATACAATATTAATAGATTAGGTAACAGTAGTAGTATTTTATATAATATTAGCACTAGTTTGAATTACCATTAGCGGATGTAGTCTCGTTTTATGTAATACTCATACTATTTTAGTTGACATTAGCACATTTACCAGTTTTAGATTTAGATAGAATATTCAATCATTATAATATAAGAAAAAATGAGTGTTATATAGAAATGTGGTTACATATGTGCTAAATACTGTCTTGTTTGTCGCATTTGTGGTCAGGCATGTCACAGAAAACATATTTTCAGATATATTTTGGTGAAGGAGAGATACGTTACGGTCAGTTCGGGGTAGATTTGAGTGGGTTTCGGTCAGTGACAAAAGGGCTGGACAAAGCAATTGAGAGGCCATTTCGTTCAGTGTATAACTGGTTCATGAAATGTTTTAAGTTGGATTATAATGAATGTCAACTGAGCGTCTCAGCAGTAACAACTAGGAGTTCATCTCCTGTTTATTATGAATTAGTACAAATAGAAAGCACTGCAGTATGGAGGAGGTTTGTTGACGTTAGCTTGCGTCATGGGTTACCCCTGGTTCTTTTTGTGCGAGCATACGAGAAGGTGAATGCTGAACAAGAAAACTCACAGGGCTGTGATGAGGCAACAACAATTGAAGAAGTGGTGGAAAATAATGTGAATCAGGTTAACGAGGTGGGCGTTGATATAGGTGAGCAAGGTGAAGCTAATGAAACAGTACGGGAACCAAGGGGTGAGGTAGATGAGGGTGAAGAAATTGTAGGTTTGGTTGAACAGATGCAGCGGGAGGATGCCGAGGCCAATATCCCTGTTGATGAAGATTCAGACAGTGAAGATGAAATATTGAACCAGGTTCCAAGTCAATGAACCAACTTTGATCACTCAGAACTGCTAGTAAATGAAGGTGAAATGGTTCCATGGGAATATAGTGAAAATGAAGTATCTGTGGGAGCTATTTACCATAGCAAGATAGAGCTGAAAGAGGCCGTGCAAAGATGGTCGGCTAAGTGACTGAAGAAAGAGTTCAGAGTTCAAAAGAGCAGTCCACAAGTCTATGATGTGAAGTGCATACGAGATGATTGTCCTTTTAGGGTCCATGCTTTTTTGGGAAAGTATGATATTTTCTGGACCGTTTCAAGAATTGAACATCATACATGCGTCTTTGAAGAGCTTGAGAGTCATCACCGTAACTTGACAGCTGATTTTGTGGCTCAACATATGTACTCAAAGATAGTAAATAATCCTGCATATGAGCCGAAGGCAATAATCAATAGCATAGAGGATGACTTTCAGTACAAAATAAGTTACAGCAAAGCTTATAGGGCAAAACAGAAGGCGTTGGAAATGAGATGGGGTACGTATGAAGCATCGTACCACAACCTGCCACGTGTGCTGAACACACTATGTGACCGGAATCCGGGTAGTTACTTTGAGATTAAGCACTATAATTTGCCTCATGACCGGACAAAGCGTGTTCTTCAGCGTGCTTTCTTTGCTTTGGGGGCATGTATCAATGCATTCCAGTATTGTCGCCCAGTGATATGCATCGACGGGACCTTCCTAACAGGGAGGTACAATGGCACAATTCTGACTGCAATTGCGGCAGATGGAAACAATCAGGTGCTCCCACTGGCTTTTGCATTTGTTGAGAGTGAGAATGGGGACAGTTGGTACTGGTTTTTAGAGCGGATCAAAGTATGTATTGTTCAGGATCGGCGAGATGTGTGTGTGATTCATGATCGTCATGGAGGCATTATGCAAGCGGTGCAAGATTTACAGGAAGGATGTGTACAACGTCAAAGAATAGCAAAGTGGGTCGATCTGAAGAGTCGGTGGTGCATGAGACACATGGGAGCTAACTTTCAGAAGCAGTTCAAGAACAAGAAACTAACAAAACTTTTTAAGAGGTTGTGTAGTCAGAATCAAGAAAGGAAATTCAATGTTTTGTGGAAAAAACTTGATGAAGTCACAAAGAAGAACGCTACGGAAGTAAGTACTAGAGGGGCGAATTTAGAAGATGATGAGCCAATTGCAATGGAAAATGTGGGCCTCGATGGTCCTAATGTGCGACGGAGGCCTGGTCGTTCGATTAAGTCATTCTCGGAGTGGATTGAGCATGAGCCAAAGGAGAAGTGGTCTTTGTTGCATGATGAAGGAGGTGCACGTTATGGTATTATGACTACGAACCTTGCCGAGGTGTATAATTGGGTGTTACGTGGAAGCAGAAGCATGCCACTTGTCGGGATTGTGGAATTTTACGTATACCGTACAACACAATACTTTCGGGAACGTCATCCAGCAGCAAAGAATGTGTTTCTAGACCACCGCCTCGTATATGGGCAGAAATTCTTTGAGTATATGGCCAAAGCAAACAAAAAAGCCGCAGGACATCGTGTCAGGAACATGGGTGTCGCTGAGCATCGATTTGAGATCATTTGTCGGGACAAAGGCCGAAGAGGAGGCAATCATGAGAGGCACGTGCAAGAATGTGTCCTGTACAATAACCATTGTGTTTGTACCTGCCACAAGCCGAGGTTATACCACAGGCCGTGTACACATGTCATAGCTGCATGTCAGGAAGTTGGAGGTTTGAACGCTCGTATGTTTGTGTCCCCGTATTACCTGAAGGATGCAATCTACCACACCTGGACTTCTGAGATATATGGTTTCGCCATTGCGGGGACTTTCACTAGTATTGCAGAGGGTGCTCCTGATTTCATACCCAATCCTCACCCTGACATGAAACAACAGATAGGGCGACGCAAGACTCGTCGCATTCGTAACAACATGGATGACGCCGAAGCTGGGCCAAGAATTGTCATATGCTCGAAATGCAATGAGTTCGGGCACAGCTACAAAAAATGCACTAATACACCTCAAGGAACCGTGTCGAACATACCTGAGCCAAGATCATCGAGTCACGGTCGACGCGATCGTGGAGGAACCAATGAAGTCATTTAATGATTTTTGGTTACTGTCATGGATTGTAAAAACATAATGTTTGGAACCTTTCTCTGTTACGTTACTCTTGCATTACTTGAAATTCTGTATATGTGGATTTGCTATCATGGATTGTAACAATATTATGTGACTATGCATTTAGTTTGTTAATATTTTGAATTCGATGCTATGATATGCAATGTTATGTTATTGTTATGTGATGTTATTTTGAATTACATGCAGTCTTATGTTAATGTTTTAGTTAGTTTATACTTGGTTTATAATGTGGACTAACGATATCAATCTTTTTTAGGGATGGATGCCCCACAGGGTTACGTGACCCCCGACCTGCTCGATGCAGCGACGGACAAGAAGCACCGGTCGTACTTCAGTGTGGTATTGGGGAGCTCCCTTGGACAGTTTCGCGCACGTGTTCCGATGGAGACGATGGCGTTGGACCCTCGTTGGCTACCGAGGTTCGCTTTACGTGCTTCGTTCTCTTGTTCAGATATATTCAACCTCGTTCAAATTTATACAATGCTATGCTCATCGTTTTTTTAGACTGCGCGCTTCTGGTCTGCTCCCACTTGCTCGCATGGTCGACGGAGACGGACCGCGTTTCAGCTACGACTTCTCTCTCCTTGCTTCAATGGTGGATAGGTGGAGACCGGAGACACACACTTTGCACCTCACCGTGGGCGAGATGGCGCCTACGTTGCAGGACGTGTCGTACCTGCTTGGGTTGCCGTTGAGGGGCGATGCCATGGGCCCCACGGACGTCGGCCCCGGCTGGCGTGAGGACTTGCTGGCTCGGTTCGGTGCCGTCGAGCGTACCGGCAACGCACAGCCCTACAGGGAGTTTCCACCGACGTACACGGGCGGGCCCCCAAAGTGGTGGATTCTTCAGTTCAAGGTGAGTAGATTCGACCGCAACCGGCATAGTTAAAATTCATATGGTTCTTACTTATGTGCAACTATTTATAGGCCGGCACCATTCGAATTGGTACCACAGAGTACGAGGTTGCGCGGCATTTGGAGGCGTACGTGCTGTGGTTGATGGGGTGGGTGATGTTCTGCAGCTCTGCGGGCAACTTTGTGCCCAAGAACCTACTGCCTTTCGCGCGTTACGTCGCCGACAGCCCACTGGAGTCGATCCCGCAGTTCAGCTGGGGGTCCGCTGTCCTAGCTGCGACGTATCGCGGACTGTGCACGAGTTGTTTGAAGAGTTCGTCAGCGGAGCCCATCTTCGGGGGATGCCCGCTACTTCTGCAGGTTTGGGCCCACGAGAGGTTTCAGATTGGTCGGCCCGCGGTCGTGCACAGCCCGTACGACGCGTATATACGCGACGATGTAGACGGCCCGACGATGGGCTCTCTGTGGTGCGACCGACGAGTACGTGGATTCTTCTTCGTTTACTTATTTGGGTGTGTATTTAATTTTCTGTACTAACGATGTAATTGAATGCTTTCGCAGTTCGCGTACGCTCACGTGCAGACTAGGAAGTCTTACCCTGACTTCGTAGGCCAGTTCGACGTCCTGCGTGACGACGACGTTCGTTGGACGCCCTACTCTGACGAGGCAGTGGAGAGTCGTGCACCTGACGGGCTGTCGTCGTTGTGCGTACGCGACGCCGACTACTGGAGAACGCGCAGCCCACTTTTCTTCGACATCTACGTCGAGGAGCACGCAGTCCACCGCGTGCTCCGTCAGCTAGCCTTGCGGCAGGAGGTGGTCGTCCCTCAGAGCTTACTGCCGCCACACGTGCACCGGTTCGTGCCGACCTTGTACATTACCGTAAAGTTATATATTTCACATAATTCACATGCTGAGTCCACCGACAAAACTATTTTTATTTTCAGGTTTACGAGACAGGGCCAGAACGTTGGCCAGATCTGGGCACCACGTCTTGCCGAGTTCGTGGCGAAGTGGTCCACGGCCTTGGATGACCTCGTCATGGAGGGTAGGCCACATGACGATGCAGCCTGGGGTCACTACCTCCGTTGGTACCTCCCACGGACACGACTGCGTGTCTTGTCGACGCCACAGGAGTTGCCCCGCCGCACACCGTCCGTCACGGACAGTTACCCTACACAGCGAGACCAGGGGGCGTATATAGCTGTAAGTTTCTTTTCTGATTGTCGATTCCGCATTAGAAGACATCTAAGTTCATACTTCATGGCAAACTAATGCAATCTTTTTGAAACAGCATGACGTGCTCCGGCAAATCCATGCAAACGTCACGACGTACAGCCGTAATGCCCTCACCATGGCCCCACAAGATCACAAGGCGGCGTACGACAAGATAGCGGACCTGTGCAGAAGAGTGACTAGGTCGTTGTCTTGCCGTGGCGACGATGTTGCCCATCCACCACCGCAGCCGATGTTTGTTCCCCCTAACCCAACCGCGCCACGACCCCCTCCGGTACGACCTCCGGTACCACTCTTTGCGCAGACTCCGCCGATGACCTACCCGCCGCCAGGTATTTCTTGTACAGGTCAATTTTATTAAACACGAGTTCGTCAATTATTTATGGATATTCCGTGCAACAGGTACACAGTACGGGACCCATGTTGGGTCATCGTCTCGTCACCCTACCTACCACCACGACGTCTTCGCTGCAGGGACATCACGGACTCGTGACGTTGAGTGGGGTAAGTGGCATTCACATACATGCAGCAGACTCGTCATGCCTGTTACAGTGTTACTTTACATTTTTAATCCATGCGATTAATTTGCAGGATATGAAGCTGGCACGACCCCTGACGACAGCTACGGAGCCGGCCACGCTCCTGACAGTCCACCAGGTGCAGCAGAACAGATGGCGCAGTCCTTGTTCGCGTCGCCGCCGCGACATGATGAGATTGGTTACTCACAGCTACAGGAGGCGCCACCCCACGAAACTCAGCAGTCATAGGAGCCGCCAGCGCCCGATGCAGTCCCTGGCCGACGTACTCGACAGGCACCCGACCCCTTTAGTCACGGGTCACGCCACACTTGGGCTGCCCAGAGAGCTGCACGCAGGAGCAAGAGGGGTCGTAGCTAGATCATAGTTCCAGAGTTGACTTGCATTAGTTAGGTGTACATTCGTCATCATGTATTTTATCACTTTCAGCTTTGCAGTAGGCCGTGACAACACGTAGGCAATCGTTTCAGATACATATGCCTCCGTAGCCTTTTCTGCTCGACGTGACAGCGCATCACGTAGCCTTTTCAGTTACAGGTACATGCGTAGCCTTTTCAGTTCTATATGACAATATCTATGTAGCATTTTCAGTTTTACGTGACAGCGCAAGACGTAGCCTTTTCAGTTACAGGTACATTCATAGCCTTTTCAGTTCGACGTGACAACACATATGGAGCCTTTTCAGTTCGACGTGACAACACATATGTAGCCTTTTCAGTTCGACGTGACAACACATATGTAGCCTTTTCAGTTCGACGTGACAACACCTATGTAGCCTTTTCCGTTCGACGTGACAACACCTGCGTGGCCTTTTCAGTACCATTTCCAGTTTGACCTAACAACTTTTTCGTTTCCAGAAGACAACTCAACCCCCATCTCGACTAAAAAAGACGGCACACATTCAAAGAACACACACAACACACTACCAAAGCGAGGGAGGAATGGCCGAGCCGGGAGGAAGGGGGCGTGGCCGCGGCCGAGGCCGAGGAGGGAGGGGTGGAGGACGTCGTAGCCACCACTTCCTCTGGGGAGGTCCTCAAGGCCCAGACGTGTTTCCACATCCACTGGATGACTTCCCGCTAGAGGGACCAGACGCCTTTGTTGGCGAACGCAGGCTTAGGCCTTACGATGATCGCACGGAGGTGTGGCCTACGTGCCGTTGTGGTGAGTATTGTGTCGTGCAGGTGTTCGATGAGTTCATCGATGGAGGTCGTCGCTTCTACAGATGCCCTTTTGGCTATGTGTGTCCTCAAACTCGCTCTCTACACTTTGTTCTGACATAACTCAAATTGTTTCTAAAAAGAGATATATATGATTGCAGGATTGTACTGACACGGCATGCCGCTTCACCAAGTGGGTAGATCCTCCACACCATGCCTACGTCGAAGACTATATCAACCACCTGAAGAACAAGATCCACGACCTTGAGTGTCGCGTCAACTCTCTGGAAAACGAGGCTGACGCTAACGCGATAGTGGTTGGACTCGAAGATGATCCCCTGTGTCCTGACCCCTTCTGCAAATGCCCGTACCACCCGCGGCAGCGTATGCCCCCCAAGTCTCCACCATCCGGAGGTTACGGCTACTATGATCTCCGAGGCCCGTCGCAGCACTATCCGAACCAATTCGCTTAGACGAACTTCCTACTATTTTTACGTTTCTAGCATTTCAAATTATCTAAGCCAAGTCAATTGTGTACCGCGAGTTACGCGCTACAACGACAAGGCATCGCAAATGTGTTCAACTTTATTTATGTCGTTAATCTACGCTGTCAACATTGAGAATTATGTATCCGAGTTCAATCTATGTTGCGTTTTAACTTCTGCATCAATTGTTCATGTCGTACTCAATGTAACGCTGTGATTTCAATTTAATGTAACGTGTACTCTCATAATTTGTTTTTGTCTGTCCTCCATACTAAGAAAAAGAAAACAAATATTTTACGTCATAAAATAAAGAAATACAAATTTACCGGTACTAATTACAATAGTTTCCATGCCCACATTCAAATTGTGTTTTAATTGCCATTTGCTTTTACGTATACTCATATTGCTTATTTAACAAATTACCATGCTCTTGTTTTTTAAAAATGCACATGGAGCAAAAATAGCCGGATGGACCGGCTTTATTTAAAAATCGCCGGATGGGCCGGCTTTATTTAAAAAACGCCAAAAGGATTAAATACCGCCAGCCATTTTTTAAAAAACGCCAACAGGACCTAAATACCGCCACGGGAAATAAAAATCGCCGGCCCATTCGGCTTTTTTTAAATATCGCCGGGTGGGCCGGCTTTATTTAAAAAACGCCAAAATTCGGTGGTAGTTAGGATGCCACGTCATAAAACCGCCGGATAGGGCGGCGTTTTTTAAATACCGCCGGATGGTCCGGCGGTATTGGTATAGATTTGCAATTTTTTGAATCGTCCATTTATTTTTGCAAAAAACGATTTAAATAAATATAAAAATAAAAAAAACTCGATGGTTCTCGTCCCAAACTCTAACGGGCTGGAGGATACGTTTATGGGCCTTGGGATTCGGCCTTTAAGACTATCCGCACTTCTCTCGTTATTGCGGCCCGCTACCTTTTGGCGTGATGATTCAGCCCCTTTTAAAACGCAGGAAAATTTTTATGTTTCTGTATTTTTTTCTGTGTTTTTAACCGTTTCTTATGAAATTCGTGTGTAAATCCTGTGAAATGCCCGTGTTCCAAAGGGTCCTTTGCGCTGGTGTCACCAGGCTATGCATATGAATGTCAAAACACTGCTTGTGCAATGTAGATACAGTGGAGTTTAAAATATAGACGGTTAGATAGACGAGGTGGTGACGCTGGCCTTAGTGTGAAAATAGCTGCAGCCCATCCCTCCACCCATCCCGCTACCGTGGCATGGTCCAAGCGGAACACCAAAGCGGACCGGTGAGTATTCTTAGATATAACCGCTCTTATTTCAACATTGGCCTGGCCATCACTGTTTTCCCCCCTTCTGCACTACCATTTGCGGTTGATGACGCACTACTTTTCGTCTCTGTGTCTATTGTAGCTGCTACAAAAGTGCAACATAAGCAAGCAATCCAATCATCTACAGGTGTATTAGGTTTATTAAATTCATTATCCATTCCATGATAGTGTTGCTGTTTGGTATCATAAATATTAATGTGTGTTTATGTAAGCTTGATCAAACTAGACCCTCTGCCACTCTAGTTGGTTTTGTTATTCTGACGACCTCATCATCATGGACTTTCAAAACATCTTTCTCTTGACATCTCTCTACTCTGCTCACCACTCTTTATACCTCTGTCACTAATAGTCACCTTGAGCCAGCACCGAACGTGTCTAATCGGATAGTCGACATGATCCACACGTCACAACTTTTTTAGGAATAGAAGTTGAATGGGCCATGCAGTACTAGTGTGTCGGTCTAAAAACGGTCCATGGAACGATTGCACGGGCAGGGGCTAGATAACTCGAAGCATACTCATATGCTAGATAAAACAACCCATTTGTAGGCCTGTAGATCCTATCATCCTGATGTCAATGTTCTCTACCCTTTGTGCTATTTGCCAACATCTTCATATGTCAAAGGAGGCGTTTCGCTTCACATTGAGTCCCGAAAATGTGATCATACCATCCTAAGAGGGGATGTGGTGACGGGTGAATTGGGTGTTTAATAAATTAAGATTCATAAAACACAACTTGACAAAAACATATGCAAGAGGTGTTGCTAAGTATAGCTATTTTTACCATAAAAGAGACTTGCAACCTAAGTTCTAAATTTAGAAACTAGCCTGTTAAAATAGATTAGAAAAGTAGACACATAATTGCAAGAATATAAGTGCGGAATGTACAAAGTGTGGTAGAAGAGCAAACTTCCTGTTGACGGTGCTGACTTTGATTTTTTACCGATGCATCAAGAGAAGGCACACAAATCTTACCCTATTCCATTTCCATGTTGGATCCCCTCGCAAGGGCCTTGCTAAGCCTTATTCCGTGCAAAGATCAAGGGCAAGATTGCACGCGCAAGTGCTAGGCTCCCGGTCAGGTAACTCTGTAAATAGTCCCGGCTCTCCGCCACGTGAAAGTGGAGATTCTCGTGAGCCTCTCTTGTAGTCTTCGCTATGGTGAGCCTTGGACAAGACTCCAAGGGTTTTCCCACCTCTCACAAGTAAACTATAGGCCACTTCACATTCTGGACGGGCTCACAAGATTTACAAGCCACACACTTCTATAGAGGTGATGCACTCAAGCACCAGCAACACAAGGTATGCGAACCTGAACACTAACTTTGGTCACAACCCAATAACTGCCTAAGAACACTCTCAAATCACTAAGGTGTGTGTTGATATGCACGTGAGCACCTTAGATGATTGGAACTACCATATCAAATGTGTCCACCGTGCTACAGCCACATCGATGCCTGTGTAATGCGACGTGTCAATAAAATCACCTTACAAAACCACTAGACATATTTATACATTTTTATACAATTTGAAGGTGCTATAAACGTTACCGGAATGAGCACTTCTTTAGAGTGAAAAGTGGGTGATCTGAGGCTATCTCCAACACATTATCCATCCTCACTACTTATATTTCACTCTATCTACATGCCAGATCAGGACGCCCATTTGCATGGGCCGCAATCTCACTGACTAATGGGGTCTACATACTTATTCGTCCCCTATTTAGGGCTGGTCGGCAAGTAGGACTTAATTGGCATGCGGCCTTAATTGTGATATTTATGTGGATGAATGATCAGACTATTCAGAGTCGTTTGCCGAGCTAGGTTGGCGTATACTGCATCTCATACTATCTCCAACGGCAACTAGTCGGCACTCCAGTCGGCGGAGCTGTCGTTTCAGACTATGCATCTGCTGTGTCAGTGAATTTTCACTCTTCCAGCAGCTGGTCGGCACTCCAGCTTCGAAATAATGCAGCGTCACGCCCCCACCCCCGGCCCCCACAGGGGAGAATAATTCACCAGCATGAGAGCCGAAAGAGGCATGGGCATGGCCAATCTTATCTGGAAACATGAATATTCCAGGGAAATTTGCGAGATCTTTGGCCTGAATCCCTATAGGTGCCTCAGAGAACATTGCATATCAGTTGCTCATGTGAACATGCGGTAGCATTACCATCAAGCAGTATATACTCTTGCAACTTGCAAGGAAAAAAATCAGAATAATTCGCTTTTAGTTGTAGTGTATACTTGGTGTAAGCAGGACACCTGCAGCAATTCATGTTTCAGAAAACCATTTTTTTCCAGCATGATCGGGTCTTGATGTGGCCATTCAACACCGTATTTCGCTACTGGAGTTGACTTCACCGCAAAAAATGTCTAAAAATACGAAAACCGTATCCTTTAAAAGGAGATTAACATACGTAAAAAAAAGAGATTAACAAGGCGCAGAGTTGCAGATTTGACAACAAAGGCCACAGCGCTATCCTTACGAAGGTAAACATGATCAGTTCACAGTAGGATATTCCAAAACAAACATAACCCAAAGCAAGACTTCTACCGAAATCTTCTGCCCTCACGGCCTCACCAGATACAACTCTTAACCGTTAACACCACCCAAAAGAAAGGGAAAAAAAGGAAGGAAGGAAAGAAGGAAAACGAGGAACAACAGGGAGAGGGAAAACTTAAACTGAGTAACTAAGGAGTAGGCTCCTGAAGGAGCTCAACATTGCCGATTTCTGACTTGCCGGTCTCTGTCCACGCCTCACCGAGCCCATCTGGAACCGGAAGCCAGTGGAGAAGGCCACGAGAGGCATGGACAAATACAAACTGATGGTTGATGAGGAGGAGCTCAGCTCAGCCATTGTCCATCCTTACTGCCGTGCTGCTTACGCATCTCTCAAGAACCATGCAGACGCTCCTGCCATGCATGCTCCATGATCTCTGAAGGGTTCAGAGGTCTGCAGAAGAGGAGAAGAGAGGGATCCTTTTACCTGGGCACATGGCTGTAGTCGGCTGATGTTGATGCAGCAAAAGCTCTTGTGAGGACCAAGAAGAACATGCACGGTGGCATTTTAAAGAGGCTAGTGGTGGCGTGCTTTAGTGGGGGGAAAAAGAAAAACGAAAAGTCAAAGAAAGATTACTGTATGGGGGTGCGTGGCAATGTCTGGAAATCACTATCCATGCCATTCTTGTCTCACCAAACATCAATTCTCCAGCTATTCCTTCTGCTGACAATTCTTCATTCCTATCCTTATTTGTGGGGCTGTCCAAGAGTAATGTACTGAATGTAGATGCACAGCATCCAGCCATCCAAGGCATTCATGCTGGTAAAAGTTAAGACAACTTCTATACTAATCTCGTTCACCTTTTTACTGTTAAAGTGTTAATAATTTGGTAGCAGCTTTTGACCAATCGTGATGGTTGGCAGTTGCTGCCAAAATTTGAGCAAAAAAATCCTTCTTACTTGCTACCCATTTGCTTAGCAATTAAGTGTCTAGCAACCAATCTGGGACTTAGCCAGCCTCAGGTCCCAACTAACCAATCTTTACCAACAAATTGAGATCACTAAAATTTTACCAGGAGATCAAATCTACAGATCCACGATACAAAAATAAAGTTACCTTTTAAAAGTTGAAGAGTCAATCTCCTCTTTTGAGAAGAACTTTTTAGAACATGGAGATTGAGGAGTGTGGCCTTCCTGTTTTGCCACTACTTCGTGCTTATCAAGCTTGGCATTTCCTTATGCTTCAGTCCAAGTTAAAAATCACTTCCATGCATGATGTAACACTGAATCAGTTCTGCCTGATGTTGTACCGTAGAAGGCAATAAGGTGAGAAAAAAATACCATGTAATATACTGTTCTAGTGTTCTTCGGTCTGACAACAAGGAGTTAAGAGGGAATATACCATGCACATTTAGTGGCAGCTGCTCCACAATAAAGGAAAAATAAATCAATGACGCCAAAGAATGGCATTTCCACAAAAGTGGGATTTAATGTTTGAGGCCCAGTGCAGTGGACCCTCCCAATATATGGAATTTCTGAATCCCCTTTCCCTCCTTTCAACAGGTGGAATGGTGGAGGAGCCACGGAGGTGGCAAGCCTGCTTGTTGCACGTGCACCTAATCATCGCCATCATGGACACTACCCAGGGGCACCAATAATAGGTCCTTTTTCGACCTTAGGTGTCCCATGACCAAGCATCAACACGCACAGGCATCAAGAATTTAGAATTGATAGCCTCCACTTCTGAATGCCTGCGCTGAATGATTTTTTGTCCTTACAAGCCAAAATAACAACAAAAAAAAGGCTTAATACGATCCTAATAGACTAATTTTCTTTCCTTACCAACCTAAAGACCATTCAAGTTGAAAAAACAGCATCAGACTGTCACCGATGTGGGGCTCAGGGCATGTTTATTAACCCCACAAGCATCAGTACTTTCCAATTTGTCCATCTTGTAATGGCCCTGATTTCTGTTTAAAAAGCAACTCTCTAATCTGCGAAGCAATTGCGACTTTCCATTCTCTTTCAAAAGTTTAGTTGCTATCGATCTTCAGACTAATATAAAGTGAACATCACTCAAGGGAACATGATTGCCCCACCGGAATAAATGGTTTGTTCTTTCATAGCATGTGCAGTGTGCACAATTGAGTAGTGCAGATGCCAATCATCTGACATATTATAGCCTTTTAGTCACGAACGAAAATGATACCTTTTGTCCCCAATAGTAAACAATGATCAAACTTACGGTTATATACAGTTGGTGTATAGAACATGATTAGTCTCAGGAAATATGAAAAAGGGGTTGGAGAGCCATAATGTACAAAAATTTTTTGGGCAAACGTTTACGCAATCAAATCATATATATTTTAGGTTCCTGTATTTTAGTTAGATTAACTTTGACAGAAGATGGTTTAGCAGTTGATATAGGTAGATTATTGCTAGCTTGGGGGCAATCAACCGTTCTTTGCACAGAAAGTGGTCTCTCGAGTGCCCTAATACCATTTCAGGAGTGATGGTGTAGAAAACATTTATCAGTGACAGTAGCAATATCCAACAACAATATGATCAAAAGATCGAACCAGTATCAATTCAGATGTACATTTCACTTAATCTTAGAATTACCTTTGCATCGAAACTTCTTCGATGATTGAGATTGTTAGCAATATCCAACCAGCACACAGCATGACCAAAAAATTGAACGGGCTGTGTTCCAGATTTTACATTACGCTTAATCTTAGAATTACCATTGCGTCTGAAACTTTACCAGCGACGAAGATTGTTAGAAATGGGAACAAAAGAATGACTCGAACTAGCCGTGTTCCAGAATATGCAGTGGATGCTACTGAGTTCAGATCCAAGCCTCCAAGCTCCAGTTCGAAAGCAAACATATTGCGAGGAAGAGCTGCAAATTTCAAACAACAAGCGCATCACAAGGGACGGCAAATTAGCGCACATCATCACAATCGCCAAACTATGACAAAGGCACCCTGATCCAACGACTACATAGTACATACTCTTTGTCTGCCATTGCAGCGCAAAAGCTCTTTTGTCGGCATGACAAATTCATCATCCGCCACGAACAATTCCGATTCAAGAACCAATATGGACAAGGACCCTACCACTACCTCTAGAGAAACAAATGAGAGATATGGCTAGCAACAACAAGATACCGCGAAAGACGAGAGTGCCGACAGTTCGGAGAAGCTCCATGCGCCGAGGGCCATCCCATCTTCGCCCTCGGCCTCGACGGAGACAACGGCCGGCGCCGGTCGTTGTTCTTTCGATAGTAGACACGCCTTGAGAACCCCGAGCCGTCGATCTCTCCATTTACGGTTTAGATCGCGGGAAACCAGAAACCTGGAGAAGCGAACTGACGTGTGGGCCATGTTCCACAGCGAGACAAACTACTCGGCCGCACCGACGGCGGAACCCAACCATTTCTTTCGCTTAAACCCTAACCAAAACCCTCTCCTGCTGCTGCCCCACCGCTCGCCGCCGGCCACCATGTCGATGGTGGTGGCTCCCCTCCGCTCCCTGGCACGCCGCTGCCCCCGCCTCCGCGTGCCCGCGGTGCCCGGTGGACGCGCGGCGTTCCTATCCGGCGCGGCCGAGGAGACCGCCGTGGACGCGGCGCCGCCGCCTCCTGCCCCGGGGCGGAAGGTGCTGGAGAGCTTCCGCGAGGAGTTTGAGATCGGAGGGCGCACCATCGCCTTCGAGACGGGAAAGATGGCGCGTTTCGCGAATGGCTCCGTGGTGATCTCCATGGAAGACACCCACGTCCTCGCAACCGTCGCCGCCGCCAAGTCCTCCGAGCCCGTCCGAGACTTCCTCCCGCTAACTGTACGGATTCTTCGTTATCCTGTTTAATGCCATTGTGAATTGTGAAGCGAGTTTGTAAAGAGAGTGGAATTCCAAGGAATGCCCAATCAATCTGCTCCCACTTATGAATCCTGCAATTTGATACGGTCATGCACAACTCTTAGTTATATCATGGTTTTTTTGGTTTTATTAACGAAATTCTAGGTTTTATACTGCCTTAACTGCTCCCTTTCCATGCTCACATTTGAGCTTTTGATGTTCTTTTTATTTGGTTCTCATTTCATAAGCATGTTTTGGATTGCAGATTAATAAATGTTCTTCTTAGTTGTGGAAATAGGGACCCAACTGTCGTTTCATTATGAATTTGACTGAAATCAGCCAGTCATCAGCTAGATATTTTCCTTATTGAATACGCAAGAGAGCTGCGTATCATTGCGAATAAACCCCAACATGTCAACAATGCACTCAGCACATGCATGCACACTACACCTCTTAGAACACAAAACCGAGAATACAATCGCCCGTGAAACTGCAAAAACAACCCAACCAAAAGGACTACCATTTACCATGCAGGTACAAATCTACTTAACTTGCAGTCACCACCAAATGAACCACCTAGCACTGGGCATGCACCAAAGATGAACTTCCTCAATAATCTGTCTAAGGACAACCTGAGTGTTGGGGTTACCTCCATTGAGTCATATTGATATTGAGTTTGAAATGATTGCAAAAGCTCCATCTGGTTAACTAGCAGTTACCTATATTGGTATTTTAGACCTGTTATTAGTCTAACTTATCAAAAAAATGTTGAATTTATAGAACATTGTCCAAAAAAGTTTGATTTTTTTGCGCCATACTCAAAATGGAAATTGAAGTTTTGCGTGTCCCTGCAACTTCAATGCAACATGCAGTTTACTGTATTTATATTTTGGATACTATTTTTGTGTTTCTTTGCCTCAACGAAATATTTCTTTTTTGGTGGCTGTAGGTTGACTATCAAGAGAAACAATATGCTCAAGGTATTATTCCCACAACATATATGCGCAGGGAAGGTGCCCCCAAGGAAAGAGAACTTCTGTGTGGGCGTATAATTGATCGACCGATAAGGCCATTGTTTCCTCCTGGCTTTTACCATGAAGTTCAGGTATCCTTTCTTATGGTACATCGAATTCTTAAAGTTTGCATAATCATTGTTCATTGATAACATTGCATACTGTTTTTTCAGATCATGGTAAATGTTATTTCATCAGATGGAAAGCAGGATCCAGATGTGATGGCTGCAAATGCCTCATCAGCTGCATTAATGCTATCTGATATACCTTGGAATGGTCCAATTGGAGTAATACGTGTTGGGAGAATTGATGGGAACTTTGTCTTAAATCCAACCATGGATGAGGTAAATTAGATTAGTTTACTGAGAGAGGGAATCATTACGTTCTACCATGAGTTGTGCATGCATTGCTCCCATGATATTGTACATATGTACTGTTTGTTGATCTGACGTTTCTCTAGCGTACACAACATAAGTCATTCATGTGATCATATATATTTTACACTACAAGGAATCTTTTTTGGTTGACTCACATTTTGTGTATGTGCTGTATGGTGTTTTGCAGCTAGGTTTGAGCGATCTCAATCTTGTTTATGCATGTTCACGGGATAAAACTTTAATGATAGATGTACAAGCTCGTGAAATAACTGAAAGGGATCTTCAGGCAGGAATGAAGCTTGCACACTCTGAGGTATTCTTATTTTTCTTCTACTTCTTGAGTGAGTCATTATACTTGTATTCTCATGCGTTCAGTATTATGAGCAGGCAATTAAATGTATTGACCCTCAAATTAGACTGGCTAAGCGAGCTGGCAAAGAGAAGAAAGAATACAAGATTTCACTGATTTCAGATACATCATACAAGAAAATTAGAACATTATCAGAAGCACCAATTGAGGAAGTCTTCACTGATTCATCTTATGGCAAGGTGGTTATATGTTATTTTATGCTTGGTGGAGGGGAAGCCAAAACATTGAGTATTATCAATTTTTCTTACATACCCAATTACCCATTTCTTTTAGCAGCCACCTGTAAATACTTTGAAGTATTTCTTTTCTTCACAGCATGAATTTATTGGGTATTTTTGTTTCAGTTTGAACGTGGAGAGGCTTTAGAAAAAATCACGCAATCTGTGAAAACAAAGCTTGAAGAAGAAAATGATGAAGACAGCTTGAAGTTTCTTTCCAAGGCAGTTGACACAGTGAGAAAACAGGTTGGCCACATTAATATCTTTGGCAAAATATTGCAAGGAAAAATGTAGATGAAATAACTCTTTGAGTCTTGACCATGAAATAAATGCATGCTGTCATATGTGTATAGCTAAGAGCTTAATGGATATAATGTTAGTCTAAATGATTCTGAGATGATTTCTGAAGATACTGCTATCCATTACTTTATGGGAATTTCTGAATATCTGTGCGAATTTATTTATGATCTTAATGGTCTGGGATTTCTGAGACCTATAGTTCCCAGCTATGTTATTTGATCTTAATGGTCTGGGATTTCTGAGATTTATAAGCTCCCAGCTATGTTTGACACCACTTGATGCCCCTTCGTTCATTTATATATTCTTGTTGGATCACTCTCACTATTTTAATTGACAATGACCATCCCACTATGCAGGTTATACGTAAAAGAATAATTGAAGAGGGACTTAGAGTAGATGGTAGACAACTTGATGAGGTGAGACCACTGTATTGTGAATCCAACACATATCCCGCACTTCATGGCTCTGCCCTGTTTTCACGTGGAGATACGCAGGTGCGCTCCCACCCTCTCTTACCTAATGATAACAACAGCACACTCACAAAAGAATTATTTGTCTAGTTTGGAGGAACTTGCCCATATTTTTTGAAAATACACATAACCAGTACTATGGTTGTAGGTTCTATGCACAGTTACTCTTGGTGCTCCTGGTGATGCTCAGCGGCTGGATTCAATTGTTGGCCCTCCAACAAAACGTTTCATGCTTCACTATAGTTTTCCACCATTTTCAATAAATGAAGTTGCCAAACGCGGAGGCCTGAATCGACGTGAAGTTGGACATGGTAGCAAAATTTCTTCCATGTTCTAAATGAGTTGTCCTGATGTCCAAGTTAAAGGGATATTGGAATTCTTGCCCAGTTCGGATCATATAGAGGCTTATTAACATGATGAGATTAGTCTTAAATTGGTACTGTGATAGCTTACTAGTGTTATACTGGCATATAAAGGCATGGGGAACTTTCAAATATTAGCATGCTGAGTGGCATCCACCCTTCAGTTCTGTTGAATTTCATCTTGTTCTGATTTGAATTTGGATGAAGCAAAATGAACATAAGCATTTCAGCTATTTGTTTTGCACCATTGTGCAGGCACTCTTGCAGAGAAAGCATTGCTCGCTGTGCTCCCCCCAGAAAGTGATTTTCCATATACCGTTCGGGTAAATTCAGAAGTCATGGCATCTGATGGCTCGACGTCAATGGCATCAGTATGTGGAGGTATACCATGAATCAGTTTTCTTTTATAATGGTGCTATACAGTTTATGCTTAAAATGACATGCCACTTTTAGTTTTAGCTTGGGGAAGACATTTTGTGAGAACAATGCTATTTATTGATATTTCTCTATGGTCTACTGTTTTTCGCTTTTGAAACTTTGCTTTCTATTGGCAACATGGTGTCATTCTCTCATTTGCATAAGCCTTAGTTTGCAAGACCATATACTTCACTGTCATAAGAAATAGATTGTCTGCGTAGTTTTTTCCTTTTAGCAAAGCGAAGCTTGTCGTTTGGACCACCTCTGTCATTTCTGCCACACATGCTGTAATAATCTGGTTTCTATAAATTAGTTTATATAGTACTATCTTATATTAATTTATGTTTGTTTCTTGGCTTTAAGCATGTATTTTGATGTAAAATTGTAAATTACCTATTCATGTCATTGTGATGCCCTTGAACAGCTTTTTTTTTTTTGTTTCTTAATGTTCTCCTTTCTATGCATTTCTAAATGGTGGCTGACAGGAAGTATGGCCTTAATGGATGCTGGGATACCTGTAAGAGAACATGTTGCTGGTGTTTCAGTAGGCCTTGTAAGCCAAGTAGACCCAACCACTGGAGATATTTCTAATTATCGCATATTAACAGATATTTTGGTAATTGTCTGTGCACTTCATTCAAAGATTATTCATTCAGTTGTATATGTTGTTTCCACCAAATAATAAACATTGATGCTGAGGCAACCATGATAATCAAAGTTTTTTTCAGGGTCTTGAAGATCACTTGGGTGACATGGACTTCAAAATTGCAGGAACAAGGAAAGGTATTACTGCCATTCAGCTGGACATAAAACCTGCTGGTATACCATTGGACATAATATGTGAAAGTTTAGAGCCTGCATGTAAGGCTCGAACTCAAATCCTTGACTGCATGGACCAGGAAATAAGTGCTGCACGTGCTATTAATGATGGAAGTGCTCCTCGATTAGGTTTGTTGACGTGCTCGGCTACTTGCATTTGTGTTGGTAGTGTGATATGATTAAGATCTGAACTTGACCCTCTATTTGCAGCTACGCTGAGCTTCGGCAGTGATTCTCTTAGAAAACTGCTATTCCACAGGAAAAAAATTGAGCAAGAAACAGGTATATCAAACTATCTATTTGCCTTCCTTTATTCATGTTATTTCCTTGTGTTAATGTGCTCTTGTTTATGAATGACTAATCTCGTTTGACAGATACTTTTTCAATATTTTGGTCATTGCCTTTGGTACTAGAAAAGTAGAAATCATACTAATGATTGATGAACTAGGGGTGTTTTAGTTTGGGAGAATTGCTGTATTGGTGAATCTAACTGCAAATTTGCAAGGAGTAAAACTCGACATACTTTTAAAAGCCCAGACAGATGAAGGGAAAAAACTAGTGGATATTTCTAAAACAACAAAATTAATCCATCACCTAGCATTAGGTTGACATGGTTATGTCCTTTAACAGGTCATGGTATGGTAAAGATGATTTAACAGGAAAATATCTTGGCAAAGATGTTCTCATTTGATTATAAATTCCATAAATCTGTGTTGTGGATTCAGCAACATGTTTCCTGTGGCCTCAGTAGGGCTGAGATACAATAGGGAGCATGCACAATATGCAGTAATAAGACCCCTATACTAGAAATCTAATACTTCTAAGGACATCGATTACTAACAAATCTGTACTTCATTACATCAGGGGCTGTCGCAATCTGTCTTTAAGCTGTGACCTTTTGTTTTTTCACATCGCCTGTTGACTCGTGGGCTGTGGGTTTGCATCCCTGTGATAAACCAGTGTTAAAAAAGATCTCCAAGAGGATTAACATGGTTCACCAGTTTCCTTTTAGTTGACTTGCACATTTGAATGATTGAGCACTCTTTATGTTTCTATGGTCGGTAATATTTTTGTTATATATTTTCTTTAGCTACTGGGTGTTGTGCCTAATTTCTCTCTCCATTTTCTTAGGTGCACGGGTATCAGTCAATGATGGTACAGTCACTATTGTTGCTAAAACCCAACCACTTATGGATAAAGCTATTGAGAAGGTACAAGTTGTTATGACACCTATTCATGAAAGCCTCGATAATCATTGCGTTCTGTACGCAAGATCTCAGTTTGTGCTAGTTTAAATGTCAAAACGCAAGTGCTTGGGAGGGGGGAAATCTTTGTTTAACGAATTTTGTGCCAGTTAAAATTTAAAAGCGCAAAAGTGCTTCGGAGGAAAAGTTAATCTTAATTTAAAAAATTCTGAGCGTAATTTTTGTTGCAGGTTGAATTCCTTGTGGGCCGTGAAATTGAAGTTGGCCGGACATACAAAGGAACTGTTTCCTCAATTAAGGAGTATGGCGCTTTTGTGGAATTCAATGGTGGACAGCAAGGCTTACTTCACATTTCAGAGTTGTCCTATGAACCGGTATTTCTCTTGAGATTTTTTTTAGTTGATGGATTGAGGCTGAATATGTTTCGTATTTTCCATTTTCCAAGACTGCTTTGGCTGATACCTGAAAATAGATTTTCGGTACATCTCTAAGTCACAGCTGTTCAAATCTGTCGTACATTTCTATGGTTCTAGTCTGGACTTCTTGCTAAAATCAGTTGAATGCTCATTTTCGAACAGTTGAAAGTTCCCTTCGTTGAGCTATAGGCACTAGGCAGAGTTTTCGTTGCATCCTACATTATTTTGAGTGAAAGTCCATTTTACCACCCCCGTTATAACTTTTCTTATAACCCTATTGGATTGTATACTGACGGGCCACCTTTTCATCAGTTTTTAACTCTAACTATGTGTTCTGTTGCTTTTCTTTGTACAGGTGACAAAAGTCTCTGATGTTGTAACTGTTGGCCAAACGCTCTCCTTGAGATGTATTGGACAGGACGTGAGGGGTAACATTAAACTTTCACTTAAAGCAACCTTACCCCAACCACGTAACAAGAATCATTTGAAAAGTACAGATCATTTGCCAAGTCAAGAAGTTACCAGTTGGGCTGTTGTAGAGAACATGCCTAGCGTGGATGCTGATGCTGAACCATCCAATACCGAACATGAAAATGACACAATTGGGGAGGCAGCTGCACTTTCGACTCCTTCAGTTGTAATTCGAAGTGCCACTGAATGTGATGCTCAAGATGCTACAAATGTTCCTAAGAAGCGGGAGAAGGCCACAAAGTCATCTCCTAGACCATATAAACCAGCTAGCGAACGTCAGGAGGCTAGGACAGGTACCGCTAAGAAAGCCACAGGTACTACCAAGAAAACTAAGAAAGCAAATACTGAAGAATCTGGGAGTAACGGCCTTGAAACCAGTGGGTCTGAGGTTCCAGAACAGACGGCTAACAACATAGTGGACCTGAGGCCGAGTCCTGCAAACTTCCGATCTGGGTCCATGAAGTTAGGTGACGTAATTACGGCCAAGGTCTACCAGATTCGAGCCTTTGGACTAGTACTTGAGTTGAGTGATGGAGCTCGCGGAATGCATAAATTTGAGGTAACTTCATACAAACTCCTGAGAAAGCAAGCTTTTTTTGGTTCATACTGCCATTAGCGACATTATATTTGTATATTGTTAACCCCTGGTATCCTTTATTTTCCTTTGCAATGGCCACACTATATTTGTAGATTCTTATAACCCTTGAATCCTTTTGTTCCCCTCCCCATTGAACCTTCACTGAAATCCTGGAGCATCTGTTGCAGGCAAATGGCCAAAAGGAATTTGAAGTTGGACAGGAACTACTAGTGAAATGTTCAAGTTTCAATGCTAAGGGGATTCCGGTATTCTCATTGCTTGACTAGTATGCCACCATTTTATAAGTGGATAAGGGACTTTGGCTAGAGGATTACAGATAGCAGCCAATCTATCAACTTGAGGAACACCGGGGTAGCAAAGTTTTGTTCTTTCGCGGCGATTGTGACAACTTTTCCCGACCCTTTTTGCCTATCAAACATGCAACCACGAATAGATTGGAGCTGAGATTAGGTCCAGAAATTCATATGAAAGTGTAGAGTGTACGATTACTGCTGCAACAATTGTCAATTGTATATTATTAGGACAATATTGCTTATCTATCTGTATTGATTAAAATAATCCTTACGATAAGTGCCAATTCTTTGTAACACGCACTGAAGCAATGTCAGCAGTCCAGCCGTCTGCTTTCTTTACCAGTTGCACCTTCTTTATTTTCCTTTTGATGTCATGAAGTCATGGTCATATGATTCCAAGACAGATGTGTTAAACATTGACGTATAACTGTAAGTATATAGCAGGCCCGTTTACAAATTTTGATGTTACCCTGGAGGCATAACATCAACATTTGTAAAAAAAAAAAAAAAGGTTGCCCTAGTATATGGTATGTCAATCACTCCTTTGTTCTGAGCGTAGTCGGAAGTCAACTGTTTTTCTCTACGACCAAGTTTGGCATTATCACACCAAAAGAAGTAAACTGACAAAAATATGTTCACAATGGACGTAATTATGCAAATTGGACACAATAAACATTTTATTACAATTTCCTATAAATTTAGACAAACTTATTATAGCTTGACAACAAACTCACATTAGAATGTTTGATGACGGAACGAGCATTGGAGACACGTTGGATGGTCCATTGCGACAGCAAAATGTGCGGCCACAGAGCATAATAGGAAAGAGAGCGCGAGAACGAACCGAAAGATGACGATAACAACAGGCGAGTGGCCATGGATGCTTCAGAAACCACACCAGCAGCCGCATCACCGGTCAGGCGGTCACCGCGCGGCCCCGCCAAAATGTGGAGCGCCACAAATCCATTCCCGTGCTAGCCGTCTCGTAGTCGTAGCAGATGATCGCAAGCTAGCCATAGCCTACACTACACAGGACGCAAGATGAGCAACTCCAGCAGGCGGCGGCGGAGCACGAGCTCCATCGCGCCCTCGCCGGCCACCTCTTCTTCGTCTTCTTCCGGCCTCCGAGAACCGCAGCCTCTTCCCCAGTGGAAATTCTCCCAGGTCCTCGGCGAGCGGCCGCCCGCGGCCGGGGACGACGGTATCCAAACATAAACGTCGTCAGAGCCGCGCGCGCGCATGTCCGTTGAACAGACTAACTAATCGGTGTGCCCGGACGCTGTTCTTTCCAGCGGACGAAATCTCAGCTGTGGAGTTTGACGGCCGCGGCGAGTACCTGGCCGCCGGTGACCACGCCGGGCGCGTCATCGTCTTCCGGAGGACCGACGACGGCGGCGACGGCGTAAGAGCCCCTTCTTTCTTTCCCGGTGCTTCATCTGTGCTTCAATTCTTGCGTCCACGGGGTGACAGTACGCGGCCATGCACGCGGGGGTTTTCCTACGTCTGCAGGCACGGCCTCGGGCCGAGCTGGAGCGCACTGACTACGCCGGAGCACCGCCGCCGAGGTACGGCTACGCGACGGAGTTCCAGAGCCACGAGCAGGAGGTGGGTGAGCCGCCGTTCAAGCTCTGCTGCACGTGCGTCGGTACGTGTAATGTAACCGTGGGGAGACCGTGTCTGACTATTGATGCCTGCTACCGGTACAGTTCGACGTGCTGCACAGCCTGGAGATCGGCGAGAAGATCAAGAAGGTGAGGTGGTGCGCGCGGCCCAACAGCTCCCTGTGCATGCTCGCCGCCAACGACCGCACCGTCAAGCTCTGGAAGGTAGGTACCGAACGAGCCGATCGCGGCATTATATTGAAGCTGCTTGGCGATGGACACCACTGCCAGAGTGCCAGTATGTCCAATTCTCCATGCATGCGAGTGCGATGATGATGCTGTTGCTTCAGGGCAGGTTTCGGAGCACAAGGCGCCCACGAAGAAATGGCGCGGCGGCCGGGGGCTGTCTTTGTCTCTGCAAGAACCGTACTCTGAACGGGCAACTAACACACCGAGGAGCTCGTCCGCAGACCCTGACGAACGTCCTGAAAAGGTTCGTTGATTTTACCCGATCTCCCTGCGCGCAGCATTGCTAGTTGCAATGTTCGATCCGCTGCCCGTGAGGTTTATGGCTCTCTGCTGCCGTGAGCGGATCCCATCATCAGCTAAGCGACGACGTCGGAGACGGGTACTCTGCCAAGTGCCGGAGGGTCTTCGGCCGTGCTCACCAGTTCAACATCCACTCCATTTCCAACAACTGGTAAGCTGATCTTGATCCAGCGCTTCTCCTTTCCCATTCCGTACGTAGTACTATATCTGACGAGCTCTGAGGTTCTGGCGACGCGACGGTGACGCCGCCAATGGCTGCAGCGACGGTGAGACGTTCGTGTCCGCGGACGACCTGCGGATCAACCTGTGGCACCTGGAGGTGACCACCCAGTGCTTCAACATCGTGGACACCAAGCCCCCGGACATGGAGGATCTCGTAGGTGATTCGGTTACTTTTCTTTCTTACTATTACCAGATGAATCATGACGAGTCGCGTGGATCTGTGAATGGAGAAAGAAAACTAACTGCTGACGCGGGGCCGTTTGGTTTGGTGGATCCGCAGAGGTGATCACCGCGGCGGAGTTCCACCCGTCGTCCTGCAGCACGCTGGCCTACGGCAGCTCCAGGGGCCTCGTCCGGCTGGTCGACCTGCGGCGGTCGGCGCTGTGCGACCACAGCGTGAGAACGTGAGTGATCACAGGCGTTTCAGTTCGCTCGTGTGCCCTGCAGCCGGAAAACTTTTCCTGAAGCTCTGTTGCCGGACAGGTTCCAGGATCGGGAGAGCCGACCTCAGCCCAGCACGTTTTTCACCGAGATCATCTCCTGCATCACCGACCTCAAGTTCAATGGCCATGGAAGGTCTCTTATCACACGCGACTACATGAACCTGAAGGTGCTGTGAACCCCACTTGTGCGTGCCAACTGTAAATCTTTCGCTGGGTTGGGCTCGGCTTCTGTAACACCGCCGATTAATCTGCAGCTCTGGGACTTGCGCGTGGAAACCTCCCCTGTGGCCACGTACAAGGTGCACGAGTTCCTTCGTCCAAAGGTATGTTAGCATGCACCTCATCTATCAAGCCATCGTGTGTAAATATTTCATGATCAGACAGACGGCGTCTTGCCCAACTAGTGAAACAAAATCGTTCAAATGTCAATTCCACCTCTTACCTAAAGAAAGTGTGATGACATCAGAAATGCTGCTTCTCTGCTGGTGCTGCAGCTGTCGGAGCTCTACACCGAGGATTACATCTTCGACAGGTTCAGCTGCTGCGCCAGCAAGGACGGCAGCTACTTCGCCACTGGATCTTACAGGTTTCCACTAGTGAAGCGCATAAACCCAGAGCATATATAGTCTGTACTCTGTAGTGATCTCCGTCTCCCCTTCTTGGTCATGTCTCACCTTCCTTCTGGTCCTTGTGACAAGCAGCAATACGTTCAAGGTTTTCTCCCGTGGTGCTGCACACACGAACGGCACTACGTTGGAAGCTAGCGCCAACCCTTACAGGTAGGGACATCTGCTTTTTTCCTCTCCTCGCTATGAAAGAACAAATTACACAAATCGAAGTTCATGGCTACTAGTCTACAGCAAATACAAATTTGGCCCTTACTGAACATTACACTTTGGTCACAGGATACAACCAAACGCCCCTACAAAGATGCCAGCGCTGCTCAGCAATTTCTCGCTCGGAGTTAATAAAAAAGGTTAGGAAAGAGCTGTTCGCCAAGTATTCCATGTGTGCTCTGAGTTATATTCCCTCTAAGAGGCTATTTAGTGAAGCGTGCTCTGGAAATTCTCTTGTGGTGCAGGTCAGGATGGTCTGAGATCAGACAGCAAGGTGGAAACTCCATGCAACATGGCATCCAGGGTGACCCATCTAGCATGGCACCCGACGGAAAACTTCATTGTTTGTGCAGCCAATAACAGTCTGTACATGTACCACACATAATCACACTCATGTCATACGTACAGCGTGCAAATTACAGAGTTGAATTCGTGTGTTACTGTGTGTGTTTTGAGCACGGTATTGAACGGAATGTGCACTTCACAATCTTCCGCAGATCAGAGAAAGGAAAAGACGCTCTTGTAACCTGAGAAAGGATCGTCACTCTCACCGCCCTTTCTGCGCCTCAATATATCCTTGCAGTACTCTTCAATATTTAAGGGCTGACATTCGACTCGGACTTTCTTCGTCCAATCCGGGTGCTGGAAAATGGGATCGCTGAACCTGAATTTCCTTTTATCAGATGGTCGGTCAGATTTAGATGCAAATTGGGGAGAGTTTTCAACTGGAGTTTCTTTTTCGAGAGGATTTTCAACTGGAGTACTAATCAGAATCTTGGTCTTCTCCAGTGGCCTTTCCTTTCCACCCGCAAACCCAAGAGTGCTTTCACCTTGAGTTATCGGCATCTTGCTCTTCTCAGATGGGCTGTCACGTTTAACTGCAAACTGGAGAGAGTTTTCAGACGGAGTTTTGATCAGGATGTTGCTCTTCTCCAGTGGGCTGCCCTTTTCACCCGCAAACGAAAGAGAGCTTTTGCCTGGTGTTATCAGCATCTTGCTCTTCTCAGATGGGCTGTCCCATTTGCCAGCAAACAAAACGCGGCTCTTTTCTGAAGTTCTGCTCAGGATCCTGCGACACTTCTCAGCGTTATTAGTTGGGGATACCTCAACAGGTTCAGAATCCATTGGCGTGGCCCCGCCCTCATGCAGACTGCTCTGCTCTACTCCAAGCTGGTCCGTCGATGTCTTCATGTTCTTCAGTATCAGAGGTTCATAAGAGCTATCCATGGATTTCGATAGCATCAGAGTAGGGAAGTCTTTTGATTTCTTGCGTATGTGATCGAAAATCGTGTTGTTTGTGGCACTTTTATATTCTGGCTCCGCAGGTCCAGGAGTTGATGCAGCTTGCATATCTAAACATGATGTATATTTCAGCTAGCTGATAATAAATTCCCATATTTCAAAGGAAAGAAGCACAACTGAAGCATAAAGTGCATATAACCATAACTGTTTGCTGTGTTGTCTTACCTCCATACTCCTCTTCAGGCAGTAGATTAAAGCTGGGGACATCCCTATAATCATGAAAAACCACGTTACAAAAATACTCCCCATACATTTCAGAAAACATGGCTTGATGAATATTAGACTGAATAAGACTAATAATTACAAAATTGTGAGGTAACATAGGCTAATCTGGTACATGCTGAAAACAATCATTTGTGTCTGTGAAGTAACAATGCCTAATGTGAACCTTCCAGTCTTCCAGATATTTGGAAACTACAGGTTGATTGTGCCTCCACTTCTATCCTTAATGGTCAACATTTTTCCAAAGAAGATACGAATCTCGGGTGCCTGGCTGGAGCCCGAAAGCTTCAGCAGTTGGGCATAAGTTAGGTTACAAGACTAGTTTAAGAACTCCGGTTTGGAAGGCTCTTATCTCCTAGATGTTATACGAGAGAAAAAAAGAAACTACAGGGCGGATAATCCCCAGTTTGATTAGTATTCTGGATTATGCTGATGGATGGCAATCAATTCAGAAATCATTGACCAGAAAAAGATTAACTGCTTACAGTGAAGCCAAGTTGTTAAATTTTCTGGTTCCTGGTGCATTATCAGCTTTCTCGAGAGCATTGACAGCAACAGCATCATCCTCTATGACAAAAACCTCTTTGGAAAGAGGGCTCTGTTCAGGGTGAGACTGAGATCGGCTTGTTCGAGTCGTTCTGGAGCTAACCAAACAAATCTCTGCATACGTGGGTTCAGGCTTATCTATCCCAGGCTCTCTGGTCACATGCAAATCATCTTCCCTGCTGATTACATGCTTCTTGTGCACATCAAGACCAACTTCACCATAGAATTCAATATGTCAATTATGTGGACATATACATTAAATTTTTGAACGAAAGTATTCACAGTTGGTGATATTACCATATTCTTCAAATATTAGATCAACCTTCAGAGTGACCCGTGCATTCTGGGGGCATGGCACAAAAACTTGTACAGAATGTGGGCTGCATTTTAACAAATTAGGAAGTGAAGAATCCTGAACAACTTAAGATTAAACTTAGGTATCTGTCTGTGCAACTAGGCACTTCCACATTAATATTCTATTCAAACAATTTATTCTTCTTTGGCATAATTGTGTTCTGTTCATCTGTTGCATGAAACAATGCTACTTCAGCTTGTTTGTTCGCTACAAAAGCACCCCGAAATGATATGAAGCTTACTATAACAAACTGCTAATAATAAAAGTTGAAATGTGTTACCTGTGGAATTCTTGAGTCCTGGCGAAAGTAACCGAAACAACAGCAAACACAACCATCCACATCAGTACAAGAAAAAAAACGTCAAAGGTGACTTCAGATTTTGGTGCCTTTTTTGGGGGGGTTGGGGGTGGGGGAGGTGGAGGCACTGACCTTATTTTCTTATGACAAAGGATCACATTGTCTTCCTCTGAGCCCACAACCTGACAAAGGATGTTATAATATTTAGCCACTTTTAAAGAACTAAATGATCCAGAGCAAAGTTAAATAAGGTACCATGTCAGCAGAATGGCGTTTACTGGATCGAACTGCCTGTGATAGACGTGTTAGTGTTACAGTAATTGTTGTTTTCCCGTGCCTGTTTCCAGCATCCTCTATGTGTATGTCAATTTTGGGTGGTAATGATGAAATTGATTCCTTTATATGATTCCCAAATGGATAATTACGCCCTGTTGCTGTTTCTATCTTTCTAGCATCAGCAGTTGCCAAGGTCTCAAAGTTATAAATTCCAGCAGTCTTCAGTGCCTGAGGCGGCAAGTGATCAACTCAATAATTAATTACACTGCCTGCAGGTACATTGCTGCATGACAATCAGAAAATTCATTACCTTCGCTGTTACAATTCCAATCCCAGGCAGTTGTTTCAGCAGAAATGGACTGCTCTCCCAAAGCTTTTGATGTAGACTATTTGCAAGGATCATAGAATGTATGGCAGATCTGTAATTCTTTTTGTATAAAAAATATTCTTTCATGCATTTGGCAATCCTACATCCATTTGAGCATACTGAATTCGTTTCCTGCATGGGAAGTTCACTTAAGCCAACATAGCAGGCGGGATTCTTAAAACTTCCTTTGTCAAAAAAAGCAGGGGAGAAAAAATATTAAAGTTAGACAAATAAGCAACCTGGTTGAGGGATAAATCGTGTATTTGGGGGTCCCCAGTTAAGCAGTCATTTGCTAGCAAGAATATTTTCTCTTCTCTTGTCTGAATACGCTTCTTCTTTTTTCCATTCCCCATGACAATATGGAATAGGAGTCTACCATCTTTGTCAGTGTTGATGTCATTTAAAATCTTCTTGTGATTTCTGCGTAGTTGGATCCCTTGATATACCAAAAGATAAAAAAAATTAACATGCTGACATTTAATAATTAATTCAAAATATGTACAGCTACCTACAATTAATCTCTGCAGAGTGACAGATGATATGCAATAATTCTTCCAAACTGCAACAGGCAGAAGCTTTGACGATAAGCTTCATTGTATCAAACTTCAGGTAGAATTTTGCCATCAGCTTCCCAGGTTCTGAGTATGAACAACTAGACCTTAGATGGAGAGATCCTTTGATGAAAAATAACAAAGCAGAAACGCAAATGAAGCAACTAGTCAGAATACTGCCATCTCTGAGTAGTACTCCATCCGTCCAAAAATGTAAGGTGAGCACGTACTTTGATATTCAATCTTCGTAACCTTTGACTAAGTTTTTTTCTTTTTGAAAATAATGGTAGGAGCTCTGCCTTTCATTAAAGAGGGAAAGAAGTTACAGAGAAATAGACAACACGCACCTTTGACTAAGAATTAGTCTAACAATATGGAAATTTCATGCTACAAATGTGGTTTTGTTGGATTCACATTTAGAAAGCTTTCTAATGGTCAAATTTTCGTTACCACAAGTGATATATTCTAAGGAAAAAATAGTAGCCAAATTATGATCTTGAAGACAGCACCAAGTCAAATTTTGCCTTATATTTTGCAATAGAGGGCATAGGAACATAGACTATTTGAGGGCAAATGGATAAATTAATAGAACAAAGCAACTAATCTTGATTTTGGTTATCACATATGTTAGAAAACAAGCATGCGGAAGCGACTATGGATCGATTGCGATATTCATGCACAATCATAAACGACACTGGGGGTACGATGTTTGTTAATGAGGTTTAGCCAAAGCCTACATCCCTAGGGCATGACTATGGTTGCTCCTCCCCATTATCGATAGCTATGCCGGCATCCGAGTACACCACAGCTGCACAGCAACGCCGTATCCCCACGCCAAGCTATCTAGTCTTCCTACGGTTTGTTATGGTGCTGGGGCGCCCGACGTTGAGGTGGACGAGGAGGTGCTGGAGGGACAGGACCCCGGCTGCGGAGGGCGTGATCGCCGGCAGGGAGCCGTCGATCTATGGCGGCAAGCAGGGAGGAGACTAGAGGGTAGAGAGATAGGTAGATAGGAGATAGTAGATTAACTTCTTGCCTGACGTCTCCCTGATGCCTTGCGGCTTACATATTGGCTGGACTCCAACTACTTCAGCTAATTTAACTCTAACAACTCAATAATCCTAACAACTCAATAATCCTGAAATTAACAAAAGATCTAGATAACTATGGACTCTTAGCCACTTGTATCAGCCCCCTTTGCAGCCCTTCGGCTGTACTCGCGGCCCCACATAACATCTCTCCCTCCCTCGAGAAGCAGATCGTCCTCGAGCTGCCAATCCGGGTAACGCCGCTGAAAATCGTCCAAATCTTCCCAAGTGGCAGCAGAATCAGGTTGGTCCGCCCAATGCACCAGTACCTGGCGAACCCCACAAGCCAAACGAACACGCGACGTGCGAACTGGAGTGGCCTGAGCAGCACCAAAGTGAAGCAGAGGCAATGCTGGTGGGGTTGCTGGGGGAGTGCCGACGAAGCGTTTAAGAAGGCCCACATGGAAGATGTCGTGGATACGGGCCCGTGGAGGCAACTCAAGCCTGTATGCCACCTCATTGACGACTGCCAGGACTCTGTAGGGTCCATAGAAGCGAGGGCGAAGCTTGCCCTTTGATGTCCCTGACAAAGAGGCCGGCAAACGATGACAAATGCGAAGCCAGACCCAGTCCCCCACCTGGAATGACATCTCACGGTGGTGGCGGTCATAGGAGCGCTTGGCAACTTCCTGTGCTTGAAGCAGACGCGCCCAAACATCAGCTAGGAACTCATCTCGCTCTGCCATGGTCTGAGCGACAGCAGCAACCCGGCAGTCCCCGTGATCATAAGAACGAATGGCTGGCGGGTCCCTGCCATAAACCACTTTGAACGGTGTGTCGCGGAGCGTCGAGTGGAACGAGGTGTTGTAAACAAACTCTGCCCAAGGAAGCCATTTGAGCCACTGCCGCGGCCGATCCCCCGTCATGCACCTGAGATACATGCCAATAGTTTTGTTGACAGCTTCAGACTGGCCGTCGGACTGTGGGTGGAAGGCTGAACTGAGTTGCAACTTGGTCCCCATGAGAGCAAACAGAGCCTGCCAGAAGGAAGAGGTGAACACGGGGTCCCTGTCTGATACAATAGAAGATGGCACTCCATGCAGACGTACTATTTCAGCAAAAACACACGAGCCACTCTTTCTGCGGAGTAAGGGTGGGCGAGTGCAATGAAATGCACATACTTGGAAAATCTGTCAGCAACCGTGAGAATGACTGACTTTCCGCCGACCTTGAGCAATCCTTCCACGAAATCCATGGAGATGTCAGACCACACCGAAGTAGGTACTGGGAGAGGCAATAATAGACCCGCCGGATGTAGATGATCGGTCTTATTCTGCTGGCACACCACACAATGACGGACTAATTGCTGAACAGCGGCGCGATCATGCGGCGTGTGAAAGTCCCGGCGAAATCTGCGTAGTGTCTTCTCAATCCCTTCATGCCCAGCAGCATGCGCCTCCTCCAGAGCAGTCTGTAGCAGTTGAGAGCCGGGTGGCAGATAAAACTTTCCTCCATAAGTGAGCACGCCGTCCACCAGTGCCCATGGCGGCCCCAATGTCCCGGCTGTGATCTGGTCACAGAGAGCCACCAGAGCGGGTTCTGTGGTCGCTGCTAGCTGTAGATCACGTACGATATCAAAACGGGGCCCGGAGATGGCCATGGCATTGACGACCTCGGTGTCGCGGCGAGAGAGGGCATCCGCGACAACATTATTGCGGCCTGGCTTGTACTCAACGGAAAAATCAAAGCCGAGCAGCTTGCTCACCCAATGGTGTTGGGGGATCGTCGCCAAGCGTTGATCTAGAAGAAACTTAAGGCTGTAGTGATCCGTCTTCACTTGGAACGGACGGCCCCATAAGTATGGCCACCAATGGCGTACTGCTTGCACGAGCCCAATAAGCTCCCTCTCATAAGCTGCGAGGCCGCGATGTCAAGGCGCCATGGGTCGGCTGAAGAAGGCGATCGGTCCTGCACCCTGGTGAAGAACAGCGCTGCACCCGGCCCCCGACGCGTCGCCCTCCACGATGAACGGCTGCATGAAGTCAGGCAAAGCCAAAACGGGTGCCGTCGTTAGGGCCGCCTTGAGCCGCTGGAAAGCCTCTGTCGCCTCCGAGGACCACGCAAAGGCGTCTTTGCGCAGGAGCTGTGTGAGTGGTACTGCGATGGCGCCGTAGTCCCGCACGTATTTCCTGTAGTAGCCGGCGAGGCCGAGGAAGCCACGCAGTGCACGGATGGAGCGTGGAGTCGGCCAGTCGATCACTGCCTATACCTTCCCTGCATCCATGGCAACACCGTCACGCGAGATGACATGGCCCAAATAAGTTATGGATGTCTCACCAAAATGACACTTAGATTTCTTCAGGACGAGCGAGTGAGCCCGTAGTGCTTGAAAGACTGCCCGAACGTGTTGGAGGTGCTCCGACCACGAGTTGTTGTAGATGAGGATGTCGTTGAAGAACACCGAGACGAAGCGGCGAAGGAACGGACGCAGGACCTCGTTCATCAGGGCCTGGAATGTTGCCGGTGCGTTGGTGAGGCCGAACGGCATCACCAAGAACTCATACAGGCCGTCGTGTGTCCGGAACGCCGTTTTATGGACATCCCCCTGGAACATGCGGGCTTGGTGGTACCCGGACCGTAGGTCGAGCTTGGTGAAGAATTGTGCACCATGGAGTTCATCCAGCAGCTCGTCAACGACCGGGATCGGGAAGGTGTCACGGACCGTCTGGTCATTCAAGGCCCGGTAGTCGACGCAGAAGCGCCAAGAGTCATCTGATTTCTTGACCAGCAGTACTGGGGAGGAGAACGCCAAGGTGCTGCGCCTGATGATGCCTCGAGTGAGCATGTCCCAGCATTGGCGCTCCAACTCGTCCTTCTGTGTCGCCGGGTAGCGGTATGGCCGGACCATCACTGGCGCCGCGCCGGGCTTCAAGTTGATGCGGTGGTCGCAGGAGCGCGCGGGTGGCAGTCCTTGTGGCTCGGCGAAGAGGTCGACGAACTCTTGGAGCACCGCATCCAAGAGGTCACTGCCCTGGGCTGCGTGAAGCTGCAGGGGTGCCGGCTCGCCCATTCCGCGCCACTGGACCTTGTGGTCACACCGCCAAAACTCCATGGTGAGGGAGCTAAAATCCCAAAGGACGGGTCCCAAGGATGCCAGCCACTGAGTGCCCAGCACCACGTCGTAGCCTGCTAGGGGGAGGACGAAGATGTCCTCCGTGAACTGCTCCTCATGGATAGAGAACGCCGTGGCTTGGAAAGCGCCAAGGCAGGGCACGCGCT
Source organism: Paspalum vaginatum (assembly GCA_030272315.1). NCBI lineage: Eukaryota > Viridiplantae > Streptophyta > Magnoliopsida > Poales > Poaceae > Paspalum > Paspalum vaginatum. The sequence goes on from CM059015.1 coordinate 10,885,081, forward strand.
CGCCGTTGGCCACGGTTGCATGCATCCCCTGTCGGCGGCGGAAAACGACCCCTGTACGCCGCGCCGCCTCCTCAGAGACGAAGTTGTGTGAGGAGCCGGAGTCAAGCAGCGCGTGCAGGGTGGCCGCTCCCCAGCGTACCGGGACCTGCATGGTGCGGCCGGTGCGGACGCCCGTGATGGCGTGCAGGGAGATGACCGGTGCGGTGTCCGCGGCGGCGGGCGCGGTGTTCTCGACGTCGTCGTCCGGGTCGCTGGGGTAGCCGAGCTCCAGGACAAAGAGGTGCTTGCAGACCCGATTGTGGCCACGTGTGTACTTCTCGTCGCAATTGAAGCAGAGGCCCTGGCGGCGGCGGTCGTCCATCTCGTCGGGCGTCAGGCAGCGTGCTTGTCGCCCCGCGGCTGGCCCACTCTGGGAGGTAGAACTTGAGGCCGGATCTGTTCCTGATGCCGGCAGAGCGAGGGGAGTCGGAGGCGTGGGCAGGATGCCACGACGGATGGGGCGCAGAGCCTGGACGAACTGCGCGCACCGTTCGTAGGCCCGAGCCAAGCTGATGGCCATGTCCATGGTCATTGGGTTCTGGAGCTGAACGTCGGTACTGAGGGGCTCCTGCAGACCCGCTGTGAAGAGCTGCACCTGCTGCGGTTCGGTGAGAGGACCTGCCCGCGCCAGGAGGTCCATGAAGGTCGTCGCGTAGTCGGTGACCGTCCCGGTGCGGCGGCACGCCGCCAGTTCGCCCAGCGGATTGGCTCGAATCGGAGGGCCGAAGTGGATGTTGAGGAGCTCGGTGAAGCGGCGCCAGCGCGGTGTTCCCTTCTCCCCTTGCAGATGCATATACCACTGCTGAGCGGCGCCCTCGAGGTGGAACGAGGCTAGCCACACCTTCTCCTCCTCGAGCGTCCGCTGTTGATGGAAGAAGGACTCACATTTGTTGGGGAACAGCATCGGGTCTGATTTGCCGTCGAACTTGGGAAAGTCAAGCTTGTGGTAGCGAGGAGGCCGGTCCTCCATGTTCCCCTGCGGGGGAGGTCGTCCACGGCCGCCGTCATGGAACCGCGGCACTAGCTCACGGTTCTGCTGTTCCAGGCGGTCGATTGCCTGCTGCTGCTGCGCCAGGTTCTGCTCGATGGCCGGCAGGCGTGCCAGCTTCTCATTGATGGCGCCCAAGGCAGTAGCTAGGGAGTCCATCGTAACGGGTTTGGGATCGGTGGACATGGTGGTGGGCGAAGGATCGTGGTCTCGTGATACCAAGATGTTATGGCGCTGGGGCGCCCGACGTTGAGGTGGAAGAGGAGGTGGTGGAGGGACAGGAACCCGGCTGCGGAGGGCATGATCGCCGGCAGGGAGCTGTTGATCTATGGCGGCAAGCAGGGGGGAGACTAGAGGGTAGAGAGAGAGGTAGATAGGAGATAGTAGATTAACTTCTTGCCTGACGTCTCCCTGATGCCTTGCGGCTTACATATTAGCTGGACTCCAACTACTTCAGCTAATTTAACTCTAACAACTCAATAATCCTAACAACTCAATAATCCCGAAATTAACAAAAGATCTAGATAACTATGGACTCTTAGCCACTTGTATCAGCCCCCTTTGCAGCCCTTCGGCTGTACTCGCGGCCCCACATAACACGGTTACGTATGGTCGGCCTCATATTTATAGCCCCTTAGAAATAGAGTTTGACTAGAACTCTACCTAAACCCCTATTACAACTCAAATCCTGCTGTAACCAAAATCATACATATATTTGACACAGACTCTAACAACACAAGGCTAGGCTCCAAGTAGCGTACCTCAGAGTTGGGAGGACAAAGTGATAATGCGTATTCATGTCATTATCAAAATGTTCCGAAGGAACCGACACAGTATTATTTCCTATAATGAGCAGCCACTATAATATCATTTAGCAGTCAAGACCCTCTATAACATTATATCTCTAATATTGTTTCTTGCTATATTACTAAGCTAAACACATGATGCAAACCATAAATATTTTTAGAATTCTCTGCTTGGACAGTTTGGACGGATATTTGTTTCGGAGGAAACAGTAGGGTAGTCCCGTGCAGTTGCAGTTAGGATGAATGCTATATCTGTTATTTGAACGAGCATTGCTTCCTGATAAGGTTTCCAATGTATTAAAGTCTCAAAAAACATAGGTGTCAACCGTCATTGCTAGTGAGATCGGGACATGTTCAGAAACAAATGGATTATGTCCACGTGATGCCGTGGAATTGATTCATGCACACATTTCCAAATTCCAACATGGATATATACAGTATTAAATAGAGTGGGGGTGGGGGTGCATTCCCCGATGGGGACTTAGACTTACATATCCAAGTCCAACAAACCCAGCTCACAGAATACTATATCAATCCTAAAATGTTGAATGGTCTAGGGAGAGCATATTCAAACCAACCAAAATAATGCGAGATAATTATCATGGGTCTTGCTGGTTGATAGTCCCTCCTATCGTAATTGTTTGACGTTTCAGGTAGCTAATTAGTACTATGTGCAACTCATTTTGGTTGTCGGAGACATCAAACATTTCCATCCAGAAGTAGTATAGTTTAGGCTACAGTCTACTTTACTTTGCAGTGTGGGTTGGGTGCACCCATCTCATAAGGGATAAGGTGCGACCAAAAAGCAGTGTTTTATCACTACAGGTTGAACACTGCAACATATGACATCTTTTGGTCGTAATTTCTGCATTTGCATATTGTCTTACAAAGAAACATTTACCTAATGGTTTTAGAAGGAAAGCATGTTCATCTGTCCATATCAGTCCATACTCCACCAACTCATGAATCTTTTCAACACATATATCTGTAAATTCGATTTTTAGGATTAAAGAATAAGGCATCATACACAACCATCATGCCAAAAAGGTCCAGAAGGAGGTACCTTGAATTTGCTTTTCAAGGTGATCTTGAGGAATCCCCCTCTTATCTCCATAGTTCTCAGGATTCTAGCAATTTATCTCAGTAAAGTTACTCCATGCACTAACTCACATCAATTTCAATGTTAAACAAGAGTGCATCCATACCTTGTTTATCCTGATGTACAAATACGAGCACTTGATCCACTCAATTGCCAAACTTACGTTAGGTACAGTCAGCTGAACAATTTCTGCATTTAGATGCTCCACTGCACAGGGCAGCAACCTGGCGGTAGTATACATACTTCGTCAAAAGTACAGACTTACATGCAGAACATATCAGAGTATTCTTTTAGGTTAAATATCACATGAGCACTGGTTTCTGATTAGACATCAAGCACTTACTGAGACTCCACCATTTCACATCCATTTAAAAGGTTCTCATATAGATGAACCTAAAATGAAAACTTAAAATATGTTAGTCCAATAAGCCAGGAAACATTTTGCAGTCAATATATTTCATCACAAAGTTGATAAGAGTGGTAACACAGGACGATTACTGTCTCTTTTCTTGTCATAATTATAATTGTTCCAGTATCATCAAATGGTGGACGTCCAGCCCTCCCACACATCTGCAGAGCACCAAATACAGAAGCTTTGTCAAAAACAAGACAAAACATACAGTACATTTTGTATTTTAATATTGAAATTACTAAACATGTTATCTTCGGCTGTTAAATGTATATCCGTGTAAATTTCAGTATCCTTTTTAGGGAAACACAGTAGGGGAGGCCCATATTGTTGTTTGTATAAATGCTATAAACAACTGAGCAACTAATTACCAGTTCAAAGGCAGAGCCACTAACAAATTAAACTATGAAATCCATTCAAGAAGTGTCTTGTTGAACCCTTTGCAAATGTAGGGTCACTTCATAACTGAAACCCTTTTTCCCCAGAAACATAAAAATTCAAGCTACAGAACTTAGTGCATCGAAGTTTTTCAGTATAGGTAAAATTCAACTTATTTAGATAAGACAAGTTAACATATCCAGTACTCCTTTTATCCAAAAAAAACATATCCAGTACTCCTGCTCGTTTGTAAGCATAAATGGAAATCATGAATTTCAGAACCACATTCTGCTAAGATTTTCATCATGAGTTATAACCACAGAAAAAAATCAGTAATTTTTATGTCTCAAACTGACATATTAGTTTAGAAAGAAGTAAAAGAACTTCAGCAAGGAACATAAACATTGAAGCTAAATGTCAACCATACAAAATCACAGTATGATATGAAGTGAAATGTAACATTTATTCATGTATATCAACGATAATAGTTTTATAAGACATATTGAAACTTCGCAGTACACCTGAAGCACCATTGACCTCTCATATTCTGTATATAGCCCCTTCTCTTTGTTGCTGCACAATTAATAGGACCGATGTCAGAAATTAGAAGTATAGATCAATTTAACTGGTGCCATATCTAAATTTGATTCTCACAAAAATTGTGTTGACTTTATCACAACTGTATGTGCAGGTAGGTTGATGCCATGCGCCAAAGTATTTGTTGTGCATAGAATTTGAAGATCGCCCTTGAGGAAAAGCCCCTCAACAAGACTCCGATCTTTTGAGGAAAGGCCAGCATTATGAAAACCAACTGAAAATGGAATCGAATCACACCAGTTAAGCAATCAAATTAAAATTTTTAGGCTAACCATATGACCTAGCATGGGTACCTAAAAGACAAGACTAAAAAATTGGAGGCTCCAAAGGAAGGTATCACAAATGACCAGAGAACAAGATTCCAGATAACCTCCGTGCAGAATGCAAGCCTGCAGCTGCTTGTCACTACAGGTTAAGGAAGCCTCCCTTAGGTGTTCATACTGCTGCATTGATTTCATAAATGGATTGGAATAGCCAAACGATGCTCCAGTTTGTGAAAGGCACTGCGCTGCTTCTTGTGCACCTTTTCTTGTAGCACAGAAAATAAGTGCAGACTTCCCTCTTGAATGTTGCATCAGTATATCTGTAAAACATATTTCATTTCTATTTTTAATACTGAAATTATGATGTTGTAATTTACAGAATCTGCAATGCAATTAAGGGATGTGGAGATGTTACTTACCATAAATAAAACTTTGCAACCTCTACAAGTTGGAAAAAAACAAAAAAGAATTTAGTCAGAATTGATCCCATATGAAGTCCAACTATTTGGCACAGTATAATACTATGATACAACTCATGGAGAAGCAAAACACATCCAACTCAAAAAGTCCCCTACTATTTTTTCCTCTAATCGTGAAGAAAGAACATTTCAGTAGTAAAGATGCATACCCTCTCAAAAAGGAAATCATTTTTAGCTGGAGCATAACCTAAATAACACAATAAGAAAAAGGAAAGAATTAGCAACAGAGCAAATTGCTGACAAAGTGGCAGCTGAAAGATTACTGGCAAGATGCTAAGAAATTAGCACACCATGTATAGATATGTTCACAATTTTACCTAGTAGCACGAAAAATGCAGGTTCATTCTAAAATCATTCCATGACTGAGAAAATTGTGGTCATTTTGTACAAGTAAATCAAATGTAACTTGAGTGGCAAAGATAAACAGTCAAACATTATATAATAAAACCTGGTACAATCTAGTCTTCAAGAACATGGTGTTGATTCATCAAGGTAACACATGATAAGACGGCAGAAGATATTTACTGCTAGATTAGCTGAACAGTTTGATGCAACGTATAAGTTTGAGAAGTTTCATGATAGCTAATCTTGCATCAGTTTTGCTACAGATTTGAGTACTTGGTTATGTGCTCATCTAGATTCTAGTTTATAAGAAGTCTCAATCATACCAAAGACCTTGGTTGTCAACTTCACTGGCCTCATTTCTTCTCCAAATCTGTAAAAGGAGAATACCACAGATAAGTTCAATTTGTTGGGAGTACTCCATAAAATCCTCATGTAAATTGGGTTAGTCACCTTTTGATTCCTTCAGGGGGTGCTCGGAGCCACTCCGCTGAAATTAAAATGTTAATGGGAGCATAAGTTCCTTTACTGGAGCATGATATGGCAATGTAAATGGTATGTTATAACGTACTGCACAGAGTTACAAACCTATGTCCTCAATATTAGGGATAGTGGCAGAAACAGCTATGAATCGGACATTAGCCAAAGGAGAAGATTTCATGGTGTCATGTCGCGAAAGCATTTTTATTCTACTGACAACTGCTTCCAATGCAGCTCCACGTGGATCATTAAGAAGGTGGACTTCATCGATAAGTACAAGAGCAATGTCACCGAAGAAGCCCAATCCACCATCCCTTATGCCATGTCGACTCATAGAATCAAACTTCTGCATGTATCACAATTTCGGTGGGAAAGCAAGAAATTGGTTAGCAGGCTATCATATTAACTTCTGAAGATCAAAATAAGCAGCAACATTGACCTCGGGAGTGGTGAGGATTAAATCAGCATCATGTATGGCTTTATTGTTGTGGAATTCACTGTCACCGGTCATCTCCAAGCATTTGATTCCCAATGGGCCCAGCTTCTTGTTCCAGTCCTGCAGCTTCTCCTGCACCAACGCCTTGGAGGGTGCAATGTAGATCTGCCATATCACCCCAGTGAAGCACACAACAAAAATAAACTATGAGAATAAAAAATATCCCGTTAAATTATAATGAACCCTGTGCTTGTTGAGGAAACACATACTGTTTTCAGAGTTCCTTTAATCAAATTGAACCTCCAATCTGGTGAAAGGAACCTTGAGAGGAGCCTCAGAATACAGAGCTCAAACAGCACAGTCTTCCCACTCCCAGTAGGCGCGGAGATAACCATGTTCACATCCGTGAAGAAGCACACGTGGAAGCATTCGCTCTGCAAGGAATTGAAGTATCTGCAGACAAACCAAAACATTACTCTACTTAAAGTCAGAAGTCACCGATACAGCACCACCTGTCAATGTCACTTAAAAAAAACTCGACTGGTGGAGGAAGAACCGCTCCCACAGCGTTGTAATTAAGGTAGAAGAGCTCAACCTTAACCGGTCGAGAAAAACCTCCGAACCCTGGTTTGCGCCGATGAGAGGGATTTTTTTCAACAGCTAACAGCCTCCTGTTTAAATTCGCTCTCAAAAGGAATCGAACCCAGAAACTCAGCACTCCCAAAGAAGTGGAGTAACATTGGACTGCAAGCCCGCTGGTTCAATGTCACTTTATATTCCCCATAATTCCAACTTCCATTAACCTACAATTATAATCTCATGAAATATGCGAGACTACTACTCAATTAGAATAATCTACATGAGGTGCTGCAATAACGCACTCGAACGAACACAACAGTGGAACACTGTATAAACAACAACAAAAAATAAAAATAAACATGGAGCTTGAAGATCAGCACAGGGGTCGCACCTGAATTCCCCCCATAACTCATTACTCATCTTATCACCACAGTCTGTTAATATCAACTTATATTCGCCATAATTCAACTTCCATTAACCCACCACCATTCTATTGTAATCTCATGCAGTACTAGAGACTAGTACTCAATTCGAATCATCTAAACACAACAGTGCAGAAACACGCCGTGTAAACACCAAAAACTGTACGCGGAGGAGCTTGATGATCGGCGCACGGGTCTCACCTGAACCCAAACATGTGTCGGAATGGCGGGGGCAGGTCGGAGACGCAGCGCAGCGCGTAAGGGTCGGCGAGAGATGCCATCGTCGGCTGGACGACCTGACCTCAAGGACCGCGTTGCTGGAGATTGAAGCCGCACAGCCTCGCCTCCTGCAGAACCCGAGGGATCGGGGTGAGCAATCCGGGCAATCATTGGTGAAAAATCGGAGCGATCGGTGGCGAGGAACCCGTCCCGAGGAGTACCGTCGAACACCTAGGGCGCGGCGGGCGTAGCTTGGAGGCTGGAGACGAGCCGCCGCGGGGGATTTCGCGGCCAGATCGGCCGGCGGGAGCTAGGCAGGAGAGGAGCGTGGGGGGGGGGGGGGGCACTTACTCGCTGTCGCCGACTCGTCGGTGGAATCGGAGCGGACGGAGACCGCAGCGAGAGGTACGGTGGGAGTGGGTGTCGAGGAGACGGCGGGGAGAAGAGAGGGGGCTTCGTCTGCTTGCTTCGCGAATCGCGAGGCGGCGAGGGGGCTGGCTGAGGGCAGCGCAGCGCAGCAGGCGACGACGCGCGCGGATGCTAATGGTGGCTCGAGCGAGGGAGGAGGAGGAGGTGAGCCGTTGCGCGGAGGAAGCGATTCAATTCAAATGTTGCCGTGGATTTTGCAGGCGGGACCCGTTGGTGTTTGGCACCATCCACAGCTCCCCGGTCTCCCCCTCGCGTGGTCCGGCCCAGGTCCAGGGAGAACCAAGGAGGCGAGGAGCACACCGATCCACACCGTTACGACTGACGCCATTTCACTTGGCCACGAACCAACGCCATTACACCAACATGGGGACAAAACATAACTTCTACTACTAGTATCAATAATTAACACCAACCAATTACTAATAATAGCGTTAAACTAAACCCATAACACGTTACACATCATCAAGGGAGAACACCGTCGCTTGGACCATTGCATGGTCCAATCTTGGCAAATCGCGCCGGCCGGTTGACCAGCAGGCTAGACTCTAGAGGCGGCCTCCTGGTCCATGGCGAGGATGGTGCTGAGGTTCATGGGGTGCATGACGTCCGTGTCGCCGTGCATGAACTGTCCGACGATGATGCGGTTGGCCTTCTCCGTGGGGTGGAACGCGTCCCAGAACGCGAATACGTCGCGGTTGTCGCACACGTTGGACGCCGCCGTGCACAGCCCGATGCCGTTGTAGGGGCCCTGGCCGCAGCACGCCACCTGCACGTTGGTGAACCCTGCAAGACACACACGAGCACAAGACAAATAAAGACCCTGGTTGGTTGGTCGGTCTCTGAAGCTAGCTAGCCAATTTGCGAATCGCGCGACGCGACACGCCCGGAGACGCACGCACCGAATCTCTGCGGGTCGCTGAGGTAGTCGAAGTTGACGCGGTAGGTGTTGGCGGTGACGAAGACGTCGGCGCCGATCTCGCGGTTGAGGCCGCGCACCATGTCCACCAGCTGCGGATTGAAGAGGTTCACGGCGCGCGTCAGCTCCGCCGCGCACTCCCCGTTCTGGCTGTGGAGCGCCAGCTCGGCCGGGACGCACCCCAGCGGCCCCGTCCCCGTCACGATCACGCGCCTCGCGCCCAGCTCGTACAGCCTCTGCAACGCACGGCACAAATCGATGGATGCAGCTGAGCTGACTAGGTGTACAGCTACAGTACCTGCTAGCTAGAGGCCGGTGCGTGGATGGAGATCGAATTCGAATGGGTTGTTTACGTACCGAGAGGATCTTGCGGTACTCGGAGACGATGAAGCGGACGTAGTCCGGGAGCGCGTACTGGCGCGACCGCACGGACATGGGCACCAGGTAGTAGTTGTTGACGAAGTCGTTGCCGCCGAGGGTGATGAGCACCAGGGCCTGGTTCACGAGCTGCGTCGCCTGCGGCTCGCCGACCAGCGCCCGCAGCTTCTGCTGGTACTCCCGGAAGTACTGCAGCTGGTCGCCGATCCTGATGATGTTCACCTGGTATATGCACGATGGTGGCAGGAGAGGAGAGGACGGCGTCAGGATTGGTTTGGGACTGCTGCGCTGCAGCGTGCGACATGCATGATGTCCGTAATACGTACAAACTGTATCCCTGTGTCGTTGAGGATCCCGACGCCGGCCGACGCGAAGTTGGCGCCGACGAGCAGCTTCTCCCCTCGGAGCTCGGGGCTCAGGTACGGCAGCGCAGGCTCAGCCCCGAGGTGCTCGCCTGGATCGATCGGAAGCAAACAAAAAACGGCGCACGGCCGGCCGGCCGCACAGTGGCATGCATCAGCAGAGCATTTTCTCTGTACGTAGATTAAGCTGACCAAGGCTAGCTAGGCGCGTTGCTTGTTGCATTGGTTAGTAGTACTACTGTCTGTACGTACTGATGATGTCGGGGATGTTGAGCCCGTTGGAGAAGCGCCCCGTCGCGGTGTGCGTGGGGAAGTCGATGCCGTAGGGCGGCGCGTCGGCGCGCGCCGTGGTCAGCAGGTAGTTGTTGTTGCCGTTGTCCACGAGGGAGTCGCCGAAGACGAAGAAGGCCCGCGCAGCGGACGCCGCCGGCGCGGCAGCCGCCAGCAGGAACACGACGGAGACGAGCAGAGGCGCGAGAGCAGGATAATCCATCGTGCCAAGTCTCTGCGGCCAGATGCCAAGCTGGAGAGATTCGATCGCCAAGTCCAAGCGCCTACGCGTGCCCAGGGAGGCTAGAGGTGCCGAGCGCGTGCTTTATAGAGACCGGGCGACCGGCCTTGATCGTCGCCAACTCGCATTTGTAACAAGGCCAGTGGCCAGTGGCCAGTGGTCACCCCTCCTAGCAAATGCACACATGCGAGGTGGTTGTGTGGTTGCCACTTTTGGTACCCCGGGCAGCCTTGGATCATGTGCCCCAACAGCCAGCCAAGCAGTGCCAGTGTGGTTGCAGCTTGCAGCACACATGTCACAGAAGCCTTTTATCGTTTTTTTAAAAAAAAGCCTTTTATCCACAACCAATAAGAATGGATTGGACGGCCGGATATGAGTTGCCAACTGCCGGCCGAAGTATGCTTTGCTCCTCGTCTGAGTTGCTTATTTGGCATCGGGGACGAGACATTTTTTCAGTCATTTAAGAAGGATTTAATACTAACAACAATCTAGTACAGCTGAATTTATTTGATAAATAAATGGCCAATTTACTTATTCATTATGCAATTTATTTGCAAGAAAAACAGGGCACGCACTGTTCGGTTGAGCGGGTTGGCCGCCTCAACACATCGGCCCTTCGAGTTAATTTCAAATAAAAATAAAAATATTTGTCCACTACATCTGTTGTACTTTATATAAAAATTTACCAATACCAACCACTAAAAAAAAGAAGTCTAAAATAGCCCTCTAAATCTATATCTATATTAACCCCGCTTTTCTCTCATAAAGATATTATATCTACTGTCTCTGTCGGAAAAAACAATGCAATTCTAGCTATGCATTTGGACAAGTATTTGCACATATTCATAGCTAGAATAGCATTTTTGAAGAAATGGGAACTCGAAAATGATCCTTCTGATTCTAAAAGAATGAGGGGGCAACCAGATTGATACCGAGAAAGATTTCTTCTTATTATAACATGTGGTTTTCTTTTGAAATGGTTATAAGATGTGATTTGATCCGCACATGTTTGGTAAAAGAAGAATCTTCTCACATATGTATTTGCCATTATGAAAAGTAACCTAAGTAAATGCTATAGTTTTCCAATGAAATCAAAATATCAAAATGTGCATTGAGAGGAATTGTTTCATTTACCAACCCAAACCTCTAAATATGGTGTGGCACTTTCAGAAAATGGTAATGAACGAAATACTCCACTAAGAGTCTATGACTAACATTTTTTTTTGCGAACATGCGAAAGCACTCACGTTTTTCATTAAGAGGGAAGGAAGAACGAACAACAAGAACAAAACAAAAAAGCAAGCCTAGGCTTGCCAAGCCAAGACGCACCCCCACCTCAACTAACTATAATAGTTTATATTACATCAATGATTGACGACCTGGGATAAGCTCGGTGCTCAGGGCACCTAACATGGATAGAGCCAAAACAGCTAGGGGCTAGCATTAGGCTCTTAAAATTACTAGATCATATAGGAGTGTGGGTTAATGGACTAGTGCTACAACGAAACGTTTATGAAATATGTGGAGAATGAGTGCTAGAAACTCCAAATGTGCTCTTAGCCACATAATGTTGTAAAAATCTCACACTCGTTGATTTCGGAACTTCCCGCTTGTTGATTTCGGCCATGAAGACTTCTCGCGAAGGGTCCTGTGCCGGGGACGGTGTAGCCGCTGCCGCGGGGAGGAGCATCGCAGCCTCCCCTAACTGAGAGCCGCACCAACGCGCCGTCCTGCCGGTTGGGGTGGAGTCAACGGCCCCAGCCGGAGGCCGGTGAGCGGCATCGGTATGTCCTCCGTGTAGAAGATGGCGTTGTCAGTCAGTGAGGAGGATTGTTGATGAAGCGCCAATGTCATGATGTTGGTGTAGGTGGCGGCCGCGTTGCGTAGCCCATAGGGGGCCGCGATCGCTGAGGCAGTCGGATCTGCCGGCAGGCGTCGGGGGCGCTCCGGAGGAGTCAGATCCGAGGTGTTCCTCGGGATGGGTTGAGTCCTTCTTGCCACAGGCTGGAGGTCGGGTCGTGGCGCTGGGCGAATGTCCGACGATGGGCGGAAGATGCCTGGAGGAGAGCGCGCCCCGGGCGCCGAACAGATCGCCGGTGGGATCGGACGGTGGCTACTCGGACATCGGGGCGGGCCGCGCGCCGAGTGGCTTGTCGGAGGAGCCGCCGTTGGGTGGCCGGGTGGAGCCCGGGATCTTGTCGCCGAGCGCCTTGGTGGTACGGTCTGCCAGGACCCTCCCAGGTCTCGACCGGGCTTGAGGGCCGGGCGGTTGGGAAGAGCCGAGTGCTCCACAGATTGGATCTGCTCAGGCATGGTCCGGGGCCGCGTGGAAGGAGTCGGGGCGGAGCCGGTCTTTGTTGGAGCAGGAGCCCGCTCCGGCTCACGTCGGAGATGTGTTGAAGCAGTCGGAGCCGCGGCGTTCCTTGCAGTAGATTGGATCTGCTCTGCCTTGGGGAGGACGGAGCAGACAACACGGTCGGCAGGTTGCTGACAAAGCGCATGTCGCCGAATTTGTCGAAAAAAAGTGAAAGCGCAGAAGGAGAAGATTTCCCCCGACCGAAACTTAGCTTAAATGTAGGAAGTGTATCCCATTGCTATCTCTTGATCTCGCACACCAGCCCCTACCTGACGCGCCAGCTGTCGGTGTCTCGTACCAGCAGCCCACCACAGGGTAGGACTTGCGGAGGTTTCGAGATCGGAGGGGGTGACGAGGAGATCGCTAATGGTGAACAGAACGTGGGGACACGACGATGTATACAGGTTCAGGCCGCCGTAGGTTCTGCTGGAGTGGATTGTATTGCTGAGAATTCGAGAGAGTTGAGAGAGTTTTCTCAATGCCATAGTTCCCCTTATATAGGCCGAGGAAATAGGATTACGAGGCGCATCTATAGGAGATTGCCTGCCGATAAGTACTCAAGATACAGATATGATCCTTAGCCGACTCGGACGGATTACTTGGGCGCCACGCCATGTGCCGCCCTGCGCCAGGGTCAAACTACTCGGAATGATCAATTAGTCGTCATAGAGTACCCGTACATATGACTCCCCCACACACTATTTACAAATTGTTTCTCGGTAATCACTGAACCTATGAACTGGTAACGGCGCAGCAAGAGTTTTACTCCTTTCTGCACACTTTCAAAAAAATTTAAACCAATGCGCCCATCCAACAATTCTGTTGGGAAGGTGGAAAACGAAATGGATTCACAGACAGGCAAAAATAAAGTTGCTAGAGGTGCATCTGTCGGAGGCGTTCCTACCATCTTTGCTGTCTCGTGGAAATCAATGTACTCGATACAAGTAGAGCGAGTTTGGTGGCCAATTCAATTTTCGTAGAACAAGTGTGATTTAACCGACACCTACCACAAGAGCTTTACCGGAAAGATACACGGCTTGCAGACGTATTTACAATATTTACCCCGTTTCTCATTTATTACGCTGCCAGGGCCAGTCCACGAGCAAACTAACTAACACGCCATGTGAAATCCATAAATCGGTGGGGTGGAATGTTAAAGACGAATTGACCACCACCACACCACTCCGCCTCCCGTCGTTGTGAAAAATGAAAAATCCACCGCGGTACCACAGTCATCCGAGTAGGAGTATTTTTTTTAAAAAAAGACAAAATTCCGATAACTGTTAGTAATGCACTTAACCAAATTACAAAGTTATCAACTTTAAAGCTAAACTCAAAATAATAGAGAAAAAATAAATATAAAGAAAAACTATTATTGTTTCTTCATTCATTCTTAGCAAAAAAATCATCACAACTACCTCCAGTGTCTTGCACACCAAGCGGATAGTCTCCGATCCCTTTTATCCTCATACTACAACACGGCCCAAAACCCGCATGTATTTTTGTAAATACCACATCATTCCGCATGTACCAAATTGCCAAAAAAAAAAGCCGCGACACCCACAAAAATCATATCCTCACATTCTTTGTAATGCTCGCCACGCCAACCAATGCCAAGCAAATGAGACTATGAGAAATAGAATGAGGTGGAGTTAACCTAGTAGCAATATGAACAACTCTCCAAATAGTTAACCTGTGTACTGCTGCCCGGTCCTGTTCACAAAATCACAAATTCACCTTCTTATTAACATTATTCTCTGATGAAACCTGAACCATAGTGTATGACTGTATGTCTGTACGTAGAGTGTTGGTTTCTACGGCTGTAGTTGATTGAAGAGAGTGTCGGCTGTACCATTACCATGGCCCTGGTTGAATGAGCTGGGAATTGAAGTGGAGTACTGGCCCTTTCCAAAAAGAAAAGAAGAAGAAGAGGTGGAGTACTGGAATAGTAGTGGAGTGTGGAGTACATAACGAGCAGTGGAAGCACGCATGCATGACTGTTGTTCTACGCGAGAACAAGGATCGCATTCATTGGTAGTATAATGGTGCAGTACAGTCCTGAATTCCTGTTTGTGCAATAAAAAACGGCCAACACTGGGCGAGCACTGGTGTATGACTGATTGTACCGCCTGCCCCGGCCCTGCTGGAATTCTGACCTGGTTGCGATTGCGAAGCGAATACCTACCACCTCTACCTCACACCCTGTGTGTGCATATGGTCTGCGGAGATCCAGTTTTTAACCTTTGGGTGGTTGAAACACTGACGTCTGATCAGATCTCACCCGGATCGAATCATGTGTTACAGTTTACTGACAGTGCAGGGAAGCTCGGAATGTACGTACTCTGCCTCTGGCGGTTTACATGCGTTGCTACTGTATCCGTTCTTGCGTCAGATCGCCCATGACTAGTTATCGTAGTAGCTGGCTATGATCCCTTCTCTCAAATCTGGTATCTTGTCCAGCCTAGCCCTGAGTACAGCGTACTCTGATGCTCTGCATGCCATGTCCAGTTCATGGTGGTTTTATTGAAGTGGACGACACGAGAAAGTGGGAAACGACCAGCATCGGATCACCTTCGAGTTACTGAACTTACTGCCATATCAGCATCACCGCCCCAGCGTCCCTACCCCGGTCCTAAACCAGCTTCCCGTAGCCTGAGGATTAAAGGATCGGGGGCCTCGTAAGGCCTTCCGATCCAGGCAATGGAGTTACGCCGGAGTAATTGGCGTCGCCCTGGGATTCATTGCTGCTGACATCTTCCACTGGCATGCAGACGGTGCACTGGAGGAAACGGCCGCGGGACAGCAGATCCGCATGCAGTCGGCACGGCATCGGGGCGTATGATTTGCCGCAAAGTGGTGAGAGCGGGAGTTCTACACTTCTACGGCACTGGCAGCGTACTACTGTGCGTCGGTGAGTTAGCGCTTAGCTTTGGCTAGCTGCTGCTGCTCCGGCATCGGCGTAGCTGGCGCCCGCCAGCCCAAGATCTGGCTGTCAGGATGAACTGATGAAGGGTACTGCAATCTCAAGAACAGATCAATTTTGGGGATTTCGGAGGGATACGAGAGTATACGAGTTAAGCAAAACAAAAGATAATCACTATGCTTTGAGATTACCAGGACCTCGCCGTCGGGATCTAGCTACCCTGATCAACACACATTAACCAATTTTCACACTGAATCATTTCAATAAAATTCATTTTATTTCGTCATATATATAATTTTAACCAATTATCACACTGATTCAATTCAATGAAATTCAATTTATTTCGTCATATATAATTTTAAGATGTGAACATAGAATTTTAATTCTATAGTTGGACTAGAATGCAATAATGATTTCCTAACGAAATGATGGATAAATTTGGATTACCTAATTACACACTAGTACCAAAATCAAGTTAGCAACTTAACACCAAATCATATTCGTTTCTTTGCTTGGACTCTCCTACGCAACAAAATCCTAACAGCAAATAACCTTCTCCGAAGAGGATGGAGTCTGGACTTGCTATGCAAGTTGTGTAAATAGGACCCAGAAACGATGATTTACTTATGTAAGGACTATAATTTCACCAGCTCCGTCTGGAGTTTAATTTGCTCTTGGGATAACTTGGAGACACTTCAAGCAGTCTGAGCACACATTTCAGTCTACATAAGGTGAAGGCACTGTCGAGCAAGAGTAGCCCTGCTAATGGTTTGGTGGGAAACAGTTTTAATGGACTGGTTATTTAAGCGGGCTGCTTTAATTTGGTTTCCAATGAATAGAAAATTAAGATGAGCTGGTTTGGTTAGGTTACCCGAGACAGTATGGATTAGGATGGGAACCCCGCTCGGCTCGAACATTCCTGCGCAGCAGCTGTGTTCTTCGCATCTCCTTCCCTGTTCCTTGTCGGCCTCGCCACTATCCCGGCGCATGGGCGCCGTTCCTCCTCTTTCCCTCACCGGCGACGGCCCTTCTCCACCGAGCCTTGGCGTCGCCGTCGGATGTGTGCGCGTCTGACGGTCTCCTTCCCTCACGGTGCTGCTGCTCCTCCTTCCCTCCCCGGCAGCCGCCCTTCTCCACCGCACGAGCACACATCTTCGGCGGTTGCGCAGCCCTGCTCACGAGCCATGCTGCAGTTGCGTTGCTTGCGTCACGAGCGTGCGGCGGCCGTGCGGGTGGACACGTATTTGGGGGTGAGATCAGCAAATCACCGCGGCGCGGCCAGCGGCATCTCCAAGGCGACCGCCATCAAGTTCATCCGCATGGCGCAAGGTCATCCTCGCCGACGTGCAAGGCAACGTTGGCCGCGACATGGCCGCAGAGCTCCGCGTCGTGGTTCCCCGAGGCACCGGCTGTGCTGCGTCCTCTGCACGGGGAGCACCAGCATGCTCGCCGCTGCCCTACAGCCTCTCCGAGGCTTTGTTTGGCTACCTGTCTCGTGTGGATCGGAGTGAATTTGGAATGGATCCGAAGGATTGGTGTGTGTTTAAATCTTAAATAGTTCGAGATCTCTTTCAATTTTTTTCATTCCATTTCAATCCCCATCAATCCATGAGTAACCAAACTAAGTCTCCCAAGGGGATTCTATGAGTTGGGTGGTGTGGTTTCTGTGATCGATAGAGTGTGTGGGGGCTGGTTAATTATCGTACCTTATTTGATATGGTTTGGTATGTGTACTATTAGGATTACGGCCTATTAGCAGGGCTAAGAAAGGGTAGACAAGCGAGCATGCAAAGACTTTGATGGCATTATGGATATTTTTGGTGGGGGATATGGAAGGAGAGGAATCGCAGAACATTTCAAAGTGTGGAAAGGTCTTTGTTTGAGCTCGCTAGCTACGTTAAGGAGGATGTTTTCCGTCACTATGCATCATTAGGTTTTTAGTCATTGTCTTGCTAGCGTCGTAAGACTCTCTCCAACGGTATAGCTATTCTGAGGAATCTGACACTATTTGGCACTGTTCTAACATTGTAAATAGAGAGAGTTTGATTTGACGAAGAAACCGCTAGAGTCAGCCTAAGGTCCTAGCTAGGAGTTGTAAATGTGTTGGTAAGTGTGGAGTTTGTAAGCCAGTTTCTTCTTTCTCCTAATAAATTAATTTTGTGCCGAGCAAAGCTTTTTGCCGCGCATTCAAAAAAACACCAAAATATATTGGGTCGGCTCTGTAGCGTAATTATACTAGGGCAATGGGTTTGTCTATCCGCATATATGTTCATCTTAAGTTAGGTTTCTATACACTAATAGTGGTAGAAGTTGATAGTTTAGAAATACACACATACACATGGTTATTTAATTTTCTTATATAATTTACCATGTGTTGACAATTTATATATGGATCTGAGGGTTTTTTTTACTTTACTTTCTAATAACAGAAGAGCTGATGCAATCCTAAGATTATAGTTTATATTATCTTATCAAGTCACAATGGTGGATAATTTAAATACAAATCAAGGCGCCATTTTATATTCCCTTCATCCCAATTCCCAATTTACATAGTAATAGGGAAATGAATATATTTGAAACCTAAAAGGATGTACAATTTGGGAGGCTTTCATATATAATTACATATATGCGTAATTTAGATGCAAAGTTAGGGGTGTCATTTTAGATTACCTTTCATAATTGCATAGGTGGATAATTTAGATGGAATTTCATATTATATTTTGTAATGGGAGAGGTAGGTAATTTAGATGCAACTTAGGCTATCATTTCATATATCACATTTTATAATGTTAGAGTAAGTTCATTTTGAAAATAAAACACAACACGTCCAATGGCTTTATTATTACAATCCACCGAATAATTCATGGTTTCTTATTTTGTAAGAATTTCTAGATATCTATCTCTTTTTTCTTCTTAAATTAATTACAGTACGATAAGAGAGATTATACACAAACATCCATTTCAGTTTTCCACTAGCTGGACGACGCACTTCCTTATATTCTATTCTGGAACAAATGACTAGAACACCAAAAATATAAGACTACTCCTTACGTCCTGAAATATAGTATTTCTTGGATTTATTCTAAATCAAACAATCTTATGTTTGACTAAACTTTTAGAGAAAAACATTAACATATATCACACCGAAGAAGTAAAATATGAAAATATAGTTCAGGATGAATATAATAATAGTCATTTTACATTAAAAATATTACTATTCTTTTTTATAAATTTGGTCAAAGTTTGAAAAAATTCAATTTAGGACAAATCTAGAAAACGCTATATTTCAGGACGGAGGGAGTATTATATTAGCACTCTTTAGCAAAATAGCGCTAGTGTCTACTAGATGTTAAAACTGTGGCTATTCTCCACCAAATCAACATATAGAACGCATCCGTCCTTGAATATTTGTCGTTGATTGATTAATTTTGAAACTAAAAATCATCAAATGGAAAAATAAATAGAGTAATAAATAGTTGAAATCTACACTGTATTTGACTATACATATTACAGGAATCGGTGCAATACAATGATACATCATAACGCCTATATCAGAAATTCCAAAATACACAAATACAATAGGTAATCCTAGCACCGATATTAATCTCTCTTGGGAGAAGCCGTATGTTTCAGTGCAGAAATTTGTCCTTACGCATGCGGGGATAACTGGCTAGACTTTCCTCGTATAGCATTCGAACAAGAGGCACAACTGACTTTGTGGATGGAGCTCCTTGTGAAGCTCCTGTCATTCCCTCTGCGCGCAGCGAGATCTCATCTGCGTCATACAACTCGTCGATGGTTTGAAGCACTGGATCATAGAATCCCATCTTCCTCCCGGTGCTTAGCAAGATCTTACCATTCTTTGGATCGACTTCCAGCGGCACAACTACATTTGAAAGGAGGCAGTAATCAGGTGACGCTTTCAAGCATATAGTGTATACTTGCTCCCACTCATCACCATGCTCCAGCTTCCACACCACCAATTCACTTGCCCTTAGGTCTGCAAGAACAACACATAGCATTCCCCCGAGCTCGACCACAAACAAATTCCATGTGCCTTGGCTGCTCCAGTTTGCAACGTTAATACTCGGTGGGCAAGAAATGACCCCGAATGCCTCCATGGCGATGTCGTAGGACACAATGGCATACTCGCTACTTGGGCCCAACATAGGGTCGCTCATCCAGTATAACACCCCAGCCACATGAGCTGGTGGCATGTTATTCACGGGGAGCGGTGGGACCAAACCCCCTTGAGATCCAGATCCACGCCTACAATGCCATACTGAACATGTCAAGCAGTACTGACGGGACTTGAAGCTCTTATATCGTTATTGCATTATCACAGCAACATGCTCCTGATTTAATGGATTGAACCCCAAGCCAACATTCTTACTGCCTATGGCAAAGGCGTGCTGATCCGGTGTCTCCCATGGTGCCCAGTCAAGTGGATCAGGATAGGGAGTTGACCTCCAGAAACCCGTGCTAGGGTTGTAGATGTAGTTCATTTCTAAAGTCATTAGCAGGTTCAGGCCATGACAAGGCTTGGAACAAACCACCTTTGTGTCCAGCCATTTGTCTTTAATATTAGCAACATCTGAAAGCCGGTTTTCCCTTTCCAAGGGAATAAAATGGAAGAAACTTCTTCCAGTGCCCTTGCCCACAATCATGACCCTTGTCCTCTCTTCCATTCTCTTATGTGCAGAGTAGGAATAGATAAAGCTCTTATCCTCGATAAGTTTGCGCCACTGTCCGCAAACACGCATGGACTGTACAACGGACTTAGCAGGGAGACGGAGTAGGATCTCCTTAGTCGCCTTGCCTAGAGGAGATGAAAAGGTTGTCTCTTGGTGTGTTCTATGGACACGAGCAAGAGTTTCTGTAAATAAAGAGACACGCATGGCAGTGCGGCCATCGCCTAGGTAACTTTGCTCCACCGTGTCCTCATCTGCAGCAACAACTGAGAGGATGGTTTCTACATTTTTTGTCATGGCGTCATAGACGTGAACACTGTAGTCAGACGTTGCCATGACTATCTTCCGCGCTGATGATCTGCTGCCATCACCAACACCACCAAGGACTCTGATCACCGGTGGCTGAAGAAAATCTACTCCAGCATGACCCGATGGTGCTAGGTCGATGCGGGTGTCCAATGACCAGCAAACACCATGCAGCTTCCAAATTTCCAATGCGCTGCTACTGCTGGTGCTGAAATCAGGTGGTGAAGAACCATGGCGAAGGTCCCTGACCATGCACAGGCCGCCGTCAAGCTCCACCAGGTGCGCTCCTAATGGTATCCCGCATGGTGGCTTTGGCTCGACCCACCCAAAGCTCTCGTCGGTGACTGAAAATGTAATGATGGCAGCTGATGCTGGACGTACGGTTGAATAGCTATCGTGGATCAGCCAGTGCAGAGATCCATTAACAAGCACTGGTGGGAGATTATTTGACGCGGCACCATAGATGGCGCAATAAGCGGTGGCGTAGAAGCTGTCAGGGATTGTTCCAGCGGCTGGCCTCCAGCGATCACCATGCGCGCCGCCGAGCGTGTAAACCTCACACGATATCTGTTGATGCCCAGGCCTTTTGAACAGCCTCATCACCTTGTACAGCTTTGCCTGCGTATCAAACCCAAGGCCAGCGCTGGAGTAGGTCACGTCCTCGCAAGGAGGCAGCCGCGTGGCCGCCCTGGTGGCCGCGTTGACGACGCAGTACATCGGCGCCACCGCGTCGTACAGGAGGGTGAGGCCGCGGCACTGCGCTGCGATGCCGTCCACGAAGTTGCCCCTCAGGTCATCAAGCGTGAACATCAGGTTCGGCTCGGGACCTGGCGGCGAGTAGGAGTACACAGCTGTGGCGTCGTACGCCGCGGTGGCCGGAGTGACGAACAGAACCTTGGGCTGAGCCGAAGCCGCCGGATCCGCCATGTGGAGGGAGCAGAATTCGTCCGAGGAGAGGATCGTGGCCCAGGCGCGGCAAACGGCGCGGAAGCGAAGGATGGACTTGATCGGCAGCCGCCGAAGCACCTCCATCATGATCTCCTCCGGCAGCTCTGGCCCCGTGCTGATGCTGGGTGCCTCGGTCTTCGTCCTCTTGTTGGCTCTCATCGCCACCCTGCCCCCCAAATCAACCGGATCAGAGATCCAACTGACGGCCTGACGGGAGATCCGGTCAGGCTGAAAGAATTGCCAAGAAAACCTTGCACATCGGCTTGTGCTATTGCTATGCGTTCGTGCTTCAGATGCACAGTAGTCTAAATAGCGGGCCGGCGGCTTGGGGCCAGGTTCATGTACGTGTTCCGGATCGGAAGAGGTTGCTGCAACAGGCCCCGGATCCGAACAGGTAGTAGATCCCTTCAACTAGCAAAGACATACGTGAAAAAAAATAAATTAAAAAAAAAGAGACATTTTGATTCGCATCCTTCCTTTCTTGTTAAATTCAAAAGAAGAAAAATAGCAGGTGGGTATGAATACAAAATGAGAAAAAAAATCAAAAGGTAGAAACATTTCGCATTTATGGTTTTTGGGACTTTCCACCATTTTCCAACTTTCTTCAAACTGCACAGTGGGCCATCTCAGGTAAAAAGAATTTTAAAAAACTCACTCTTTTATGGTGTATACCTATATCTATGCGCTAGTAAACTCCTTCAAATATTCAACTACACAAGTATCTTAGTTTTTCTTTGTGCAAGCTACACTGCAATAAATTGTAAGAAATTCTATTCTTCTCACCATCCCTCTATGTTCATATAAAAACTTTGGTCACAGATCTTATTCAAAAAATTGTACAATTATATATTTTTAAAAGTTATACTTAAAATATGGTAAACTAATCACAGTAAAAAAATAATTGTATTTTTTAATAATAGAAGTGGCCGAAGTTAAGGTCCTAAAAGTCGAACAACCTACAATTTAAGATGGAGAAAATAGTAGTTAGAGTTTTAAAAGGTTCAGGTCCACATTGGTAATTGATGGTGGGGAAGCACGTTTAAGGCGGGGGTAGCGGCAGCCCTCGTCTAACGGACTAGTCTTATGGCTGAGTTAGACCTAATGTTTTATATATTGGGACCGATAAATATGAGTCTGGTGGGCCACGACTCATGTGTACTAAGCGACCTGGGCCGGATTCCACTGCGGTACTCTAGCAATTATTTCTAAACTTGGCTAATTTAGCACTCATGATATTTTTCTTTTAGTTTAAACATAGAAGAGCTTAAATGTTTAGATTTTGAGCAACGATTTTCACATGTGTTAGAGGTTCATGGCTTTTGTTTAGCTTTAAGTATTTCAAGCTGTATTTTAAAAAGAGTAAAATACACGGGTGTTCCTTGAAGTTGGTAGGCTATGTCACATAGGTCCTGAACTCAGAAACTAGAAATTCAGGTCTCTAAACTTGGCTATTGTGTCATCTAGGTCCCAAAATTGCCATCCTCTCTCTAAAAGTGGCTTTGGAGTTAGTATGTGTGAACCTAGATGTAAGGCCAATATCTCTTCTTCCATCTTCATCTATGACACGTGGCCGTGGGACCTATTTTTCATCGTCACTTGGCAGCAGGAAACATAAGTGATGAAAAAATTAAAATATTATTTCACTCATAAATGTCCCCACATGTTATAGTTGAAGAAAAAATGTGGACCTGACAAGTGGACCATACTAATAAAAATTGTGGTCAATACATAGTCAACTGGTTTATTTGTGGTATTGAGACCAAGGTGATACTTAAGCCAACTTTAGGTATCCAGGTTGCAAGTTTTTATTTAAAAAAATATTGGTCAATGCATAGTCGATCAAGCCATCTTTAGGGACCCAGATAACATGGTTTTGAGACCCGCTTGATTGATGTTATTCATCCCTCATTAATTCTAAAAAAAAGTACCCTGTGAGTATATGTATAAAATAAGGTGAAAAAAATAAAGTACTAAAGGGCTAAAAATATTTCCCCTAATTTGGCTTTAGAACATTTCCAACCCTTTGCTAATGTGAGGAGTACATATGTTTTTTTAGTAAAAATGTCATTAAAACTTGTTCTTCTACTGTGTAGATAGATATGAGATATGTTGTTTTCATTTTATATCAATCTAATGAAATAAATTTTACTATACCAACAATGTGAATTTTTCCCTTTTTTACTAACCGACTCACTGACAGTGGCCATGTTGCAGCAATTACTGAACGCAGTGACATTTATTGTGAAGATCTTTCTCTCTCTTTTTTATACGAAGTTCATATTACACATTCATATTAATCTAGATTGTATTGGATGATTTAATCTACAACGTTAAATATTCATAACATCCTAAAATTCGTAATTTTTCCCTTTGTCTTCAAGTAATGTGGTAATTTCTATGTCATCTCAATGAATGTGGAGTTTTTTTCTAAACTAGGCAAAATGCACATGTGGACGCACGTGACTAAAAACAAATGTTTAACATGTTATTGATTGAAATATTCACTTATAGTGTTGTTTGGATTGAGGAATCAATTCAACAAGGATGGATCAACTTATATTCCAAAAAAAGTGATGGGGTGACCTGATTCTTCGTGCTTATACTAATTATTATTAGTCTGTGAGAACCGCTGCCTTGTGACAAGATTGACGCCGCATTATTCAGAGCCTCCACGGATTGGTAATGGGCAGGATATCAGTTTCTGGCATGACTCTTGGCTCTCGGGCAAGATGTCGATCGACATCACCCCAAGCCTGTACCCGCTAGCTTGGTGCAAGAACAAAAAAGTTAAGAAGCAATTGGTTAACCTAAGCAGAACGAGCTAGGGGGCTGTGGAGAATGGATACTAAGCAACAGATGTTTGAATTCATTTCTTTGTGAAATCTCAAGTGTGTGCAACTGAGAGATCAAGCTACTTACGCTATAATTGGACAGTGAATGAGTTTTCTCGTCTAAGTCTGCTTATCTAGCACAGTTCAAAGGTTACTTCTGCTTGGACAGTGAATGAGTTTTCTCATCTAAGTCTGCTTATCTAGCACAATTCAAAGGTTTTTCTGCTCTTTTAAGGCTAAATCTATCTGGTAGGCTCATGAGGAATGAAAACATAAGTTTTTCGCTTGGCTGCTTGTACAGGCCAAGATCCCCACGGCAGACAAGTTACGTCAGCGACATTATCCTATGGCATTCAGTTCATATCTGTAAATTCCACCGCCAAATCAGCAGCCCTTTGGCAGCGCTGCACTCCACGATTCAGGGGAGCGAATCTGGATACAGCAGCCAAACAGCAAAAGAGTCAATGGATTCACGGATGAATCAGGTGATTCGCTCCTCCGTTTTTACATTGGCTGACCAGAGCCCAAAAAACCTGCTCCTACCCGATCCCTACCTGCTCCTCACCATTTCCCCTACAGAAATCACTCTCAGGCAGACAACCAAACACAATTCATTAAACAGATTTACTCCTGCCAGAGAATCAGACAGAATCACTCGACGATAGAATCAGCTCCCAGAGCTAGAGAATCAGGGAGCATAGCTTTGCCAAACAGGCCCGAATGTCTAGAGCATCGAAGCTTGGTGGTCCTCAGCTCTGCAAAGCAAACTAATTGAAGGAGCGGCATAGAATCATCTCTGGATTATTGCCGTACACCACATAGAATTAGGAATGGAATTGACGCATTTTTAGCGGCATAGAATCATCTCTTTGAAAGCAACGCGTATGGTGGCCCCGCGCTGCTCGCGGCGAGGCATGGCATCGCACTGGACGCTGCGGAGCACGCGCCGGCGCGCCGAGCTCCCCCCTCAGGGACTCATTCCGTCTCAGGTTCTTCTTGCCTTGGCCATGTCATTTTTTCACATGCATTTTCTTGAACTTGTGGGTCTTGTTTGTTTTCAATAAGATGCGTATTTTTGCATGGTTATTGGCGGTAAATATGGCGATTTGCGATTACAATTGTGCTTTTTGTTGATACTGCTTTGTAGATTTTGGTCGTGAGGAGAGAAGGCTAGATGGGCTGAGATGGACTTCTGAGATGATCCTAGAATTGAGGACGAGGGTTGGGCCGTCATGGACTTGTTCAAGACGGAGGGAAGAGGAAAATAAAAGCCTGAAGTTCTGAGAAGACGGCAGGTGAGTTCGTTTCTCGGTGAAAAAGAAATTGATCTTAGGGTAGAAACGCGTAAGAATTCGTTACGCAAATGAACATAGCTAGAAACACCGACACCCTTTGGAGTTTCTTGTCTAAACTTTTTTGAGGATGTTACGTGAACATATATTGCTTCTCCACTAAATTTCATGAATTTTGAAGTCTTTTGTGTATTATTAATTTCTTTCAGCAGAAAATTATGAAAATACAATTAAATTCATAAAATATTTATATCAGCACCAGTAAGAGCGGTGCATGATACAAAACGCTCCTACTAATATATTAGTAGGAGCAGTTCTTATCATCCACCGCTCCTACTAGATAATTTTTTAATGAAATATCATAACATTGTATATTTTAATTCGATTGAATGCAGATAACATAAACTTAACATCGTGTAATACCATAATATCATTAAATTGCAAATAAACCTAGTCCAACAACATAATTACTAACATAGTCCAATACCATAAATTTCAAACATAGTTGAACACCATAAATTACTAACATAGTCCAATACTACCACCTAATTACAAACATAGTCCAATACACCATAAATTACGAACATAGTCCAATACCAAAATATAAATGCTCATGATGTATTAATTAGGCGGTTATAATTTTTGGCTCTCCATCCGTGCGTAGCCAGGGCTTCACACAGTTGAGGCTTGTTTCTACAGACTTAATCTTATTTGATAGGTCTGTAAAGAAGTCCAGCACGTCGTACCCGTCGTAGGCATCAATGTCGTCAACACCATCAACCCTGATGATACTCTGTTTTCTTGAGGCAACTATATGTTTTTGCTTCTTTTGGGATGGGTCAAGGATATAGAGAACCTGTGCGACATGTCTGGCGAGTACCCAAGGGTCATCTTTGTATCCAACATTGGATAGGTCAACAATTGTGAGGCCATAGTTTTCCACCTTGACATCTTGTGGGTGTTTCACCCATTGGCATTTAAAGACAGGAATCTGTATGTTTAATCCGTAGTCTAACTCCCAAATCTCATCGATAACGCCAAAATATGTGACCTTTTGGCCCATTGAGTCATCGATGGCATCAATTCGAATCCCATTGTTCTGACATCGGTTTTTTCTATCCTTTGCGGATGTATAGAACGTATATCCATTTATATCATACGCTTGCCATGTTGTGACCTGTGCAGAATGACACATACAAAGTCGTTTCATTGTTATTTCCTCGGTAGTTGTCCTATCCTCTATGTTGTAGTCCATGAGCCATCTAGTGAAGCGTTTTTTGTGCTCCTTCAAGATCCACGCCTCAGATCGGTCGCTGTTTTCTGCACGAATAATATTGAGGTGTGCCTCGATCAATGGAGTCATCATCTCTATCTGATTTAAGATACTAACATGTGCAGTTTCTACTTCTTTTTAATCACTGTCAATAAATGTTTTCCTCCCCCTGGTGCCTTTACCAACCAACATTCCCATATGTCGAGATGCAACTAGCCCGATACCTTTCTTATCCACCAAGTAATCCTGGCAACACTCAACGACCTCTTCTGGGCATGCACGATTAAGAACATAATGTTTAGAGTTAACATGAAACGCTCATACGTCCACATTTCATGCAAGTACAGTGTACCAAGTGCACGGATCTACTCAACCATGTGTATCATGAGAAGTGACATTATATCAAAAAATGATGATGGAAAACACATCTCGAGCTGGGCCATAGTCTCCACCATGAATTCTTGCAGTGAGTCCAGTTTATCTCTATAAATCTCCTTTTGTGAGATCTTGTTAAAGAAATAGACGATTCGAGCTATTACCATCCGAACGTATATAGGCTTGATAGCCATGATAGCTACTGTGAGGAACACTGTCATCATCATATGGCAATCGTGAGCATTGTACCTACTTATCGTTAAATCTTTCGTGGAAACTAACTTCTTTATATTAGATGCCAAACCGGTAGGGATTTTTATACCACACAGGCATAGACATACATCCCTTTTCTCTTCCGCCATCAGGTTGTAGCTTGCTGCAGGAAACATGAATTTTCCATTGCCATGAACAACGGGGTGGAGCTCACTTCTGATTTCCATATTTTCTAGATCTCGTTGTGACTTCAACCCATCATTTGTCTTCCCCTTTGTATCCATCAACAAACAAATAGTGCTATCAAACACATTCTTCTTTATGTGCATACCATCGATTGCATGTGGAACCTCTAAGTCCTTCCAATATGGCAAATACTTGAAGAAGATTGACATCTTCTTCAAATGGACGCCATCTATAGGGGCCATAGCTCTCTTGTTCTTCTTCCCATAGCAAATCTCGATCATCTTGACCATATCAAATACATGTTTGCTGTCGTGTCTTCTCCTCGGCGCAAAACCTGACTCTATCTTGCCATCAAAACTCTTGTACAACACCTTCCTACGATACCTGTGTTCTTTAACTAAGCAGCGTCGATACTTTAGATAGACAACTTTCCTTTACCCATCTAGAAACACAAATGGTGTGTCATTCAAGCATACTAAATATTCCGTCTTTCCTTTGATCTATCCGCTGAGCAAGAACAACGCAGGGTAATCGTTGATTGTATTGGTTATAATTCCTTTTAATGTGAATTCCTCCTTACCAAATGCATCATATATCTTCACCCCCTCATGCCAAAGCTTTGTCATATCTTTCATCAAAAACTCGAGGAAGACATATATATCAATGCCAGGCTGTTTAGGGCCTTGTATCAAGATGCATAATAATAGATACTTTCGCTTCTGATAAAGCCATGTGGAAAGATTGTACATTGTCAATATGATCGGCCATGTACTGTGTGTGCTGCTCTTCTCTCCAAATGGGTTCATTCCATCTGTACTAAATGCAAGCTTTTCCTCATCACGAATCCGTTCAAAAAACTACCAGACCATTAGCCTAGCCAAGACAGGATTTGCAAACATACGTCTCAAGTGATCAATTGGATTGAGGTACCACATAACTAGAGCAGAGATTCTTCTTTTGCTCTCATCTAGGCCTAAGCATGCATCTGCTTCTTTCGTACTATTATGTTCATTTGTTTTTGTACCCTTCTTCCTCTTCTTGCCATCGGTGGCACCGTCTTCATTGCATATGTCATTCTGCTTGTAGCAGCTAGCTCCACAAGTTGGGCATTTGTCCAGATTCTCGAATAATTTTTCTCGGTATAATATACAATGGTTCGGGCAAGCATGTATTCTTTCAACTCCCATGGTCAAGGGGCTAATAACCTTCTTTGCTTGATATGTGTTGATAGCCACAAAGTTAGGCTTTGGAAGCAACCACGCTAAAAATGTCAATAGATCATTGAAGCTAGAGTCAGACCATCCGTACTTGGCCTTCAGAATCAACAACTCTAGCACAAACCGCAGCACAGACCAATGACTCGAATAACACTTTGACTGCTCATACACACTTTGCTTTGCAGCTTCCTTTACCCTTTTGAAATGCTCTAATCCTTTCGCATTCCCAAAAAGGATATCTACCTTAAAGTGCTTAAGCATTTCTTCAAGATCATCAGCATCGTCGTCGTCGGCATCGTCATCAATGCACATGCCGTCGAGATTACCAGAAGTATGCTTTCATAATCACATGCGGCATGTTCCTCATGAGCATCAGCATCGAAGAATTCCTCAAGATCAACCACATTCTCTTCCTCAACGATGAACTCATATGCGGTCTGTTTGGTAGGATCTGCTGCATCGCCCGATCTATCTTTCTTTCCGTGATGTATCTAAACGTAGTAGTCTTCTATAAATCCATCAACAATCAAATGGGATCCAATTGCCATCGGATCTGTATACACCTTAAGATTCTTGCAAATTCTACGTGGGCAACAGATACCCGCAACCTCCTTAATCAATGCATCCTTCTTTGCAACTTCAAAAAATTTCTCTACTTGGTCGCAATAAGGCCTCTCCATCCTTTTCCAGTCATACATCCATGCACGGTCCATCAATAGAATTAAACTTCAGCATTAAAATTAAAATAAATTGGATATACAAATCAATGCATTAATTAATAAGGAATATACAAATAAAGTGGACATAAATAGCTTCGGACCTATATAATCACAAATAGCTAAGCATGAACTAACATAACCTTTCTTCTCCACATATACATGCTAAAAATAGAGCTAAAAATCACTATATGAGAGCTAAAAATGTTACGTGATATATACACTAAATAGAGCTAAAAATCACTATAGTTCGAGTGAGAGAGTAGATATAAATGCTAACCAAAGATTAGTTTGGGATAGTCCTACATCTACGGCTAAATCTAGAAAGAAATACCACTATATGAGAGAGAAGAAGGCCTAGATCTAGAGTGAAATTACCACATCATTTCCTACATGATAATCTAATTAAATGCAATGAGAGTGTAGTCGTATCTCCATTAGCTTGGAACTCCAAAGAAAAACGAAAAGAACAACATTCCCCCTCTATTTCTCAATTCTTGAGCGCCATTAATGCTAGTTCAAGCTTGCTGCACGGGTAGGAAGCTCGAGCAGAAAGAAGAACCTTAGTATTTATTATGGCATAGAACCAGAGGCGGCTCACACCATGAACCGTCCCTGCTACCTAATCTACTAGCCACATCTGATAGATCAGGTAGCAGGGGTGGTTCATACAACGCACCGAGCGGTGCGTTTTATGAACCACTTCTGCTATCTGACTTAGCAGAGACAGCTCGCAGAGGCGGTCCATAACATGAGCCGTCTCGGTTAAGTTAGTAACAGAGGCGGTTCTTAAGCTGGGGCACGTTTTTAAGCTAGCAGGGGTGGTTTCCTTGAAGAACCGCCTGTAACGTTTTTTGGGAAACGTTTCTGCTGGCCACTTCTGCAGCAGTGATGACATCAATAGGCTCTTTGGACTGCAAACTGTAGTGAAGCTCGTACGTACTCAGGTGAGGCCTCGCCTGTCTTCAGCGTCACATTGATCAATACCAACTCCACGTGCAGGGAGCCAGGGAGGCAGGGACGCCACATGCAAGTTTAAATTTACTAGAAATCAGATCAAGGGCAAGCTAATTTAGTAATTTTCATGCACAGTTGCATGGAAAAAGTTCTGAAAGATTCTGTGTTGATGGATGATGACTCCAAAAGTACCTATTTAGTATTTACCGAGAGAAGACTCTAAGAAGCCAGTCCTACAATCCAGCCGAAGCAAAACCACCTGTATCTAGGTGGAATTCTTGGGGGCAAATATCTGTCTCAATAGAATCGTGAAAAGGTTTAAAAAGATCTTTGAAAATTGGCTGCCCACCTACACAGTTATCTGAGACTATTAAACTGGAGTGGTGTTCCTTTAGCCCAATTCCTTTCCTGCCTAATTACATTGTTATTGTTCCTCATGTTTGTTGCATGCACAAGGCGTCATGGCTTACATAATTTGATGCGTTTCTTCCTAAACATTTTACACAACTGTTCTCATGTACATGCCATAGTTTAATTCTGTATAGATTTCCATGCCAATTTCCATGCTCAGGAAAATTGTCACTTCAGTTGTTGGCCACATCACAATTAGGATTAGTTAGTTTTTCTTTGGTTTAAAGGAATGTCTATGGACTGAACATCTTGTTCTCATCACGATATGTATTCAGTTTCATCACCTTGTTTTTTTCTTAAATACATGTGCTTCGCCGAAACGGCGCTGACTAAGGTGCAATCAGGTTCCTGTGCAATCCTGCAAGCGCATGCTCTGTTGCGTCCGATCCTCATCCAACGATGTCTTGGATTTTTGTAAAGAGACCCCACTCCCTGTCTCATTAAGCGCAAAGCCAAAATGCTAACATCCCCTTCCATGAAAGAACAGCGAGTGAACTGATGGGGGCTTCAGCACGGCTCCGGTGACCAGCACGGGACTGCAGGCTGCAGCTCCAATAGCGCTCCGTCTACCTCGAGTCCTCCAGAGACGCCGCGCCGGCTCTCCAAGTTGGGTCCCTCCAGATCTGCCACCCCCTCGGGGTTTGCCGATTCAGCCGACCTCCACGACGAGCCTCCGCCAAGGGCGCTGACGCCCCTCGACGCCGGGCCTCCGAGTGTGCTGCTGAGAGTTAAGCTTTATGCCTGAGATGTTTCATCTGTCTAGGATCACATGCCGGGGATTATCACGAATTCACGATGATGCACCTGGGAGGATCGTCTGGACAGCGGCAAGCGCAACTCCTCAAGCGTCTGCAACGTTGCGGACGGCAGCGCTCGAATGACGGCGCTGTTGATCTGCGTGAAGCCGTGAACGGCGCCGTTCAAGACCTATGCATATGGCTGGCTACGCGCCCACGATGAAGGACAGTAGGGTCATGGAGAGACTAAGCTTAGCTTGGGGGAATTGGAGTGGAATGAGACACACCAATCCTTTCAATCCACTCCAAATCCACTCCAATCCTTATTCCATTTTGGGTTTGCATTAGGGAGGGCTAACATGCATAATCTTCAGCATCCGTCCGATTCAGATCCTACAACCCGAACTCTGCGCTTGCATGCTTGCACGGGACACTGCTTGCACAGCAGTCGCCGCCGCAACAGCTTCGCAGACGATCATGTATGTATGGGCACATATGAGCATGTTTGGTTGCTATCCTGGATGTCTCGCCTGAGAAAAAATAGTGCCTGTAACATGCATGTGAGTCTATTCCATTTTGCCTGTCTAGCCAACGGAAGAAGCGGACTGTTTGGTTGAAACTTCCCAGGCAAGTACATTAATTACACGTGAATCTTTCCAGGCAGCTGCTCTAGCATCCGGGCACTCGATTTTGTACGCTGGGGCTAGGAACTTTTGCCTAGACGGGGCAACCAGTGAGGGCTTCAACCAAACACGTTACATGCAGATCTCAGGAAGGTGTCAGGCTAGGCAATTTTTCTCCAAGGCAGCAACCAAACATGCCATAATCTCAAGCACTTCAACCCACACGACAGCAGAATAATGTTCAAGTTCTATGTCTGGCTGGTCCCTATTCTAACTGAGGTATGCCTTGGCACTCCACCTGCAGGAACCCAACTAATTGGCCATCACACTGTGTCCGATGGGCAGCTAGCTTAGGCTGATCCCTTTGGTCTGTGGTCACGGATATTGCAATGTTGCCTATATGGCATCTTCTGTATATCCTCCTTCCTCTTAATTCAGGCTCTATACGACTGGAGACATCGCGCTATAGAGCTGGGGGATCCCACTCTTGTCAATTTCGTGCAACATCCGAAAAAAATTGTCTAGCACGGTTCTATTGCAAGTCTTCTCCCTTACCATTGCTGGGAATTTGTCAACGATGTATATTGGAACAAGGATAATTGTACCTTTTGTCTTTTTTTTCTTCCCTAACATTGCTTTCTTTTGCTTATATACTATCAATGACCAGCCGAACTCCAGATTTACATTTCAAATTGTACTAAGATGGTTGCATGCATCCGAATCGTTTGTATAGCTAAAGCCACAGTTTTTATCGTCCGTAGCAACGCACGGGCACAGACCTAGTTTCAGTGAAAAAAAGAAAACCATAATATTTATGTCATTAACAACTCTGAACCATAGTATTTTAGAACCATAGTATTGGAAAACTTCGATACCAAACAATGGGTAGCAAGTAAGAAGGATTTTTTTGCTCAAATTTTGGCAGCAACTGCCAACCATCACGATTGGTCAAAAGCTGCTACCAAATTATTAACAGCAAAAAGGTCAACGAGATTAGCATAGAAGTTGTCTTAACTTTTACCAGCATGAATGCCTTGGATAGCTGGATGCTGTACATCTACATTCAGTAAATTACTCTTGGACAGCCCCAGACAACGATAGGAATAAAAAATTGTCAGCAGAAGGAATAGCTGGAGAATTGATATTTGGTGAGACAAGAATAGCATGGATAGTGATTTCCAGACATTGCCACGCTCCCCCATACAGTAATCTTTCTTTGATTTTTCGTTTTTCTTTTTTTTCCCACTAAAGCACACCACCACTAACTTTTTTTTTTTTGACAAGGAACGACAGCTTTATTGAATTAGCAGCAAAGAGCAAGCTGTAGAGTACATTCTCCCCAATCAAAGGCTGTTGGGGAGTCACCACCACTAGCTTCATTGTAATGCCACCGTGCATGTTCTTCTTGGTCCTCACAAGAGCTTTTGCTGCATCAACAGCCGACTACAGCCAGGTAAAAGGATTCCTCTCTTCCCCTCTTCTGCAGTACTCTGAGCCCTTCAGAGATCATGGAGCATGCATGGCAGGAGCCTCTGCATGATTCTTGACATATGCGTAAGCGACACGGCAGTAAGGATGGAGGACAATGGCTGAGCTGAGCTCCTCCTCCTCATCATCATCAACCATCAGTTTGTATTTGTACATGCCTCTCATGGCATTCTTCACTGGCTTCCAGTTCCAGATGGGCTCGGTGAGGCGTGGACAGAGACCGCCAAGTCAGAAATCAGCAATGCCGAGCTCCTTCAGGAGCCTACTCCTTAGTTACTCAGTTTAAGTTTTCCCTCTCCCTGATGTAATGATGTTCCTCGTTTTCCTTCTTTCGTTCCTTTTTCCCCAGTCTCCCTCTCTTTTGGGTGGTGTCAAGAGTTGTATCTGGTGAGAGCAGAAGATTTCAGCAGAAGTCTTGCTTTCTGTTATGTTTGTTTTGGAAATAACCTACTGTGAACTGCTCAGGTTTACCTTCATAAGGATGGCGCTGTGGCTTTTGTTGTCAAATCTGCAACTCTGCACCCTTGTTAATCTCCTTTTAAAGGACACGGTTTTCGTATTTTTAGACAATTTTTGCAGTGAAGCCAACACCAGTAGCAAAAGGCGGTGTTGAATGGCCATTCTATTTCTGTATGGTGAAGTCACAGATATGCCCTCAATCCTATCAGCACCTGATCAGGTTGTGATAAAATATGGCTTCTGAAACATGAATTGCTGCAGGTGTCCTGCGTACACCAAGGACACTACTACTAAAAGCGGAAGAGTATATACTACTTGATGGTAGTGCTACCACATGAGCAACTGATATCCAAAGTACCCTGAGGCACCTGTCGGGATTCAGTGCAAAGATCTTGCAAATTTCCCTGTAACATTCATGTTTCCAAAGATTGGCCATGCCCCAAACAGTTCTGTAGAAACTATGGAAACAAATAGATGCCAATGTCAACAAATACTTTAGCTTTACTGAGGTAATCGAAAACTGCATTATTATTGTCACAGACATCTACATACCATAGTATTCAAATACAAAGTTTTTCAGGCACATAGTCTAAAGTACCATAGTATTCTGAGATACCACAGTATTGCACAGATACTGCAAAAATCCAGTGCTCCCAAACAGGCCTAAGCCAATTCACTTCTTGGAATGTCTTCAACTGTTACTGACAAAGATGCAACCTTACGTCCTTGTTCATAGAAACTATAGACCCGCATCTTTATCAATGGATGGTCTTTGTCCACGATATCTCCAGGTAAGGCAAAATAGTATTGCAAGACATTACAAATTCGTTTCGCCATGCACGACATGAAGAAGTCTGGAACCGAAAATTGTTGCCAAAGAAAGAGATCAGATCCAACATATTTAACCTTTGGAAGTTCCTTCCTGGCAGCCAGCTTCTCATCTTGAGCGAAATCGCATGCACAGTCACAGGTTCCGCAGAGATGCAGATTACAACACCTCAACCTGAACAATGCGGTCTTCTTGCAGCATAGCTCACATTTGTAGAGGGGTGGAGGGTGAGGGTACCCATACCCACCTCCGGGTCCCAAAGTGGATGTGTAAAACTCTGGTATATCCCAGGAGCATGCGGTGCGACCTGTTCAAAATTCCAATCATGAGCTGCAACACACATGATTATCTTAAATTTCATATTATGCTGAAAAACTAACGAAACTCGTGATGTTTAAGTCAAACCAGACATATACAAGACAACACAGTACCATATTCCCAATCCTTGTCAGCAGAAAACTCCTCTTTTCTATCAAACAGATAAGGGTGGCGGCCTGGTGAATCAGATAACTTCATGAAATCTGCTTTCGTGGGTAATCTCATTTGCTCTTCCTCCTGCAGTAGTAGAGTTGGATGAGGCCAAGTCATGATAAATATAATATTTGACACTCTGATATCTGGACAGGAACTGTGCACAAAACTGTAAAACATCATTACCTTACAAAAACAATTTTAGAAGTCTAGACAAAAGCATAACTGACACGCTGGAAGAGGATGTAGGTGAGAGGCTATGGACAGCCAGAAATCAGTTGTTCTGTCTCAAGAAGAAAGTCTGATGGATACAGGGTGGTAGTGGAAAAAACTCAATCTCTGGGAGGGATGGTGATTGTCCATGGGAAGGAGGGCCCCTACCTTATGGAGAGAGATAAATGGCCGAAAACTATGGGGACAGTTCCTGAGAAGGGAGGAGAGGTCAAGCACGCTATCTCGCAAGAAGAAGAAGAAATTATAGAAAACATCTCAGTGGCCAGTGTGGAATTGGATTCTTGACTGGAAGACGAACAGGGTTGGTTAATGCCAGCTGATAACAAAAATAAGGGGAGGAGACTCAAGAAATGCCCGGCAGTTGCTACAAGAGCTAGTACTAGGATCCCGGGGGGTGGGGGGGTGGGGGGGGGGAGTACTCCAGTGCTGGAAAAAGCAACAATAAGGACTCAAGAGAAGTATCACGTGATAACAGGTAATAGTATGAGACTCTAATCCGTTTACCATTCTGAATAACACTTCAAATGATTATTGTAGTCGAATTATGTTAGATTTAGATCTGAATTCAGATAATATAGATACTACAATTTCTGCCTGCTAGAGCTGCCTTGGCAGAGGCAAACTATAGGGCTTATTTTTGCAAGCTGAAAGAAAAAGAGGGGGAATGGGAGGCAGACATTTCAAGTGAGGGCACCCTGTAAGTGATTGACAATGCCTGTAGGGGGTAGGCGATGCTCAAGAGTCTGTTGATAACCTCAGAGGGAAAGCTGTGAGAGGGAAGGCGAGTAACCCCCGAAGTAGATGGAAATGAAGATCTTTTTCTGGAATACAAGAGGTTTTGGTAAGGCCTCAAGAAGAAAACAAGTGAAGGAATATATAATGCAAGAAAATGCTTCGATTGTGGGTCTGCAAGAAACTATAAAACAGAAGTTTAATGCGTATGAGCTGGCAGAAATTGATGGAAAGTCTGAATTTTACCTGGATTTGGTCTGCAGCTAAGTGGCACTCAGGGGGTTTGCTGTTGGGTTTGAAAACTGATTGCTTTGAGATGGAAGATCATGAATGTCAGGACAATTTTGTGTGGATGCTGATAAGAGATAGGAATAGTAATTTCAGATAGAATTTGGTGGTAGCGTATGGTCCAGCTCAGCATGAGTATTCGGAGGGTTTCCTACAAAATCTGGAAGTTGTCTGCAACAAGAGCCCTCTGCCTGTAGTGATGGGAGGAGACTTCAACCTGGTCAGGGAGGCCAATGAGAAGAGTAATGAGCAGGTGGATTGTGCTCTGATGGATTTGTTCAATAACTTTATTGGTAACAATAAGTTGAGAGAAATAATGGGATTGGGCCCAATAAGCAGGTGAACCCCATCATGGTGAAGTTGGATAGAATTCTGGTGTCTGTGGAGTGGGAACAGAGGTATCCTCTTTGCTTAGCCCGGATTCTTACCAGAATTGGATCTGATCACACTCCGCTATTTTTGGATACTGGTGAGCAGGGGTGCCCCAGGCCAAGATATTTTTATTTTGAAAATTAATGGCTCTTGGTTCCAAATTTTGGAGAGTTGATTGGTAGTAAATGGGATGAGTTGGTACAAAAAAGGAATGAGGGGCTGTATTCTATGGATGCATGGCATGGAAGCCTGTGTGGGATCAGGAGGTTTCTGAAAGGCTGGAATATTAGGATGATAGGAGAGAAAAATAATGATGAGTATTGCAGAAATGTGAAGAAGCAGAAATAATGATGAGTATTGCAGAAATGTGATGAAGCAGAAATAATGATGAGTGTTGCATGAACATCCAGGCGCAAAACTACTCATATTTTGCGCCAGGAGATTTACCTAGTTAACTTTCGATATTATTTTGATGTCAATAGTCAAAATGGTACACTGTAAATAAAAAACCTATGAGTGGACTTTGCAAAACTACTACATTCTTGTCAAAAGACACCTTCACCAACCTCAGGGAATCTCCTTCCATTGGTAGCATGAACTTCAAGTCTGTTATTTTCATCAGAAGAATGAGCTTGGAATATAGATGGTGCTTGAGTGGCAAAGCTACCTCTTCTGTTCAGCCTGGGTATCTGAAGTTTGAATTTGACACCTTGATGCTGCTTAGGAGGACCTTTGCTACTATCCTTGCTACCCTCAAAGGCACTATCAAACTCACCTTTGAAGTCAAGATCTGCAACATATATCATTTTACTAAACCTTGGATTAGGCTGAAGAATTGATGAAATTCTTGAGGTTGAGGTAAATACCTGAGGTAGATGTGACAGTTTCTTTGGTGTTGTCCTTGTGAATATTTGCTTTGCGCGCCTCCTCAGAGTCTTTGGGCGGCGTATATGTCTGTACGGTAACAAATTAATGCAACACTCGAGATGAGAGAGCAAATATTGCTATGATTTTATCCCTTCCCTGAATTGGCAACAGAAACGTAACAACTGACAACAGGTCCAAATCAGGGAAGGAGCAAGCTTTGCTGCTTGTCAAATAGCTAGGCCTGGGGTTTCCCAAAACAACTACTCCAGCAACTCTACTACATTAAGAATTTATGGAAAAAAAAACGAGTTGTAAGAAAGAGTCATCTGTTCCTATAAGGCTACAAGTCATGGATGAACCTAAGCACCTCCGTCCAAGTCTCCAAGAAACCACCTCTATGCAAGAAAAGACGCAGGATCTATCAGCGCAATCCGAGATCATTCAAGAACCTCAAACTACTAAACATGGAAATGCGCAATCTGAGAGCATTCAAGAACCGCAAACTACTAAGCATGCAAATGGAAGCAAGATCAAACGCAGGCCAAGTCAATAACAGAGAACTGCAGAGCCTCCTCGATTCTGTATCGACCAAGATCCTGTCCGGGAACAACACAAAAGGGCACCAAGAAGTTGAGAACACGAAGACTGACCGCTGCTGGCGTGACGAAGGTGGAGGCGTCGCCACCGCCATGGGGTTCGCGGCCGTCCCTGTCGCCGCCGTGGATGCTCACGGGGCTGGAGATCGGAGACGACGATTCGGGGATGTTATTGTTGAGCGATCCTGCGCTCCACGCGGCGTAGCTGCCGTAGGACGACGAGGGGCGGTGGCCGTATTGCCCACCGCGCCCGCCCGTGTCGGCCACAGCAAGCAGTATCTGCGTGTTCCTCCCTAAGGAGGACCCGACCTCAGGTTCCTGGTCCGGCTCGGCGTCGGCGGGGTAGCATGGGGCGCCCCGCGAGGCCTCGGAGCGGGCCGGAGAGGAGACCGGCGAGAAGCGGGAAGCAGCGGGGGGAGATGGCCCTCGCGGCGCACGTTAGTGCTCCCGGAGGAGGAGACGCCGTCCCGGCCGGCCATCTTCTTCTTCTTGGCTTCTTGCTCTGCTCCTCCCTTCTTGGTTAGTTGCAGAGCGCGCGGGGGCGTTATGTTCGTTTGAGACTGCTGGCTTTCTAGACGGGGCTGCAGGGCAGTAGTAATGGGAAAATTGCTTTGCAAGGGGTGGAGGTGGGGAGCGATGGAAAGGTGAATGATAGGCCCAAACCCCGTTTTCCCCTGGGTAGAGCAGCCCTGCACGGAAAATGGCCACGGGCCAAATTTCTTTGCCCATTAGAAGCCCATCTAGCAGCGGAGTACGACCCACGACAGGTCGGGCGTGGCTTCCCCGTCGTGACGAGCGCCGCGAGTGCGCGTGCCGCGCCGCCGCGGCCACCCCCGCCTCACCGTCGTCTTCGTCGCCGCCGCCGCTCCGCTTGGTCTCACCACCACCACTCCCCTCTCCCTCCGTCGTCTCGGTGCCGGCACTCAACTCCTCGTCGTGTCGGCTTCCCCTCCGCCCAGCAACATCTCGCTTGTCGACGGCACCTCCTCCACCACGTCTTCTTCCTCCTCGGAATCCACATCTTCTTCCTCTTCCTCAGCAGCATCGATGTGAGAAGCTGTTCTCCCCTCTTCCTCGTCAACTACTGCCTTCCTTTTGAGGGATTCGTCAACTACTGGCTGCGCTCAATGCCTAGCGTTTTTGTCAAGGGGGCTGGTGTTTGGATATACAGAAATAAGGGATGGGACAGAAAAATAAGGAAGCACTGAAGCCTGCGCCCAC
Organism: Paspalum vaginatum; assembly: GCA_030272315.1. Lineage (NCBI taxonomy): Eukaryota > Viridiplantae > Streptophyta > Magnoliopsida > Poales > Poaceae > Paspalum > Paspalum vaginatum. Next base: position 10,924,825 of record CM059015.1, read on the forward strand.
CAGCCAAATACCTCGCTGTCAGGATAAAGGGCACGGAAGTGTCAACTGTCAAGAACAAATAGATCTTGGGGATTTCAGAGATAAAGATACGAGTACACGAATTAAGCAAAACAAAAGATAAAGCGCTGTTCTTAGCTTGAAAAGCTACAGGCCTGCAATTGGGGATTGTTTCGAAGCCTGCTTCTTGCGTTCAACTCGGTGTCAGTTCCCCATTGGTCACAAGCCTATCATGCATTTTAGGGCACAAACAGTGATTAATTACATGGCCAACCTTTCAGTGTAAACGACGGTCTTACACGGCCAATGCCTAAAGGTGACGAAAAAACGATAGCAACACAGTTCTACGCATCTTAAAGCCACGTACAAAATAGACAGCTCAAAAAACAAAGGGAAAAAATCTACGTAACACTTCAACTTTTGTATGGTTATCTACTTCACATCACATCTTCAAAACCGGATTTTTAATACACTAAAATATATAAAACTAGTTAAATAACCCACTGTGTGGTTTTGGTGAGTAGTTATATATATATATATATATATATATATATATATATGAAAATTCCTTTCTACATGCGCATGTAGCTACACTCACTTGTATATCTCATGATTGAGGGTGTATCTAGCCAAATCGAAGGTATGTACACGGAGTATGTAATGATACTAGATCATCCGAGGTGGTATATGCACGAGGTATGCGGGTATACCTGAGGTATGTGGATATACCGCGTTATATGTACTAATATGAAGGTATTTTCATAATATATTAAAACAGGGGCTGTTTTGTAATTTTTTTCGGATGGTGACATTTGAGGTATCTTAAAATAAGTATGTGAACATACTCAAATGTATAAATGAGTTTGTGAACATACTCTTATTGGTTTATTGAAGATGAATGTAGCTACATGCGCATGTAGAAAAAACTCTTCCTATATATATATATATATATATATATATATATATATATATATATATAACACTCTCTAACACATATAGGGTAGTCTATGTCATCCCAAGCGTAGATTTTCTTTCCTTAGTTTGAGTGACATTTCACATTTAGTGCCCATTATCAGCGTCACCTCACACATATGTCTCACCCGACTCATCGTCCATCCCGCCTCACCAAACACCTCCTCTTCCTCAGCCTTGCATGCAACCACCCCCGGTTGCAGGTGAGGTAACGGAAGAGGTGGCGAGTGGTCATTAAAACTAGAAAAAATATGCGCATATCTACCGTGTTGTGTGAAGGAGTCATGTAGAGTACCCTATATATGTGAAGGGGTTATATAGACTTTTTTTTAAAACCATTCACCAAAACCACACATGGAGTTATTTGCCTAGTTTTGCATAGCTTACGGTGTTAATAATCCGGTTTGGCTGGATATTTACCTTATCAACCGGCAAATTGTAACACCCCGAAAATCGATCCTCAATTTTTTCTAAACTCCCCTTTATACAAAATCAATTATCAAAAACCTTGTGTGATTGAGTGTACTGATTTGGAGCTCGACAAAACCCCCTAATAATTCCTCCAAGTTCATCACAAATATTGCCACCAAATTCCTCACACAAACTTCCCTCAAATTCCTCTTTCAAAACTTCATCTCAAAAATCCAAATTCAAATTTTAAAGAAAAAGGGAAAAACCTATTTCTTTCTCCACCAGCTCAGTCCGCCTCCTTCCACCTCCGACAGGCCAAACAGCCCCAACACCACGCTAGCCCACTCCCCTTCCCACCTCCTCGAGCCAAGCCGAGCAGCCGCCCGTTTCCCTCTTCCCTCACTGCCAAACCGGACCCGTGCATCAGCACGTCCCCTCCCACTGCCCCGCGGGCCCCACCTGTTAGCCATTCCCCTACCTTCGCACGCCGGCCGCACGCGACGCGCATCGTGACGCCGCCGCGCCGCTGCGAGCCCAGCCCCGCCTCCCCGGTCACCAACCCCTTGTCGTTTGTGCTCCTAACCCTGTCCTCGCCGGCACCCCTCACGACTCCCTTTTCCTCGCCCACGACCACTGGCACCGTGCCCCACCGGCCGCTGCCGAGACCCCACCCGTCTTCCACCCGGCCATGCCCCATCCTCGCCGCCTATAAATGGGGCATCAACTCCCCAACGTCGCTCGACGCCAACACACCCATACCCCTACTCCACCATGCCGTGGCGGCGCTACCCACACCGAAGCCGTGACGCACACGTCGGCTGCCACCCAAAAATCAAGCCTTACCCAGCCATGCGAAACCACACACCACTGATAACTATCTATCAGCCATCCACACCAAAAGTTCCACTGATTCCATTCTCGGTGCCCTACCTTGCCAACATCCACCTCACCAACCTGACCTTATTCTTGAAGGACCAAACTTCTAGATGAACCTCATCCTAGGGTAGACAAGGACACCAGAGACCAAAAATATTCCAGAACTACCCCTCCCACCACGATGCCACATCTTCAGTCCCCCGAATATCCAGAAATCGACACCTCCTCCATATGACTAATTCCGGCAAGCCCTCCACCCAAATCCTTCTAAACATTCAAACCCTATTAGCTAAAGATACATCCAACTCATGTTGAGCTCATGTTGTACCTCGATTTGTGTTTACTTGTTTGTAAGCATAGACCCTCCCGGAGAGCCCGATCAACCAGATCCTAAGCAGCCAGCACCCGATGTGCAGAGCAAGCCCCCGACCCACTACGCACCGATCGTGTCCACCAACCCGATAGGGCAACGACAAGTCTATAGTATCCTCACTTGATGCATAAACCACCCAGTTTTTGCAAACACAATCCTGAGCCTGTTATTTATAAAACTGTGTAATGTCTTGATGCTAAGGTAACCCTGAAACACCAGCCATCCCAAGCTGAATTAGACCTAGTATGCTTAGGAAACCATGTTTTATACCTCTGCATCATAAAAATGATGGGAAGGCTTGGAAAGATGGTTTTGAAAATGTTCTCGAAAATATAGAAGAACCCCGGGGGCTGGACTACGGTTCGCTATGCTATTATATACATAGGGAGGATATTGGGTATCGTTATCACGGTGTTCTCAGATGCTTGGTCGGTGACTTTCAATTCGGATGAAAGGCTGGGGACGTGGAGCTCGGTATGAGCTGTGGGAGGCCTACCCTACTAAGGATCGAGTTGTGGTTTCATCTGCATAACTATATAATTTAGTAGAACCACTCGACGTTGTATGAGGTAGCACTCAATCCCCAAACCTGCATAAATAGCCTGGCATGGACCAGGTGAGCTGTGAGCAGCAAGAGGCCGGGAGGTGGAAAAGTGTCGCGAGGCAACCGGGGTGATCCTGATCCTCTCGTGGCGTGGTGCAGGTGATGTTGTGTTGGGAAGGGTTGAGTTTGGAATTCGGGCACTCACTCCGGTGAACTGTTGCTGAGTCTGACTTGCGGGAATTAGTACACCCTTTTGTCCAGAATTGATCTATTTGAATAGTCTATATCCACTGATATGGATGAGTTATGGTCTGGTTTCTACAACTAGAATGTTTTGTTTTGAAAACTGAAATGATTTCGAACGGTATAGTGACGGATGTCGTGGGCTACGGTGGACGGGAAGTCCAGTGGCCAGTGTTTATATTCGACTGGTTGAGTCGTGGACTACGTGTCCCTTAGCGGACCCATAAGACATACTTACCCAGTGACTTCCCCTCAGGGAAGAAAAACATTTATCTTGAAAATGTTTTACAAAACAAACCTGCATAAAAGTTCGTTTCCACAAAATTTACCAAAAGCTCATCTTATATCCTGCATGTAGTTATACATCTAATCCCCAAGGTTCTTTGGTGAAGGTGGACTTGTACATGAGTATATGTATGTGTTCACCATTGTTTTGTTATTAGCTTTCAGAGAAGCAGTTCTCAGGTTCGAGTAAGAGGTACGACCTATTTGCCAACTGGTGATATGGTAGTTGGACCCACTAGTTATGTATTCCGCTGCGTTGGTTGCAGTTTGTATATTGCAGCCTGACCCTCTTGTATCGTGCAATGGTCACTCTCCAAGTGGACCTTGTTTTCGATCCGTTCCGTTTGGATAGATCTATACTCATCTGATGTAAAAGTGTGATTACCAGCCCTGTGAGTGGTACTAAGCACATTTTAGTCCCTGTAAGAGTAAGAGTGTGGGGTGCTTCACAAATCAATAGGGGTTCTATTTGATTAAGCACCTGAATTGGCACATGAATCGGACAAAGAGCATGTCCGAATTGATCTCGTAACAGTTCCGCAACCGAATGAATATATTTATTTTTCAAGTGATTCATATCGTCATCGTCAATTGGAGGTGTGAAGTTGACAAATGTCCGGGGGTTATGTAGATTTTTCCAAAACAAAGCGTCGAGGATACATGGACAATGGACAACCAAGAAACGAGTCCTATCGTGTTACAACAAAATTGATATTTCACGTATCAACGCAGCTAACGATTTAGAAAGAACGCCGGACTCTCAATTTGAAAACAAGATGCCGGCTTTACAAGTGCAATATCTGAACTTAAAAGCAAATTATTCAGTTGTTCTAGCCTCATGAGCCCACGGCCCGATTCAGACACGCCGCAGTTCGGATTTTCACTAAAACATAATTTTCTTTTAAAAAAATCGGACTACGACGACAATGTATGTCATGTCTAACTTTATCAAACAACGATGACAAATTTTATGCGTGTACAAGATCACTAGATCAGCAGGACTCTACATATGCTACATGATTTCTCTTGACGGGACACGGGAGAAATATGTAGAGACAGATCATCACCCTCCTTGTACTCCTCAACGTTAATCCTTTCAAGGATTACAATCGCAGAGATTAAGAATCCTGTCTTATTACATAAGATGTTTTAATTTAATTCTTTGTCTGGACTCCATCATATCGATGAGCACTATAAATTGAAGGCGAGACCCACGCCTCCATCCACACGATTCAAGCGAAGCGCCATAGGCCCATAGCATCCTACGCAGTACCAAAAGCCTCCACGTCCAACGCAAGATCGACATGGCGTCGCGCAAGCTCACCGCCCTGTTCTTCGCCTTCGCCGTGGCCGCAGCGGCGCTTCAGCCCTCGGAAGCGGCAAGGGTCCAAGCCCAACAAGGGTTCAAGCCCGCGACCGCAAACCAAGCAGCAGAGAAGGTGGCCGACCAAGCCGATGGCGGCGTGCCGCGCACACCCCCCGGCATCCCCCCGCAGGTACTGTCCGCCATCCTGGGCATGCTCTTCCCGCCGCTGGGCGCCATCATCGGCCTGCTACAGCCACTGTTCCCGCCGCCGGGGTCGCCGCCTCTCCAGGGCGGCGTTCTCGGTGGCAGCTTGGTCTCCTCGCCACCGCCGCCCCAGCCGACAGAGTGCATGACGTCGCTGGTGGGCATGCTGCCGTGCATGGACTACCTCACCAACATCACCGTGCTGACGCCCCCCGGCCAGTGCTGCGACGGGCTCAAGTCGATCATCAAGGATGCGCCCATCTGCCTCTGCCACGGCATGAACGGTGACATGAACAAGTTCCTGCCCAAGCCCGTCGATCCCGTCCGTATGATGATTCTCCCGCTCACTTGTGGCACCACGCTGCCGATCCAAACGCTGTTCATGTGCAACTGTAAGTCACAATGTCTGGTTCCACAGATTTTTTTTATGCTTGTACTGCGAGGAGATCTGTTAATTAACCTGATCGATGCATGTTTATTTGAATCAACAGCGCAACAGGTGCCGCCGATAATGCCTCCTATCCCAGCAGAGCCGCCGGTGACGCCTGGCCCTGCTACACCTCCTGCAGCGTCGTCACCGTAGATGATACAGTATCTGGTCAAGATTAAATGCTGATAGATGTACATACTATGATAGTAGATTCATGCCCAGTAGTGTCTTATTAGTTTTAAGAAGGTAGTGTTAGGTTAGTTCAGAAAGTCGCTGCAGAGGCTAGAGAGTGCGTCAAGTCATGGAGTCATGTAATAGTTTCAGTTGCTTCCATCTACATGACGCCATCGTCAATGGAGTGAAGAGCATATTGTGTGGTCAAGGAGTTTTGCTGCATTAATTTTACCACTTGATGACATAATTTCGTTCTGAATCTGATCATACCCACAAGGTTATTAATTCCCGTCCATAGAAGAACCGACAGCGCCAAGCTGATTTGATTGTCGTGCGGATTATCATAGGACTGCGTATTGTGATGACTTCGTTCAGGAACTGAACATCTGAAGTTCTGAACCTCCCGCGCAATATTCTGAAGTCTGAACTACTGCATTCCTTGAGTGCCCTTGTTGGTTGAATTGAATTTTGGTGAGCTTGAAGGAATGCACGAACTTTTTACCTTGGTGTTTATGTGCAAGAATCCAGATGCTAACTAATATAAAAAATATAAAATTAATATAGGAAGTGGGCTCTCACAGCCGGCCCCACACAAGCCCCAAGACAAAATAGGAAAGATAAAAGAGAAGATGTCAATCTCTAAAAGCCAACCTTAGAGCTCACCCCATTATATGAGCATATTTTGTATTGTTTTTATATGACATAGCAACAATATAGAAAACACTATAGGCTCTATTATTAAACTTGCACATGACATGAGAAAAAAGGCAGAATCACAATTCACAGGGAAATAAAGCTCAAAATCTAATACTCCCTTCAATCCCAGGCGTTTATGTATTTGGAAAAGTCAAACTTTAAAAATCTTTGACTAACAATTTAGTTAAAAACATATATTTTTAGTGTATGCGTTATTTATATATTTGGATTTGTTCCAAAAGTACTTCAAGATTATGATATTTTGGTATTTGTCGATGCTAAATTTTAAAAAAAATAAATAGTCAAACTTCCGCTCTAAAAACCGTACTAAAAAATATATGTATGCCTCGTTCATGAGATGGAGAAAGTATGTGACAGCACAGTGGGGAAGTTGCGCGGGTACACACTGCGGGTACACACTACGGCAAGTCAATCTTAATGAAAGAAAAATGCCAAAAATAGCAGAAAGAATCTCTAGTAACCGAGCGGAGAGAAATCTTGCTTCCGTGATCACTGGGAGCCCTCGTGGGTTGGATGGTACAGATGAAATTCTTTCATACGACTGAAGGGAGATCAGATGCGATGGAAAGAGATGTATGGGTGGGAAGTGGAATTAACCAAAAAAAGGTGTGTTTGAATACAAAGGCTAAACTTTAGCCACCAAAATTTAGTATATTTGCATCCAAACAATACAGCTAATGAACGGATTAAACTTTAGCTAATCTTTGTACTAACAATTGGTCCATTAATTTAAAAAAGTGAGATAATATCAATTCATATTGTAATTAATGGATTTAGCTAACTATTAGCCTGTACTATATTCGAACACCCCATAGCTACTGACCTACTGTGAAGTAAACTTTGATCAGATATAGCTAAACTTCACTCACTCCAACAATAATAAGCGTTGTTTTAGGATTTTAGGACAAATTAAGGATGGTGGAACATGAGGCATGCCTCTGATTAACATATTAATCTTTCTTCTTTTGTGGTGTATGGATACATGCAAATTAATTTTCTTTTAAAATTTTCTTTAAAAGACTACTGATCTCTAAAACAACGGAATTGCTCCAACTCGGATTGTAGGATAAATTTTAGCACTTATCGTGGGAATAGGTCTAACGTATCCAAACAATAAAAAAAAACTCGTTCTTAGTAATAGCGGAAGAAGATACTATGGATACCGAGAAAACAGCCAAAAAAAAAAAGAAAAGAAAGCCTGTGTTACTGCCGTTAGATCCGGCCGTTGTCGACAAGGTGAGTGACAAGTGGCCTGAGCCGCTCCTGCTCGTTGCCAGGGCAGAAGGCACTCGGCCCAGAAAAGCTCAACGTGCGCGGATCTGGCCCGAAGTGGTGTCTTCCGTCTGATGCTGCTAGAGTGCTAGCCGCTAGGCACAAGTCCGATGACGGGAGTGCGTGACTGCGTGAGTACAAAGGTGGAGTTGTATATATTCACAGTCTTCACTCTTCGGAGAGCGAACTAACTTTTCTTGCTTCCAACTGCTCTTCCGATCCAGATTACTTGTAGCTATTAACAAGCTTTGCCTCGTGGCAGTCTGCCAGCAGACAGGCAGTGGCGCCAGAGCATGAGACGAGAGCAACGAACAAACAGATTAGAGAGGAAAAGTGATTAGCGATAATTGCTCATCATCCCCACCAACCGGATAAGGACGACTGCTGGTACACTCCCGTGTAAGTATCCTCCAAAATGCAGCGCGGCTCAGGCTCGTCATTATTATGCATTACTAAAATTTATAAATAGGGTTGCTACTACACTTGCGACTAGTTATTTTATCGTGAGATGACCGGCGTCCAAATTAAGCGCCGAGGCTGTGTGTGATCGATCCTGTGAGGGCGGCGTGCGGCGATTTCTTAACGCGAAACACGGTATTTATGATTAGGCGCCGCCGATCGACGTGCCATCGTCCTCCTTATCGCTGCCCCTTTTTGGTTCATGGGTTCGATCCGTTTGCCGAACTATAAATTGCAATCAATGCAATAATTCTTCCATGCATGGGTCGGTATCAATGAATTTGCACTGTCAGCTGGTGTTTAGTTGTTTCCATGTCAAGCTCTTAGTAAAAGATTTAGACAGTCGCAGTTATTGCTATGCTTATCGTAGGCATGACGTAGGAGTAATATTAAAGCTAGAACTAACATGTTCATCGACCCATCTGCAGGTTTTATGACGACAATCGTTTTCCATCTGTAAGCAAAATTTGCTCCTTTTTTTCGGAGTTGATATCTCGTGTGTCCAGCGAGCTGTGCCAGCAGGTCGCTCCCTCTTGTAGGCTACTGCACTGAGACGGAGCACCAAATCTGACAGCAGAATTCCTCGTGTCCGGATGAGATGGAAATTTTCCTTGGAGTCCAGCTCGCCTACCGGCTACCGCAAGTGTTTTGTATATTAGTACTTTTTTTCACGAACGTCCAATACGTTTTCCATTAGGCTGAGCTCACCACCTTTCAAACCCATCCTTAAGTACACGTATAGCGTTTTGCATCTTCATTTGTCTCTCCAGTGAGCTCAGTCTTAAGAAACACAATTACAAACCGTGGTATACTAAGGCTATAACAAAAAGACACCACAGGCGATGACTCACAATCAACGAACTAATTTACAAACCTAATTTGCGATCAACCCGACATTTGAACCCTAGAAAGGAGCACACCAATGTCGGAAACACCTGCTAGCAGCTAAGATTGGCCTCCTCCACCAACCTATCGATGACAGCCCAAGGCATGGAAGCCTACCTACGAGATGCGGTAGTTTACTTGCATCTGCGCTGCTGCTAACTGCAGTTTGAAGCTATCAATGTGCTTCAAGTGGTACCGAGTTGCTTTCTGATTTTCAGATATTGGGCCACCGTTTATTTTCCAGGATTTGTTACAATGGTTGGAAAGTACTAATGGTATTTATTACTATTATTAATTAGAGACTTCACGTTAATCCTCACAAAATGCACCAGAAAAAATAAATCTTAGAAATTCTCACAAAATTCAGAAACATCCAACCATCAATTGGTAGATTGAAATATTAATAGCAATTAGATCTGTTTTCTAAGTAATTACCCACCTTTGCAATTATGAAAGGTCTTGAGTTCAACTCTCAACGAAAACAAATTTTTTTTTGGCAGATTTTTCCATCTGTTTTCTAAGTAATTACCCACCTCTAACATTATGAAAGGTTTTGAGTTCAACTCTCAAAGAAAGCAAATTTCTTCTTCTTTGAAAGTTTTTTTCTATTTTCAAATTTACTCTCAACTTTTTGTCATTTTTTTTCAATTATAAATTTACACTACTAAATGATCATATAACTTTTTTATAAAGATGTTAAAAACATTTCTATGAAACAGATATTTTGTGTCTAATCTTGCTATTACTAATTAGAGATTCCTTTTGAAGCTTCCTTATTAATCCTCACAAAATGTACTAAATAAAAAATAAAATCATAGAAATTCTCACAATAATCACCAACATTCTATCATCAATTGCAGATTGAAATCTTAATAGCCATTAGATCTATTTTTTATGTAATTAACATTCCATCATCCATCATGTAGCTCTAATAATATATCTATTTTCCAAAAAAAAGATAAATCCTAAGAATTCTCACAAAAATCAGAAACATCACATCGTCTATAATGTAGCTCTAATAATAGTAATAATTAGATCTATTATAGTTTCTAAAAAATTACCCAGCATGACATTATGAAAGATGAAATAGAATAATGCCCTAAATTTGTATAAAAATTGCCCATCACACCATTATGAAATATGAAATAAATAACCCCATAAATTTCCATAAAATTACCCATCATGCCATTATGAAATACGAATTAATATAACCCCTTAAATTTGCATATAAATTACTCAACATGCCATTATAAAAGATGAATTAAAATAAGCCATAAATTTGCATATAAATTACCCAATATCCCATCGTAAAATATAAATTAAAATAATTTCTAAATTTGCATATACATTACCCACAATATGACATTACAAAAGATAAATTAAAACAATTAGCTTTAATATTATTACGAATTAAATTATTTCCCCAAAAACTCTAATCGATAAGTACCAGTTTAGGACTAGTTTAGGATAATTGAAGTACCAGTGATACTTTTAGATAATTGATAAGTATCAATGACACTTTCATATAGTTACAAATGTGAAATATTTTTTGTACCCTTTAAATTTAAAATAGAAATAAAATTTATATTGGGCCCACGTCTTTTTGGTACTGGTCTCACTTTTTTTGTGTACTAGTCCTACTCATTGGTACTTCTTGATTACTACTTTCTAATTTTGAAGCTGTTGGGATCTCATAAAATGGATGGCTTACATTAATCCCAATTATGCATCGTAAAACTTATATTATTTCCCACCTCTGTCCTCGTAAAAAGAAAAAAATATTTCGCTTCTGATTAGTGTAGGTGCTATATATAGTTTGCTGCGTCCTTTTGTATAATAAGCATATATAGAGCTGTAAAGCATAGCGCTAAATTAACAAGGTGGAAGGCAGCTCACAGCTCAGTATTATCAACTCGACGAGCCATCTCCTCTCTTGCTCTCTATGATGCAGAAATCTGAACTTGCATTAACTGCATGATGGTTATTAGTTGGGCTGACTTCGTCAACCTCCTTTTCCCGTTCCCCGTGAAGCAGAATCAGCGGCCTGAACCGTTAGACGGTGGCTGTCACCGACATCCTCCATTCCCAGACCGTACGTGACATCTCGATGGATCAAGCGAGGACAGAGCTTAATTTATATGCTTTGAGAATACCTACCTAATATAACGATTACAAATGCAAATCTTTATCCAAGAGGACACGTCACACGACCAGAGTCCAATCGATGTCTGTCTGGTCTGGGCACACGTACGCAGGTACGCTAGCTCGCGTATCGTTCTCGTGGTGGGCTGCCTGCTCCGGGGCTAGATTGTTTTTGTGTCTGTGCTACTAGTTGCAATTCCAATTGGGGCCGCTATCATCACGTCAATCGTCATATGGGTAGCTAGTGGCACTTGCACCCACTAGGGAGACGTTACACCCCAACTAATTAATCCTCTCCACGCCCGCCGCGACTTACTAAGAACACCCCTCTTTTTGCTCCGTTTTTCAGATACCGTCTCTTGTAGTATTCTGTTTTTCAGACTGCATTTTTACGCTGATTCAGTTGCAACACATAGAATTATGAACGTAAGAGGTAAGCGAGTAGCTTGGAAAGGAATTCAGGGTGGTCAGATAGGGAGGCAGCGGTTTCAGTGTAAAGCATCCGTCGAGATGAACAGACGAACTGTGGTAATCACAGTGCGCAGGGAAATGACAAAACTATTGTGATCACACATATATAATTCTACTTTTTTTATGCATGCTAACAAGCTGGTTAAATTACCCTGATACCTGAACATTGGATAGAAGGGTGGCTTGATCATACCTTTGCAGCATTGTTGCTATATTTAAAAGTGTATGTTAGGTTATCTTGGGTGTAATTTTCTAGTACTGATTGAGAATGAGAAACCGGTTGGGTTTTTTATTTTTATTTTTATTTTTATTTTTATTTTTAGATTGAAAACGAAATTGGATCGTTTTCCACTGGACTTTGAATAAAAAGGTGAACTATGGTGAGAGCTGTACATGTCTTATATGTTGTGATCTTCCGTCATTAATTTTCACGTGGGACTAAAACCAATAGCTTCGCTACTGCTCAATTTTAGAAAAATACTCCCTCCGTATCTAAAGATAAGCTGTGGTTGATTTTTTTTTCTAAAACTTCAATCGTTCATCTCAAGATCGCAACAAAATAAGTCATGCTCAAACTCCCTGCACCGATAAAAACAAATTGCAACAAAATAACTAACAATATAAAATTTTTTTTTGAATAAGATGTCCGATTGAAGTTTTAGAAAAAAATCAACTGCAACTTATATTTAAATACGTAGGGAGTACCCATGAACAAAAATCGAGGCATGTGACTAGAACTTTCGCATACGGATACAAAGATTTATTTTATTTTAAGTCTCAGAAAAGATGTCTTTCTTTCATACTGACATAAAAATGATTTGACGAGAGAACATTATGATCAGTCAGATCAGTGCATATTGTGGAAGTCCAAACTAGTCTTTTTACTAGTACGTCAACCCCACACAAAACACAGGTTACAATGAAACATAAGTGTTAGAAATTTACATGTAAATTTGAGAGCCACAATTAATCAAAATTATTATTATTCAATATCTATTATATGTCCATACTTTAATAGAATATTTGTATATATACATATTTCTTAGCTTATATATCTACATATTATATATTTATGTGTAAATTTATGGGCTATTTTAACTCATCTTTTAAAATGGTATGGTGGGTAATTTATGTTCAAATTTCAAGGTTACTTTAATTCATCTTTCATAATCGTATGGTAAATAATTTATATGTTAGTGGCAACTTTAATAGTTTTTTTATAATGGTGTGGTGGGTGATATGTACACAAATTTAGAGGCTATTTTATTTTATCTTTAATGGTATAGTGGGTAATTTATATATAAATTTAATGTTACTTTAATTTATCTTTCGTAAAGGCATAGTGGGTAATTTATATGCAAATTTTGTTGGTAATTTTATCTTTCGTTTATCCATCCCAAGGATCTAAACGAAATATTACAAAATGACAGGGACATAAGCGCTCAACAATGGCAGTATGGCACAACCTGTTTGGATTCTCAACTCCGAACTTCTGAAGCCTGAACTGCCTGTTTCGGTACTCTCGCACAGTTCCCTTCCGTTCCATCCTCTGAACTTTCTGATCCCACCGCCAGTCCGCCACTCCCCACTCCCCCACAAACTCGCCCGCGGGAGGAGCCGTAAACCCACCACTGCTACTGCATCCTAGGCGGAATCATCGTTGGGGGCACGCGGCGATGGAGGCCGCGCTGAAGGCGCTGCGCGCCAAGGACACGAAGGAGCGGCTGGCGGGCGTGGAGCGTCTGCACGAGGCGCTGGAGGCCGCGGCGCGGCGCGGCCTGAGTGCCGGGGAGGTGACGTCTCTGGTGGACACCTGCATGGACCTCTGCACGGACGCCAACTTCCGCGTCGTCCAGGGCGGCCTGCAGGCGCTCTCCGCCGCCGCCGTGCTCGCCGGCGACCACTTTAAGATCCACCTCAACGCGCTCGTGCCCGCCGCCGTCGAGCGCCTCGGCGACGGCAAGCAGCCCGTCCGCGAAGCCGCCCGCCAGCTCCTCGTTACCCTCATGGAGGTTGGTTTCTTCGTTGCTGCTGCCTCCTCGCGACAGTGGTTGTTTTGTTTCCTTTGCTCGCTCCAGGTTGGCGGTTGGCGGAAACTATCAGTCAGATGTTCACCGAAGGTCTGCAGTTTCGGGTGCTTTGAGATGGTAAATTCTAGTGTTGGATACTCTGAATGGAGCGGAGAGGTGGCATTTTCTGGGGTGTTGCTGTTATGCATTCCGAGAGATGACAAGGATTGTTAACTTGTATTGGTAGCGTTCTGATCTGTTATGGAATGTGAACTGAATTTTGCTGGGCCGCTGGGGCTTGCAGTCTGGTATTGGATATGGTTCCAAATATGGTCAGTTTCTCCTTTATAGTTGAATGCAGTACTCCAGTACCAAGTTGATTAGATAGGTCAGCAATATGTGCACTTGTGCATGTACGTCAATTTTTAATCCTTTTTATGATCTTGCAAGCTAAATGTATTCTTTGTTCTATCAATTATCTAGAGTATTTTATAGCTGTAGGTTCGACATGAGCGGTATTTTTGGCCCCCTCTTGTATTTCGTGTGTTTGGTGGTGTCCAAAGTTCCAAACTAAGTTTTAGTGTTCTTGCTTTTTTGAGAAATAGAGGGTGAGCCTGGTCCTACTTTATTAATTAAGGCAAAACAGTGTCTCGGACAGTCAGATGAATGTAACCAGTTGTTGCTCAGAATTACAAAATTAATTTGAACTCTTCTAATAAACGAATCTCCATCATGTTCTGGTTTTGATTTGTTTCATTTATGGTGCATACCCCTGGTATGCATGGAAACTTCTCCTTTTACATTACACACTTGATCTTAGTACCTTACCATGTTGACAATCATCTGTCAGTACATGACACCTGTTTTTTCTGTGTTCCATATGCTTATCGCTCAGAGTATATTAAACTGTTTTCTGTTTCCTCTTTGCAATTAGACAATGATAATCAAACCTATCCATACCTCAGGTTTCTTCGCCGACAATCATCGTTGAAAGAGCAGGACATTATGCATGGACTCACAAGACTTGGAGGGTGCGGGAAGAGTTTGTACACACAGTTGCAGCTGCAGTTGGGCTTTTTGTTTCTGCGGAGCTCCCACTACAGCGAGTGTTGCTTTCACCTGTATGCCCTGATGATTCATTTTTCACTTACCGAATACTGTAGTTTTCTGTTTACTTTGTCGCATAGTTGTTAAAGGTATGCTTATTGGGCTTCACAGGTTCTTCAGCTGATGAATGATTTGAACCGAAACGTTAGAGATGCTGCAATCTCATGTATTGAGGTGGGTCGCTACAATTTGTCAAGTACTTCCTGTTCAATTTCATAAGAAAACTGTGTACAAAACTTGCTTCTTCTTTTTCTGATTATTAAACATTTTGATTTTTTTCCCAAATGCTTTTAAATTTTCGCTATCTTTCCATTATTCGAGTGCTGAGTGTATTGTATATTAGATTGACTTTCATCTCACCCAAGCCTAACACATCAAAAGGATGAAAAATCAGGAGCTTGAACCCTTTCTCTTCTGGTTGGTTTTCTATTTCTCAGGCAGTGATACTTAGTCTCTAATATTTCATAACAACTTTATGTAATCATTTAATATTACTTCCCTGCTGTCTGTTGCATGTTTTCTTGGAGTCATTTGTGGGCTAAATAGTTTCTATGCTGGCATTTGGTTCTCCCTAAAGACTTGCATGGTTGAAGCACATGCACATCTAATGTAACTTGACTGCTTGCATTGTCGATGTTCATCATAGGAAATGTACAAAAACATGGGAGCTCAATTCCATGAAGAGCTGCAGCGTCATACTCTACCTGCTTACATGGTAATCCATGTGGACTC
Organism: Paspalum vaginatum; assembly: GCA_030272315.1. Lineage (NCBI taxonomy): Eukaryota > Viridiplantae > Streptophyta > Magnoliopsida > Poales > Poaceae > Paspalum > Paspalum vaginatum. The sequence goes on from CM059015.1 coordinate 10,940,434, forward strand.
CTTTGTCATGTGACAGTGTCATGTTCTCACATATACAGGTCATCTTGGTAACAGATTTGTGAGTATCCTTTCTTTTCCTTGTTTGATGTTTGCAGCTAAAGGAAATAAATTCAAGATTAGATAAAATAGAGCCAAATGCTCCCTCATCCAATGGAGCTAGAATGCAGCTTAGGGCCAAGGAATCTAGATCTGTTAGTGTTAATCCAAAAAGAGGCAGTCCAAGGAGAAAAGGCACGCCAAGGGAAAGCACATTATGTGGAGGCAAGTTTCACTTTTAGCTTGCTGGACCATTTCATTCTATTTGTTTAGTATTTATCAAAATTATACACATTGTCTTGGCTTTGTCTACAAAGATTTCAAGTAGTGCCAAACATAATGAGATATTCCTTGCACTTCTCTGCATGAGTGGACCTTTTCAGATCCCCATATTCTTGTTTTCAGAGCATGCCATCATTAACATGCTAGTCTACTGCGGCATTTTAGTTCATTTTTCCTTTATTACTGCAGCAACTAACATTATACTCGCGGTTGACTTTTTTTCAAAATTTTGACCCTTTGTCTTATTCAAAAAATTTGTGTAACCCTATAAGAAAATTAGTCATGCTCAAACTATCTACAATGGTAAAACATATCACAACAAAATAAATGACAAATTATAATTTTTTTTTGAATAAGACGAAGGGTCAAAGTTTTGAAAAAAAAGTCAACGCGACTTATATTTAAATACGGAATGAGTATCTTGGGCCTCCTTTCATTATAAGTTTATACTGTTAGGTAAAAACTAAATCCTATGGTTGAATTCAAGATCAATGATATTTGTTCGTAGCAATGACCCAAAAGGTGTATGAGTAGGCCATTAAGTCTAGACCTATTGATTAACAATTACAGTGTGCTCACTGGATCACTGCTCTGCTCCATATGACTCTCATTTATATAGTTGTCTATGCATACTAATCATATAAATACGTTTAGTCTATTTGTAACTCTAAAATTCCTGTAGGCAGTAGTACCAGGTGCCATATGTTGATGCAATGATATACCGAGTAGGCATCACCTGTTTTATTCCACCCATTAATCCTTAACAAATTCTGTTGAATTACTAGGTCAGCAAGGATTGGCGACTTCATGGTGGGTATTGCATTATTAAGTTTCCATTTCCATTTCATGTGTTAAATACAAACAGCATCATTGTCAGGGACATGCACTAGCACATTTAGTCTCTACTCTACTGGGAGCAACAATGTCTTCTTTTTGGATATATAAGCTAAAGGCTTCCAGTTCTACTAATTTGGTGGGGACTTTCATTATCTAAAAAATTTAGAGAACAATGTGCGTGTAGCCTGTATGATGTTCATTTGGATTTTAGCAAAACTACCATTCTGATCTTTTCTTTTTCTGTCAATAGAAACACATTCACTGTTTTTCATGTATCACTGGATTTTGTGCCATTTATAGGTGACACATACATTAACGAAAAGCCAGTGGAACCCATAAGAGTTCACTCAGAGAAAGAGTTAGTTAGAGATTTCGAAAAGGTTGCATCTGCCCTTAATCCAGAGAAAGACTGGTCTATACGTATTGCTGCTATGCAAAGGATCGAAGGCTTGTTATATGGAGGTTGGTAATTATCTTTGTTGCCCTGCTTTCCTATTGGTAATATCTAGATTTGGTTTTGTTACAATGGATACATGCCATGGTGGCCCAAAGTTCTAACCAAGTTACGGACTGAAAAGTTATTAGCACCTTTTTTGTTAACACGATTTGCATACTCTGTTTGAAACTCTTCTGTTTATCAGGTGCTACTGGTTATCCATCATTTCTTGTGCTCTTAAAGCAGCTGGTTCCTCCATTGTCCTCTCAACTATCTGACCGACGATCCAGCATAGTTAAACAGGTATTCCTTTCTTGCCTTCTTGTTGTTGAAGTATGAGTAAATGTAATGGACAAAAAGTAGCAACTGCCACCATGGAGGCTCCACAGTGTAAGCCTGTTGGAGGCTATACATTAGGGAAGGTTGATGTATGAGTAAACTGTCCACCGTTCCTCAACAGACTTGAGTGAATTTTATATTTCATGGTAACACAACACCTGCAACATTAAAAGGTATCTAATTAAAAATATCACTGTATTATCCAGATGTATTTATAAAAAAAGCTGGCAATGATAGGTAAAATTACTCAAGAAGCATGGCCGATAAAAAAACCTAAGCACGAGTAATTGTTCCCACCACGAGTCAATTAGTCAAACTCACTAACATAACTAGTTTATCCAGGATCCCAACATGTGCCTAAAGAGTTTAGGGTCATGTATTGTCTGCTGAATAGGAACCTGCAGTAATAAGGTCGTTTGTTTTTATACCAGTGTAGAAATTTCAGAAATTGTTGTAATATGTTTCTATTAAATAATTCAGTGACAAGACAAACTACTTGATGATGACCTTGCTAACTCGGTCTTTTCTCCAGGCATGCCACCTACTTAATGTACTATCAAAGGAACTTCTTGGTGATTTCGAACCTTGTGCTGAAATATTTATTCCGGTAATCCTAGAAACTGTTTCAGTACTCCACAATTGTGGCCTTGTACTTCGCTAAGGCTAACATACAATGAAATTCTCAGGTACTTTTTAAGCTTGTTGTCATAACTGTGCTTGTCATTGCTGAATCTGCAGACCACTGCATAAAATCTGTAATACATCTACATTCTTTCATTGAACTGTGATACTTTCTTACATTACATGTTTCCCTTTTCTAACATGTATTGTCTTGCAGATCCTGCGTAACTGCAAGGTTTTATGTGTTCTTCCATTTATAGCTGATACTGCAAAGAATGACCGCAGTGCAGTCCTCCGTGCTAGGTACTTGTGTTTTTGCACTATATTTTTCTTAGCATCCATTGTTTTACAAGCTACGCATGCCTATTTGCTACTATGGCAGGTGCTGTGAATATGCTCTTTTAGTATTGGAGCATTGGGCAGATGCTCCAGAAATACACCACTCAGCTGATTTGTATGAAGACCTAATAATGTCCTGTGTTGGGGATGCAACAAGTGAGGTACTGAGGTTGAAATAACATCATTCAAATTTCATGACGTATGTAGTTCATATTAATGTTCACTGTTGAAAACCTGAGTATTTTCTCTGCATATGTGTTATATTTAATGCCACCTTTGCAATACAGGTCCGTGCAACAGCAAGGACTTGCTATAGGATGTTCACAAAAACATGGCCCAATCGTTCACACCAGCTTTTTATGTCACTTGATCCTGCCATACAGAGAGTATGCCATTTTACTTTTCTGCATGCTCTTCCATTTACATTCTGTAAAGTGTGTATATATAAAGGTGAAGTTAAAGGATCAAAGTGCTATTGAACTTTAATTTGTATATACTTTTAAAAAAAATTATTTCGTGGTGTTGGTAGTTCAAACAAGTATGAGCAATAGCTCATTAATGAAAGAGCCATGTACTTAGATTCCACCTAAGAACACCCCCCAGGATTTTTTTTTTGAGGATCGCTTAGTCTTATGAAAGCATAATTTTAGCTCGTTGTCTTGATCAAGTGAAGAAATATTCCAAGTATTTTCCAATGACATCAATCCTATGTTTCATTTGAAGTGTACTTTTATATTTATCATAGCTAAGAATTGTCTGTATTCTATAAATTTTCAGCTATGTAAAGCTTGTATCTCTAGTCTGTATGAGTAACTCATATATTTTACCCACATTAATTCAATGCTGGGTAGATTGGTTAGCTTTGCTAGTTAGTTGATGTATGAACATTGTATTATGTTTTTGAAGCCGGCCTTACCATACAGCATAAACATTCCTGGAAAAACAGGTCATATTTTTGAAGCATAAGTGCCTTATCGTACAACATAAGTATTCCTGGAAAAGCAGATTTTTGTATGCCTGTATGGCAACTTGTATTTTTGTTGTAAAAAAAAGTTACAGATGGATATTTGACACTTCTATTTGCAGATTTTCTTTTGGTTTGATCTAAAGATGGATTTGTCTGCAGATGATAAATGATGAATATGGGGGCAGGCAGAGTGGAATTCAACTTTCTCGTGCTTCATCTCATGTAGGTGGTACCCATTTTGGATATGGTGTTTCAACCGTTGTTGCAATGGACAAGAGTGCAGCTATTTCTTCTGGATCATCTCTACTGTCTAGCGGTCCTCTATTGTCACAGTCTAAGACAATTGGTAGAAGTGCTGAAAGAAGTGTAGAGAGCATGCTGAGTTCAAGAGAACAAAATGTTTCAGCCATTACAAGTTTATTGAAAGGTGTAAGCATGTCAGACAGGCAAAATTTCTCAGCTGTTCACTTAACAAGTTTGGACCTTTGTATTATCTAAGCTATATGTAGAATTTTCCTATAAAATGAATCTCTTTTGTTGTGTAGTGCCATCTTCACTATGGCTTTTGTAACTTTATTATCAGCACTAAAAATTCTTATTTTTTTCATTTCCTCCTAGTGCAGGAATTGATCATCCATCCTCTCGTTATCCTCCTACCCATTCTGCTCCACCTGCTTCAGATTCATCTATTGCTGGCATTGACAGCTCAATAAATAGTGGTTCATGTTTGTTGGACACCAAAAAAGGATCAAGCTCACCTTATTTGTGTAATCTATCATCTGAACCAATATCAGGCTTGTCACTGCCATATTTAAGATCTTCAGTGAGATCTCAAGATTGTAGCATTATGGATGAGCATCATGATACATGGCCAACCAGGCGATCACCAGAAATGCAGATGGCGAAACAGTATGTGGATATGCCCCATAGGGACGACAGTTACAGATATTCACTTAACAAACATGCTCCACACTTTCAGAGGCCTCTCAGGAAGCAAGTAACATCAAGGGTTTCTGCAAGTGGAAGACACAGTTTTGATGATGCCCATGTCCCATCTAATGACATTTGTGGATATAGAGATGGCCTGGCATCTCTAAATGATGTACTTTCTGAAGGCCTTAGTCCAAGTTCAGATTGGGCAGCTAGAGTTGCAGCATTCAACTTCATTCAGATATTGCTGCAACAAGGACAAAAAGGCATTCAAGATATTACTCAGAACTTTGAAAAGGTTATGAAGCTATTTTCCTGTTACATGGATGATCCTCATTACAAAGTTGCACAGGCAGCTTTGTCCACACTTGCTGATATTATTCCAGCATTCAAAAAGCCTTTTGAGAGCTATGTTGAAAGAATTTTACCATACATCTTTCCGAGACTTATCGATCCAAAGGAGGTTGTTCGACAACCATGTTCCTCGACTTTAGAAATTGTTGACCGGACATATTCTATTGACACATTGCTACCTGCACTAGTACGTTCACTGGATGAACAAAGGTCCCCAAAGGCAAAACTGGCTGTTCTTGAGTTTGCAAATAAGTCATTTGGCAACTACACAATAGACTCTGAAGGTTACAGTAACAGTGGCTTTCTTAAGCTCTGGCTTAAAAAACTAGCACCATTAACGCATGAAAAGAATGCTAAGTTAAAGGAAGCATCTATTTCTGGAATCATATCTGTTTATTCTCATTTTGATTCAGTTGCTGTCCTAAATTTCATTCTTAGTTTGTCAATGGATGAACAGAACATTGTGAGGCGAGCTTTGAAGCAATATACTCCTCGTATTGAGGTCGATTTGGTCAACTACTTTCAGAGCAAGAAAGAACGCCCTCATCCCAAATATTATGACCAAGTTTATTCTAGCACTTATTCTGAAGATGATCATGCTCTAACATTGAAGAAAAGCTTTCCATTTGGACGCTTTTCTGATAGTTCGCTTGACACTGAATCAAGTAAAAGGATAGATACAATGCAAGCCTCAGCATTACTTAATGTTCCCATTAGTCGAACTATCTCTGATGTTTGCATTGATCATGCTAAGCAATGTTTTGAACGTGCCTCTGAAGCTGAAGTTCTCATGCAAAGTAGGGAACTAAAGAACAATACCCACTCAGTTGTACAAGCTATTCATTCATGGGCAGATTATACTGAGAAAACAGATGCTACCATGGATGATACAAATTCTACTGGTACTCCTGGTTTGGATTTGGGCCATCTACTATCTGATGGACGTACTTCTGTTCTAGCAATTTCTGGGGAGCACACTCAAGAGGGAGATCCATTTCTTGATCTTAGTTCTGCAAATATTACCCCACACCCCAGTAATAGCCCCGGCATACCACAACTTCTCCATCAGGTACTTCTGCATTATTCCTTTTTCTTATATCAGTTTGGTCCTCAGTACATAACACTTTTTCTTTTTAGATTGGCAATGATGGTGAAGTTTCAAGCCTAGACAAGCGGGAGGTGTTACAGCAGTTGGCTAGAGCTTCAATCAATAAAGATAACTTTATATGGACAAAGGTTTTGCAGCCATACATTTTCAATTCACATTTCACAATGCTGCTCTCCTACATGCTTGAGGGAAAAAAAATCCCCATTTCATTTTCTTCAGAAGAATAACTTCGGTGTTATTATTGCTTTCTCTTATCTGTTGTACCTCTTTCTATGAATTTTCCCCTTTACAATTGGGTTTAACACTTTTATTTTATGCTAAAACTTCATTCAATATCATACCTTTTTGTGTCTGGTGCTACATTCCTTTTGCGGATAGTAAGAGAATAAAGGATAACTTTTAAGGGGTTGTTGGGTTTGGAAGGGACTGAAGGGGATTAGTGGGGATTGAGGGGGATTAAATGCCTTGCAAGTCATAAGAGAGTTTGTTCAGGGTGGACATAGGAAAAATAGCAGACATGTGTTACATGCAAGTTGTATCGTATTTCTTTTATCTTATTGAGTTGCATTTCTTTTCGATTCTTTGTTAACATATAAACCAAATTGAAGAGATGTTATTATTTTACATCGTATATGTTTTAAATATTCCTTTTTTTGCAAGACACCTCCTGTTTAATATAATTCATCATGTTGATTCAAAAAAACAAATTGATATGATTTCTTGAAATGATAATGATTCACTGTTTCATCATAGGAGAAAAAAGAACGCTTGATCTCTATTGAGTATTTTTCAAAATTACTTTACAATGCAATATAGCTATAAAATATACTATCATTCAGCTTGCAAATATCCATGCTCTAATATCAACTTTTATGTGTTTCAATAGTATTTCAATCAGATTTTAACGACTGTCCTTGAAACCCTGGATGACTCTGATTCCTCTGTGAGGGAGATTTCTCTGTTGTTAGTCGCTGAGATGCTCCACAATCAGGTTTTCTGCTCACTACTCATGCATATAACTAAGTAATCTATTTGGTAACATGTTTATTAATAGTTTATACTTATTTTTTCCCAGAAAGATTCTATGGAACAATCCATCGAGGTGGTTCTTCAAAAGCTCCTAAATGTGGCCACAGATGATTGTGCGAAGGTATATTTGTTTTCATTTAAGAAATTCTCTCCTTTCTTTTCTACAAGCTAATATTTTATTAATGCTGATGCAGGTTTCAAATGAAGGACATCAGTGCTTAAATGTGATGTTGGCAAAATATGACCCTTTTAGATGCCTTTCTGTATGTCCAGAGCACTTATTAATGAAAAAGATGTTCCTACATCACTACCTGTCATGAAAAGTACACATTCCTAAATTTCATTTGCTTTTGCTGCAGATTATTGTGCCTTTGCTGTCTAGTGATAATGAAAAGACCCTTGTCATGTGTATCAACTGTTTGACAAAGGTAAGTTTGGCACTGTAATTATGAATAACAAAATTATAACTTCATGTCATTGTAGAAATGGCATACTATGAACAGTCAGATAAAAACAATCATAATTTGACACATTTATGTGGCATATTCCCCTATTATTAATCACTAAACTATCATTCCACATTTAGTACATCTAATCTAATTTTTCTTTTTCAGAAATCCTGATAGTATTTGACCATTGTTAGGTGCTACAGCCTGTAGCAAGCCATTTTGAAACTGTATTTACAGTTAACTTACCATGGTTACCCCTAAATAAAAAACTACCATTGTTTGAATTATTGTCCTGTGTAGAGTTGCAATGCAACGGAATGTAACAACATATTGTTTGGACTTGTGAATACTTATTTGAGAGTGTACTGCTCATAGAGTCACACACTCGTTCAGGTTCATTGTAGAGTATATTCTGCTCAACGATGATTTACGGCTGTATCTTCTGGTAATCTTGCAGCTTGTTGGGCGGCTCCCACAGGATGAATTGGCTACTCAGCTTCCTTCATTCTTACCAACACTGTTTGATGCTTTCAGTAATCAGAGTCCAGATGTTCGCAAGGTGCTTACCTTTTCCTCTGACATGTTTTTCTTACAGGGACATCCTAGTTCTTCAGTCAAGGAATCTTTGAAGATTATTTTAAAAAACTAAGAATTTGTATCCCAACCCCACCTATCTAAACATGCCGTAAGTAATAAAAGTATAACTAGACCTATCTATTATTATTCATTTAACCAAATAACATGTCGAAAACCCGCATAACTTCTGGATATGCTGCAGATCTGCCATGAATTACCATTGAAGTGTTGTTCTTCACTTATGCTTCAGTGTGCTGTCTGTTCTGAATTTCTAATGGACCATCTTTGGTCATTATTAGCTCGCACCAGCATTCACCCATTGACATGAAACAAGTCTTTACAGATCTGGCTCCTTATTGTTGGCTGCTGTTTTCATCTGGGTTACGTAGGGCATATTCTACTTCTATAATTGTAATGTGTATTTCCGGTGGTCTATATCTGATATCATGACACTTTTCTTCAGGCTGTTGTATTCTGTTTAGTGGATATCTACATCATGCTTGGGAAAGCATTTGGACCATATCTGGAGGGTCTTAGTAGTACCCAGCAGCGCCTAGTAACAATCTATGCAAATCGGATATCACAGGCAAGGTCTGGTGCGCCAGTGGATGCTATCTAATGAGTCATGTCTTGGCACCATATGAACATTTGTTTGTAGCTGTATTATATCTGGGTTTTGGGTTCCATTCATTTGTACATAGAGCCGATGAAATGCCTTCGTGTATTTAGCTTTTGGATTTTCATATATGATATATGCGTTCGTCACTTACTTATTTTGCCCCCATGTTGGTGTACTATTCTCTCATCCCCTTATGTGCTCCTGCTTTAAAAAACACCTAAAAACGTTCATGGTAAATTCAATAAAAAAATATGGATGGATAAATGATGCAAAGGTATATATTCATGTAAAATTTGAGGTTAAACAAAAAATTTTGAAAGGAGGAAAAGGGGACAAAAGAAGCATATTATTGGATCAGGTGCACTGGTCACCTCGATCCACAATTCGCACTAAGGCGTATCTGATTTTGTCTTTTTTTTTTGTAGGATGCTACTAGAAATCTGGTAAACAATTGGTGTTTAAATTATCCACCTGCATTAATTGGTTATTGAAATACTACACAACAGAAATTTTAGAGCTTCATGCTTCACGTAGCACTATCGTAGTACTACTATTTATTCATACAAATATCGGAGTTTTATTCGAACACATAATATTATATTGGTGGAAGCCATCCCAGGTGAGGTTTTGCAATGCCTACAAGTACGGGGCATTGTATAACATGAAACAAGTCTTTACAAATCTGGCTCCTTATTGACAAGGCGCAAATTCATGGCTAAAGAGAAAAAAAACTTTTTCTTATGATTTTTCACACCTTAAATAGAATTTCCTGGGTGTTCTTAAAGAACCTAAGGGTCTATTTGGAACAAGCGAAAGTTTTCCCGTTTTCTGCGTTTTTCCTATGAAATGTCTTATTCTTATAAAATTCCTGCATTCCAAACAAGTCATAAGATTTCAGTAGGCAGGAGTGGCGATGATGCCTCTTTTCTGTAAGGTTGACACCAAAACTTGGCTTGATATGCGAGTCACGTGGTTCATATTGTGATGTTGAGAGACGTGATATGGAAGAGGTAGTGGCCTGTGCTTCAGCCATCAGTGGGTTATGGAGGGCTGGACATCTACAATATAAAAGAGCGAGTTTTCGCAATAACATTTTTTACCTAACAAAAACATTTGTCTTTCACGTTGACCCCACTGGATAGGTTGGAAAGCATTGAAAAGGGTTGGAAAGAACCTAAAACTAATATAAAGAAAATATTTTCACCTTTGGGCTTTTATTTTCTCATTTCGTTTTGTACCCATATCCAGCAGGTAGTTTTCTTATTTTTAAATTACTGAAAAAGGAAGGACATCAATCAAACGGATCTCCTTTCTTTTATATCATTATTTATCTTTCTTTTTTCTCTTTCCTTGATTGCAGATTGATTCATTCTTTTTATTCGACGTTTTTTATTTACCATGTGTATGTAGCACGTACCTCTACGCTAGTCTAGTAAAAGCTTTGGCCGAAATGAAAATACATGTTGAAGTTGAAGAAAGCAGGTTGTATATAAAATATTCAAATTCCTGCTTTCTGGAAATTTTGATAGTGTACATTAAAAAAACTTGATCGGTAGGTGAAGAACCGCGCAACACAGGTTTGCAGTGGTAATGGATGACCTCGTATACTCTCTGGGAGCGGAAACGGCTGCAAATTGGCGGGACATGCACACATACAACCTCTGCCTCAACTCTGGAGCAAGAACGATTTTACCGGTTATGAAAGCGGATTGAGAGTGATGATTTGATGGATGATAGTGGGGAGGCACAGTTTAAGGCCTCATTTAAAACACATGATTGAAAAAAAAACATAAAAATAAGAAAAACACAAGAATAGAATATGATAGAAATCTATATGGAAAACAGAAGATTAGAAAATATAGTAAAGTTGTATATGCAGCCATTTGGAAGAGCGGCAGGAATGACATAGGAAAGTCATGAGTACTGATTACATTAGCTTGAATTGTCTTTGTATTACTCTTGGATGGTTGGCTAGCAACGACACAGGAAATACCGAACACCATGCTTTTTCTTGATCCTATGCGTGAGAGCAAGAAAAAAAAGTAGGAGCGGATGCTAAGTTTCCTATGGTTTTCTTCCAAAATGGTAGGCAAAAGAAAGTTTCCTATTCCATTCCTATGAACCAAAGGCATAAACAATAGCGATTCCTATAATATTGCGAATCCAACGTAGGATTGGCAACCGTGAGTGTGAGTTCGTAGATAACATTGCAGTGGCGGAGGACAAACAAAAAATTAGGTATGGCAAGCTAACTATGAAAAAGGAGAAAAAAAAATGTCCATAACATTGAGAGTCAAACGAATCTAACACACAACCAACCAGATATAAAGTGAGCAAAACCATTGCACCACAATTAACCTTTTGTTTGACACCATTGCACCATAATTATCCTTTTGATTTAACGTAAATACACAAGAGTATTAATCAAATTTTCTTAGATCAAGGTATGGCAAGAGCCATACCTCGCCACATGGGGTCCTCCGCCCCTGTAACATTGCATAAACTAGTAGGTCTATAATCTTGGGGCACAGTAGCATTGCTTTTTTCTTAGGATCTTCATAACGAAAGCATTACAAAGTAAGTGACGGAAGTTCTATCTTAATGGAGTTGCTGCAACTATGTATAAATTATCTAATATCTATCTATATTCATATAATCTCTAACAGGATACACATAAGGGAAAAAAAATTCTCTTGCGGAAAAAATCTATACAATGACCGGCAAAGTTGTCAGCTTCAGGCTTCAGCAGCTACAGGTGTGCTCCTATTGGCGAAAATAAGTATTCTCTCACAATCTGCGTTGTGTCACAGAAAAGAAAAAAGTCCATTCGACCACCTTCAACTATGGCCGTCGTTCATTTTTTCACCTCCAACCACAAAACCGGGTATGAATCCTCCCTCAACTCTTAAAACCGTCCGCTTTCCCTCCTTCAATAGTTTTCTATAGCGGTTTTCCCCTCTCTCCTCTCCTCTTGCTCGCCGCAACGGCCCGCGCCGAGCTCCTAGGCGCCGCCGACGGACCTTCGCGGTGCGCTCACCCTTCACTGCTCGTCGTCAGCGGATCCGGCCCCTGGCGAGTGGCAGCCTCATCAGCAGTGGATCGGGACCGAGAGGGCGGTGACGGATCGGGACCAAGCAGGGCAACACACACGAGGGAGAAAAGGGGGAAGGTGGCGGGTGCCACCCGCAGGGACCAACTCTAGGCAACAGCCGCCGCCATCGTCGCCTACGGCGCCTTCAACCCCATCCCCGCCTCCTCCCCCGTCGCCAAGCAGCTCGTCCTGGATCCTACCTTCTCTGCCTTCTTTCGAGAGCCCGTGCGTGCACTCGCCTCCACCCGCGGCCTCGTCCGCCTCCAGTGGCATGCCATGTGTGGGGGCGCGGTGATGGGCGACGCTGGAGATGGGTGCAGCAGAGGCTGATGAGCCACTGGCGGCAGCCCACGTGCTGTGTGCAAGGGCACAGCGATGCTCGTCGCCGAGGGTGTGACGTGCATCGCAGAGGGCGACGAGAAGGCTCGGGCGCCACAGGCGTGGCCCCCTCCAGTGGCAGGCGATGAGGAGGGCTGGCGCCGCGGACGCGGCTTCCTCCGGCGGGGGGCGGCCATTTATACCCGGTTTTGTGGTTGGAGGTGAAAAAGCAGACGACGGCTATAATTGAAGGTGGTCGAATGGACTTTTTCCCACAAAAATATTGAGCATGCGCTCTATGTTGGGCTTGGGTATGGTCGACTGGGCTGACTGCCCGCCAGCCTAGCCCACCAGGCCACCACCACGGGCCCACGCTTGAGATGCCGGTGGACACGCAAATCGCAACTGCCACCGCTGCGAGAGAACCGAAGGGGCAAATCGCAAAAGTGAAACGTCTTCCTTTCTCGCCCACAGAGTTTTGGCGCGCGCCGCCCCAAGCGACGGCGCGGCGGCGGTGCGTGCGATGGACCGGCTTCAGCGCCGGAACCCTAGCGGCCGGCCCCATTCCACTTCACTGAAGCCCCCGCGCCCCCCGCGTGGATCGACCTTCCAGCCTCCGCCGGCGTCGAGTTGTCTGCCGGAGCCCTCCTCCCCAGGTCTCGCACAACTCCACCGCTTCGCGTTTCTTGGTTTCCTGTTCAGGAAGTCTTATTTCACGTGTATGCTGCGAGATGGGATCTTTGGGTCGGAGCCTAAGCTACTTGCTTGTGGTTGAGGTGGGGCTCGTGAGGTTGGGTTGGATACTTGGATGCGAGATAACTCGGCAGTTTTATTTCAATTGAATTGGAGCGCATCAACGCAAGATAGACAGTTCTTGCAATTTGCTCATAGCGGAAAGAAGACCGATTGTAGGGTTCGTGTGCATTTATGGAATTGTTTTGGTCTTAATTTAGTATTATTGGTGTTGTTTAGGGGGGCCATGTGCTTCTCATCCCGCATTCATGGACATCTATTTTCTCTCTTGTACCAATCGTTCTACATTTTTGGTATGATGCAACGAGTACTTGATGACAGATGGGAGGCAAAGGAAAAAGGTTCGATTTGTAAATGAAGCTGGCAGTCATCACACAGGTGGGAGACAAGCTGTGAACATTCACGAAGCTGAGAAAAACAAGCCCCAAGGTACATTACCCCTAGACTCAGCGTAACTCATCTATTTTTTGCCATGCTGCATGCAAATATCCCTACCATTTAGAATTTCCTAGTAGGTTGTCATCGTGTTAAATGCCATCTCTTTCAGCAGCTTCGCTTAGCATTTTTGTACTTCCATGGGGTACTAACTGTAATCACATCAACTCTACATTGTTCGTATATAGGATATTTGATCTGCATAGCCAACATTTTCAGCCGCAAATAACCAAAAGTATATTGCTGTCTGTAGGTGGTAGCTGTTTAAGCAATTAAAAATATTTTTTATACGCTAAACCATCATTTTCTATGCAGTTCATGATGCGAAAACTGCAGAATATAAGTTATTTAAGAAATTATGTGAACAGTCAGGTCATAGTTCCCGTTCATACAAACATTCTCATCAAAGCTCTGCTCAAAAGGTTTCCAAGCAAAAACAAGGTATGGGATTGGGTTTATATACTCTTTCTTTGATTCCCTGTAACCCTGTTCTGTGGGTGGTTCTTAATGTGAACATTATAATGGCCTGCGGTGTATGATTATAATGGTTCTTGCAGGATTGCCTAATGTTACTGTGCCCAGAAAGTTCTATGTCCAAGGAAATACCGTCCGCTGCGATGACCTCCCTGCTACGCCAGCTAAGAATGAGGAAGTTCCTGGCGAGAAAATTAATGTGCATTCCTCCCATTCTGGTCTGGTACCCTTTATCTGGCCACTTCTGATAATGAATGTGCATGTATAGACTCCTATAACTCTGGATCCTCTCCTACACAGAATATGAGGATAAAGATACATCTCAGTTGAGCCCACGTGATTGCTTGCCGGCAATTCATGTTCTCACACCTATAGCTCAGACATCGTTTGACGTTACAGGGATTTCAGGAAATTCTGGTGAGTGCATGCTAATCTCTCATCATATAGGTTTGTTGCTGCGTGACTGCGTCTGAAGTCTGAACTTCTGAAGTTTTACCGTATTTAATATTTACATTGCTGGAAGCTTCTCAGCCATATCACCTGCATGGAAAAGTTAGGAGACAATGTTGTTTGTGTAGAAGTTCAGGAGAGAATAAAAAATAAATATATCGCTTAATGAGGATAAAATAAAACTATGCCCACAACCATGTTCTGTTTTTCTTTTTTGCCTGGCTGCTTTTAACAAATTAATATTTATGAAATGCTCATGCTACTTGCAATTGCAACTATGAGCTGATATAAGGGCTAGCTCTGTATAAATCTCTTGTCTTCGGACATGATGATTCCTCATGTATTAATTCAGAAAAATATCTTAAGTTGCAAAAGCTTCTTAAAATTAGTACCTTCTTTTGACTACTTACATTTCGTTGGCATCTCTATATTTGTATTTGTATTATTATTTCTCTACAAATTAACATTTAGTGCAATAAGCTAGGATGATAAGCTCATGAAATCTATGTTTACAGACAGAGAGGCTGCCAGTGAACTCATCTTTTCAGAAAAGAGAAGCAAATTATTGAAGATTGCCGCAAAAACAGTGTCAATGGGAAGTGCTGAGTTGTTGCAAAGAAGGTTGTAATTCTATACCGCATAATTCCATTGGCTTATATGTTTTTATTATACCTTCCCGTAATTGTTGCAAATTACTCAGGTCAGAATTTGTAGGTCAAATCCTGCAGAGACTAGGTGCCAACAAAATCATGAGAAAGGTATGGTATGCTTTGCGATTTGTAATTCAGCACCTGGGGCAACAATGTACTGCCGCCTACTCAACATTAGTTCTATTTATTTGTCATAAGTTACACCATTGGTAGTTATTATTATTGTAATGCTGCAGCAAGAAGGGCCCAGGAGGCACAGGAAAATGGACTGCAGACAAACGCTTGCTATTTCCAAAGGCCATTTTGATAACTTGCTAGATTACAAGCAAAGTGACCTTAATTCGTTAACTAAGCTGAGAAGAACTGGTAAAATATCATCCTCTTATTCAAGTGATGATTCATGTGAATCCATGGCTTTACCATGGCGCTATCAGGGCCCTCCAAGTTTTATTGATCGGAAAAACGACTTGTCTCATGGGGGTAGCAAATCCCGTGAGTGCATGACATTGCCATGGGTGTCTGTTAATGATACTCTGAGTTTTGACCGGAAGAGAGACATTGTTGACAAACATGTTTCAAACCTGTTACTAGAGGATGTCGATCCATGCATCCATGGAATACCTACATCTGTCAACGAGTTGGGATTGAATGTCCAAACTGCATCATATGATCGGCATGGATGGGGCCCTATGTTGCCAGTAACACTTCCTGAAAGAATGTACTTTCCCTGTCAGAATGAGGAGAAGCATGCAGCACCATATGGAATTTCAAATACTTCCTGGCAGCCTGATCCATGCAGCTCCTTAGAACAATGCATTCCTAGTTCAGTTGGACTGGAGATAGAAGACCGAAAAAAGGCAGTATCTTGTGGTAATTCTGATGTTGGGCTCTCAACTCGGCTTGCTGAGTTAGTTGTGAAACCAACTATTTCAATCATTTTGGACAGTGGAAATGAAATTCTGGATCATAATGATTTCAGATATATCTCCAACTTCCATGTAAATCAAAACAACAACATAGTGTTCAGTACAAACTCAAGTTGTCTGAATTCCCTGTCAACTCCAGAGCATTTGTATGAGATTGGCGCAAAGAGCCTGCTTGATTCTGCTTTTGGTGCATCTTGGTTGTCTGGACTGAAGGAGAAATACTGCACAGAGGTAGAACTGTGTGATGATTCTGATAGGCTTAATCGGGTGTTGGACCAGTTACCTATGAAATTCATCCCTTCAAGTTCTTCAAACATCGAGTCCAGAATTTGGGATCATCGGCCTTCATATGCAGAGCCTTCTTGTAAGCAGGATTGGAGTAGCGTGCATGATTCTTCTACAGAATTGTGGTCTTCGGTGCACCAACTTCAATGTCATGCTGATTTGGGAACCGTGCTCGGCTTCATGCCAAATGGAGGTCTCTACAAAGATTTGGTGGAAGGTCACCACAGCCTCAGGCTAGTCCAAGGTGACCCGCACAATGACGTTCTTGGTGCAACTGATCTGTCAATGTTTGGTTCTTGCTCTGCTTTGGATAACATCCGGGAGGCTCCCATGTTATCTTCTTGTGATGGCATAACGTGGTAGTTCACTCTGAAATTTTCGTCCTGGTGTTTTTTTTTTCCATTTTGATTCCACAAGCGGAGATAATTTTGCTGTATGCAGTTCTTAATTTTGAAGGTACATATAGGTGAAGCTATTAGGTTCCACTCAAGTTCAGTAAAATGTATGATGTTTACAATTATTACTCGCAATGCATCCTTTAGTTTTTTTGCTGTTGAACGAGAGATTGAATAGTGGAAAGAGGAGGGGAGGCAAAGAAAAGAATTGATGTTGTATTACAATTTTCATTGAAATATAATTAATCTACGTTTCCTGTACATATTTCCTTTTAGGTTCCTCTTTGTTTTTGACATCGCTATTCCCGTTGGTACTATATCGAACCCGGAATTGGCTATGGTTAAAGTACATGGAGAGCTCCAAGTTCGAGGTAAATGCCATGTAAAAGGCCAGTTGTTTCCATAGCTTTTTGACTGAAGATTTTTACTCCCACCACGTGAGACTTTGTTCAAAGAAAACTGAGACGGGGGAGAGCTAGACCGAGAGTAGTGCAGTATCTCCACAGTAAAAAGCTACATATTCTCTGCCCAGTTGAACGCTTTGCTTTCCTTTGGAAGTATTTGGCGACCAAAACTACTTTTTACTAGGCCCAAAGGCGCCCTCATCCTCTGTTCTGGCAGAGATATTCCAAAATCCACGGCAGCGTGGCTGACATTGAGCTGGTGATCATCTGCGCCTGCATGCTAAGAACGAAGCAGTGAAAACGCAGGCCGTAAATAAATCTGTCCTTCGAAACGAAAACATGATGGTTTCTTTTGGAGAATCATGTCAGGTCATGGGGGAAAGGTGTAATCAAATCAACAACTCTATTCTCCCAAGAAGATAACACAAACACTGAAACACGCGCTCGCGTATCGCTTGTCTTTCCGTGCTAGGGATTTTATTCGTGGTGGCGGACCGGCCGTGCTTCGTTCTTCAAGAACCCTAAACAAAATAATATTCTTACCAATTTCCATGCTCCTGAACTACGTGAGAGTTGCATCAGATTGCAACTTGCGGGCAAGTGGGCAACCCTGACGTTCATCAGCATCACTACCACCGCAGATTCTACTACTCCATGTGTAAAATTGTAAACGCAGCGCCTCCCTGCAACCACAACATGACACCAAGATCAGGACTCGTCTTGATGCGGTTAAAGAAAAAAAGAGGGGCCCGAACACTCTCTCTGGGTTTGCTGGCAAAGACAGGACAAACGTTCGCGTGTAGACCGGTAGGCGCATACACTGATGAACTGGTGCAAACGGCGGTGCAGTCTCGTATGAACCAGCCACGCGAATCCCTCCGACCGACCCCTCACGCAGTTTGGCTGTACGTGCAAGGACATACAGCAGCCATGCGGCCAGAAATCTACTCTACGATTTGACCGCTCCTCATCATTCAATCCCAAAAGGCGCCGATCGTGCCTGCCTGCCGGAAAGCGCCTGCCGCTGGCTGCTGCTGCTCAGCGAGCAACACAGAGATGCTTACGGTGCAACAGCCCATCAGCATGGCCGTACGTACCGGGCCGGCAAAGCGGCAATGCCGCACGCACCGGGGCCAGCAGCAGCACGCCGCCTGCTCCGTTCCCCGTCCGCGCGCCAGGCGTCACAGTAACACTGTGCGTGCTGGACCTGGGCAACAGCCAACGAACGCACAAGCCCAACAGGGCGTCACAGTAACACTGTGTGCGCCGTGGTGCTGCGGCTCTGGCTGCCTGCCGAATTGCCGATCGGGGCCGGGCGCGCCCGTGCCGTGGCTGCGTGCCGCGCGCGACCGCCGTGGCTGTTCACCGGGCCGGGGACGCGGGCGTCGGCGTGCGCGGATTGGTGCCGCTCGCTCTGCATGCGCACGGAACAGCGGCATCTCCCGGCCCGGCGAAACGTACGGGGAATCCAAAAGTGGACCACCTGAGTGCCTGACCACAGCCGTGCAGTTCCTACTGCTCGACGAACGGGACGGCTCCTTCGTATCATCTCTCATCGTTGTTTCGTCTTTTCCAAGAGGCACTAGATGTCGTTAATCTCGGTTCTCCCCAAGCCGTGGGATTTCCTTGCGTTCCACCATAGAATGGCGGCTTAATTCCGTTTGTATTCGGTAGAGTAAAACATGACAATAGGAATCCAATGCCGTTGCGTCTCATCAGCCTACCGGAATCCAAGGCCTAGTTAGTTGCTCATCACCTAGACAAACAATCTACAAAGCCACCGGAACCACATCCGTCGCCTTGAAATCCCATTTTCGCTTGGCAAGGTTAAAATGTGGACAGCCCCGAGGAATGATCAGATCAAGCCATACCCAAATGTTAAATTTTCAGTTGACCCATCAATTCTTTTTTTATTAAAACACAGTACAACGTATACGCTCACGCGTGCGTACACCCACGTTTATAGACGCACATGCACACATACCCATATGGCCATTAAATCATTCAATACTCGTGCCAAGTTGATGACTTGATCGAACTCAGGTGGACAGGTTCCACTGCAAGGAGCCTAACCAGCTGAGCTACACGCAGCTCACTATCTGTCCTCTATTTTGTTGCATTGGGCCAAATGGAACAGTTCTCGTACAACTAACCACCGAAATTTGATTCCTCTCTAATTTAACCCGAATTCAGCTACATATATATTTTTTTAAATAACATACTTGCTACTAGATTGGTCTCTCTTGTTTAAGTTTATTTATGATGTATATAGTACTCCGTCGGCTCTAAATTATAGTTTGTTTGATGTTTTAGACATCAAGTTTAATCCACACATCTCATTCAAAAAAATATTATTACTGAAGCATGATTTAAAATTTTACATGTTTATGTAGGTTTTTTAATAAAACGAGAAGGTCAAACTTATCTGAAAAAAGTCAAATGATCCATAATTTTGAATAGGGGGAGTACAATTCTCACTGAAAGTTAAATTCGTGCGCAAAATCTAAAGGAAATAGAAGAGCAATTGTGTTAGAACTCTACCTGATAAGCGATACGTTGGCATCAGGAGTGTCCGGTCATTATACTTGTCATCAGGGTTGGTGCCGAAGATGACAAAAAAAACCAACGAGAATGTGTCCGTTGTTGTTCATGGTCCGGCTGCTGATCATCATACTACTAATACCTTTCTTTCTTGACTAATATAAACCCCAAAAAAAATCCAGCAACCCCTTCCCCCGTCCGTCATCGTCACCACCGGTGACCGGTCCCGTTCGTACGCACCGTACCTGCACAGCCCACGAGGCCACGACGCGTCGCGAGCCAACGGCGCGAGGCGAACGAAAGGCGCCTGCCGAGTGCCGATGGACGCCAAACAAAACAACAAGCGACCAAGCGGCTCGCAAAAGGACTCGCTACCTACGGTCGAACGACGCCTCCAACACTCTGCTCCACTTCAGTCTCACTCCCAAGCCCCATCGACCGAGACCGACCCTTCCCAGTCCCAGTCCCAAACCCGGCCGCCGCCGCGTCGGCCGCCGTGGCGCCACTCCCGGCCGCTGGAGGAGCCGCCGGATGCTCACCGGCCGCGTCGCGTGAGGTTAGCATCCATCACTCATCTTCCGCAGGCTCTCCATCTCCTCGTCCCGCTCTCTCGCCGCGGCGTGTCGTCGGTGCTTGGGTGGATTGCCGCTCGCTTCGCTGTGGCTTCCTTCCGGGGGATAGGACGATCGAGTTCCAAGTGATAATGCCCCGTCTCTCGATTCGGTTCAAGTTGTTCTCAGAGTTCGTTTTTTTTTTTTGGGTTTCGGAGCTGCGAATTGGTACTCCTCGTACTCGGTTCGCTTAGCGTAGGATTTCGTGTGCTCCATCGGCACCGGCATTGGAGCCTGCTTGAGCGCTTCAATTGGCAAATTTAGGGATAAGCTCTGCCGATTAACTTGTGCTTCAAAAAAGGTGTAGGATTCAGTGAGTTGGAAAAAAAAAAATCTATGGTCCAGTGCTTGGCTGCAAAGATAAACTTAAAAAAGTATACGACTCAGTGCTTGGTCGGAGAAAGTAATAATAGTTACGATTCAGCGAGTGAAATGCAAATGCCCATCGATTTGATTGCATTGCTGCGTCATATTATGTCACCTTCTCTCTGTGCAGTCCCTAGCTTTCCAAGAAAAGGGGTAAATAAAACTCCTCTCACCTGCATACGATGTTTTTGGCACGTCTCTGTACCGTCTGGCCATAATGTCGTGCTCTGTGGACCGTAGTTCTACGGTTACCTGCACACTTCAGCGCACTTCTTTAAAAAAACGGCGGTGCTAGAATATGTATATTGCAGTAAGAGTCAGCAATGAGCAAACCGAGACAAAGTTTATGGTCCATGATGTATTTTAATCTGCGAACACTGCAGCGTCGGGGGGAATTGTCTTGGTTTCAGGGCTCATTTGGAGACGTGCGTACCTAAACATCTCGTTATTCTCATTCTTGATCTGCATATTTTATTCGACGTAGAGTGCATGCCCTCTACTTTATTTACAGCTTCCTTGCCTTTTCTCGTTTCCTGGATTATACTGTCAAGATTCGGGGCGCCGACGAGATTTCCAGAGAAAATCTGGAGCATTTGGGACGGTGCTGGTGCAGAGATTCCTCTGCCAATAACATTTTGGCAGTATTTTGGTTGTGCAGGGATTCGTTTTTAGTTTTCACCCTTGTCTGATCCGAAGAAGGGCTAAAAATCGAAATCCGTGCTCCTGATGGGTATTTCAGGTCACTCTCATACAGTCTTACTGCCATTCTGCCTTGCTAACTGATACATCTGACAAGATTTCAGTCTTTCAGAGATTATTGGTTTTTCTGCAAGATTCCTTTTGGGAGTACATATGAACTCGTTAGCGTTGTGTCCTTAGGCGTCCATATCGTCGTAATTACTTGTGTTTACTGGCTTGTGTAGACTTGCTTTTGTTGTGTCCTTTTTTTCCTGCTAGTATGCTAAACTTGAACTATTCCATCTTGCCAAGCGCTGCCCTGTCCACCTCGAATATTTTCGTTCTCTGTGCCAATTCTCTTTTCCTGCAATTGAACAAAAACAGGTCATGGACTGCGCTATTCTCGCACCAATCTGGCCTACAAGTGCCTGCAGAAGGATCATCCCCAAGCATGTAACTGTTGAAGTTTTCTTGTAGAGCATCTTCCTACAGTAACTACAACAGACTTTTTTGTATCTAGTAGTATACCATAAGTTTAAAATCTAAGGGCTTCAAAAGCTAAGAGCCTCCTGAAATATAGTGTAGTTATCCAATACTCTCAAGTGTTACTGTTAGCTGGCAATCAATTACTGGAAATTTTCCTGCTGTCGTATACTTGTATGGTTAGCTCCCCTGGCTTCAGTCCTACAGCTCACATCAGGCTCGTGAAGTTTCACTTCTTTTTTCTTTGGTTTTACTTTCAGGATTCCATGTTCCAAATGAATTGTTTAAGCTGGGTATGCTACCTATTATCTGGAGAAATTGATCAATTGGTTTGATTTATGCACCAAAATGTCTGTAGTAAAGCCAGCAGTTGGTCAATCTAATCGAGATGGTATGTATTCCGTTCCAAATTGTAGTTCACTTAAAGCCGTGTCATATGTCGAACATCTATAACTTTAACCAAATTTATAGAAAAGGCACCAACATCTAGAACACCAGAGTAGCATGAAATATGTTTCGATAGTGCATTTAATTGATATTGTAAATGTTAAGATATTTAAAAACAACTCGGTTAGAATTAAAAAAGTTCAACTTGGGAGAAAGTAAGTAAACTATAATTTGAAATAGATGGAGTACGTCCTATATTAGTTGTGTTACTTTTGTGATATTTGGTTGTAACGGTGGGGGTTACTTATGAGAATAATAGAGAGATTGTAGTACGTTGAGACTAAGGCATAGTAAGATTGCTGTATAAATTGGTCACCATCCTGCTTTATTTGGGGTAGATCGTAGATGGCGTTGTTGTTTTCGCATCCTGGTCGAATGAATTATATGTTCTGCTTTTCCTGTTTCTTTTTTCTTGATTGGTTTATTGTCATACTCCGGGCACTAAGTGTTTACATCAAAATACCTTTCATTTTTTCTTCTTTCAGGGCTATCAGTTCAAAGGATCATCTCAGAGTTGAAGAATGTTACAAATCCTGTCGAGGAACAACTTGTGAGTGTTGTCTACAAAATTACAACTCAATACTAGTGAATATTATTAGGTATAGATATGAAGAACTTGTGGGGACTTTTCGGTGCAACACAAATACACGATGTAGAAATAAAAGGAAAGGGAAATAAAAGGAAAATATATGTCCCTACTATATGTATTAACGATTAGTTATCAGTTATTGCTAATTGTAACAAAACATAAATTGAGTATATAACGATTATTATTTGGCAACCAGGATCTCATGAGTTGCACATCCTGGACATTTGGTCCATCACCTTGGATTGTATGATTCGTTCTGATAATCTGATGTCTCAAATTTCTAATAGCATTTTGGGGCTTAGGCTGTTGTCATTAGACCTTCTATCACACTTTTTATTTCAAACTCTACTCTGTTTACAGTGCATTTACAGTGTTTTGCACATCCATATACATGCTTTGGTGACGTCAACCTTAGGGGGTGGGGGAGTTAGGCCGGTAGGCGGTGGTGGTGGTGGATGGGGCGGACGGGTGGCAGGTACACTCCCAGCCATGGGAGGCAGCAGACAATCGGATGGATGGCGCCAGAGTGGGGTGTCATGGACAGTTGTGTTCATGTGGAGTCAGGAAGTGGTGGCAGATCAGAGGGGCGGGGGCTTCATGTCTCAGCTTGATTCTCCTGGAGGCAGGAAGTGGCAGAGGATCCGGCAGCCAGAGCTGCGAGGGGCAGACGGGCAGTGGAGGAGGCAAGGGAGTAGGATCCATGCCTGGCATGTGCAGTGTTCGACTGTGTGCTGAGAAAGATGGGCAATGTTTTTGGGGCGATGAAGATGGCTCCGTTTTCCTCCATCTGCTTTGATGGACCCAGGATGACGGGCAAGAAACTGGGTTGCTTCTGAATGGCCTGAAGAAAAATGTTAAATTTAGAACAATATATATGCTTGGGATAACTGATACAATTGATGTTTGTCTTGATGTTTGTGCTATTGTAGGTTTGTCTACAGGGAGCTAATGACAGTTCTTCAAGCAGAAAATCAAATGCAACTTCATTAAAAATGTTATTAGCGGAAGAGATGGCTAAAGAAATGGAGTCAAAGAGAAGATCTCCAAGTGTCATTGCCAGATTAATGGGTCTTGAGGATGATTCACCTACTGAAGAACCAATCGTACAGCATATGAAAAGTAACTTGAGTAGTTATTTAAATGCAACAAACAACACCTTACAAGAGAAAGAGCACCATCGGCCCAAGATGCTGAAGACACAAAGTCACCAACCTTGTGATGAAAAAATCGAATACAATGACATTTATGAAGTATCTGAAGAACAATCAGGAAGAAGCAATTTTCAAGATCAAACTTCACAGAAAGGTGGGTCTTCTGAGAACAAGAGTGAGCAATTTGATATTGCACAAGAGAAGTGCATGGCACCAAAGCGCTTAGTTGTCAAAGAGAAGCTCCTTTGCACTAAGGATTTACCCGGAGCTCTTGATGTTCCATGTTCAAATAAAGGTTTATTTCTTGAATTACCTGAAGAACATAACCCCACCTTCTCAAGACAGCTAAGTGGGCTTCACAAAAATGGAGCAGCACCTCAGACAAAATGCATTACAGTGCTGAAACCAATCATATCTGCTGATATTAGTGGCGTAAGACAATTCAGAGAAGAACAAATTGGTAAGCAAAATGCATTGAAGATGAGACGGTTCGATCAGATTCCTAATTCAAAGGAAGAGATGCCCTCCCAAACAAGTAGAATAGTACTTTTGCGGCCTACCCCAGGGAAGCCTGGTATACCAAAGGCGAAGTTGACACCCAGGGCAACTTCATTTCAGTTAACTAATCGAAACGTTCTCAATAAATCATCAGATATTAACCGGACAACCATAGGATCTTCAGGACTTGTGCATGGTAGCATGGAGTACCGGCTAGATGGTTGCCATCAAAGAGATGATTCTTTATTATCTTCTGCATACTCAAATGGATATGGGGCAGATGAAAGCTCATTCAGTGATTCAGAAGCTGATCATAACAGTGGTTCTGAAATCGATGATATTACCCTTAGTAACTCCGAGGGAGGTAGTCCTCTGTCAAAACATTCAGAGAATTACATAAGAAGATATGAAGGTCAATGCTTTAGCTCATCCTTTAGTCAGACCTCCCACTTTTCTGAGTCATCGGTCATCAGGGAAGCCAAAAAACAGCTTTCAGAGCAATGGGCAATGGTGACCTGTGATGAGACCAGTCAAGTGCAACCATCAAAGAGAAAATGCACCTTGGGCGAGATGCTCTCCATTAAAGATGATAAGAAAGAATACGACGCCACTGGGACACTTTCTGTTTCTACTAACCAGTCATGTTGCCTGGAAAATGAACTGACTTCATGCTCTACATGTGTAACTGCTTCCAGAAAGAGTGATGACAATGAGGAGAGATCATCTAGGAAGTTGCCAAGATCAAAAGCTGTTCCAGTGCTTTCATCCAGATTTGATATCATGGTGGGTGTGCAGGCTTCAAATCCTGAGAGTTGCAGACTGAAAGTGTCTGCTGTGTCAAATAAAGGAAAATCGGCTTTCAATGGAAGAGTTTCAGAAATTTTTTTGTCTAGAAGTAAAAAGCCAAGAAGGCGGCCTTCCATTTATCATCCATCTGATTGCTTTGCTGACAGGCTTGAAGCTTGTGTTGTTCATAGTAGACTGAATTACAGTCACAATCTGCATGCCGATGAGAAAGCGATGGATTGTGAGTTTGATAGTTTTTCCACACAAATATCAGCCAGCACGTCAGATGTAAGCATTTCTCAAGTATCATGAAAATACTACTAATCTACTATGTTATATTCTTCTTTTCTTGCATAAGAAACATACTACTCTGTTAGAGTGTCTTTGCTGTTGAGTTGGTTGACTTATGACTACCTATTTGTTCCTGCATAAAAAATTTACATTACTGCATTGCACTCTTTGGTCTCGAAACAACTGATAAGAAATTGCATAACAGAGAACTTCTGGTGCATCTGTATCGCTGGGCTGTTCAAGCAGAAACCTGGATAAACTAGGAGTAAATAAAGGCCTAAATAATAAACGTGATCAACCCAGCCCTACCTCGGTTCTTGATGCGCCCTCTGAAGATAGCAGTTGTAATGAACCTGAAACATCCGGAAGAACTGCTTCCAAGAATGGGAGTAAGTCTTGTTATTCTGTATCAAAACTCTCCATTACTCATCTTAATTTATGTATTTATGGCTTCTTCTGTTTTTTCTCTGAAACAGTATCAAGATATCCAGCAATCGAAACCCTCACCCGTTTCTTATCATGGGGTGACATTGAGTCAGAGTCACTTTGCAACCCCAGGCCAACTTCTCTTCTCTCTGATGTAGATGATGACGAGTCAGAATGCCATATCCTTGTGCAAAATATAATGTCATCAGCTGGATTAGGCAGTTCACAATCAAGCATGGTTTTCACTGGTTGGCATTTACCTGATCACCCTCTTGACCTGGCACTGTGCAACAAAGTATCGGAGCTGCAGAAGAAAGGTTCGTACCGAAGGCTCCTTTTTGACTGTGTGAATGTTGCTCTAATTGAGATCGGTGAGAACACCTTACTAAGCGCATTTCTATGGAGTAAAAGACACTCTAGAACATGGAGGGGCACCTCGTCTCCTGATTTAGGTGTAGAAGTCTGGAATATCCTGAAGAACTGGATTTACGGGGCACAGATGTTAGTGGTGAGCAAGAAAGACAATGCTGGCATCATGCTGGATAGACTTGTGAAGCAGGAGGTCGAAGGGAGAGCCTGGATGAATCTGTTTATGTCTCAGGTAGTTGACATCACGGAACAGCTTGAGGGGGGAGTACTGGAGGAGCTGGTGGAAGAAGCTGTGCTGGATATCGCAGTTTGTTTTCCACGATAATGCGTCATTTGTAACTAGTAAAATTTTCCAGGAAAAAGCTGGTTTGTGTATGCTCTTGTTTTCATAGCTGCTCTTTGAATCGTTGCATTCTCCTGCTTCTCTCCTTAATGTATGTCATTCTTGCTGGTTCTACTTGTAGTGTTCTGAAGTTTTGTATCATTAATGTTATTTACATTTATGGTTTTGCAAATTGCTACCTGAGAACAAAAAGAAGACCGAACTTTCAGGTACCCAAAAAAAGATTCAGTTTTCCTGAAAATTATTTGATGAACTAGCTCCATCTCTCTCTCTCTCTCTCTCTCTCTCTCTCTCTCTCTCTCTCTCTAACTTCTACAACTCAAAAATCCGCAAATGAAATAAAATGAAATGCCACAGGCTGCAAAACATGAAATCAAGTGTAATTGGACCACAAAATCAACCGCACACATGGACAGCATACTCAAGATTGGAGTGAGGAGCTGAATAGCAGGCCTCACAATGTATTTCCGATTATTCAAGTTGTTAGGGTACATGGGTGATGGGTCTAATACTCAAAATTCTTGAACTGAAATTGGGCTTCTAGACTTCGGCTATCGTCACTGGATTTGTAAATGGATGTGTAAAACACAGTGTAAAGTGAAGTTTGAAATAAAATGTGGAATTCAATGTAGGACAGAGAGGCTAGTGAGGATAGCCTTACTAGTTGAGAATGTGATATTTTCTCGGGTTTTGAGTAAAACGGGATTGGGTTTTCTACCCCACTCGATGAAGGTCAGTGAGCTTGACAAGTCCCTCAAGCTGGTGGTAAATTCTGTGTATGCAACATGGCTCACCTAAGATTAGCAAGGTGCAATGGTAGACCTGTTCAAGTGTCAGGTTGGGTTCGGATCAATATCCGGTCATTGATTGTTTAGGACGCCCCACGCTTGACCTAGGCACTCCACAAGGATGCATCGGGTCATGTTTTGAGTCAAAAATTATGCCCCATGGCCGCGCTGCCGGTTGTTGCATGTCAAAAATTACATCTTGCGCCCACCTGCCGTATTGCTCAGGTCAGGCTCTTTTCGTGTGGGTCGGGTCGGGGGTCGAGTGGCCCATGATCAGGATTATGCAACAAATATCTCTATAGATTCATTTCCAAAAGCAATCGTCTTACATGACTGGATTTGAAAGTGGTCCTATTGTTTTCTAGATGACTACCTTTAAAAACATGGGGCCATTTAAAAGGACGGTGCAACACCCTATTTTTTCCAAATAATTTAAATTTTCTAGAGTTAAATAGAGTATAGTTAAATTTACTAGCGAGAAATTTTTATGTTATGAAAACAAATCCATTTTCTTCATAATCTTAAATAGTTGTTCATGGTTTCACACGGAATTGTATAATTGCATTGTTTTGTGGACGGAAATTTTGATTTAAAAATCAACTTTCAAGTTTGAGTAGATTTCGACTTGTTCTGAACAGGGTTACGATTTATAAATTTTGGGATTTGTTACTACTATTTATTTAGGCCAAAAATCCGTTAAGGGCTAGTTTGAGAACCTCATTTTTTCAAAGGATTCTCATTTTTTCAAGAAAAAATAGCTCATTTTCCCTTCGAGCGATTTTGCTCAATACACTCTGGGCATCTTACTGAACATTAAGCATGCATATGCACATCCAGAAATTCCTTTTCTGATTTGGTGATCCCATTCAACACTTTATGTTTATAATAGTTTGAATTCCTGGCTGGCTTAGGAATGCTTTTGTCCTTTCACACCCTGAGACGCTCTGCGGCTCTTTTCACCCAAAGCGTGGAAGAGCTAGGTGGAATTCCATTCAACATGCCCCAGTTTCTTGATGATGCTGTTGCTGAAATCTGAAATCTTCTTGACATGTGATGTAATACTGTGGTTGTGGGAGAAATCTTTAAGAGCTCGTTAAATTCCGATCCCCTTGTCGGTAACGGTTCAATCTACGGGTTAAATTTTCGTATGACATACTGTCGATGGATGCGGCTGTGATAATGGTACTATCGCGTCCCCATGTGGGAGGATTTGCGATGTCATAACTGTACTATCTACGGGTTAAGTTTTCGTATGACATACGGTAGCATGCTTGTCCCTATTGTGGATTTGCCCCTCTTTTTTTGGCATCAACGGATTGGGCGTTGTTTTGGCAGATTTTAGAAGAGTTTTGGCCACTAAAACTGAAACAGTGTCCTTCAGTTTTAAAGCCGAACAGTGAACATGCATGACATTTTAAACAATTTGTCGGTTTTTTTCTGTGTTGAACCTTTGCACTGAGCTCACCCCTAGTCAGTTCATAATGTTGCACTGTGCAAAATCATAGCATTAATATACCATATAAATCAGAAATGGAATAGTTATGTAGCAAATTCATGCAGGTAGATAAGTCTTTCATGTCATAGTGAAGGCTTCCAAACGGCATAGCCAGCCCTATCCGATCTCTACCTAATATTGTTCCGTCCTAACAAGTGGGATTTACCTGCCAGTATCCTAGCCCCTACATATATGTCCTCCCGTGTCTGGTCCGTTGCCCCGCCTCTCGCGTTGGTTCACAATTTTATGATAGAAAAAATGAGCTGTGTTCACAAAAAATGTAACATTGCCGCAGCGCCGTCTCGACAGCAGACAGCCGCAACCGCGAGGCAGGGAGGCGGCCACCAGAGGGCCCGCTCTAGGTGAGGGATCTGCGCAGGTGGTGGCGCCCTGGCCTGGTGGATCCGGCGTATTCCAGACATCGAGCGGCGGCCAGCTTCGAAGGTCGGGTGGCGGAGGAGGCGACATGTGAGGAGCAAGGTGGAATGACCGGTGTGGGGCAGACTCGGTCTCCATGCGCGGCGTGGCACTGCGCAGATCCAGGTGGACAGCAGCTGGAGTAGGATGCCGAGCGACCGGAGGAGGAGGTGGCAGAGCGATTGGGAAGAGAAGTAAGCGTATCTCACAGTCTGTCATGGGGACAGGGCGAACATGGAAGATGAGGACCGAGCACGATGCGATCAATGCACATGGGGTTGGGTTGGGCTGGTACTTCTTGACGGATAGATAGATTAGGCTGAATCCAAGGGATGTCCCATATTAGATCTCTAAAATTAAATGCTGCATTTACATGTAGATAGAGAGAGGTAGTTGAAATAGCGATGAAAAATCGGAGGATGGAGGAACCCTTGGATTCAGCCTTATCCGTTGATGGGCAATGTTGGCCTGTTCGGCCACCAGCGGTTGAAAAGGGGATTAGGCCGTGAGGGGTTGTTGGGCTGCTGCTATTCGCGCTCTTTGGTCTGGTAAATTCAGCTAATCCTGCTACCTGATTCTCAAAACAAAAAAAAAAAAGAGCTAATCCTGCTACCTTCCTCCTGCAACACCACGTGACTACTTGAAGCTAAATGCTATTGCAGTACGCCTAACTTTTTAAAAAAAAATTATTTTATATACTAGCAAAAACAATACCAAGAAGTAGTGGTCTGATATATCATATATCTCTTAATAGGGTGTCAGAAGAGGCGGCATGTTACTTACGCTGGCTAGATACTAACCCACATGTTCTTTTCTAGCTACACTTTGGATTTCTTTTGTCTTTTTATTTTCTTCTATTATACTACCAGATGGACTTTTTATTCGGTGTGGGGTGGATATCTATCGTCAATATAATCTGATCGTCGATGATGAAGTGCAGTCAAGTTAGGCTTGTGGATCCCAACATTCCGATTTCAAAGTTGACTTTGAATTGAGATTGTCCTTATTTAATATTTTCCATTTACATTCTTTGTGAATTTTATGATTTGTTTTATGACTTAAACTATTATACTAAGTTAATTGTCCATAAGTCACAATTGTGTATACTATTCATGTTTCTATTGATTTGGAGGTGCCAAAGGATCTTTTCCTTCCGTTGCAACACACGTTGCATGGGCATTTTTTTAGTAAAATAGAAAATATTTTATGATGTATTCCCTAAGTTCTATTTTATTGTCGCATTTTTGTTCAAAAATGAACCGGCGGGCGACAAATATTTGAGAATGGAGGTAATATATCGTCTTCATCTGTGTTTCTTAATTTTGCTCTATTTCCGGCACATATTTCTAGACATGCACCAAAGTATAGTGTCTCGTGTGTTTAATGGCGTGTCTCAAGTGTCTACCAGAGTAAGTTGCGTACAACTAATATAGGTTATACATCAGAATCTGTTGCTGATTGCTGTCACACGCCGCTTAATCTATTGACAATTTAAAACCTTGCAGCATTTTGGGATTACAACACTAACAAAATTTTCACATTGCCAACCACAATGTAGCCCAAAACGATACCGAACTGAGAGAAGTTCTACATGGCACTGAGAAAAGTTCTGCATGGCACGCGCGCACGGGGCCTTACACTGGCTTATATTATGTCCGGTTAACTTCAGCCAATACGTACACCAAAAGATCCATCCATCTCTAAAAAGAGTAGCTTGCAGCTTAGGACGTATATAAGCTTTCCAGTTAACAAGTGGGGATTGACTATAACAATGACATGGTTTTCTATCTGTAGTATCCTATATTTTTTACCTCCATTCAAATAGCAATTGTGCTTAATGTTTTCACATTTCTTAATGCTGTTTCCACGATTCAAATTTATTTTTGTATACCTGTTTCATGCATACTAGTGTAAGGCCGCGTGGCGTGCCATGCGGAGTCTTCATTGGTCTTGTGTTGTTTTGGAAGAAAAGATGTGTTTCTGTGGTAATACTGTACTTGAACATGCCATAACAACAGAGTGCTATCTGATGCTGGACTGAGTAGACTGATTGGGAGAGTGGCAGGAAGCACCGAATCAGAGACATATTAGTTATGTTACAATAATAGGTTGTCCATAGGGAAATTAGCTACAACAACAAACACATAACAGGGATAACATATGGTACAATGGTGCAACACAAACCGGTAAATACGGTGTGGATAGAAGCCGGCAGCATGCAGGTCTAAAATCACACAGGCGATAGCAAAGCTCTACAGGAACGTCCAGGAGGGAAAAGGTGCCGAAGGTAGCCACTTTTGTTGAGGATAGCATCAGAATCAACATCATCTGAAGCAGCACTGTGGGGAAAAAAGCAGTAGTCCAAGGCTCACTCTGAGGTAAAGCTACATATATGCAATCGGTAGAAGTAACCCATAGGTACCTCTGTGGTGGCTGCCTCGATTTTTAGTGGCGTAGATGTCTGCTGCTTTTTTTGACTTTTTGGCAGCCGGTGTAGGAGGAAACCTCTTGTAAAGGGGTACAAATGAGGTAGGCAACATGGATAGCAGTAGCGCAAAAACGAAGCCGATGCAAATAGCAGCACATAACAAGGTTTACCTCTATTCAGTGTCTGTAGACAGTGTGACTCTTGATCCCTGCATGTGGTCCAACGCTAAGGGGATTCAACCTCACTTGAATAAGACCTGCATGGCGACACCGCCTTCTCACCAAAGGGTGAACCGCCTTCTCACCAATGGGTGAACCAACACCAGTATGAGCGCACAGAACACTCGCTTAGCGAGCAGCTCTAGAACCAACCAAAACAGTCGCTTAAGCGATCCCCTTGTACACCACTAGACCCTGACCTGAGCTGAGAAGGCGTCCTGATCAATGCAAACTGCAGACGTCCATACATCCAGACAGCCCTGATAGGAACTTAGTTCTTCACCAGCCTGAAAACCCATCTTTAAAGCAACCTACCTTCCCTCTTCTTTTCCAGATGGCAAGCCATCATTATAACCACTTTTGCACTCCATATGTAAGAGTATTGATGGTTGAAGAAAAATCAGCATCAATTTATGTCTCTGATCCATAATATAAACACAAGAATCTAATTTGGCTATGGAACAGACAATCCTCCAACAATTGTGATTCCAAAAGGCCTGCTTCATAGTAAAAAAAGGCTAAGCATAAGAAAGTTGATGGACACACGCTAAAGGAAAAAAAAAGAGGCAATGAAATTGTATTCCAAATAGTGTTGTAAATTAAGAGAGGGAACTGCGAATGTATGAACGTTTTCTCTACAGCATCACCTATACTTTTTGCATGCTAATGAGAAAAGGAAAACTCATGAGAGGAACACAAGAAGAGGAACAGCCTTCCTTCACACATGAAGCTTTAAACCAGCAGCAAAAACAAAAGAGGAAGACGCAAGTGTAGACAACTACCACTCACCAGATTACTATGCTCTTGAGCCAACATCAATCTAACCCCCTATCGAAACAAGATCTCAGGATCTGGGACAAAACAACAATTGTACAGCAGCTTGCAAAGAGAAGTTTAAAGAGCAAACTCATCGATCCTTTTTTTCTAGGCCTGACAGATGATCTACTCTGATAGATGCTGGCAATGTTCTGGCGGAAGAAGTAACATAGGAGCTGGGCACACTATTTCTCTATTTTTAACATGCGTGCATCAAATTCATTCCAGATCTGATTATATGAATACATGATCCCTCAGTTGAATAATTCAGAACCATGACTGCAGCTGGTTGGCTTGCTGCTCCCTATCAAAAGCCATCCTTAAGCAATAGTTTCATAAGGTAATTAAAACTGACTGCTTATACAATTTTTAAAAACACATTGCACTCATGTTACAGCCTAGAGCCCTAGAGAACCCTTTTTTCCAACCTGAGTTTCTATTTAAACTGAGTAAACTGAACAGCCAAGAGATTTATTTGAATAACATTGATGGTTAATAAACGACCATCATGTTCTAAGCTCCAAGAACAGAGACTCATACACTGAAACAACACAAGCGACTGAAGGAGAACATGAGACATGACACATGTTTTTCTAGCGATATGCACGTCAAGTGCGAATAGAGCAAAGATAACATTATTCTGGCAATGCAATGGAAGGTACAAGCCTACAACATACCACAACGAAATGCAGCCAAAGATACCATAATGCAAACGTGCACATTTCAAATTGTAGAAGAACAAATGCAAGGCTGGAGGCTGATCAGTTTTTTTAGTGTATACGTTAGCTTCTTTTCAGACACCTGAGAACCAGGCCTATATCTGGACAAAGGATTAGATATAGTATTCAAAAAAAGGTAGAGAATTTACTCAATCTTCCACATCCAACACAATGGAGCTAAATGAGGATATGATTTGGAATTTGTCTTGGTTTTAAACAACGGTTATTCAAAGCTAATTTACCTCTGCAGATTGCTCCAGAAGGGCAGCAGCTTCCTCCTCAGCCACAAGGCATGACCCAAGCACCTCCAGCAAAGCTGAATACACCCAACCATAGTTTAGCACAGCACCACGCAGCAGCGTAAAAAACTGGACCTTCTCCTTGCCCTCTCTAAGTCCACAGCCTCACGGCCTCCTCCAGATCCCTCTCCAGGTTCTTCCTGGATGCCATGGAACTGGAAGCCACCTCCTCGAACACCTGCCTCCGCAGGCCGGCCAACTGCCTCCCTTCTGGCAGCCACAGCTAGCTGCTCTTTGCTGGATGGAGCGAAGCTTGGTGGGGATTTGGGGTCGCAGAGCCAACCCCTCCTCGATCCCCATGGCTGCAGCTCCACCCTCTTTCACGTCATCTCCACACGTGGTGATTGCTATCCAGATCCACCATCTCTGATGACCATTCGATCTATAAATCAAGAGAAGTGTATCCGGAAGAAAGAAGACATATTCAACTGTTGCGGAAATGCGGACGCTGCATTGAATCCGTGGGCATACGAGGATGGATCGTGTTCGAAACGACGTGATACGAGATCGTTTTGGGTAGCTTCAATTTAAGAAAAGCTGGTGCAACACCAACTAAGATGGTTTAGGCATGTGCAATGAAGATCTCCAGAGGCACCGGTGTATAGCGGCATCATAAGGCGGAACAATAATGTGAAGAGAGGTAGGAACCGGCCAAATTTGACCTACGAAGAGGCAGTTAAGAAAAATCTAAAAGATTGAAATATAATAAAAGAGTTAGTCTTGTATAGAACTGCGTGGAAAGCAGCTATCTACGTGACAGAGCCTCGATTAGGCTCTTCCTTGTGCTTTTTTTCAAAATCTTTTAAAACCTTTGTTTTCTGGTTGAAAGCAACATTTTCAAAAACTAAAAAAATATCTTTTTCCCTTTCCAGCGGTTTAGTTTGGGTTTCAACTCTAATCTATCTTAACTTGTTTGGATTAAAAGGCTGTGTTGTTGTTGTGAACTAAACAAACTGACAGGACAGCGAAACACCAAGGAATAAGTAAATTGTAGATTAGTCTTACCTATAACGATTGAAGCAGTTCTGCCATAAAGAGTATTTTCAAGGCCAAAACACTGCAATATCTTAGGAGAAATTATAGCAAGCCTTGTTCCTTTCTGACAATCCTGCAACGTTCAGTGTAAGAGTTCAGTCAGCTTGAATCAGAAATTAGAAGCCCATAAATAATGTGATCGAAAAGGTAAATAGCAGTAACTATATTGAACAAGGTGTTTTCGTGAGAAATCGGCATAGAACTTGAAAGCGGGATCAATCTATAACTGGAATGTGGGTATGCGGATAACCAACCAAGCAGCAAAACCATTGCAGTCAAATAAAGAGTTCTATAGCAGATTGTGACGACTAAAAACTTCAGATTCTAAGAAAATCAGGTGTACCTTGTGTTCCTCAATTCATCAGCAATCCATCTCGCTGAGGAGGATGAGGGTGCCACCACCACTGGCATGTCACGTGTAGCGGCTAAGTTCTTTCCAATGGAGACACGACACCAGCCTAGTAAAGGAGTGGTAGGTCAGCAGCGTACCTAGGACGACCAGCTTTGAGTGTTGCCTACACGTGCCATGGGCGCCAGTGCAGCCCCACACGGATCCGGCGGAAGGAAGGGTGGACCCAGCTTCAATGGCTGTCGCTGCGCCGCTGCACTAGGCCACCGCCTTCCTGCAACGCCACGCCGTGGCAGGCCGCTTCGCCTAGTGTGACGGGGAGGGAGAGACGCGGAGCGGTGGTCCAGCGCCTCGTGGCCAGCGGCTACAGGGCGCCGGGGAGGGAGGGAGGGAGCCGGGGTGGGGTGAAGGGGGCAGAGCAGTGTGGAGGATGAAGCAAAGGCAAAA
The DNA here is from genome assembly GCA_030272315.1 of Paspalum vaginatum. Lineage (NCBI taxonomy): Eukaryota > Viridiplantae > Streptophyta > Magnoliopsida > Poales > Poaceae > Paspalum > Paspalum vaginatum. Next base: position 10,976,127 of record CM059015.1, read on the forward strand.
GGGGAAGCGCAACTGCGATGGGGAGCCACTCTTTTTGCCACGGCCATGACCCACGCCCTCCTCCGCGCCATACCACCGCACTGGGGGCAAGGACGGCCACCACCTTCCCGCACTATGTTGCACAGGGTCCAAGGACAGGGCAGGAGGCAGGCACCGGCTCAGCGGACGCCAGCTCGCCCCGCCACTGTTGCAGACGGGGCCGGCGCGGACACGCGCCGGCACCACGGCTGCAGGGCCCCGGACGGCCGGCGGGCCGGCACGTAGCCGCACGCCCCCCCTACCGGCGCGGCTCCCGCACGCACGGCAGCACATCGGAAAGCCAGCAGCAGGGGGCGGGGCAGAGCAGCCCTCAGAGCGATCAAGCGCCTGCGCATTTCTTGGTTCCAAATTATCATTCGGAAGCAAGCTCCAATTCTGAATATATATATATATATATATATATATATATATATATATATATATATATATATATATATATATATATAGGAAAATTCCTTTCTACATGCGCATGTAGCTACACTCACATGTGTATTTCAATATTTTGAGGGTATCTGGTCGAACGAAAGGTATGTACACGGAGTATGCAATGATACTAGGCCATCTGTGGTGGTATGTGCATGAGGCATGCGAGTATACTTGAGGTATGTGAACATACCACATTATATGTATTAATATAAATGTATTATCATAATAAATTAAAATCAGGGACTGATTTGTAATTTTTTCGTGTGGTGACATTTGAAATATTTTAAAATAAGTATGTAAACATACTCAAACTGATAAATGAGTATTCTGACATACCCTTATTGATTTATTGAAGGTGAGTGTAACTACATGCGCATGTAGATAAAACTCTTCCTATATATATATATATATCATACAGAGCAATTGAAAATTTATATTGTGATGTAGACTCATATGCAAATTATCATTCTCTATCTATCAAGGGAAAATTGTCTATCCATCCAGACACCGAATTTCTGGTGCCTCACGATCGCAATCCAGAGACCTGCCAACCAGCAGCAAAATGCAGACAAACATAACACAAGACGAGTAGATTCAATAACATTAGATATTCGAGGACATTGTAGCATCACGATGACAACCCTATAAAAGATTATTCACAGAACACACAAAGCTGACACATAACTTTGGCTAGTTTGTAGCTGAGTTCCTTGCACGATTCTCCCCGCCGCCTAGATCCCTACTCCTCGTCATCGCTGACCTCCTCCTCGGCGTAGCCATTGGTGTAGTACTGCGCGAGTATGGCCTCATCCTTGTCGCGGGATGCCTTCACACAGGCAGCAGCACCTGCCATGATGGCGCAGAGTTGCTCTCTGATCACGGGGTTTGAGATAGTCTTCATAATCTCTTCGCGCGAACCGGGAAAGGGCTTGAAGTTGAAAGGACACTGCTCCAGGAGGCCATCGATGTACTCCTGCTTCACTCTCACCTTCTTCGTCCTCTTCTTGCCTGCCGCCGCCTTTGTCCCTGCTCCAGCCTGCTCCGCCTCCTTAGGTGCAGCCTCGGGGGGCTTGTTGGCGCAAATGTCGCCGCCACTGACCGCCGCCGCAACTTCCTTCACGGGCCTCGTGGTGCGCCGCTGCACGAGCCAACCAGAGCTCGGCGCAGGCATCGTCCCCACCTCCATCGCCACCGCTTCCATGGCCTCTCCCTCTCTAGCCCTAGATCTGGATTGCAAGATCGCGGTGGCTGCGGTTCCTGGCCCCCAACGGACTGGGCGTCCCTATATAAAGCCCAGCAACCCTAGGCCCTTTTGGGTCGCTTCTCCACTTCGGACTCCGCCTCGTCCGCTCCTCCGCCTCTCAAGCCGTTGAGTGCTATTGGGCCATATCTAGCACCACAACCCACAACCGCTGGACCGTCTCAATGAATGGATACAAGCCGAGATCTATTGGGCTAGTTGGGCCAAACCTTTTGTTGGACCTAATGGCTGGAGGTTAGACTCTCCCAAAAATTCCTCATTGACCTCTACCACCCCCTGATGATATGCCGCCCTCAACTCTCAAAATAATTTAAATCACACCCTTGTCACCGTTAAAAAGTGAGTTTCCTCGTAGTTTAAACCACATAAACCTTTTTCAGTTAAAAAGTAAATCTAGTAGACATCAGATAAGATTTTAATCCATAAATAAATATTTGAGCTACTAAAAGTCCTAAAAAACTATCGAGGCGTTAAAAAAAATCATTTGCTGCCATGAGAATACCTATAAAATATTTTTAAATATTAGCTTATATAGAAAACTATGAAAAATTCTCAAAATAGTATAATTGATATCTAAGGCCGTTTTGAAAACTTTCTACAACCAAAATACGATATGTCACCAACATTAATGTAACATGCATTCATGGTTGTTTTCATGATTTCATCAATGTTGGTTGTATATCATGAGAAGCTATGGAAACTTTCCAAAACAAGGTTAAACAATAATTACAAAGTTTTTGAAAAAAAATACATTTTTGAATACCTTTTTATTCTTAGAGCTAAATCCAATTTGTAGCTCTCTTCTAGAGATTTTTACAAGCTCTTATGTTTTTTTATCTCTGATGACCAAAACTATCTCTTGTTTTTTCTAAAAAAAATGCTTGAGGATATTTTTTATGCTTTAGAAACATTATATGGTGTTTATCATATTTGTTTTTGAACTACAAAAAGGTAATGTTTCTCAAGCCACTTTA